>OY720431.1:37600728-38975963 GCA_963082735.1 Pocota personata
TATAACTTTGATTGATTTTGTTTTATTGTCTAAGGTAATGAATTTCCATATCCCTTTCATTACAATTTACAGCTTTTGTCTGCACAGCTTTTATATGAAGAAACCCGGAAAAAATAGGTGCGCATAAATGAATTTCGCGGACTGTATTCTGAATTTGACATTTTACTAAATCAGTTTTAATACTACTAAATTTTAATAGCAACCCAAATCACCTAACTAACAGCGACTTTAGCAGACAGTTTTAGTATTTCTATTACTAAGGGTCAATACTTTAAACGACCAAGTCTCAACTAATCAGCCGAATTCTTCAGTTGAATGAATGAGATAAAAGTGTATTTGATCAAAGTCATCGGAGATGAAATGAAACGAAGAATAATCTTCAGATTCATTTTCTCTTCCTTTCCATTTACTATCTTCAACATAATAGGATCGTACCATTGTCTCTCTCTTAAGCTCTGTTAAATCGGTCACCAAAGATGTTAAAATAACGCAGTTGGTGTATTGTTGTTCTTCTGGGAGTATTAAATTGATGCGCGCACCAATGACGTAGATGTGGAAGAAAACCTCTTTGGAAATGCTTAACACTTGGTTTTCAATTGAGCAATTTCGGTGCTAAATTATCTCATTTCTCATACATTCCATTATTAAATCATCTCTTTAGCAGAAAATTAAATGACAAATGACTACAAAACAAAGTTCAACAAGACAAACACACCTTTTGTTGAATTCAATTGAATGAAAATCTGTCAAAAAATGAAATGATGACATTTGGTTTCATGTTTCAACAAGAGAACAATACGAAGCTTTGTTAGCAGTGTCATATCTGACATCTCTGAGGTAATAATTAAACATATTCATTTTTACCTCATGTAAACAATATAAATATTAGAAATGTCAGCTTAATTAGTGCTTCAAATGCACTTCCAAATAAACAGGTGCTCACTTCAGAGGAGTAAGAATTGGCTGTCCCAAGTTACACACCTATTATGTTCTCGTGCATGAGCCTGGAACGCTTGTTATGTTAATTATCAAACTGAATGTAGTGAAAACATCTCGAAATGAGTCATTTGAAATCGTCCCATTTGGCTCTAGTGAAAACGTAGTACAAGGCGCAATTTTATATTCTGTAGTGGAGTTGTACCTAATCATCATATCACGTCATTGAACGATTGAAAACCGACTGATTGGAATGCTATCAACTGAGCTAGTTGTCTTGTCACTGACCGATTTGAACGAATGAATGATTGCCTGGAAAGATCGAATCATTTTTGAAACCAGTACATGGACGGTTCGATATCCTGAACAAAACGATTGCGATCAACTTCTGATTAGTACCTGGCATTACGAAGATTGAGAACCAAAAAGACAAAAGCGAGTCCGAAAATACAGAGATCCCCTTATTTACGTTGAGTTACGTTCTGTAAAAGGACGACATAAATCGAAAAACGTTAGTCGAATGTTCGAGAGATACTATATAAAGCAAGGAGGAATCGCAGCCATTTTTTTTCTTTTTTTTATAATTTACACGTGTGAAAGGGGTTATCAATACCCTTATACTAATTTTAGGACACAGGCGTTTTGAGGAAAGGGGAAGAGACAGAGAGAAAGACAGATTGGTGTAGTTGGTTTGAAACTCAGCTGGTATTAAGTTTCAGTGAACTCCAAGGGTAGCTGACCAGATAACTGGGGAGCTTGTTTGTTATTGCTTTTGTCGTTGTTCATGATTCACAGTATTTTTTTCCATCCTCCTGATGTCATCATCACGATCAAGTTGCATTTTGGCCATATCACCGCCCTACTGCAAGTGTTATGCCTTCGCAATAGAGTTGACATAAGCTTTCGCAATTGATCGACTTTTAATTTATTTCATGCGAAATAAATAGATAATTATTGACATCAGGATTCGAACCATGAACCTGTAGCGTGATAAGCGATGATGTTACAACTACACCACGGCCACCCTCGTGATACACAAACTGTAGAGTGTAGTGAACTACAGAGAAGTATTTAATAACAATTTTACTCTCGGATGTTTGCCAAAGAAAACTTATTTTCTTTTGTATTTCTGGGACTCAAACTTTACCTAGGTCCCCCGTTCAGTGATCGTGCACTTAACCACTGAGTCCACACGAAAAAAATGATTACGGTCGAAAATTTGAGATTCAAATTCTTTACAAGATCGATGCCGAATTTTGTCTGACTACCGTCGAAAGTTAATGGCAATCGTTTTTTTAATGCGAATATCTCGGAAACAGTGCTATGAAAAAAATTATTGCGACCGAATTTTCAGTTTTTGAAATTAAGCGTGCGTTTGTCCGATCCTGAAGAAAGGAGACCCTCTGAACTGCGCCAACTACAGAGGTATAAGTCTTCTCAACATCGCATGTAAGATCTTATCTACCGTATTATGTGAACGTCTTAAACCGATCGTCAATAACCTGATAGGTCCTTATCAGTGCGGTTTCAGGCGCGGTAAGTCCACCATTGACCAAATATTCACACTACGGCAGATCTTGGAAAAAACCCATAAATATGAAATCGATACGCACCACCTTTTCATCGATTTCAAAGTTGCCTATGATAGCGTCGAGTCTTGGCATCCCTGCTAAACTTTTAAAGTCGGAAAGAACACCACCGAACCGTTCAATGTCAGGAAAGGTCTTAGACAAGGTGACGCACTATCATGTGATCTCTTTAACATTATACTTGAAGGAATTGTGCGAAATTCACAAGCCAACACCGGAGGTACAATCTTTTACAAGTCTGTACAACTACTCGCTTACGCCGACGAAATAGACATAGTCGGAAGAACACAGCGGGCCGTCAGTGGGGCGTTTGCGAGTATTGAGACCGAGGCAGCAAAGATAGATTTAGCGGTCAATGAAGGCAAAATAAAATATATGCTGTCTGCAAAAAAGGACACCCAACACCGGCGTCTTGGACAGAACGCCACAATAGACAGATATAATTTTGAGGTGGTAAAGGAATTTGTCTACCTAGGCTCTATGGTGAGCTTCGCAAATGACACCAGTGGGGAGATCAAACGAAGAATTACTCTTGCCAATCGTTGTTTCTATGGACTAAGAAGGCAACTGAGTAACAAAGCCCTATCTCGAACTACTAAGGTAACTCTTTATAAGACGCTAATCATCCCAGTCCTGCTGTATGGCGCAGAGGCATGGACTATGTCAAAATCGGATGAGGACGCCCTTGGTAACTTTGAGAGAAAAGTTCTCCGAGTGATCTTTGGTCCCGTCTGCATAGACGGCGAGTGGAGGAGAAGATATAACGCCGAGCTATACAGCCTTTACAATGACATCGACTTAGCCAGAAGAGTTCATATACAACGACTAAGATGGCTGGGTCATGTAGAGCGGATGGCGCCCAACGTTCCAGCCCGGAAAGTCTTCGAATCGACCCCGGATGGACGGCGCAGTAGAGGACGACCTCGCGAAAGGTGGCGCAAGCAAGTGGAGAGGGACCTCAACCAACTTGGCGTGCGCAAATGGAGGCAGCTGGCTCATAACCGGGTTGGCTGGAGAGGTTTGTTGGTTGAGGCCCAGGTCCACCCCGGACTGTAGCGCCACCTAAGTAAGTAAGTATCATGGCTCGGTAGAGCTCTCCCTTGACTGTAACGTTGTTGCCATCTTCGTCTTCGAAGAAAAACGGGCCAATAATACCGCCATTCCACAAACTCGGGTTTCGGCGCACACTTTCGGCAACAGTAGCAGCTGAGCGTAAAGGACGTGCACGTGGATAAACTGTGTTATCAATTACCATGCCAATGTCACGAACTTTTTTCACAAATTTGCGTACAGCAGGAACGGTTGGTGCATTATTTCGATCGAAATTTCTTTTCAAAATTCCCACTGTTTCGGAAACACAGCACTCACTTTGGAAATAAGTTTTCAATATTTCGCAACGTTGTTCAAGCGTAAATCGATTCGTTTCACACCGCGAAGATATGACACTGGGTTTTGTAAATTTTTTGAGCGCGAAAGATCTGTCAGTGTCTAAAAAAAACATGTAATTTAAAAATAAACCAGCAGATGGCCCACACTTTACTATTGTGAATATCATTTTGTGTGTCAAAACTTGGTACGCCATTTGATAGCAAATGTCCAAATTGAGCCCCCAGGGCCGTCAGTAGTAAAGCGCTGTTGATTTTTAGGTTACAATAAAAGATTGAAATTTATAGAAAATTTGTCTACACGTTTAGGTAGGCGGACATAGAGACATGAGACCAACCTTTCCAATTTTTCTATAAAAGTAATACCAAGATTGATCTCGAGGGCCAACATTTTTACGAAATTAAAACTTATAGGAGAAATCATGCAGTAAACAGTTAAATCATCTCGCATGAGTAGTTGCTTCAATAAATGGGAAACTTTTAGAGTGCTAATACAACACAAGTCAGGGTAAATAGCACATGAGTGAATGTTAAGAGAATGAATGAAGGATTCCTAGAAATTTCCCAAATTCTTAGAAAATATGCCGCCTCTTTGCAAAAATTACTTTGTACAGGTATCTGTGGATGTATATAAAAATCCTTTCAAAAAGTTTTCCTTAGCCCACGCATAAGTTTTACAAACTTATTTACAGAGTGATGGCTGACCTTTCTTCCACCTCTGGTCTCAACTAAAAGTTTTAAGTTTAAATTAATTCAAGCACACCACACTTTTATATTTAAAAAAAAAATTATTTAAAGTAAAAAAAAAAACCGCAATAAATTAGTACTGAAACACTACAACTTTCCTTTGGTCTACAAGAGAAAGTAGCTATCTACCCACCAGACTATCAGAGAAACACATAAAACTTAGACAAAACAGTTGAGAGTAAAAAAAGACTTGCCAGAACATTAATCCCTCATCATTGGAGGCGCTACGAAAAGGATAAAAAGGGGCAGGTTTTGAGTCAGCGTCAAGATCCTATTTCATCATTGCAGCCAACTTTTTATGTTTTTAACCTCAAATTACTCTAAGAAAGTTTTGTTTAATTTCGTTTTGCTTTCATTCGCTTATTCAACTCTAAAACTATACAACTACCACAGAAGTGTGGTATGCTGTGCTGTGCTGTTCTGGTGCTCTTGCTTTAAGGACCATCAAGCAAAAGGACTTGCGGAGACTTGAAAACTTAACGTCTATTTACATAAAAAAAAAAAAAAAACACCCACAAACTACTACTATGAATTGTGGAAGGTGGCTGCTGCTCTGTGGACAATTGAGGAGTAAGAGTATTCCACTTTTGGGCAGTGTATCTACACAAAGCGGCTCCTTACTTTATTCTTCCTGTATTTTTCCATCGCAGACATTTTACTTTAAGTTCTTCTCTCACACCCTTTCGGAGGCTTTTGTCTGTTTTGCGCTGAGATGCTTCTGTGTAATTCTACGCCCACTCCATTTTCTCTGTGTGCAGTGTTTAATTAGTAGTTTAGCACGTAGAAGTTATGTATTTATGTCCTCTTTTGCGCTCAAGTTAATGTGCCTAGTTTCCTTAGATTTAGACTGAAAGGAGGAAGAGGAAAGCATTTTCTTGTTTCTCTTACAAAGGAGTGGGTTGGGTTGGGTTGGGTTATCCAACTAAAAGCAGACTCCAAAGGATGTTTAACTTTGCTTCAATAGACTTCTCCAAAGTTGGCCATTTCAAAGGTGAACGTAAAAGGTAAGGAGCGGTCCTTTTTACGGAGCACGAACCTTTGTGGTGTTCCTTTTGTATTGTTCTTTCACGACTCAGTTGTGCCATTGGAGTTTTTCTCTTTGTAACGTTCGTGTGTTGAAGCTGTGTGTGGTTCATTCAATGGTGTACTGTTGGCCCGTTCAGCAGTCAAAGGGACTAGTTTGTCGTTTTGAATTTGTAATTGTGAAAGGTTTGGCTTATGAAAAGGCGGTGGCTATTCGTAATTTGTTGGAGTATTAGATGGTCATGACTACATGTTGAAGTTAAATTGTACCCAGGCGATGGGAATGCAGACTAAAACACTCGGGCATAGCTGAAGTCGTTTCGAATAATTGAGGAAACGACAAGGAAAGGTCAAAGTCAGCAATGAAAATGATTACAAGATGGATGCATGCTCGAACGCTAGGTGCCAAAAATGAACCAAAATAAGATGCTTTAGATCCCGGGAGACGTTCTTATGCTGCAATCATATTTTCGAAAATGTTAATCACTATCTTGGATAGCAGACTTGCCTCATGTGTTGGAAATGTGGCTTCCTCATTCCACAGCACATCGTACAATGATTACCCGCACCAAGGAGAGTGTCCAAAGCGTACTACTATTGGTACAATAATTGAATTTTTTTTTTTTTATAAAAATAAATTTCAAAATCGCGGAGTACTCAAACTCGATTTCTAGTCCATTGTACCACCAGGCAGGTACCCCTTTTTAGTGTAGCAGTTGGAGAAACTTAGATATTATTCTTGGTAAGTAACCTTCCAGGTGTCCGACTTTACTCCGAAGTTTTTGGTTGAAATCGTTTTTGAGTGCGAATATCTCGAAAACAGCGCGTTTTTCGAAAAAGGTCGTAAGGACCTAAATGTTAGGTTTCAATATTCTTTATAAGACGGATACCGAATTTTACAAAGATTTTGAATACTTTTAGTATAAAATACTGCAAAAGTTCCCACTTTACCCAGAAGTTAATGGTGGAAATCGTTTTTCAGAGCGAATATCTCGAAAATACTGCGTCTTACGAAAAAAGTCAAGAGGAACTAAATGTTAGGTTTCAATATTCTTTACAAGACGTATGCCGAATTTTTGAAAGTTTTTGTATATTTTAAGTACAAAATACTGCAAAATTTCCCACTTTACCCAGAATTTAATGGTGGAAATCGTTTTTGAATGCATATATCTCCAAAACGGTGCATTTTTCGAAAAATGTTGGGTTTCAATATTCTTTATAAGATGAATACAGAATTTTACAAAAATTTTTAATACTTTTAATATAAAATACTGCAAAAGTTCCCACTTTAACCAGAAGTTAATGATGGAAATTGTTTTTGAGTGCAAATATCTCGAAAGCACTGCTTCTTACGAAAAAAGTCATAAGGATCTTTATATTCTTTACAAGACGTATGCCGAATTTTTGAAAGTGTTTTGAATATTTTAAGTAAAAAATACTGCAAAATATCCCACTTTACCCAGAATTTAAAGATGGAAATCGTTTATCAGTGTGAAAATCTCGAAAACGGTGCGTCTTACGAAATAAGTCATAAGGATGTAAAAATGTTAGGTCTCACGATGTTTCCGAATTTTTAAAAATTTCTGAATATTTCAAAAATGTTCACTTTACCCAGAATTTAATACTGGGAATAGTTTTTGAGTGCGAATTATCTCGAAAACGGTCATACGAAACAAATTGTTTACCAAAATGTTGGTTTTTGAAATTCCCTAAAAGACGAATGTTGGATTTTTAAAAATTACAGACAGACAATATTTAAAAAAAATATCTGAATTTACCCCGAAGCTAATGATGGAAAAAAGAAAAGAAAACAAGTTTTTAGGACCAAAATGCCGCCCATCTGCGGACGGATTTTTTTTTTTTACACATTTCCCGCTTTCTTAACTCCGTCAACAGAGTAGGTATAGTAATCTAAAACAAGGTTAAAATACCTCTGAATTATGTGCTAATTCTTTAATTTTTGTTCTCCACTCGTTTAGTAATCTCTGCTAGATTATCGTCAGCCTAGCAGAGACCATTCTAATTTGGTAAGTAATCGAACAAAAAGTGCTATTTATGTGCTACTCGTAATTATATGATAAGTTTATAAATATTATTATTGTTTTAGTTAAACTTCTATAAGCTCTTTGGGAATCAAGAAGAATCTCTACATTCAGCCATGAGCAAAAGTCGCGCCCTGGCGATCTTTAATATCCGATTTTTAGAACCTCCGCATCTTCCAGGTCAGAATCAACCCTAAAAGGTACCACAACCTGTTGCGGAGCCTGGAAAGATCAAAAGCTTGATAGGATAAGATTTATTTTCGTCTAAAGAGCTAGGTCTGGCAAAAAGAGGACGCTCTCAGAAAATAACCTTAGGGTTCTTCAAATAAATATTCATAGCGCTAAGTCTACTTCTGTTATCCTGACAAAAATATGAACAAAACTGAATTGGATTTCGTCAAAGTACGGCACTGGAGGCTTTTAAAGGAAACGGTAGTACCAGGGCTACCCAAAACCTCTTCCATATAATAATCTAAGGGGTTGCTTGGGAAGAAGTTATAATGATTATGATTATGGTTCTGGAAAGAATATTATAAATTATACTGTGCCTAAGGCATAATGGATTAATTTGTGTAGATACTACTAAAAGGCACAGTAAACTCCACTGTGGTCAAAATTAGATATTTTACTAAAGAGTTTCACTGTTACCATATCTTTAAATCTACATCCAACCCAAACAATCGCCTTCAATTTATTTAACTATCTGTGTCGTTCCTCTTACAACAGATTAACCATCTCAACACGTCACCATGAAAGCCTTTTGCCCATTTGACTCCATTTGAATCCACGGCACCACACTTCCGCGTGCATGTTCCATTATGTCGAAGCATTTAAATATCATTCCACAAAGAAAAATTAAAGCATCGACATTAAATTATAACCCAAGGACTGGTTTGAAAATCAGGAGCCATGAGAGAAAAACGGACCATGCTCCTTTCGAAATATGTATATACCTACCAAGAGAGGCCTACGGACAATGTGAAATACAACGCCTAAGGGAAGTAACATAAAATGGTTTTTGGATGTTCAACTAACATGCACTGCAGCACAAAAACAAAAGGTCCTCTTTCGTCCTTCTTCTCACTGTCTTGTGTAGGCAGTCACATACACACAAAACTGCCATTCTTTCGATGGCACTACTTGGTAGTGGTATCTCCTCGGCCTGTGGGCCATTAATAATGCAACACAATTAACTTTAATTACACGTTTATTCCGGAGTCATGTTACATCGTCGGAACATGCTTTTTACTGCTTTTATTCCTTACGGTGTAATACGGAACCGGCGAAGTAAGGCTTTGGTGGGAGGACAGGCAGGCGTTTGCAAATTGTTCGCTGGGGTGGAAGTAAAGAAGTGCCAGTTCTAGTGATGTCCATTCTATGGTTTGTTAGTGGCACAATGTACCGTATATTGGTTGAGTGGGCAATGCCATTTGTAAGGATTTGTATTCAGATAGATGACAAAGGATATTGTGTGGTGGTCGATAATAATTAAAGGGTGGCCTACAAAAACTCCAAACGGGCTGAAGAGGGGAACAAATGATAGCTGGGTCTGGAAATTAGGTTGCAGACAAAAGATTCTCTTGTGATTTATGGTCCTGGCCCTGTAAAGTGGGTGGTAAAGGTGAGTTTACAATTTTATTTCGATTTTACCCTCGTTACAGGACAAGTTGTTGCAGTGAATAGGCAGTACAGTTTGAGGGGTTTATTAATATTTTGTAAAAGGGCTTTGACATTGTCAAGCAGTTGAGTTACATGGACATGAGTTAATTGGAGATTTATAGGAATACTTGCAAGCACTATAGATGCACTTGGACTTTTCTTCATAATGAATTCGAAAGAGAGAATAAGTCTTAGCAATTAAATGTAAATTTACATTGGATAGGACAGGAACTCAATTGTTATATATTTACAATAAATAGTCAGAATAGGAAATACAGAGTAGGAATACAATGATTTAAAACTTTTTAATGAGCCGAACGAGAACGCTATAAAACGTGACACTTATGGATTCAACACGGTATCTGTCCCTCAATATGTCACACGCTTCTGACTTTTAATTCGCTTGACCTAGAGCAGAAATATAGTATCAGCCAAGTAGAAAATAATATTTTTCCAACCCTGTCAAATTTCAAAAAGAATGTCGTTCCTGTTGGAGCTCATAGCGGCGGCAATGAATTAACGAGCTCTCTCCATCTTGAGCTTGATTTGTGGCACAGTTTTGTCTTGTCGATATGTTTATCTTGGCCTGCCACGCCCCCTCTTCCCTTGTGGTTTCCACTCGAACGACATTCACGCGATCCTCAAATCTGGTTTACCGATCCAGTTTCAATTTCTTCTGCGTATTTTCTTCACGAAAATACTAATAGGTCGTGGTTCGATATGGACTTGGACCAAATACAGGGTCTTCCAATAGGGACTTCCGAACTTTGACAGTTGATAGCGGCCATATTGTTGAAGCTACATCTGTCAAATTGGCTGTCATTTATTAAGTCTGTTTTGCCAAATCACCATGGATGGATATAGAGTTCAACAACACGTGCAAATAATAAAATTGTTTTATCAAAATGCGTGTTCTGTTCGGGCAACGTTTCGCGCGCTTCGCCCATTTTACGGTCGCCATAATCGTCCTTCTGAGAGGACTGTTCACAGTATGTTGGATAAATTTGATTCCACTGGTTCAGTAAACGATCAACCAACACCCGTACGTCGACGAAACGCAAGATCTGCCGAAAACATCGCCGCTGTCCGTGAGAGTGTGCAGGAGAATCCGAGGCAGTCGATTTCGCGTCGCTCACAAAAACTTGGCCTTTCGCAGACCACAAATTGCCAAATTTTGCGGCGTGACTTGGGCCTGCGCCCGTACAAAATTCAACTGACCCAGGAGCTGAAGGTAAACGACCATAGACAACGACGTGTGTTCGCTGAATGGGCTCTGGAGCAGTTGGAAACTTTTTCATCGAAAAATCATCTTCAGCGATGAGGCCCATTTCTGAATGAATGGGTACGTCAACAAACAAAATTGTCGAATTTGGGACGATACCAATCCACATGAGATCCAAGAGCGTCCAATGGATCCCGAAAAAGTCACTGTTTGGTGTGGATTTTGGGCTGGCGGCGTCATCGGTCCATATTTCTATGAGAACAACGTTGGCCAGGCCATCACCGTCAACGGCGATCGCTATAGGTCGATGATTACCAACTTCTTTTGACCTAAATGGACACCAACGACATATGGTTTCAACAGGACGGCGCTACGTGCCACACAGCTCACGCCACATTGGAAATTCTGCACGAGCGATACGAGAGCAATGCTCATATCACGTGTAGGTGATGTGAACTGGCCACCGAGATCGTGCGATTTGACCCCGTTAGACTTTTTCTTGTGGGGTTTTCTGAAGTCGCAGGTCTATGCGAATAAGCCACAAATCATAGCGGCCCAACATAACCCATGCCATCGGTCAAATTCAGCCTGATTTATGCGCCAGAGTCATGGAAAATTGTACATTTCGGATGCGCGCCACCCAGAGAAGCTGCGGCGGATATTTGAACGATGTTATACTCCATACATAATGGCATCGATAGGCCTTCCAAACGAATAAAAAATGTCGATGATATCTCACAAACACTTTATTTTATTTAAATTTAAAAATATGAAGCGCTTAATGAAATACCCTTTATATCCATCCATCATGTGACACATCAAATGACAGCTAGTGTTCGAATATGTACAAAATATTTTTTTATAATTTTTCTTTCTAATTATTTTTGGTCCACCCTATATTATTTGTGTACAATTTTGTACAAAGACAGCTCCCCATCGTGGGCTTATAAACGAATCCCTATATTTGACAGTACGACCGAAGTTGGGCTTAATGATGAACTAATATGCATTCAAAGCATGATGCGTATTGCGTGTGAAATTTTGAAGAGGAGGAGCATTTTTTTAAAAAAAAAAGGATAAAATAGGGAAAGACCTGAGACATTTCTACGATGTTCGAGTGAATCTATCACAATGTCTTTATCACCTATAAGTTTTAACGCGCGTTTCTGTACTCTATCTAGAATGTGCAGAATGATTTTTGGTGCACCAGACCATACATGGGCGTTATATTCCGGCTTTGGGCGGATGAATGCTTTAAATTGAGGCCAGATCAGACGGGATAAAATATTTCTTACACCGTTTAAGGAATCCTAGAAATTTGTTGGCGACCTCTAATATGTGAATGGCAAGTCTTTCGGTATCAGAGATGCAAGTACCATTCATGGATAATGGTTGAGGGTTTTGGTTTTGCTTGAGAGACAGAAGACAGCACTGTGTTTTGGAAACATTAAATTCCACTCTGTTAATTGATCCGATCCAGATCGGCATTTAATGTACTTTGCCGTTCTTCTTCTACGGCCGAAAAGCAAAGACCGTGGGTTAGGAAACGAATATGAAAAACTGAGGGTACTGTCATCAGCGAAGGAATGGATTGGATTAGAAGTTGCAGACAAAAAGTGATTTATAAAAATAAGAAAGAGAGTCGGAGACAAAACAGAGCCTTGAGGAACACCAGCGTTTATATGGTGAATTGCAGACTTGAAGCCATCCAAGTCAACTTGTACTGAACACCCCGAAAGGTAATTTCGAATCCATTGAAGAATATGCACGAATGTTTGACAAAGGAGCCTGATGCCAAACTCTGGCAAATGCTTTGAAATATAAAGCGCAACCATCTTAGTTTCGGTGAAGTGAGGGAGAGATTGGTTCCACTTCCCGGTAAGGTAGATCATCAAATCACATTGAGGAGTTTTCGTGAACCAAGAATTTTTTTTTTTTTTTTTTAATAAAACGCCCTCGAAATGTATTTAAATATTTTCTTAAAACACTTTCTTTTTATGATTTCAAACAAGTTTCTTGAAAATACACCATTTTAAGTTTCCATCACATAATAAATAGGCGTGGCAGTCGTTAGTATAAGTCTTTGTTAGTGTTAATTAAATTATTACTTTTAGAGGGAAATACGCCTGCTCAAATGAAAGCCGAGTTAGGCGCTGTTGACTCTGCTCCATCATTTGGTACTGTGAAAAGTTCGGCAGTGATCATACCAGCTTGATTGATAATGATCGTTGAAGATGGCTAACAACTGAAACCCTCGCCGAAGATATCGAAAAAGTTCACTAAATAATACTGGATGACTGTAGAATCAAAATTAGAAAGACGGCAGAGCCTATAGATGAATTCATCATATTTTACATACAAAAATGAGCATTGTGTGCCTCGCTTGCTCACTTTTAGACCAGAAACAAATTTGTATACTTTTGCAGATGCCATGGCGAAAATTCAAGAATTGCAATTGGAACTGATAGACCACCCACCCTATCTGGCTCACTTTAACTTTTTTTTTTGTTCCCTAAGCTCAAAGTTTGGTTCGGAGGACAAAGACTTTCATCGAACGAGAAGGTCATTGCATCCGTAGATGCCTACTTTGTAGAGCAAGATGCCAATAGGTTGGAGTATCGCTGGAAAAAGTGTATCGTATTAAAAGGAAATGTTGAAAAATTTGACTAAAAAAAATACTTGTTTATGGGATAGGTTAAACACTTTTTAAAAGACACTCGTAAACATAATTTTTGTCCAAAGATTGTTATTTTTTTCATGCCACAAAGTGTTTCTAAATAAACATATTTCACAAAACGGTACAGATCATGATGTTTAGCTATCCGCAAACTTTCGTAGAAAAATTCATTGAACAACAAAGTAAGCTGCATGAAAATCAGTTCACCCGTTTTCAAGTTATACCGTTACAACGCGAAACGTAGAAATATTGCTCACACTAATATAATATTATTAGGGACTAGCAATAACACGAATTACTGTATTTATGCCAAAAGAAGTAATTTATGTGGTGGAACACATTGTATGCTGTAAGTTTGTGGAAAATTTCATTTGAATCTAATTGGGAATGTTGAGACAGTTTGCGAAGGATCCGCTGGGAACCCTACATGTCTTCCATTGAAAAGTTATATCTCCACATTACAACGCATAAATCTTCTCTTTACATAAATTTACAAAACAATACATTTTCAAAGCGTCAACTTGAGAAAATTCCTAAGTAAAACTATTTTACAATCAACGCCATCTATTGTTTAACTCCATATCAATCTATCTGTCATTCTACGCATACAATAGAATAATGTGCCTTCGGAATTTCAAATGTAAACACATCCAAGCCAACACACAAAGTAATCCATTTAACGTTTCCTTTTTTTATTTTATCATGTCTTTCTCTAGGCATGCCTGCCTAACTCTGCTCCTGTATACAATGTGTATGTAAAACAATTCCCGTTCATCCTTCGTACTTGAGCGCTGAACTGCCTGCTTTAACAATAAAGTCCTCCATCAATGTCGTTATCCTCGGCGGCACTCACAAAACTTCTTCATGTTCTCTTCAATAAGCCAAATCAACCCGTCGTAACAAGTTGTTAGTTGTTACTTGGTTGTTCTTGTAGCACAACACTCGTCCGTGTTACTACTCGTAGTCCTGATGATTCATGCTATCTGCTAACTCTGCGTCAATGCTTTCTAAGTTTGTTGCTCCAACAACTTCTTGGTGCCTTTAGGCTTTACGACCTCTGACTTTATCCCAAGGATTTACAAAAGTAACGACGGGAATATCTAGTATTTTGTCATAGCACCTCTCGAAAACGTTATGACATACAACTGCAGGCAGGCAGTAGTAGGAGTTATTTTCTCGTTCGCCTCCTGCGATGACAACTCGTCGCCGTTGCTATTGGCGCGCGTACTTCTCTGTATCTCTTGAGGAACGACACGATAACAATTTGCTTCCAAAGTTAAAGAGGAGAAAACTACAAGAAGATGAGCGAAAAAAGAAGAACTCTTCGCATCCCTAACGAGCAACTTTTCAACAGGATTATAAAAAGCAGGGACTCAATCCCACAAGAGGAATGAGAGGAGGACCCAACAACAAATGACAGGGATTCTATAAAAAAAAACTATCATGTCAACGACATTACACGCGTTCGTTCGTTTCTACTGCGTTTCGAGACCCTAGATGAAGGTGGAACATGGAATTGAATCCTTAAAGAGACAAGCAGCAGCACACGTACATGTGTGTACATGTGTAGGTACAACCTTCACCAGCAATGGCTAGGTGTGCTTCATGTGGGGGTTTCGTGTCTGCCGTGCACGCGTGTTGCCTTGGTCCCCCACTCTAACAGCACTATGAATTTATACACCACCTCGATAAGGAATCCAACATTCAACTCAACTATCTGAGATATGTACCAAGATTCTGTAGCAGCTTCCCTTCTGCCAGAGTCCTTTGTTAAATGACATACTTCGTTGGTGGTGATAGCGCAATATAGTTTCCACTGGGGGAGTCAAAGAAGATTGAAGGAACTCCAATTTTATTTGGATTGATTTGGGTAATTTATACAAATCGATTGGAATCTATGTTCTAGCTTAAGGATGCAAAATAATGAGGGTGCTTAAGAGAAGTAGCTAAGGATGTGAAGCGGCAGACATGTTGGGAAAGGGATGTGGCTGGGTAAAAACGATGATTGTTATCGTCTTTTCTCATGGTCGTCGTCTGTTTTGGTATACTTTACTAGATGGGGATCATAAGAAGGAACACACAAAAAGGGGATCCTAAGATGGAGAGCCCAACGAAAGATAATGGAGAGAAATTATTGCTGCAGAATGAACAGCAGTCCTTATGACAGTGTGTTTAGAAGAGACACGTGCTTCATTTTTGGTGATTGGATGTGGTTAGGTTGTAGTTGTGTGGTATTCTGAGGACCAGGAGGAAGGTAATATAGAGAAAAGGAGGAGTGATGCGTGTATTTGAGAGCTTTTTCTTTTATGGGACAATGCAGTAAATATAGCTAAAGTGTTTTTATTGTGTTCCATTTTTTTTTATCGAGTTGTGTACGGTTAGTGTTCACAAATGTTTGTTACTAGTGTATTTTACTTTTAGACGCAAATCCAATGTTCTTTTGGAACGTTTTTCGACCTTTTTTTAGTACCCATATTTATTTAGAAGGATTAAATTTACACTGGAATTTATTTTCGGATACTCTTTTGGCTTCTCGGTTCTCAGTCTTAATTTTTTGTAATGGCCGGCACTAACCCGAAGTTGATCGCAGTTCATTCTCAGGGTATGTTCACAAGCTCGAATACAGTTTCAACCAAAATTAATTTCTATTTCTAATGTGTGATTGAATTTACTACACTTTTCTGAAAAGAAAAACCGAAGGAGCTTCTATCTATAGACGTCAAAACAAGGATCTTCACTTGACCGCTTTTCGATCGATTCGTGACTGACTATGGATATTAGAAAAGTTAGCAAAGGAAACGTAAGATGACGGAATGGTAAGAAAATAACAAAAAAGTGAATGAAGTCAGAAAAAGGCAGCTAGAATGCTTTATTGTTTGAAGAAGGTCTCATCAAAAACATTAACGTAAAGAACGGGTCACAATTGTAACCACTCATTCACAATCGAAAAGGAGTGAGGTTCAAAAAAGTGTCAAGTTTAACTTGTCCCAATGTCTTTCTAAATACAAATTTAGCACTTGACAAAGTCTTATTTTATTAAGAAGGCATTGGAACAAGTTGAACTTTGGACATTTTCAGATCTCACTCCTTTTACTTTACTTTATAGGAAGTTTCGACAAATCATAGTTTTTGAGCTAAAGCCGATTGCAATAATTTGAATTTCGTTAGATCCGAATTTGGGTGCTGAATTGAAATAAATTCTGTTTCGTAAATGCTTACCTTGCTGTTTAGTAAATCAGATTTGAAATATAGAGATGATCTGAAAATGAGAAAAAATAGAACACATTAGTTAATTTGTTTTGAATTTTAAATAAGTACATAGAAGATGTTTTAAACTAAATTGTTTAAATGAAGGGATTTTTGATGTTTAAACTCTTACCTTCGAGTACCTTCGAGTATTTACATATTTCAATTAAAAAATATTAGATAGACAAGTACAGATAAACGTATTTTAAAGCCTGCGTAAAGCCACTAAAACCTTGAAATATCTTCAAACATCAAAACGTGATTTATAAAATGAAGCAACATCTCTTAAAGGCGTAAGTTAAATGCCATAATCTGTGTTTAGTTTAGTGCTGGTTTAAAGCTTGAGTAAATATTTTTATTTTTTTATAAGAACTGTCATTTCTTAGCTACACAATGCACAAAAAAACAGTATCACCAACTAAAAACGCGGTGGAATATGCCTTATAATTATAATTTAACAAATAAAATGTGAATATAACCTAAAAATAAAAAAAAAATAAAGTGCATGACTGGGTCGCATGTATTTATATGCTGTTTATTAGTAAATGTCTCAGTTTAAAATTTAAACAAAATCGATACGATGTGTCATCGGGACACTAATGGATTCAACACGGTGTCTGTCTGTCATACGATTGTAACTTTTCAACCGTTTGTGCTCGAGTGCTGAAATATTCCACAAAAATAGTATGTGGTGGTTCAATAATAGTTACGAAAATAAATTCTAAAAAATATTTTTGTGAAGTGGCTCTTGAGGGCATAATGTACCCTAATAAAAAAAATATTTGTGCACCCCACCATGCGACCCACACCATACGACTCAAAACCGAAATTTCATTAAAATCCGTTCAATGGTTCTTGAGTTAGGCGTATGGGAAAAATGATTTGAAAATGTTTTAAACCCCTCCCCATATCTTACTCTTACTCTATTTGATTTCGATTGATTTCAAGTGGAACTACTAATGTTTCAGAGGAGTTTTTGAGTTAGTCGGCTAACAAAGATGATTTAAAGATTTTTGAAACCTCCGTCCTCTATATCACACTTGGGCCGATAGAGATATACTCACGATATGCTCAAAATGTCGTCAGTGCTTCTCAAGCGTGTCGTGTGAGGATAAAAATATGGGCAGACATGGAACTGCGAAGCTGATGAACTAGCCCGACAAAGTTCTTCCAGTACGAATAGCATGGACATAACCGACATAGAGGCGCCAATGTTTTTTTTGTTTTTTTTGCTAAGTACCTCATCTATGCAGATGCATTATACAAGGCGAACTTTAGATGGAAGTATCTAGACTATTGTAATACCACAAAAATGCTAGTAGATACTAAATCAAAAGAGGTCTAACGGACTTCTAAAACACAAGAGAGAAACCTTCTCAAACTAACCGATGTAATATCAGGGTATGCATGCGTAAAGGTTGAACATCCCCTACAATGACTACGGAAGGAGCTGCAGAGGTGAAAAGAAAGCAGAAACAGTAACACAGTCTTCAGGAAATTTTGCGGTTTTAAGCCTAAAGTGGTACATTGGCTATACACTGCGGTAGTAAGATCCATTTTGACCTATGGTTCGATTGTCTGGTAGAATCCGCTCGAGAAGAAATACCAACTTGAAAGCGTTACAAAGATTCAACGGGCAGGCTGCTTGGGGTTGACGGGATCGATGAGATCAACACCGACAGCAGCTCGCTTGTCATATATTGCGGGAACACGGCAGTCAAAACTACACTAAGACTAAGGGAAGCCGGTCTATGGAAAGCTAAATCCTACGGTCATGCCTCAATTCTAAACCGATGGAATGTATTCAGACTCCGGACGGAAACGGACTCCATCATCCCCATTCCAAACTGCAACTGAAAGTTCTCTACCTAGCAGGGAGGAATGGGGTCTGTTTCGAGAACGAACTGGCCATCTTTACCGACGGATCCAAAATGACTGCCGGTACTGGTGCCGGCGCCTACTGTGAGTCTCGAAATATACATCGCTCTTTTAGACTTAAGGATAGTTGCAGTGTCTTCCAAGCCGAAATTGCCGCAATAAAACAAACTGTGGATATGATTATTGAGGAAGATATTTCAGGGCAAATAATCAGTATCTATGTTGATAGCCAAGCGGCCATTAAGGAGTTAGAGTCAACATCACTAAGATCCGTTTTGTAAAAAAACGACTGGATGTTATCTCAACGGCCAACACGGTGACCCTGTGTTGGGTACCGGGCTAC
The DNA here is from genome assembly GCA_963082735.1 of Pocota personata. Taxonomy (NCBI): domain Eukaryota; kingdom Metazoa; phylum Arthropoda; class Insecta; order Diptera; family Syrphidae; genus Pocota; species Pocota personata. The sequence goes on from OY720431.1 coordinate 37,619,476, forward strand.
ATTACATATCTCCAGTAATGGAAAAGCGGACGAACTAGCCAGAGAAGGTTCACTTATAAGCCCTTCGCGGGACCTTTCCGAGGCCAATGTACCGCTTAGCACCCTATACAGGGAGATAGACATCGAGTCTAATGAGGAAGTTAATGAACGCTGGTGTCGATTAGATACATGCGCTACAGCGAAATCATTATGGCCAGTCTACAACGAAAAGAGATCTATCAATCTTATAGAACTAAGTCGAAGGGATATCAGCATAGCTGTTGGCGTCGTGACAGGACACTGTGTGATAGGTAACCACGCAGCACGGCTAGGGTTACCTCATAATGACTACTGTAGAAGCTGCTGGATTTAGAGGAAATAGAATCCATGGATGAGCTAGGTACTCCTGAGATTAATATATTTATCTGCGTGGTTTAGCCTAGCGGTCGAAGATTGAAAATAGGTTCCCAGGGTTCTAAATATTGGGCACAATAGATTCATAGTAGTCTAAGTGAGCTGTTGACAACCCTGTCAACAAGGGCACCCAGTTACTTAATCTAACCTAGCCATAGAAGATCGTTGTTGTATCTTTCCCCCGTATTTCAAAACAAAACAGATATGGAGAATATTTCAACCATGATATGGCTTCTATTACTTCGGGATTCATTTGTCATGCTCGAACTATTATTAAAAGCAGTATCTTCTGCCTCGGATTTCTGCTGTGAATACCAGTTGTTACATAGATCCTTTGATTCGCGTATCGTGGAGATGATCTTCAGTTTATAAGCATTGGCTGATGGTATGTAGTGTGAAAATATGTTTGATTTTCCATTCCAGCAAATCAGAACCAGACACTGGAACACAACTGGACAAGTTGTAACCAAACCATTTATTATGCCAGCCGTAGTTTTCACATCCAAATATTAAGACGTAGGATTTCTAAGGATTTTTCACGAATAACGCTCTTCTTCTATGCACATTGATTCGACAAAAGATTTACGTGGATGGAGACATAGAGTTGTCTTATGTCGACGAGATCTTCCTGTCGGTAGTTCTTCAGAAATAATTTCGTATTTTTCTCATCTCATTAGGTTTGCAGTACCCACTACTCCACGCTATTCCGTCATCACACAAAAAGTCATCAAATTTGTGCAAATTTTCATGGAAAGTATAAAAACTATTCACAACCTTTTGAGACTTTTCTGCAGTTTTTAGAATTTTTTAAAAACTTTTCACAAACACATCTCCAACATTAGATTCTTATTCTTATCCTCCCTTAAACGCTAACCGGGTACTCGTATATCCTCCTGCAGATTGTTTTCTCCCAACGGTAAGTACTTGAAGAGCCAAAATTTCCTGTTGACCAAAAATTGCATCTGCTCAAAAAGAGGATAGCATCACCGGGTTGTCACCACGCCTTTTTGAAATCTGCTGCCAACTTTTCGCTGTCAATTCTACGCTTATCATCGAAAATATGTCAGAAAAAAAAAAAAATGCTGGGGTCAACATTCTGCCGCCACCGCCGGTAAACCATGCCACATAACCTCAACCTAATAGTCATTTGTTTCCTAGCGCAGTGTAAATCTATGAGTTGAACCGTTTTCCATTCGTCTCCTTTCAAAATCTCTATATCTCTGGGTATTGTTCGGGGGAAAAAAAAAACTTTTCCTTCCTTCTTCCTGGCATAGTGACATGGACGCCGGAATTGATTTATGCGATTCTCAGCTAGAAAGGAATAACGTCTCTCTTTCGTGTTTCCTTATAATGGTACTGGCTGGATGATGATGATGATGATGATGATGGTACAACCGAAGCCATGATGGGAGTGTGGAATGCCTTAAATCTGAGTTAGTAGCATTTTATCATCCGCCAACACCGACATTGTTCGTTTCCCCATTAGATGAAAGGACGAACGAGGAAGGAGTTAACTGGCTGAATGACTGTGTTCTCTGCTAATGATGGATTGTCAGTAGAAAAATAAAAAAAAAACAAAAATTTCTAAAAGGGTTGACTGGCTACGTAGTGTATGTGTGTGGATCGTAAGTCCGCATTTTCGGTTGAATCCTGTTAAATCCGTGGATGACACAAAGTTAAATTGTAGCATTATTTTCATTGCGGAACATGAAAAAGGTCATTTGGCAGATGGTTTAGCTTGGCTTGGTATGTTTTTTGGTGTAGACAGAAAGTGAAAACTATAAACTTCCCGATGTACAACATTTTTGGTGCAAAAGGTTTGATTTTATTTATAAAATGGGATTCCTTAAGGCAGTGTCTTTAGACTGCTTCTGTTAACTTTTTTTTTTTGTAAAATCAGAAAAACACTGGTGTTCTACAGTTCTTTTATTCTTCAATTAGTGTATGGTGTTCTACATTGAAATTAATCTCTACATCATTCAAAGCGATCTACTCACTTATGAATAAAGAATCCCTCATTTAAAGGACGTCCTGAGATCTCAAAACATTTTAATGAATCCGGCTTACCCACATCTGGCTTTTTCGTTTGTCCTCATTTGATTTAAAAACATTCGACGGTGTCATATCCTCTGGAAAAAAAATCAGCTAAACCGGCACAAAACTCCCCAATTAACATTTTGCCACAGGATTGCTAGCTTGGCAACCAGAAGTATCCACAAAATTCAGTAGAAAACCTCGTGCAATGGAATCCTCTCATCAAAGCAAATGTGTCGCCTTGTTACCATACCATGCATGAAATTAGTCGCTATGACTGTATGAATTTAAGCAGAAAATCACAAATTGAGGTTATAGCAAAGGACTATTCCACTCTATGTGCCCATGGAATAGTTTGGACTTCATTATGATCCAATTAGTGCCACGGGATACCAATTCCATATATGCGCGGATACTATTTCCTCCTCCTCTTCACTAGCTCCAACTTACATAAGTTATTACTTCAGATAAACCCACTAGAATCAGAACAGCCAGGAAGGACATCATTAAAGCTAACTCAGAAGTGGTTGCAAAAGGGTTAAAAAAAAAACAAGAACTCAACTTATATCATACCGCCTCTCGACTAGGAAGCACAACGTGTGCCTCGGAATACGAATTAGCTCTTTGCTGCTCTGTGTGTGTGCTCGCTTTAGGTGCTAACTTTTACCATCATCATCTTCTCTCCATCATCGTCGTCGTCGTCGTCATCATCAAACACGTATCTACTCTGTGTGGCTGTGCGTTGTCCTCATTTGCATATTCATATCTCACTGTACAGTGAGTAGGTACGTATAGATACCCAGATTCACAACTGAAATGTGTATATCGACCGCTGAGATGTTTATTTTTCGCATGGTACTGCGATAACATTGCTTTCGGTGCATCGCGTCAGCAACCGAGAGTAGGAGGACATCACCATTGCATGCTTATGTAGGGTATGCTCTGCTATATACATAAACAAACGGCATACATCCGATGTTTTATTTATGGTCGCATGATGCTGTGCTGTGTGCTACTAGTGCCGCTGATGTTACGGCTGCAGTGAGAAATGCTCTCCCGGTCGTTGTGATTTATCGTTATATTACGACACGACTACACTACTACACAGAATCCTTGCATGAAACTTTGTTTCTAACCCCTCACTGCTCTGCTGTGGGGCGCACATCTTCACGGTATAGATGCATGAACACAAATGTATCTAGTCGTATTCTTCATCGTACAGTGGGGCCAAATCACAGCGTTAGCGATAGGTGTTTTCGGTTAGAATTCTGGTTAAAAAAAAAAAACATCAGAATCGAACCTCAATCTTAAAATAAATAAATATTGTAGCGCTAAGAGCCCATACAGGGCCCGGTCTGGCTTTTCGCAGAAAAACTCAATCGGAAGATTTAAAATTCTTATACTTAGGGATATTCTAGAATCTAAGGGAATCCACATTTTTTGCTATCAAAATCTATCAAATTTGTGGTTTTGAAATCGAGTTAGCAGCAATTTAGATCCTCAGAGCATATACACAAGTAAGGCACAAAATTGTTTAACCCTTCAGAAATCAAATTTAGATAGGTATACAATACTCCAAGCGTCCGTACTTTCTATCACAGAAATTTCGAAATTCAGGTCCTTGATTTAAGAAAACCGTGTCTTTAGACTTCAAGTATTCAAAGATCAAATTCAATTATTTAAAACGCTGACCACATAGACGCTCGATACAGATCATGCATCAGAACTCATGATGTGCGACGAGTTGCATATAAGTGGAATCGGAGCCATCACCAGTTAATTTAAGGTACTTGCGCCTTTAATGTTGTTTGGTGGCCCCCATAATTAAAAAAAAAACAAACAGATACTGAAAACATTTCATTTATCTAATTTGTTTATTATAATTAAATTTATGGCGACGGAAAAAAAAAAGAAAAAAAACCTTTCGGTGCTCTCTAAAATATGCCGCACAGCTCTTCGACTTTTCCAAACCCTTCAAACGCAATTTTGTCAACTGTCAATTTAAACGCTTATACATAACCAAGTTCACTTGTACAAGGAGTTGCTGGCACCACTATATGCTTGTGAACGGCTGCAGTTTAAGAGTGATAGCGTAGTACATTCCAAGTGCTATACTCACATTGCGTAGATTCTGTGCTCAAGACATTGCTTTCCGATCACGCTGTCCACATCCAGTTTGTTGAAGCCATTTTGTGAAATAAAGTTGTTCTTAGTTAACGCGCTTCCTAGCCTATACGTAAACATATTATTTCTCTACTATTTTCTAAGGTGTTGTTTGGATTATTTTGCAAACAAAGTTTGGCCCGTCAATTTTCCAAAACTTAATATGACATGACCTTGCATATCACAAATATTGTTTTAGAACAAAATCGATTGAGTCATAGCCGAGAACTGGTCAATTTTCAAAAACCAGCCAGACCGACGGACATACAGGTACACAGAGTTCATTCTAATTTTTATCGGAAAAATTAGTACGCACAAATAAATTTTATTGAAATTCTTACAGCCATTTTCGGCAAAATTGAATTTTTTTTCAAAATTGGCCCATAGTAAGGCACCGTTAGTTTAGAGTTTAGAACAAATACTCCAATATCGTTTCGAGGTAAACCTTAGATATAAAGTTTGTGATAAATTCACACAGCCTCTGAGGCTGAATCTAAGGTACAGACAGACAGACGAATGGAGACGCAAGGACAAATTTTGGATTTATCTTTAATTGTAATACCAATACCGATCAAAACTGAGTTCTAAATGTTGTATAGAGGGTGGCTGACATGAACTGTTTCCAACTTCACGTCGTTGTGTTTGACAAACTACGAATGACAGTGCGCTGAAAATTTGACAGTTGTTAATTCATTTCATTGTTGACAAGCGTGTGTAAGTTTTTTTTTTTATCGCGTGTTCAATTTTTTTGTTCTATCGACAATAGAATTCAAACGTAATAGTGTTATTGCCCTTCTGAGCTAAATATATCCAGAGAACGGATGCAACACATTTTGAAAAATGAGCTCAAGGCTTAAACAAAAGTTAGAGTGGAAAGAGCAAAGGAGTTGATCCACTTGCACCCAAGTGGCCAATTGCCAAACATCGTCTTCCCTGATGAAGCACCATTTCCAAGTAAACAACTTGTCAACAAGCAAAATGATCGAGTTTACCTGCCATAGAGGTCAAACCATAATTTCGACCAAAGAATGGCCACCAGGAAGCAAGCGCCACCGTTTTTGATGGTTTGGGCCATAGTAACTGCCGATGGTCGGTCTCCGCTCTCATATTTTTATACCCTGACGTTAAGATAAACGTTATGGTTTATTGTGAAACTGCTTTGGAAGCTGTGTTGAAACTATGGGCATGCAAACATTTCGGCCAAAGACCCTGAACACTCCAATAGGACTCTGCACCTTCCCACGAAGCCCGAGCAAATCAAGAATGGTTCCGACTAAATGTTCGACACTTCATTTCCTCGACTCAATAGCTATCGAATTCTCCTGATGCGAATCCATTAGACTTTTCTGTCTGGGGCATTTTGAAGGCCAAGGTTGGCAGTAAAAAATATCAAACAACGAACGCGTTCAAGTTTCATTCCACAGACACACTTGCATGCAGCGTGCTATAATTTTATTGACCGTCTCAAGGAAATTATTCGTGCCAAAAGTGGCCACATTGAAAATATTAATTAAATCCTTGAATTTGAATAAATTTCCAACATTTTTTTTTTGGATTCAGGGCAGGTCCATTGGTATTAACTGTCTCCGAGAGTAGTATTATATTTTGAATGAAATGCGATAGTAGTACAATCAACCCCACCTAAGATAAAGCAGTCAAACTGTGCAAATTATTTATGTGCCTCAAAGCTGTTTGCTCGTGCATATTGTTAGCCATTTGACACAGAAAGCCGATAGCTCAAGGAACTTTAATATGTAAAAGTTCCTTTTCACAATCATCTAAAGAATATAATTAAAGCAATGGCAATGTCAGAAATTATCAATCCGGAGAAGTTAGAAATGTTTATGTATAACAAAGTGGACGATATCCAAAAGATGCCAGAACATACATTTTGTTTGTCCAGATGGATCTACTTATACACCAGGCTAGACCGAACTTACTGATACTAGATTTTATCCAAATCAGATAAGTCATTTTTCAATTCGACGTTTCAAGAAGAATTTAGGACATAAGCAGACAGACGTGGAAGTAAATAAAGTTTTGAAAAATATGCATGAATCTACACTTTTAATACTTCCACGCTCATGATTTTAGAATATTTTAACCGATTTCAATGAAACTTCTTTGGCCATCCTGGGTATTTTTTAACGAATATCTTGAATATTCCACTGATCTAGAAAAAATAGATGAACGCCATTCATTGAGCGACACAACAACAGAAATTATTGTTAAAACACCGCTTTTATTTGTTTAATTATTTTCTTTCCTCCACTGCACTGTTTCTACCAAGTTTTACTGTCATTAAGGATGGGAAAGTTTACCGTGAGCGTTGCTGGATTCATTCTGTAAAACCTTTCAAAGAAAGTGTTAAAAAGGCTGAGAAATATTTATCAGCATCGGTTCAGCAGTTTTTGGCTGATAAATAGCAAACAAACAGACTTGTTCTTAAGGCATACGTTCCACACATTGAATGAATGGCATTTCCCCTTTTCGCCTCCACTGTGCAAAACCATATAGACTAGAAAATATAGTGCAGAGGAGCACTAAAAATTATGTGAAAATGTTTTCATTTGGAATTAATGGTGTCGCGCATCTCTAACGTTATCGATAGTCCTGTTTAGTGTTGTTGGTTATTATGTTCTAGTAGCTAGTGCAGTTGCTGCTACTATTTCCAGGCTTCAAAGTATCTGAGAGTCCGATATGAAATTACATTTCGCCGGATGCAAGATCCAATAAAGTGATACTACCACGCCAATGCCATCACCACCAGAAGAAGAGATTCATTGGAATCAATATGGGAGATAGTAACAACAACAAGAGCAACAACGACGACGACAACGATACCGAGGAAGATAAATAAAATGAAATTCAAATGTGGATCGACAGTAAATCAACGCCGCCGTGAGCTGTGCTCCTTGCTGCATCGGCTTCAAGTTCTATATGGAGGGAGACGAAACCAAAGGCGAAGGCGGAACACCCCATGATGTCCAATCTATGTTATGTATTGCAGCTAATTTGTTTAGATTGAGGCATAGAATGGGAAATGTATCTCATGTTGCCCCCCTCCCTATCGATTCTTTTACGATTTTTCAAATATCCTCTGATTTAATGTGGCATCTGTAGATACGAGTACATGCACCATGATGCAATAAATGGGGTTGAAATGCAGCGTAATTAAATGCACATCTGGAACGTTGGTAGTACAATATTTATAGTTTTCGAGGAGAGCAACAACTTAATGAACTCGTGCGAACAGGTTGACTTGCTATTCATGATCTTCATTAAAATACGGCGAGGATGATCATAAATTTTAAGCGCAGATTCATAAAACAACTTTAGACGAATTTAATGAAGCCTAAGAGAAGGAAAACAAATATTTCTCCTGCCCCCGAGGTAGGTAATCAAATTTATTGTTTTCGGTTTAAAGTTCCCCGTTGCAGGGAATAAGAAATGAGATATGAAGGAGTGAGTTATTCATATGCTGGGAATAGAAATACATCATTCTATTTGGTTTGTTGTTTTCGAACAAATGTTATCATTAAAATAAATTCTTACATTATTCATATCGCACTTGGAACAGTCGTCAATATGGCATGTCATAAGTTTGACATTGGCTGGCAGTTGAAATCATTGAAAATGTTTTCATAACATTTGGTTTGAATATACAGAAAGTTATGTAAATACTTGTCAAGTGATTTCAATTTGATGGCTAGTTGAGAAATTGTGCGATGGATATTTTTCTAATAAAAGATTTCGAGAAACATGCCGTCGTTATTAAGTATTTCTCTTGAAAGTAAAACGTGAAATCTGCATGCCATGGAATGCATTATAAAGAGCTTTATTGTCACGTGGACTGGCTCGCGCATTGAAAATGGACACCCTGGGTTTGCGACAACTTTGTAGGAATTAAAAAAAGCCAATAGTTGCACAAATCAGGGATAGTTATTACTATTTGAGGGTGGCCGTGGTGTAGTGGTAACATCATCGCTTGTCACGCTACAGGTTCACGGTTCGAATCCTGATATCAATAATCATCTATTTATTTCGCATGCAATAAATAAAAAGTCGATCAATTGCGAAAGCTTATGTCAACTCTACTGCGAAGGCATAACACTGGCAGTAGGGAGGTCATATGGCTAAAATGTAACTCGATCGTGATGATGATATCAGGAGAACGGAAAAAAATACTGTGAATCATGAGCAACGACAAAAGCAAAAACAAACAAGCTCCCCAGTTATCTGGACCGTCACCCTTGGAGTTCACTTAAACTTAATACCAGCTGAGTTTCAAACCAACTACACTAATCTCTCTTTCTCTGTCTTTTCCCCTTTCCTCAAAACGCCCGTGTCCTAAAATTAGTATAAGGGTATTCATAAAACCTTTCACACGTGCAAATTATAAAAAAAAAAAACGAGTTGTCTGAGCCAGGACCTTTACTAACTCGCAATCCTATCCATGATTCTGCAAACGAAGGGGCGGTGGTCCTTTATGGACTCAACGACTCAAGATTGTTCAATGTTTTTAAGACCTGACAACAGAGAATGTGAATAAAGTTTTGTAATACGTATTAAGCCTTGTACCCGAAAGCCGAAATTATTGTTTTCGGACCAGAACCCGATATTCAAAATTATTGTCATTGGTATTCGTGACTTCAACCTCCAGATATCTGCCCAAGCTAGTGGTTCTTTCGGCACTCGTAAAAATTTAAACATAAAAGTTCTCTTCTAAAGTGATTGTGACCCTTGTATTCTCTTAGGAGCTATAAAGCCGGCTAGGTAGACGCTTCTAGTAGTCTTTCAAACTGCCCTGGTTCTTTGTCAATGGAGCCATTCGACGCATACAGAAATCTGCCACTTTTGCACGTTTTCTAAAAACAATCCAACACTAAATACGGTATAAGCGGGTATGACGTTCAGGACAAAGCGCACGTCGTAGTTACAAGCGGTTTTCACCAAGTCATAGAGGAAGCAGTTTCTGCTATCTAACAGAGCAAGAGGAAAGCGTTTCTGGAAAAATCTAGCATTATAAGAAATTCAAAATGGCGGGCGTAATATGACAGCCCAAACTTTTCAGGAAAAGTCTCCCTCTGGGCATTAGCCCACAGACCTCAGATATGAAGTTGGATGAAGATCCGTCCAGCCGTTTAGGTTGAAGCCCGAGGTACAGACAGATGGACAGATGGACAGATAGACGGACAGACAGACAGTCAGACAAAATTACGAGACCCACTTTTTTGAGTTCATATAGTAATACGAAGATTGATCAGAATCTCGAGATCGAGAATTTTTAAGAAAATCTGAAGCCAAACAAACTCAAGATGGCGGAGAAAATATGCCGATAGATATATTTCAATAGATATTTATTTATTTTACTGTGAAATCTAAGATGGCGGTCAAAATTGTTAGGGAAAGCTACTTATTATTTATTCATATGTTTGAGACAAACTACAAATCGTATAAGCAAGAAACATTCAGCTATTTGTAGAGCAAGCTAAGAGCGTTACATGATCTGAGATAGATAGCGAACGTAATATGGCGGCCACGTCTTGTCTGTAGTTAGGAACAAGTTGTTTTGCTCATGAGGCAAGTTGACGCCATTAAAGGACAAATCTTAAACTGCATATACTCAAGATGGCGGGCACAATATGGCGGCCCAAGGGTTATATTATTTTAGGGTGGCTGTCTGTACCTGCGAACAGACATGTTTAGATCAAAGAAATTTATTTATTTTTTAAAATGTTTTGAGAAGAAAAATCTGAAACCATACAAAATTTAAGATGGCGACCATAATAAAGTGGCCCAATTTTGTGTAAAGTTATTTGCAATTTATTGAATTGTTGGGGATAAACGACAAGTCACATGAACAAGTGGTTTTAATGTGCTCATAAAGTAAGTGTCAAACCACACATGCACAAAATGGCGGCCCAAAATTTCAGAGAACTCTATTCATTATTTATTGAAATGTTTCGAGAAGACATTAGAAAAAAATTCAAAAACTGTAAAAAAAAAAATCAAGATGGCATACCATCATGACCTTTTCCACCGCCGAATGGAACTTCTTGATTATGTTGCAAGAAAAATGTGAAACTTCCAAAATTGCTGAAATAAAATGGCGAACTAAACCTTTTCAGAAAAAGTATTTAATCAAACTTTAACTTCAGGTAAACTTTAAATCATAGAGGCTAGTTGCGGGAAAAATCTGAAGCTGTGAAAGATCCAAAATGGCGGACACAATAAAGTGATCCAAACTATTTGAAAAAGTTTTTTATTAACCTATTCAAATCAATTTCACTTACGTACATAAAACTGAAATTGTTGGGAATAGATGTTGGATACAATATGGCGACAAAGTACTTGAGAAAACTATTTAGTAACACATTCTAATGCTTCAATAAAACTATGATATCGAAAAGCGGGTTTCAGCCACTTGATGATCAAGTAGAAAGCGTAGTTACATATTAAAATCAAAGATGGCGACCCAATATTATACTTTTCGGAAATATTACTAACTACAATTTGACAAAAAGTTGGTTAGATTCAATATGCAAATCCACATCTTTTTTTTACAAATCTGAAATTGCTTTAAAAATTTTAAAACCATAGATGAATGGTAGACCAACATTTTGTCATATTTTAACTAATTAAAATAATCATTACATATCTAAATACAATAGAACTTAGCACACATTTACCTAATAACAATTTAAAGCCTATAGCTCTCCCACCCACAATAAGATCGGTTCAGTAATTTTCGAGTTTACTGAGCTCATATCCACAAACTGAGAGAATAAATGACTCGCAACTCACTTCATTAACTTGTGAGCCATCTGCTGGTTTATTTTTAAATTCCATGTTCTTTTGACACTGACAGCTCTTTCGCGCTCAAAAAATTGACAGAAACACAGAATTATATCTCCGCCGTCCGAAATAAATAGATTTACGGTTGAACAACTTTGAGAAATATTGAAAACTTATTTCCAAAATGAGTGCTGTGTTGCCGAAACAGTGCGAATTTTGAAAAGCAATTGCGGTCGAAATAATGAACCAATCGTGCCTACTGTACGCAAGTTTGTGAAGAAAGTTCATGAGATTGACATGCTAATTGATAACACAAGCTATCCTTATATTGCTGCTTCTGCTGTTTGGTATGGTTTATGAAATGGCGGCAGTATTTGTAAATTTTTCTTCGAAGGTGAAGATGGCAATAACATTACGGTCAACGGAGAGCGCTACATAGGCATGACAACCGATTTTTTAAAGCCAGAAACAGAGGAAATGATCTTGGACGATCTTTGGTTCCAGCAAGATGGCACTACGTGGCATATAAACCGTCCAACAATCGATCTTTTGTGCACTAAGTACAATAATCGTGTAATCAATCGAAACAGTGATGCGATTACCATAGTTGGACATTTTTTGTGGAGTGCCATTAAAGATCGGTGTTATGCTGACAATCCAGAAACGAGTCAGGCACTTAAACACAATATTGATCGAGCTATTCGTGAAATAGGGCCCAGAACCATCGAAAATATACTGCAAAATTGGGTTGAAAGGATGGGCTACTGGCAAGCTAGTCGCAGCAGACATTTAAATGGAATTATTTTCCATAAATAATCTAAAGTGTACTCTCTTCAGTAAATTAAAAAACTTTGAAAAATATTAAATGGATTTTTTTATAACAATTTTAGAAAGAAACTAACAGATGGCCCAGTTGTTATCCATATTCACGGACATTACAGGTTTAAAACACCGTGATATTTTCGAGTGATTTATTTTTTGCTTGATGTAACTACAATTTTCGCCCACTTTGTGGCCACATTAGCAATTTACCTTTATAAAGGGTTATTCATTTCTAGATTGAGATTTGACATACCTGTCATATGGCATCTGTCAAATCCATCTGTTATTCATAGTGACAGGTAGTTAGTTCTTGCATTGCCATTTTACAATATAGATCGTTTGACCACCGCTCAATGCATTAAAATTGTTGCATCTTACTACAAACATAACAGTTCTGTAATATCTGTGCATCGCGATTTAAGGACAGATTATGGTCGTCATAATAGCCCTGAGCAAACAATTCGAAACGCAATCACCAAATTCGAACAAATAAGAAGTGTTTGTGGTATCGTAAGGCCTGTGCATCATCGTGTGACCGAAAACCGGGAATTTTTTTATACCACTACAGCTCCGTTTGACGTATTATGCACTTGGATTTGCATCCTCATCACTATAAGGCCCACCTTACACAACAACTAAAGCCTGCTTACCATAAAATCTGCAGAACAACACCTATTGGGTGCTCGAAAATCAATAAGTTGGCGGCGATTTTTCGAACAAAATCTTCAGCTACGTAAACAAACAAAATTGTAGAATTTGGGGGCCTGAGAATCCAAATTCGATTATTGAGAGGCCATTGCATACATCACGGGTGACGGCACGCTGCAGACCAGTGGCGTGATCGGGCCGCATTTTTTTTTTTTAAATCGACGAAGGTGCCACTGTTATGTTTAATGATAACCAACTTTTTTTTTTTGCTTGAAATTGAAGACATTGATGTGAGACACATGTAGGTCTATCAGGATGGGACTACGTGGCACACCACAGAAAAGTTCCCTGGCCGTTTAATTTCGAGATTTGGTGACATAAGATGGCCACCAAGATCGTGTGATATTACCTCGTTGGATTCTTTTGTGTGGGGCTATGCTAAAGATCGTGTCTATGCAGACGATCCCCAAACTTTCGAGCACTGAAACACCAGCATCCGTGGAGTTATAGCCGCAATACATCCAGAAATGTGCCGAAAAGTTATCGAAAATTACCTCACAAGAATAGGAATTTGCTAAAACTTTTAACCGATGTTGTATTCCATACATAATGGCATGGTCCAACATTTAAAACAGCAAACAAATTTCATTGCAATATTTAATACTTTTTATTTTATTTAAATTGAAATCCTAAAGCACAAAACGAACCCTGTATGTTGTGTTGAAGCTGAGAGGGTGGTTGAACGTTGCACTTAACCTGACACAATTTCTAAGAAATTTTGAAGGCTCATGACCAAAATCTCAAACAAATAGTTCGTTAAACTAGTGATGTATTGAATTTCCATCTGCGCAGAGGAAAATATATTATAACCAACTTTCCTCTTTCATTACCAACTTTTCCGATGCAAATCCATACTTCGTACCTTTTCAACACTCCATTACTCTAAGAAACTTTTATCAGCTTCTCAGTACCTTCCTACCTCATTTTATATTCAATTTGCAATTCATTCCATAAATTCTTAAGCCCCTGTTAAAAATGTTAAAAATGTCAAAATATCACCTCCTCGGGTTTGATGTATAAACTTTCGATACCCACTTGAACCGCGCCGATACCCCATTTGTTTTCCAGTAGAATGAACTAAAAACTTTAAAACATAGACTTTGATAAAACTTGAAACAAACTAACAAAAAGCCAACTTGTTCACCAGATACTTCCTCCGACATTAAGTTCTTCATCTTTGCCTTCCACTTGTGCGCCTTCGTGTTCATCGCGAAGTGATAACATCGAATTTTTCGAGAAAGGAAACTTTTCCCTGCACTACTGTCACCAACAAATGCGCAATACTTATGCAAGCGATTCTCCTCCATGGAAGCCTTCCTTTCGGCGGGATTTGAGTGAAGAATTTTTACAAAGTTTCCAAATCGAAATCAATACCCTGCACTGGTGGCAATGCAATCCTAGACCATGAAACTCACACACCGTGAGGAAGATGATTGACCTCAAAAAACAATCCATAGCACGAACTTTTCCAACTTTGTAACGCTCCACGTGGTCCATCCGCGCAAGTACGTGACCATTTTTGGTGTCTCTGTCCATGTTCGTGTTTGTATGTATCTTCTCTAAATTACGACAATCGCATGGAATCTGAAACTTGGACACGGGTATGAAATTTCATCCTCCATCCGCACCACGCTCTTATGTACGTATAGGTCTTCCTGTGAATGCAATTTGGCGAAACGATGAGCACAGAATAGTGCCACTGGGAGTTAATTGCCTGGAATTTGCGATATGTCCTATCGAATAACCCATGAGAGAGTACATTCCCGATGGGAAACGAACTGATACGCGTTTCTATCATTAATTGGACTTCCTCTACTATTGGGGACTTGATTATCCAACCGTTTTTCCAAAAAACCGTGAGAATCGTTCCGCGACGAGAAAAAGTCAGGGCATCCAAAGCCGTATACATATGCAGTGTGAACACCATTTATGCATCCCCCCTTTGAAATCCTGGCTACTCATTAGGAATTCCAATTTTACCATGTTTACATAGACGAGCTTATCACATCTGCTTATGCAGCTCCACGCAGCAGCTAAAAACAACCAGAGACGATGAATCTAAATAATTTGAATTCTAATTAGCATTATTCTCAGACACAGACACAGGCACAGACACCCGCAGAGGACTGGAATTAGGAGTAACACTACCGGTACACACCAGTTCCGATTGACGTCTGATTATGTAAATCTCTGGCTGGTAGTAGTTCTCTTGGGTAATATAGTTGAAGGTTTTATGGTCGGATGTCTCGTGTGTATGGTGTATTTGATTTCAGACACGAACTGATATTCCATACAGTGATGCATAATGAATGAATTGAAGGTTATGACTCTTGGGAGCTGTAAAAGATCCTGATCATACTTGAAAAATATATTTTTAATTTTATGTGCTCTTATGAATGGAATCAAGACGTGTTAGAGATTTGAACTCATTTTAGTAATACTCGTAGGCGTGTTTTTTTGTCAAATGTTTATATGGCAGGGCAATAAATGTTTCATAGTGAAATAATCAAAAGTGGAAATGAACGCAATAACAAAAGTACAAACCACAACAAAAAATATTCTATACTCCCAGTAAAATTTTTCTTCAGCAAGTGCGCGTCACGCCATCAGGTCAGAAATGAAGCAACAAAAGCACTCCTCTCTAAATTTGCAGCAGTAAAATGTACTTTTCAGCAATCAATGATCTCTTCGAATTATGTATCCGAACAGATTTTATTGCCAGTAGAATTTTGTGTTTGCTTCTAGAGTAAATTCGAACATTACTGTGTATGCAGTTTGTAAAAAAAACACGCCTAATGTATGTTCCGGTTAAAGTGTTCCAGTTAAGGGTGTTTAATTAATTTTAAATATTTAATTAGCTGTCAACTTGAATTAATATTCTAGAGAAGAGTTCCACAAGCGGGTGATATAAACGAAAAACTATCGTTCGGAGGTTAAGCAACAGTAACTACGAGTAATTTGAATAAGAACATGTGACTTCTGCGATACCGGAAAAGTTAGTTTACTATGCAGGTAGTAAACTAAGTTCACGAGTATGCATGATTTCGTGCATATATACTAATGATCTAAATTTGATTAGATTATCAAATGAAGGTCCCACGATTTTTCTGGAATAATCTGAAATATGATCGTATCTGCCCAAATTGTAGATGTAGCGAGCTGTATTATTATACTCGTAGGCGACATTGAGCTTTCTTCTGCTATCGGAATCAGGTTTGCAAAAAAATTCGCATCCATAAAGTAATATGGGCAATACCAAAGTTTTTGCTAAAGTTAACCTAGTTTTAATAGGTATAAACTCTGAGTACTCCAGAGCAGGCGAATTTTTAAGCTTAAAATTTCATACGAAATAATTTGTTCCGTAAGACGCGCCGCCGTTTTCGAAATATTTGCACTGAAAATCAATATTTTCATAGTTTTCCAGTAGAGATTTTCAAAGTCTAAACCGTAATAATTTTTGTTCGTAGGAAGGAATCGTTTTGGCAGTTAAATCCAATTTGTATGTACATATATATGTATTTTAAATGCACCCATTTATTGTAAGCATTATGGGAATTTTGGTTTAGGCACACATTTTTTGTGCACAAATCCTTTTCATATAAAAACAAAGTAGACACACGCTGAGATAATCAAGTATCATTCAACTTTTTCCAGATAATTAGTGGAACGATGATTCACGATTTTATTTCACTGCTTTGCAATATATATTTTGCAAGGAGTTGTTGTTAACATTACTTAAATAAAACAAATGCATTATGGAAGGTTCTTGTTCTCATGTTCTCCTATGAATGAACCGCCAATGTGGAACCCACTTTCCACAGCCACTCACAGGAAAACAGCTTATTTTAATCAAAAGGTTGTCGACAAATTAACATCCGCAAGGTTTCTAATCAGTGTCGTATATCACCTAGTAATCTTTCCTCAGGCTGCTTACGGGGTAAGCAATGGAAAGGAATAAGGACGATTTTCAATCCTTAATCAGAGAAACCTACAAAAAAAAAAACCTAAGATCGACTTCAGGTAACATAAAAACTTTCGGAAACTGGGTTGATGAATATGATTCACTGTAGGGTGACTCATTTTTGCAGATACTCCTCCAGAGTGAACAGAAATGTAAAATTTTTAATTCGAAAAAAAAAAAACTTTTGAATGTTGCTAATTAGTTAAGCTGTGGGTATTGATGGCATCCCTGCCGAACTATTCCAAACCAAACACATCGGTTGAACTGCTACATCCGCTCATACGGAGTGCATGGGAGCAATTTCCCCAGGAGTGGAGTCGAGCAGGCAGACTTTCGTGCTGGATCCTCTTGCATCGACCACGTAAACACCATAGGTGGTCTCCGCTACATCTACTGTTTATCGACTTCGAGAAGGCTTTCGACAACTTGAATCGATATGCTATCTGGTTAGCCTTGCGCAGGAGAGGCATCCCAGAAAAACTCATAGCAATTATCAAGGCTACATACAAGGGAAGTAAGTGCCACGTCTTACATAATGGTAAGGTGTCGGAGGATTTTGAAGTTCAAAGTGGAGTTAATCATGGGTGCATACTGTCACCGCTGTTATTCTTGGTGGTCATCAGCGATGTACTCCGATGGACTATGACAACAAACACCTCGACTACGCTGATGATGTTTGCCGACTTTCATATCGGATAATGGACCTTCATCTGATGGCCCAAAATCTAGAAGCTGAGGCAAACAAAGTGGGACATAAGATAAACACAGTCAAAACAAAAGCCATGAGCACTTCTAACACCCGCTCTCAGCGCAACATTGCAGGACATGTAGTCGAGAAAGTAGACAACTGTCTATACTTAGGAAGTGTGAATGTGAACTGGGTGTGTGTAGCCGAATCGAGAAGGCAAAAGCTGCGTTCGGAATGCTATCGAAGGTCTGGAGAAGCAATGTTCTCAGCTTTAGAACCAAGCTGCGACTGTTCCGCTCCAACGTAGAATCAGTACTGCTGTATGGGTGCAGTACTTGGAAGGTGGATACCACTATCAAACGCAAGCTGCAAACTAAGGATCTTTTGGCCTAATCGTATCTTCAACGAACAACTTCATCTGAGAACAGGCCAAGAACCTATAAACGTTATTGTGCGAAGGAGAAAGTGGCAGTGGATTGGACACACTCTACGGCGCGACGAAAACTCCACTGTGAAATACGCCATGCAGTAGAATCCGCTTACTCAGGCAGGCAGAACAGCGGGACGCCCAAGGCAAACGTGGCGCAGGATAGTCGACGAGGAATGAAGCTCTTTGGGAATGAGTTGGAGGCAGCTCAAACGCGTTGCGGAACTCCGAAAAAGATGGCGCGCAGGCGTTGTTGACGGCCTATGCCTCTCGAGGAGTTCAAGGATTTAAGAAGAGATAATAAGTTATTTCCAACGACTTTTGCTTGCCAACTGGCATTACGTTTGCATTATTGTTCTATGTACAGAATGTAATAATCGTAGCTTTCGTAATTTAGGAGCTAGAAGGTGGTGACAGACAGACGGATGAATGCGGCAGCCAGAGCAATAGGGTTCTATTTACGGAGCTCTGAGCTGCATTTACAGCTGAAGAAAAACGATATCAATTCATCCTGCTTATCCAGGGAAGACTGCGTTACACTTCGCATTTTATAATCGGAGCTAAATAAAGATAGAACAAGGGAACTGCTGCTTATAGATGGATCCTTAATCCGCATACTAACTGAAGTAATCAGCGAATATTGCACTATTGAAGCTGAACAGACGAGGAATGGAAATGGTTGATTCTACAATTGCCAGTTCAACAAGAACAGGGATTTACAATCGGATTTAGGTTCTTCGTGAGCATGGCAGAGATAGCAATATCGCAGAGTTTTATAAAGATTTACGAATCGGATGGTAACAGGACAAGTTTGTAAAACCATTTCTTTCTAAAAGGAGGACAGAAGGGATTTATAGCCTCCGAGTAGAATTGATGTGGCGCAAAAGTAATAATCCAATTTTATTTAGCTATAACTTTTTTTTGTAAATTTAAAAGCGAAAATTTTATTTTTTATTATTTTGAACCTTGAATTTTAGCCTCCAGCGTTTAGGCAAATTTGGACCCTTTTTCTGACATTTTCCATCACTTTTCTAAATACTTCCGCCGGTATGTTTTATATTTCTTGTTTAATGGCCTGTTCAAATAGAGCAATGACTTCAAATAACCTCAAGTCTTGCCAGCCAATGCTAAACGCCTGAAAAAGTGTCCATCGCTCACTATATATGCAGTGGCACCGTCTTGTTGAAACCGCATGTGCTCCAACCCCAATTCACTCAATGCGGATATCAAAAATTCACGTAAGATGGTTCAGTTATCGCGTTGCCAGCTGCGTTTTCGGTAAAGTAGGGCCCAATCACCCTTTCAGCACAGACGCCGCACCACACAGTAACTTTCAGTGGATGTTAATGAGATTCTTAAAAAATCTTCAGTACCCCAAAATTGAGTATTCTGCTTGGGATGGAAATGATCTTTGTCTATAATTATTAATTTTGAAGGAAAATCGTCCTCATCACGGTTGAGACTTATGATGCGCTGGCTTTATTTCTGACGGGCTTGATTGCCTGTGGGTAGCATCTTCAAGTCTTTCACCAAAATACGCTGCAGAAACCGCCTGAAAATGCCCAATTTCGTGGTCCGTCGTCTCGTTGATGTTTCTAGACACTATTCCCCACCCTCGCGCACAGCATCAATATTGTCGGCCGAACGGCATGTTTTTGGTCTGACAGCCCTTGCCGTATCCAGCCAGTCTTTTCGAGACATCTTTGACAAAATTCACGTTATGTTCTTATCATTGATGAATTATTCCACAAACAACCCGACACAATTATTCCATGTTCTTGAGGAGTATTGCGTTCAATTGATCATCATCGCTTTTTTTTCTCATTTGTTTACTACACAATTGTCATTATCACGATGACGACGACCTTTCCCCAATCTAACATAACCTAAGGATGTGAGCCCAATTAAATATCAACAGCACGGAATTACCATAGCTAAATGACAACTTAGCTGTTTACGAAAAGAAAAAAAACTGTTAAACATCAAAATATCCAAAGGTTGCATCCTAGTGCTTTGATGATATCTATCAGACAAAAAAGATAAATAGGCTGACCAGATAAGAACGATAGAAAAAGAAATTTAAATAAAACAACAACTTTGTGAGATATCAAATTGATCCCGGCTTTATTTTGAAGCTACATTCATGCCATTATGTATGGGATAGAACATCATTTAAATGGCACATCAATAGCCTCCTCGGCTTCGCTGGCAGTGCTTCAAGCGGTCGGCCCAATTTTGATGACTCGGTCCAATATGTGCGGCGTTATTCCGGCAATAGCGTCGAGTATGTTAGCCTCGAGCTCGTTGAAAGTAGTTGGCTTATTAGCGTAGACTAAGGACTTGACGTAGCTCTAGAGAAAATAATCGAGGGATGTCAAGTCGAATGATCACGGCGGCCAATTGATGAACTCTCGCCGTGAGATGACCCAGTCGCCAAATTTCTCCTTCACCACTTCGAGCGTTGCGTCGCTTGTATGGCATGTAGCACCATCTTGTTGGAACCACAGCTCGGATATATCGATGTTGTCGAGCTCTGGCTACAGAAAGTCTGTTAACACTGATCTATACCGAGGACCATTGACGTTAACGGTGTCTCCTTCCCCATCTCGAAAGAAATAAGGTCCGATGATGCCGCCGTGCCATAAATCACACCAAACAGTCAGTCTTTATGGATGCATTGATGCTTGGTCGAACACTTGAGGATTGTGGTCGCTCCAATAACGGCAATTTTGCTTGTTGATATAGCCGCTGAGCCAAAAATAGGCCTCGTTCGAGAAGATGATTTTTTGGCTAAAATCCGGATCTCCGGCCAACATTTCCAGCACCCAATTAGTACACTCACGGCGTTGTCTATGGTCGTCCGGCTTCAATTCTTGCGTCAGCACAATCTTATATGGACGTAGGCCCAAATCCAACCGCAAAATATTCAGCTGATCGGCGCCGAATCGACATTTCTGGGTTTTCTTCGATACTGGCCGCTTCGGCGGCTATATTTTCTTTACTTCGCACCGATCTCTGTCTGGTTGGTGACTTAAGGTCCAAAAGAGTGTACTCATGCTCAAACTTTCCCACGGTGCGACGAATTGTCTGCGCACTGAAGCCATAATGACGACCGACCCACGATGAAATTCTGAGCCGGAATTTCGATATTATTTTTTTATAATTTCCACACGTTCGGAAACCGTCAAACGATGCACGATGAAATGGCAGACCTTAGTGAATATTTTGACAGCTGGATGTCATTAGTAACTTTGACAGCTGCTGAAACATAACATTTGGAAAAACTATCATTGCTATCTGGTCACCCTTTTGAATAACAGCTTATCAAGAATTTGTTTAGATCGTTTTTGATTGAGATACTAGAAAGCAAAATAGAGTCTTCAAGTTTACAAGTCTTCACAATTTCCCAGTAAGGCGGCTATAGCACGAATCTTGTTTAATTTAGAAGAATACAGATACATGGATATGTCCCCCAGGACATTAGCATAGGCTTCTCTAAGGCAAAACAAAGGCGTCAAACTCTAGAGACCTAACGACAATTATTGGAAAATATCTATAGATTAACATATTGTCTCTTACTTACGATATACGGGCGATGATGGGTGCCATTAATTTTAATTTTCCGAGTACACCAACGTAGCCAGACTAGCTTCACAAACGTATAACAATCTTGGAAATAATTATAGAAATAGAACATGTCCCCAGTGCAATGTACGCTGATAGTATGCCTGGGAGAGAGTTGTTAAAGCTACCCACTGGAAAAAACTGCTCCAATGGACTTACCCCAGAATAGATACCCATCACCCTGAAACATTGATTTATGCCCTAACTCCGTTAAACTTCAATTGATTTCAAATCTCTCAGCCACCTGACAACAACATATCATTCCTTTCGTATATTCTCAAAGGTCATCTATCCAAACGCTCAAATTACTAAGTATTTCTAAGTAAAGATGTGAAAGCTACCCCCACCAATAAACAAAAGATACAATTTCAATATAAATTCAATTATCATCTTCATTTCCGTCAAAAAATCATTCAAATCATCTCCAAAAAAAAAAAAATCAATCTAAATACTCGTACATATCTCTCGTCTGTACCTTCCCTGAAGACACACGCCATTAATGATGCCCCGACTGTCTATCGCTGGAGAAAAGAAAAAAAATCCAGAAATACTCCTCAAGTGGGTGTCCAACGACAACGACATCCACTCGTGACCCAAAAAGAGAAATCTTTTTCACACAAATAGAATATGAAAACATTCGGCTGGCCCGTGTCATGCTCAATTAATTCTCACTTTACGAAGCGTAAATCTCTGCCCACAGAACCACCACCGAAGCCAGTACCACTACCAGTACCATCAGCGGTAGCACCACCACAAACTACACCGACTCAAATTAAGTCCAATTGAAGTTGTACACCCAAGGAAACCGTAACACACACAGCCACAGTCATTAATATTAATTTTGTATGTAAAAGGACTATACTATCCGACTACGATGGATGGCTGATTGCACCCTCCACAGAAACTCCGACCGGAAAAATTTAAATAAAAAAAAGAAGATAAAAATGTATCCACGTAATGACCTCAAAAAATTAACGAAATTGATGAATGCATCAGTATGGTGATTATCATCATCAACGTCATCATCATTATAGTCGTCGTTGTAGTCATGGCAAATGTATATAGTTGTCATCATCTTTATGCTCGGTCGTGCCCACATGAAAGGAAATGCAGCGACACCATCATCTTCATTATCATCATCATTATCGTCATCTGTATGGCAGAGAGATTATCGCTGTCACCTCCTCAAACAGCAACAGCAGCATCATCATTAACCTCGCCATCGGAATTTGCTACTTCTGCAGTCTTACTGCTTCCGAATGTATTCACAAAAGAATTGCAGTGAACAGATACAAAATAAATTAAATTGCAATTTTAATTGCCGCTTGACACCGCCTTAATGGTAAAACCAACAAAAAGAGGAGGATAAACATTCCACAGGGTGTAGACTGTTAGACCCTTGATGTTGTCCTTGATTGAGAATATATTTACCATGTGGTGGTATCTGAGATTGTCACACAAGTCTTACTTTTGACTAAGTACACGTAGTTAGTCACTACGTTCTATAAGGGCTTGAGTCGGATTCTTGAAATTTTATTTATAGACGAGCCAACTGCGAATTATATCAGCATTTGAAATTTTCTAGTGCACTAATGGGCCTAGCTATGCAGTTTTCTTGACATTCTAAGAAATAAATGTATTCAGGTCGAGTTAAGTTGATATAAGATCTTAAGGGTGGCCGTGGTTTAGTGGTAACATCATCGCTTGTCACGCTGTTGGTTCACGGTTCAAGTCCTGATGTGAAGTATCATCTATTTATTTCGCATGAAATAAATAAAAAAGTCGATCACTTGCGAAAGCTAAGTCAACTCTACTGTAAAGGCATAACAGTAGGGTGGTCATATGGCTAAAATGCAACTTGATCGTGATGATGACATCAGGAGGACGGAAAAAATACTGTGAATCATAAGCAACGAAAATAATAGATACCCCAGTTATCTGGACAGCCACTCTTGGAGTTTACAGAGACTAAAATACCACCTTAGTTTCAAACTACACCACTCTGTCTGTCTCTCTGTCTCTTCTCCTTTCTACAAAAACGCACGTGTTCTAAAATTTAGTATAAGGGTATTCATATCCCCTTTAACACGTGCAAATTATAAAAAAAAAAAAAAAATCTACGTATCTTTTTGGTCATAATGCCTTCCCACTTTACGAAGAGATTTTGAGCAAAGTACTTAGGCTACGTAGGTACACAAAAAGTAAGCGACTTGATGGCCAAGTCAAAAGAGAGAAAAGACTGCGAGTTGAAATTTACCCCTTTATAACATTTAAGTAAGAAAAACTTTCATGGTGAGCATGAGGCTTAAGAGCTTTTTCGCAACTGGAATTGAGTTTAACGAGTGCGTAACGTGAAGTTTTTTACGTCGCCATAAGGCTTAGAATATCTTGCAAAAGTGAAACTATTGTGATGCAACAAGCTTGCGATAAGAATGATTTTTCTGTGGGAATCCCAGTAAATCAAATGAGACAAATGACTCTCGGATGTGCACATGAAGTGTAGAAAATAGATACAATCACTAATATTGACGTTTTTGGGACTCAATCATTGAGTCTCCAGCTCAGTGATCACACACTGAACCAATGAGCCCATGTGAATGAAAACTTGAACAAAATACGTGTTGAATTCACCAGCATCAGGTTAAAAGGTGGGACAATGACTTCCGTTATCAAATATTGGTTAAGCATGGCGTCAGGGTTTGGAGATTTGATCGCAAAACCGGAAAGCAGACAATTTTTGGCAGCATAGTCGGTAAGTAGAGACTAGACGACAGCGCTGCCTAAAACGGACTCCCAAAGGCTAATGGAAATGTCACCGTAGCTTAAATACGATTCCAAAACCCCAAGGTTCATAAGGCAACTTGGTGGCTTTGGTGCTCAGACGTTTAGAGCGGTGTACATACGTACATGGATATTCCAAAAACCTACCAAAATTGTAAGAGACTGCTGCCAGAGCCTTTATCGATAGAATGTCCATTAACTTCTCGAGAAGTCCAATGCCTGCAATATCAAAAGCAGAAGACCAGTGCCATCATTGCCAACAAGGTGTCAGAAACGCTGGCTCTGCTGGGTTTTCTCCCCAACCTTCGTAACGAAACTTCTGGGTTGAAGAGTACAACCAGGCTTACACAGTGAAATAAGACACATTATACAGCGGCGCTGTTTAGGGGTACGAAAGTAGTTTACGACATCATGAAGCTGTAAAGAACACCCTAATCTCCGGAAAAAGAAGTGTTATAGCAGCAAACAATGCTATAAAGCTCAGATGTAGCTCGTGATGTGCCCCGAAATGGTTGCGACTTACAGTTTTATGACGTTTCCGAAGTTTTATGGCGTTTTCGATTGAGAGAAGCTTCTCATGAAAATTTTTACTCTCGGATGTTTGTCAGACCGTGAGAACATTTTTCTATTTTTTTTTTCTTGAATTCGAACCTTGAACCTCCCGCACAGTGATTGCGCACTTAACCACTGAGCCACGGCGGCCTCGGAGTTAAAGTTGGTACTGAGAATTTTGAAAGATCACTTATTGAACGGCGATGTCGACAAAAGCTTTGCGTTAACAGAGAACGCCCCTTTCAATCCGGACCAAAGTTTCCATCCACCGGTCCAAAGTGAGGTGAAGGTAGCTATATCTGAACTCAATTCCGACAAGATTGCTGGAGCCAACGGCTTAGTTGTCAAAGAGTAGCAGAGAATTTGATACGGAGCATGCATAAGCTCATCTGTAAAATATGGTCGGTTGAAAGTATGCCTTATGAATGGATCAGCGTCGTTTCCCCGATCGTCACAAAAGGAGAAATGCGCCAACTATTACAGAAGCACCTGTATGTTGTGTATAAGATCTCGCCAGCAATAAGATGTAAAAGCCTTAAACCTTTATAAACAATCAGCATAACAACAAAAGCAGCAAATCTTGGAGAAAACCCAGGAGTCCTAAATCGAAACTCACTACCCATAGATCGATTTGGAAGTTTCCTAGAGACGAGCTATACATGTCCATCTGTGCAGGTTGACGATGGAGAATGATTTTCATGTCAAAAAAGAACTACGACAAGGCGTAACAATATATTCTTCAAGAGAATATACAAAAATTTCAAAAACTATCCAACTACTCAAGTACGCCGACGATATTGTCGTAATGGAAAGAACGCAAAGGACTGCCCGAAGCGATAGAAGCGCCAAAAATGGACATAGCGGCTAAACAGAGTAAAACAAAATACTATATTGTCACCAAAAAAAGGTCACTCAACACCTGCGACTCGGACAGAAATACAAGCCAATTACAACTTTGAGGACGACCCTATAAATTTAAAAAAAAGACACCAGCGCATTGCGGTCATGAAATTTTAGTGTAAGAAAAAAAAAAAATATTTTCCACACTATCATGTGACAAATTAAATAAGAGCTGGACTTTTAAGGAATTTGAATATGTAAAATATGTAATACATATGTATGGACACGGTAAAAGCTGTAAGATACAAACCAGATTTCATCAGAATTGCTTCAGTGGTTCTCGAGTGGGCAATGTCAGAAATGGCATACAGGTTGACATGAAACAAAAGTATGTATTTGTACGACCTAACCCATTCAAATACAATCATATCTTTCTATATTTCTGTCAATTAACGAGAACATAACGGCGCTGAACCGATTTTGATGAAAAATGTAACTATTTTCTATAAAATGAGACTATGCTCATGGAATATGATGAATGGTAAAAGGTGAATTGGTTGGCAAAAACACAAATTACTCGTACATATTTCTAGGCATTGTGTAAATGGGTAGGCAGGTATACCAATAACTTATTTTCTCCAACGACTTAAAGGAACCTATGTTGAATGCAGTACGTGCCTATTTGGAAAACGTCTCGCCAGTTCTCATTAATTATGCCGCTCATCCCTTGTCGATTTAATTGTCTGAAGCTCGTGGTAATAGATACGAGCAACAACTTAATTCACCCTGTACCACCTGACCCACTTCGAATTACCTTGTTTAAACGGCGTTCGAAATGGTTTACCCGAAAAGCAAAGAAACAAATTGAGTACTATGGGGCCGTGAGAAGACAAAAGCCTTTGACTTGGGCTCATTAACATTTAATTAACAGACACCAAACAGACAGGCAGGCAAACAGACACCACAAAACAGATACATAGACGTTCTCCTCTACGTTAGGTTTCAAAGAGGATTTGGTTGTCTCACCAGTGAGCTGATTTATTTTTTTCCTTTGAAAGCAATTAAATTTGGTTTTTCTGTGGAAAAAAAAAAAGAAAAAAACATTCCGAGACACAAATCCTCAAAGTTCTCCATCAATCTTTCCTCATTGCACTTAAGAAGGTTTCCCCCGTACCGCCCTTTCCCACCTCAACTGGAGCAATTCATCATCGTTTCGTTAATTGGCTCGAAAATAAATACACAATCCGGCTCCAGCAGCGGCAGCAGCATCACTTCAAGTTTTCTCCTCCCTTTTTAACTAGCAAAATGCATCAGCCAGATGATGCTGCATGCAGAGCAGAACATACCACCGGCAAATGGCAACTGGGAACCGGCACCGATTTGCGACCATGAAACGTGTCTACATGTAGATGGCGCCAACTGTGCGCGGGTACGAAATTAAATTAATTTCTTCCCCGGGTTCAACTTGAAAATGATCCATTTTCTATTTTTTTTTTTTTTTTTTTTTCTTCTTCGATTCAATTTGCACTGAGAGAGAGAGCGTAGATATGTACAAACAAGTTTGCTATTGCCTTCCAGAGACCAATTGAGGAGGTGTACCTCCCCCTCTGGAGGATAATTTTCTTCAATCTGGCAGCCAAGCCAAAGCCATCTGGTGGTGTTTTCAAGTTGCCACTTGAGATTTTCGGTCCGAAATGCGTTCGCTGATAATTTACAACTTCCGAAAATAATTTAAATTGTGTGCACACGCGTTGATAAATGGCCACTTGACGTGGTTCCATAGTGACCGCACTGTGTTTGGGGTCAAAGCTTCGATACACAACAGCGAAACCAGTGCAAGTGTGTTGTATATCTTTAAGATACTCGTACACTTCTTGTATTATTCTGGTTATTTTTGTGTTATTACGATAATTTTGGTTGAGGTTTCGAGAGGCGACTTATCGAGTCTTGACGCAGTTGCGGCTATTGAACTTAAGTATGTGATTACTCACGGCACGGACTGACTTAGTCTTGGGGACAAGTGAACGCGGAGAAAGTGTATTTAAAGTTGCTGTTGATTGTAGATATGAGGTTCTTTTTTTTTTTCCTTCTTCCATCGGAATGGTACTTAATTTGTTTTCTTGTGTAATGGGACAGGGAAAATCTGCGACGCAATTCGATTTGTGGCGTATTTTAGATAAGCATTGGAATCTGTTGCACATTGTGAATAATTACAGAGGAGTTATAGACAGAAAGAAGGTGATTTAGGATGGTCATATTTTAAGGATACAACCAGATAATCGTGTTGGGTGGATGAGGACATTAAGACAAATATTAGGAAGCCCACGTGATATTTTCCCCCGTTTCTAGCTACAGGGGCTAGAAGGTTACTTATAAGGCTTTGACTCTATAACAGAGTAACAGAAGTTAATGAGTTGGATACACGCTTGAGAAGTCAAGACTTCATTTCTATGCGCTAGAGGACTTCAAAGTAAAATTTTTATAATTTTTTTTTTTTTTACATTTTACAAGTTTTTTCAAACTAATTCGCAACACCCGGTGGATGATCTAGGAATCTGAAAATTTTCACGTTTACAGTATCAGATTATCAGAATACAGGGTGTTTAAAAAAAATCCTCTAATTAAGTACAATTTCCTTATGGGTGATTATGGGTCCTCCAGAAGGCGGCACAATTTTAAGCTTGCAGACTTACTTATCCGAATTTCAAGTTTTCGAAACACAGGGTGTTGCTAAACCACACTTTTCATGCAATTTTTTTTATGTGTGTGTAACTTTTCGCAGCTTCCAGAGGACCATAGATTATCAGGAAAGCTGAAATTTTGCTCACTGTTGGAACCAGATAGGAGTGCGACCCTTACGCAGCCAGATTTTAAGAAAAGGAAGACAGTGTTGGATAGCTTCTTCTGAATGGGTTATTCTGGTGTGACATTTCTACCAGAAACCAAACGTCGGAATGACAATATTTCTCAAATGACAGTATAATTAATAGTGTTGCAATATGTGTTTTTTTTCTGCGAAAGAAAATACTTTTTTCTTCCTAAAGGCTACCATTTAATCGATCAGCAGTAAAGGGTTTTTTGACCAGCAAAATAAAATTATTTGATAAGCAATTTTATAGTTTTTTAATCATCAGAAATAATATAATATATTGATCTGCACAAAATCGACAACAAAAAATTAATTATTTGATCAGCAAAATATAATTTTTGATGAGCAGAAAATGTAGAAAATCAGCAAATACATTAATAGATCATCCGGTAAGCAGAACATGTTCTTTTTGACTAGTAGAACAAAATCCAATTCTAAAAGTCGCAATCGCTCAAGTTTTTTTTTTTTTCTTAAATAACAGTTTTTTTGAAGCACAGTTTCTTTCTGCTGACCAAATAATAAATTTTTTTTTTTTTTTTAATATTCTGCATCACTTGGGACTATGTCCTTTAAAGTTTATTAATCCAGTGACGGAGACAGCCTATCATGTACTATCATTTGCTTATTTTGCTGATATTGCTTTCTATTTTGTGCAGATCAAAAAAAATACTTTCTGGTTTATTTCTTTTTGTGTGCAGCTATAGGGCAAGTATTGGTTTCATAATATTTTATTCAGACTATAATAGAGTAACTCAAAAATGTTTGTCTCTAAGTTCTGTCTGTCTGTCGGTCTGTTCGCTTGTCCGACTGCCGTATGTATGCAAAATTGCAGCCTAAATGGCTGGACGGATTTTCTTGAAATCTCATATCTGGGGTATGTGGGGTCGTAATTCGAGGCGGAATCGGAATTTTCAAAACACAGTAATTTATTAGTGGACAATTTCGAAAAAAAATTATTTTCTCGAAAATGACTTTAATGATTTTGTTTAAATTTAATATTTGAGTTGAGTTGGATATATCTCACTAGATGGCGTGCCAAGTTTTTGCAAAAATATTTTTTTGAAAAGTGGTCTATGTATGTGATACATACAAGGACATGGCATACTCGTATTCATCTTTGGAAAATTTTTCAAATAAATTTTTTCGCTTAAATTTCAATTCAAAGTGATTCGCAAATCAGTAGAGTAGTTGCAAGTACTTGTGACCCAGTCGTGCGCTTTATTTTCTTTTTGCTAGCCTATTTTGCTGATCTATGAATTATTTAGCTGATCAATTTCTAAAATAATTTGGACACGTTACCTGAACTATAAAAGTAAAATGTGGACATGCAATATATAGGCATAAAGAAAACGAAGATCTTAACATCGTAAGATTTTTTTCGTAAGGTATTCATAAAGTACTGGATAAATACAAAAAAATGCATGCATTAGTATCTCAAAATGGTGGCAAACCCCAATAGGACTTTTTGAGATTTTTTTCGGCTATCATTAGGAAGACACAGCGAATATTTTTCTATATGTCCCGTCTAGTTATTTTTTGTGTCTAGATCGAGGCCTACTTTTACTCTACAATAATAGCACTGTAGCAGTGGGTATTGCAAAGCAGTATTATTTTTTAAAAAAAACGCCGCATCCATGCATCTTTTCTAAAACGTATTGTATTTCACTGAAATTTAAAGATATTAATTTTTTTATGGGCATTGTCCATCCTAACACAAACTATTTCATGGCCAATTTAGGAATACAAGGCTATTGTAATATCTGCCTTGCATTGGCCTAACTGTTGAAAGAAAATAATGTTTAGATTGGTTTAGAGTTTTTTTTTGTGTTTACTTACGGAATGAGCGCGATGACGAAGCGGAATCATCCTGAAATATGAGATTTGGGATGTAGCAGCATAACTTCTCTATTGTAGGAACAACACCATCAGCAATGATTTTTTTATTTTTCGCTGCATTTACGGAACCGTTCAAAAGCAAAATATGGCCAAGACCCCAATTTGTCATGCATGCCCAAGCCATAACATATGGTGAATGCTAAGCTTTTTTGCAGGTCTACTGGCTTGAAGGCCCACTGAACACTTCGTGTGCTGATGTTAATAGAACATCTTTCGTTCAAGTTTTTTCTCTATTCCTTGGCAGTTGTGAACCGGTTTTTCAGAGATATGCCTTCCAAAATCCGATCTTGTCGTGTTGTCGTTTTTTTTTGGGTCTTCAGCTCCCAGGTTGCCTCTCCGTACTGCCCGTCGATCTGAATTTCTCCAAAAGCCGTCTCACAGTAATTTCGTGGCATCCCAAAACTTCTGCGATTCGCCTATTTACAAATTGTTCACCATGAAGAGCGAGAATACGTCCTTTATCTGCTTCGCACAAGGCCATCGTAAAATTCCTTAACTGTCCGCAAAACACTTTGTCGCGATCTAGAGCACTAATGCGTTATCGACTTGAGTGTTTTTTTCTTTTATGCATCAAAAAAAATAAGCATATCACAGAAAAACTGTAATCGTACCTACATAGGTGTTTAAAATACGAGAGGATCGCACCCGGAAGTCATAAAATCATAAAATATTCATAGTGCGGCTTTTTTTTGGCACTCACTTTTTGGTACACATAGTTTCAGAGTCGTCTTCTTCTTACGGCGAAGTTATGATCCGGAGTAGAAGAATCACATCCCTCCCACTATACTGCATCCCTACTGGTCCGCCTGTGGGGTTTTCCGGTTTGACCTCAGAAAGTACCGGCAGGCTTCCCGGTTTCGGATCACTTCGTCACTAAGGCCAATCAAATGCTGGTGTTTTTGCATTTGTGTGTTCCACTTGGTCTGCCTTTTTTGCGCGATTGCGTAGGAACGTTGATTGATATTGCCTTTTTGACGGGGTTCGAAGGATCTCTCCTTTGAACATGACAATACCAACTGAGCCGGTCGTGCTCTATCTTGCTTGTGATGTGTTCTTTGAAGGCTTCCTCGAATCTTTTAACTTCTTATTCTATCAATCTTCGTCACTCCTGCTGTCATACGAAGCATCTTCATCTCAGCTGCCGTTAATTTGCCCTCATACTTTTTGTACATTGTCCAGCATTGTGAACCGTATGTGAGCGCCGGACGTAGAGTCTTCCTTTAAGCTTAGGGGGTATTTTTCGATCACAAAAGATAGCGGAGTTTTCCCGCCACTTCATCCACCCTACGCTTACGCGATGATTGATGTCATCATCACAAGTTGCTTCGCTATTGGTCATAGATCCCAGATATTTGAACTTTTCACACTTGGGAAGCACTTTTCCATTCAGTGGATCAGAGAACGGGTAGCACAGATACTCTGTCTTTTTCGAACTAATACGGTACCCATTTCCCTCCAAAACATCCACCCATACATCAAGTGCTCGTTGCAAGGCCATTTGATCTTCGCTTATGATAGCTCCATCGTCAGCAAAGAATAACTGATGTACTTTGGGGTCCGTCGCTTTTCCTTCAAGCAGATAATCAAGGACTGCAATAAATAGCAAAGGACTAAGGACACTTCCCTGGTGTACTTCGGTGACTCCTACGACATCTTACTCTTGTCCTTGCTCCCTCATACATGTCCATATGTCACACATTCATAGTTTCAGAGTAATTCACGAAAATATACAAATCTTGTCAAGTGCACATGCAATATTTGTAACTTTTTCTTCTTCGAAAAACTGCATTCAAAAAGTGAGAATAGTGGAATGTAAGTATGCATGTATGTATGTATGTATGTATGCATGTATGTATGAATATTTTTGAAAACAAAGTTCACATTGAGAACAACGTTTTGAGCTGATGCAGACCTCTTTGCTATGTCCCGTGAACTGACAATAAATCCTTAAAAAATATTCAATATGGCGGCAGTATTTTACGAAACCGGCATTTGACCAGATTTTCTTATTAACCATCCTAAATAGATCCTTAATCATTTCCAAAAGGTCACATTTGTGTAGTCCAGTCGAAGTCGATTTTGAGAAACATTTCAAAAATCGACTTCGACTGGACTACAATGGCGTATCCTTCCTAAAAGCCAGTGAATGATCTAAAAACAGAATTACATGCCCTTTCCCGACCTATCTGTCCAGAATTCCGCCCGACATATCAAAAACTTTAACAACTTTTCGAGTCTATTCATTTACCGAACGAAAATCCTTCAGACATGCCTTTAACCTTTGCAAACCATTTGGCAGGTATTTGGTCCTAGTGTAACTTTGCCAGTTTCAACTGTCCAACAATTCTCTTTTAGCAGAAAAAAAAAGAAGAAGAAAAACTGACAGCATCAGTTGATTAAAAGCTCCTTATCTCATCAAACCACAAATCTTTTTGTGAGAATCCTTAATCAAATACCAATAGATTTAGCCCCAAAGGACTTTGGATACATTCGCTTGGCCGTAAAACCGCAAATCCCTGAGACTTCATCGGCAGACATTAAATATTTAGACAAAAGGCTGCCCCTATGGATTATATACATTGGTGAACTGTTTGTGGTTTTACTTTAGAGGAAAAACTTCATCCGGAGACCTGAATGGTGTGTGTTACTTTTACGGCATCCTGTCACTCTAAAGGGTCTTCATTCTTCGTAAGTTTAAAGCTTACGCCCCGATGAAACCGTAGGCAGCATCTGCATGGAAATCTATTTACAGAACAAAATTAGATTTTTAATTAGTTTGCAAATAGGACGAAAATGTCCTTTTTTTTCTTTCTTTCTTCACGACACACACACGTACAGGTAGGTAGACATAAAGAACTCAAAGGAAAAGGAACGAGTAAATAGAGAATAAACTTTATTTTCATTTCTCATTCTGAGAAAGTCCATCCGTTTGACTGTTGCTGCTCTGCTCATTTATGGTCTAGGACTGAGGTCCTTTACAATTCATGAGACATATATTCGGTTGGAAAGACAAACAGAAGAATAACAAGAAATATTTTAAGAACGACTTTAATTTTGTTTAAGTTTACACTTTAATTATGAGTTTTGTTCTTTTTTTCTTTTAATTTACTGTAAGGACTCTCAAGGATCTCTTGCACATTTAATTACCATAATTTAATGACTTTTTCACATCTCAGCACATTCTCAGTCTCAGTGTGATTGGTGTGTGGGTAGGTGTCAAGTATTTTCTGTGTGTTTGGCGTGCGAAAACTGAGCTATTAATACACGCGATCCTGTTTGCATATTGAGATACATTTTTCTTTTTTTTTTCTTTTATATGTGAGACAGGAAGGCGGACGCAAAATCCTTTTTTTCAACTTCATTCTTTTTTATATGACTTTGAGACGAAAGT
This sequence comes from Pocota personata, assembly GCA_963082735.1. Taxonomy (NCBI): domain Eukaryota; kingdom Metazoa; phylum Arthropoda; class Insecta; order Diptera; family Syrphidae; genus Pocota; species Pocota personata. The sequence goes on from OY720431.1 coordinate 37,653,423, forward strand.
TTACATGCGTCGGTTAGTAGTAGTGACGCGACAGAGAGTGTTTTTCTTCTGCAGAGAGCAGCGAACAGGATATTAAAGGATTTATAAATATTAATGAAGTTTCAAAAGGGGTTGTTGAAAAGGCGGCGCAGCGGGGCAGTGTAAGTGGTGGAGGATAGCTATACATACTCGTACATAGTTCTCTCTGTGTAGGTTTTGCCTCCATTATTAATGGGGCAGATTTTCAGAGACACAAAAAGGGTGGACTGAATTATGTTGTAAAACATCGACATGATTACGGCAGCTGGTGGGGAGAGTGAGTATTTTATCTGAAATTTAAGGCGCAGATTTGAAAAGGATATTAATGAGTGCATCTATCACTGATACTATGTCTCCCATGGGACTCGTACAGGGATTCGAATCACTTTCTGTTTTTTTTTGTTTGAAAAATTTCTCAACCCTTTTTTTCGTTTTTCAAACTATGCCTTGTGGTCCATGAAATTGAAAGGACATCGCATTGAAGAAAATCAAGAATTTGTTTGCATCAAGAAGTGGATCCCTGATTTCGACATATTTTAGAGTTTAGATTTTGATGAAAAATTGATAGGTACAGCGCTGTTGTCAAGCAAAATGGTTAAACAAAATGGATCCAGGCAGCGCATAAGAGTGGAATTAAAGGTGGCATCTATAGTGACAGGTTATATGGACTCTTTATGGGCTACCTTACAGAACTAACTTTCCAACGTTTCAAGTATTTAAAGGTCAGGTCTGTAAGGTAGCCCATAAATAGTACGTGTAGACTGTCACTACAGGCCTGAGCTTCAAATATTCGAAATATTTGAAAGTCAGTCCTGTACGGATTTTCAAGGCTGGGTCGGAGTTTTAGAAGAAATAGATGAACTCTTAATAAGCCAACGGTAGCCTTCGCATTCCCTAATTCAATTGCTGGAATCGGTTTACCTTGCCCCTTGTTATATTGGTTTTATCAAAGGATATAGCATTCTGTTAGGAGTACAATCTATTCGACAGTCGGGCTTGAGGATTTTAACACAAATAAAATGAAAGCAAAGCATCTAAGGCGCCTCCGGAAACGGACTGAGTGCAAAACTTGATCGTAGGTTAGGTTAGGATGCGTATGAGTTTAGTCACACAGAAAGAGGTATGGTCTTTAATCCAGTTTACTTCTATTGGAGGCAAGTGCAGAGCATATGAAGAGCTGTCTCCTCTTCCTTCTGCCGCTGGAGAAGAAGCCAAACCTTTAGGCGTATGCAACATTTTTAGCGAGACCACACTGCTAGAGCATTCCTGATCCCGCTAAGGACAAATTTGTTTAGTAACATGACACGCTCTCTGTCCATCTGGGGTTGAATCGGTAACGTTGTGCCATGAATGATAAGTTTATCAGCCGTAGAGTCTTCTACACTGTCCCTGTGCTAGGGCTGCCATAGCAAGTGAAAGTGAAAGATGAAAGTTTAGCTGCTCAGCCATCTCGTTAAGAAACACTTGGCAATCTAAGACAGTCTCAGATCTAAAAAAAAAAGACTAATTCGAGGAACTTATTCACGGCTATCTGTGAAATTACGCGGAGATATTACGCACCAATTCACCCACAACGAGATCTTCTTGATCGTCATCTGGGGAGGCCAATAATGATACTATTCAGATCGTCGCCGCGTTCGGTTTTGGAACCGTCAGTGTAGAATTGAACAGATTTCCTCTGTCAGGTCGAATCTCCTTCCCATTCTTGTCTGCAAGGGATGGCGACCTCGAATTCTTTGAATAGACGTAGCTTAGCATAGTGTAGTCGGCCCCACTATTGTATAGGAAAGTTGCATAGCTTTGTCCAAAACCGTTCACTAGGGAACAGCGCCGTACAGGTTTTTTTTTTTTTTTTTTTCTTATAAAAGGAAATTTCCAAATCCCAGAGCACTCAGACTCACACGAAGTTCATTGTACTACCAAGCAGAAACTCCCTTTTGGTGAAGTGGTTGGAGAAACTAAACTGGAATTTATTCGTTTCTCTTTTATGCTCGGGTGGCTGTGGTTGCTGTTCCCCGTCCGGGCTTGAACCTGCACAGTTCGGGTCACAAGTGAATACACTATCCAATGCACCATGGCCACCACTAGTTTGACCTGAAATAGATCATCAGCTCACTTAAAGAGCATAAAGTGGGAATCCAGATAGTGTCCTTTAAGCGTATGTAGATGCATGCAAGGTATACTCGTATATAGCAACGTCATCTGCGTGAGCAACCATTCTGCAAACTTCCCCCTTCCAGGTTAAATGGTAGCTCGTTTATCACCAGTTTCCATGGAATAGGATATTAGACATTGACACTCCCTTGTAATGTGTCTACCGACAAAGCTAAGTACCGGGCCACATGACCATCTTCCTTGCGTCACAGCGAAAGTCCGACTCAACCTAATCAAACGCACAAATTGTTATGTGACGCGACAGAGACTCAATATCAAGGAAGGCAACCAAGGTATATTCCTTCTCCTTGCAACTTAACGATTTTCAAGAAGTGAAGAGACGTTTCTACAGATACTCTTACAGAACGCATGTTGGGATGCTGACAGCAAGTTCAGGTTAAAGCTGCCGCGAATACGAATATATATCAGTTTCTCGAAGGTTTTCAGGAGAAATGATGGTAGGATTATTAGTCTGAGGCCTTTGCGATTGTAGTGGCTTTGTGGCTTTCTCTCGCCCTAGGTATATAAACTACATTGACTTACATATGTCCACGGAATTTAAACTAAGTCCAAACAGACTCTGGAGGATGACACCTATTGAAGGGAGGCGTCCTGTTGATTGAAACAGTTTGAAGCTACTTATTGTACAGAGAATTGTAGTTTTTTTTTTTTGGTAAGACGAATAGAACTGCTGACTATGGTCAGGTTGTATTTTGTAAAAGTACCGTGCTTCTTTTATACAACCAAGGCAGTCAGTATTCTTCAATAAGTCAATGGATTCTTTACTGGAGGTCCAGGACGCAGGATGGTGAAGTGCAATTTTCTGAGTCTAGATGCCTCAGAGGACTCTTCAATCTGCCCACAAGGGAGCTTGTAACATACACGCTGAGCTTCCTTCAATTTTAATTTGTATATATGCACGTATTTTGAGAAGCAGTTCCTATATGACTTCTTGGACGTTTCGGATTTGTTGAAAAGTCTCTTACAATCCTTCCGAAGAGGTCTGATTTATCTGCACCACCTTGGTACCGGTTTTTCCAATCCACAGCAACCAAAAACCCTCTAAACTCCCAAATAAAATGACTAAAAATGCTCCAATATTTATGAGACTATGTTGGCGATATTCCAACATCCTTAGCAATACATGTTAGACACTGTTAAGCCAACGACATGCTGTTACTTACTTTCATAAAAAAGTTTATTCAAGATTTCAGACAAACAACTAGGTACGCTCATTGCACTGTTTTACAGCGTTTTCCTATCTACCCTCCCATATTTTGAAATTTATTGAAACGATAAAGCTATAAAGCAAAGTCCTAAACTAATGGATATACATAAACAAGTTAACGTCTCTAACTGACGATAAAACTGATGGACAAAGCCTGTAAGACTACACTATCTTCTGCTTTATAAAATGTAAACTCATTTTATTGTTTGTGCATAAAACTTCGTTTTAGACTTTCCCAGAACCATCCGACAAAGGATTAATAGTTTACGAGTTGACTCTTTGCAAAAGCTCATTAATTTTTCGAGAATATTCTTCTAACAGATGTTTACGTTGACGACCTATCAAGGATTTAATTAAAAAATTCTTCGAAAACACAATTATGGCTGACATCTATCAAAGTGCCCGCCCTTCAGGGTTTTTAAGTGAAATACGTAAAAGTTCAGCCATCAAATTGGGGAACCCTCCCTGCCAACAAACATACACGAAATCCATTTTCACTGACCCGAATTTTATTTCCCCATCCTAGTCATATCCTTTGTGCTCTGTGCTCTGTGCACGATAGATCCGACGATAAGGGACTACAGTTTAGTGCGTCTACGTTGAGAGAATCCTGTGGATATAAAAGTACACATTTTCCTTTAGAGACTGGTCCCAATTAACATCGCATTTGCCTATGTCTATGTCCCTCATACTCTCTTGCAATATCCGGTGAAATTGCCAAATAATTGATATCCGTCTTTGAAATACATTTTACAGATCCTTTATATACGAACAAATAGATAGTAAGGATTCAGCAAACAACCCCCGATTTGCAACGCAAATCAAAACCTCATTTGTCTCGACCTGACACATAAATTCCCTGTACGCCCGCTCATCGTCTCAGGGTAATGGATAGACGCCAAAAGGATTTTCATAAAAAAAAAAAAAAAAAATACCAGCTTAGTGGGTGGAGGTAGTCCTCATGACGACAAGAAGACAGCTCAGATCCTCATCATCCAAAACTGAAATTCCCTGGAAAAACAATGAAAGGAGCGCGCACCAACAAACTACTCGTAGTCTCGCAGGCAAACAAACACATCCAACTGACATGATGTGCGTCCTGGCTGGAAGGAACGAAGGGCGTCAAGGAGGCGTAAGCAAACAGAAACTACAAATTGTCTTTTTCAGCCATACAGCCAGTCCATATCCAGCTTTGGAATCATGATCCTTAAACAAGGACATTATCGTGTCTGTCATTCCTCGAGCGGAAGGATTTTATTTGAGTTCTTTTTTTTTTTTACGTTTTTCACCCGACAGTCAAGCAATCGACGCATAAAGTCATCACGAGTAGGTTGGAGGCACTCTTGTAACAGCGCGAAGGATTCCAATCGTAGAAATTGTGATTCATGCGGCGGAACTTAGGCATTTTCATTCCCGGTGCCAAGCCACAGTCACATGTGTCATGCATAGTTTTGGGTAGCACACATGCAGACAAGACAACAAAGGCACAATAAATTTCTGCAGGAATGTCGAATGGGAATCAAATCATCATGACGACCGTCGTCATCGCTGTCGTCGTTATAATGGAGTGAGATTAGTAGTTTAATGATGAATAGAAGAGGGACGTCATGACATAATAGCAGAACGACATCTGACACATGTCGTTAAACGCGCTTAGTTATTTCAAGTTATGGTCGTCACATCCTGTCGTAAAAGTGTTGCCACTTGTATGGGATTATGAAGAAGTGGAGATGCTTTAAATGCCAGTTTAAGTTTAGTGACTAAACATAAAAGCAGATAAGTGGAACTAGATATGAGTAAAGCATTCAAAATTTATACTTCCCGTCTATAAAATAAAATGTACCTCTACCCTGTCATTAGAATAGCGGCAAAGTATACTGGGGGCCACCAAACTACAAAATGCAGCTTAAGTGCGATCAAAAGATACAAAATTGAGTTATGACTTCCACTTGATTAAAGTTATCCTTCTGTTTAACCATAGAGGGTGGGATAGGATTGGTTTAAGAGATTCATAAAATTACGAATTGTAATTGACATCTGTTTGTTTTTTTCCCGTTTATTACTTAAGTATAATACTACTAGGGAAACTAAGGACGGTGTCATGATGTATCAGAGATAAATCGCTATGCAAAATTGATGGACAAGCAAAGTTATCGTCTGGAACCGCTATTACAGCACCCGAAGCTCCTCTGTCTACTGAGTAAAAATCGGCTGGAATAAACCCGAGGATATGCCGAAGAGAGAAGATATACCTTGGACCATCACGAACAATTCACGGCCTGTCGATATCCTTGGATAGACCAGTACACCTGGAATTATATTAATTGACAGAGTTCCCTAAGCGTGACGTACCATAATACAGGTTGTCCTTCACTGCAATGCAAATATCCACCATAGTATTGGGGAAGTTCAGAAATAAACAACTACTTGATTTTAGTACCAAGGACGATATAAACTGCAATATACAGTGCCGTTCGAAAAATGTTGGTCAAACATTTGATTACCCTACGGGGCTTTTTGTGGGTAGCATTTGTCGTTCAAATAGTGCATAAAAGTCGATGTTATTATGAATAAGAGGTGCATTTAGCTCGTGATAGCAGTACGAAACGAACCGAAGTAATTTAGTGAAAAAAAAAAAAAAAAAAATGGGGAAAATCAGTTCGGAGTGCAAAGCTAATATTTTGTGTCTGTCACGTCTCAATTTGACAAAACGTGAAATTTCTAGAAGATTAAATGTTCCTCAATAAACTGTGGCATGGAATTTAAAAAAATATCGTGAGACCGGGGCTACCACCAGAAAGAAAGGCTCAGGGAGGCCAAAGAAGACGACTCCAGTGGAAGATCGTTTTTTGGTGCTGTAAAGCCGTCGGCATAGGTTCAAGACTTCGGTGGATCTTAAAAACGATCTGTGTCGAGCTACAGGAAAAATAATTTCGTCAAGCTCAGTGAGGAAAAGGCTCGTGAAAGCTGGACTTAGAGCACTCAAGCCAGTACTGAAGCCGGATTTTTCAAAAAGAGTCAGAAAAATGCTAAGAGCATCTTAATCAAGACATGTGGAACAATGTTATCTTTTCCGACGAATCAAAATTTAAGCTGCATGTTGGAGATGGAGAACCAAAGGAAAGACTGAGTTCTGAATGCATCTTACGGATACCCCCAAAACTGAAGTTGTGATGGTCTGGGGATGCTTCTCTGGAGATGAAAAAGGTAGAATGGTCTTCCGAGAATCGAAAGTCACTGCAGAAGTTTACCTACAGGTTCCGGAAAATGTATTAGAGCCCTCTGCGCTGGAGCTTTTTGATGTACTAAGTTGGCCTTCTTACAATCCAGATCTCTATCCAATTGAGAATATCTGGTCAATAATGAAACTTAAGGTTGCGAAGAAGCGTCCAGAGTCAATTGAAAACCTAAAAAATGTCCATATGGAAAAACCTATCTGAGTCAATGTCTCACCTATGTGCAGCTGTAATAAAAGCAAGAGGAGGTCCAACAAAGTACAATAAAAAAACAAAAACACTGCACCAATAAAGCATTTTTCTTTAATCCCTAAAAATGAGGCAGGTACCTAAAAAACCCAATGTCTCCAATGTCAATGAGAATCAAGTTATGTGAGCGAAGTTAGAAAAGAGGTTTAGATCATCCCAGGAACTCAATCTACCACTAGTATGCATCAACCCGAAAGGTCATGTATCGCTAAATTAGGTTCGAACTACCATTATGGGACTACGACTGAATTTCTTCCATGGCGAATAGAGTATTCTGAAGACACTAAAAATATTCTATTACACCAGTTTTTGAAGGAAAATGCCCTTTTACAAAGCAGCAGGATAGGATGTCATATTTCCGTCATTACTTCAACAGTGGCCTAATGTCTTAGCATGCCTAATGTCTCCTAAAGTTTGACTGACTGTAAAAGAAAAAAATAAATTTTTATTTCCTTCATTTACGGAAAATCACCGAATTCTTGCGGCTCGAAAACGAGAACCATTCATTTTCCAAAAAGTATATATTGTCGAAACCTCTTTTATCGAAAATTGCAACCTAAATAATAAAAGTTTCAACAATAAAAAAAAATTAATTTCGGGGTCCATATTTTCAAGATAACATCGAACGCTCGGGACTTAACCATCACCGTAAGTGGCTTTAAAAAAGCAATGTTTTTTTTTTTTTTAGAAAACTACGAGTATGTATAATATATGAACAAAATTTAGAGAAAGTTAACGTCTACATATCTTACCTAGACAATATTTTTCAATTTCTAGCAAAAATAATGAGAAAAAACACTTTTTTTTTTTTAAAAAGTGGGCGTGTCTGTAGGCGGAGTTCATGTTCATAGCTCAAAATTTAAGGAATAACAAGTAGTGAGATACAAATGATCTTTTGATGATAACAAATTATTTTTGACACCATGTTGAAAACATGTGGTTTCAACAAGATGGTGCCACCTGCCATATAGCGCGAGAAACAACGCAGTAATTGCACACAAAGTTTCCTGGCCGCGCCATCTCTCGTTTCGGTGACTAAAATTTGCAACTAAGATCGTGCGATGCAACGCCGTTGGATTTATCTCTCTAGGGTTATGTAAAGCAGAAGGTGTATGCCAATGAGTTCAAAATAATTCCAGAGCTGAAGGACGAGATTTGACGCGTCTTTTATGAAATACTGCAGGGTTTATGTCGAAAAGTAATGGAAAATTTCATCGAAAGGGCACAAGTCTGCAAGACCTGTCGTGGCTCCCGTTTGGCCGACATCATTTTTCATGTTTAATTAATTTGTGAAGAGAAACATAGTGTAGTTATGTACTATTGACATAAGCAAAGCTTTGGTAAAAATGCCTCGATATGCTCTAAAAATCTCCACTAATCTCACACATTACAATTGGTGACGTAATAGCTATCATCTGCAGGGTTAACTTTAAACTATGTTCGAAGGCAATCTTTTCTAGTTGAAAAATTAGCGGAGCACTGCGAACGACACCTTCCGAAGCTATGGATATTCTTTTTCACTTAACACCCCTTGGCATTTATGGCAGGCAAATGGCAGCTAACTCGGCTATTCGCATTAAAGCTACTTTACAGTGGACCAAGAAAGTATATGGTCACACCTCCATCGTAAACAAGTTTAATATCTTCCCTGAAGACATTGACTACACCATACCCAAGCTTAATTTTGACAAAAACGTTCAACTCATCATCCCTTCCAGAGCATTCTGGGAAGAGGGTGGTTTTACGGAAGACAAGTCGGTACATTTCTTTACCGACGGTTCAAAAACTAATGACGGGGTGGGTGGTGGTGTCTTCTCTGATAAGCTTAATTTAAACCTCTCTTTTCGTCTCCCAGATCATTGTAGCGTGTTCTAGACGGAGATAATGGCAATAAGGGAAGACTTGGCTAAAGAAAAACGTGATATCAACCGTTGATATTCGCATATTTTCAGACAGCAAAGCAGCAATCAAATCCTTGGAATCATCCTCCATAAGTTCTAGACTACCGATCGTCTCTTATAGAGATGGCGGAGCAGTTCAATATTCACCTAATTTGGGTACCGGGGCATAAGGACATTCTAGGAAATTGTAAGGCTGACGAACTTGCCAGACATGGAACAACAATACCCATCCTTCCAGGCAAAAGTTTACTGGGTATGCCTATCGCTACATGCAAACCTAAATTAAAGTTGGATGCTATCGAAAAGACAAATTCTAGGTGGACTTGTCTAGCGACAAAACAGATTTGGCCTATGCTGGATCTGTTATAGGTGTCATAACTGGACACTGTCTAATAGGCAAGCATGCAACAAGACTTGGCGTCTTCTCAAACGATTTCTGCAGGAGGAAGAGACTATTCTTCACCTTCTTTGCACCTGCCCAGCACTCTCCCAAAGAAGGAAACTCCACTTAGGAGCCTTCTGTTTCAACGACCTAAATGATCTGAAAAATATTGACGTTAGGGACCTTCTTCGCTTCATTGGAAGCTCCAAATGGCTCAACGAGTAGGTGGCCGCGTCCCAAACCCATGTGGTATCACAATGGACCTTTTACTGGTCTAAGTGTGTTGGCTTTTTTTTTTGGCTGACAGCCACCTCAACCTAACCTAACCTAACCTAGTTGAAAAATATATATTAAAACTTCTAGGAGGAAAACTCATGTAGGTATGTATGTAGATACTGTGTCCCGATTGAAACACTGGTTTGAATAGCCGACACAAGCGTTAGTCAACTCTGTATGTAGGTAAAGGGTATCCCAAAATTCACGATAGAAAGCACAGATTTTTAATTGAAAATTGTAAATATTTTATCGGAATGTGGCTCAATTTCGTTGATATAGCGCTCAATTTGCTCCATCAAGGCGTGGGTGGTGGTGGGCCTGTTGGCATAAACCTAAGACTTAAAAAACCCTAAAGAAAAAAGTCCAACAGCGTTAAATCGCATGATCTGTACGGCCAATTCTGATCGCCAAAACGGGAAATTACACGACCAGGAAATAATTCATGAAGTAATTGAATTGTTTCTCGGGCTGTAAGGCATGCCGCACCGTCTTGTTGAAACCACATCTCGTCCACATTCATATCTTGCAATTTAGGCACAAGAAACTGGATTATCATGTCGCGATAGCTAGCAGCATTAACTGTTATTGCCTGACCAGCCACATTTTCAAAGAAGAATGGTCCGATGATGCCTCCAGCCCAAAATCCGCACCAAACAATGACACGTTGTTTGCATTTGTTTCTCAACAATCACTCGTGCATTTTCTGAACACCAAATTCGACAATTTTGACGATTAACAAAGCCATCAAGATGAAAATGAGCCTCATGAAAACGCGTTGTTCTTTCGTGTAGCACTACAGTTTTGATATCCCTGAACTGTCAGCTGTCACGCTGTCTTTTTTTTTTGTTGGCAACACTTTACCGCACAAATGGCGCAAAATTCAAATTTTGCGTGAATTTTGGGATACCCTTTCCTATTTTCATACATTCTATTTATTTTTTTCTATAGTTCAGTGAATGAACTGTGTAGGTATGCTGGAATTTTCCAAAATGTCTGAATTTAACTATAAATTCGAGTGCAAATATCCCTAAAAGGTTTTTTCTTTAGTGTTCCGTATCAGAATGGTATGAAATGGAAACCTAATGGATTAAATACAGTGCCTATCTGTCCGTCACACCCTTGCAACTATTGAGCCGTGAAACCTAGAGAACTGGAATACAGTAGATAGCATGTGGTAGACCGAAAATAATTAAGAAGACAAATGTAAAAAAAATGTTATTTTCGGCGGCTTTTGAGAGACTAATGTCCCATAAGAAAAAACAAATCAAAATTTTCTTCACCTTAACAAGCGACATATCAAATGAAAGCCAGAGTTCCAAAGAATTTTTTGGATAAAATCTGTTTAATAAAAAAAAAAAAGATCAAAAACCTCTATCTACGAAAGTATTAACAAGAAAATCTGAAAAATAAGTTTGTAAGCCGTTTTTGAAAAAAAAAAAAAAAAAAAATGGTATACGTAGGGTTAAATGTCACCCCTGATTCACTCGATTTTGAAGTCGGACATGAAAATGTTTATGTTTGACTTAACACAAAGCATAAATTCAATCAAAATCCATTGACTAGTTTTTGAATAAGATCTGTGAGAAGGATGATTCGAAGATTTTTAAAACTCCTCCAAATATTTTACCCCCACGTAATTCGATTCAGACAACTGCCTACGAGTTGAATTTCATCAAAATCTGTTAAGACATTCATGAGTTAATCGGCCAATAATTATGATTTAAATATTTATACCTTTCGCATCTTACTTACATCCGACTTTGACTTCATCTTGTTGAATCTACGTACCTACTATCAGGGCAAACATACAAATCAAATTCTACCAAAATTTCGAATTTGTTCTCGAGCGAGCCATGTGAGAACAAACAGACAGTTAAAGACATGAAACAAAAAGTATTTGTTTTGATCTGACCCTTAGAAATACGATCATAAAGGGTTATTTATTTCGGGCTTAGGATTTCACATCCCTGCCATGTAGCATCTGTCAAATCTATCTATCATCCATAGTGATAGGTAGTTAGTTCTTGCCTTGCCATTTTACAATATAAAGGGTCTTTCATTAAGCGCTTCCTATCTTTAAATTTAAATAAAACAAAGTGTGTGTCACATTTTTTATTCGTTTGAAAGGCCTAAAGATGCCATTATGTACGGAATATATAACATCGTTCAAATGTCCGCCGCGGCTTCTCTGGGCGGCGCGCATCCGAAATGTCCAATTTTCCATGAATCTGGTGCATAAATCGGGCTGAATTTGACCGATGGCATGGGTTATGTTGGCATTAAGAGCCGCTGTGGTTTGTGGCTTATTCACATAGACGTGCGTCTTCAGAAAACCCCACAAGAAACGTGTAACGGGGTCAAATCGCACGATCTCGGTGGCCAGTTCACATCACCTCCACGTGAGATGACCATGCCCTCGAATCGCTCGTGCAGAATTTCCAATGTGGCGTGAGCTGTGTGGTACGTAGCGTCGTCCTGTTGAAACCACATGTCGTTTGAGTCCAAATGATCCAATTCAGGCCAAAAGAAGTTGGTCGCCAGCCCAAAATCCACACCAAACAGTGAATTTTTCGGGATGCATTGGACGCTCTTGGATCTCATGTGGATTGGTATCGTCCCAAATTCGACAATTTTGTTTGTTGATGTACCGATTCATCTAGAAATGGGCCTCATCGCTGAAGATGATTTTTCGATGAAAATTAGGGTCAGTTTCCAACTGCTCCAGAGCCCATACAGCGAACACACTTCGTTGTCTATGGTCGTTTAACTTCAGCTCCTGGGTCAGTTGAATTTTGTACGGGTGCAGGCCCAAGTCACGACGCAAAATTCGCCAAGTTGTGGTCTGCGAAAGATCGAGTTCTTCCGCTTCGTCGACATACGGGTGTTGGTTGATCGTTTACTGAACAAGTGGACTCAAATTTATCCACCACACTGCGGATAGTCCTCTCGGAAGGACGATTATGGCGACCGTAAAATGGGCGAAGCGCGCGGAACGTTGCCCGAACAGAACACCCATTTTGATAAAGCAATTTTATTATTTACACGTGTTGTTGAACGCTATATCCGTCCATGGTGAATTGGCAAAACAGACTTAATAAATGACAGCCAAATTGTCAAATTGACAGATGTAGCTTCAACAATATGGCCGCTATCAACTGTCAAAGTTCAGAAGTCTCTATTGGAAGATCCTGTAGATCGTTTGACCACCGCACAACGTGTTAAAATTGTAACATATTACTACAAAAATAATAGTTCTGCAATTATTAGGGTTCTGAGAATTCAAATGTAATCTTTGAGAGAGGCCAGTTTGGTGCACGTTGTGGGCCGGCGGCGTTTTAAACGACAAACGTATGATCTGACCCCGTTGGATTTATTTTTGTGGGGCTATGCTAAGGATCATGTATATGTATACAATCTCCAAACTTTGGAGCACTTAAAAACCAACATCCGTGAAGGTGTAGCAACAATATAGCCAGAAATGTGCCGAAAAGTCATCGAAAATGACCCAATTTTGCAAAAACTCCCGTGGCGACAATTTAGCCGATGTTCAGATATATGCGTCACTGAAATGGGTACGTATTTTATCAATATATAGGTATTCTCCTGTTCGATAGTTCCGACGGCATTTTAAAATCTTACACTTTCAGCTAAAATCGTGTTTCAAACTATTTTTGAAATAAAAAGCATACTTACAGGCTTTTCAATAAAAGCGGGTATCGACTACAGCCAAACCGACAATAAATGTAAATTTTATGTAGCTTTCTGAATAATCATTATTGATCCCATTTATGTAGAGGAGCATTACCTATCATTGTATCTTTGAATGTCTGTCTAGTCATTCAGTTTAGTATACCCTATAAAATAGGCTGTAAAAATAATTCAATCAAACCAGGTAACCCCCCTTTGGCTCACGAAGCACACTCTCTAACGAAAGGATTATGATGTTTATCACTGAGCAATTAAAAAATATTTACAACACTTACCCGAACACTTTTACGTGCAAAGGATCAGCGGTTAGCAATTACCTGTAAAAGAATAAAACAAATCATTAAAAATCATCGTAAAACATAAATATTCAAAGTCAACCTTCTAGAACAACCCCATACACTCAATCTTCTGCATAACCTTATAACTCAAATGTACCACCCTTAGGCAACCATTTTACACAACCACACAACATATAGCTTTTCCTAAACTGGTGAAATGAACTTGAACCCATATATTTGGGATATACATAAATTCCACCCCCTATCCTCACAGGATGAAAAAAAAAAAAAAAAACAGAAAGCCATCCACATAGATTCCAATTCGAGTCCCTCTAAATGGTTGTGAATAATCCAAACCTAGTACTTACACCCACCCAACAAACCCCATTCTCAAACTACCCCTTACATTTTGGCCCATAAAATGTGAAATAATCGCTTTGGCTGTCTGTTCTCGGTTTCCGGTCTCTTGTTTCGTATGCGGTCATAAATTTATGCCTAACGGTTAAGTATGCCATAATTTCTTGCATTTGATGAAGAAATCCTTCGCTTTTATTGGTGAATTAGGGAAATTTTCTGCTGAAAATTATTACTAACTGCTCTGCGAAATCACTACAGAGTGAGCGGGGTACCCGGTAGGTACGAGTATTTCGTTTTTAAGTGGAATTGGCAATTCAATGGAACTGCAGCTCCGATTGATGGTGAAGAGATGAAAAGCAGAAGAAGTACCTTTCAAATTGCAATCTCATTCCCATAGGTGATACACTTTAGAATTTTCTTAAGAATATAAAATATCTTTAGGGGAGGACGGAGAACCCTTCCGAATAAAACACCACGCCGACAGTAGTAACTTAGATTTTTTTTTTTTTTTTGAGTGGCAATTCACGAGCATGAATTTGACATGAATCCCAGGGTCAATGCTTCAATGAGGATGCCATTAATTTTCCTTCTTCCACTTATAGCCACGTTTGGTGCTCCCTCCCTTCCTCGGGCCACGATGATGTTAAATGTTTTATGAGAGAGAAGGGGAACAAAAAAAAAGGATTTCTTTTACTCACGACGACATCGAGCAAATAATAAAAATCACAACAGGAATGTACGAGTATTTATGCCTGTGCCTGGCCTGGTGCCTTTATGCAAAGTGTCCCGTCTCCACTCCATATGTGCAGGGGCGAGAAAATATTTTATTCAATCCCCGCAGCAGCAAACCAGTTCACTTTTATCTCTCACTCAGTGTGGAAGGTACTTAAGAGCCATTGAACCATTAAGCGCAATAAAACGTGAAGCATTTGTATACTTAGGTACAGCATCAGAGTCTACCTTCTGGCTGACCGGGGCTTAGAGATTGAAATCTCGCATTAGACTGTACAATGCGACTGCATTCATTTTTGCACGCGTAAACGGGGTTTTTAGTATGCGTTGTTGTAGCCTACATTGTAATCTACCTCCTGTTGGCTCGTTATGTGAATCTCACATCCAAGGAATGTATTTTCCTGGGATCAGGCTCTAAGCCTGGTGAAACAAAGACATCGTGCATAAAAACTATACCAACAGTCAGTGTTTTGTTGTTGGATCAATATCAGTGCGAGGGGCAAACGACAAACACAATATAAAATCCAGAGGAAACACAATAAACGAGGGAACCATGCCAAGTGCCAGGGTCTGGTATCGATGGCTTAAATCGGAGGGAAAAAAAGAAAAAGAAAAAGAGTGGAAGAAATAAAATAAAATCAATCTGACTGGCTTCATTCTTGATGGCTCCTATTATGTATTTTCGTCTGAAGAGGAACTACACAAAAGAAATACAAACAATGTTATGAGATACTGTGACAGAGTTGCCAATTGTCACAATTAATTGGCTTTAAATCTTTTGCTTTGTTTGCATTCAAATTTAACATTCATCGGTTAGAGATAAAAATACCTATACGAGTACGAAAATGGATTGTATTTTGTTTACGAGTAGATATGCGTGAGTGCATCGAGTTTGGGAGATATGACCAATTGAAAAACACATGGGTTTTGAGGTACCCTGAGTCGGTTTTCTTAGTTTATCCTTGAGAGTTTGCCTTGAATTTTTGTTTTGCATGTGTTTTCCTTCCCGAATTCTCTAGAAGCCAAAAGATGGCCTAGAAAGCTGATATTTTGTACACTTATTGCGCAAGCCACAGTGTATTACTTGATTTTAGAAATACAGGGTGTTTCAGAGAACATTTTTCAAAATCCTTAAAAACCAATTCCGAGATATCGCTAATTATCTAGAAAGACAAAACTTTTCACATTTATAGTACAGTCTACGAGGTATTGGTTTACAGAGATAGATTTTCGATTTTAAAAATACAGGGTGCTACTATGAATACTTTAAAAATCAGTTTAATACAGCGTGTGTGTGTGTCTCTCTTCCCACTTTTAGGACTGCTCGGATGACCTAGAAAGATAAAACTTTACGTATTTCTAGCATAGGCTATGGAAATGATAATCACGGGGACATATTTTCAAAATTCAGGCTGTTAGAAGTAACACTTTTGTGTTTCTCTATTATAATTTCAAAATGTGTGCATATGATTTCCACAGTTTCCAGAACGTTCCGGATTACTTAGAAACATAAAACTTTGTGCACGTATTTGACTCACAGGATAGTACCTAAATGAGACTAGTTTTCAAAACACAGGGTGATTCATAAAATATTTTTAACATTTATTTAATGTAATTTCCTAAAGTGTGTTCCTTCAAGCCCCGTCTAATTTAAATGCTCTGGCGCATTTAAATGAAGGCTGTTATGAAGCGGAATCCGCTTTTTTTTTTATAATTTGCACGTATGAAAGGGGTTATGAATACCCTTATACTAATTTCTAGGACACGGATGTTTTGAGGAAAGGGGAAGACACAGAGAGAAAGACAGATTGGTGTAGTTGGTTTGAAACTCAGCTGGTATTAAGTTTCAGTGAACTCCAAGGGTGGCTGTCCAGATAACTGGGGAGTACTTTTTTTTTTTGTTTCGCTGTTATTGTCGTTGCTTATGATTCCAGTGTTATGCCTTCCCAGTAGAGTTGACATAAGCTTTCGCAATTGATCGACTTTTTTTATTTATTTCATGCGAAACAAATAGATGATTATTGACATCAGGATTCGAACCGTGAACCTGCCGTGACAAGCGATGATGTTACCACTACACCACGGCCACGCTTCATTAATTTGTGTTACGAGTATACTCTCGAAGAGTTAAAACACTATACCTAGGTACAGTATTTGAGTCAAAATGAATTTTTAGCCTAGGCACGGGGGGGATGATGATACCCTCCCCTGTTTTTTTTTTCTTATTATGGTGCGGCCTGTCACATTCGATCGGCTGAAGTTGATCCACCTGTATAATAGTTCGAACACGTTTGTATTGGTAAATATCGTTAGGAAGTTCATGCTTGACTGACACTTTATGTTAATATTGAATTTGTTTTAATACTTAAATCTTTATCCTTTACAACTTTCTATGTGACTATTTTTTATCTAAGCCACTCTAACAATGACGACAAGCATGATGCTATTGGTATGAAATAAAAGTTCAAAGCCGCGTTGTCCTTCAAGGGTGCGACAAATCAAACAAATTGTTGTGACATAAATTGTACACAATTCTATGCTAAACGAGTCTTTTTTTGTAAAATGAATGATTTTCGTGAAAATTGCAAATAAACCATATCTTGATTGCAGTTTTCCATGATGGCGATTTGAGCACAACTTATTTGGGAGAAAGTATTATTTAGAAGTCTAGGGGAATGTGTGTAAAAATTTTCTTGCTTGAAGTGTTGAAGTGTTGCTTAAACATTGATAGTTTCGACTGTTTTTATTATATATTTTAGCAATGCCAATTTTAGTATATTTTTAGAAAGGGACGCTACTTCGAGATCGGCTCTTCTTTTCGACGATCTCGTCGACCTGGTGAATATTTATGTCAAAAGCATCTTCTGCTTCAAAAGAAGCTCCGGCTTGTTTAATTAGCCCTTTTCGTGGTTAAAATAGCGATAGACCTCGTGGTGTTACAATGAAGCTTATTTGGTCTAAGTGTGTTTGTACACAGGTGCAGACAGATACCCAAACATAACTTAACCTAACCATGGGTCTAACTTTTATAATTACGAAGTAATACTGATTAGCACTTTTTTTTCCTTAATTCGAACAATTTTTAACAATTCCATTTTCAATCGAACATTAGGGAAACATACGGCTCACAATTTCCTCATAATTTCGAGATAAAGTGTTCAGTGCCAGAATGGTATAAACAAAACACTAATGGATTCAACAGGATGTCTGTCTGTCCATGTGTCTGCCACACGCTTGCACCATTTAAACTAGCTAACTAGTACGCTGTGGAACAAGAATAATCAGGGAAACAAATTACTAAACGGAATATTTTTGCCTTGGCGGGAGAGGGACATAATATAGAACAAGAAAAACAAATATTTTTATACCCCATCATGTGACATACAGTTGAAATACAAAAATATTTTTTTTGGGTACTTTCTTCAACTTAAAAGCTCAAAAATCATGCCAAGGAGATGGAAACTACTACGAAAAATTCGAAAAAAATGGTGGTATGAACAACACCTACGAGGAAAATTATAACAAACCTTGAAAAATATTGGAATACATATACTCTCCTCCATTTTTTGATGATTTTTGGTGAAAAACTCAAAACCCAAATTTCATCAAAATCCGTTAAGTTGTTCTTGAGTGAGATGTATGAGAAAGATGATTCATATATATTTTAACCCCATCATCCTAACACTTCATTCGATTTTTAACTGGCACTACTAAAATGTCAGTCAAAGTCTTTAACCCAAATTTCATTAAAATACCTTCAGGAGCTCTTGAGTTAGGCGGTTAATAAATTTTACTTATGTTATCTTTTGTGTATTATAACCCTGTAAAAATGTTCAAGATTCTATGTAGACTAGAACTACACTACAGGTTTTGATATCTTCTATTGTACTGTCATACCCTTACCCCGTCCATTTTTTTGAAACCATTCTACATTAAAAAGCCCAACATTTTCACTTGCACCTACGAGTATAAGCCAAGTATTGGTAATGTAAAATAAAATCGACCTCGAGATTTTGATCAACCTCAAGAAAGTGGATCTCACAATTATGTATACGAGTATCTATATGTATTGTCGACTGCAGCTTAAATGACTGGACGGATTTTCTTCTGTAGATTCACAATTCGCGGTGAAATCGGAATTTTCATTCTAACCTCAAAATTATTGGTACTTTAGTAATAATTTTTAGTAAAAAAAATCGATTTTTTCGAAAACGACTCTAACGATTTCATTCAAATTTAATATCTGAGTTACAATGGACTTATGCTAACAGATGGCGTACCAGGATTCTGCAAAAAATGCGTATAACGGTACTTTACTTACTAGATGGTTTTTGAAAATTTGCTATTTTTCGGTTATGACTCAATCGATTCTGTTCGAAATCAATATTTGAACAATATTTGGGTGCCGAGTAGAACAAAACAAGTCATCGCTTCTAAAATAGTTCGCAGCTTATAATCCAAAGGATTGAAGTCTGGACTTTCTGAAGGGCAATCGTCTGCTGCTATGAAGTCCGGAACCATGTTTTGGAGTCACCCTTGTGTTGTTTTTGCCTTACGAACTGGCTCGTTCGACTCGCGGAATGAGTTCTGATGCTTCTTTGGACGACTCTGTCATTTTGCTTTTGGAATGATTCCTCAACAGTAAACTTTTTTTCATCTGTCAACAAATTTTTTTTGTAACTATTTTGCGCGTACCGGCGGCCGGCGTAGGGCTTTCAATCTTTCATTCCGTTTTTGCTTTAATTGGACTGTAAGCAAGTGGTCAGTGTGTCCTTTATATGTGTTAAGCTCCAAATCTTGTTTGATAATGCGATAATGGACATGGATTTCTGCGATATCTTCATTTGCCGTGATAAGATTTTCTGCTTTCGCAGCGGTTTCCGATTAATCCTGGCTTTCTAACAGTGCGTCCGGTCAATTACTCCACCAGTGTCCTCAAACAATTTAATAGTTCGATACACAAAATTCCGGTTTATTCCAAGCGGTCACAAGGCCACAAAATATTGAGTCTTTCCTTATTACACTTGTGAAGGCCAATTACCTTAGTACAAATGTCACTCATTCAATACCTGTCAATATAGAATGGATGCGTTCAACAATAGTTTAACGATGAGTGCGTTCAAGCGTATTTATGACATGACTAGGTATAAGTTCACTAATTTTAAATGCAAGACGCAATGGTTTTTTTTTTTAGACCAATAAGTAAGCAAGTACTCGTACGTGAGAAGGCTTTTTTTATTTCTTCTGCAATTTCAATTATTAAGCAAGACTGCAAACGTTTTACAGTTCAGTCATATTCTTGTGATTGTAATTAAATTCTTCTTAGGCTACGAGTAGACACATAGGTACATTTTTTAGGTTCATACAAACGTTAATAAATTTTAAAATATTAATTCCATACATCCGTTCACAGTACTAACTGTTCTAACTTTCGATAACAGTTAGTTTTTCCGAGTATAGATGTATCAGAACCACGGCTTAAATTCGAAAATAAATTACGAATCACACGGTACTAAACAAAGAAAAAAATACAGACTAGATAAGGAACCAAACCCACATTAACCCCAATACACTTATTGAGAACTCATTTTCCTTACCTGGGTTTAATCAATTTTTCACCCAAACCTCTGGCGAATGATCAACAATAACAATACGCAATTGAACTAATAGATACGCTGAACTGCATAGATAACAATATTCGACTATACCGTGTGGGGCAAACAAATATGTCTGAGTATCTGTCAGTCCGATTATGGATTATGTCTATCTGGTAGCACACAGTTCACATTTTTTCGTGACGCAAACACGAACCATAATAAACAGCAAATCGACTATCACCTCTAGACTGGCTGCTAATGGTGTTATCAGCATCTGAGTGGTGCGATTTGATAAACGACTATCGTCGTTCAATTTCATTAATCGATAGTCCCTCTGTAAACGGCACCTGGGTCTCATAACTTAATCTCGCCCGATAACACACACGCATATGCATTTCATTAAATCCTTATTGTGCGACTCTCACGTATATCTATTTCATAAAAGATACACAAATAAACAATATCCCCAAATCGATTTCGACAAATGAAAGAAGTTTTATTATATCCTGTCTGTCTGTCTTTTATTCGATTCCCATTAAATGGACCAAAGCGAGAACGGAAACATCTTACTAAATCTAAATAAACAAGCAAATTAAAAGAAAGACACGCAATTTTTGTTTACAAAAAAACAGAAAAAAAAAAATCAAATTTATAAACCAAATACAATCGACTCAGCAATATGGCGGAGAAGAAAGTCTCATTCTCGAAGGAAAGGATGAAAGGGAGGTTCAGCGTTATCGCTGTTATTTCTCTCCGCAAAAAATAAAGAAAAAAAATCGAATGAATAAACAGAAATGAAATACAAAAAAAAAGTTTAAATAAATAAAAACAATGCTAAGAACCATAGCGAATCTAGGACGGAAATTATATACGAGAAGCAGTGAAAGATAATTTTAGCAGAAAGAGGGTAAAAAAAAAAAAATATCTGCTTGCCTTTAGGGTAGACAACTCGGTGCTGGAAATATATATTTTTATTTATTTGTATTAAAATTTCCTTTTTAACGGCGATGGGGGTGATCTAACGGTGTAGACTGCTTAAAGGCTAATTATTTTTAATTTTTAATACTCACGCACACCCACTTATGTTTATTTTCATTTAAAATCGGAGGAGCTGCAGAGCTTCATCAAAAGAAGGTGCCGATTGTGGATTGAAGGGGGGGGGGGCAAGGGATGTATTAGGAATACGATCACTCCGGATGTGTGAAATGTGTTTGAAACTAATTTTATTTATACAACGAAAAGTACAGGAACGTCATGCTAAAAGAATTTTAAATTAATTTCGCTTGAACTTGACGTTGAAACTTATTCGAACAGCAAAATGGTTTCAAAATCCACTCCAACATTGTGATCAATTCTGACACTGAGATTGATTAGACTCAATGCAGGCACACAGAGTTTTTGGGATAGTGAAGGAAACCTAGTCGCAGATATGCAGAGTGTACTTCATGAAGAAAATCCAAATGAATTAGCAGTGCCTTCACCCCGCATCGCAACAACAAAGCCACCTGTTAATATATTGGGGATTTGAAAATCCCCAAAAGTGGGGATTTTCAATTTTAAGCTTGATGTTTTAGTAAGAACGCAGCAGACTATCAGTGAGGCTTTGTAGGTATTGAAACAGAAGCAGCAAATATGGGGTTGATTGTGAACAAAGGCAAAAAGAAGTGTATGCTGTTAACAAGGGAGAATCGAACAAAACCTCACCATAGGCAAATAGAACTGAGATGTGGTAAGGATTTTGTCTACCCAGGTTCCGCAGTTAACTCTGAAAATCACACCAGTGCTGAAATCAAACTAAGAATTAATTTCTAGAGGGCTCTCTAGGATAACTAAGGACACTACCAAGGTTCTGAAATTACTCTAAGGACGCTATTGAGAAGTAGAGCCTTCTCTAGAATACCTAAGGACACTCTATACGAGTATAAGACCCTCGTTATCATAATTCTGCCACCTGGAGCAGAAGCATGGACATTAACAAAAACACATGAAAGTACCCTTTAATGTTTCAAAGCATTCTTCGTGTGATGTACTGTTCAGTTCGTGTTGTTGGGGTACGGAGGAGAAGATTCAATGACGAACTATACGGGCTTTAAAGCGACACCAATCTGGCGAAAATGATGCGAATCCAGCGAATGAGGTGGGTATGACAGATAAAACGTAAGGACCTCAGCTAATTTGGAGCGTGCGAAACTGAAGGTTTGTTACCTGGTTCACCCCGAACTGTAGCGCTATCCAAAGTAAAGTAAGTAAGTTGTGGCCATGTGCACATGCCTAATGAATGAAATATGCCCCTTATGCTACACCTTTCACATATTACGCTGGGAAACTGCCTCAGTTAAGACCGCTGACCTCTATGTTATTCTTGGCCCTCTAATTCGGCGCGTACCCTGAAGGTTCCATTCAAAATACTGCTTTGCGGTGCTAACATTTGGTCTCGTCAGGGTGTGGCCAATTTAGTGTCACTTTCGTTACTTTTCTACGATATCTAGCAAGATTTTTACTCGTTTTATTGCAATTTATCTTCAGGCCAACCAACGCAGTACTAACTTGATGAGGTAAATACTTATCGTTCAACCCACTGTTGTTGTAATTATCATCTGCATAATCCAGAAGTCTCTTTGAATATTGGCTTCGGCGGTGGTTTCTACCTTCAGTGAGTGAGACATAGACTTGCTAAATGTCAAGGATCAATGTCTTATTCGATTTTGTGGCCCACTAATGGACACGCATCAGAGTCGGTCTTGAAGTTGACGAGGAAATGTCCACCTCCTAGTACAAAACGTCACTATCGGCCGCTACAAATTCGATGTAGTTGAGGGAAAAACATCGAATGTATCTATGATCCGCTGCTACTTTTGTGTGGCAAAATAAGTGGGTTCGATGGATCAATGATCCTGACAGTTCAGCTACATGTTGTCGAGTGCCGGACGATAAGAAACAGATTTTGTCCTCTTTCTATAGAAAATTCATTCGGGTCACGTATGTATTTTGTCCTGTGTGTGAGGAGGTCAAATGTAGGAGAAGATAAAACCGGAAACTTTACCATTTCCAAAACTCTGAGACCCGTTAGTAGCCTAAAAATAAAGATCGATTACTACAGGGTCTGTGCAGGAAAGCATAACCTCTAGCCTACTTCTTAGCTAGCGTGTAACTTCCCTACAGCGATTGTAAATGTGTATCGGTGCATGTAGCTGAATGTACTCTACGAGCCTGTCAAGAAAATCGCCCATTGCTTTAAAGCATAAAAGGAAGTTTAGCATGGACCCCAATAGCGTTCAAATTAGTCAATTTGCTGTGAGGGTATCTCTGAAGGACTGTTTCCATTAGCGGATGGTATTAGACTTAGTTTTCCTGGGCGAATCTAAACCTACTTCAAAGGGTATGTCTGGCTATTATTAGATTTTCGAGAGATGTAGTAATTACTTCGAACTTGAGAGTCCCACCTTAATAAATATTTCGCGTTACAGATGCAGCTGTTTGAATCTCGCTTGACAGTACAATATGTTCTGCAACTATGTGCAGATTAAAAATCTTGCTTTGTGATACTATTTAACAATATCAGAGTATCGAGCTTTTGACACGGAGACTCAGAACCAAACATCAAGGTACTCTCTATCAACAACAGTGCTTCTCAGCTGATTCATTCTCTTTTCTTGAAAAAAACGTTTCCCACCTTAGCCAGCACGATGTATGCAGGTTGACATGCGAATCGGGTTTCATTTCAAAGCATTATTCGCGATCTGCTCGCTACTCCCTTTCATTTAACGTTACAGAAGGGTGTACACAAACCTAATAGGGAGAGATAGTTACAAACAGATAGAAGGAGTAAAGTAACAATAAGTGCGTCTTATCAGAATTGGTATAGAGAGAGAGCTCAAATTCCAAGGCTTTTGAGGAAGGTCTACTTTACAACACTGTGACAGCATAGCACTTTCTGCTGCTCCAGTCTATAATGCTTACCAGATTTGGCCACGCAAATCAGCATAAAACAACTCTTTTAGAGTGGAGGCCGCAGGTTCTAATATCACATACGTTCTCCGTAATTTGAATTGAAATTCCAATCTTCTATATTATCACTGGCTTGGTTGAATAAATTACTGCGGTATTTTATCCGCCTACGGGCTTTGGAGAACGTTCAGTAATCAGAAAATAAGTTCTCCCCATTAGAATTGAGAACCACGGATCGTGAGATCTTTATCTCAATAAGCTTCCAATGAGCTCAGATTCTTCAAATTCACATCTTTTTTCTTAGGACAGAAAATACCACATCGTGCACTTCATTTGATCCTTCGAGCTAGATTCTCTAATTTACTGAGTTAAACTACATTTTAAAGTAAATTCCATGCAATAATTGCACTTTGGCAACACTCTCCACACTGTAACCCGATAACTATCACCATCATCTGCCTACTCAGCGAAAACAAGAACAAACAATCAAATCCATCCATCCGGGGCTATGCTCTGGTTCGCGTTAGTTATTGGGCCGCCATCAATTGTGCAGTGATTTTGTAAACTTATCCGTTTGTCCTTCATTCTCTGAGTGGATCAACTCGATGGGAAGTAGTGAAGGGACGCGAGACATGGATATGCTTCCCTTTTGCTGGTGGTATCTTCTGTTTTTTCTTATTTACAGGGATTAAATTTGGGTTAGAGTATCATGTTCAATCTCCATCGAATGAGAACGAGTTTTGTAAACAAGTAAATTCTACGAATCTCCATGAGGTATGCCAAAAGTGGGCGCTTGCCATGGCTAAGCACCTGCATGGGGTACTCTCAGTTAAATTCTGTGGCAATAAATGGATTTAAGGTTATAAGATAAAAAAAAAAACTATATACAACTACCTACAACGAGAGTATTCTAAGCGTATGTATCTCAACTATTGGTGGTGAAGAGATTGGCAGCTGCAGCAGGTTGCGTTGCAGATTTTTGTTTGTTTTACATGCTGTGGACAAGTGGCTGTTCTTCTGGATCTCCTGTGGATTTTCTGGTTTTTCTCAGAGGTTAACAGAGAAAGGCATTTATGGCGACATGTCTAACGCGTGTTCGTTTTGCCTTGGGATATCTATTTATAAACACGTATTTGGTGGTGTTTATAGCAGGTGGTTTATTTGGTGCAAATCTTGTTTACGATATTACAGGTAGATACTTTTTTTTTTTTAGAACGTGTCATTTAATTATTTGCTATTTTAAGAGAGATTAAGTGGAGTTGGTACTTGTCCTTCAATCATGTTTTTTTTAGGACATGACGGATTACCATCCGAATAGTAACTACGAACGATTACCTCAAGTAAAGAATCGTAGTATCTTTTTAGGGCCTAAAATCATTAAAAAGAATGATAAATCGTACTACAATGGCAACTCTGTTCTAAAGTTTAGAACTAGCTTTGGAAAGACGTAGGCTGCTTAGGAAATTTGTTGAGAAAAAGGCCCACAAATATTAAGGCTGACAGTTCCAGACTTCAGAATAGAGTTATAAGGGATTGCATAGCCTCTTCTGTGGAACATTTCCCAATGCGAACGTTCTCTTAGAAAACCAGAATAAACACCCCCACGCAGACGATGTCAAGAGGCAGATTCCTGAATACCAATACCGACTGACAAGTAGAGTTCAGGCAGAAAGGAATACCAACCCTACTGCTAAGGCATAACCCTGGGTGGTCATATGGCTAAAGTGCAACTTGATCGTAATGATGATATCAGGAGGTCAGAGAAATATACTGTGAATCATAAGCAACGACAATAACAGCAAAACAAAAATGCTCCCTAGTTATCTGGGCGGTCACCCTTGGAGTTTACCGAAACTTAATACCACCTGAGTTTCAAGCCAGTACACCAATCTTTCTTTCTCTCTGTCTCTTCCGCTTTTCCCCAAAACGCCCGTGTCCTGAAATAGTATAAGGTTATCCATATCCCCTTTGGCTGATGGGACAGAAAACATTACAGCCCAGAGGCTGCATACAACCGATCGAATCAACCGCAAATGTATCTGAAAATCTGTAAATAGGAGAGAGATTCCCACAGAAATCGTTGTCATTATAAAAGAGTCCTATCACGTTCTGCAGGCAGTTGGGCATGGTCGTATACTGCCACCCATTCTCTTCCTGATGATGACTGATATTTTAACTTCCTAAGCCGTTTCACCTTCTATGCCATCTGGATTATGCAGACGTTATTTGCACCAACAGCGGGTTGGAAGCTATGTGTCAAGTAAATAGTGCATTGGCTGACCTGAAGACAAATTGCAATAAAATGGGCAAAAAGTTTGTTAGATGTCGAAATAAAGCAACGAAAATGACACTAAATTGGTCACACACTGACGAGACCAAATCACAGCACCGAAAAGCAGTACTTTGAACGAAACCGTCAGGGTACACGCCGAATGCGTGGGTCAAAAATAACGTGGAGATCAGCATTTTTAACTGAAGCAGCAGAGTTCCCTCACCACATATGTAGAACCTAGTTAGCTGTAGGCGAACTCTTGCATAGGCCAAGGACAAAGGCAATATTGCGAAAGGTAAATTCGAAGAAACACTCTGGAAAGCAAAAAGTTACGCGGGAGTGTTGCTTAATGGTAAGTTCAAAAATAAATCCGACCAAAACAACGGTGGTGCCTTTCACTAGGAATAGGCAGTTAAAAATCCATGCAACCAATTGTACTACATGGGATTAGGGTCGACACACAAAGGCAGGTCAGGTATCTATGCATTACACGGGATAGAAACATTTTATGGAAGTACGTAGAAGCTCTAGTAGCCAAAGTCACGCAGGCACTCATGGTGTGCAGAAACATTTCGGAAAAAACCTGCGTATGCAACTCAGTCACACTGAAATGTTTGTACAACATGATGGTTACACCTGTTATCAAGCGCGGTGCAGTAGCCTGGGACAGAAGAATCACCTAAAACCATGCTTCTGTATATCAGGGGCTATGTCCTACTGCAACACTAGAGGTCACCTTGGGATTTACCCCCTAACATATTCTTTCCAAAAATATAGTCAAGGAGACCACCAAAGAAAATGTCGGAAAAAGAAAACACATTGCATACATAGAGCGAGAAAACCTCTCCGAATCCGTCGCATTTCAAAACTGGCCCAAAAATGATATCGTCTCTATCCAGCAAAAACTCACCAAGGGAATGACCGACGTGGACAAGAGGCACTGCTTTGAGAGAAGATTCTACTCAAAGGTGAGCAACAAGATAGACTGGCAAATCTAACACTATACCCACAGAACTGGCCCATAACTACTCGTATGTAGGTACTTGGACACTGTCCACAATATCTTTCATTCGAACGGAATATGCGTTCAATTCAGCCTCGGTATAATATATAGTGGGAGATACATTGCGATATTGTTAGATGATTAGGTTGTTATCAAGGCATTGATCTTCCACGAAACCAGGTCCAAACTGATATGGAATTTAATGACATGGATAGGTTTTGACACAGTAATATATTCATAGCTACAGACCTGAAAAACATCTGCTGAAACTGGAAGAGAATAGACGAAACCCCAGGACAGTTCCTCAAGTAATGTAGAGTATTGATCCGCAAAAGAAAAGATTACCTGAGCCTATTAGCTATCAAAACTAGCTCGAGTATCTCAACGACTAGAGCTCCAGTGTAGTTGCACCTCTGCAACGTTCCTAATCCGACTATTGACATGTGTAATTATGCAAAACACCAATACGTGTTATGTTACGATTCTAAGAAAGTTTAAGACTACAGATGCATGCTTACACCGAGATTTCCAGAAAAAGGGAAACCAAATCCCGGTGCACTCAGAATCGATTTAAATCCACTGCACTACCAGGCAAGAACCCCTTTCTTTGTGCACCGAGATGCTAAATGGGACTGGTGGCGGACCATACGTGGGCATGGGAAGATCGTAGAATTGGCAAAAATATAAAAAAAGGACTGAATATACCGACAGATGTGATGTAGGGGCCGTAAGATAAACAACTATCTTGTATTATGGATCCATAATGGATTCCAGATTCCGTCCCTACTACACGAGCTGTATCACTTAACAGAGGGTCGTGGGAAAGAATATCCCAATAGTACTGGTCTATCGAGCAGACGGATATTATCATTATTGGCGCGGGAATGTATGCAGAAACTCAACGAGAGAACAATATAAAATTAACTATCAGTAGATTGGTTAGGATCATCATTGGTTCATCACACTTAGGTTTATGTAGTAGAGCCACTGTGATGCTTATGAAAGGGCACTTCCCAAAATTTATATGTTCTTCACACATTTGTAGATTCCTAGCTATCCCGATGTCTTCAAGTCTACAAATATCTGAGAATGTAGCTCTTTGATGCTTGTTAAAGTTTTGTTTCTTATGTGACAAAAGATTCGCCAGTGAAAAAGATATTGAGGCGTACATACCCTCATAGATCTCTTCGTCATTGCTGTCTCTGCATAGGTCATCTCACCATCATTAAGATTTAGTTTCATTTTGTGGTTTCTTAGTAAGTTAGACCCAATGAACATATTAACCAGCACTGGCAGTTAACCCCTGTCTCTTGGCTAAAGATAGCTGGTTTTGGCTTTTTTGTACTCTGGAAAGAGTTTCTTAGATATTTGATAGGCTACCACCAGCCTATAAGGTTGCAGAGTTGAGTTCTGATTAATATAGCGCAAACCCCTTGAGCTCTTCGGGTCTGCGCTCTAGGCTCCTGGCTTTCAATATAAAATGGTAATATCTTCCCGTGATACTGACATCATTGAGGCTAGGTTAGCGGCTTTGTCAGCGCTAGGACCACCACTTGGATAACATTATTGTGGTTATGGTATCTGATCGAGCTTCGTAGAGTAGTGGCTCAGAGTATACATAGATCGTGTAAAACTATTAATGCAGACAGATATAGATTTTAGTCTTTCGGTTCCGTATTCCAAAATAGATGGAAAGATGTAAAGGCTCACGCAGCACAGATGGCAGAGGAAACACCCTCCTGGAGGCGTTTCTATCATTGGACATCTTTCTCGCGAAGTTTGGAAGCAGAATACTCAGCAGAAATAGAAGAGGGTCCGTCGCCAATATCACATTTGTGAGCACGAAATGCTGAGTGGAGAATAAGTTCCAATTACACGTACAGCGATCACCAGGCGATTAACTACGGCCACAAACTTTGGATATTGAGCTACTCCAGCTGGTGATAGGCGTATTTCCACCCAAATCAGCCGCCGATTAAACGAATCAGCTCACATGGGGAATGACGAGAGCCTGTGGTGCATCGATGTGGCGAAAGACAGAAAACTTATATCGGCCACCAGTGTAATGGTGTAATGAGGAGATCGCTGGACAGCTCGCAGAGTGCCACCATGCAAGGCGATTGTATAATACCAGCGCTCCACGGAAAACAGCAACCACAAAGAACTCCACGAGAGATTCGTAATCTCACACATGACTCAAGGAAGGAGTATTCCCGGACAAGTAGAAGAAGCAAAGACTGGCCCTTCTACTAAAAGGAAATAAGTCCCCGCAGGATCCCTCGTCATAT
This sequence comes from Pocota personata, assembly GCA_963082735.1. Taxonomy (NCBI): domain Eukaryota; kingdom Metazoa; phylum Arthropoda; class Insecta; order Diptera; family Syrphidae; genus Pocota; species Pocota personata. Next base: position 37,683,050 of record OY720431.1, read on the forward strand.
AGACCTCTATGTACATATGTTGCACACCGTAGGAAAAATATTGGAGCGCATCATTAGCGACAGATATGAAACTGAGAGCAATGATGCAGGAGGCCTCGTAGATCAATATGGTTTCCGAACTAGATTTGGTATTGTGGAACCTGATGGTCGAACACCGAAGTCATCGAAAATATTTGGTTTCGCTGCGACTGCGACATAGCAATCGTTGTGGTAGACAAACTCCTGCAAGAGTTGGATAGTAGATGAATAGTTCATGACTGGCTAACATGCATGGGTCTACAACTCGCAGAGAAGAAAACAAAAGTAGTACCCATCAGCAACAGGAGAGTGATGGAGCCTTCTCTTAAACATCGAAACTACAGTAACATTCTACGACCACTTACCGACAAGAGAGTATCGGATTACCTGCAGATAATAATGGAGGACTATTTTAGAAATAGAATATTGGACGGACGACGGAATGAGGCAGTATAACGTCACAGGCGGTGTCCCGCAAGGCTCCTTACTATGTCCACTACTGTGGAATCTAATGTACGATGACGTCCTCAGATTTCGAATCCCGAGGTCTGCGAAAATAATTGGCTTCGCCGACGACATAGCGATCGTTGTAGTGACGAAATTTCTTGAGGACTGTATGAAGCTATCGGGATGGTACAGGACTGGCTAGTAACCACGGACCCAAAACTAGTAGAGGAAAAGACCGAAGTCGTGTTCATCAGCAGCAGACGAGTGATAGAGACTATAAGAGTAACCGTGGGCGATCACGTTGTAGTTTCCAAACCAGAGCTGAAGTACCTTGGCGTTACTATAGATGCAAGGTTGACTTTTAAGCAACATCTGCAACATGCAGCTGAGAAGGCAGGAAGAACAACGTCTGCCCTGGTAAGGATCATGTCAAATATTGGAGGACCTAAACAGAAGAAGAGACTGCTCTTAGCAAGAGTTGCGACGTCGATGATGCTTTACGGCTTCCAAACATGGGAAAGTGCCATTAAGACGAAATCGTAGGCGGAAGACGGAGGCGGTCTACAGAACCAATGTCTTGAGAGTATGCACCGCCTTTCGAACAACCTCCTACGACGCGGCTGGAATGGTGCCAATAGATCTCCTCGTTAAAGAAGCCGAACGGAAATATCGTGTCAACAGCGACGTGTCGAAGTGACACCGAAGTACCGCCAAGAACAAGCCTCGAAGAATGGAAATACAGGTGGAACTTTTCTGACAAAGGTAGATGGACACAGAGACTGATCCCCAATATAGCTCCTTGGATCAATAGGAAGCATGGAGAGCTGAACTTCTATCTGACGCAAATGTTTACTGGTCATGGATGTTTGAAAGCCTACCTCCACAGATTTGGACACGAAGATAACCCTTATTGCCCAACGTGCACGGAAGCACTCGAGGATGCAGAACACATCATGTTCCACTATGCACGATTTCACGAAGAACGTAACCTCCTGGCAAACAGATTGGGTGTGGATTTAACACCAGAGAACACCACCAGATAGATGACGAGCACGCAATAAGCTTGGGAAGCAGTAAGCGAAACTGTGCCTACCATCTTAAAAGAACAACGAAGACAGGAGTGACAGCGAAACGTCGCGCAGACGGCTGCCAACATGATCGAGCTGAGCATGTAAGGCTGAAGCCCCCTTCGTGATGAAATGCTAGACGGCAGTGCAGCGAGGACCAGGGGTTGGAGGGGAGGTGGGTTTAGTGGGTGGAAATCTCACACTGTTACTGAGTACGGGCTCAGTTTCATCTTTGAAAGATTCCCACCTTCCAATGCAAAAAAAGGCTAATCTTCAAACAACGCCTGCAGCATGCAGCTGACAAGACCGAAAAGGCAACTGCTGCCCCAGCCAGAATCATGAATAGGAGAAATCTGGTCTTAAGAAAAGTTTCGGCATTGATAATACTCTATGGGTGCCAAATATGGTCCGGTGCCATGAAAATGAAATCCTAGAGGAGGAAGACGGAGGCATCATATCTACAAAATTAAAACAATGAGGGTATGCAGCGCCTTCTGAACAACTTCCTCGATTTTCGGCCATACAAAGACAGTGACAGCAATGTTTTACTAGCTCCATCAGTTTAAAGCTCCATCAGCGTGTCAATCCATTCTTTGAGGCAAACTCGAGATGTTTTAATGGAATTCAGCTGGCTTGCTGGTTGGATGTGTATATGGGAATCGATAAAGGACACTGATACAGGCCGTTTTAGGGTTGTTTTCATTGAAGGATGCTCCCTTTTTAGAGCGAAGTTCTAGTGAACTAGCAACACAAAAAGTACCTTGATATAGACGAGTCATATGTGGAAAAATACAATTTAAGAAGTTAATTTTTTGCTAATTACGAGTATACTATGTTACAGTTCAAATACGTCTACAGTCCTGCCACAAATATAAAAGAAAATTCCACATATAATTGCCACACTTGTTTACAGATGAGCTTATCACTTAGCCTCCGCTAGAACCTTAACACGTCTAGTGACCGCAGCTTCTATCTCAGGTTTTTTTTCTTTTTCCCAGACAATCACTTCAATTCAACTTTGCTATTCAATTGTATCTGCTCTGCTTCGCTATTAACGCTGTGACATCATAAATTATATAGTATACGCTTAACACGCTGACAATGTATTATCTGTTTAAATTATAAATAGTATTTTGAATGTTTTTTTTTTATTGAATACAATTGCAGATTATTCGTTCGTTTTCATGGTCCCAAACCATTACTGATATGACAAGCATTTTTCATTCATATCGTACTTAAGCGTACATATCTAGGCTCTTGTCAGATACAAAGAAAGAAAAACACAACATGGCAAAGTAATTGTTCTCACTTTATCTGATTTTATTTCATCTTCATCCATCAAACGACGAGTTCATCTCGCCATACAATAGGAGCCCCAAAACAGTTTTCTCTTCGAAATAAATGCGAAACAAAGCCGCTGCCAGCAGACTCTAAGCTCACAAAGGAGCAGTGTCAGTGTTGTGTCGCCTCTCTCTGTGTGTGAGTAATAAATTCATTGTTCTCCATCAGAACCACAACAATGGGGAGCCAACTTCTTCTTCGACTTGCTCCTTGGAAAACAATTACTTTTGCTAAACTAAAACATTTCACCGAAAACCGCCCTGCGGCTGTGGATCGTTTGTGCGCAAATCCCCAAAGTTCCATGACCTCCTCCGCCGCCTCTCCTAAACATATCAGAAGGAACGTTTTTTTCTCCTGTTTTTTGTTTTTCTTTTTTTCGTTACGAGTATGAGTGTTCAAAACTCAAACGAAAACAGCAGGTACAATAAATAAGGCGCTGACGAAAAAAAAAACCTAGGTTCACCTGAAGGCAATCAAAAGTTATTATCGCTGTGCAAATGAATGTGAGTAATCGTGGACGATGATGGTGGGAGGAAGAATATCCTCAACCACCCACTGGGAAATGAACAACGAATAGAACATCTATCATCCAAGTGATATGGGGTCTTGTGTGTCTTTTTTTTTCTTTGGAGGGCTTGAACATACAAAAGTTCCAATTACAACTGCGTGTAAATGCTTTCCAAATGTCTGCTGTGTCATGTGGATTGGACTCGTCTTTTGTGGTGAGACGACAGCCCTGGAGAGTTATCAAGATAACAAACTGGTTAGCATTCCAGAACAGAGTGCTTTTCAGGCATTCGAATGAAATGTCTGCAATAAATTTTATGTATCTTTGATGGTTTTGTTGGTCTTTTTTTGTTGTGGTTTTGATATCCTTTCAGAGAGTCGGGTAGTAAATGCTTTGGATGCTGTATTTTTAAGGACTAATAAGCATAATGGAGCGTATAAGTTTGTACTTGTACTGAAAGATTTGATGGTTTGATATTTTTATCCTTCAGAATGTAACTGCTTTGAGGACCTGAATATTTTCAGTTTTCGATACTAACGTGGATATCTCGAAGGAAGAATATATTTAGGCACATAAATAGACTTTTGTCAAGTGTCAAATTTTATATGAAAAGGCATTGGAACGAGGTGAACTTGTCACCCTTTTATGCTCGTATCTCACTCCTTTTTGTGACTGAATTGTTACAGGATGCACATACTTTTTGTAAGGATTATGCATACTTTGTGACAAAGACAAGCCATCGATAGACAATCGGCAGATAAGAATGATTAATATATGACCCCGCCCCTCGCCCATTTTTTAGGCAAAGTCAGTTTGTCTCTACCAGTTTTTAGGATTCTACGAGGGCAAGGTGAAAAGTTCTAAAGAACTAATGAGAAGTGCACCCAGGCAGCAAACATAAATTTTTGCTGATTAGAATGCCATCTCTGCGTCGTGCCGAGAACTTTTCACCTTGCCCTCGTACGTCGACTGGATATACCTAATACGTTTTGATGACCCTAGAGCATACTGATAGACGATATTTAAAAGTCTATACACCAAAGAGAGAATTCAGCGTAATAGTGATGCCCTCGTCGTTTTCAAAAAAAAAAAAAAGTACGCCCCGATCACGCGGTCGGTCCATAATGCGCACCAAACTGTCACCCGTTCTTAAATCGCGATACACAGATATTACAGAACTTGGAGTAAGATACAGCAATTTTAATGCGTTGAACGGTGGTTAAACACACAACAATTCGTATTGTAAAATGGCAAGACAAGAACTAAATACCTGTCACTATGCATGACAGATCGTTTTGACAGATGCCATATGGCAGAGATATGAAATGCCAAAATCGAAATGAATAACCCTTATCACGGCAACCTCTTTTTAAATTTGGAAAGGTTTGCTAATATGGATCATCTCAATACGGTGGTTTTGTGTTCCCATCATTATTGGGAGCCGAATTAGAGGGAGAGTAATAATGGTCTTAGTTGTTTCGAGCACCTAAATAAGGTGCATCTTGATGTACCTTAAATACTGGCTGCTATAGGCAACGAATATAGCGCCTATTTGGGTGCAAATTTGCATGAATGTGACTGAATAATTGAAGATCATTCACACTAAGGCTAAACTCGGCGTCAGCTTAATACGTTCACAAAGCAGAAAGATGGTAATCGTGTGAGTGGAAATTTTAATTTTAAAAATTTGAAAGAAGGCCATATAACAAAGTTAGAAACTACAGTCTAAATGACACTTGGAGAATTTCTGATCAAAAAATTGTCAATGGCGAAATTACAACACCAAACAGACAGGAAGGTCCAAACATTCGCTTTTGAGGTATCATCACTTTTTATGCTATAATTGTTGGACTCAAAAAAAAAATTAGTACGCATTTCAAGTTTATAATTTAATACTGAGAAGCTGCAACTTTTCTTTGGGCTTTTTTTAGATACCATAGTTCAACAGTTGTAGCATTAAAAGTGATGACACCTCTAAACTCTCTTCGATACCCACCCGGTTGGCCTTTTAGCCTGAAACACCCCGTATCTAATTAGCAGAATGTGGAGCAAAACGAAGGTGGTTGCGAAATAGGGCAAACCTAATAAAATATTTACTCTAAACGATATTCTAGTCTAATTTCTGTTTGCGTGTCAATATCTGCAAAGCTATCATGAGTGATGTTTATGCGTACCTGACATCTGATACGCCCATTTTGGTTGTTTCGTATGTTTGGCATGCCTAATAAAACTTCATATACCTTTAAAAGGAATTATTCATTAACTGTAGCAAACTTTTTATTGATCATTCTGTTTGATTACTATTTTCTACCCAAGGGAGCAAAATAGGATGCTATTCCCTTCGCGTAAATTTGAACTTTTTAGAAAATGGACTCGCAAAATTGCAGAAAAAGGAACAAATTAGACAAAAAAGTGTATACCTAGTTACCAATAGAAGTCGCGAATTTCGATGACAATTTAGTACATTTATTGTGAATATTTATATTTAAAACCCTGTAGCATGAACAAAAGGACGATCGTATACTGCAGCTCTAGTTTTGACTAATATGAGGGTGGGTCAATAAGTCCCTGAAAATTATCACAAATTGTGTCGTCACCTTAAATTTAATTTTTTTTTTTTGTCCAGAAACATCTTTCAAAAGAACGCACCCAAATTTTCAGACAGATCTGTCAAATAGTTTTGTTGTGGCAGCCATTTTATATAGACGCCTACTAGCATTTTCGTTAAAATGGAAAAAAAGTGAATTTCGAGTGCTCATTAAACACTATTTTTTGCGAGAAAAAACTATCACGCAAACCAAACCAAAAGCTTGACAAATATTATGGGAACTCTTCACCATCGATTGGAACCATTCACCACTGGTTTACTTAATTTCGGTGCGGTCGTTCAAGCAGAAGTAACACCGAACGTTCTGGTCGCCCAATTGAGGTCACCACACCAGAAAAAGTCGACAAAATCCATGGTTTGATAATGGACGATCGGCGAGAGAAAGTGCGCGAGCTTGAAGAGGCCACAGGCTTGTCACATGGCTCTGTGATTTCGATTTTACATAAATATTTGGACATGAAAAAGCTTTCCGCAAGATGGGTGCCGCGTTTGCTCACAATCGACAACAACTGCATTCGTTTGACAACTTCAAAGGTGTGTTTGGCGATGTTCCAGAAAAATTCGGCTGAGTTTTTGCGCCGTTTCGTAACCGTGGATGAAACCTGGATTCACCACAACACACCAGAAAACAAGGAACAGTCAAAACAATGGACTTCTCCTGGTGAATCGAAGCCGAAGAAGGCCAAGGCGGGTTTGTCAGCAAACAAGGTCATGGCGACAGTTTTTTTTTTTGGGATGCACGCGGTGTTATTCACATCGATTACCTTGAAAAGGGTAAAACGATCACCGGCGCATATTACGCAGAGCTGCTGGAACGGCCGCATTTGGCGCACAAGTCGCAATGGCAAAATTGCATGAGTTAGGCTACGAACTCCTCCCTCATCCAGCATATATTCCCGCGACTATTTCTTGTTTCCAAACATGAAGAAATGGCTCGGAGGTAAGAGATTTTGGTCGAATGAGGAGGTCATCGCTGAAACAAACGCTTATTTCGAGGGGCTAGAGAAATCGTATTATTTGGAGGGCATCAACAAATTGGAGAAATGTTGGATGAAATGTATAGAGCTAAAGGGAGACTATGTTGAAAAATAAAATGTTTTTATTCCCTGAAAAGAGTGTTTCTTATTTCATTTTTCGGGGACTTATTGACCCACCCTCGTAAACTCACACCTGCGCTCATTAAATGTCAACATATTCGTAATTATTGTAAAATTATTGTTCGCTTTGCTCCTTAGCGTTTTGTATTTCAGAAGCAAAATTTAATTTTGTCAGTCTTCTATTAATTTCCTGACATCCTATTCATTGTTTTTCGAAATTTTAATCAGCGTTCTAGAAAATAAATATCAGTTTGTATTGGCTTCTATAGAGCAAAATTGCAAGGTGTGCTTGGAATATTATACCAAATCGTTTAGACACTTTGTCACAGCTCAAACCTGTTTCTTAGTTTTGTGGTTTTACAAAGCCCTCCCTTAACAAATTCCCACAAATTTTTTATGGGATTAAGGTCTGGGGACTGTGCTGGCCATATAACAACTTAGATCTTTATGTATCCGAACCACTTTTTCGTTACTTTGGCCGTATGTTTGGGATAATTGTCATGTTGAAACAGTCAAACTAACGGAAGGTTGTCGTCAGCGAAGGGATACATAACTCTTTCCAAAATCCAGTGAATAGGCCAACACCATGATAGTGAAAGCATCCCCAGACCACAATATTTCCACCGCCATGTTTTATGGTTTTCACTGAATATCTTGGATCAAATTCTTTTTCTCCCGGCCTTCTAACATACTGCTTTTTTTAGTATCTGGCCCAAACAGTTGATTTTGGTTTCGTCTGACCAAAGTATGTTGCGCCACTTCTCAACTGATTCGATCCTTGATATACTTTTTCGATAAGGGAGGACATTCCTTTGCAAGGTAGGCTTTTAAATTATGCTCTATAAGCCTTCATCTGATCAAGGAAGCGTCTACCTGAAGATTTAGCTCAGTTTTGATTTCCGCTGAAGATATAAACGGATTCTTTTTAGCGCAAAAATGTTCAGATTATTGGAATTAATACAGCGAAAGCAGCTCAGCTCTCATGTCAATAGTTTACAGTTAACTTATAAAGGAAATCAAAACATAACGGGAAAACACAATGTGGCGCTCGCGCGATCGCGCGTTTGACAGGCTATCTACCGAGTTAGAATAATATTTGTTAAAACGCTCGACCTCAAATTTTGCAACACTAAATGTGGCTTCAAGTCGGTCGGGCTTTGAGAGGTTAGGAATATGACAGAATTATGTTCTGTTTCCTTAAATTTCCCCCACATGATTTCGCGGCAGAAAGAAGAGTAGAAATGGACTCTTTTTATTTTTATGGTGTGATTAGGAAACACAAATTTAAGAAAAAAAACTTCGCAAAGAAATGTGTATGAATAAGAAAATAAAAAAATAAATAACTCTGCATACTCTAACATAATTAATTTGTGTTCAGAACACATTAATTAGCAATTAAAATTTCTTACATATTAAATGCAAACAATTCGGAGGTCGTACACGACACCATGACTTATCTTGTTGCTAAAATCGAACAAGTCAAAGAATAATGTCAATGCAAAACAGCTGTGAGCTGTCAAAAAGCGTGACAATAGTAAAGAGTAGCTCTACTCCTACGTCGAGGTAGCGCTTACGATATTTACGATCAAAAACCGACCAAACGCCTAAGATCCCATTGATTCTACTCATTCTGTCAAAGCGCGACCGCGCGAGCGCCACATTGATGTTTCTACCTTCAGAAATTGTTTTGTTTTTGTAACTCAACAACTGCGAGAGACTTGGGAAGCAACGTGTGTTCATATTATTTTGCACAACGCTGTATTTGTTGTTTTACTTCATCGCTTATGGTTACCAACCTCTGAAAGTTGAACAAAAGTTTCTTTTGTTTTATTGTTTTTGCTCGAACGATTTTGACTAAAATTCACGTCTAAGGTAATATGCGTTAAAATTGCGAAGGTACTCAGTTTTTCACTAAAAATTGTGAATAACGGCAAACTTTACTTATTGGCGGAGACTTGTAAAATTAACTTTTTATCTAAAGTGGTTCAAAAGAATTTCTTGAAGTGTGATGTGATGATGAAGCATTTTCGACACATGCAAGTATATCACATTAAAATTTTGACAATATCGTCAAAAAGGTTTGATTTTTTAAGGTTTTTTTTTTTCGAAAATTCCAATTTTTTGCGCTTCTTATTACTTTTGCTTAAATTTGAATTTTGAACAATTTACAAACGAACAGCATAATACGTATGTGGCAAGCACGTGTCACCCAGTCGTAGTCTCTTCTTTGATCTAGGACTAAGGAATGGCCCACTTGGTTTTAGACCAGTTTGAGAAGGTTTTTAATCTGTCTCTTTGTCGAATATATCTACGGGGAATAGATGATTTTTGTTAAATGAAATTCCCTTGAAACCAAAGTGTCAAAGCTCTGTCAAAGGGTGACAATGACAACGCCATTGGAATTACTTCAGCATTACGTTACTTAACGTTAATCCAAGAAATAAAATTTTCATTGCAAACACAAATTGATTCATCAAATACTTGATTACTTGCTCAACTGCCAAATTTGATTGAAAAACGTCAGCACTGCGGAATGAATAGGAATTTCTCATCCAATCTGAGTGAAATGTTTACAAATTCTTCATTCCCACGTGAAAATATTTTCGAAAACTTCTTGTAAACAAACGTGCCAATGAAAACTTTTAATAGTTTTCTTCTCTCCTTGTAAAAAGGCAGGTGGTGAGTTTAGCTTTCATCAAACAATGCAAGGTTAGAGAAAATTCGAGGAATGCAAGTTTGTTACTTGCGTCCATTACGTCAATCGGATAAAGTTTGAAATGTCAACGTAAAGCACGCGTCATTGTGGAATGACCTTAAAATTTATATTATTCCATTACAAGAAGGAATTTTAACGTAATTATGACGTAAACCTTGGTCCTGTTACATAATTTGAATTAAAAAAGAAAATTGTATAAAATTTTTCAAAGGAAACCGCTTCTAGCATGTGTCAAAGGAAAGCATCTTCATTAGATGGGACCTTCACAGCTGCTGTCAACCTGTCTGTTTGACGTTAAATTCAGTCCTCATTATTCTTTCTTTCGCAAAAAAAAAGAAGACTTCATTTATATAGGTATGTAGTACATTTGCATCAAAGAATACCCATCATTCGTGAAGGACATAACTTCCTTTTTACGTCGCGAAAATGTGCACGAAAATCTCTCACTTCTTTCGTTATTCTACACAAAGGATAACGACGACAAGGATCCCCACACTTGCCTAGATGGTTAGGTTACCCATCATATAGTTCCATTGTGTTGTCACCCACGTCCCTTCTCTTCCTGTATGGGGCCGCCCCTGAAAGATGTATTCGGAGCATAAGGACGAAAACGATCACATGAATAGTCTCGTTGCGACGCATTGTGTTCCCAAAAAAAAAAAAAAAAAAAACATGGAAGGACATTATTCCACTTTTTTGGTCGAAAATAAATGGAAGTACCTGTATCCTTGTCATCATCATAATCACCATCTTCGTCACACAAACGAAACATAAATTCCAAGCAAACATGGACACACAGAGCATCATACCGGGGAAAAAAAAAAAAAAAATGGCAAACAGCCACATACATAGAGATTCATCACTCCTCCACCCTCACTCTCAGATATAACAAAAATCGTCCTCAAAAGAGGATAAAAAGGAGAAAATCGATTTCACCATAGGCAGGGTAAAGGGAATAACAACGAACAAGAACTGAAAATTACCTGATGTTTGTGTTTGTCTTCTCTTTTTTTTTGTTGTTACTGTTAGATGCTGGATATAGTGGTGGTCCTGCTGCGAGGACAATGCTGTTGTGACAACGACAAGGATGTTGTTGTATATATTCCGCTGGAAGCTGGATATGCCAGTCTATTTGGCAGTGTCAATTGAGCACACACACATACACTCTGCACTGAAAATTAATGCGCGGGCGCGTATCTTACACGAGAGCAAAAGGATGCGGTATCCTTTCAATATGGTTTCAAAACAAATGAATTATTTACACACCTCACAGGGATAATAATATTCGTGAGAATATCTCGTGTATTTAACACGAATTGCACAGACGATAGATAGACACGGGAAATTATGATAAAAAACAATCGCGGAGGCCGACACAGAACCAACGACAAACGAATGAAACACACAAAGAGACACAGACACCCTATACGAAGCACAACGAAACGACGAAACAACTTCAATCGGAGAGCTGAAGCCAAACTGAATCCGTTTGATACAAAAGGCGCACTTGTGGACCTCGACGGTTGAATTCGATTGAATTGTATGGAACAACAACAGCAACACTCCGCAGTTGGTGTTGTTGTTGTTGTTATGTTGTTGCCGTCTGCAATGGTTATCTTTAAATGATGGTAGCGGGTGGGGGAGGGTGATTTTGATTTAATTCTTTTCGATCTTTTTGGTGAATACAGTGGTGTAGTGTGGAATTTTGTGGTTGTGTGGTGGGTTTCAAACTGCATTAGATAGAGCGGTGGACAGTGTTGCTGATGGGGTGCGGAATTATGGGAGTGGATTGATTTATTGTTGCATTTGAGGTGACGGATCTAACTATGTGGGTGGGGAAATTTATAGCGATGGTTTACATACTCATAATTACGAGTCCTTGACATTTCTCTGTACAGATTCGTATTTGAAAAGTGTAGTGAAAGAATTTTACACCTACGTGGGACAGCTGGAAAGGAAAATTAAAATACTGTTATGGAAACGGGGGAAATAATTACACCTACAAACTACATTTGGTAACATATTTATAGGTAAACATGCAGCAAATGTACAGTAGCGCAATACTACATTGTTCTCAACTAGTAATAGTAATAGGAATCCAAATAGTGTTTGGTCTCCGATTTCAAAATTTCAAATCGATTTTTTCCAGGTCAATACTAATACTTTCTCTTCCGTGTCTGTCTCCTGTCCATCGGTCTGTTTGTCATGTTCATTTTTCTTACCCTGACTACATACAAATAGCATCTAAACGTTAAACGCCTAACTCGAAACTTATTGAAGGGATTTCAGAATAACGAATTTGCACTGACATGTAAATGGTTAATATGGAGAGCAGATAAGATGTGGAGGTGTGTCATCACTTGGAACACGTTTTTTTTTATACATATCTTCAATTTTCTCAACTTCGAAGATCTATCTCTTTCAATGAATGAACATCTTCCGTTCTCATCGGTGACCCTCATTACATAATATGGGATTCCTCCCAGATAGGTCGAGAGTAATATCAAGGTAAATCTGGTATGCACTGCACATAGCAACAATACAAATATAGCTGTAATCAGCGTTAAATTTTAAAGTCAAGTGATGATAGTCATGTCTCCAGATTGTAAATATATTTCGGAGTATATTTAGTATATAGACCAAAAAGCGAAAGTTTACAAGTTATATACTTAATTTAGCTTTTTAATTTTACCCGCGTATCTGTCTGTATCTTCAGCAAAAATGTAATTAACAAGGCGGACTCGCTGCAAACTTTATAATCAGCTCATAAATGGAGTCAAATTTGAAAATGTTGATTTTGCAACGATTTTTCTAAATTGTTTCGTATTTATATGGTAGATTGCTTTTAATCCTGTTGTGGGTTTTAGGGCCCCCACAATAACTACGGGTCGTTGTGCATGGTTTCTAACAATGTAGCACTTCCCCAGTTGCCGTGAATCCTAACCTAATCCTCTACAACTCTCTACAGCTCTTCTGCCATCCTGAGTCAACGGGTTCCATAGCATTTCAGAGACAGCTATGAAACTTTTTCCGTTTCTAAAAATATTATTAATTAATAATATTGATGAAGCGCTACTAACTACGTGTGTACATTCTTGCTGGAATCTTTTTTAGATGCAAAATGTCCTTTTGAAAAAAGTGACATTTTAACCTATCCAAAATGTAATATATGTATGTATGTAATTAACCAAAAAAAAACCGAATAAGAAAATAAATTGGAGGAGAACAAGGCGAACAAAGCGAGCCACGCGTCTCAACTCAACTGACTCTCCCTAAGAAACAATCCCAATTAGTGTCATTTTTCATACATTCCCAAGTGATCTGCCGATGTTGTTTGTTGCCGCCTGAAATACATCATCTATAATGGTGTCTTAGTGCCTTTTTACCCCTGAGTGTCATATCACACGTCACTGGCGTTTTTCATGCAGCACTCTCAGCTACACTTCCCTCATTTCCAATTGATATTGGGACTCGAGCTTATTCCTCCTTACTGCTGATGGTTTGGTACACCCTACGTACAGAACTTCTAAAGCGTTGACTGATCGTCAAATGATCAAAACTTGTCTGCTTTAGGCTAAAATATTATGCCGCCTATGACAAGTGATAGCAGATATACATAAACCTTTCATAATTGCCATTGCTGAGATCCCCTCTAACAATGAAGTTATCTTTACCATTTCCTAGACCGAATGATCATATCACAGTGCGATTTGCACAGTTTGAGGCTTTCGCAGGCTGATTGCGTTTATACTAAAACACATTTTCGAGTTTTACTTTAACCCTTAAAGCCAATTTTAGATTTCTACATCAAACACCTGCAAAGTTATGAGAAAATGGTCTGGTTTCGACGAGTGAATTGCATAAGTGATGGCCTTTATGTCTGTGACATATACTTTCGCTGAAATTTATCTTTGAGTGGCCAACAGACTTATGCGAACGTGAGGCGAAAGAGCTGTGAAGACGACCCTCGTTCAGGGCGGCCTGTGTCAGTGGTCACTGAACAAAACGTCGGAAAAGTTGAAAAATTAGTTCTGGCCAGCCGAAGAATAAAAATCTGGCAAATAGCGGACGAGTTGCACATCAGCAAAGTACGGATCGGAGAAATTTTGCACGAGCATTTAAACATGAAACAAATTGTACGCTCTGGGTACTGAAAATGCTCACGCCGTTCGACAAGCAACGACGACTCGAGTGCTGCAAAGATTTTTTGGATTTAGCCGGTTACAATCTCGACGAAATTTGCTACCGAATCGTTACTGTAGATGAGACTTGGATTCACCAATACGATCGGGAGTCCAAACAAGAGTCTATGCAGTGGATTGAAAAAGGCAAGAGGACGCCGAAGAAATTCAAGGTGGACAAGTCGGCTTTGAAGCTTATGGCGAGTATATTTTGGGACAGCGAAACTGTGTTTTGCCGATTTATTACCTGCCAAAGGGGACTAAAATGAATTGTCAATATTAAGCAAATTTATTGACTCAGGCACGTGAAGCTATCGTAAGGAAGCGACGTGGGAATCTCAGGCACGGAGTGCAGTTTTTGCAGGATAACGTGACTGTTCATGTGGTTCACGTTGTGCGGGTTTCGAGACAGGCCTTAAAAGACACAGATTGTTTAACGATAGACCACCCAACCTACGGACGTGGTCCCAAGCAACTTTTTCCATTTATCCAATTTGAAAAAGGAGATATGAGGCCGGAGATTTGCAGATGAGAACGAGATCAAGGTGACCGTAGAAAGTCATTTTGAAGGCAAAGAAAAAGAATATTTTTTCAGTGGTATTAGGGCACTGTATGCCCGATGTGAGAAATGCATTTCACTCGAGGGAGATTATATTGAGAAATACAATTTTCTAATCGGATCTCTTCTTTCACTTAATGCCTTAGGCCGTGAACTTATCAACCGCCCCCTTGTAGAATGGAAATGTTGAGCATACATTATGCAAATAATAAAAATGTGTGCATTGGAAATATTTTCTCAATGTATCTGGGTGATTCGAAAATCTCATTCTAGAATCAAGGTTGAACCCGTCTAATGTTTCCATTAAAAAGCATTTATCACTGCGGTTTAGACTACTACAAAAAGTAGGAGAACGAAAACCAGACGTACATCTTTGACACTCAGGTGCGTGGAGATACACATTCGCTTCAAATTTGTGCGGGGAATAAAAGTAGAAGAAAATTATTTTAGTTTTTGAGCTTATAACTAAATTATGTTCAGCAAAACAGTGTCGTGATAGATTCAGATCCCATTTTATATCAGAAACCGGGTCCAGAAACCTATATCATCCGCAAAAGCAGTAGTCCTTTGAAATTTAGAGAATGCAGTGAATTGATGTAGACTGAAAACAGAATTGGACCCACAACAGTGCCTTGTGGTACACCCAGATTAGGGAACTCAATTTTACTCTCCATTTAATCTATCTTCACTCTTTGCGACCTGTTTCCAAAATACAATCCGAACGGAATTCTGCTTCTTCCAGTTTTCTCAAAAGACAATTGTGGTTGACCATATCGAAAGCTTTGGTAATGTCAATAAAAAATCCCGCCGTACAATTCATTCAATTTTCCCTAATATTAACCCAAACATCTGATTGTCTCATAATAACATAAACTAGGATAGAAATGCTAATAGTACTCGTAACTAAAGAGTACTGATTGGCTGCTATCATGGCAACACTTTTCCAGAACAATCAGGTGCATTGCTTGCTTCTCAGTTCATTTTATTTTGTATTTTTTTTTTTGTATCTTCCCATGCTCGTAACTAACATAACAACATTCCTTTTTGTTTGTTTATGTTATTATTTGATGTTCCATTCCTCTTTGGCGAGAATATCTCTGAAATTGAAAATTTCTTCTTCGTCTTCTTCCCCACACCACGGCCGTACCGTATATTCGTACATCGAATATCCCAGGTAGAAACAGGGAAACAATAAAACTACGTATGGTGCTGGTGCAACCTAAAAGATAGCTGTGCCGAGGGCAGCCAACGTGCGGAGGTGAAAGGAGAGGAAATTCTAAATGGAATCACGGGTTACGTGGAGCACATTTCCCAAATGTGTGTAGCCCTCGGAAATAGTTCCCCGGTCTAGAATTTCCTGTCTTCTATGGATTTAATTTTTTTTTTCTTTGCTTCTTTGCGTTGTTATGCGTTGGTAGTGTAGCTATTCCTTCAATTTGAAATGAAAAATCATGCGCGCTATTCCCAGGGGAGGTGGTGGGCCGTTGAGGCAAGGTTTTCCCACCAGATGATGAAAAATTGAATTGAAATCCAACTGCGTCCAGGTTACAAAGGAAAGAGAATCATCAGCATCATCCATCCGATCCGGCAAGCGGGCATCTCGAATGATGAGAAATTGAATACTGTTGTTGCCGCTGATGCAAGCTACAATAACAGCATGCAGTCCGGAATGGGTTCCCTGCGGTAGGTGTTCCGGACTCGATGCAAATTGAATTTTATCGGTTTGGATTTGGTTTATTGCATTGGCAGCACGGCACATCGAAGGGCCGATGATGAGCTCTACTCTGCGATTGGGGACCTGTGTTGTGTAAGGACTGAAAGGGATGGGAACATGAAATGACTGTTTGAGGATGTTGTACACGTTTGATTAATTGCTATTGAATGAAGACAGACGGCTTGAATATGGAGAGGATGCAGTTTGCATGCATATCTGTTCAATCGGCGAAACAAGTTGCATAATCGATGACAAACTTATTAAGGGATCGAGATTGTACCGAATGGAATGTTATTTAATGCGATTTCACCGGGATATTTATTGGCATGTGGAAAACTGAGTATTATGGTTGGGGTTGAGGTTCAGTGGTTAAAGTGTAATGAAGACGGACGGCAGGATATGAGAAGATGACCTTTGTCCTTTGGCATGTTTGTCTTTGTCTATGGGAGGGATTACATACATAGATACAATTATTTATCTGTTGTAGTCATAATGCCTTAAGATGAATGTAGAAAAGTGTACATTGCTTAAAACAAACTTTCTGAAGGGCTTCTGGGGGCTACAGGTTGGTAGCTCGGCATCTGTTGCAGTTTGAATACTAGCTTTGGATTTTATAAAGGTCTCCTTCAACACTTTTCCTGGCACTAGAATGTACTTTTTTGATACACCGAAATCGAACAGCTCGATTTGGGAGATTTTCCCATAAGGCATGGGATTTCAAATGAGAGCTTTGAGCCATACATTATTATACTACCAGGTCATCAGCAACCGGTCCAGGTTTATTTTTGAATCGCTGCCTAAGTTCTTGGCAACCGTGTAGTGGACTGTCTTCCATGGATGAAGAGTGTAAAGGACCACGCGAATCTTTGCAATAGTAAAATCTTTGACCAGTTATTCAAGTTTCTCAGCTTGAAAGGCTGTGTAAATTTGACTTGAAGATACGTAGGTAGGTAGGTTTTTTTTAATCGTGAATGTTCTAGGTATCGGCGCAAAAATTGTCCAAGGAGAATGCCAGCCCTTTTTTTTTTTTGCTAAAACTTGTTGATTTGCGCAGTCATTTCTGCAGTAGATTCTAGTACACTAGAACCAGCCAGAAGATCCTGCTAAAATAGGATTTAAAATTGATCCTAGGGTACTTCCGATGACCACAATCCCCTATCCCTCATCCAAAATGCGGTTTTAGACTCCCCGCTGTTTCTATGAGGATCCAGAACGTTAATATTTAGCACGGGTTTAGTAATCTCAATGCAGGTTGGCTTTAGTGTCTTGGTTAGGCATGAAAGATGGCATATTTGTCGAGCCTTCCACCATACCATCAAGCCATTGGCTAGATACTATCATACATTGAATTTGAAGCTCCAGATATTGCCGAACGACCATTATCTTTCTGTCTTAGTTTGAAAACTGCTCCAAAACATCTAGCATTTCTTGAAATTCTAAGTCCAGGCCCAAACTTTTCTGGAATATTTTTTTCGGTATTTTCCTACTAAAAAACTAAATCTCTGCTGTTGAAAGTTTGACTTCCAGACTCAGGCCCCTGACCCAGTTATTTGGGTGACGTATCTCTTATTATTCTCTCCAAGCCAGTCACAAAAAATGATGTCAAGTTTTGTGCTCTGGGACTGCTAATAGTAGAGCCGGTGCGAGCGTTGTTGAAAGACCTTATGATCCTATATTACGAGTATGGTGTAGCAACTTTTATATGGTGGTTACTACTCTCTGTAAAGTAATATAGTACCTAGTTCTCGTCAATCACATCTCTGGCATAATGCCTGTGAAATGTTTCAGACTTTTAGGCAGAAACAAATTTCTACACAGTCGTTAGAAGTATGATTATTTCTTCCAAATGCGGTAATACATGTAGACAGTACGTGTAGTAGATGGAATAACAACTTTCTCTGACCCTTGAAGTATCATTGGTTATATGTTTCCCATTCTTGGCTTAGTAGTTCTCGGTCGGATATTGCGTACCAGTTGAATCAGATTCTTATTTCGTGGCGGATGTGATAATTTTAAGGTACAAAACGTATTCCTTCGTGAAGCTGAACCTTCAGTCAACGACAGACTATAGCCCAGATCGCTTTGGATACAAGAGGAAGGATTTCAACGACGAAAGCGAAAAGTTAGATAAAATCAGACGAGACTTGGAAGTTGCAAAGTTTCACCTCGAGTCTGGGGCGGGAAATTTAGCGAAAGCTGAGCTGTTGTGGATGGTATAGGTATAAAGGTTAGTTGTGAACAAGTATCCATTTACAGATAAGCAATCCCGAACAATTAGCAGATAATGGATAGGTGTTGAAGAATTTGCAGGTTGGCTCTGCGATTTCCTAGGAAAAATCACATATGGTTGGTTGGTTAGTTTAAGAAGGTGAGCTTATGCTCTTCACTTAGGCCTCCATTGGGCCCCTCGTCTATCGATCTGTAAGAAATAGTGCTGTGCTTTGGAAATTATGCTTTGAGAGGGGATTTAGGTATTGAGATCATGGGGAGTATCAACGGGACACTATGTCGTGTAGTGATCGGGAATAGTACTGTTCGTCTGGCGAACTCCAATATATGCCCGATTCCTTTCTTGTTGAGGTGTGTAAGATCCGGCATCGTTGAGGATCTCAGAATTTTCAGTCTTAACCTCGCTGTAGCAGAACAGTGGCAGAGGAAGTGTTCCATATCTTCCTCCTCCTCCTCACAGTTAGCACAGATTGTTGTGTCAGCTATCCCGAGTCTGAACGAATGTTTGTTGAGATTTGCTTTGCTGTCCGAGCAGATGTCGATTTGCCTCCCTTCGCTGGTGTCTTCTGCGAGTATTTCAGTTGCCTTTATAATTGCATAGACTTCTGCTTGGAACAGCATTACAAATGGTTCAAGGTGAATAGCAAGTTTAATCGGTGGGTTAGCACTAAAGATGCCAGCCCCTAATTCCCCTGATATGTTAGAGCCGTCTGTGTATACCGATACCCCATTGGAGTTTCCTGTTCGTTCTTTCATACGTCCAATATTCTCTTGCGGGGAAAGTTGTTTCGAAGTTGTTGAAGAACGTTTGAATACGATTTTTCAACACCATCACCGGGGCAATCGATGAGTGGTGTCATTACTCTTATCATTGCGGTGATTTCTCGATGTCCCATGTTTGCACCTTCAATGAAATGGCCGATAGTTCTAAGCCGTGAGGCTGAAAGACCGGCAATCTTCTTTGCTTCGAGGTGCACTGGTAGGATGTTTAGGATCGCTTCCATGGCCGCGGTTGGAGTTGAGGATTGTGCTCCTGTGATACCCAAGCAGACCATACGTTGCACCTTTGTTAGCAAGTCTCTTCCATACTTTTTGCTAGTCACTGGCCACCATACAACTACACCGTAGAAGATGATAGGTTTTATTATGCATTCCTATATCCAGCGCTTGGGTCCAATATCGAGCATATATTATCTTCAGAAAAGCAGTAAGCCACGATTCTCTCCGCAGCGCTTGATCCAAAGTGGGCGGCTGCGAACAACATCTGTTTCTCTAGGTAAGGAGCGGCTGAAATTTACGAACTTGCCAGCATCGCATTTTTAATCTGGCAATATCCCCGTTCATTTCTCTACGTCACTGGGTTAATACATTTTAAAAGATTAGTCTTAACTCTTAAGTGAAGCAGTAAACTAAAAAAAAAAAAAAAACAATAATGTTCAATCAGTGGATACCATCACCAACAGTGATGCAGCAGTGGATGCGTATGTGCTATTGTGTGTGCTCAGCACAAACAAAGGCGATTTGCTTTGATTTGTATGAATATTTTCTTTGTAAAATTTTGTTCGGTCAATGACTAAGACGGGTACAAAATGATTTCGAACAAATTTTATGAAAATCTAAAAAATACTTAGAAGTTTATGAATAAAATCTGGAATAGTGATGCAGCCATGTCCCAAGTTTAGTGATCCTGCCAATAAATTGTGTCCAAGTTCGAATTTAAGTTCAATTCTAACTGTACTATGCTCTAAATATAAAGAAAAGTGTTTTATTCCGTTGTGGCTGTGAGCACTGTAAGCACTGTAAGCACCAGCCATTGCGATTGTGATCCGTGCAGACTTTCCGTGCACGTGGGAAATATGTATGTACCAAGAGATGCAGATGGAAATTAGGTCTGCCGGGAATACATTATGTGCATTTTTGGGGGACGAGTGAAATATATATACAATCTTCGAATGGAGATATTTTCCCTTAGTAATCCTGAATCACTGTCCCTATACAACGAAAGGTTTTCAATAAACATACATGTTACGAATTTACTAACATTCTCAGAGTAAAGTTAGAGAGGGTTTGCTTAGCCTCATTTAAAACTTGCCCCATCTACAAAAAAGGCGATCCTATGTGTTGCAAGAATTATCGAGGCATATCCCTGCTTAATGTCGCATACAAGATCCAATTCAACCTACTGTGCGAACGTCTCAAACCATTCTGCAACACACTAATCGGCACGTACCAGTGTGGATACCGGCCCGGCAGATTGACTATAGACCACATTTTCACACTGAGGCAAATCCTGGAAAAGACCAATGAATTTCAAGTCGAGACACACCACCTATTCATCGACTTCAAGGCCGTATATGATAGCATTCATCGTTAGGAGCTTTATGTGGCGATGGCCGAATTCGGGATCCCGGCAAAACTGATCCAGCTTTGTAGCGTGACGCTGGAAAACACGGGCTGCAACGTGCAATTTGGAAGTAGTTCCTCCGAACTATTCCAAGCATGCACCGGATGTCGGCAAGGAGACGCACTATCATGTGACTTCTTTAATCTCGTGTTAGAGCAGATAGTGCGCAGGGCAGGTGTCAGCACGGAAGGCACTATCTTCAACAGAGCCGTCCAGCTACTGGGGTATGCAGCGTGCAGTGATAGAGGCTTTTACGGCGATTGAAGAACAAGCGAAATTTGTTGGTCTTGTAGTAAATGAGGATAAGACTAAGTACATGCTATCAACAAACAAACTAGCATCTGTCCACCACCTAGGACAGAACGTCACTTTCAAGGTAGTTAAGGAGTTTATCTACCTCGGAGTAAACATGAACTCCACAAATGACATCCTAGTGGAGATCCGGCGAAGAATTACCCTAGGAAAATGCTGCTACTTCGGTTTGGCAAAACAATTGGGTTCAAAACTCTTAACTCGAAGGACAAAATGTATGCTCTACAGAATCCTTATCCTGCCAGTTCTGCTTTATGGCGCCTTTACTGGGCTCCTTCGAAAGAAAAATTCTTCGGCGGATTTTTGGTCCTGTGTGCGAGGAGGGCGAATGGAGCAGAAGATACAACCGCGAACTCTATGAGCTGTACCAAGATGTGGATGTAGTCCAAAAGGCCAAAATACGTCGACTACATTGGCTCGGCCACATCGAGCGAATGGACAATAATGCTCCAGCTAAGAGGATCTTCGAATCCCAGCCGCCAGGTTCGAGACGACAAGGAAGACCAAACTTCCGTTTCAAAGACCAAGCCATCGCGGATGCCAGAGCGCTTGGTCTGGATAACTGGAAGCAACGTGCCCGAGATCGTAGAGGATGGAAGGCAACAGTGTCTCAGGCAGAGACTCTTCATGGGTCGGGAGCCCGTTAATTCGAAAAAAAAATTCAAATTCATTTAAACTAAATTAAATAAACTGACGGATCGTGGATGGAATGCCCCAGCTAACCAGCATTCTATCTCCGATTTCGGCATCTAGTGCTTGCCGTTTTACTTGGTACCGAGGGACGACAGTCACAGTGCTTTCGGTTATCGGACAGAACGACGATTAGCACCTCCAAATCATATTCATTGCAGTGAGGTTGACGATTTCTTTTTGAATACAATGTAGTGAATCGTTAAATCGTTGGTAGCGTATCTACTGTCCTTCTTTACTTGACTACTGAACTTGACTGGATTCAAACTAAAGAAGAGACTTCAAGGTATCTATCTAAGTTTTCCTTAGCCAGACGGATCTTGGCGCAATTCTTATCTTAGATTGATTATCTGTGTTTAATCCCAACTTGTAGTCCTTGACTTTGGGAATGACTAACCATCTATTAGGTTGATTCAAATCAGTCTTCAGTCATTGTTTGCCATGTGACTGTATATAAAACAGTTCCATTGAACTATAAATATAAAAATTGTATCTGAGTCCCCATCTATCTACTGAATAAAAATAAACTTCAACATGATTGGAAATAACAAAGTTTATCGTTCAATCAAAGTCACACGCTTGAGACCGGTCATCTATGCGAAAGGATAATCACAAAACCAATTTCAATACGTTACGCGACCAGCTATACACTGCACAAAGGTGCAAACAAACTATCAACTTTGTTGGGATACAAAATCTGGACGTCCTATAAACCCGATGACATTTTATCGGCCAATAACAATAAAACCTCAGTTAACATCGAAGCCTATCTATTAAACTGCGTCATCCCCACCACCACCTACGCCATGGTTTTAGTTTGCTGAACAACACTATCCAACGGATACTTTTATTTTTTAACTACAGCCACGAAGCAAATGCACGGACAGACACGGTACCATGCATACCCAATCGCGGGGCTATTTGCACTGCTCATCATTATGACCCATCGTGCATTCTGGGCGCATTGTTTGCGCTTCCATATGCCACTGACCGCGTGCATTTCGCCGACTAACTACGGTACGAACTGTGTATCTGTATCTGATTTAACAATAATGTATATTTTTATTATCACTGGTCGTCGTGTCGGTGGCTGGCGGATAAGCCAGGTAGTCAGGTAGCTGCATACACAATCTTCCCTCCCCTGACGACGCCACCGTTCTTGTCATATTTGCATACCGATAACACCATGTAGATGCTATTTCTGTTCGAGGGATTATAATAGTAGTGTTGTATCCACATGAAGAGCATACCTGACTGGAATATTTATTCCAATCGAAGGTCTCGAGTACATGATGTGACATAAATTAAGGAGTTATCTGCTGCACGGAAAAGACCCATAAGAGCGACTATGGTTAGCGGATGAGCGGACTGGACTGTCTAAGGTTTATCTTTTCGTTTTTCGCACGGGTATTAATGTATTCCAAACAAAATGAATACACACTCGTAAGGGAGAGAGTGCTGCGAGACGAGTGACCCTGAATTGCACGAGGGAATCGAATCGCTATCGAAATAGATTACCTGATGTAAATATAGATTCGTTTCGACAAATATTAGCATTTTATTTAGTTTCATGTACAATGACGTTGCTAATCCGACAGCACAGACAACATGTATCTGCCAGGAAGTTGTATCTCAGAGTTAATAATAGGAAGATGGATGGTATAGTGATTGAAGTTGTATCTATGTCCATGTAGATTAGAAAAATCACTGGAAAAAAAATGCAGAAAGGTTTGTCGTGCCGTGTGTACAGGATAAGGAAACACACCAAAGCTCTGGCTGTACAGGTACTAATTGAATAGATTTCATTTAAACTCTTTAATAATTCCAAAGACAGCCCTTTCTAACTTTATTTGACCAAAGAATTCGATCTCGAAGCTAATTCTGGATATCATTTTTGAGTGTGAATATCTCGAAAACGGTGGATTTTAAGAAAAAAATTACTGCAATCAA
Organism: Pocota personata; assembly: GCA_963082735.1. Lineage (NCBI taxonomy): Eukaryota > Metazoa > Arthropoda > Insecta > Diptera > Syrphidae > Pocota > Pocota personata. The sequence continues at coordinate 37,706,891 of OY720431.1, forward strand.
AATTTTAGGTCTTGAAATTCTGTACAAAATAGATTCCGAAAGTTGTAACGTAATCTTCCAAAGTATTCCGACTTTACCCCAAAGTTAATTCTGGAAATCATTTTTGAATGCTAATATCTCAAACAAAATTCAAGGCTACTACATTATCCATAAGATGGGTTCCGAACTTTTTAAAATTTTCGAAAATTGTATTTAAGCAATCTTTGAGGACCTGCATGGCGATTGATCGGGAAACTACTGACTGTCCAAAACATGGATTGGACCAGTAGCGCAACAATCAAGTTCGTAATGTAGTGCTTGCTTTACCTCCTCGCGGTGGTCCCAGGGCAACTGCATGTATAAATCCTTATACATGTAGGCCAAAATTGCAAGTGCGAGATTGTCTAGGGTCTTATGCCTAGGCTAGGTAACCTGGGCCAGCAACCCGCGTTACCGAAACTTTAACCGCTACGGAAACCAACACAATGCCTCGGATAAGGACTGATAACACGTTGACGACCTTTGGCTATCGTACCCGGACTAAGATTGGTTTTTGGAATGTGAAGCCTCAGAACGCCAGATTCCTTCAATTGGAGCATGAGTTCATGCGATATAGGCTGGACTTATTGGGAGTAAGCGAGATAAGATGGTTAGATGCGGGTAAGTACCAATCCCCAACGCGTAACACTGTTTTAATCTACACCGGAAGACCATCCGGGACCCCCCGTGGATATGGAGTTGGACTGCTGCTAACGCCAACAGCACGCAGAGGCCTAATTTCCTGGCAGCCGCACGGTGGCGGCCAGATTCCGGACGAGAGTACGTCGCGTCATCATTATACAGTGTTACGCCCCCACGGATGGTTTGTCTGAGGAAGAAAAGGAGACCTTCTACAACCAGTTGGGAGCTGTTCAAAATGCAACACCCAACGACGACATTGTCATTGTGATGGTGGACCTGAATGCCAAGGTAGGCTGCGACAACGAAAGGCTCAAACATGTTATGGGACGGCACGGACTAGGCATCCGCAATGACAACGCCGAAAGATTAGTTGACTTTTGTAACGCAAATCGTCTTGTCAGAGGTGGCACCATGTTTGAGCACAAAACCTGCCATAAAATCAGGTGAGTGTCAACTGACAGGCAAGCAACCTCCAACCAAGTGGTCCATTTTCACTCGACGTTTTAGAAGTAGTCTTCTAGACGTCCAAAACCGACGAGGTGCCGACATGGGGTTGGCACGAGATCACCATCTTATGATAGCTAATCTCCGATTACGCACTGCTGCCGTTCGTAGATCTAACGACACAAGAATACCTAGGTTCAACGTAGAACGACTGAGAGTTCCCTCAGTGCGCCAAGAATTAAGGGACCATCTCTCACGTGAAGTGGAAAGAATCAGTAGCTCACTGTCCGCCACCATCCAAGACCATTGGTGCGCTGTGAAAACTGTTTTCATATCAGGTGCTGAAAGGATTGTCGGTCGATCGCAGGGAAACCATAGGGCGTGGCTTTCCGAGGATACCTGGAAAAGGATCAACGAACAAAAACAGCTAAGAGCTCAAATTGCAGCAATTCCAGCAGCAGGGAGGATCTAGCTTGAGTCATTATATCGATTGAAGATGAGAGAAGTACAGCGTAGCGTGAGACGTGACAAGCGCAATTACATCAATGCGCTGGCTACGGAAGCAGAAGAAGCAGCAGCAAGGTGCGACAGCAGAACCGTTTATAGAATCACTAAAGAGCTTATAGGTGGCCGAAGCTCTACTCAACACCCAGTGAAAGGCTTAGACGGTTCGTCGCTAATATCGGATGAGGATCAACTGAAGAGATGGAAGCAACATTTTGCTTCGGTTTTAAACCGAGTATTCGCCAGCAATATGCACCCAAGTCAGACTGAAGTGCCCGTAGAAAGAAATTCCCGAATTCGCACCACAACCCCCAGTAAGGAGGAAATTATTACCGCAATCAAAGCACTGAAAACTAATAACGCGGTAGGACTTGACGGCATACCCGCGGAGCTTTTTCAAGCTGCGCCAACAGCATCGGCAGAGCTACTGTTCCCACTTGTCGGGAGAACATGGGAAGCCGAGGGTTTTGCGGATGAGTGGAAAAAGGGAATGACCGTCAAGCTCCCTAAAAAAGGCAACCTAATGCAGTGCGAAAACTGGAGAGGTATCTGCGTGCTGCCTGCTGTGGCCAAGACAATAGCTAGAATCATTCTGGAGCGAATCAAAGAACACCTTGAAGACACACTCGACGCCGAACAAGCAAGTTTCCGCTCTGGATCCTCCCGTGTTGACCACATCAACACCCTGCGGATCATCATCGAGCAATGTGTTGAATATCGATCACCTTGAAAAGGCGTTTGATAGTGTCAATCGGGATTTTATTTGACGTGCCTTGCGCGGGAGAGGCATTCCGGATAAATTAATAGCAATTATCAAGGCTACATATGATGGGTCCACATGTCACGTTTTGCACAGAGGAAGGCTGTCTGAGGAATTCGAAGTCCAAAGTGGGGTTCGGCAAGGCTGTATACTTTGCGGCCTTATCAACAGGAAATGGAGGAATTCGAGGGACTCTTACATCTGAACTCAAACACCTCGACTACGCCGACGATGTATGCCTACTGTCTCACAGAATAATGGACCTTCACCAAATGACAGCAAATGTGGAGAGGGAAGCAGACGTCGTTGGGCTGAAAATTAACTCTGCAAAAACAAAAATGATAAGAATAGGACCAAACTCATCAACTCATATATGCATTGCTGGACAAACGGTTGAGAGAGTAGAGAGTTTCCAATACCTTGGGAGTATTGTCTCAACCGATGGCGGAACCGAACTGGATATAGCCAGCCGAATAGGTAAAGCAAAATCTGCGTTTGGGATGCTATCCATAGTTTGGCGAAGTAATGGAATTATATTAAACACCAAGCTACGACTGTTCCGTTCCAACGTTGAATCCGTGCTGCTATATGGATGTGGTACCTGGAGAGTGGCCGTGACTATCACGATGAAGCTGCAAACGTTTGTCAATAGGTGTCTACGCTACATCTTAAGGATATTCTGGCCAAAACGTATCTCTAACGAACAGCTTTATCAGAGAACGGGCCATGAACCTATAGGCACAACTATACGACGACGAAAGTGGCAGTGGATCGGTCACACTCTCCGAAAGGGTGACAGGTCCATAGCTAACCAAGCGATGCAATGGAACCCGCTTACCCAGAATGGCAGGATACGCGGCGGTCCTAGAACAGTTGAGAAGGAAGTACGACAACTGGGAAAGAGTTGGGGAGAGCTGACGCACATTTCCAGAATGTAGAGGCCCTAAGACCCACAAGGGGATACAGGACATAAGTAAGTAAGTAGTAATCTTACAAAATTTCCGACTAATTATGGTAATCGTTTTTGAGTGCAAATATAGTATCTCGAAAACAGTGCATCATTAGAGGTAAATTATGACGATTAAAATGCTCTACAAGATGAATGCCGAATTTTTCAGAATTGTATATTTAGAATTTGTTATAGAGTGCGAATATCCCGAAAAGTTTTTGTTCCTGCTGTCGAACTTCCGATCTTATACGTCACAAGGCGCCGCTGATTTTCGTAGAGTTATTTTTTATCCCTGTCTATAGTGGAATTCGTTCGACAGTGACCAACACTAATTAATACAATGACCACTGGAGAGTATTTCTCAATTTTCAACTTCTAAATATACCTATTTTCGCTCGTAGATTTCAGAAACAGTTCAGCTCTCATTTAAACATTTCTCAAGAAAATATTAAACCAGAGACCCTATGAACTACACATTCATAAGGCCTAGTTCAAAGGTTTTTGAAACATTTTTCAACTCAACCATAGCAAAATTTCTTCAGAGCAATCAGCTTAACGACCTTCAATGCAAATTTAGCTAATGACGTCGAACAAGCGACTAGATTGTAGATTGATGATCGAGGTGGGATCTAGTCCCTTATCACTGCGGCCACAGGTGGGCCTATTGTGATTTCCTCTAAATAAAGCTCATCCATGATGCCGGATTTTATAATGAATCCGGCTATGTCTTTGGGTGCGCTGGCAGATATTTCTGCTGATTCTTCGTTTTCGTTGCACATTCTGCATACGTCGTCTTGAGCTATTCCCATGGCTATGAGGAGTTTTTTAACTCCGCAGTTGTAAGAGTTGTTTCGTTCTTAGGTGGGAAGAATTTGGCAAGAATTTGTTGGCCTGTCTGTTACCTTCAGTTTCCATCCAGTAATGATGCGCTTTATCTTTGAGCCAGTTTTTAATACTGCTTTTTGCAGTGCTGTTAGGTATTCTGCAGAATGATCTTCGCATCTTGAAGTTTGATGCGGATCCCTTTCTAGCTAGTTCATCAGCTTTTTCATTACTTTCATAACCGCTGTGCCAGGTACCCAAATGAGATGAACTCTGTTTGTGCTGGTCAATGTTATGAGCAGCTGAAGGCAATCCCATACTAGTTTTGAAGTAATTTCATATTCCTTAATTCTATTGTATCTGAGAGAATATAAATGTTCTTGTTGGTTAAATAGATCTGTTTATGTTCTCCCGGATACACAGCTCTATTGCATGTATTTCGGCTTGAAATACTGAGCTACTTTTATCCATACTTGCGTATAGGAGAATATTCGTGTTCAGTCCATATACTCCGGCCCCGACTCCTTCATCTGTTTTGGACCCATCTGTGTACCATACATGAGAGTCTCTAGTAAATGTAGGTTTATTCTGTTCACAGTTATTTCTATCTGGAAATGTAACCTTGAAGTTGTGGCTGAAGTTGAATTTTGGAAGAAGGAAGAAGTCTGTTATACTTATTTCAAGTAGTTCATTCTTTTTTATTTCTTGAATGAATAGATCCTGTATTCTTTTCATCCTCTGTGATGAGCATATATGCATTAACCATAGTTTCTTTCATTATATAAAGATGAAGTGGTGGTAGATTTAGAATGATTTCTAGCGCTGCTGTGGGAGTAGTTTCACACACACAAACAAGCGACTAAATAGCATCAAAGACTTTACAGAATCGGATACAATATCTTTAGGTCCATCGAAAGCAAATCTGACACGCATTTTGTAGAAAACTTAAAAATCAAATATTTCGACTGAACTAAATTTGTTCGAGGGACGAACAGTTTCCGAGATATTATCGCTCAGTGACGGCCGTCATTTAGCATCTGTCAAAAGACACAAATTGTCACAGTTTAGCATTCATGTTGGAGATGAGATTTTAATCGAAATAACTTTTTCTGTAGGACACACCATTTTCCACATAGGGAACCTTATAGGGAATTCTTAAATTTGTATTGCAATATAGAAATATGCATTCAAAAACGATTTCATTTCGAGCAAAATGCAAAAGAAGGATATTTTTGAAAATACCGTGTTCACGTGTTTCTATGGGGGAGCCGCCACTGATTCCAGGTACTATAGAGTATTACTGATTTGGGGGAGCCGTGGGCGATTCGCACTCCAATGGTGGTGGAACAGCAACCTCTTTTTTGACAAGAACCCGAACCACGAAAAATACAAACTGTTCTTATTAACTTTATTACAAAATAAAAAATGGTTGACGCTCGGGCACATCCTACTTCTTCGACAGTATCAGTAAAAAGAGAGCGAACAAAGGAAGAAAATGGCTGACATGACTCCCGGAAAAGGAGTATATAAGCAAATGAGTGAAGTGAGTGGGGGTCGATCAACTTTGGGTGTAATCGACACGTGGTGCCATCTGTGTATTCGACACAAGATGCGCAGTGGATTGAGCTAAGGGTGCGCTGCCATCAGTTTGGCTTTAACAATTACCTTGACCTAGTGTGGTCTTTTCAAATGTCACACAAAAAGATTTCCTAAAGGTCAAGGCTAAAGTTATCGAAAGTAATTTACGGATCTAGACTTTACCAACCTTCGTCTTAAAATTTCTTTGAGCAAAGTTAAGCCGGCTTACCAGACTACAAATAACGATTTTTGTGGACACAAAATCACTCATCCGATATGCATTAAGATCAAGAAATGTTAGGTCAGCCTGATTCCAAATTATTGGAATCCAGCATCTAAGAGTTCTCATAGTGTTAACTAAATGAATACATTTAATTATCATCTAAGCTTTGCTTGCCTATCTGGTCCAGATTAGTTACCCCCCGCTGGCTAACAACCTCATTCACTTATGATTAGTCAACATAGTTCAAAGCCTTAGCCTTCAGGCGAGCTTATAGCTTGTGTTTTTTATTAAATTTAACCCCCGGGATGATCCGGGATAAAACTCCATCAGGCTACCAATTAGCGCTATCATTAATTGTTTGGCCAGAGTTAATTATTTTCAAAATAATGCCCGGCGGCCGGCGAGTTCAGGCCAGCGACTCGACTCCAGTCGTCTGCTCTGTGGTGTATTAGCCACATTCGAATGAAACTCAATTACGGGAATCGTAATTAATTCGACCATCCCTTGCTATAATTGTATTTTGTGGTATCTCCCAGAGTGGGGGGTTGTGTGCTTGATGCACTGCTTTAGGGCTGTAATCCGTTCAATTTCCATTTCCAATTAATTTCAGGAAAAATCACCTCCAGGTGTAAATATTCTCTGCATCTTTCCAGTTCATCTCTCCCTATCGGATTGAGCTCTACACAGGGTGAGAAATTAGCTTCATCACGTTAGTATCACGTATCCTGAAGGAATCCAGATGCAGTCAATGAGTTTTCTAACATTATATGAACAGTCATGGTTTGAAAGCTGAGGAGGAGCTCTTTTAACTTTTGGAAAATCTCATTTGCTTTGCATTTCGTCTAGTGGTATACTCGTATACGAGTAGGTATAGGTACTTCTAGGAGTAAGCGGAGTAAAAAAAAGAATCTGTTAACTTCGCGTGTGAGAGGTGAAGGTGCTGTGATTTCACCCCTTTGTACGCAGTATTCAGTGGGGATAGGGACTTTAATCCCCCATATAAATCCAATAAATCACAGTGACAGTGCTGCGACACTGGCAACCTGGTGGTGGTGTTGACGAACAGGGGCGCCAAAGCGTCTTAATTTATCACCGTCATTGGGTTGGTTTATCACAAAGCACGGCACTGGAATAAAACTCACATGAAAGTGTTGTTGTTGGTGGAGTAAGTGTTGTTGCTTATACTGCTGAACGAAGAATGTATTCTGAGTAATAGCAATTGTAGGGCAGACAGTGTGGGCTACAAAAAGCAAAATTCTTTTAAAATTATTAATTTTTTAAGCTTAAACACCGTGGAAAAGTTTGAGTACACTCTTTTAGATCTTAAGCCACCAACCAGACATAGATCCGTGCGAAGTGAAGAAACCATAGCCGCCGTAGCGGCCAATATCGAAGAAGACCGAGAAATGTCGATTCGGTGCCGACCAGCTGAATTGGGCATCGCCAGAGAGTCAACCAGGCTTATTTTGCGGTTGGATTTGGGCCATATAAGATTGTGTTGATACAAGAATTGAAGAACGCCGTGAGTTCGCTGATTGGGCGCTGAAAATGTTGGCCGGAGATCCGGATTTTGACCAAAAAATCATCTTCTCGGACGAAGCTTATTTCTGGCTCAGCAGCTATGTCAACAAGCAAAGTCCACAAATGTTCGACTTAGCATCAATACATCCACAAATATTGACTGTTTGGTGAGATTTATGGAACGGCGGCATCATTGGACCTTATTTCTTTCGAAATGAGGAAGGAGACACCGTTACCATCAATGGTCCTCGGTACAGAGCAATGTTAACCGACTTTCTGTGGCCAGGGCTCGACAACATCAATATATCCGAGCTGTGGTTCCAATAAGACGGCGCTACATGCCATACAAGCGACGCAACGCTCGAAGTGGTGAAGGAGAAAACTGGCTCACCTCACGGGGAGCGGTCATCAAATGGCCGCCGCGATCATCCGATTTGACACCCCTCGATTATTTTCTCTGGGGCTGAGTCAAGTCCTTAGTCTATGCTAATAAGCCAACCACTTTCGATGAGCTCGAGGCCAACATTCGCGACGCTATTGCCGGAATAACGCCGCACATATTGGACCGAGACATCAAAAATTTGACCGACCGCTTGAAGCACTACCAGCGGAGCCGAGGAGGCCTTTGATGTGCCATTTAAATGATGGTCTATCCCATACATAATGCCATAAATGTAGCTTCAAAATAAAGCTAGAATCAATTTGAAATCTCATACTGCTGTTGTTTTATTTAAATTTCTTTTCCTATCGTTCTTATCTGGTCACCCTTTACAAAAAATAATCGGTTGGCATTTCTTTGAGGTCATTTCTTTGAGGTCTGTGACAACTAACTTTAAATTAATGCAGATAATTAAAAATCAATAGGAAAATAAATTAAAATGAACTCAAAAAATATATAGGTAGGTTAAAGATTTCTTTTTAAAGTATTAAAAGTTTCCATTCATAATCTTTTCTCGATATTGTAATGCAATCCTGCAATATCTGGTTAAGTTTGAAACATTTATTTCATCCAAAAAACTTCGGACTTCAGTTTCCGATAGGGCATAACTTCCAAAGATTTCTCTCCTTGTATCCCGGAGAATAGGGCACCTGCCAACAAAGTGTAAAACACTTGCTATGTTGCACAAGCTACAAAGTATCGGTAGATCATCCCTGTATGGTATATAATTTAACTTTAAGAGCTCTCCACGTAGCTTCAGCACCGTCGCTATTTCATCAATACTCTGCTCATCACGAAAATAATTATTTTGTTGCATATTGTGACACAGTCGGCTATAAATCATTCTATGTTGCGACCATGATGTTGGTTCTACAAATCTTCCTCTGGCCTGTTCATCCACACATGTGATGAGCTGGTAGCGTTTGGGCTCCCTTCAATTGTTGGAGCTCTATGCCACATCCAGTAGCTAGCTCTATCTATTCCTTGTACCATCCAGCCTTATGGCGTATTGTGTATAGAGCTGTTTTTTTTTATACTGCTTTCTAACAGCAATCGTTTCTATATTAAAATGCCATTTCTCGATTAAACAGTTTCTACCTCCCCCGCTGTTGAATATCATTATTTGCGATTTATTCAAATTAACCACCAGATTTCAAATTTTGCAGAAGTCATATAGCCGATTGATCATAAGCTGCATAGATTCAGGCGAGTAAGTCAACAGCAATACATCGTCCGCAAACAAGGCCGCATACTTTACACCTCCAAGCAGAAAATCTACTATACTCGTAACTTCAGTGAAGAGAGCAAATAAACTCGGGCCAAGAGCACATTCTTTGCGTTACTTCAGACCACGACGGGAACCATTCCGATAAAACCTCACCATTCCATACAGCAGCTTTTGTATCATCATATAGTTTTTGGATAGTCCGATCAAACTTATGTGACATACCCATACAGTACAGCTTGTAGAACAACGCGTTCCGGGGTCCACTGTATTAAAGGCACCCTTAAAATCCACAAAGAACTCGTATAGTTTCCTTTTCCTCAGTAGAAAGGACTCCAAAACACTCTTTAGTACAAACAGTCAGTTAGTACAAACGGTCAACAGTGGAATAACCCGACCTGAATCCCGCTTGGTATTCTTTCAGCAACTTATTTGCGTCTATCCATAGGTTAGGTTAGGTTAGCTAGATGGGTGCCTTGTGACAAATAGAGTCATTGCTCACTTAGACCAACAATTCGGGTTCATTGTGCCCAATAATTTAATCCTGGAAACGCTGTAAAACCGCTGTTAGAACCACCCTGATAGTGATATAAATCTCAGGAGGTCCGTAAGCTCTACATTACTTAAGTCCTCCAATTCCGAGAGTCCTCTTTCTTATAACCGATAGGGGAGAACATTCATACATCAGATGACGAACTGATTCAATTTCTTCTTCGTTCCTGCAACTTCTACAATAGTCGTTATGTAGCCCACCGAGTCCCTCCTCATGAATATCAATGGCACAATGACCAGTAATTATTCCAGAAACGACTCGTGCATTATAACGACTAAGTTTCTCTAGAGAAGTTGATGTCTTCTTGCTGAAGGCCGGCTATTGCGTATGTTTCCAGATAAATCCACCGTCTGTTTGCTCGATCGGTGGTTTCATCTTCTATTTTCTTTCGTAGGGAACTGATTGGGGTTACTAAAAAAGGGAGGGCCCGCGATAAGTGCAGCGCCGACCCTTTCCTTTTTCTTTGAGAACGACGTTGGCCAGGCCATCACCGTCAACAGCGAGCGCTATATGTCGATGATTACCAACTCCTTTTGACCTGAATTGGTTCATATGGACACCAACTAAATGTGGTTTCAACAGGATGGCGCTACGTGCCACACAGCTCACGCCACATTGGAAATTCTGCACACGTCATCTCACGTGGAGGTGATGTGAACTGGCCAACGAGATCGTGCGATTTGTCTCCGTTAGACTTTTTTCTTGTGGGGTTTTCTGAAGTCGCACGTCTATGTGAATAAGCCAGAAACCACAGTGGCCCTCAAAGCCAACATAACCCATGCCATCGGTCAAATTCAGCCTGATTTATGCACCAGAGTCATGGAAAATTGGGCATTTCGGATGCGCGCCACCCAATGAAGCCGCGGCGGACATTAGAACGATGTTATATTCCGTACATAATGGCATCGGTAGGCCTTCCAAACAAATAAAAAAATTCGATAATATCTAACATACACTTTGTTTTATTTAAATTTAAAGATATGAAGCTCTTAATGGAAGACCCTTTCGAACTGCCTCAAATTTTTAGGTCAGTGTTGTATCACTCTTAAAAGTGTCAGCGCTATTCAAATCCATCCAGCTGTCCAGCTCCTGTTTCTATATTCCATCTTAACAACACACACACCATGTAACCGTATCGTCCCTTGCACAACACACTGTAGATACTTACCTTGCCTACCTTCTGTATACGATTATGAGAGTTGTTTTTATGGCTGGTTGATTCGCGAGGTGACATGTAACGCATGTGTTGGTACTCGTAACACGCGCGTTCTCTGTTGTCCTCCATTCGCTAGCGTCACATATCGCACTGTGCCGCGCCAGGATAATTGGATTTGCGTGACACATAAGTGAATTATGCGCCGGCTATAGTGAAATTGTGCGTGAATGGAAGGAGATTTTTAGTGAAAATCGAATCTCACCAGAAAGAATTTCTATGCGAGTATGTACAAAGTGAGCTATAGAAAGAGGGTCAAGAAATATCCTGGGGGAGTCCTGACGGGAAATAGCTCCATTAACGCTCCCTTCCAAGGAAGTTAATCAAGTTATGTGCGAACACACAATTAACGCATTATATGGCTGCCGATAAAGCGCGTGAGTTGGTCACGTGAAATTAATTCTTTCGAAGGACACGCGAGGACTATTCATTGTTTTTTCTTAACAAATTTAATTGTCTTAAAGCTGTTGCGGTGAATGAATAAAGTTGTGGTTTAATATAAAAAAAAAAAATGTTTGCCTCTTCTCTGATTTATTAGATCCTGTACTCGATGGGTATGTGTTGCGGTTGTCGTGCATGAAGTTAAATTATTATGAACCCATAACACCCGACACAGATGCAGTCGACCTTTCGGTGATCAATGCTGCTGAGTGCTCTTTTCTGTTGAAAGGATAACAAAGGACTATGGTGGGTGGAGCGACGGATGGAAACTAGGGGTCGAAGTGCAATCGCAGTATAGGAAAGGACACTTAAGCTTAGCGAGAGTGGCAGTGGGTTAATTGATTTTGTATGTGAAGCCGCCAGTTTGTGTGTGAGGGGATATTTTATGATGAATTTTGCGGTAAATGTGGGTTACAGATACGGTCGAAGTGAGGTAGGTGCTGTGCACTCATAAACGAGGAGCCACTTGACACAGAAGTAGCTATAAGTTGAAAATAACATTTACTCTCTGAAAGGATATCGGTTCGGGACGGCATTTGTGAAGTGTGTGTATTTTTTTCCTTTTTTTTTACTCTAGAACAGGGAGGGTTAAACTTGTTGACATAATTTAGTCGGGGGAACTACTCGTATACATATATTGATACACTTGAAGAGGAATTCATTTTTATGATGTTTTTAGCTTTATGAAAGTTTTTAATATATTTTTTTTCTTGGAATAGAATGCACTCTATTTTGTTTGGTCAGGAGAATAGGCTTTGTACATATTTGAAACAAAGAAACCCACTTAACCTTTTCTCGTGCGATAGGTAACCCTGCTCATTGCCATGATTGTTAAGATCCATGGTACTTTGGTTAGAGAAGAATTTGAAAGAGCAGTCTATTCTACGGATATGTTGTATGTTCATTAAGTAAAAATGTTGTCTTGAATAAGTATATTAATTTGAACTCTCATTAGTTAACTAAGATACTGGAAAATATTACGCTGATTTCGCAGCAGCTTGGCCAAAGGATATGTATGCACAAACCTGTAAAAACTGAGCTTAGTGGAAGGCTATTATCGGCTGGGTTTGATGATCATCCAGTCGCACTTTTGCAAAGTCAATGATGATGGAGGGCACTGCTGCATGTACCGTAAAAACTCTGCTTCTGACGTCAAAATTTGCCAGGGTGCCGAGGTTTCCTGCTTCGCCTATAAAAAAGAGAGAGATACCTAGAATGAAGTAATGCTGGACAATAAACTGCAGCTCAAAACGTACTTTGATTATCCAACAAAAAAGCATCGTAAATTCAGGGAGCTCTCTCGCGTATACTGCCTAACATAGGTCGACCTGGATACGTTAGGAGGATACTTGCTCTGCAGAGTTGTCACCTCGGTTCTGTTATATGCCGACCTTGTCTGGATACAGGTACTAAGAACGAAGGAGACCAAAAGGATACTATCATTAACATGTAGACTCTGCACACTACGGACAATCAGCGGCTTCCGAACCATCTCAGACGAGGCCGCCTTTGTTATAGCTGGAATGGTCCCCATCAACATCCTCGCAAACGAGATGTTCAGAATATACAATAGAAGAGCCCTGAATCAACACGATGCCAATGACATCAAGGTAATTAAAATGGAAGAAAAAGCAGCCTCAGCAGCTATATGGTAAACTTGTTCGGCCAATACAACAAAAGGCAGGTGGACATATAAACTGATACCGACAATCCAAGACTGGATAAGTCGAAAACGTGGGTAATGCAACTATCTTATACAGTTCCTGGACACGAAACCTTCCTGCCCCGAATGCCTGGATAAAGATGAAGGTATGGAGCATGCAGTCTTTTATTGCACACGCTTCACGGCATGGAGAACTACTTTGCTCAGTTCGTCCTTGCTCCTCGACCATATGTTGCGGTGGGAAGAGAATTGGATGGCAATATGTAATTTCGTAACAACTCTTCAAAATGAGCTGCGGAGAATAAAAAAGCTAAGATGACCAGCAGAAGCAACAGGAGCATCAGAAGCAACTGACACAAGACGCATAGCATGATTTGCTAAATAGCCCCGCGAAGTAATACCTGACGGCAGTCTCGCGGGGAGAGTGGTAGAAGAGTGCAGGGTGTGGATTAGTACGTAGGCGCATTCCTGCCATCGATTATTTGGGATTGCTAGTAGTTTTGGTTACTACGAGGGTGGGTCAATAAGTCCCTGAAAATCGTCCATTATCAAACCATGGATTTTGCCCACCATTTCTGGTGTGGTGACCTCAATTGGGCGACCAGAACGTTCGGCGTCACTTGTGCTTGAACGACCGCCCCGAAATTGAGTAAACCAGTGGTGAATGGTTCCAATCGATGGTGAAGAGTCGTCATAATATTTGTCAAGCTTTTGTTTGGTTTGAGTGATAGTTTTTTTCCGCAAAAAATAGTGTTTAATGAGCACTCGAAATACACTTTTTTCCATTTTAACGAAAATGCTAGTAGGCGTCTATATAAAATGGCTGCCACAACAAAACTATTTGACTGATCTGTCTGAAAATTTGGGTGCGTTCTTTTGAAAGATGATTCTTGACAAAAAAAAATTGAATTTAAGGTGACGACACAATTTGTGTTAATTTTCAGGGACTTATTGACCCACCCTCTTAGTATCTTTAGAAGATTACTACCTCCATTGGTAAAAAAAAAATACATAAAATAATCCTTTTCGGCCGAATTCTGGTGCCGTTTTCAGTTTCAGCTTTGCAGTTTCCCGAAATGTCACTGCGGTTTATTATCCAGCATAGATGAGTTACCCCGCCATCTCAGTGATAATCTTGAGGGTTTCACTAACGTATACACTGGTAGTTCTAGGACCCCTACAAAAGCTTGAGCTGATTGGAAACTGAAACTACATTTCAGGAAGAAATTTTTGCTATGATCAGAGTAGCAAATTTATGGATTAAAGTGAGGTAGCGAAATAGCAGTAAAGAGTGTTTCTTTAGAATATTTTTTCAATATAGCAACACTCAGACAGGTGATATTTAATCTGACAGCTGACACCATCTTTTTATTCAGTAGTGTTTGACAAATCATCATGTAAAGACTTACGTTCGAGCAGCGTTTACAAATTGTGGAAATTTATTTCAATAATCAGTGTTCAGTAAAAAATGTTTATAGAGCGCTACTCCAATTTAACGGTCGGCTACAAGTATTCGCAGAACAATTGAAAAATTTAGCATTACATTTACTGCTTTGGATTCCAAGCCATGGATAAGAATGCACAGAGTGTACATAGATGAAAATATCAACGCCGTTGAGGCCTGTGTTGAGGAAGATCCTAATTCATCAATTCGTCATTGTCTGCAAGAACTTGGACTGTATCCATCGACTTTGTGGAAGATTTTTCACAAGGATCTTGATTTACACGTTTACAAGATTCAATTGGTGCATGAACTGAAGCCGAATTATCATCGTTTGCTTCGTGAGTTCATTGATTGGGCGCTTGAACAGTTGGAAGTGGATCCATTTTGTTATCGTAAAATTTTGTTTAGTGATGAGGCTCACTTTTGTCTCAGTGACTTTGTTAATTAGCAAAATTGTTGAGTTAGGAGCGAGAAAAATTCAAAGGGATCCATTGTCGGCCCCTACTTCTTCAAAAATGAAGAAAATTAAAATGTCACCGTCAATGGCGCCCGGTACAGAGCCATGATCAACGATTTTTTGTTTCCAAAAGTGCATGAATATGGAATAATGGTGCGATATGTCATACTGCCGGCGAAACCATCGAGTTATTGAAGGTAGTGTTCGGTGACAACATTATTTCCAGAAATGGACTTGTGGCCTGGCCTCCAAGATCGTGTGATTTGACGCCACTGTATTATTTTTTGTGGGTGTATTCGAAGTCATTGTTCTATGCGGACAATCCAACAACAATTCCAGCCTTGGAGGGCAACATCGAGCACTTAATTCGTGAGATACGGCCTTAAATGCTCGAAAAGTTGGACCTCCAGGATGCAGTTTCTGAGACGTTCCTGTGGTGGCTATTTGCCCGAAATCATTTTTCATCATTAATGTCATAAAATTTGGTCATTACACTTGTGTGTATTTTATTTCAATTTCAAATCCTATAGCTCTTAAAAAACACCCTTTCTAAGGCACTTGTAGTAACAGCGCTCGAAGCTCAAATATTGTTTTGGAATGGTTCTTTCTTAGTATGGGGGAATTGTAGGCAAATAAATTTACAACACACTAGCGAAGGATTGCACGAGGTCTGTGATCTGACTAGTGTCAGTGTAGATAAAGTTCTGTAGTTGATCTACTTCTGTATGGATACTAGCAATAAAGACATTTGGCCCAGCACCAAACCTTTTGTGATATGACCTGTGAAAAACACCTCAAAATTGCTTCTTAATTTTAGCAGGAAAGGCTGCGAAATCATGGTCAAATGTAGTCATGGCATGACAAACATGGGAACCATTGAAGATATATGTAGAGTGTGCATCCTATCTCAAAGGCGAAGCATTCTGAAAATAAGATTGCGATATTTTGGTTTCATTAACATGGAAATGGATCTTTCTCCTTTATGAGGCCACTGTACACAAAAAGATTCTTTAAGAACTAAGTATTTTTTGTACATTTTTAGTGGATCTAATGAATTGTTTTTAAGATTGAGCCGTATTCATAAACAAAAGGATATGCTTATACTTGCAAAATATGAAGGAAATCCTTCTGCTCGTATTCATAATAATTTCGAGCAGTACCTTACACTTTTCGAGTAAAAGCATATCCTTTTATTCACATAAAAGTAAATGATGCATAAACTTGACCTTTTACTTTAAATAAAAAGCAAATCCTTCAAAAAGTCTGAGTTAGGTCAGTAGCAGACTCATCTCGGTAGTAAACGGTTGTGTTATCCGATTTTCAACGCGATGGCAGATGTTGTGCATGTGAGGGATGTTAAATATTACAAGCCCCGCTTATCTACACTTGTTCGTGATTTTAACGATTGGTACCGTTTTAAAGAGAGAAATTTATAGTGGCTGGCGGACAGATTTTTAGGTACGAATGAAGAAACTCATGGAGGTGCCTTGTCAACTGCCCATAGAATGAAGGTATGTTTGCGATTATTAATATTATATATGTGATCTTGGATATCAGAAATGTATCGGTGAAGAACTTGGCGTTAGTCAAGCTACGGTATCTCGGACTTTGAATGCAGTAGTTGACAGCATAGTTGCACATGCAACTGATTGGATCAAGTTTCCAACTACCAATAGTGAAATAACGGAAGCAAAAGAGTTATGGCAAAGAAAGTTTAAGTTTCCCACAGCTATTGGTGTAATCGATTGTACTCACGTAAGGATACTGAAACTAAAACTCTATGGAGATGAGTACATTAATCAAAAAGGTAAACCTACTCTGAATGTTCAAGCCAATTGTGATGCCAAAGAAATTTTTACTGGTGTTGACGTTAGTTGGCCTGGATCCGTACATGACTCGAGAATATGGAAAAATTCACAAGTGTGTCTAAAATTAAGAAATCAAAACAATGTTGTGCTCATTGGTGACAGCGGATATGGGATAGAACCATGTCTAATGACTCCATATGAAAATCTTACTTCTGGTGCGGAAGAAGAATATAATAAGCTTTTGAAAAAAGAAAGAGTAATTATTGAACGATGTTTTGGACCATTGAAATGCCGGTTTCCTATCTTACAGTACGTCTGCCGGGTGAAATTGGAAAATATACCAAAAATAATAATTGCCTGTGTCGTTATCCATAATATGGCTAAAACTTTAGGCGATCCTGCTTTCGAACCTGCTGAAGAGGCACCAGAAGAAAATCAACCATTTTTGGTGGTAACAAATTTTGTGGGAGAGACACCACCACATGCTTCCTCACGAGATACTTTACTGCTTCTTCGTTGGTTCACTCCCTCTTTGCTGTATAGATTCATCTTCATGAATACCGACCTGGATGGCACCACAGATTCTCCCAATAGTTGGATTGCTGTTACCTTCCATAGCCTTTAGTAAACGCTTCTCCCAATCCAACAATTTGATCGCTTTATTCCCAGTTTTTTTCAAGTCCGTTTTCTTTATATTTTTGATTTTTTTTAACAAACCTTTAGCATCAACATGCCTACCAAACCCTTGCTGCGTATTTATTGGTGAGTGTTCCGATTGCTTCGTCCTTCCTTCTTTTTATTTTTGGCACTTGAGATTTTTCCAATATAACGGGATAAGCGGCCACACCCTCTGCTATGAACTGAAGTTCGTTACTAGCATTTGTTTCATTTTCACTGACTTCTTTACTGCTAGAGTAATGCATATTTAGCGCACTAAGGTATACGTATACTCACTAAAAAAAACCTTTTGATGTGATCCGTAAGATAACAGAAGTAGTACTGGGCGAAGAAAAGGAAAGGGAGTGGCACAACAAAAAAATTAAAAGGTATTCTAGCATCTAGCATGTCATTCAGCGTTCTGACAAGTCTACCTTTTACTTGTGCTTGAAGGATATCCTAGCAAGTATAAGGTAATCATTATGAATATGAAAAGAAGGAAGTGCTTATACTTCAACCCTTTACTTTAAAGCATTACCTTATACTTCTACCTTATACTTGGGAGGATATCCGTCGTTTTTATGAATACGGCTCATTGTATACAAATTCCATGCCTAAAATTTAAATCAGAAATTAAATTCAAGAAATGAAACATAGAATTGGGTAGAAAAAAAGAAAATAATTTTCTTTCATTTGTTAAACATAAATATGGTAGAAAGTAGGAATTACAATAAACACTGCGCTCAAATATTTCATACTAAAATATAAGGAAAATCAAAGAAAAAGTAACAAAAAAAAAAAAATTCCATAATGCATTCTACAGGGTGTCTGATGAATATTGCTACATTAAGAAACTCAAATAACTTTTTTTTCATTGTATGGAATTCATTTTTCTTTTACTCATGTTAAAGCTCATTCAATTTTATTAAATATAGCTAAATTAGTTTTAGAAATAATGGAATTTAAATGCCCCCCTGCTCGTTGATGCATGTGCGGCATCTTACCAAAAAGTTGTTCATTACTGCTTGGAGAGTTGAGGAGACAGGAATAGCCGCAATTGTTTCTCGAATGGATTGCTTTAGTTCATTCAAATTTGTTGGTTTTGCTTTGTAGACTTCCTGTTTGCAATAACCCCACAAGAAAAAGTCAGGTGCAGTAAGGTCAGGCGACCTGGGGGGCCAACGTAATGTGGAGCTTATTGGGAAATTTTCGTCGCAATTCTGTCATAACAGGCCGGGCTATGTGAGGAGTTGCACCATCTTGCTGAAACCACACAGAGTTGAAAGAAATTCTCATTCGGCGTAATTCTGGATAGAAAAACTTTCTCAACATGCTCAAGTAACGGTCTCCAGTAACCGTAACGGTGTGACCGTTTTCTTCGAAGAAGTAGGGCCCGACAATGCAGCGTGATGAAACTGCACACCACACATGGAGTATCTGTGGGTTGAAAGCACTCCATATTCGACAATTTTGTTTGTTTATGTTGCCGTTTAAATCGAAATGGGCCTCATCAGACATAAAAAGACAGTTCAACATGTTTCCGTCCTCTTCCACCATTTGAAGCATCTTCTGGCAAAATTCCAAGCGAATCGGCAAGTCTGCTGCGTTCAGTTTGTTGGCCATTTGAATTTTATATGGGAATAAGTCCAAATCATTGTGCATAATTGACTGCAATGACTGTCTGCTTATACCTATTTGAGCAGATAAGCTTCTTGTCGAAACTCTTGGATTGTTTTGTATGGCAGCAGCTACAGCAGCGATTGTTTCCTCCGTCCGAACTGAAGGGTTTCGATGGTAAGCTCTTCTTTCGACTGTCCCATGCTCGGCAAAATTGTTAACAAGTCTCATTATGGTACATCTGCTCGGAGGATTGCCGCCAAACGTGCGCCTATACTCTCTTTGAACCGAAACTACGGACTCCAGTGCGTGATAGCGGCGGACAATCCGAATTCTTGTTTCAGTGTCCCAGTTATCCATTTTTGTTAAATCTAAAAATCAATCTGCAAAATAAAAAAAAAAATTAACCAGATTCATCAAATAGAAAAAAAGTTATTAAATTTTTTTTTGGTAGCGGCTTTCATCAGCCACCCTGTATGTTTATATTCTTGGATATCTATTCTTATTCAATCTCTATACGTATACGAAGTATGAAATCATAAAGGTAATTAATTGGACTTACTAAAAATATGTAAAAATCTGCTTTTGGTAGAATCCATGTATTTTTGTGTTAAGTAGCATACGAGTAAAAAATGTGCGGTAACCGAAAAAATTTAAAATTCACAGTGAAATATTTTAAAAAGTACAGATTTTAAAATAATAGATTTCACTTCATTTATTAGGCCTGCTAATTACCTTTCATTAGATTGCTTATTGTATCTTAATTGGAGCCCCCCCTGGGTCTGGAAATTGACCCGTTCGAGCTACAAGCAAATAAACTACTCACTCAATCATTTGCAGTCACTTAATCTGAATGCATCTACGACCACTTTGCATGGCCAAGACATATTATTCAATGCAAAAGACTTAATTGGATTGTTTAAGTGTTTAATAGATTTCAATAACAATACTCCATATATAACAAATTTACCCCCGCGTCAGACCCACAATATCATCTAATTAATACTTTGTTATGCTAATGCCAATCAACGTTGGCAATTCCTATTTGCATATCTCAATAAAGGATACTCTCGACATACGTCAAATTATTATCAACATTTGCGTTAAGCTCTCCATCTCAACGTTCAAAACGTAACATGATATAAGACATCTAAGATATTTAGCTGATAATTGGCCTCAGAGTGCAAATCTTAAGAGTCAATTTGTACTCCTGAATACTGATTTGTGTGATAAATGTAACATCTGTCAAGTGAATCGTAAATGCGGTCTACAGTCATCGTGACCATTATTCCTTCCTCAAACATACTCGTAGGATGGAGTGACATAAAGCCGATTATAAATCAACGAACCAATTTAATTGGGCTTAAAACCGCTTAGCAGATTTTTTGTTCCATCATAGTCATGGTTTTGTTTATTAATAAGACTTTCAGTGAAACCATTTATTTTTAAGAGGACAATTTAGCATTTCCCAACATTTCGAATTCAAAATTGTAAATTCCAAATGACTATGATGATTAAATCCATCATTATAAGCTGTAGGTACGAGTATGGTATACGAGTACTAAAGTACATCTTCAATTAAATTGGCTTAGAACGTTTATAAATAATAACCTCCGTTGTGCGCAGTTATCTTCAACTCATTCCTAAAGATCATAGTCAGCCTGTAGGTCCCCAATCAGCATTTGCTATGTTCACGTAGCACGAAACTTCTGGCGTGACAGGAAGAGAAAGATCGCGGGGATTTTTCGACATACAAACGAAAGCACACTTAAATCAGATCCACTCTCAGCTTTTAGAATACGAAGGGCTAAAAGGGTAGAATACAAGAAGGGGTAAAAAAGATTGTATATTTCGAACATGAATGCAATAGGTTTTGAAAATAATTGACTTAAGGAGGATAATATGGAGTTAAAGAAATATTGCCTTCCTACCAAAACGGGGTAAAAGGTCCTCCAGACAGGTCAGCTTAACAGCATTTCTGTTGAAGAAAATGGAAGGCGGTGAACTATACGGAGAGAACATGGCTGCAAATGTACATCGGGTATGTCTACGGAAATAGCGCTGCGTCAAGTTGTGTGAATTGCACAGAAGGACTTTAGTACCGGAGATATAGCAATGACCGGGATAATGCACATTGAAAGTGTTTTCGAATGCTTCGAACGTCTGAGATTTGCTTTTCAAAGAATTAGGGTCCAGCTTATTGTGGGTTAGGGGGATAATATGTTAAGGAACAGGGCCATACATATTCAAATGAGAGGCTTAAGTGTTGTCCAAAGGGTGGTATTTTATCCCCTATTCTATGGACTATCTCTTAGATAGACTTGAAAAAAAGGGCATCAACACAGTTGCTTAAGCAGACGTTGTAAAAACAACGACACGATGCAAATTCATGGACATCAATGAAAGAATTATGACGAATGTACTCCAAGTGATGTAGTCAAGAGCGTGTCGTTTTATACTAGAATTAGAAACGAATTCAGTTTTAAAATAAAAAAAAAAAAAGTTAAAGGCCATCATACGAGTACTGGATGTTCACGATGATAGTGAACTCATTACCATATATACTCATACGTATGTATGTGTAAAACAAAAAAAAAAAAAACGTAAAAAGGAACTTAGATGGGTCTATGCAGCGACGTGGAAATTATAGGAGTGATACGCGCTGATCCAGCATCTGCCATGGAAATAGTTTTTGCAATTTTGCCGCTGAATTTATTAATAAAAGACAGCGGCACCTATGGTACTTTTCTTGTAAAGAGACATCATATGAATATAGGAAGACCATAGAACTCATGATGAGGGATGAATTGAATGCTAGTCCCCAAGTTACTATAGTACTATCAAAGGCCTATATAACATCGCAAAATCTGCGTTAACGAAATTAAGCTACGAGTACTTACTAGCGAAACAGTTCCTTCTTCTGTACAAAGCACAAAGTAGACCGCAGGTTGAGTATTGTTCTTTTCATCTGCTCAATGGCATACATTGATGATCCCGCACAGATATACAATCATGTTCATCAAGGCCTGGTAGCAACTAATCAATTGCGAAAGCTAAGTCAACTCTACTGCGAAGGCATAACACTGGCAATAGAGTGGTCATATGGCTGAAAATGCAACTTGATCGTGATGATGACATCAGGTGGATAGAAAAAAATACTGTGAATCATGAGCAACGACAAAAGTAAAACAAACAAGCTCCCCAATTATCTGGACGCTACCCTTGGAGTTTACAGAAACTTAATACCATCTGAGTTTCAAACCACTGCACTAAATCTTTCTCTCTCTCTCTCTTCTTCACAACGCCGGTGTCCTGTAAGAAGAGTGTTCATATCCTCTTTGGCGCACGCAAATTATAAAAAAAAAAAAACGTTTGCCTATTCTATAAGTACTACCTACTCTGGCAGGTGTTCCAATTTAAGTTCTTCTGGCAACGGTTTGAACATCTCTATATCAAAATTGCTTCTGCTATAGGGCTAGTAAACTTTTGAATTCACTTATAAGTCCAAAACCAACAGGCATCTCGGGGAGCTGTCCTAGTGTTATAAAAAATTCTAAAACAAAAATATCCGGATAAAAAGATGCGATAAATAACTATTTACGCGGATTGATCCTTGATGGACCGCATAGTTGGAGCAGGTATCTTCTCATAGGAACTAGCATGTCATCTTAGTCTGGGAACATAAACCTCAGTGTACCATAAGGTGGCGGTAGCTACCAAAAGAATAGATAAAACAGGCTACTATTGGTTGGAAACCGAAAAGATTAATTACATATCCTTCAAGCAAATGCTAGTGCTGAAAAGAGGAATCGAGGTCAAGGAGAAACTCTTTAGAAATCCAGTGAGTAACTCTGGCTAAGGTAAGAAGGCAAGTGTCGTAGAGCGAGGAGATTATTTCAGCGATCCATATGTTTGCCCTCCCATCAGGACCTACAAGTACAATACCAAAATAGGCGTAGGGAACAAAAACAACTTTAAGGAACTCTACGAGCAAGCAGACGTAAATACTTGTGGTACCGCCTACAGGACATTCATAGTGAAACTCAAAGGCAGGGCACCCTCGCCCTTTCTTTATACAAAAAAAGTAGTATCGGGACTACCTATATTTCCACCGCAAACAGCAACTGAGCTTATAGAACTACATCAGGAAATACAGGAGATCTTAAATCACCTGAATTGGATGGCATACCAAACAAGGCCCTTAAGCTAGCCATCAAAATAAACACAGAACCATTTTTAGAACTGTACAACAAGTGTCTAACCGAAGGGGTTTTTCCAGACCAAAGGAAAAAACAACATCTAGTGCTGTTGCCTAAAGGGAACAAACTACTAGATGAGCCCTCGTCATACCGTTCCATATGCCTGTTAGACACAATGGGTAAAATACTGGAGCGAATCATATACAACCGACTGGAGGTAACAATTGATGAAGCCGGGGGACTCTCAAACCAATAGCATGGATTTAGGTAGTAAATGCTATACGGAGGGTAACTACAAACTTGGAAGAAGCTATTCAGGGCAAAAGATGGAGAGGAGGTTCAAAAAAAAATGGTGCCGTAATAACATTGGACGTCAAAAGTGCGTGCGGACTTATAGTACACTCCCTTAGGTCAATGATGGTGCCAGGGTTCTTAATTAAAATGATATTTCGAGAAATGGTTCCTGCTCTTCGATACAGATGATGGACTAAGGTAGTACCACATATCTGGCGGAGTTCCACAAGGGTCGATACTAGGACCTATCATATGGAACATTATTTATGATGGGGTTCTAAGGCTTGGGATCCCAAATGATGATCGGCTTTGCCGATGATATTGCAATAGTTGTGGCAGCGAAACACCTGGAAAGAATAGAGGACATTTGCGATGAATGTATTCCAAAAGTGAGTCGGTGGATGGCAGCAGTTTGGTTAGAACTCGCAGAATATAAAACAGTAGCTCTAGTACAGGTTCTATTATAAGTAGTCGCATGAAAAGAGAAACAATCACCATCAGGATAGGCGATCAGAATATAACGTCAAAACCGGTTATCAGACACCTAGGTGTGATTGTCGGCGCTAGGCTCGCTTACAAGGAACACCTTGAAAAAACGTGCGACAAAGCTACTCGGGTGAGTGTAGCCTTATCCAGAATAATGACGAACATTGGACAACCCAGACAACAAAGGAGACTAGTTCTGTCAAGAGTCGTGCAGTCCATCATAATGTACGAGTATGCAGCACCAACATGGGCCAAAGCAGTCACAATTACGTCTTACGCTAGAAGTATTAATTCCGTCAACCGAATGTGTGCACTGAGGGTATGCTGTACATTTCGTACGGTGTCAGATGATGCTACGAGTATATGTGTCATCGCGGGAATGTCACCAGCAGATATCCTGGCTAGCGGACTACAAATGACCTACGATGCCAAAATTCAGGACCCCCAAGCTTCAGTCAACGATATCAAGCTGGAAGAAGGACAGCGGAGTATGACAGCATGGTAGGAGAGATGAAATCAATCTTCGAAGGGAATACAGATCTATGCACTTATACCGAATATCCAAGAATGGATAGACCGACAGCATGAAGAAGAAGATTTCTACTCGTACCTCAGCCAGCTCCTAACCGGACATGGCAGCTTTTGAGCATATCTGAACTGGTTCGGGTTCAATGAATCTACCACCTGTTTAAATGGCGGAGAGGCCAGAGAAGATGTGCAGGACGTATTTTTTCAGTGCCCACAGAGAATTGGAGAAACATCAACCCCAAAAAATATTGTAAACCTCATTATAACATCGAGCACAACAGGTTACAGCAATAATCAGGAAGGAACTTCGGCGTGGAAATGAAGACCAGACGACGTCTCTCATGGAGCAAAAGACGGCAAACTCTGAACGCTTTTTAGAAGCAGCAAACTTGGAAGGAAGAGCATGAATTGCTAGCCAGCCCCGCGAAGTAATACCTAACGGTAGTCCCGCGAGGAGAGTGGTTGAAGTGTGAAGGGTGTGATTAGGTACGTAGGCGTGTTCCTACGTGAGATAGGCTACAAACATTCGGAGTCTGGTGACCCTCTCGCTATTCAAAAAACATTCTAATGGTATCCAAAGCCTCCAAGTTCGACAAGACTTATTGTCTTTTATTTACTGCGCCTAGCCACATTCATAATGCTCTGCATTTGTTGTGAATTATTGAAGCACTGCGATTCTCCAAGAAAGTGGGAACTGTACCTACTTCGATGTGCGATTCATGTTGTTTTGTTGGTTGCAAGGCAAAGGCAATAAAAACGATTCTAAGTATTTCCATCACAAAGAAAGCAAGTCGACTTCCTTCAAGACAAATTCGCCTATCAATTTAAATGTCTTTTTTTTTGCAACGTGGCAGATTGGTTTCTGGAATACCTACGATTACCAGAGCCTCAATGGGGTTCGCACGGTAGAAAGAATCCCACTTAAGCAATCACATAATCCAATAATTCATCTACTTATCTGCAAACTTTTCGAATCTCACCCACTTTTCGAATAAAAATTGTTACAAAATTTTCAATTTCCTCTCCCCCCGGCCATTACCACCGACATCACCACAACCGCCAATTCATCTTTGCAGAAGGAAATATGCAAATTATCCAACAAAAGGAAAAGTGTTCGACTAGAGTACGTGGTACCCCCCATCCGTTTGCTTGATTACATATCAAGAGCGCGGCAAATAAAACCTGACTTGAATCTTAAAACCGAACACGTCTTCCTTCCGCGCCGCTCTGTCAGGTTTTCTCCTTTTGTTGTTATCCCACACTGACATGGGTCATGGACGGCAAACATCAACACGAAAATATACAGCAAACACACGCGCACATGGCATCGGCAAGTATTCCCTCGTTCATATCTCAAAACTTTTCACGTATCAAATTATTATCCCTATAAAGTGTGTGAATCCTTTCGGCAAACATCAATCCTTCACCTTAAGCCGAACAAGAGGGCACCCTCAGATATATTATATGTACATACCCCATCCCCCAAGGTACATAAAAGAGGTTATGTCATATGAGGGAGGAGGTGATTGAATGTATGTGTGTCTCTTAGTGCTGAAGGGTATGGATGAACGGAAATATCCTTAACAGAGAAGAATCACTGGCGTTTGTGACGAAATTCAATCAAAATATTTAGCAATCTATCAGAGGATGAGTGGGTGGGTGGGTGTGAAGTAAATTGATGGAGTATCCTCCATCTACGCCGGCGGGCGGCGTACAAAAAGGGCCTAAAGGGGGGAAAATAAATTCATTTGGTCCTCAATTTGGGCAGATGTTTTCAATTTTACGAACGGAAAAGGATGTGGGTAGCAACACTTTGGCTTAAAAATTCATCCGGTTGTCTTTGGCTGGTGTTATAAAAACTCGTAATGGCGAGAGAATTGCTTCCGATAAAAAGGAAAGGAAAGGACCCTCTCATCGAAAGAGGGGACGGCAGAATAAATTCCACCAACGGGGAAGGGAAGAGGGAAACAGATCAATCTTTCTGGCCATCCTCGTGTAGTTCTACTCATTTCTATGCGGAGACATTGAAACGTGCCTCCTTTGATGGAGCATCCTTTTTAAGGAATACCTACGTTTTGAATTGTTTGCACAAGCCTAAATGTTTCAAAAAAAAATTCAATGTTCTGTTTGTTTAGATTTGCTATGCAGCATGTGAGTCCTTGCTAAATATAAAGCAGAAGAACAGCATGGTAAAATGGAAGGAAGATAAATATGTATCTATGGATGTGTATCTCAGAAATTGTTTAGTTGGAAGGTGAATGTACATAGGTGTATTATTTAAGAATAAGGATTTCAAATTGAAGGATTATCCTTTATTATTTTCTTGCATCTGGTATAAGCTGATGAACTTATTGGGTAAACATGTGCGGTTGGGTATTCTTTGTAGATTTCTGTTTTGAAGGGATGTTAAGGATTATTTGGATTCAGCATACCTGCATTAGGTAATCAAATCAAGGAAACTCTGACCGAGAAAATGATTTATTTGAAAACTAATTAGTTTCCGGATATGGAACCAGATTCCTATTTTACTTGCATGAAGGAAATTGATAAAGAAAAGCAACACCTTTCTGGAGACGCTTTGCGAAAATCAGAATATATGTAGATATACTCGTAGCATTGCTAAACATCTTATTCAAGGTGGTTTTTAAAAATAAAAAAAATTGACAACAAATGAAAAGAGACGGATCTATGCCACTCAATTTTGAGTGCGAGGACTTCAAAAACGGTGAGTCCGTACCGAAATTTTAGATTTTGGAATGTACTACGAGGTGGATTTTGATATTTTTAACATTCTCCAAAATTGTAAGCCCGCAGTCCTCCAAAATGTTCGCCTTTAGTCCGAACCTAATTGTGAAACACGTTTTTGAGTGTTCAAATGTTGGGTCGTACGAAAAAAATGATTGCCACTGAAATTTAAAGCCTTGAAATATAAATTTTCGAAAACTCTTGGCATGCAATCTTTCAAAATGTCCCGAAGATATTTGTGGAAAACTCAAAAACGAGTGTGAATATCTGAGAAATGGTGAGTCGTACGAACAAAATTCTGACGGCCGAGATTTTCGATTTTGGATGTTTCTACGAGGTGAATGGCGATTTTTGTTTTTAATTTTGGAAAAAGGTAAGCACCCAGTCATCCAAAATGTCCGACTTTACCCCGAAGCTAAATTTAGCCTCATAAGTTCTGATCCACGCAAAACATGGAACCTAGTCAATGAGATACTGGGAAGGAAAAACCTGGAGTTGATGAAACTGTAACAAAGAACTTCTCTGGCAAAATGTGTCTGAATAAGCTCGCTAGTGCATTTGTAAACAATTTTGGCACTCAGATAAAAAACATTATCCATCAATGCGATGCCGTTACATGGACAAATACAAGTCCAAGATTAGCCAGATCAGTATTCGTACAAGAAACAAGTTTCTCGGAAATACAAAGAATAATTCTTCCGCTCAGCGATAGCAAGTCGTCGGGTTTGGACGGCATAAGAGCCGGGGATATAAAAAGATATGTGGACATATTCAAGCAAAAATCCCTGCAACTTTGAAAACCGCTGTGGTTAGGCCAATATATAAAGGAGGTACCAAAAGTGAGCTCAACAATTACAGACCTATATCAATATTGCCGATAGTTGAAAAGTGTCTTGAAGAGGTCGTAACAAAGAGGCTTCAAGATTTCATCGCCAAAAATTCCCTTATAACCCCAAGCCAGCACGGATTTCAGAAAAATAAAAGTACTGGTAAACTGTTAGGGGAATTTGCCAATTGTATCAACGAAAGCCTTAACAAAAGCTACCATATACTAGTGCTGTTCGTGGATTTCAGTAAGGCTTTTGATACACTGAACCATGGTAAGCTAATAGATGCACTGGAAAACATTGGTATAAGAGGTATGATGGCAGGTTGGCTAAAAGAATACTTGAACAACAGACATTTCTGTGTAAAAATCAACCAGAAATATTGTCAAAAGGAACGCGTGCAATATGGAGTCCCTCAAGGATCAAAATTGGATCCAATGCTTTTTATTTTATATACCAACGAGCTGTTACGAGTATTCAAGCAGGCCATTCTATTTGCGTATACAGACGATACGCCGATAGTGGTGTGTCACAGATCAGATCAGACGGCAACAGCAATTATGCAGGAGGAATTCGATAATGTGGTGAAATGGTGTCATGATCACGGTCTAACGATCAACGCATTAGAAACAAAAATGGTGCACATACGTAGTCCGCAGTTTAAGGCTACTCAACAACAAATTCTTTTGAAAAATGATTCCTGCAGTAGCTCAACGATATTGGAGAGCTACAAATATCTGGGAGTAAAAATTGACAGCAATTTTCTGGGGGGGGTACGCATATCAATGAGTTGCACATGAGCCTTAAAAACGCTTTATATGCACTTACCCATTTAAAGTTCCATGCCACAACGTCCGTGTTGAGACAAGTCTACTACGAATACTTGCATGGGGTAATGCTTCTAAAACCCACATAGAAAAACTAAAAAAAACTACAAAACACAGCATTGAAAAAGATGAATGCAGGTAATCGGCAAAATGTTCCTGAACAAGAACGCTTTAAAGTTCTTCCAGTAGAGGATATTTTTAAGATGACCCTTATACTGGAGTACTATGAGGACACTAGATTCATAACACCAATTCAACATGGGATCAACACCAGAAGGCGTAGTTAAACTAAGCTTGCTATCTAAAATTCATTACAAGTTTTTGAAACTCGATCTTCTGCAGAAAAGCCTTTATAAGGTTTCGCGGAAACATATAACCAATGTAAAATACTTTCTGAAATAAAAAAAACAGATATTGGGAAAAAAGAAGTCAAGCCTCGATGAAGTTATCACGAAAAAGTTCCAAGCGGAAAAATGCTTATAGAGGCTGTCCAATAAATATGCGGAAATGCAACATGAGTACATCTAATCAGCCTAACTGAATCTTCATCGAAAAAACGACCACGGAAGAGATTCATGTACTTAAGCTACTTAGTGAAAACAAACCTGCAGGAGTTGATGGCATTAGAGCACGGGACATCAAAGCTCATGCCAATGTTTTTGTACCGATAATCACGAGATTTATAAACCTAAGTTTAACTCAAGCCATAATTCCTCGAAAACTGCTGTGGTTCGGCCAATTTATAAAGGCGGCGTCAAAAGTTTAGTGTCCAACTAAAGGGCCATATCAATTTTGTCGGTGATTGAAAAGTGTCCGGAAGAGGTGGCAGGTTAGGTTAGGTTAGATAGATGGGTGCATTGTGACAAATAGAGTCACTGCTCACTTACACCAACAAATTCGGGTCCATTGTGCCCAATCGTTTAACCCTGGAAACGTTAAAAAGTCCGCTGTTAGAACCACCCAGATAATGATATAAATCTCAGGAGGTCCGTAAGCTCTATGTTACCTAAGTCCTCCAAATCCGGGAAGAAGTAACTTCCGAGAGTCCTCATTCTTGTGACGGGTAGGGCAGGACAATCACACTGCAGGTGACGAACTGATTCAATTTCTTCTTCGTCCCTGCAGCTTATACAGTAGTCGTTATGTAGCACACCGAGTCGCTCCGCGTGAACTCCAATGGCACAATGACCAGTAATTATTCCAGAAACGACCCGTGTAACGACTAAGTTTCACCAGAGAGGTTGATCTTTTCTTGCTAAAGGCCGGCCATAGCGCCCTGGCCGTTGCGAATTTTTCCAGATGAATCCATCGTCTGTTTGCTCTATCGATGGTTTCGTCTTCTATTTTCTTTCGTAGGGAACTGATTGGGGTTACTACAAAAGGGAGGGCCCGCGATAAGTGCAGCGCCGACCCTTTCCTAGCAAGCTCATCAGCCCTTTCATTTCCTTCGATATCCATATGCACTGGAACCTAGCAGAGGGTCACCGCATTGGCTCCTGATATTCCATTTAAGACCGATTTGCAGGTTCTCACAAGCCTTGATCTAATTACAGCAGAGTCCATAGCCTTAATGGCTGCCTGGCTGTCTATATAGACAGTTATTGTTTTACCAACGATATTACTCTCGCGTATAATTTCCGCAGCCTGTGTGATGGCTGTGATTTCGGCCTGAAAGACGCTGCAGTCGACGCTAATTCTAAAGGAGTTGTTTATTCCTAGGGCCTCACAATAAACTCCGGCTTCCGTGCCAACGTCCATCTTAGAACCGTCGGTATAGAACGTCAGTTCCTTTTTCTTCATGGTTCTCAGGTTCCTCCAGTGCATTCTGTCAGGAATTCTTAAATTGAATCTCCATTCAAATGCTAGTCATGAAATCAGTTTCCGCCGATCTGCTGGTAGTTTCCCATCGGGATAAAATGGAGGCATGGCCGTAAAGGCTCGATGACCACAATCGGCCTTCTCTCAGTCTTACTGCGGTTTTAGCCGCCAGACTGCTACAGTATATATCAAGCGGAATGAAACTGAGCATGGTTTCCATTGCCGCTGTGGGTGTTGTTCTCCTTCCCCATGACTCCGATACACGCTGTCCTCTGGATTTTGGTGATGTTTGAAAGCTGATATTGCTACTCAAGAGCCATCCACCAGACTAGTGAACCATATATGAGAATGGGTCTTACGACCGCTGTGTATATCCAGTACACCACAGCTGGTTTGAAGCCCCACGTATTGCTGAATACCCTTTTGCAAGAATAGAAAGCTACGCTAGCTTTTTTGATGCGTTCGGCAGTATTATCCTTCCAGTTCAGTTTGGAATCGAAAGAGGTGGCAACGAGACGACTTCTGAACTATGTGGATTAGCATGCCATCATACACGAAAAACAGTACGGCTTCCAAAGAAATAAAAGTATGGGACAACTTCTTGCTGAATTTTCAAATATTGTAAATGAAAGTTTCATCATGATTTGGTACTCTTTATAGACTTTGGTAAGGCGTTTGTTACATTGAATCATGGAAAACTTTTAGAAGCGTTAAACAGACAGGCTTGCAGATGGGCTCCAAAATTAATTGTGTTACAGATCGTTTCGAGTAAGGATCAAAGATACCTGCAGCGATGATACGGCGCTTCTTTTTGGAGTGCCACAGTTCTTTTTGGAAATTGTCTAGAACACGGGTGTTGATTTTTTTAATTTTCGAAAACTGTTGGCACGCAATTTCCGAAATATCAGACTTTACTCCGAAGCTAATTGTGGAACTAGTTTTTGAGTGCCAGTATCACAAAAATGTTGGGTCGTATGAAAAAAAATTACTGGGATCGAAATTTTAAGCTTTGAAATTCTCTACAAGATGTATTCCGAAGTTTTTTGGACTGGAGGAGGTCGAGTATATCATCGACTTGAGCTCTAAGTAGGGGGAGCACAATATCTACAATCTATAGGTACATTCCGAAGTTTTGAAAATTATATGTGCGCCATCCTCCAATATGCCACTCTTTACCTCGAAGTAAATGGAAATCTATAGGGTGACCACATAAGAACAATAGGAAAAGAAATTTAAATAAAACAACAACGGTGTGAAATATTAAATTGATTTTGACTTTATTTTGAAGCTACATTCATGCCATTATGTATAGAAGAGCGAGAGTATATAGAGGGTGGCCGTGGTGTAGTGGTAACATCATCGCTTGTCACGCTGTTGATTCACAGTTCCAATCCTGATGTCAAGAATCATCTATTTATTTTGCATGAAATAAATAAAAAAGTCGATCACTTGCGAAAGCTAAGTCAACTCTACTTGGAAGGCATAACACTGGCAGTAGGGTGATCATATGGCTAAAATGCAACTTGATCGTGATGTTGACATCAGGAGGACGGAAAAAATACTGTGAATCATAAGCAACGACAATAATAGCGAAAAACAAACAAAATACTCCCCAGTTATCTGGACAGCCACCCTTGGAGTTTACAGAAATTTAATACCACCTGAGTTTTAAACTACACCACTCTGTCTTTCTCTCTGTCTCTTCCCCTTTCCACAAAACGCACGTGTTCTAAAAATTAGTATAAGGGTATTCATATCCCCTTTAACACGTGCAAATTATAAAGAAAAGGGCATATCTTCAAGCGGTCGGTCCAATTTCTGATGACTCGGTCCAATATGTGCGGCGTTATTCTGGCAATAGCGTCGAGAATGTTGGCCTCAAGCTCGTCCAAAGTTGTTGGCTGGTTAGAGTAGACTAAGGACTTGACGTAGTTCTAGAGAAAATAATCGAGGGGTGTCAAGTCGCATGATCGCGGCGGTCATTTGATGAACTCTCACCGTGAGATGACCCAGTCGCCAAATTTCTCCTTCACCACTTCGAGCGTTGCGTCGCTTGTATGGCATGTAGCGCCGTCTTGTTGGAACCATAGATCGGATATATCGATTTTGTCGAGCTCTGGCCACAGAAAGTCGGTTAACATCGCTCTATACCGAGGACCATTGACGGTAACGGTATCTCCTTCCTCATTTCTAAAGAAATAAGGTCCGATGTTGCCGCCGTGCCATAAACCGCACCAAATAGTCAATCTTTGTGGATGCATTGATGCTTGGTCGAACACTTGTGGATTGTGGTCTCTCCAATAATGACAATTTTGCTTGTTGACATAGCCGCTGAGCCAAAAATGGGCCTCGTCCGAGAAGATGATTCTTTGGCCAAAATCCGGATCTTCGGCCAACATTTCCAGCGCCCAATTGGCGAACTCACAGCATTGACTATGGTGGTTCGGCTTCAATTCTTGCGTCAGCACAATCTTATATGGATGTAGGCCCAATCCAACCAGGTGATTGGCGCCGAATCGACATTTCTGGGTCTTCTTCGATACTGGCCGCTACGGCGGCTATGTTTTCTCCACTTCGCACCGATCTCTGTCTGGTTGGTGGATTAAGTTCCAAAAGAGTGTACTCGTACTCACGCTCAAACTTTTCCGCGGTGCGACGAATTGCCTGCGCACTGAAACCATGATGACGGCCGACCTCACGACGAAATTCACATTACATATTTACAACTGAGTCGGAATTTCGATAATATTTTTTAATAATTTCCACACGTTCGGAAACCGTCAAACGATGCACGATGAAATGGCAGACCTTACTGAATATTTTGACAGCTGAATGTCATTAGTAACTTTGACAGCTGCTAAAACATAACAATTGGAAAAACTATCATTGCTATCTGGTCACCCTTTATATGTTCTTCAGTGCGACTATTCCGAAAAATCTGAAACATCTGAACTGATTCACTTTAAACTTTATATCGGAGGTCTGTGGGGTCATCGTTCGAGGCGAAATCATTTTAACCCCAGAATTAACGATATTTTGCTCACGATTTTGTTTAAATTTTATGTTTGGGTTGAGTTAAACATGTCACTAGATGGAAAACAAATTGCGTAACGGTACCTTATTTAAAATTGGTTATTTCTGGGATATGATTTACATGCGTTTGCTGAAAATCCATACTCGTATCTATGCAATATTTCCATTCACCTGAAAGGAAGTATCGTATCTAAGTCGTTTTACCTCTCATTCATACGTTCGTTGAAGACTATGGAAATACGTAGATAAAAGCTCATGTACGGACTGTTCTATGGCTCAGATTGCATCTACAGATGGTCCATTACGAACCGTTTGTATTTGCAATACTCGTACATCAGTACAACACAATGATATAAGCTTTATGCCGGTCGTCATTTTTGGGACTATAAAAGAGCAGCTATAAAATTTCTTATGACACCTTAACAGCAGCACCACTCCGATGTGTATCCAAGCCATTAATGTGCGCCTATTGCTTGCGTGGAAATGATGTACCTTCATTAAACTTCGAAGCAATTGCCCCACTAACTATACTCGTAGTTCGAACGTGATGTGAAAATTGTGTTTCACGTGCCAAGAGCTGCTGCTAATACCATTCAACTTATACGTAGTTCCCTCAAAATGACTTGACAAATTGTTTTGACAAGTTTCCCACTTCACACCATCTTATTTAAATGGAACATATTTTTGGAACCACCATTGGCGTTCCAAATCATCTTCCCCCCCACAGAACCTAAATCAAGTCAAGAAAACCTTCGTAATATACGCGAACTCCATTAAATTCACACCCATCCCTTGAACCTGTGGAAAACTATAGCCATCCCTTGGAAACTACAAAACTTCCCAACCATTGCACTACTCGTATCTCTCCGCAACTATAAAGGAGGGAATGAGCAAGGATTCTCCTTTTTGGCAGTAAAGGAGCAGTAAACCAAAAAAATAAAACTTTGACTTTGACTCTTAAAGTGTCCGAGAGTGGTAGTACGAGTATCGCCCAACGCGTTGTTATTTATTTGGCGTGTACGCCTGTATCCATTTGGGTGAATTTTATGACGCTGCTGCGGGCGATGTGTATCGCTCTGCTGCAAGCAAGTGGGAGGTAGCTGTGGTGAATCTGTGAATCCTTGAATTATGTGCTTCCGGTTTTGGAATCGCTTCTTTTTTACTCTGCTATTTTTCTTGCGTTACGTTCCATTGGCAATGGAGTCATAAGGCATGGTCGACTGAATGGCGTATCTGTTTTCCCCTACTGCTAAGCCAAACCACAGTTGGTGGCGGTGATGGTGGTGGTGGTGGATTCAATGATGGAATGCGCCTAAACCATGAAATGCCAAAATGCAAGGATTTTATTGCCATTGTTTGCGGAAGGACGGTCTTATGCTAATTCCAAGTGACGGATTGCATTGGTTGGATGAATGAATGGGTCATTCTATCCGTATCATGGGGCCTTTCATGACCTTTCACAACCGAGGGGTAGTGTTTATTTTATTTGCAATTGCTAGGTCGTTTGTTGATTGCCTAAAGACCACTGGGTTTTTGGAGTTTTAGAGAAAATTGAAAGAATTTTCCAGAAGCAGATTATTTATACATCCAGTGGTTCGTGAAATTGCTATTCAAGGATTAGATTTTGTATGCTTGAATATTTTAACAAGGGAAAGGGATTTTCTCTGCATCCATCCCGATAGAGGGTCAACTTGCCAGAGCCAAAAAGAGGATTTCGAATGGCAGAATTGTTTGCATTTAAAGGGAAAACTTATTAAAATAGGTTTATCTCACACAGAAAAAAGGTCAGTTGGATATCTATTTCAATTAAGTAGTTTGGAATACCTCTTTTAGTTGCCATGACCGAAATTTACTTCGCCGATGAGAAAAGGGACTGCTAGTCCCTTGTGGTTTGTTAAATAGCCTAATTTACGTTCAAAAAATGCTTGAATATTTGAATCGCAAATGATTTCAGCGGAACAGATTCGAATATTATACAATCAGCCTTACCTTTACAATACGTAGATCTTGGTCTGTGGCCATCAATAAGAGAGCATTTTTTGTCATAATCGGGTTTTGAGGACTTCAAGTTCAGTTCACTTCACTTTCAGAACGATAACTTGATGTTCAATGCATCTTCTTGGTATTTTATTTAACCCGAGGTTATTCGAAGTCATCAAAGTACAGAAGTGTATTGTAGAATCTTTTGAGGCCGCCTGTCCTCTAAAACCGGTACCTAGAAGTGCAAAGCAAAAATGGTGGAACGGCGACCTCCATGAAATAAGGAAAGTTGCTAGACAACGCCTAAATAAAGCTTTAAGAATCAACGAAGAAGCAGACTGGGAATCCTATAAAGAAAGTAAAAGAAGCTTCAAGAAGCTCACTAAAATGGAATCATAGAAAACTTTCTGCACCAACATATGCGATAATAATGGAGCAGCGCGTTTAAAGAAGATCCTGTCCAAGGAACCATCAAGTTATCAACTTCTGCAGGCGGGCAATAACTTTGCAACCGCAGCTGATACCTTGGAGACGCTGATGTGTGTACACTTCCCAAAACTGTTTCAACGAGGCAGCTACACCTTCCAAGCGTGGGGTCACTCGAACTGATACAAAATGGGAAGACACTGAGAACCTAGTTGATGCAGATAAAGTGACCTGGGCTATTAACTCTTTTGCGCCATACAAATCACCGGGCTTGGACGGAATACTTCCCATCTTCTTGCAAAAAGGGATAGAATTAGACACCCTAAAGAAAACCCTGGTTAATATCTTCAGGGGTTGTCTATATCACGGATACACACCAACACAATGGCAGGAGGTGAGGGTGGTATTCCTACCGAAACCCGGGAAAGATTTGTCGACAGCAAAGGGCTATAGACCTATTAGCCTAACGTCCTTCTTACTAAAATCAATGGGGAGAATCTGTGATAACTACATCAGAACACAGATTACAAATCCGCGGCTGTGTCCTAATCCACATGCATACCTCAAAGGAAAATCAGTTGAGACGGCACTACACCAGGTTGTATCCACAATAGAAGATGCTTTTGAAACCAAGGAATCAGTCCCAGGCGTTTTTCTAGATATCGAAGGGGCACTTAACAATGTGAAAACTCAAAAAATTGTGGAGGCACTCTCGATATACCGTAATAACCAAATAATAAACAATTGGCTAGAACACATGCTTACAAACCGCATTAACACAGCTTCACTGGGAGACGACACAAGAAGGGGAACAGTCCTGTACGGGAACTCCACAGGGGGAGATAATATCTCCTTTTCTGTGGGTGCTCACAATGGACATCCTTTTAAAAGCACTGGATGGAACCTGTGCGAAATGTGTAGCATACGCAGATGACCTAGCCGTTCTGATAAGAGGTAAGCACCTGAACATCATAGGAGAGCAAAACACCCTTCGAATCATAAAATAATGGGCGGAGGAGAGTGGATTAAAAATAAATCCAAATAAAACGGAAATGGTTCTCTTTACAAAGAAAACCAAAACTAATGACTTTCACATTCCACAACTCGGAGGAGTATCACTACAACTCCGCGAGAGCGTCAAGTATCTGGACATTATATGGGACAGGAAACTGTCCTGGAGGAAGAACCTGGAAGAAAGAGTCACCAAAGCCAAGAGAGCATATTGGATATGCAGAAGGACCATCGGGAAGTCATGAGGCTTGAAACCGAAACAGACTGAATATACGAATGCGTAATAAAACCCATCATCTTCTACGGAGTAGTTGTATGGTGGCCAGTGATGAGCAAAAAGTATGCAAGAGACTTGCTAACTAAGGTGCAGCGTATGGTCTGCCTGGGTATTACAGGAGCACAATCCTCAACACCAACCGCGGCCATGGAAGCGATACTAAACATTCTACCAGTGCACCTCGAAGCGAAGAAGATTGCCGGCATTTCAACCTCACGGCTTAGAACTATCGGCCATTTCATCGGTGGTGCAAATACGGGACATCGAAAAATCACCGAAATGATAAGAGTAATGACACCACTCATCGATTGCCCCAGTGATGTTGTTGGAAAATCGTATACGTTCTCCAACAACTTCGAAACAATTCGCCCCGCAAGAGAATATTGGACGTATGAAAGAACGACAAGAAACTCCAATGGGATATCGGTTTATACAGATGGCTCTAACATATCAGGGGAATCAGGGGCTGGCATCTTTAGTGCTAACCCACCGATTGAACTTGCTATTCACCTAGAACCATTTGTATCGGTGTTCCAAGCAGAAGTCTATGCAATTATGAAGGCAACCGAAATACTCGCAGAAGACACCAGCGAAGAAAGGCAAATTGACATCTGCTCGGACAGCAAAGCAGCAATTAGCGCGATCACAAACCCCATGTCGAAATCACTACTAGTAAGGGAGTGCAAAACTAAATTGAACTTACTTGCCAGACGCAATAGAGTCCGTCTCACATGGGTACTGGGGCACGAGGGTGTACCGGGCAACGAAAAGGCAGACGAACTAGCAAGGAAAGGAGCAGGCAATACAGAACTGAACCCGGATAGTACAATAGGGGTCCCTCTGACAACTATTAAAACAATAATCAATGATAAGTTACGACAGGAGTTCAATAACTACTGGACGAATCTAGACACGTGCAAAGTAGCTAGATCTGTAATAACCAAACCGAGTAACAACACAGCAAAAAGAGCTCAAAACTCAAGCAGAACACAATTGAGATTGATGGTGGGACTTTTAACAGGGCACATCAATCTCAACAAACATTCGTTCAGACTCGGGATAGCTGATACAGCAATCTGTGCCAACTGTGAAGAGGAGGAGGAAGATATAGAACACTTCCTCTGTCACTGCCCCGCTACAGCAAGGCTAAGGCTGAAAATTCTGGGATCTCCAAGAATTCCGGATATTACACACCTCAATAAGAAAGGAATCGGGGATATACTGGAGTTCGCCAGACGAACACTACGATTCCCCGATCACTATACGATATAGTTTCCCGTTGATACTACCCATGATCCCTAGACCTAAATCCTCTCAATACATAATTCCTAAAACACAGCACTATTCCTTACAGTTACGTAGATGAGGAGAGCACAACGGGCCCAATGGAGGCCTAAGTGAAGAGCATAAGCTCACCCTCTTAAACCAACCAACCAACCAAGCTTGAGGATTGCTGAGGAAGTCATAGCTATCAGTTTGCATATCCCTATCAAGGCCCTTAGTACTATCCTGTATGAAACCGGATATAAGACCCTCAGTCTTATTTTATTGCATTAAAGCATAGACATTGTCAAAGGCGGATAAGAACACACTTTGCTGCTTTCGAATAAAAATTCTTTGAATATTTTTACTTACTTAAATCCTTTCACCCCTCGAGGGGCATAGTGCAACGCGTCCAGCTGCTTCCAACTCATTTCCAAAGAGCTTAATTACTCTTCAACTGTTCTACGCCACGTTTGTTTAGGGCATTCTGCAGTGCTGCCTGCCTGGGTGAGCGGATTCCACTGCAGGTTCTTCGCCCGTTCTCTGACAAAGTTGTTCGTTGGGGATATTATTGGGCCCAAAAAATTTTCAAAATTATTCTGTGACATCCATTTACGAAGGTAAATTCTGCTGCAGACATCCGGTTCGGTGCTACCGCATTTAGCCGCTGAGACCACACTTCCTAGATATAGAAAGTTGTCAATTTCTCGACTCATGACAATGTTGGGTGTGTTTATTTTAAGCCCCACATTATTAACCTTAGCTTCTAGATTTTGGGCCATGAGATGAACGTCCATTATCCGATGTGAAAGTAGGCAATGTCGATGTGTTTAAGGTAAGATATCATAGTCCATCGAATTATATGGTTACCTTCCATCAATGATACACGAAGTCCATCGCTGATGACCACCGGTGACACACGGGACGTACTCCAATTTGGACTTCAAAATTGTGTAAGATACGACACTTACTACCCTTGAAATAGCTATAGCTATGAATTTTTGTGCGACACCTTTCCTGCGCAAGGCCAACTAGATAACATTTCGATTCAAGCAGTCGGAAGCCTCCACCTGTACTCTACACTTTGCTCTATTATGATTCGTAAGATGTTTATGTGGCCGATGCAAGAGGATCCTGCCTGTTCGACGTCGAGAGTTGAATCTAAATGTTCTTTAATTCGTCCTAATATGATTCTAGCTATTATTTTGGCTAAGAGAACGCATATACCTCTCCAGTTTCCACAATCCATCAGATTTCCGTTTATCGGAAGGTTTATAATTAGCCCTCTTTTCAACTCCTGCGGAAATTGCTCATTCTCTCATGCTCCCCATATGAGCGGGTGTAGCAGTTCTGCCGATGTATTTGGAGCTGTTGGAAATACGAGTGTAGTAGTTCGGCAGAAATGCCATTAATACCCGCAGCTTTGTTTTTCTTGAGGGACTTGATTGATTGCTGTTGTTATTTAGGTTTTATAGCGAGGTCTGGTGCGAATTCGAGAATTTTTGCTTTAGAAGATTCATTAGAGTTCGAGATCATATCACCATCGTCAAAGTCATTAAGAACTAGCGAAGTGTTTTCTCCATCTTCTTACTTACTTACTTATGTCCCATATCCCCTTGTGGGTCCTAGGGCCTCGACTACGCCTACGCGCCATCGTGTACGGTTTCTGGCAATGTATCTCAGCTCTCCCCAACTTTTCCCCAATTGTCGTGCTTCCTTCTCGACTGTTCTGCGCCATGTTCTCCTTGGACCACAAAGTCTTCTGCCGTCCTGAGTTAAGGTTCGCTATGGAGCTGTCACCCTTTCGGAGCATGTGACCAATCCACTGCCACTTCCATCGTTGGATGGTTGTGCCTATTGGTTTCTGACCCGTTCTCTCGTAAAGGTGTTTATTAGAGATACGATTGGGCAAGAAAATCCTTAAGATGTTGCTCAGGCACTTATTAACGAACGTTTGCAGCTTTCTGGTGATAGCAGTGGTCACTCTCCACGTGCTGCATCCATATAACAGCACGGATTCAACGTTGGAGCGGTACAGTCTTAGCTTGGTGTTCAAACTGATTGCATTGCTTCGCCATATTTTAGACAACATCCCGAACGCGGACTTTGCTTTGGCGATTCTGTTGGCTATATCCAGTTCGGTTCGACCATCAGTCGAGACAATACTCCCAAGATACTGGAAATCCTCTACTCTCTCTCGATGAGTTCGTTGCAAGACTGATAATTTTAGTTTTTGCGGTATTAATTTTCAACGGCAGCAGTGCGTACTTGAAGAGTAGCTATCATAAGATGGTGATGTCGTACTATCCCCACATCTGCTCCTCGCTTGTTTCGGACGTCCAGAAGACTGCTTCTAAACTGCTTCCTGTCGTTGGAAACCAAGCTGACTTTGTGGCAGGTCTTGTGCTCAAACATGGTGCCACCTATCACAAGGTGGTTGGCATTGCAGAAATCCACAAACCTTTCGCCGTTGTCATTGCGGTTGCCTAGTTCATGCTTCCCGATTACATGTTTGAACCCTTCGTTGTCATTGCCTACCTTGGCATTCAAATCCCCCATCACTATGATAATGTCTCCATTTGGTGTTGTATTGAAGACGGCGGTTAAGAGATTGTAGAAGCTCTCCTTCTCGTTCTCAGACGAACCCTCCGTTGGGGCATAACACTGTATGATGGATGGCGTCGTACTCTAGTCCGGAATCTGGCCGACATAATCCTATCACCATAAGGTTGAAAGAAAATTAGGCCTTTGGTTGCTGTTGGTGTTAGCAACATTCCGACTCCATATTCCCGCGGACTTCCAGATGGTCTTCCGGAATAGAGTAGTACAGCGTTATGCGTTGGGGACTGGTACTCACCCGCTTCTAACCATCTGATTTTGCTTACCCCCAAAATGTCCAGTCTATATCGCATGAATTCTTTTTCCAATTGAAGGAATCTGGCATTGTGAGGTCCTTCGCTTCCCGAGTCGAGGAGCGTCTTCACATTCCAGAAACCTATCTTTGTCCGGGTACAATAGCCAAAAGTTGTCAACATGTGATCAGTCCTTATCCGAGGCATAGTGCCGGTATCTGTAGCGAGCAGGGTTCGGTAACGCAGGTTGCTGGCCCACGTTACCTAGTCTAGAATTAAGGCCCTAGACAACCCGCACTTGCAATTTTAGCCTACACGCATAAGGGTTTATACGTATAGTTACCCGGGGACCACCACTAGGAGGTAAAGCAAGCACTTCATCACGAACTTGATTGTTGCGCTACTGGCCCAAGCCAAGTTTTGAGCAGTCAGTAGTTTCCCGATCAATCGCAATGCAGATTCTCCATCTAGTGAGAAGTGTTCTCCTCATCCGAAATCATAAGGTTATTATCTAAACTCTTCACTAAATATTGTTTGGGGTTCTAACCACCAATTAGCTTCCTGGTGATGTTATATATAGTCCTGCTGTCATATCTGCTTGCTCCTCCTTAGCCCTTGAGTTAAATGAGTCGATATACTGACGTTTGTCTCATTTCACAGTATGCTGCACTTCCTTCTTTTTCACGCGATGTTCGGCTTCTAGCTCGGTTCTCTTTACTGCTGTGGCCGCTGTAATTCGAGCCTTGATTGCTGCTGTCCATCTCCAGGTGTCTACCAATAGCTATGTGAGATAACCTTACCGACTTTAAGTAAAAAGGCGCACCACTTAGGTGAGTACCCCAATTGCAAAAATATTTTTCAGAGCTGTCCAGTGGTCATCTTCGCTTTCCTCCATTGTGCTGTTGATTGTTTCTACTTCTAAGGCAAGTTGGTCCCTGAATTGTTGGTGCACTTGGGAATCCCTGAACCTATGGGTATTGAATCTGGTAATATTTAGCAAGTTTGAGCGGTTGCTGTTGACGAATGCATTAAGAAGGCGTATAAAAGGTAACATAAGATGGTGATTGCGTTCTTGTCCGATGTCTGGTCCATGTCTGTTTCGGCCGTCTTGGAGACAATTTCTGGAGCGGCGGCTGATCGCAATATGATCAATTTAGTTATTCAATTATGATATTCCAGCAAATACTTAAACCCGCCTGGATCTATGGCATGGGGCTGTACAAAGAAAACAAAATATTATAATTCAAACATTTCAAAACAAATTTCTTCGCAGAATAGTTAATGCCTCATGGTATGTGCGAAACAAAGACTCACCCGTGACTTCTATATGGACTTGGAGACAGAAGTAATTAAAAGGAATACAATACGACATAATCAAAGAATTCAGATACACATAAAACTTGAGATAGAAGTCGTTCTACGAGGGTGGGTCAATAAGTCCCTGAAAAATGAAATAAGGAACACTCTTTCCGGTATAAAAACATTTTATTTTTCAACATAGTCTCCCTCCAAATAATACGATTTCTCCAGCCTCTCAAAATAAGCGTTTGTTTCGGCGAAGATCTCTTCATTCGATCCAAATCTCTTACCTCCGAGCCATTTCTTCATGTTTGGAAACAAGAAATAGTCGCAGGGGGCTAAATCTGGGGAATATGTTGGATGAGGGAATAGTTCGTAACCTAACTCATGCAATTTTGCCATTGGGACTGCGGACTTGTGCGCCGGTGCGTTGTCGTGGTGAAAAGGAACTTTTTTCTTCGCCAAATGCTGCCATTTTTGCTTCAAATCGGCTTGGAATCGATCCAGCAGCTCTGCGTAATATGCGCCGGTGATCGTTTTACCTTTTTCAAGGTAATCGATGTGAATAACACCGCGCGAATACCAAAATACTGTCGCCATGACCTTGTTGCTGACAAACCCGCTTTGGCCTTCTTCGGCTTCGATTCACCAGGAGAAGTCCATTGTTTTGACTGGTCCTTGGTTTTTTGTGTGTTGTGGTGAATCCAGGTTTCATCCACGGTTACGACCCAAAAACTCAGCCGAATTTTTCTGGAACAACGCCAAACACACCTTTGAAGTTGTCAAACGAATGTGTTTGTTGTCGATTGTGAGCAAACGCGGCACCCATCTTGCGGAAAGCTTTTTCATGTCCAAATATTTATGTAAAATCGAAATCACTGAGCCTTGTGATAAGCCTGTGACCTATTCAAGCTTGCGCACTTTCACTGTCGACCATTTCCGGTGTGGTGACCTCAATTGGGCGACCAGAACGTTCGGCGTCACTTGTGCTTGAACGACCGCACCGAAATTGAGTAAACCAGTGGTGAATGGTTCCAATCGATGGTGAAGAGTCCCCGTAATATTTGTCAAGCTTCTGTTTGGTTTGCGTGATAGTTTTTTCTAGCAAAAAATAGTGTTTAATGAGCACTCGAAATTCACTTTTTTCCATTTTAATGAAAATGACAGTAGGCGTCTATATAAAATGGCTGCCACAACTTGACAGATCTGTCTGAAAATTTGGGTGCGTTCTTTTGAAAGATGATTCTTGATAAAAAAAAAAAAAAAAAAAAAATTTAAGGTGACGACACAATTTGTGTTAATTTTCAGGGACTTATTGACCCGCACTCGTACTTCTTGAATCACATCTGGACCTACAAGTACTTACTTATCACCATCACTGGTTCAAGATCCCCTCAATTTTGCCGAGGAAAT
Organism: Pocota personata; assembly: GCA_963082735.1. Classification (NCBI taxonomy): domain Eukaryota; kingdom Metazoa; phylum Arthropoda; class Insecta; order Diptera; family Syrphidae; genus Pocota; species Pocota personata. The sequence continues at coordinate 37,751,147 of OY720431.1, forward strand.
TATTTCAGATCTTTAAAAGCGAAGTCAATCCATCAAAATAAAAACATTTTTTGAATTTAAGTTTTTATCGTAAAGTTTTATTTAATATTTCATTTTATTTCCACAAAAAGAATGTTTTATTTTTTGTTGCTTATTCATACAACAATTATTTATTTGTTGGTTTGTTTCTTTCTCCATTTTCTTTCTCTTTGAATTTTGATTTTAAAATTTTAATTTAAAATCTCTTAATTTTTTATATTTTATAAATGTCTAGTATTATATTTTTGTTTTTTTCTCTTAACGTTTTGTCTCATTTATGTAAATTTTATTTTGTTTTATTATAAAATATTAAACTTAATAGAACATATTTATTTCATATTATATTTTATACTTTTGTTTTTGTTTTTTTTAGATAAATAAATTATTAAGTATAAAAACTTAAAGTAAATGAGAGAGTTTTTTTTTTTTTTGGTATAAGTGAAAGTGTTTTATATTTTATTTTCTGTTTTATTTTGAATTGTAACTTTTAAAACTTTTGTATTTTTACGTCACAAACTGTTTTTGCTTTTCTTTATTTCTTGTGTATATATTTTTATACAATATTTACAATAATCATTTGTTTTTTTTACTTGGGTTTCTTTTTGAATTTATTTTATTTGTTTTACCAAAGAAGTACAATGAAGTATAATATATATATATATGTATAGTCTAATTAATTTGTTTTTTATATATTAATTGTTTTTTTTTTTGTATTATTCATGTTTGAGAAAGAACATTCAATCTATGTAAAGTTTACTATTTGTTTCAGAAAAGAACGTAAAGGAAAATATCATAGCTTTTTTGGTTTTAAATTTTTAAAATGCAAATACTGTCTTGTTTTAAGTTTAATTTTTAATTATATTTTTATAATTAATACATTTTAGTTGCCTATCCGTTTAGTGTTCTGTTTTTTTTTTTTTTTGTTTGTTTTACTTCGGTATCGAGGGGTTGTTGTTAATGTACTATATATTTTTAAATTTAATACTTAGCTGTTGCTAGTTTTTAAATTAAATTACCTCTGCTTTTGCTTTTGTTATTCGCTGCCATAGAATATTTTGAGTTCTATTTTTTGTGTATACTTAACCATTAAACGTTTATTTTAGTTTCTTTTTTTTTTTATAATTTTTAACACTGTTTTTTTTTAATGTATATTTAAACAGTTTGTGTGATTTTTTTTTAATGTGAGTATGTATATGTGTTTTGTTGTTGTTTCTGTATTGGAATGTGTGAGTGTTTGATTTTATATGTTTTTTTTTTTATATTTTTTATCATTAAAATTCGTGATACAGTTCTATGGGGTACCAGTTGTAGTTAGAGACAGCTTAAGCACGACCCTTGCGAGCTGCTGGAAACATAAAAAAAACATAAAATACTCGTAATGTTAGAAATATGATTTAAATTATTTTTGTAATTTCAACAAATATGTATGTTGTTATGGCACCCGACTTATATGAAGGAATATCGACGACAGGTGAGCGAATACAACAGTTAATCACAAAGAAAAGCAATTTTCATTGATTTTCTAATAATGAGTTCTATAGATTTATTTTAACCAAGAAAAGTGGTTTTAGGTATTCTCTTGAATTTCAGTTTGCGCTAAGCTTGTTATAGATAGAACCGACATGAGTGCAGATTTGAAATCACCATTAAAGTCTTATTAAAGACTGGTAAAACAAATTAGACATTTCCGTAATTTTAAAGTAAAGTTCGAATAAGAATTTGTCTTCTAAATGTCGACAGGTATGTACATATGTTATCTTTCCAAACTGTGTACTTCATTTTTTCTATCTGTAGTTGTTCAGTAGTTATAGCATGTGATGACACCTACTAGTCAAACAGCGTGATTTCAGACATCCCCCCTGCGTGCAATTTTGTCTTGTCTTGACTTTTAATACGAAACACCCTGTTGACATGGTGGCAAATCTTGCAGAAAACTCAAAAGCTCCAAGCTGAAACTTACTATCTTTTTATCGAAATTAAAGTCGTCTATGATAATAATTGAGACGAGCTGTACAAACAGATGTACAGGCAGTTTTGTTTTGTTATCCCAGAAAAATCATGCGTCAGTGCAGAATGGTAACAGAGAGTGCACGCTGCACCTTTGATGTCACAAGAGGTCAAAGGCAAGGTGACTTGATGCCCAAACTTAAAAGTCGTGATATTGTGATGTCGTGATTGCTTGACGTTGTGATGTTATGACATCATGATATTATGACAGGTTTACTGATCGAAAACAACAAATAGAAAAACATTTTATCGGACGAATAATTTGTTAAAAATATTTGACGTTGCTTGACTACGAATATCTTGAAAACGGTGTGCAGTACGGCAAAAATAGCTATTAATCAAAATTTTGCATTTTTTAGTGTTCCGTACCAGAATAGTATAAACGGAACACTAGTGGAATCAACACGGTGTCTGTCTGATCTGTCTGTTGAACAGTATGCGGAGGTTAAAAAATATTTTTATACCCCACCATGCTACATATCAAATTAAAGCTCAAAAATATTTATTTTTTAATAAAGCTTTTTGAATAAAAACAAAATTCAAAAACCAGTATATTGGGCCAATCCCGAAACTCTTAATGCGACAAATTTTTAAAACATTCGTGGCAGATAAATTTATGAGGAGGTAGTTCGAAAATTATAACAAATCCTTTGGCACAAACAGTATTTGAAAAAAAATATTGGAATACGTGAGGTGAACAGTCATCCCACCATAACTTTCTCCGTTTTCGTCCGATTTCAATGGATTTCAGGCAAATTTATCTACATGCCTGACATAATTTAAAACACAAATCCCATCAAAAACCGTTCAATAGTTCTTGAGTTAGGCGTATGTGAAAAATGATTTGAAAATGTCTTAAACAAAATGTTAAAATGTCTCCTCATATCTTATTCCCACTTCCTTTGATCCCATCAAGTTCAAGTGGGACTACTGACGTATCAGTTTAAATCGTGCCAAATTTAATCGAAACGCTTTTAGGAGTTTTTGAGTTAGTCGGCTAACAAAGATGATTTTTGAAACACCGTCCCACACATTCCACGAACACTTGGGCCGCTTTTGACTGTTTTTAGACGAAATGACCTACGTATCTGGATATACTCGTAAATATAAATACGAAATAAATTTCATCGAAATGTCTTTATTGGTTCTCAAGCGAGACGTGTGAGAATAAACATATGAGCAGACATGGAACAAAGAGTGCTTGCTTGAGCTGACCCTTTTAAGTATGACCATAGCTCTCTCTTTTTCCGTCAATCAATGAAAAAAGAAACAAAGTTACAGTTAAAATAACGGTACATAACAGTAACCAGACTCGTACCACATTTAAAAAATGTCCTGTTCTCGAAAAATGATTGTCTCACGCACAGATTTATTCGAAGACATTCATTGCAAGATGAGAAAATGTTTTTTTCGTGGAAAAACAACAAAACGATAATAGGAGTGTTTTTTTTTAAACCTAGCTATCCAGAAACGTCAAACTTGACATATAAAACAAATGCAACAATAGGCTGGCTACAACTCTCACTTTTTTTCCCAGCCAAAACCAACTGATTAGGAATTATTATGACCCCTCACAGATAGATGTTCGGTTTTTATTTATAAAAGTTTGTATGCCTGCGAAATTTTCGGTTGTGTAGGGACTTGTTCGTAAAGTGAAAACATTTTCCATGAATCTCTTGCAATGCGTTTGCTTTGATTTGTCCAAAAATAAAATGTCGTTAATTAACGGATTAATATTAAGCATACTATACTTTTATTTCTTATATTAATTTTACCACTTTGTATGCTAAGTATGCAAACAATAAGGTTTGGAAAGTTTATGAGAAAAATAAATTTAAAAAAAAATCGTTTGATTGAATTTTCTATTTGAAAACCTAGTACGGCAGGATGTCTAAAAAAATATATATAAAGGGCGACCCAAAATTCACGCAAGATTTGAATTTTGCGCCATTTGTGTGGTAAAGTGTTGCCAACGAAAAAAAAAAAAAAGACAGCTGACAGTTCAGAGTTATTAAAAATGGAGTGCTACACGAAAGAACAACACGTTTTCATTGTTGTGCAATATTTTAAAAATAATGAAGTTTTGTCAGCTACAGTTCGCAATTTTCGTACAAAATATTGTCGGAATAGTGATTTAACTTCATCAACTGTGAAGAGATTAATTCAAAAATTCAGGGAGACTGGATCAATTAGTGATCTTAGACATTCTGGCCGTCCTTCAACAAGCCGTTCAACACAAAACGTCGAAGCAGTTCGTGAGAGTGTTGTTGAGAGTCCAGAAACATTAATTTGGCACCATGGTCAAAAATTGGACATTTCGAGAAGCTCTCTACAGCGCATTCTAACGAAAGATTTGCATCTTCATGCATACCAAGTGCAATTGACTCAAAAATTAAATGAATTATGGAACAACAATAAGTGGATGCTGATTTTTCAAACAAAATCATCTTCAACGATGAGGCTCATTTTCATCTTGACGGCTTTGTTATTCGCCAAAATTGTCGAATTTGGGGTTCAGAAAATCCACGAGTAATTGTTGAGAAACAAATGCACGCACAAAGTATCACTGTTTGGTGTGGATTTTTGGCTGGAGGCATCATCGGTCCATTCTTCTATGAAAATGCGGCTGGTCAAATTGCAAGATATGGATGTGGATGACATGTGGTTTCAACAAGACGGTGCCACATGCCATACAGCCCGAGAAACAATTTAATTACGGCATGAGTAGAGTAAATTCCCGTTTTGGTGATCAGAACTGGTCGCCCAGATCATGCGATTTAACGCCGTTGGACTTTCTTCTTTGGTGTTTTTTGAAGTTTAAGGTTTATGACAACAAGCCCACCATCACCCACGACTTGAAGGAGCAAATTGAGCGCTGTAACAACGAAAGTCAGCCACATTTATGCAAAACGGTTATGACAAATTTCGACAAAAGAGTGCGTAAGTACCAGCAAAGCCGTGGAGGCCATTTACCCGATATGCTATTCCATACATAACCCTATACATACTGTATACTTTATGAGTCAATAAAACGTTTACAATTTTTAATTAAAAACCTGTGTTTTCTATTAAAATCACTTCTTGCGTAAATTTCGGGACACCCTTTATAAACAATAATTATTTCGAATTATAGAAAGAATTGCACACGAGCAGGGACCGAACCTGCTCTACCAACTGAGCTATTAGTGTATGTCGTTCTACCATGGTTTATTCTTCGACATCATTATTTTGCTATCATGTGTTTGTCCCTTGCTATTGGTTGTAGTTGATAAAGAACAGTAATTCGCAGATAGCTTAGTGGCTTCATTGTCGAAGCAAGCAAATTATTTTCTAAACATTTTTGGGCAAAAATAATGGAGTAGCTACATCTACTGTGTGTAGTATCAACAAAAAAAGAGAGGCCATTACAGCAAAGCTGAGCGACACCTGCTATGGAACTAGCAAAAGGAAAACATTAAGGCCATCCGAACTTCCTAATATGGAAAAGAAGTTATATAAGTGGTTCTTGTAGCAACGTAAAAAACATGTACCTATGATAAAACAAAAAGCCATTGATATTATCACAGACATATGTAAATAAAAATGAATCTGGTTTCACCGCACGCGATGGTTGTCTGCAGAAGTTTAAAAACAGGTATGGTGTTCGATACCTAAAGATATCAGGCGAGAAATTATCATCTCAACCAGAACTGGTCTGCCCTTCAAAAAGAAACTCAGGAACAACTTTACAACGCTGATGAAACGGGGCTATATTGGAAGCTTCTCCCGGAAAAGACTTATGTTGCACCGAGCGAAAAACTGCTCCAGGGCAAAAAACAGAGAAGCAGAGAATCACATTTTTAGCGTGTGCTAATGCCACAGGTCACCATAAAGTCAAACCACTTGTGATAGGGAAAGCTCAGAAACCGCGTTAGTTTTTTTTTTTTTTTTTTTTTTTTTTTTTTTTTTTTTTTTTTATAATTTGCACGTGTTAAAGGGGATATGAATACCCTTATACTAATTTTTAGAACACGTGCGTTTTGCAGAAAGGGGAAGAGACAGAGAGAAAGACAGAGTGGTGTAGTTTGAAACTCAGGTGGTATTAAGTTTCTGTAAACTCCAAGGGTGGCTGTCCAGATAACTGGGGAGTATTTTGTTTGTTTTTTCGCTATTGTTGTCGTTGCTTATGATTCACAGTATTTTTTTCCGTCCTCCTGATGTCATCATCACGATCAAGTTGCATTTTAGCAATATGACCACCCTACTGCCAGTGTTATGCCTTCACAGTAGAGTTGACTTAGCTTTAGCAAGTGATCGACTTTTTTATTTATTTCATGCGAAATAAATAGATGATTCTTGACATCAGGATTCGAACCGTGAATCAAAAGTGTGACAAGCGATGATGTTACCACTACACCACGGCCACCCTAAAATTTAAAAATGTGTCCTTACCTGTGCATTACAGGGACTCCAAGTCGGCCTGGATGACCTCAGTAATTTTTAAGGACTGGTTCCATACTCTATTTGTTCCGAAAGTACAACGTTTTCTTCGCCAAAAAGGCTTACCAGTTAAGGCCTTGTTAATTTTGGACAATGCCCCCAGCCATCCTCCAGAAAATGAGCTTCAAACTCCAGATGGTAGCATTTTAGTTATGTACATGCCTACCAATGTAACACTACTAATTCAGCCTATGGATCAAAATGCCATCCGCCTGACCAAACTTTTTTATAGAAAGAATTTGCTGCTATCAATTGTTGCTTCTGAAAAAAGTAGGTGCTTTTTACAGATATTTAAACATTTTCTTGAATGTTAAATAAAATTAGGTAGTGTCAATAAAAGACGCTGTTTTGAACTTGGCAGCAGCATGGGACAAATTAGAAGCTTCAGTCTGTGCGAAATGCTGGAAAAACCCTCCTTTCGTTTGACGTAGACCCGAAAGATGATTTTGAGGATGAAAACGAAATACCCCTCAGTATTCTTCGCAACAATTTAGAGTCTAATGCTAGCACGGTGGCTGCGGAAGAAGTGATTAATCTTCTGAACTACATATATAAAGGAGTAGCATATACGGCAGCCGTTATGAATAATTGGAACGAAGATCAGATATTGCCTGATATTGAAGAAGCCGGAAACGAAGGGGAAGAAGAACAAAAACCATATATAGATCATCCGATTTGTTCAGTGTCTTCTAGAGATGCTGTTCATTTATTTGAAAAAAAAAAAAAAACACTTGAATGGGCAACTAGCAATAAAGTAGATTACACGGATGTTTTGGTCCTTAAAAGGTTGCAAGAAAAGGCGATACTAATTGACATAAATTCAAAGAAAAGTTTGATGTATTTTTTTGTTTTTTAAGTACATAGAATGTATTATTTTTGTTACGTTTTACGATATTTTTAAAGATGAGTTGCTTTTGTTAAAAATAAATTATTCTGATTAATAAATATTGGCTTGTTGTTTTGTAATTGCAAAGAAAAATTGTAATTATATTCTATTTGCATGTAAAAACATACACATTTTGATGAAATTTGCTTCAAGGAGTCCACGCTCTTTACAGTGAACAATCTCGTTCCAGTGAACAGGCCCGGTTTGTATTAGTTCACTATATCAAGTGTCTACTGTATGTACATACAAAATCATTGTCCCTTTCATTTTTCTCTTTTTTTTTTGTTCAATGACTTCTTGGTATTTAACTCTATTAAAGCCTAATACACCGTTCATGCGAAACAAAAAGTTCACATAAATTCAGAAGCGAATATACCCTTTTTCGATTGAGAAATGACATTTGTTCATCATGAAACAGATTAATGATTTCATTCATCTTATTATTTACTTTTCTGAACTATTGAACCAGAAAATTCGTCGAATGAATAAAAAGTTCATAATATGTATGTAATTGTGCTCAATAACTTTATTCATATACGAGTATACCGGCTACTTGCATTATACTTCACGAACATAGCCCCTTCTGTTGGCAAATACTTCTGCTGTTAACGGTACAAAAAATATTAAAATTTCGGTTGGCTTGCAATCGTTTTAATGAACCACTGGCAAGATAGGTTCCACAAGAAACACGCCAATTAGCATTAAATCATGTTACAGAGAAAATAATTACTTGGAATTACGAGTACAATTACTCGAAATTCAATTAGAAAGGCAATTTTTCGGGCAAATAGTTGATCGATAATGAGATGGTAAGTTGTTTGCAATTGAGTCAACATTTAATATTTTTATTACCATAACTAGGAGTGGGGTCTAAGTGAGCTCAAATCTCATAGATACATTTAGTTGTGTCGATAAGATACTCGTGTTAATGGGATGCCAATTTTTGGTTCACAAAAAGATAAAAACTTACATTTCTGACTGACCATTTATTTCATTTCTGTTAACAAATAATGGCCACTAGGGAAGTTCTTGTTATTCGGAATTGACAAAAATCCTGGAGAAGATTTTTCGAGAAAATTTGACAAAAAAAAAAATCATTCAGCAACAAAATCTTGAACGATTTTTTCTGTAATTTTAACCAACTTTCCCTTTCAAAATTAGTTTTAGAATGATTATAGCTGTATTAGTTTAACAGTTTCAGCATTGAAAGCGATAACACCTACCAATCATATCGTTTTCAACTTCAATCAACTTAGTTCTCATTTTGAAGTAAGAAATCATTTTCTCGTGGATTTACCTTTTGATTGCATACACTCTGCATGGCTCCACGCCCACTTTTTGGGGGCATTTTTTTCAAAAGCCAAAATTTTCCTTTTTTGATGTTACAGGCTAGTGGCAGATTTATGTTTTTAAACGTGAATAAAAAAAAAAACTATGAGACATACGAGTATTGTTTTATTATTCAGTTTACCATAAGAGAAAGAATGCGATTAAATTTTTTGAAAATTACATCATCCGCACTATTGGAAGCGGACCACCGTGTTTCGTGAGACGTGCTGCAGCATGCTTGATTGGATGTCGTGAATTTCACGCCGGATATTTTCCTTCTGTTCCATGACAGACCACGGGTTATTAAAAAAAATCTAAGGGGGTTATTATTATTATTATTTGTGTAGGGTTATCTTGCACTGTGACCTAATGGCCTGTTATGCCCCCTGCTAATACCTAGGAGAGGTTTATTCCCTCATTAGAGTTTCACTCAGAATATAATTCTGTCAGAATTCTTATCGAGGGTCAAACACTCTTTCTTTGCCTTTGCAAGGATATTTCACCCTAGAGCACCCTCTCTAAACCGGTTTCTCTTAGGAATCTGAGAATGAGAAGTGAGTCTATGGTTGGCATCTGATAGTTGGTACTTGCCTAAGTATTTCAATCTTTTATGGGTCAGTGCCCCACAAGACTCCAGAATATGTTCTGGAGTCTCACTGGACTCATTGCAGAATCTCCAAAGGCCTTCGTTTGTTATACCTAGTTTCCTTAAATGCTCCTCGAGTTTACAGTGCCTCGTTAGAAAGCCTGTTAGGATACGTAGGTTATTCTTGTTAAGGCAGATACACGCTTTGAATCTCTTCCAGTTTTAGTGTCCCAGAAGATTGCCCTAGACATGGATTATTGACCCAGGTCCTGGCCCTGTTTTCTTTCTCCATTTTCCTGAATTCTTCGAGTATGGTGTGATTTCCTATTCCGGAGAATGGTTCAGGTCCAATAAAGAATTCTGCTGCTCCTTGTCTTGCCAAGGAGTCTGCTTCTTCGTTGCCCTCTATTCCAGTTTGGTCAGAAATCCAATACAGGGTTACCCTGTTACTGCTACCCAATTCATTAAGTTTGTATAGGCATTCCCTTGATAGCTGCTTGACTGTCTGACAATATTGCTATGTCGCATTTTTTGTATCTTCTATCGAGATTGAATTGAACACATCTATCTATAGCGTATATTTCAGCTTAAAAGATGCTGGTACTTTTGCCTATAGGCTCTGAGTACTTTGTTCTTGACCCAAATACGAGTACACCTAACCCGGTTTCTTCTTCAGTTCTCGAGCCGTCCGTTATTGTGTATCCGACTCTCTCGCAATCTGTATATTATGGATTCATTGCTCGAAGCTTTTTGTTACTTACCTTCGTACGGAATTTTTTATCAAAGTTAAATTTCCTGATACTATCTTCCCTAAGGATTGCTAAAAAGTGGAGTTTCTTGAGAAGTACATCATATTCTTTGAATTGATGCATTTCTCCCTCTCGATGCCCTCTTTTGCCATCCTTAGGATCGACCGCTTTGCGTTTTACTCAACTACAATATGAAGCGGAGTTAGTTCCAGGAATACTTCCATGGCAGCAGGTGGTCCTTAATGTTCGGTGGTCCTTAATGTTCGGCTGGATCCTGGCTGAGGGATACTCAAAGCTGAATTAGTTTCGTGGAACTTTTGCGCCCACGAACGAATCATATTTACACTTAGCCCATCGCTCAAACGCCGAATATTGTAACGTGGGCAAATTTGTCGGCAGGCACTCACGTAAGAATCGCCACTTTTAAAAAAACGCCTCGATATCGAACGCACCACTGCGGCACTGTGACTGACAAACTTACACTCTCGGTGATTCAAATGACGCCAACCTCCCCTGAATCGTTTATAACTTTATGAGATATTCACATTTTAAAACAAAAATCTGCAACCGGTTCAAATTGAGCTTTATTTAAAAAATATTATGCCAATCCGAAAATTAGCCCCGTTTCGCATATATCCGGCATCGGATACTTGGCGTCGAATATCCAGCTCCAACCGTTTTGAAACGCCATATACATATCTGTATATCTGCCGCCGAAAATGTGTGAATGCTATCATTCTTCCACACACTTCGCTGATATGTGTGAAAAGGGGCTAATTGTTACAGCCACGCCCACTTTCATTGCAGATAAATATTCTGTGAATAGGTGTTCTGATTAAATCTCTTACAAATCAAGGAAATTGTGGGCTCAGTGCTTAAGTAAAAAAAGGTTTCTCAAGATTTTTTTTATAATTTGCACGTGTTAAACAGGATATGAATACCCTTATACTAATTTTTTAGAACACGTGCGTTTTGTGGAAAGGGGAACAGACAAAGAGAAAGACAGAGAGGTGTAGTTTGAAACTCAGGTGGTATTAAGTTTCTGTAAACTCCAAGGGTTGCTGTCCAGATAACTGGGGAGTATTTTGTTTGTTTTCGCTATTATTGTCGTTGTTTATGATTCACAGTATTTTTTTCTGTCCTCGTAATGTCATCATCACGATCAAGTTGCATTTTAGCCATATGACCACCCTACTGCCAGTGTTATGCCTTCATACCTCTCACGAAAATCTGACAAGCATCCGAGAGTAAAACTGCCATGAGAAGCTTCTCTCAATCGAAAAAATTGCCTTTAAAAACTGTTGGTTCCAATCATTCATGCAAACACGAGAGGCTGCGAGAAGCTAGGCCAGTAGGGGCTGTTAGCGCAAAAATATTTATATATTTATTTAATTTCACAAAAAGTATCACACATTCCGTTCCAGATGGATTGTAACTTTCCCGCATGTTTCTTATGTGCGACGTGCGACGTGCGACGTGCGACGTGCAACGTCTGGGTATGAACTTTACGAGTATGATTTGTGATTATATACTCTTAGATCTTCTCTAAATGTGAAGGACAGTGTTGCTAGTAGAACTTCTAAAATAAACTTTAGCTTCAGTTGTTTGTGAGATATCAAACAAGGATACCTCTGAGAATTACCAGCACATACTACACCCACCCGCATGAGCTGTACTATATTTCTCTGCAATTTCCTCAAAATATACAGATGAAGCTATTGCCCCCATTGCAGTTTAATTAAAACAAACTTGCAAAATGGAATTTGCTACGCTTCCAGCACAACGAGCTGCACACGACACTCCGGACATCTGACAATGTGCTTGTTGTGCGTATGCTTTCGGTATTACCAGAGTACCAGTCCCATTGCATACCTAGTATAAATCCTTGTTTGTCAGTTAATTTAATTAAAAATTTAATATTTTAGATACAATAACTGCACACAATGAACTTTCGTTGGCTTTCGTTTTTTGTTCGTCCTTTTTCCACATCGCAGTCTCCGTGGCCTGTATTAAAGTTTCAGAAAATGTATTCTTTATATGTATCCCAGGTTGATATTTGGACTACCTATCTAATAACCTCAACACACCACGTCTCAGTCATTATCAGCAGCAGAGAACAGAGAAAGAGTTGTATATGTACACAACCCGACTGAGTAAACAGGATTTTTGCCTGGCAGTGTGACTCTATTAAGGACATTTTCTATATCTAAATGGGACTATAATGTGGACATTAATTGCCAATTTCATTTAATATCTTCTCGCCCCCACATAGGGTTGCTGATAAAAACGGATTCATTAAGAATAACGATTATTTGCTTAAATAATTAATTGATTATCCACCCCCTACTGAGGGAATGGCCAAAATCCAATGTAGCAGGTGTACGAGTACTGTATACATATTTAAGAAGGATTAACTGATACCTTTATCTTTGTTCTTGCGTTGTTCCTTGTTGCTCTTATCCTTGGATTTGCCAGGCTTGCAGTTCTTCTTAATGACACGTGTTGCTTCGCACGATGGGTCACTGGTTGACTTCAATTTATCGGCTCGAGTCATTTGGCCAGTTGCACATTCGGACCAAGAGCCCTTCTCATAGCGACAAGCTGGAAGAAAAAAAAAATAGATAAAAGGACAACGATATGATTGGGGAAGTTGATGAGATTTTATTTGCAATAAAAAGCGGTTAAGATGGATAATCGGCAATTGAGCACGTTAAGGGTTGCCTTAGAGGGTGATTGTGCTTCTGGGCACGTTCTTGTCTGGATTGCAAAATAAACGCTTGACGGTACGAACTGAGATTTCGATTATAGCTTATTTAGTAGAATATTATATCGGTACTAGGGGTGGGAAAACAGTATCACTTGTTACTTTCTCATGATCACATTGACGCTTTGACTCCCAACTATGTTTCCAGCCTAACTAAGTCAAACGAGTGTTCTCTTCTCAGGAAGTTAGGGGGCTATGCAAAGAAGCACTTATGGAGAAGTCGTCAAATATTCAATACTTATGTGACAACCGCTAAAGTGAAATTTAGTTCAAAGAATATTTTTGATCTGGCAACTCTGATCCTTATCTGATATAAAGCTGCAGTCGTTATTGGGCTTGCATGCTTCCTTGAATTCAGAATTGTCCGTGGATATTACAAAGCAACAATTAAATTAGAGGATATCTTTTGGAAAAGACAAAAAAAGGTACACGATACCACCTTCGGCCACGACATGGCAACACTTGATGAATGGACCGACAGCAAAATTGATCTCAACTTGCAATGAATGATCCTCTTGTCGGCTATTTGTTCGAGGTTGGTTGCAGTAAAAGTACATTGTTGAGGATATAATGGTTCAGATGAGAACAAAAAGGAATCAAATCGTTGAAGAGTAACAATTTTAAGGAATGCCGATCGGTTGTCCAAAGGGGTATTGCTATTCTTAAGCAGCAACGGTGGACACAGTAGACTAATGGCAACACTGCCAATAAGTTATTAGAGGCATCACTTCTTACGCAATATGTTCACTCAACCAGTTGCTCAAAACTCCCAGTTTAATGTCGATTGTATGCAGGAAAGGTCTGTAAAAAAGACTTTAGCTCTATAATAGAAAAATAGAATAATAACCGAGGAAGTAGACAGATGTTATAGCAGACACACATTTCGGAGCGGCAACCCGAAGGCTAAGCTACTCAAATCAGAGCTTGCAGAGATAAAAAGATAGTTTAACCATAGAGAAACCACAAAGTAGTTCTCTCTTCTTGCACATCTTAATCTAAATTAAAACAAGTTTTTCTAACTATACAAGATGACTGTAATCAAAGCAACTACAGTCAAGCTTACGCCGAACAACATTGGCTCAGAAAGATTCAAAGTTGCATTAAACAGCTGGAGATGACTTGGTATAAGGAGTGCAGCATCTGCAGCTTATTTGTAGAATATTATTTGACTTTCTAATTGAAACGATCTTGAACTCCAAACACTAACTGAAAAAGGCCAAGAAGCAGCAAGTAGACGCAATAGAAAAACGGTCTACAGAGTCACTAAGGAGCTCAGAGGTCACAGCTTTCGTTAACACTCTTTGAGAAATTTATATGGTTCTTTACCGATTTCAGATGAGAATTAGTTAAAGAGATTAGAGAGAGTTCAGTTTAAAAAAAAAATGGTCGGACCGTTTCCGACTTTTTTGAGTTGTAGTTCTTGTAATTAACAAGGGTATGGATGTCACATTGTATAGGGCCATCCAACAAGAGGTGTCATTTTAAATCAATAGAAAAACGCAACATTTTTATGAAAAGTGCGCCTCGGCTCTGCCTACAAATAGTCATTCTTTTGATGCAATTTTTCATCACGTTTTCGCATAATTGCGGCTGTATTTCGCAAATAACAACTCTGATATTTTGTTTTAGTGCATGAATCGATGGTGGAGTATTCGCATGACATAGCCCCAAAGGAAAAAGTGTAATAGTGTTAAATCGCATGATCTCCGCGGCCAACTGAAGTCTCCATTTCAAGAAATCACACGTCCAGGAAATTTGCCACGCCATTGTTTTACCTTCTGTGTTGTGGCATGTGGCGATGTCCTTCTGAAAATAAATGTCGTCCACGTCTATACTCGTAGCATCAATTTTAGGTAAAAAAAAGTTAGTCAACATCGTTCGGTAACAAAATTCATTCACTGAAACGGTCGCACCAGCATCATTTTCGAAAAAAATAAGGCCGCTAGCCCGAAAACCGCACCAAACTGATACTCGTTGTGGATGGAGAGGTTGTTCCACTATTTCTCTTGGGTTTTCATAGCCCCAGATGCGACAGTTCTGTTTGTTTGCGTACCCGGACAAATGGAAATGAGCCTCATCACTCAGAATAATTTTGTGTAAAAAATCATGATTTTGTTCATTCATTTCCAGCACCCAATCACCGAAAGTACGGCGTTATGAGTGGTCTGCTGGCTTCAATTCTTGAGTCAACTGGACCTTATAAGCATTTAGGCCAAGATGGTGGCGGATAGGCCCAATTCCTGCGAACGATTCAAAATGGACACACCTGGGTGATATTTTCAGCTGACCTTGCCGGATGAACACAAGTTGGAGCCTTCACATCACTAACCTGCCCGAGACGTTTAAATTTATAGATTAAATTCGCTATAGTTGTGCGAGAAGGCGCTGGATGATGACCAAAAGCAGGGCGAACTTTACGAAGCGTTTCCACGATATTTTCACCATTTTTGTAGTGAATTTTCACTATTTCAACACGTTTTGCGAGTGTGTATCGATCCATATTTAATAACCTCCTGGTTTTTACTTATAAAAAGTCATCGCAATGATAGTTGAATGTTGACAGTTCAACAATGGCGCGAAATTTAAAATGACACCACCCTATACCAGACAGAAAAATATTTATAATTTTCGTTAAATAGTTCGAGTTATGTAAGAAAGGTGAATTTAGCTGGTGGTAACTATCCAATATGGGACGAAGTGGGATTTTAGTAAAAAAAATGGGAAAAATTATCGCGTAGTGTTAATTCAATATGTGGGTTCTAGCGCGTGAAGATTTAGTTAACCGTGAAATAGTCAAATACGTCTTAAGAAACTATGGCATGAAATTTGAAAAATATTATTACACCAACGCAGGGGTATCGATTTAATACATCATTGGAAATTATGAATGATCTTCTGCTAGCAACAAGAAAAAGAATCCAGATTTTCCACTACGAGTCAGGAAAAAACTTTTGCACTGTGTTCAGGAACACGTATCTTGGACATAAAGAGGTGTGGAACAACGTCATCTTCTCCGATAAATCCAAGTTCAAGTTGCATGTTGGAGATGAAACCAAGAGAGAGGTTCAGCGATGAATGTCTCCCAAGGTGCAATGACCTGGGGATGTTTTTCTGGAGATAAAAGAGATCAAATGTTCTTTCTATACTCAATACACTCAAGACTAACAGCAACAGTTTACCTACAGATTCTGCAAAAGCATTAGAGCCCTGCCTGCTAGAGTTTTTCAGCGAAACTTGAAGATTCATTTTTCAACAGGATAATGCTCCTTGCCGTACAATTGAAAATGTTTGGTCAAAAATGAAACTATGTGTGAGTAGCAAGGAAGCGTTCAAAATCAATTGAAGCACTGAACAATTTATTAATCCACACCTGGGACTCCATACTTGCTTCAACATGGAACAATCTATCAGAATCTATGAATCACCGGTGTGCAGCGGTAATAAAAAGCAAAAGGAGGCTTCCTTTAATTTTTAAAAATAAGCCCTTTGGTTAAAATACCTATTTTTTAGGTAAAAAAAAAACATGAACTAAAAAATAATGGTTTGACACAGCACTTTTATTTTTGGCACAGCACTGTACGAGTATATCCCAAAATCGGGATGAGCTATCCGATGTTCAAAACTCTAGGACTCGCATCATATCTCCGAGTAAGAACAAGATCATTCCCGCTATCAGAAAACTCAAAACAAACAAGCACCATCGACCACGGATCCTTCTGGATCATTATCGAGCAATACTTGCTTTTTATTGGCGGTCCGTAGTGTAAATATCATAGATTAGAAAATAAGGCTACAAAGGTGCGAAATGTCACAGTGCATAGGAGTAGGCTATCGGAGATATTTACTCTCTTACTATAGCCACACATTTTCTTCTGAGTTCTTTGTCACTGCAACAAGGTGGAATCGAATGGATTATTACAACCCTTTTCAAACACCGCCACTATGCCGACGATAGTTCCGCTCAAAGGTAAGCAGGAGAGATCATTTCCCATGTGCTACAAGTTTATAACAGCACCGGTTCCACGTTTGTTAGCAACACTTTGGAATTTCAAAATCCTCCGATGACTCATAATAGTTGCAACATATTGTCAATCGATGCCTCAGAAATCATTGATTCTTAAAGCTCTGCACATTGATTTGGACGGTTTTTCTATTTAGGACAGTCCGTACTGTTTGATACCTCGATCTGGTCTGTTAAAGAAGAATCCCATGGAGTGCATTGTGCCCTACTTTGTACTAGTGATGATCATCAATGTTTCACTCATTATAGAGGAGTGGGTCTTAATCTTTGAGAGAAAAGCTTTCTCTTCCTATGATGCGAGTACAATGATATCGAAAGCCTAAGATAGCAGATAGATAGAATGCTTGGAAAGATTGAAGATAGTCTGGAAGCTCTGCACATTGATTTGAACGGTTTCT
Organism: Pocota personata; assembly: GCA_963082735.1. Lineage (NCBI taxonomy): Eukaryota > Metazoa > Arthropoda > Insecta > Diptera > Syrphidae > Pocota > Pocota personata. Next base: position 37,768,384 of record OY720431.1, read on the forward strand.
CTATTCAGGATAGTCCGTACTGTTTGATTCCTGGATCTGGTCTGTTAAAGAGGAATCCCATGGAGTCAATTGTGTCCTACTTTGAGCTACTGGTCCCGTCAATGTTTTACTCATTACAGAGGATTGGGTCTTAAACTTTGAGAGAAACGATCTCTTCCAATAACTGAATTGTTCTAGGACACTTACCTCATTGCTGAGGATGAAAGCAAGGTCTCTTGAAGGTTTCTACTTTTGAAACAGATTGAAAACTAAAAAAAAAAAACATACGGACAGCTAGAAAAGGGATATTTACCAATAACAAAGCCCCACATTTCCAACAGAAGTAATTTACATCAAAAATTAAGTTTATCTTGTATCTGGAGTTCGGAACTAGCTATTAAAGTAGCATCTACCCATTTAGCTCTCGACTTTTTAACCAAAGTTGGCTTGAAACTACTGCCATTTGGACTATTTGGACACAGTCCAGTCCGGAAAAGACTGATCATTTGGGATTTTCCAAGCTTTCAGCACGATGGTTTCTTACAGCGTTGGGCGCCCAAGTTGCCGTTTTGCTTTTAAAGAAGATGCAGTCGTATTCAAACAATTTTTTTTTTTCTTGCATCGGAACTGGAGATGGATCTACGAGTCCAAGTTGTAATCAAAAGAGTGGTGACTAAAGGGAAGTTATCGACCTAAAAAATTCGAATCAGAAAGGTGAGTTAACAAAGACATGGCCTCAGTGTTCTGGGCAGCAACAGTGTGTTTTGTCCCACCATGATAATGCCTCAGCCCCATTCTTCGAGGTAATCACGACATGTTTTAAGGGAATTTTGCTAGGTTCAATGCTAGCTGGAGGGCTCCATGCGACTATTTTTCATTTAAACGACTAAAAGAGGACATTAAATGGACGCTAAACGGGCCGTTTTAGGATAGTTTTCGTTGAAGGATGCTACCTTTTATAGAGAAAGTCTAGAGCAATGGATGCAAAAGTATCTGGATGTCTTATGTGGAAAATACAATTTTAGAAACTCATATTCTGTGTTTTATTTTATCAGCATAGTTACTTTTTGATATACCCTTGTATATCAAGTAGCTCTGACAAGAAATTGAAAGCTACAGCTTCATATACATTCATGCCTTTCTTCAATACAGAGATAGAATTGCGTCGCGTCTAAAGCATAAATTTAAGCATCAATTATCAGGATCTTTCAAGCATTTTCTGGACCACACCCCTTTGCTTTGAAAATACGCAGACAGAGCGTAAAAAAGTTCCTCCCCCTAAGGACTTATCAACCCTTTTATCGCAGTCTCCTTTCAATTAAAATCAATAATCCTACCCAACTCCCTCATCAAACACATCACTCACTCACAAATGACAACAATGAGCACATAAATCAATACCCCAACACGTCTGCCAACTTTCATGCCGAAAGGATAAAAGAACAGGGAAGGAACTCCGCTTAATTCAGGTGATTAATGTGCCTTACACCCTCTTCGTCAAAGTGTATTCATCGTCGATTAACTTCCATCTTAAAGTTTGTTCTAAAGGAAAACCCTTTCGTCTTGAATCGGTTAATTTGTTTCTCGTTAAGCGGGCAGGATCATTCCCCCATTTAAAATCCCTTTTCGTAAACCGTCCAGCGCGCCCAACCCATCTATCCAAAAGCAAATTACCATCAACCGACAAATTACTCAGCCTTTCGGTATCGTCAAAGCTTAAACACTCTCCGAACGATATCCTGCAATAACCTTTGTGTCTGTAAGTATAATATATGTATGCCTGTGCTCCTAATTACCGATGCGCACCCAATTGGGATATAAAGGAGAACAAAAAAAAAATAAACTGAGGATTATAAAGGGACCTTCTAGCGCTAGCATAGAAAATCACTATACATCGTTGCATGCACACCAAGCGATTACGAAAGGCTCGCCTGTGTCTGTGCCCACCCGCGCCGCGTATCCCTTTATTTAGTGGTCAACGTCCGCGGCCTCGTTCTCTGTTTGGCAATGGCGACCATGTAGAGTGCGTGTTTTGTGATTTCAAAGGATTATGCGGCATTTGGGAGTCATTCAGTGGGCAAAATACGAGCGAAAGCACAGAAGCAGCGTTGTGATTACTTTTCCGCTGCCTTGTCCCGAATTCGCATTAAATCGTATGAAATCGCAAAGGACCAATTGTGTGGTTAATTCTGCAGCTAGACAGAGTGCAGAGGAATAAATGAAAAAAAAAAAAAAATCCAGGACACCGAAATGACACAAATTAATGTCCATTTTCATGTCCTTTTTTCTTGTAACAAAAAAAAAAAATGCAAATTTTCTTCGTTATCTGCGCTGCTGGATGGGATTTTTTTTTTGTTTGGTTCTGTCATTTGAATTCGTTTTTATGTTCTCTGTACATGCAGTCAAAGCTTTAGCAGCTCAAGGGATTCACTAAAAAAAAAAAAGTATCCACAACCACAAGGATGACAATTCGCAGTTAATGCTCGTACAACCCACTCCCATGCATGTCACTGGAAATTTGAGTGCAATCCGTAATGCGACTGATAAAATGTTAATGTCCACAGGATAATTAGTATCTGCTGTCGGCTTCGGTATGTACCTATAGAGGTGGGCGGAAGGTGAATATCCGTAAACTAATTGAATTTCACAAGGGTTCGACGTCCCGATCATAATTCGTGTAAACCGCTATTTATGGGCGGATATGTATCATGCATGCAGTTGATGAGATTTTAATGGGTTTGCGGGGAGATATCCCCTACTAAGACACCCAAATGCATGTTGGTAATCACATCTAACCGAATTATCAAGTTGGGCTTTGACTTTATGGACTATTACCAATTGAGATTATCATTTCGGTTAATTGGGATGTTTATGTTAGTGTACACTACATTATCCTGAATGAATTTCATTGACTTGATAAGAACTATTACTCGACTTTTTAATTTAGCTATTTTGTCGGGAGGAATTATGAAGTTAACTTGGTATTTTTGCTAGACTGTGAACATTTAATCAATCAAAACAATCCGCACCCACTTTGGTCTCCCATATGTTGGTGACCCATTTTCTTACAAAGCTGTTCGTTTTAAATATGGTTTGCTACAGTCGGAGCTTGGTGTCTAACTTTATACGATAGGAGGAAAACATCATTAGCGTAGTCATAAAATTCTACTGAGGCCTTATTATGTTTGGCGATTCTCGTTACCTAGGTGCCGTAAATCCTAAATTGTAAATCCCATATCGTTATGGCAACGAGAACGGTTTTTGTTGTACCACACTTCCTGAGACGTCGTTTGAAATAGCATGAGGATGTATTTTTGTATGACATGAAAGCACGTTTCGCATGTGGATTTGTGCATGGATTACGCTCATTTTCATGGAATTGAACATCACAAAACAAAATCAAATTTTATATCTGGTAGAGTTGCCACATGAAATTCGAAATTTTTTTTGGTTTGCGCGCGCCAAGGGTATTCATATTCATATCACCTTAAATTATTTCAGGGCACGGGCGTTTGTAGAAAGTGAGAAAGAGAGAAAGAAAGATTGGTGTAGTGGGTTTGAAACTCCAAGGTGTCGTCCAGATAAGTGGAGAGCATTTTTTGTTTTGTTGTTATTGTCGTTGCTTGTGATTCACAGTATTTTTTTCCATCCTCCTGATGTCATCATCACGGTCAAGTTGCATTTTCAGCCATATGACCAACCCACTGCCCGTGTTATGCCTTCGCAGTAGAGTTGACATGAGCTTTGATTGACTTTTTTATTTATTTATTGTGAAATATATAGATGACTCTTGACATCAGGATTTGAACCGTGAAGCCACAGCGTGACAAGCGATGATGTTACCACTACACCATGGCTACCCTCAATATGTTTCATATAATTTTTATTATTTTGTCAAAAAATATTCTTTTCTTTTGTTTTCTTCTCTTTTTGACACAGCACCAATAAAAGTGAAGATAGGTGCGCTTCAAAATAGTACATGTTATTGCCTTTATCGACATGTGTCAAGCAACATTTTTTGTTACCACTCTCGTCACACAAGTCGTGGGTATCGTTACCTGAAATTCGTGTATCATGCCTCTTGTCTCGCAACATGTACTAAGGCCCCTGGGTTTCCAAAAATACAATTCTTCGACTAATTTGTGGATTGAGAACGATGGTTTGATTGAATTCCACCACGGGAATACCACCTAGCCCCGCCGCTTTGTTTGTATTGATTGCTTTGACTGCGGTAATGTACTTGTTTTTGCGATGCGGTGCCAATAATATTGGTAAAAGGTATCTACTTTGTGTTAAGAGACTAGATTGTAATATTTCCAAAGAATATTGCTAGTCTTTTAATGATAAAAAAAAATACGGAAAAACTTCAAGCCATATGGAACGAATCATATGATACCCTATGCCCCATCTTTTAACTCACCCCAATTAAGTGAGCGTGGCGTTGTTGAATTGTTGTTTATCTTTCACTCAGTGGACATTTTCTATATTTCTTAAAGATTTTATCAGAAAACTGTATTAGAATGTTTTCTTAGCAGAAAGTGGGCGTATCTGCTAAAATTTGTAAGCGAAGTTCACGGATTCTGATGAGCTATTTACAATAAGACCGAACCATGAACGTAAATAGCTTTATAAAAGCAATATATGAATTTGTTTTGAAGAAAACGCCCACAAAAAGTAGGCGTGGACATAAACAATATGTGGGCGAAATGAAGACAAAGTAAAAAAAAAGAATATTTTTCACATTCAAGCAAAACTATTTAGAAAAAAGAAAAGTGGGCGTGTTTACGGGATGATTTCAAAAATGTATAGTTTGGCGTTCTAAAAAGCTTATATACCAAATTTATCTTCCAAGCTCAAAATTTAAGGCGACAGATAACACGGCCTGGAAAGGGGAAATGTGCTTCGTTACTCATGATAATTTTTGAAAGAAAATCGTCCTCTTGATGGTTTAAGCTTATAGTGCGGTGGCTGTATTCTAGACGGGCTTGGTGGTATGCCGACGGCTGCTGATGCATTATCTGAGTTTTATATGGAAACATCTTCAAGCCTTTCACCAAAATACGCTGCAGACACCGCCTGCAAATACCTAATTGCGTGCTTCTGGATACTTTTCCACATCCTCGCGCACAGTATCAATATTCTCGGCTGAACGGCCTGATCTTGGTCTGCCAGCTCCTGACCTGTCTCAGTCCTGTCGAGCTAGTCTCTTCGAGGCGTGCGGCTTGGCGACGAATTGTGTTACCAGGCGGTACTGAACGGTGGGAAAATCTTCGACGAAATTGAGATTGTGTTCTTATCACTGATGAAATATTCCGCAGAAAAATCCACACATCGTCGTCTTTTTCGCATCTGTTTACTACACAACTCACGATGACAGGAGACGCCATTTTCATTCAATTCATGAAGAGTCATTACTTTTGCGCCACCTTGTACTTATCATATGTGGATTTCGCTACAACAACGGAAAAAATCATGCATGTAACGAAGCTCAAACGAATTAGTTTATAGGGTATGGGACGTGGGATTTTTTTTTTAACCAGTTGCTCATGTGCTTTTATGGACAAGCTGCCACTGTCGTCGAAACTTCTACATTCCATGGCCCTTGCAATGGATTCGTATCTCTTTTCGTTAAAAGTACCCTCAATGTTGGAAAGGCATAAGACTCGTATATTTGATTTTTTCTTAGAAGTGCAAATATCTTTTCGTTGTTTTCAAGAAAAAATGATTTCAGACTGTTATCCCCCGAAAGCTTTCGGCGAAAATGGGTTTAGCAAAAGAGGACAGTCAGCTTCGGCGATTTGGAAAGAACGTCACAAGAGACAACTAAAATTCTGAGGCAGTGAAGGGACTTTATCTACCTAGGCTTCACTGTAAATTTAAAAAAATGACACCAGCGCAGAGATCAAGCGAAGAATCATTCTGCCAATCTCTGTTTCTTTGGGCTAAGAAGGCAAATGAGTAGCAAAACATTCTCACGGACAACTAAGGGAACTTTATACAAGACCCTCATCATACCAGTCCTGCTATGCTATGTTTTGAAAGAAAAATTATCCGAGTGATTTTTGTTACAACAAACAACTTTACAGGTTGTACAGCGACATTGACGTAGTCAGAAGGGTTCGAGTTCATCGTCAAAGATGGCTAGGATATGTTCAGCGAATGGACATTAACGCTCCTGTCCAAAAAGCCTATGAATCCATCCCGGAGGAAAGCGGTAAAGGAAGACCTCACCTAAGGTGGCGCACATAAGCGAAAAGGGACCTCAACCAACTTCGTGTTTAAAGATCGAGCTGGCTGGGGACACTTCTTGGGTAAGGCCCAAGTCCACCCCGGACTGTATTATTTATTATTTGTGTAGGGTTATCTTGCACTGCGACCTAATAGTCTATTGTGCCCCCTGCTAATATCTAGGAGAGGTTTATTCCCTCATTAGAGTTTCACTCAGAATATAATTCTGTCAGAATTCTTATCGAGGGTCAAACACTATTTCTTTGCCTTTGCAAGGATAGTTCACCCTAGAGCACCCTCTCTAATCCGGTTTCTCTTAGAAATCTGAGAATGAGGAGTGAGTCTATGGTTGGCATATCCTCATCTGATAGTTGGTACTTGCCCGAGTATTTCAATCCTTTGTGGGTCAGTGCCCCACAAGACTCAAGACAGAATTTGTTCTGGAGTCTCACTGGACTCATTGTAGAATCTCCAAAGGCCTTCGTTTGTTATACCTAGTTTCCTTAAATGCTCCTCGAATTTACAGTGCCTCGTTAGAAAGCCTGTTAGGATACGTAGGTTATTCTTGTTGAGGCAGATACACGCTTTGAATCTCTTCCAGTTGTAGTGTCCCAGAAGATTGCCCCAGATCTGGAGTATTCACCCAGGTTCTCGCCCTGTTTTCTTTCTCCATCTTCCTGAATGGTTCAGGTCCAATAGAGAATTCTGCTGCTCCTTGTCTTGCCAAGGAGTCTGCTTCTTCGTTGCCCTCTATTCCAGCGTATTCAGGAATTCAATAGAGGGTTACCCTGACCCGGCACGGAGTCAAGTGCCTTGATAGGTGCACATCTATCTATAGTGTATATTTCAGCTTGAAAGATGCTGGTACTTTTGCCCATAGGTTCTGAGTACTTTGTTCTTGGCCCAAATACGAGTACACCTAACCCTGTTCCTTCTTCAGTTCTCAAGCCGTCCGTATACCACGTTATTGTGTATCCGACTCTCTCGCAATCTGTATATTATGGATTCATTGCTCCAAGCTTTTTGTTACTTACCTTCGCACGGAATTTTTTATCAAAGTTAAATTTCCTGATACTATCTTCCCTAAGGATTGCTAGAAAGTGGAGTTTCTTGAGAAGTACATCATATTCTTTGAATTGATGCATTTCTCCCTCTCGATGACCTCTTTTGCCATCCTTAGGATCGTCCGCTTTGCATTTTGCTCAACTACAATATGAAGCGGAGTTAGTTCCAGGAATACTTCCATGGCAGCAGTTGGACATGTTCTCATGGCTACAATAATACAGTGGCAAGCAAGTCATTGCACTTTAGTGAGTGTATCCCTTGTTGTGACTGGACTAGTTCGTTTGGCCCACACTATCGCTCCATATGTAATCATTGGTCTCACAATGGCGATGTACATCCATCTCAGAATGCTCGGGTTAAGTCCCCAAGACTTACCCGCTCCTATATAACATGAGAGCACGGGTGGCCTTTTTGGATATCTCTTCTGTGTGCTTTTTCCATAAGTGTTTACTATCAGGTGTATTGATATTTCACTTCTTTTACTGGTGTCAGTTTCGTGCCCGAAAGCCGAATTGGCTTCAGTTCAAGCTTCCTTTTCCTCATAAATGGTACTATTGTAGTTTTTGCCGGGTTTATGTTGAGCTCAGTCGTGCAGCACCATTCTTGAGTTTTTTTTTTTTTGTCGGGGCGGGTACACCCTACTGGAGCACTCAGAATCAAAAACAGGTCCATTGTACAACCAGGCGGAGAACCCCATTTTAATGTGTTTTTTGTCTTTTGGAAAAAGACGAGTAGACTCTTCAGTGATAAAGAGCTTAGGTCATCAGCACTCACCACATCAGCACCGAAAATCTGCCACCTGATCCGAGCAAAGAAAGGCAGGACAATCACATATGAAGTGTTCCGCAGTGTCATCGCCAAGAAAGCCGCGGATTTCTTACAGACGACGGGGACCATTCGTTTAGCCTGCCTGCATCCTGGAGAGTCATGCCACCTTCGATTGTGTTCACTGAAAACCCAGTCGTCAATGGAAGCCCTAACCGAGGACGCTGGCAAACCCAACATGGGTTCAGGTCCAGAGAAATTCTCTTCTGAGCCTTGTCTAGCAAGCTCGTCAGAGATCTCATTTCCTGTTATCCCTTTGTGTCCTGGGACCCAAACAAGATTCATCAAGGCATCTAGAGCAGAGCCAGGCGTACTGGGGAAAGCTCTCAAACAACCGAGACAGACCGTTCTTTGGAGTTTGGCGAAAGCAGCAGTAACATATTTACGTGAGAGGTTATTCCACCAAACAACTGACGCATATGAGGGGAAGGGTTTTATTATTGCCGTGTAGATCCAAAGGACTTTCCTTGGCGACAAGCCCCATGTCTTGCCGAAAACACCTTTGCATTGCCGAAAGACTGATAGAGCTTTGGAAGTTTTCAGCTCGACATATTTCATCCAACGAAGCTTGCTATCTAAGATTACTCCCAAATATTTGGCTTCCCTGGTGAGTTCGATAGTGACGCCTTTTAACACTGGCTAAGTCATACCAGTCAATTTCCTCCTCCTCGTAAAGAGAACCAACTCTGTTTTGAGAGGATTAACTGAAAGCCCATTCCTAGCACACCAATCGATTGCGTATAGGGCCATTTACACCTTAGAGCAAACAGTCGCTAGGCACGATCCGACAGGCAGAACGGCGACATCATCTGCATATGCTTCAGCGTAGACGTTAGAACTATTGACTGTGTTCCACAGGGAGTCAACCAAACCAGGAGAGACAGAACACCGCCTTGTGGGCAGCCCCTATTTACACCTGCCATGACACGCCGGCCACAATCTGCATCTGCAGTCAATGTTCTGTTAACGAGCATTGCTTTGATCCACAACACTAGTGATTCTTCTACGCCGTGACTTCTGGCGGAGCTACACATGCTGTCAAAAGTCGCATTGTCTAAGGCACCCTCAATGTCTATGAAAACGCCTATCGCGTATTGTTTCCTGTCAAGCGCACATTCTATTCTGTTGACCAGATTTTGAGGAGCAGTCTCGCAGGATTTTCCACGTTGATGGGCATATTGCATCTCTGACAGAGGATGTACCCTCATAGCAACTTTGCGCACATGTAGCTCAACCAGTCTTTCCATGCTTTTCAGCAGGAAGGACGTCAGACTAATAGGTCTGAAGCTCTTGGCGAGAGAGTAGTCATCTCTGCCGATTTTCGTTATGAAAACTACTCTAACTGTTCGCCAGGGGTTGGTATATATGCCAGTGCCAAGCCAGCAGTGAAAATTCACCTCAGAGTTGGCAGCAACTGACTAATACTTTGTTTCAGCATAGCTGGGTATATTCCGTCGGTGCCAGGTGACTTGAAGCTGTCAAAAGATGCGACAGCATATTTTATAGCTTCATCGGTCACCACGCCCGATTCAGTATACCAGCTGCGCCGAGTTGTTCGGCTCAGCCCGTTAACAGCTTCACTAGTTGAAACCGGTTGCGAAACGATGGTGACTTGATTTCCTGGGAAGTGAGTCTCCAGCAGAAGACTGAAGGCATCCGCTTTCGACTCAGTGAAAGTACCATCAGGTTTCCTGAACATTGACCAACCTACTGGTTTCACCGAGAGTTTCGATCTTGCCACAGAAATCTTGAGTTGGTTTTAGACCTCTTTGTATGATGTCACAAAGGGTTCCTTCAAACTTTCCTCTGGCAATCAGTACTATGTCATTAGCTTAAGCTTGACAGTTGATTCCGAAGTTGGTTAACTTTTCAAGTAATTCATCCACAACTAGACTCCACATTAGAGGAGATAGTACTCGTACTCCTCCTTTTGGGCATCCTCTTGTTGTGTTGACTTCAATGGACTGTTGCGCCAACTAAAGTAAAGTAAGTAAAGTCTGCTATTTAATTTTAATCCCTCGCTTAGTCATGAAGAATAGATTGACTTCCCTCTAAGTCTGTCAAATGTATCCCAAGTTAAAGCTAGCCATGGTAGTATGCTTTCAACGATTGGTAGGACAACAGACAATTGACTGCTTTTGTTTAGGTTGTATCCAAGGGCGGGTCCAGGATTTATTTCTGGGAGGGGCACAAAGGCCAGATAAGTAAAGAGTGTACCCCATAGTATTCTAATTGCTTGTGTTTTTTCGACTGGCCTGTTTGATCTGAATCGTGTCTGGGGGGGCCCGTGCCCCTGTGCCACCCCCCTGGATCCTCCCTTGGTTGTATCTTACTTATAATGCTTCCCGCTCTCGAAGTCCTATTCTTAAGTTCGAAGAACAAACTCTATAACAAAAAGTTGCTAACAAACAAAATTCAACTTATGACAAAAAAATAAATTCTAAATAAAATGTGCAACGAAAACAAAGTGGCTTCTTAGTTTGAAAAAACTTTTCCCTCGCCAATGGAAGCACCGTCAGATACTCGTACTCGTATTTACAAATTTTCGTACTCTTCCGTTGCAAAATATTTCACTACTGTTCTCGTAATTCCTTTTTAGTCCTTGAAACCTTTGGGTGGTTTTGTTTCGCATTTGTAGTTTGCATGAAACAATTATTGTTCTCCACACACCACCAACGGTAGTGATCAACAAAAATTACCTACCTCGGCTAAAACTCGTAAACTTTGTGATGTGAAAAATTTCGAAAACAAATGCAAAAATAAAAAAAATGCAATCATAATCGCAAAGCATTTAGGTGGAAAATGAGATACATTTTTCAAGCCAAAGATGCAGATGTAGGGGGGGGAGTGAGTCTGAGTACACAATGTTGGATAACAGAAGAACTCCGCAAACAGTAATGTTTCACTTGTGTAGCGCTGAAAGTTTTCGCATTTTATACTGCAAAAGGACGAGGCAGGCGGAAAAAGTAACTTTTTTCTCGTCCTTTTTGGGCATTCTTCTGTTTCTCTGTGTTTTCATCCATTTTAAGTGTTTCCGGCGGAATGCATCATAGAGAGGCTGTGTTAACACCCCCACAGCCGTAACGTTGTACACACAACTATCCGTTCCGAGCTTACGCATTTTAGTTCTACAACTCCAGTCATTATGTTCAAAGGCGATGGAGTGGCAGCAGCATGCCACCCTCCTGCCAGTGTAGTGGAATGGAGGCAGTCAAGCAGGCTGTTTTCATGGCGCCATTCTGGAGCAAAGTCTTGAAATGGTTATTGCCATTGTTGTTGGCGTGGATCGAGTTTTCGGTAAGACTTGTAAAAGTTCCGGCTAAATGATGTCAACACTGGGGCTGACATTTTTCTAGGCCGCGGGGGTGTCAAATGTGGCCGAAGCACAGAGAGTGAAGGAAATGGTCTTCCTTTGAATCTTATATCGGACACAGTCTATACAAATGAATTTGAATTAATTTTACTGTTATCTTTGGATTTAATTTATTTTGATTTGTTTTATTGCTTTTTTCAAGCTCATAAAGCGTTTTAGGCACACACAGACTGACTGAAGGGAGTGGTTTTGAAGTATAAATTGATTTTCTTGCTTTTAAATGGGGAAATAAAAGCAAAAGCAAAAGAAAATCGGAATTGTTGTTCGAGAACTGTAAAAAGCCAGTGAATAATTGACTTGAGAGTTTATCTAATTTAGGAATTTAAGAAGAGACATTGGGGGTTGAAGCAGACAGGAAGTTATCAGATAAGTTTCTGTTAATTCAAAATGATAAAAGAAAAGGATCAGATAAATCAATGACTTTGGGTTTTTCGAGATAAGTTTGTTTGAGAGATTTATGGGTGTTTTACTTTGAAGTGAATATTTGTACATCAAATGTAAATGGGTAGCGTCAAATTTTGAAAGAGTGGATTAGAATTCGAAACCTAGCATGGCCTGCGTTTTTGCAGTCATTTTATTCATTTTGTGCTTTAAGATTTTAAATTTAAATAAAAGAGAAATAAATTTCGCGATTATACGAGGGTTGGTCAATAAGTCTCTGAAAATTAACACAAATTGTGTCGTCACCTTAAACTTAATTTTTTAAGGTGACGCACCCAAATTTTCAGACAGATCTGTCAAATAGTTTTGTTGTGGCAGCCATTTTATATAGACGCCTACTAGCATTTTCGTTAAAATGGAAAAAAATGAAGCGAGTGCTCATTAAACAGTATTTTTTGGGAGAAAAAACTATCACGCAAACCAAACAAAAGCTTGACTATTATTATGGGGACTCTTCACCATCGATTGGAACCATTCACCACTGGTTTACTCAATTTCGGTGCGGTCGTTCAAGCACAAGTGACGCCGAACGTTCTGGTCGCCCAACTGAGGTCACCACACCAGAAATGGTCGACAAAATCCATGGTTTGATAATGGACGAAGAGGCCACAGGCTTATCACATGGCTCAGTGATTTCGATTTTACATAAATATTTGGACATGAAAAAGCTTTCCGCAAGATGGGTGCCGCGTTTGCGCACAATTGACAACAAACGCAATTCGGCTGAGTTTTTGCGCCGTTTCGTAACCGTCTGGATTCACCACAATACACCAGAAACCAAGGAACAGTCAAAACAATGGACTTCTCCTGGTGAATCGAAGCCGAAGAAGGCCAAGGCGGGTTTGTCAGCAAACAAGGTCATGGCGACAGTTTTTTGAGATGCGCGCGGTGTTATTCACATCGATTACCTTGAAAAGGGTAAAACGATCACCGGCGCATATTACGCAGAGCTGTTGGATCAATTCCAAGCCGATTTGAAGCAAAAACGGCCGCATTTGGCGAAGAGAAAAGTTTCTTTTCACCAGGACAACGCACCGGCGCACAAGTCCGCAGTCGCAATGGCAAAATTGCATGAGTTAGGCTGCGAACTTCTCCCTCATTCAGCATATTCCTCAGATTTAGCCCCCTTCGACTATTTTTTATTTCCAAACATGAAAAAAAGGCTCGGACGTATGAGATTTGGGTTGAATGAAGAGGTCATCGCTGAAACAAACGCTTATTTTGAGGGGCTCGAGATATCGTATTATTTGGAGGGCATCCAAAAATTGGAGAAACGTTGGATGAAGTTTGTAGAGCTAAAAGGAGACTATGCTGAAAAATAAAATGTTTTTATACCGAAAAGAGTGTTTCTTATTTCATTTTTAGGGACTTATTGACCCACCCTCGTATGACCGCCAAGGGAGTTTGTGCAAACTTTGATTCTTGTGAGGGAATTTTCGATGACTTTTCGGTACATTTCTGTCCGTCTTGCGGCCAAAACTTCACGCCTTCACCGATGTTGTTTTTTTAAGTGCTCCAAAGTTTGGGGATTGTCTGCATAGGCGCTATCTTTAGCATAGTCCTACAAAAAGAAATCCAACGAGGTCAGATCACACGATTTTCGTGGTCAATTGATGTCGCCAAATTTCGAAATTAAATGACCGAGTAATTTTCGTGCAATAGAGCCAAATTTGCCTGTGTTATGTGGCACGTAGACGGTAGACCCGTCCTGTTGTAACTACATGTCGCTCACATCATTGTCTTCAGTCTCAGGCCAAATGAAGTTGGTTATCATTTGATCATTTGGCGAAGAGAATTCGCCTCCACAGTGGCTCCTTTGTCGTTTTCAAAAAATACGGCTCGATCACGCCGACCGGTCCACAGCCCGTACCAAACTGTCACCCGTGGTGGATGCAATGGGCTCTCATCGATAACGTTTGGATTCTTATAATCCCAAATTTCTGTCTTTAAATCGTGGAACTGTTATTTTTGTAGTAAGATGCAACAATTCGAATGCATTGAGTAGTGGTCAAATGATGCATATTGTAAAATGGCAACGCAAGAACTTACTAACTGTGTTGAAGCGGTCTCGGAGGACAAAGTTCTAAGTATTCTTGCATCAATTAAATCGAATGCTACGGGTGATGATGGAGTGCCTTTACGTTTTGTGAAAATATTGTAGTTTTGGCGCATATCTTAAGTCATCTTACTCATATAATTAACTTCTGTATTATGACATAAATTTTTCCCCAAGCTTGGAAATATGCAAGAGTGTTACCAGTTGCAAAAAAGTCGAATGCTGACATTGCCAGCGACTACAGGCCCATCAGCATTTTGCCGTGTCTGTCAAAAGTTTTTGAAAGGGTTCTGGCAAAGCAAATACAAAATCATCTCTCCGTTAATCCCTTATTAAGTCCGTTTCAATCGGGTTTTAGAACAAGACATAGCTGCTCATCTGCAATGGTCAATATACGCCTAGAATTTGATAAGGGTTTCGTAACTTTGCTATGCCTGTTAGACTATTCTAAGGCTTTCGGTAAAGTCAATCATAGTATCCTCTGCTGGAAACTTAAACACTTTTTTGGTTTTGGTGAAAGAGCTGTAAGACTATTGAAAAGTTTCTTGTCAAACAGGTGGCAAAAGTTGTTGTCGAAGAAAAATGCTCCACACTAAAAGTCCTTACTCAAGGTGTACCCCAGGGTTCAATCCTTGGACCAATTTTGTTTTGCATTTTTATTAACGACCTGCCCTTGGTATGTAAACATGTCTCAGTATATTTATACGCTGATGATGTCCAACTCTGTCTATCCCAACACCTGAATAGAATAGATGAACTAGTTTCACATCTCAATGGGGATTTTGCTGCCATCAATTACTGGTCTGAAAAAAATGGTCTGTTTCTTAACCCAACAACATCCCAGGTTATACCTATCTCAAAAATGCTCTTCGATTTAAGTTTCGTCCCTGACGTACAGCTATCCAACAACAAGCTGCAGCTGGTAGAATCAGTCACCATCCTTGACTTTGTAATTAGCCGCAATTTGTCTTGCTACAACCACGTCAACCTTATAATAGGCCGTATCTATAGGTGTCTGCGAAAACTTTGGCTCACTGCCATCTTTACTCCGGTTGAAACTCATCGAAAACTTGTTCGTACACTAATCATCCCAATAATAATGTACGCTGAGGTCGTGTACTGTAGCCTTGACTCGCAATCACAACATAAGCTTCAGGTTGCTTTTAATGGTGCAGTGCGATATGTTCATGGTCTTCGTAGGTATGATAGAATCTCAGTTCTCTCTAGTAACCTGCTAGGTTGTACATTACAGCAGTATTTAAATGCCAGAGCTTGTATATTCATTCACAAAATTATCACATCAAAATCACCACCTTATTTATTTTGCAAGCTAGAATTTTCCCGTTCTCGCAGGACTTTTAACATCAATATACCATGCTTTAGGTGTCTTAACTCCTCTAGATTGTTTTTCATTCACGCTATTAGGTTATGAAATTCCCTACCTTTGAACATCAAAGGTACGTTAACAACCGCAAACTTTAAAATCGCTATATTTAATCACTTTTCGTCGCAGCAGTAGAAGAATGTCATCAAATTGTTCTTTCCTTTTCCTTCATCCTTCTTTTTTTTTTACTTTTTTTTCGAATAAGAACTCGTTGTTTAAGAATATTATGTTATTATTGCAATTTCAACAGTTATGTAATATAATTTTAGTAGTATTTCTCAGTACAGGCATCGTCTTAATGTACACACCACAATATAATGAAATAAATTGAAATTGAAATTGAAACTGTCACTATGGATGACAGATAGTTTTGACAGATGTCATATGGCAGGGATGTTAAATCCCAACCTCAAAATTAACGTCTCAGAAAACGGAAAAAGAGTTTTTCGCGGTCCCACCTCTCGCGAATGCCTGACAAAATCCGAGAGTAAAATTGTCATGACAAGCTTGTCTTAATCGATAAAATTTTCATTCGGAAACAGCATGGAACTGTAGGGGCCTACAGTATGTCAAACAGCTCGAATGGGTGAAAAAAAAAATTGGCTTGTGCATTTTTTCTCCCTCTGGCTAGTGCCGGATATCTGCAAAGCATTTGTTTCTCTATTATATCCCTAGAGAGTGTGCTGTAACGGATACCTACGAGTATGTGGCTTGGTTGAATGATAGACAATTTGCCAATGACCTGTACTCGTCACTACAATTCTGACAGTATCTACGTGAGTTCTGCCTAGCTCCAGATCTTGTTACAAATTGACAGCAATACAAAACTATAAGGCTTTGAAGCTCTTGACAGCACTTTTGAGTTTGGCGTGTTGCTAATTTCAATAGAACCCAAAAGTCTCATACCGCGGAATCCATACAATGGCCCCATATTAACCGCAAGATTTCAGAGCAGTGTAAGAAAAATCTTCATCATTTGGTGTTACGCCCCAACAGAAAGATGACTGAAGATAAAAGGAGTCAGATGTTCGAATTGCCTAAGTATCGAAGAGAGTCCAGTACGTCATGATGAGAAAAGACGAACAACGAAGCGTATGACGTCTACAAGCTAAGGAATGAATAGGCTTGACAGTAGAACCGTGGATAGAGTTGTTAAGGCGCTGTGTGGCTAGAACTCCAAACACCACTTTTTTTTTATTATTTTAAAAACGGAAATTTTCAAATCCCGGAACACTTAGACTCACACGAAGTCCATTGTACTACCGAGCAGAACTCCTTTTTCGTGTAGTGGTTGGGGAAACTTGGATTTTATTCGTTTCTCTTTTATGCTTGGCCACCCTCTCCAAATAGAACTTAGAAAAGAGTTTCAATGGTTCCTTCCTGATATCGGGCAAAAATCAACTCAGAAGGCTAAGGACACATTTCGCCGAAATACTAAACTGTTTAAGCGACGGTATCATGGTCCCAATTTCAAAGCCATAAACACCCGAAATCGTACCGGGCCTCCAAGTAACACGGAGATTTTGAATGCGATTTAATAAAAGTTGAAGAAAGCTTTGATCTTTCCTCCTGTCAGAATGACAATGAGCGGAAACCTAAATAAAAACAAAGAACCAACGAGACCAACTAGTAAAAATTAATATAGGGAAGGCATCAAGAAAGTAATTGAAAAAAATATTGAACTGAGGGTACCACTTAAAACTTAAAACTCAAATCGTACTGTGCGACGTGTAATAATAATAATAATAATAATTGGAGAAGTTTTAAAAATGTTGAAAGGAATGTATCCCTAGTCAGTGGAAAGTTGCGGAATTCATAATGGTACTAAAACCAGGAAAACCGCTGCGTGACAAAAAGCCTTGTAGACCCATGTCGCTTCTCCCAATTGTATCCAAAATTGATGAGAGGATATTACTCAAGCGCTTACAGCCAGTTATTGAGGAAACAAATCACCAGTTTGGGTTCAGAACCAAGCATTCAACTATTGACCAGGTATATAGGATCACTGACGTAGTTACGAAAACTTTTGAAGAAAAAAAGATTCACTCAAGCGTATTTCTTGATGTCTCGCAATCCTTTGATAAGGTGTGACATGAGGGCTTGAAGTTCAAATTACGACAAGTTCTGCCTGTACACCTATATAACATACTGGCAACATATCTCGAGAATAGACTTTTACGTGTTAGGAACGGAAAGGAGTACTTGCAATTCAAAGGAATTTCAGCTGGCGTACCATAAGGAAGCGTTCTTGGTCCGCTTCTGTATCTTCTATATAACCGTGAAAAAAGCACCGTCTTAGTTGCAGTAACTAACAAATTTATATCGAAGGGAAGTGTTGGTGAGTAAGAATCTCACACTACTGTGAGCAAGCGCCTGCGATCTTCCCAGTGTCTATAAAAGATTTCCACCTACACGTGGGGCTGGGAGGAAATGGAGTAATCCAAGCTTTTCCAAACCGCGCCAAATATAGATATCAGCCGTCCAATTGATAAGTGAAAACATTCCAGAAGGGTGGAAAAGCTTATAGTTATCAAATTCCTAAGAGGGTTTGAGTTCAAATACGAGTACATTATGGTTTACATACAGATTAAGTATGTGGAATGGAGTTGATATGGCAATTTTTGATTATAATTTCAAACCTACTGTTGTTTGCCCAAGCTTTATCCTCAGATGAAACCTCAGAAGAGTTGAAGTTCACGTAAATATTCTTGCAGACGGTCAAGTAACTTTGAAAGCTATAGACTTGTTTAATTTTGAGACGAATTTTATCGGGGAATCTCTGAAAATCCATGTATACCAAGGAGCGCAATTTCATCAGCATGCCTATTTCAGCTAGAAAATGAGAGCATAGAAGGAAATAAAATTCCTTGTGAACTTCATATGTGAGGTGCGAGATTCACAATATATCGGCCCTTGAAAGTAAGAACTGAACCAAATTAGTAGGTCCGCTTTCAAAATCAAAATCATCTGACAAGCCTATCCTGACGTACTTAAGTGTTCTATATTTCTCCATGTCTTTCAAAACCGTTATCGTTCTTCTTCCATTGCATCCTAAAATCCATTATACCAGTACAGCAATTAACACTCAGTGATTCTGAAGCTTAAATCGCCTTTCATGTCATACGAGTATCCTTAGCACTCACCTTTTTTGCATTTCTTTTGAATTGTCCTGGTAGGATCACAGCCAGGATCACCTTTCTTCAGTGTCAACGTTCTTGACCTGGTATTGGTTTTGGCATCACACTCTGACCATGGATTCTTTCCATATCGGCAGGAGAGTCCTAAAAAAAAGCAATACCATTAGGATGAATAATTTCCTATCTTAAATTTAAGTAACATGCAATTACAGTTAAATTCTGGTAAGAAATATTTTATTTTTATTTTTTATGAGTTCGTCCTTTTCTATGCTTTGTGCGATTTACTCCCCTCATCCCCTAGTACTGGTCATTATATGGATAATGGCATTTTTATTACCCTGTAAATTGTCATATCCTCTCAAGGACTCATCATTCTATTCATTCCGCTTAATGACTTCCATCTAATAAATTTATTTCTCATGCCACTTGTGTGCGCTCGTAACATCTCTCATATCCGGTCGCTAATCCTTGAAAGGAATTTATATCGTCTCATCTTGTTCTCGTGTGTCAAGTACAAATGGACAATGGTCATAAACAGACTACAGGGAGGACTAAGATACCTACATACTCGTACTAGTATATCTAGGACCAAGAATTGAAAAAAAAAAAAAAAGAAAAAAAGAAAAATAAGGTACTTACCACTCTGACTGCCATCGGTCTTTGTGCCTCGCTCATTACGGATAAGTATCTCGTGGTCATCCTCCTCCCAGATTTCGCCTTGAGACACCACTGTTGTAGGCTGTGTCTGTTCTGCGACTGGCAATGCCAGTGGTGTCTCCTGTACCTCTGTTGTGCCCAGAGCCTTTGTAGGCAGTAGTGACAATGACGCGATTACCAGCACCGCTGATACGATGAGAAAATTCATTTTTGTGCTCAACCGAAAGTCCTGCAAAAGAAAAAAAACCCAAACAAAAAGTACTTTTAGCCAGATGTTTATTTTCGTGAAAATTTAATCACAATTGATCGTAGGTCGGTTAAATGGGGGATAATAAGATTGAAATCGAAAGACAGAACGAAAACACCATGGATACCAATTTTTCAATAAACAAAATTAAATGTTTCGAAGGACTCCAAGAGCAAGACCAAGGTACGCATCATTTGGCACGGTAGTCGAGGGTGGCCAGCGCGTATTCAAAAGAAAGAATGAAACTTTTCTATTTCAGGGAATTAGTGAATTGAAGATATTATCTGCGTGAGATTCAATAAAAAAGCATCAATTGAACTTTGCAGATGGTAGGCGGTAGATGGGGTGGCATTGCGGGATTTGTTTAAACAACTTTCGGTTATAAATATCCCAGTTGGTTTCATCGTTTTATTGTGCTTAGTTAAGCAGAAAATTCTGTGAAAAGAAATGTCGTAGTAGCGCCAAAGGACTACTGGTCCACAGTCGTGACAATGGAATCGAAATGAATTTTTTTTTTTTTTTTTCCATTTCCCCTCACGAATATATTTTTCCAATCTGGGTTGGATTTAAAATTAAATAACAACAACCCTCCTCCAATTGAATCGATCTTTTGTTGCCGATTCTCAATTCAGCATACCAAATTGATGGAGATCCTTTTCAACTCGTGCTTATCTTGGAACACGTGGTGCGTTCATTTACTTAGTTACAAACGGACTTCAAAAAAATACTTTTCATTCTTTATTTACAGGCAACTTTTTCAATACTGTTAAATAATTACGATGCTTTTGTGACAGTACACCCCACCATTGATGATGAAGATACTAGGATTATCACACAACTTCTATGTACCTATACTCGTACACCTTCAACTAGTACTATCAACCTTACTGAGAGGTTGCTGGGGAAAGGTAGCAAGAGGGAAGCAAATTTATTCTAAGATACTTTTCCCCTGACTTAGACTGCTGCAGAATCATTTTTCAGATACAATATACGATAGTGGTGGGCTCAGTGTTTAATTTCATTAGGGTCTGGTACCAGAGTTGAGAGTTACACATGTGTCGTTCTCACTAGCTTTTCTGATATACTGCCTGACAATCGTTAGGTGTCACCCACACTTTCTTGAATTATTATATCCTACACCATAGGGTATATTAATTTAGTTTGTAACATAGAGAAGTAATATCGGTAGACCCCCAAAAGCCATGTCCGTTCGTCCGTCAGATGTTTTTGGGGCTTAAATTTTGAGTTACGAACATGAAATTTTATGCATAAGCTTTTCGGAATCCGTAACAGTACACGCCCACTGTTATAAAAATTTCTTTCACTTTCAATATTTTTGCTAGAAAGTGAAAAATATTGCCGAGGAAAAATATGTAGACGTTCTTCTTCTTTTTTTCCTTATGGCGAAGAAGGATCACAGCCCTCCCACTTTACTGCATCTCTACTGGTCCGCCTGTGGGGTTTGCTGGTTTGACCTCGGGAAGTACCGGCAGTCTTCCCGGTTTCGGATCAAATCGTCACTGAGGCTAATCAAATGCTGGCATTTGTGTGATCCAGTTTGGTCTGCCTTTTTTGCGCGATTGTGTAGGAACGTTGATTGATATTGCCTCTTTGACGGGCTTCGAAGGATGTCTCCTTTGAACATGACAATACCAACTGAGCCGGTCGTGCTCTATCTTGCTTGTGTTGGGTTCTTTTACATGAAGGCTTCCTCGAATCTTTGAACTTCTTATTCTATCAATCTTCGTTACTCCTGCTGTCATGCGAAGCATCTTCATCTGAGCTACCGTTAATTTGCCCTCATTCTTTTTGTACATTGTCCAGCATTGTGAACCGTTTGTGAGCGCCGGACATACAACTGCGGTGTAAAGCCTTCCTTTCAGCTTAGGGGACATTTTTCGGTCACGATTGTTGGAGTTTTCCCGCCACTTCATACACTATACGTTTACGCGATGATGTTATTATGACAAGTTGCCTCGCTACTGATCCCAGATGTTTGAACTTTTCGCACTTGGGAAGCATTTTTCCATTCAAGTAAATGTCTGGAATAGGCCGGTGTGGATCAGAGAACGGGCAGCACAGATTCTCTGTCTTTTTTGAACTAATACGGTACCCATTTCCCTCAAAAACATCCACCCATACTCGTACATCAAGTGCTCGTTGCAGGGCCATTTGATCTTCGCTTATGATAGCTCCATCGTCAGTAAAGAATAACTGATGCACTTTGCTTCCCTGGTGTACACCGACTTTGATTGGGAAGTCTTCGGTGATTCCTGCGGGACATCTTATTCTTGTCCTTGCTCCCTTATACATGCCCATGATCATGCGCACGTAGGTTTCTGGAACTCCTCGTTGTCTTAGCGCCACCCATAAAAGATCTCTTGGTTGTCTATCAAAGGTTTTTTCAAAATCAACCAACATCATATGCAAGTCCTTTAAGGAATCTCGATGTTTTTCCATTATGATCCTTATACTTCGGATTGCATCTGTTGTTGATTTTCCCAAGACAAACCCGCACTTGTCATCAGATAGCCATATTATTTTCAGCAGTCGGCCATCTAATACCCGCTCAACAATCTTCATGGTGTGTGAGATCAACTTGAACGGTAGTTATCGCAGTTTCGGGTATCGCCGCTCATAAGATTGGAGATAAGAATCATGAGCCATTTGGACCCGATGTCTCCCATCTTTTTCCAGAACTCAGAGACTAACTCTCTCTCCTGACTTAGCCACGCCCACCTTCTGCTAAGAAAAAGCTGTAGCAACAGTTTTCTATTCATTTTATTAGGGATGAGTTAGAAGATGAGGGATAGGGTATAATACGATCCGTTCCAGATCGTTCCAGGAGCTGTCTATAAAGATGGTCGTCTTGATTTCCAAATAGAATAATGAGATCCAACTCTATAAAAGTACCCGATACGACTCTGATGACAAGTCAAGAACAAAATAATAGGAGAATCTATCTGGCCCATCGAAAAAAGTAGTTTTTCTTCAGAGAAGATGATGGCATTCAAATGATTTAAAATTTTTTGCTTTTAATCATACACCTTAGACATTTCTCCCCGATATCCCTCGCGTTC
The DNA here is from genome assembly GCA_963082735.1 of Pocota personata. Lineage (NCBI taxonomy): Eukaryota > Metazoa > Arthropoda > Insecta > Diptera > Syrphidae > Pocota > Pocota personata. Next base: position 37,790,856 of record OY720431.1, read on the forward strand.
TTGGGGATAAGGAGCAAAATCTTCCTCTGACTCCTGCAACAAATGATTTTATTGCTCTCAATATCTCGCCGTAGGCTATCATTTTGTTGCTCCGTCATACGGATGTGTTTCTTACAAAAAGATTGGATGCTCACCAGAATGCGCATCATGCTACGATGAATAGAAAAGCTGAGTTCCTTTCAAACAATCCTTCGTCGGATATTTGCTACTAGAAAGTACGACTGCGAACTCTATGAGGTTAGGGTCACTGGCTCTGCCACATGACATGGACATCAATGTTTCTGCCAAGAATGTCCTAGAATCTCTGCCCCCCAATTCGAGAGGACAGGATAAACTAGCTGTTAAGCTCAGATTCGTACGTGTACTAAGACAGTCGTGTTACTTACATCGCATATGAATGCACTTCTGTACTTCTTCTTCTTCACTTATGAAGCCATTCACCAGGTTTCAGTACTTTCTCCGTCCGTTTTTCTGATTTATGTCAATCGACTCTTTTCTGGTACTAGACACGCCAAAAATAAAGTGTTGTCTCCTGTCTATGAAGTGGGACACAAACGTGGTCAACCTTAGAATTGGGCTTAAGGCATCTAATGGCTTATCAATGCTTGACATGCATATTAGCCTAGACCTTCAATGGAACCAGAAGAAAACTGATGCTGGAAAAGGTGCTGCTAGAGACGTAGGATTCCTTAAAAGGTGTAAACCATTTTTCACCCCTGCTGACTTGGCCATATTCTATAAAGCTTTTGTTCGTCTGCCACTTGAATATAACTTGTATGTTTGGGTGGGAGCTCCCGTCACATGCTTGAGTTTAATTTATCGTGTTCAGCGAAATCTATATGCAGCCAAATCCCTTTGTTCGAAAACCAACTGAATGTCAGCGCTTGTGTACCTTTATTTCCACCATAAATGTTCGGACAAAATGTATAGTTGTGTCCCGATTATCCATCTGTCGTAATACACGTTCACACCAATCACCGTAGAATATTGTTTTTTAGCCATTCAATGTGGAATAACTTGCCCTCGTCAGTATTTCGAGAAACGTATAATTTGCAACAATTTTAAAATTAACGCATATCGTTACCTCACTTTCTTTTCTTGTCTGTCCACTGTTTAACTCTTTCATTTAAGTCCAACACTGGGTTAAAAATTAGGTATCCGTGACAAATAACTAACTGCTGCTTTGAATACAAATTATAATCTCATTTTTAAAAGAAAAGGCCTTACATTTCATTGATTTTTTTCGACTTTATTCAGTTGTGGATTATCACAAACTTCTGTCAGAACTGTACTGAGTTCTACTACTCCATTCTATACAGCTGTAATCGACATATAAGTTTGTCCCGCTCGCACTTTGCAACCATCTTGCACAAATCTGCTGACATATTCAACTTTTGACTTCTTCTCTTGCCTTTCGGTGAAGTAACTAGCACAGCTCCGACTAACAAACAGATAATTCAGATCGCGTTTTTGTAGCTTATATTTAATTGTCATAAATAAATAAAAGGTGACCAGATAGCAATGATAGTATTTCCAATTGTTATTTATCAGCAGCTGTCAAAGTTACCAATGACATCCAGCTGTCAAAATATTCAGTAAGGATTGTTATTTCACCGTGCAGCATTTGACGCTTCCCGAACGTATGCAAATTATTAAAAAATATTATCGAACTTCCGGCTCAGTTGTAAATACGCAACGTGAATTTCGTCGTGAGGTCGGTCATCATCATGGCTTCAGTGCGCAGGCAATTTGTCGTACCGTGGAAGAGTTTGAGCGTGAGTACACTCTTTTGGACCTTAAGCCACCAACCAGATAGAGATCGGTGCGAAGTGAAGAAAACATAGTCGCCGTAGCGGCCAGTATCGAAGAAGAAGCCAGAGAGTCAACCAGGCTTATTTTGCAGTTGGATTTGGGCCTACATCCGTATAAGAATGTGTTGACGCAAGAATTGAAGTCGGACGACAATAGACAACGCCGTGAGTTCGCTAATTGGGCTCTGGAAATGTTGGCCGCAGATTCGGACTTTGGGCAAAATAATATCTTCTCGAACGAGGCCCATTTTTGGCTCAGCGGCTATGTCAGCAAGCAAAATTGCCATTACTGGAGCAACCACAATCCACAAGTGTTCGACCAAGCATCAATGCATCCACAAAGATTGACTGTTTGGCGCGGTTTATGGCACGGCGGCATCATCGGACCTAATTTCTTTCGAAATGAGAAAGAAGACACTGTTACCGTCAATGGTCCTCGGTATAGAACGATGTTAACCGACTTTCTGTAGCCAGAGCTGGACAACATTGATATAACCGAGCTGTCAAGTCAAGTCCTTAGTCTACGCTAATAAGCCAACCACTTTAGACGAGCTCGAGGCCAACATTCGAGACGCTATTACCTGAATAAGGCCGCACATATTGGACCGACCGCTTGAAGTACTGCCAGCAATGCTGAGGCGGCCATTTGTATAATGTGCTGTTCCATACATAATGGCATGAATGTCGTTGTTTCAAAACAAAGCTCACACCGCTGTTGTTTTATATAAATTTCTTTTCCTATCGTTCTTATCTGGTCACCCTATATTTGAAGTTTTGGAAACTTGGTAGTTTGCTTGATACATGTGATATTTTCAACCCCCACACAGTCATTTTATGTAGCGCCATTTGTCCCCAAAGACGTGAAGTTTTTAACACCCATCTATACTTTTCTTTATGCATTGCTGTTCTTTCATTAAGTCTCGATAAAACAGATTTTTTTTTTTTTTTATAATTTGCACGTGTTAAAGAACACGTCCGTTTTGTGGAAAATGGGAAGAGACAGAGAGAAAGACGAGTGGTGTAGTTTGAAACTTAGGTGGTACTAAGTTTCTGTAAACTCCAAGGGTGGCTGTCCAGATAACTGGGGAGTATTTGTTTGTTTTCGCTTTTATTGTCGTTGCTTATGATTCACAGTATTTTTTTCCATCCTCCTGATGTCATCATCACGATTAAACGTCATGATTGATTAGATGATCACGTCATGTTTTATTTGAACAATATGAATGAAAATATTTATACAAAAAGTAACCTACACTGGGTGGAAGGTAATAAAGTGTAAGTATAGATATTTTCAGTGATTTTTGTACCTCAGTTTTGGAGTTCTTTCGGGTCGATGTTTGACAGTTAAGAGTGTCGCTTTACGCTTACACTTTATGGTATAATATAATTTAAGAGTAACTGCCTGTTCAACACGGTTATTGGTAATATTGGTTTTAAATGCATGCTATATCGATTTTTTTATAATTCCTACTCGTAACTGTACATTAATTAGTAGGATATTTTTCACCATTATTTTTATTAATTTTTAATGGTAACTTTAATTCTATGACGGTGAACAACACCCCTATGGAACTCACAGTTGTCCCGTGTCATATAATTTAAATTGACAGAATTTATTGCATAACGGTAATAAAATTCAGTTTATGTAATTGATAGATTGTGAGTTATATTTAATTTACTGCGTTTCGTAATACTTTCATTAAATTACGTGAATAATTTAATTATTTCTTAATTGATTTGATTTAACTACAGGCATTCTGAGAATTTAATGAATTTAATGGGATGGGTGTCAAATGACAGCTGAAAGTTGGAATATTTAAGCAATTTGTAAATATTTAATTGAAATTATTAACAACTTTAATATTTATGGATTAAAAGTAATAAAATTTAAAATGATTATAGAAACACCGACTCGCTCACAATTGAAGGCAAGTTGAAATAAAATTGGTTAAGGATGCACACGAATTGAAACTTTTTCATATGCGTAGCTGTATAGAGCTCATAAGTGTTCGCCTTTACGTTATCCTTTTGTGTGCACTTGAAACTCTACTCAACTCATTCGTTTCTGAAAGAAAACACTTCAGGCGTTTCGAAACTAATTTCAAAGGAAATCCGCTTAAAGGACACGCAAAGGAGAAATTAAGAGAAAAGGAAAAAAAAAGGAATGTGAGCCCCGGTGTGGGAGAAATGTTTTTCTCATCTTTTGTCGGTTTCAAGTAGAATGAGAGCAAACGAATTCATTAAACCTGCTACACTGCCGCAAGGATACGAGTATATGCAGTAGACTGAGCACGTGCACAGCTCCATAAGGCACAGACAACACCGTTTTTCACCTCCTGCTCCTTACAAAGTGCATTTTGATTGCTGTAAGCGAATACGTTGCAAGGACTACCCAAAGGTATACATGCAACTAGATCCTTTACATATTTTTCAATTGGCGATGGAAAGATGCCGGATGGATTCGTTCGTTTTTCATGAAGAACGATGCACGTATAATATGCATGAATCTTAAGATTTATATTTTTCTCGAAGGAAGTTGCATGTTATTCTGTGTATCTCTGCATCCGTTGTTGCAGGATAATGGCTGAATTTGTGCCCATTAAATAAACATGCAACCCTAAGTGGATTATGTCGTGTGTATGCTTGCGCTATCGTTAGAATGAGGCGACCTCCCCCATCGAATACATTACAGGACCCTGCAAAGAAGTAGGGGCAGGCGACTAATAACATGGCAAAGTTGCTGCCAGCTCACTTCATCCTCGTGAATTTCATTTACATCCCAACAACGTAGACAGGCAGTTATTCCCTTTAATTTCTGCGACGATTTATTCTGATGGAAGGATATTTATCATCCACCTTTGGGTGGTATACTGGTGGTGGTCGGTACATCTTTGGGTGGCTTTAAGGTGTCCTTTAGGTTGAGTAAAAATTCACACTCAGTATGCCTAGAGTAATCTATTTAATGTACGCTTTATGATGTGGGAGGACACATTTTTGTTGAACGCAATTTTTTATCTTTTATTCTTTTATTTTATTTTTTATGACAGGACATTTGTGGAGGAACTGGATTTTTGTTGGTTTTTTTTTTTTTTTTTTGTCGGTTTAATAACGCGAATTATGGGCGCACATTGTTGGAGTGGTTTTTTTTTCGTTTTAATAAAACGTGTGGCACGAGTGCGATGTACTTGTACTTTCGCGCAATGAAATGAGTGGTATGCAAATTATGTTGGACATTATTGGATTACAGCCATCGGCGTCCATAAGGTCACGAAATAAGTTCTTTTCTTTTTTTCTGCAGAGGAGCAATAATGCTTATTGTACTTTGGAGCCAAGTGATTTATCTTGCGTAATTCTTGTCCACTTTATTGAAAAAGTTTTGGCAACGACACATATGGAGGCTTGGAAATTTCAAGTCTTAAATTGATAGGTTATGGTGGGTAGATGTTACTTAAAGTAAGGTAGATGCCCTCTGGACACACATGGAGGCTTGAAATTTTCAAGTCTTAAATTGATAGGTTATGGTGGGCAGATGTTACTTAAAGTAAGGTAGATGCCCTCTGGACCAGCACTAGGTGGTTCAGAGAATTATGCATAAAGACTTCGGATTATAGCCTTGCAAGGTCCAACTGATTCAGGAATTGAAGCGAAATGATCAGCGCTACAGAGGCATGATAACCGATTTTTGTTGGCCACAAACTAAGGAAATTAACTTGGGCGACCTCTGGTTTCAGCAAGATGGCGCTACGTATCATACAAGCTGTTCAACAATCGATCTTTTGCGCACTAAGTTCAATAATCGTGTAAGCATCCGTTTTGGTGATGTTGCTTAGCCTCCACAGAGCTGCGATTTTACGCCGTTGGACTTTTTTGTGCGGTGTCGTTAAAAATCTATATTATGCTGACAATCCGATTCAGGCGCTTAAGCACAATACTGATCGAGCTATTCGTGAAATAGATTCTATAAATAATCGCAGTCTTCAACAAAGTATAAAACTTTGAAAAATATTAAATGGAAACAACAAATGGCCCACCCTTTATTATCGTTCTCTAAGACTATCCTTAGATATTAGAAATTTCCTCCTTTTTTCACGTTCCCTTTTGCCAACGTCTGACAAACATCCGATAATAAAACTGTCATAGTAAAGTTTCCCTTCGGAAACGGCAATAAATTATAGGTCTCTTCCATTCGAAAATCCACAGGGTGTCCACTAAAAATGGGATGAAACCTCAACTTGTAGCAGCAGTGCAGTAGTATCATAGGGTGTAGGTTAGGTTAGGTGGCTGTCCCCACTCAGGCAGGGATACACTTAAACCAAGGATAGGTTCATTGTGAAACTACAAAAAGAACCGTATTATAGCCCCCAGGAACCCTACATGACTAGTTTCTTCTTAAAGGAAGACACAAATAGGTCACCATTGCGATATTAACCTCTTTTTGCTCCGCATCTACTCGTATGTGTTGAACCATCCAGATCCAAAGACAAAACTCTCTATTTTGTAAATATCAAGCCTGGCCAAGTCGTTAAGATTTTCATAGAAGTATTCCCCTAAGGTTTTCCTTCTCAATATTGATAAGGCAGGACAGGTAAGTAATAATTTTAAAAAAATGCTAAAACCGTTGCACCTTAGCAATCTAAAAATACTAATTCCCCTGCGAGTTACCAGATATTTTCTCAATTGAGGAAAGAGTTCATATTTTTATCGAATTTTATTTGGAAAGTAATCTTAAAACTAACCCTAGGTATTTTTGGACCTTCATCAATTCGAAACGTTACATTTTTGGGGGATAACTCCAATAATCCGTCAAAAATCGTGGATATGTTTGCGACTATTTTCAAAGTATTTACAATTCTTCGAATTTGGTTAGTCCCCATAATGAATACTTTGATTCTTTACCGAGTGGTAGTATCATATTTCAAAGGGATGAAATCTACAAAGCACTCGTTGGATTGGAAGCTAATTCTAAAGCAGATGTTTAGGTCCAAATGCCTTAAAACTTTGCGGTAATTCATTTTGCACACCACTGCAGATAGTTTTTAAACAATCTCTCGCTTGTGGAGTTTTCTTAAAGATTGAAAGTACTCTTGTGTTTCTCCCACCTATAAAAATGGTAAAAAGGATAACGTTTGCAGTTATATGCCTATTTAGGAACTGCCAGCTGTACCAAAACTGTTGGACAATGTTGTAAACAGAAGACAACACGGCTTTTGGAAATGCAGATCCACCTGCTCGAAATTAGTCAAATTTACCAACTTTTGGTCTAGGGCAATGGAAAGTCGTAACGAAGTTCACCTTGTTTACACTGACTTTATTAATGCTTTTAAACTTACTTAAAAAGTTAAAAGCTTTTGGTTTCTCTGGGCCATTACTAGCGTGGTTACGTTCATACTTAACGGGCAGAAAAGAAAGAGTTTCCATTGGGAATAAATTTTCTAAAGAAATATAATTTTCTAAAGAAAATAGTAGCTACTTCTGGCGTACCAGAAGGATGCCATCTGGGGCCTTTGTTCTTTCTGCTTTTTATAAACGTATTGCCCTCAGTCTTAAAGTTTTGTCTCTGTCTTCTTGAAAACATTGCGAAATGTGCCTCAATGTCGTTTACCCATTCAACCTAGATATTTAATCGATGATAAGTTGTTAAAGGTTGTTAATGACTTTAAGAATCTTGGAGTAATTTTAGACCATAAACTTGCTTATCGAATACTCTAAGGCAAATTCTTTTAGTCGGCTTCCTTAAGCGAAATTTGACTGATTTTAAGGATCCATATACTCTAAAAGCTATCCACTGTAGTATAGTTCGCCCAATACTTGAATACTGTTGTATTGTCTGGAATTCTATCGCCTTAAATAAAATTATAAGAATTGAAAGAGTCGAAAAAAAAAAAAAAAAATTCTTCGCTTTGCCCCACGTCTTTTTTTTTTTTTTTCTTAAGCTGACATCGAGGTTTCTTATACAAGGTGGGGCAAAAGTAATGTCATAATATGAAAAAAATTGGGTTCTGTTTTCACGAAAAGTTTATCTGAAGGCGTAAAATTAATGACATTAAGTCGAAAAAATTATATCAGTCAAATGACCACCTCTTAAGGACAGTTGTGCTTGTTTTATGGCATTTCGAATTTTTGCTCGCAAAAAATCTGGCTCCAAATTGGTGATTTCATCTTCAATGTTGCGAGATTTCAAAAAGCCCCAAAGGAAGAAGTCTGGCCCCGTCAGATCTGGCGGTCTGGCCGGCTAGTTCAAATCGCTAAAAAGGGAGATCACACGGCCGGGATATTGGTGATTCAAAATATCCATCGTTGCTCGAGCTGTGTGAGTGGTTACTCCGTTCTGCTTGAACTAACAATGCTCGTGACCCAATTGCGGCAAAAAAAAAAACTCTTTCAACATCTGTCTGTAGCGCTCAGCAGTTACGGTTAAGATGGTGCCGTCGGCGTCTTCAAAAAAATTAAGGGCCAATCACTTTTCACTGCAAATGCCGCACCAAACAGTCACTTTGAGGGAATGCAATGGATATTCGTGCATTTCATGTGAATTCTCCGTGCCCCAGAAATGCAAATTTTGTTTATTCACATAACCACTCAAGTGGAAATGGGCTTCGTCGCTCATTATGATTTTGGATACGAAATCATCCTCTTCTTGCACCACGTCAGAGCATGGGAGTAAGTTAACCTCATTTGACAGTCAGCAGGCAGCCATTGGTGAACGGTTTGCACTTTATAAGGGAACATCTTCAGGTCTTTCACCAAAATTCGACGCAACGAACGTCTGCAGATGACAAATTGTGTGCATCGTTATCTAGTCGATGTTTGTGGGCTCTCTCGGTGATATTCTCTGCCGAACGAGCAATGCGGGGCTGGCCACTTCTTGCGACATCTCTAGTGGACCCAGTTTGCACGAGACGCTCAGCCAATCGCTTAATTGTTCGCGCATGGTGCAGGACGACGAGAAAAACGACGACGAAATTCATGCTGCTTAATGCAACAAACCGGAAATTGGTTAAATAAGCAGTAACAATTATTCCGCGCTCTTCAGGTGTGTATCACTCCATTGCTTGTTGTCAACTAATTCTCTATCTGTCTACAACATAAATGTCAAAGCACAATGACATTTGACGCCATTTGCAAAAATTATGGCACATTCACATTATGGCATTACTTTTGCCTCATCTTGTATATCAAAATGCTTGTTGCTCGGAATGCAATGAATGGTGTAATCTTCGTAAGGGACTTGCTTTGTGGTTCACGAGACTGCATAAATTTGCTGAAACTCATTAATATCTATGTATGCTCCGCAAAGAATGCTTACGAGTAGAGCGAGACTGCTATTGCTTGAAACTCAACCATACCTTATACGGCACCTGCGAGATTATTTACTTATGTTCTAATTTGTTTAATTAATTTAGATATTCCTATGCCAAGAAATACTTTCAAGACACATTTAATGTTAACCTTAAATGAAACTTAAATGTTTATTTTTTATATTTTACTCTGTTGACTCATGTAAATCGTAGATAAATAAACAAATAATAATTTCCCCCTCCTCCTCGTCTCAACAGCTTCTACAGAGATCGTTGGAGGGGACACCCATCTTAATAGCATGTCACAGGGTGTATCTAAAATTTTAATTTTCCATTTTTTTTACGAAGTTGAATCTTTAATTTCAGATGACACTCATAAACATAAAAAATGTCAGTGTCACTTGGTGGCTCGATTAAATCAAGTTTGGTGTTCAAAATCAATTCGAAATTAGTTCGAAATTATGACATCGGAAAAAATACATATTTTTCTAATATTAACTGGTACTTGACTGATAAGATTTTAATTCCTAGCACCGCCATATACTTTTTTAATAAGAAAGTGATTTGTGAAGGGGATAAATTCATCTAACTTTTGTGGATCTGAAGTCGTAACTCCTTCAGGCGATGCAAAGAAATACAATCCCATACTTTACTTAACAATATCTTCAAACATCTACTATTTCATTCCTGATAAAAGTAACTTAATATCAATCTATCTGCAGTGTAAACATAATAAAAAAAACAATCGTTTATCGAACCTACACCGCGATTTCATTCACCTCTTATCATTCAAAACCCAGATACATATTTCTCCACCTTTGTTTACTGATTAAACATATTAAACAACCGACGGAAGCACCATAGCTAGCTGTGTATTTTACTATCTCTTCATCTCTTCATTGCACACGGAATTAATTAATTTCATATCGATAACCATCGACCATTTGCGGTTACCAGAAAATTAAAAAAAAAAAAAACAAAATTTCATTCAATGGCCGAAACAATGGCGTAAGTTAACCACACTGTGACTAATGTGCGGCTACTGTTTCAGTTGATAAGATTTCTATAATACATTATGGTCTACTGGTATTCCGGTCACCCACCCCACTGCCCACTTCCGCCACTCTAATTGATTTTATATCGAATAATTGAAATTCTCGTTGAGTTAAATTTCGATAATAATTTAACAAACGCAAACAAATGGTGTTAGATGTAGATAGACGGCTGCATTAAAATGAATTATTCCTAGACATGTATCTCTTTGAAAAGAATAAATCTGACTAATTAGCTGTTGAACTTAATTTATTTAGTTAAATGGTGGTGCTTACAAGTATACATATGTTTGTATGTAGTTCTAATAAAGGCATTTGTTTAGATTCTGATTTTGTTTCATATTTTAGACGACAACAAATTAATTTTTTTTTAATCGGCTATTGGTTTACATACTCGTAACATACAAATGTCTTACTCAGCTAATTAAAATAAAAGACAAAACTCATTTACTGATTGTAAGCCAATTTATTTCTTACAGACTACGATAACAATTAGAATTATTTTTTTATGTAATTAAATTAATCTTCTTCTTCTTCTTCTTACGGCGCAGTTATGATCCGGAGTAGAAGGATCACAACCTTCCCACTTTACTGCATACCTACTGGTCAGCTTGTGGGGTTTGCCGGTTTGACCTCACAAAGTACCGACAGGCTTCCCGGTTTCGGATCACTTCGTCACTGAGGCCAATCAAATGCTGGTGTTTTTGCATTTGTGTAATCCAGTTGTTTTTTGGTCTGCCTTTTTTGCGCGATTGCGTAGGAACGTTGATTGATATTGCCTTTTTGACGGGGTTCGAAGGATCTCTCCTTTGACAATACCAACTGAGCCGGTCGTGCTCTATCTTGCTTGTGATGGTTTCTTTTACATGAAGGCTTCCTCGAATCTTTGAACTTCTTATTCTATCAATCTTCGTTACTCCCGCTGTCATGCGAAGCATCTTCATCTCAGCTGCCGTTAATTTGCCCTCGTACTTTTTGTACATTGTCCAGCATTGTGAACCGTATGTGAGCGCCGGACGTACAACTGCGGTGTAAAGCCTTCCTTTAAGCTTAGGGGACATTTTTCGATCACAGAAGGCAGCGGAGTTTTCCCGCCACTTCATCCACCCTACGCTTATGCGATGATTGATGTCATCATCACAAGTTGCTTCGCTATTGATCATAGATCCCAGATATTTGAACTTTTCACACTTGGGAAGCACTTTTCCATTCAAGTAAATGTCTGGAATAGGCCGGTGTGGATCAGAGAACGGGCAGCACAGATACTCTGACCTTTTCGAACTAATACGGTACCCATTTCCCTCCAAAACATCCACCCATACATCAAGTGCTCGTTGCAAGGCCATTTGATCTTCGCTTATGATAGCTCCATCGTCAGCAAAGAATAACTGATGTACTTTGGGGTCCGTCACTTTTCCTTCAAGCAGATAATCAAGGACTGCAATAAATAGCATAGGACTAAGGACGCTTCCCTGGTGTGCACCGACTTTGATTGGGAACTCTTCGGTGACTCCTGCGGGACATCTTACTCTTGTCCTTGCTCCCTTATACATGTCCATGATCATGCGCACGTAGGTTTCTGGAACTCCTTGTTGTCTTAGCGCCACCCATAAGAGATCTCTTGGTTGTCTATCAAAGGCTTTTTCAAAATCAACCAACACCATATGCAAGTCCTTTAAGGAATCACGATGTTTTTCCATTATGATCCTTATACTTTGGGTTGCATCTGTTGTTGATTTACCCGAGACAAACCCGCACTGGTCATCAGATAGCCTTATTATTTTCCGCAGTCGGCCATCTAATACCCGTTCAACGATCTTCATGGTGTGTGACATTAGCTTGACAGAACGGTAGTTATCGCAGTTTCGGGTATCGCTCTTCCCTTTGAGCAAAGGAAGAAGATAACTTTCCCTCCACTGATTAGGCTTGGATCACCGCTCATAAGTTTGGAGATAAGAATCATGAGCCATCTGGACCCGATGTCTCCCAGCTTTTTCCAGAACTCAGAGGGTATCTCGTCTGGCCCAACCGCTTTTCTTTTTTTGGAGTATTTGACGGCATTCCTAACTTCTTCGACAGTAATGTCGGATATTTCGTGATGGTTAGGAGCGGCTCTTGGAAAGTATAGCCGGGGAAACTGTTCGTTCAGAAGTCTTTCACAATACTGTCGCCATCTATGGAGAATTTGATCGTCTTCCACAAGAAGCTGGCCTTGAGCATTATTAATGAACTTTGGGAAACGAATCTCCTGAGCATTCCTTCTTCTCTGGGCGGCTATTTTGAAGATAGTTGCTCCCTTATTCAAGTTGTTTTGTTTTCCTATCAGACGCCGAAGACGATATTTTCTCCAACTCCCGATAGAGGCCTTCCATACTTTTTGCTTGTAATTGGGCGCACTTCTTCTTAGCGAGACCTTTGCAAAATCTATATATCACTTCAAGGCGAGCTTTTTCATCTCTATTAGTAGAAGAGCACTTTGACCAAGCCTTGAAAGCCGTTTTCTTTTCCCGTATCACTACTTTGGCTTCATCTCTCCACCACCATGTTTCTTTGGCGTGTTGGCCTTTCGACGTTCCAAGCAGTGATTTGGCTCTCTCCAAGCAAGATCGCTGTAGGGACCTCATCGATGATGGTAAAGAGGTAATTTGTCATGTTGGTAATAAAAACTTCGCCTTCTCCTTTGTTCAGCTTGTACCAATTGATTTTCTCAGCCACCTTTGTTTGCTCATTTGTTTTCTTCCCCGTCTCCATAAAAAATGTCTGTAAGGAGGAGACGGTATTGCTGGGTGATCGCCTCTCCCAGGATCACTTTGCAATCTTGAACCCGGGGCTTCATGAAACTGGCGTCAATCTGTGTTTCATTTCCACTACTGCTGTAAGTGATCAGGTGCCGGCTTTGTTTGACGAACATGGTATTTAGCACGATAAGACCATATGACTTGCACATGCTTAGGATGTCTTCACCTGGAGAATTCCTGGTGCCGTTCCCCAGTCCTCCATGGCAGTCTTCATAGACTTCATTTGTTTTCCCGACATGTCTGTTCAAATCTCCGCCAACAAACAAAAGCTCTTCCTTTGGGATGTTTTTGATGAGGTTGTGAAAATCCAGCCAGAATGCATCTTTTTCTCTCTGTTCGCATCCGACTTGGGGAGTATATGCGCTTACAATATTCCACACCTCACCCTGCATCACCAATTTGAGAGACATCAAACGGTTACTGGATTTTGAAATGGTCAAGATGTTGCCAAGTAGCTCTGCCGCGAGGATGATAGCAATTCCGTTTTTACCTTGTTCCGATCCATAGAACATCTTGTAAGCTTTTGTCTTAACGTCCAAGAAACGCGCCCGATTCCCGGTGTTTCGCCATTTCGTTTCTTGTACACACAAGATGTCCACTCGCCTTCTAATCATCATTTCTTCAAGCTCGTAGCTGCGACCTTTCATACTTCCAAGGTTCCAACTCGCGAATCTTAGGTTACGCGTAAGCCGTTGCATTATTTTGCTATCCTCCGGAAACCGAATAGCTTTGACCCGAGCATTTCTGCTCGTCCCAGGATCACAGCCATTTGATCTTCCTTTTACAACACCGGTGATCTCCAGTCGTGTCAACCCACGGATTCGCATGCACACTTGCGGGACAGTTTTAAGATGATATATGTGTCGCTAGGCTCACCTGGATATTTTAAAAATTGCCTAGATGTGATTTTCCCCTTAGTCGCCTTCTACGACAAGCGCTATGAATTTATGGGGGGCGCTGCAGTGATATTCTTAACCCGTCCCTGCACGGGTATGTAATTAAATTAATAAGTTATATATATTGGGACATTAAACATAAAATATTAGATTTAAATGTATCTCGTGAACAATTAATAAACAAATCTACATTATTGCAAACTAAGTTAGCTTCTCTGATGCAACGAGGGATGGGTTAATTTCGACCATAGATAGTGCGATGAAATATGTAAAGATCCCTTGAGGGAGAATGCACATTTAGCAGAGCGAGAAGCATATGACATTTAATAATGATAGATTAGAATGTCTCTTACGACCTGCAGCGGAATCTCTTACTGGCCATCTAGCCCATGAATATTTTGTATCTTTCGATAGAAATAATCTCGGAGCTGGAAGTGCTTCGTCATCCGAACTGCCCACTAAACTCAAGGTCAGGTAAACTTTCCCCATCTGAACAGTCCATGTCGTAGTTAGAACCACTACCGGAAATGTTTTCCTTCTTGCCCTCACTTGCAGTATCAATTGCCTCATTGTCACTCAAATCACTTTCATTATTCAGCACTTCTTCAATATCATTTCGATATTGCCATATTGATCTATGTCAAATTATAGATGCATCAATCAATACCTAGTATGTACATACTTGTGCAACGCGTAAATAATTCACTTACTTTTGTATTCCTTATTTTTAGAGTTTACCAGTAATCGTAGATCTCACGGAAAAGAATGACTACCTGTTTTGACATTCCCTTCTAGCGTTCTATTGTTTTGTTCAGTTTTTACCTTGTACGCAAATAACTGAGTGCAGCTATATAAATAGTATGTGCGAATAAGCTGCTAAGTTTGTTAATACATAAAACCACATTCTTAGATGAGGTGGACTTCACATTAATTTTATAAGCTTTATTCCCTTTATTTATACAAACAAAATGCTTCGTAAAAGAGAACAATGAACTACGAGCTAAACTTAATGAAATGGAGCGACTCTTCCACGAGCTTAAAAAGGAAGTAGATGCTCTGCGAAAAGAAAACGAGGATCTCAAGAACATTAATTTACCGAAAGATCCCGATACAACGCCAAACCGTCCAGCAGGTGAATATTTTACGGATGAGGAAGAACTTGCCCACGAAACCAATCCGGCCTCCAAAAAAAGGCCTAGCAAAAAACGTAAGGCCGTTACTTCACCCGAAGTTTCACAAAAGGAAGATAAGCCTGCCGTATAAAACAAGGCAAAAACCCAAGCGAAAAATCGCCCTCCACGCCCTGTCATCAAACGCGGTCTCCCACTTTTTATGCTTACCTTTGATTGAACCAAGAATGTGGACGTAATCGTCAAAATGAAAACCATTCTAAACATCAAGGTAAAAGTCGAGCCCATGCGTAAGGGCAAGAGATCGATACCTCAGTGTAAGCAATGCCAAGGCTTTAACCATACGCAGGCATACTGCCAGAAAGAACCACGGTGCGTAAAATGTGCCAGTACACATCTCTCGGAAGAGTGCAACATAACCAAGCATGTCCCAGCGGTCAGCGCGAATTGCATGGGAAACCATCCAGCGAACTATCGAGGTTGCGAAATCGCCAAGGAACTTCAAAAAAGACTCGATACTCTAAAAAAAACCGTTACACCCGGAAACAAATTTAAAAGATCCTAAAATCGATAAGCCTAAGACCGTTAAGCCGATAAAGGAAAATATAAAAATTGCACAAGAGAACGTCGCTGGTCCAAGTCCAAAGGAAAAACTGCCACTGGCTGAAAGTACGAAATCGTACGTACAAAACAAAGATACTAACGTGGAATGCAAACGGCATCTTGGCAAAAACAGACGAATTAGAAATCTTTTTATGGAAAAACAATATTGATATATGTTTGATATCGGAAACCCACTTAGAAAAAGGACCTGGACCCAGAATAAAAGGCTACAGTGATTACCACGCGCATCATCCTTCGGAAAATGCGAGAGGCGGTTCCTCTATGAACATTAAAGAATACATTAAGCACTCCGAAAACATTAAAGTAGAACTGGATTCTATGCAAATAAGCTCAGTTTCCGTAAAAAATAAATCATTTAGACAACCAGATCGGATCGGGTTACTTCCCTCCGGGATATAGGCTGGTGAACGACGACCTCGTTCACCTCTTTGACTCACTCGGGCCTAATTTTATCATCGGTGGTGACTTTAACGCGAAACACACTTTCTGGGTTTCAAGATGTAATTCAACGAAAGGCAGATTATTGTACAAAGCCAGTATGAACCGTGGTGTGTATTGGCCAACTGATAATAATAAAATCCCTGACCTCGTCGACTTCTTTATCGCAAAAGCGCTAACTAAAAATCTAACGGAAGTAGAAGAATGTTATGATTTATGCTCAGACCACTCAGCAGTCACTCTGAAAATCGGTGGAAGTCTAGCAAAAAAAGAAAGACCGCCTAAGTTAACTAGTAACAAAACAAACCGGGACGTTTTCAGAAAAGACTGCAAGGAAAATATTGCTCTAAATGTGCCGCTAAAGACACCACTTGAAATAGAAGACGAAATTGACAAGCTCGTGGAAGCCATTCAGTGCGCAGCATGGAAAAATACCCCTTTTCGAAAAAACAACAACACGGAACAGTAAAGTCAAATACCAGCCTGATATCGAAGACCTCATACGAGAAAAGAGAAGAGCGCGCAAGAGATGGCAACAATCCCGCGCGCCACCGCATAAAACTTATCTTAACCACCTTTGCAACAAACTAAAAAATGTGCTGCAGGACTTAAGAAATCGCGAGACTTCTACTTACCTCGAGAGCTTGACCGCTGATAAGTGTTCAAACTACTCTCTATGGAAAGCCTTGAAGTCCATAAGGAAACCCGTAATGCACTCGCCACCAATAAGGAAAGCTAACGGCGAATGGGCAAAAGGAGACAAAGAGAAAGCGGAATTATTTGCCGAACATTTAGAGGAAACATTTAAGCCATTCGATGGACAACCATTGATCGAAGATCCGAATGCAAATACGGCACCCGACAACTTTAAATTAAAAACTGTATCCCTGTCCGAACTTCGTATGGCAATAAGAAAACTGAAAAATAACAAGGCTCCAGGATATGATTTAATCACTGGCGAAGTTTTGAAGGAGCTACCGAAAAAAGCGTTAGTTAAGTTTCTCTACATTATAAATGCTTCATTGAGACTTCTATATGTTCCAAGGCAATGGAAAGTCGCCGAAGTAATAATGGTTCCGAAACCGGGGAAAGAGGCAAATGACAAGAAATCATATAGACCCATTTCACTTCTGCCGATAATATCTAAAGTCTTTGAAAAACTTCTGCTAAAAAGATTGCACCCAGTAATTGAAGAAAGGCGATTGATCCCGAATCATCAATTCGGGTTTCGGGTTAAACATTCCACAATCGATCAGGTGTATCGAATTACAAATGAAATTGAAAAAGCTCTAGAAGGGAAAAAGATATGCTCTACCGCTTTTCTCGACGTATTTCAAGCGTTCGACAAGGTGTGGCACGAAGGCCTGAGATGTAAGCTAAGGGTAAATTCTACAGAAAATTGGAATCTTACCTTAATAACAGACTCTTTCGTGTTAAACATGGGGCAGAATATTCGGAATTCAAAGAAATCCATGTCGGTGTTCCGCAAAGAAGCGTTCTCGGCCCAATCCTGTTCCTCCTCTACACAAGAGATATACCACAAGATGAAGGGACTGTCGTAGCAACGTTCGCAGACGACACGGCTATCCTCGCAACAGATGAGTCAGTCGAATCATCAACTGGAAAACTCCAACGAGCTTTAAACAAAGTATGCGAGTGGACAAAGACTTGGAGAATCGCCCTTAACGAGACCAAGTCAACGCATGTCAATTTTACGTACAAAAAGATAAACAACTTACCTATTTCCATTAACTCGGTACAAATACCGTACGCAAACGAGGCAAAATATCTAGGAATGACACTAGACGCAAAGCCTAAGTGGAAGCCACATGTTAAAAAGAAGCGCGACGAGCTCGAAATCAAACTTACAGCTAGGTTCCAGAATTCGAGTGAAATGAAATCGAAATCGAAATTGCAAATCGAGTGAATTCGATTTTAGTGTTCCACATTTCGAACGATTTACTAATATCGAAAATTTTTCGAAATCACTTTTTGTGAAATTAAAAACACAAATATTTTTATTTTGGCAAATCATTTGCTTTTTTTTAAATTTCGTCTCATTATCGCGATTTATTTAATAATGAGTGCTGTAGTAATTGCTATGGTACTGCGAATTGAAAAAGAGAAGTATGCTGAGGAAAAAATAAAAAGGCGTACGCTGAGAGACCTTTCAAATCCGTTGGAAATTGCACATGCTGCGTACGTACAATTTCTGCAAACGAAAGTTCAGTTTTCTTACTTTATTTGTTATTCCAGATTCATATCATATTATCGATTAGATAAATGTGCTTTTATGATGGTGCTGCAAACTATTAGGCCGCATCTTAAACAGTCTTTTATTCCTTGCACGTTACACTAGCTGCAACTCTGCGTTTTCTTGCCGAGGGAAATTTTCAAAGATCTGTTGGAAAAGATGCTGATGTTGCTTTGGCCGAAGCATAGTGTCAAAGATTTTGGCACAAGTTCTTAGCATTTTGGAGAAACAAATTTGCCCAATATGGATTCAACTTCCTATGTCGGATGAAGAACGAAGCAAATCCAAACGACATTTCTTGGACAAGTTTCATATTCCCGGTGTCATAGGATGCGTCGACGGTACACACATTATAATGTCGCAGCCATATCAAGATCCAACATTATTCTATAACAGGAAAGGGTACTACTCAGTGAATGCAATGATTGTAAGTTAGTAACAAAAATATTATCTTTTCCAAAGAAAGTGCATATTGCAATTTGCGATTACAACATGGTAATAAAAGCTGTCGATGCCCGTCGTCCAGAATAAAGCCATGATGCCCTTATCTGGAGCATAAGCAAGGCTCGGGACTATATCCAAAGTGGATATGCAAGTGGTGAGCGTTCGTCCTGGGTTTTGGGAGATGCTGGCTATCCATTAGAGCCTTTCCTTCTGACGCCCTATAGAGATTCCGCAGCAGGAACTTTACAGCATGCATTCAACCGGAAACATTCCTCGGCTCGGAACGTAATTGAGAGGACAATTGGGGTTTTGAAGAATCGTTTTAGGTGTTTGGCCCGTTCTCTAAAATATCAGCCAAGAAAAGTGGTGCAAATAATTAATGTTTGTTGCGCATTGCACAACATTTGCTACAGGATGAAGAAGATGAACGTTTTGCGGTGGGGAGCGAGACAAATGAAATTGAAGTAGACAACGAATTTACAGAAGAAGCTTCAAATTTCAATGAAGCAAATGAAATAAGAAACCATATTGCGAATGGTATCTTCTTTATAAACTGATAAAAAGGAACAAAAAAAAAAAATTCAGCTCATTACTTATGTTGTATAGAAACTAATAACTAAATAAAAGAAACTTAAGAAAAAAAAGAACACGAAAATTATCAGTGAGTTCTTAAAAAGGCAAATCTTCTGGCCTTTACATTTGGCTTTTATAAATATCGAGCTTAATTTCTTTTAATTCGACTTCCCTTTTATTTAATTGAATTTCTTTTTGACGACATTTCTCCATTTCGTAATTGTGCCTCCGTGTTTCCTCATTTTTTGCTTTCAAAATACTTTGTATGTTGTCCACAGACATTTGGAGTTTTCTTATAGAATGGTCAATGTGTTCAATTAAAGCCGCCAAAATACCCTCCATTGTTTCTCCGACTTTTTCAATTGTTTGGTTTTGTTTGAGCATGAGGCTTGTATTTTCCTTTTTCTATTAGTTGCAGTTGCAGGTTCTCTGACTTCTTGCAGAACTTCCTGGAACTTGTTTGAGGAACTGTCGTGTTCATCGGTTTCTATTTCCTCTAAGCCGAAATCCCGCGTGCCTGGAACTCCCTGAACAACGGTATAAATTCCACTTATTTTAGTTATAGTATCCTCCGTTGGCGATATCACAAACTTGTTGAATGGTCCGCCTCCGGTTGATATATCTTCGGCCTTGTTGTGAGCTAGCTTCTTTCTTATGGAAGCCTTTCAATCCATCCAAACCTTCGGAAAAAACAATTTAAATTTTCATGAAAATTTATTAATTTGTTATTTATTTTCCACCCAGTCACGTCCTTCTGGGGTGGCCCATGGCTGAGATCATTTTTTAGCTCGTTCCACAGAGCATCCGCGACAACTCGATCACCTTTCATGGTTCTCCATAAATTTAATAAATATAGCCTCCTGTGCAATATTCTTATGCTTGCCCCTGTTTAAATATATTATTTTAATAAACCTACATTTTCAATGACGTTTGCTTGTACTATTTCACACTGAATGAAACGATCGCTTTGAAATCACGCGCAAATCGATAAAATCGAAATGTGGAACACCCCAATTTCACTTTGGTTCAATTTCGAAAAATTTGAAATCGAAATCGATAATAGTGAAATGTAGAACACCAAATTTCATTTTCGATCGATTTAAACTTCATATCGAGTGAAAGTGAAATGTGGAACCTGGCTGTTAGAGAAATGTACTGGCTACTCGGGAGATACTCGAAGTTAAGCGTATACAACAAACTGCTTCTGTATAAGCAAATGCTAAAACCATCTTGGACATACGGTATACAACTTTGGGGTTGTACCAAGCCAAGCAATATGACTGTTCTGCAAACATTCCAAAACAAAACACTAAGAGCAATTGTGAATGCTCCATGGTATATAAGGAATAGTGATATTCACAGAGATCTAGGAATTGCTACCGTGAGGGATGAAGTAACAAACTTTGCTCACAAACTTCGTACTCGCCTTCATGATCATTGCAATAATGAAATAATCCGTACTCTGGACGTGACAAACCTCGAGCGCCGACTACAAAGAACAAGACCGTACGATCTGGCGCAGTAAGGGAAAACCACATGTAATGACGGTATTAGTAGGTGCCTTCGCTGGAAAGCTACCCACCTAACGCGATTAACACTACAGAAGCGTAAACTACTTGTTAAGGCAACTTATTCGTAGTCACCACAAAACGAAAAAATGAGAGGAACGAATTTCCTACTACTATGAGGACGAGCGGCCGGTTCTCATAGTGCCTCTCTGGGGGGTGAGGTTTAGCCCGTAGGCATATACTGGCCGACACTTATTAATCATCAGGTCAGATATATGAATCGGGCAATAATAGGAAAACACTATATTGGGCAATTTTGACCCCTGCATACAACGTAAGTTACATTTTTTTGAAAGAACTCAATATATCAGCATAAGAGACCGTTGATGTCAAAAATGTATCATATATGTATTCATCTACTAAAATAAGTACAGTAGTGTGCAAAACATTTGCAAGTTGTTTTCAAATACAATAATTCCATTTAATAATTGCTCTAAAGGAAGAATTCGAATGAAACTTTTAGTCAAAAGTGTTACTTACAGTTTAATATTTAAAAGCAAACAAAGAAATTCCCAACATGTACCCTTGATATTTTATAATTAATAAAAAAAACAGTTTATTCACTTTGAAGCTGTGCAAAACATATTGTAATATGCGAGCTACGGCTCGAGTAGATAAAACAATATTCTGTGAAATTATTTCTTTATTTTCTAGTCTATAGAACAATTCAGGTTCACACTATACTATTCTTCGCAATTCTTTTCTTACAAGGTCTCTGTCCTCTCAAATCACTTTATCTCCTTTCTATTACTCAATTCACAAATCCAAACTAATTACTTCTTCTTGTTAAATTTCAACTTTCAATTTATCACAAAATTACAACTTCGCCCACTATCACTTTTCTAATCTCTTCGCCACAGTTTAGAAACTACTGCCCCCTTTTTGATCGCCATCTGTCCTTATATAGCAGAAGTTTCTGATAGCCAGAAACTTCTAGCAAATTCTTCGACCACTGGAACAAGAGAAATTCCAAGATGACAATCATTCTTGCAGTTATAATTCCCTCTCATCCGTGATATTATCCGTCTCTTTCGTAGACATGAACTGTGGAAACCGCAGACACGAACCTCGAATGAAAGGACACTTCGAATCAAAATTCTGCCAGAATGAAAAGACACTTCGGAATTTGTTGCATCATACTTTTAGGGGCGTAGTTATTATTATGCTACAATATGCAATTTTTTTTTATTTTTCAATATTTGGTCCAAAAACAATAATTGTTTGTTAACTCACAGGGAATTTTTTCCCACTCATCCTTTAAAGCTTCATAAAGAGCCTTCTGCGAAGTAAGCCGTTGCCCCTTTATCCGCTGTTTTAGGATTCCCCATAAGTTTTCTATAGCGTTTAAATCGGGGGACTGTGGAGGCCAATCTAAAACATTAACTCCCCGAGCTCCTAAAAGTTCTTTAACGAACTTGGAGGTGTACTTCGGATAGGTGTCTTGTTGAAACCTCCACAACGGCATCGCTTCCTCAGCATAGGGAAGCATGACTGTGTCTAAGATGTCCTTATATACAAAGCGGTCCATTATTCCCGTTATTTGGTATAAAGGACCACATGCTTGAGCTGAAAAGCATCCCCAAACCATAACGGAACCCCCCCCCCCATGCTTCAATGTAGCTCAGATGTTTCCCCGATTTAACCCTGTCCCTGGCTCTCGACGAACGTAAGCAATACCATCAGTAGATAAGATATTAAATTTGCTCTTATTGGAAAACAAAACGGTTCTCCAGTGTGCCAGGGACCAAGTTGAATGTTTATGAGCAAATTGAAGTCTAAATAATATGAAATTAGAAGCAGTTTTTTATCAAACAAAGCGCCTACCTTTTTTGACGGTGTTTCAAGGTTAATAGAAGCTCGGTATGCCCTCAAATTACTTTCTCTTGCACGTCTACGAACTGTGCTTGCATCAATTGACAAGTTGAGGTTCTTCACAATTGCAGCTGAGGACCGGAAAGGGTCTCGCCGGATAATATTTATAATTTTTTTTATCAGTTTGCTTGTCTGTTTTTTATCCGGGAAGCAGTTGATTCGTGAATCCTGAACCGTTCGGCTATCTCTCTTTGCTTCGATCCGTTTTTAAAAGCCTCGATTACCAGCTCCTTTGTTCGGGAATCATATTTATTGCCAGCCATTTTTTATACGCAAATATAGTGAAAACTGAATATAGTGAAAACTATGAACATAATTTTATTGATAAAGAACACTATTTTACTAACCTAATGTGAATATCCCAGAAGTTAAAACAGAAATGAGGACGAAATAAAAAACTTGCATATGTTTTGCACAGCTGCATAGTTGGCAAGCTAACATTTTCTGCGGTAATAACAAACCTAACTGTACTTTTTTTCTGTTTTTAGTGCTAAGACCTAAGAATGTACTGTCAGTAACAGATTTATCTAGAAATTTTTAAAATATTATCTTTCTTTGTACAGTTAGTCAAACAAAACTTCAAGAGAAAAAAAAAACTTGCAAATGTTTTGCACCCTACTGTAATTGTCAATGAATTTAAAAAAATAAGAAATTTACGAAATATGCTAAATCAAAGGTACAAGTGGGCAATTTTGACCCATGTGTCCAGGATAAGGGTTAAGAAGAAATCTCATTCTATCGTGATCGTGACCAAACAAGATATCTTTGAATTGTTTCCTTAATTTTCCTATTGTTACGATACTTTCTACAAAAAACCTTCTTGCCATTTATATTCGCTCTTACCATTCCGAAAATACGGACAAAATACCACCTCTAAAAGTCCTTCAAGCTACCACCATTCAAGTGTCCTGTCAATTTATTCAATTTCTAAAGTTCTACCCCATTTCACGTAAGTATTTCCTCATCTTTAGCGTCTAAAAATAATTCTTCAACAAACAAAAGAATAAAAGAAGTAAAAAAAAAAAACCGTCAGCAGTCGTCACCACCCCATCAACTCGGAAATATCTTGAGGGAAATCAAATTGAGCACCCTCTACAAAACGAAAAGAGCATCAGCAAAATACAACGCAGCCTTTCACCTTTCACCTTTCACTCTACACGTTTACGTTTATATTTGAATATTTTAATATCGTGTAGGTGGAGGATAAGATACATTTATGGATATTTCTATGTCAGACTTAAGAGGACTCTTCTCAATCAATATCATAGCGTTGTATCTGTCGGTCTTTCTAAAAAAAAGTTTAATGAAATGCGTACGTATAGGTGGAGATACATTAATATTCTGCCAAAAAGGACTCCAATATCAATCAGAGTTTCCCATTTCTATGGTTCCATTAGGAGCGTATGTAGGATTTTAGACGAATCATAGCAGATCATGTCGATGGGACTCATGGTATCACGTGTCTAGCAGTGTGTGTAGGTGCAGTATTTGCCTTACCTCTCTTTAATTATACAGAAGGAGGAGGAAGGAAAAAGGAATTCGTTGTCGGTATGCCAATTAGGAGATGATTTTCTGATGGTTTCTTTGTGCGATGTGAATGCATCTGCATTTGAATTTCTTCTGAGGGTATCCTACATAACTTGGTAATATTTGCAGACAATCAACGAGTAGATACTCTTGATTCGCAGCAAATTAGTGAAATTGCAAAATTTGTTAGATAAAATCCTTATAGGAACAACAATCCATTTGATTGCCAACACAGACTGTGAACATTCCATATGTACGAGTACTGGTCCCTACTGTTATAACAACGCATTAAACACCCCCCCAATTAAGCCCATTTGCAAAGCGTTACAAATTGAAAAGCCACATCAGTTGTAATTAAAATGCGCGAACAATACGCAATCAATGATTACTTCATCCCCAGAGATGAGATGAGGAGCAGAGCGAGGAAAACTGAATTCAAGGAGTTGTCTGGCAAGTCCTTGACGTCCAAGTCAAAAACAATTCCAGATAAAAGTTGAGAGTGCCTGCGAAAATGACTCCCCAAACGCAATCCCTTTTCAATTTCTCTGCGGTTAAAAGTGTAAAGCACTGAACATCAATTGAATGAAGCAACCCCCTCTCGACCAGATACAGCATCATACCCCTACAGGTTGGGTTGAGTGGTGGCAGGAGGCGCTCAATAAAAGCAAATATATTAAATGTCAGTTGGAGTGGAACGCTCGTTTAATTATTAAGGTACACACGAAAATGATTTTCAAAGGTTTAATGAGTGGGCGGTGGTTATTGAATGCCAGAGCGCAGAATACAGACGAGAATGGGGTCCATTTGACTGGAAACGTGGCTTTTGCTGGAAATATCAGGTTCACGAGAAGAGAGTGAGCTGGGTTGGGCTTATTGTTCGCAATGAAGCGGGTCATTCATGAATTAATTTTGCTCCGATTACGAGGAATTTCCAATGTTTTAGATTTTGTAATAGGCTGACGGTCGTACCGGGTGGATGGGGGGGAAATTGGGTACACGGCACACGTTGGTTTGCCAAATTAGGTTGTTTTCCGGTGGAAATTCTTGAAACTACATTTACCATTTTCGGGTGTGGGATAGCTAAGTGGCGATTTAGAGTGAGAATGGCATCCATTTGTGGTGAAAGGATTCAATTTACTATTTGTTAGAGCTATTTAAAATGACGCCATGTTGTGATAATTTTAGTTTTGGAAGAAAGCCAAGTTGTTAAAGGGGGTTATTCGATGCTTTGGCTTTTGATCAGAGTGACTTCTAAATGAATGAATATTTTAAGAGCAGAATTTGAATATTGTTGAGATCTTTGGAAAAAGTTCGGGTTGGCTTTCAAGTTACATACATAGATACATATGTATGAAAGTATGAACTGTATATAGTTCAATTTAGGTAAGCAGGTTCTGTGGTATCTATTTTAGTCAACTGTCCGCTATTCGGCTACAACGTACCAGAGCCAAATGCCATTTTATCAATTAAGTGTCTACCTTTACACTTTCTTATACTAGTGACACTTGGTTTCAATGGTTCACGTTGCAAATATAAAAAAAAAAGAAAAATCACTCAAAACGACTTCTATCATTATCGAGGTGAGGTCCGCGCAATTTAGAGAATTGAGAGAATTTCAACGCCCATCTTTTAAGAATTTTAGAATCTAATACCGTAATCGTAAGGAAACCCAGTTTTCGAAATATTCATAGCCACTCGGTTATAGAACGATTTTCATTAATTCCGGGATAAAATCGGACATTTTGAACAATTTGGTAAATTTTGTTTAAACATTTTAGAAATTAGCCACTCGTTTGTAGAGAATCTCAAAATCTCGTGCTCATAAACTATTTTCATTAACTGAATCTAAAAAGTATTTCACACGTCAATTAGCAAACCTTTGCGGCTCACTTCTGTTTCAGCGGCTTTGTTACTAGCAAATTTGTCGGTTTACGAGCGAGGAAAATTCAAAGGTGATTCATCATCTAATCGAAATGTCACCGTCAATGGCGCTCAGTACATGATCAACGTTTTTTTTTGTTTCCAAAAATGCGTGAACATGGTCTGCAGGACATTTGGTTTGAACAGAATGGTGCAACATGTCATACTGCCGGCGAAACCATCGAGTTATTGAAGGAAGTGTTCGATGACAACATTATCTCCAGAAATGGACTTGTGGCCTGGCCTCCAAGATCGTGTGATTTGACGCCGCTATACTATTTTCTGTGGGGGTATTTGAAGTCGTTTTTCTATGCGGACAAATCAACAATGATTCCAGCCTTGGAAGTCAACACCGAGCGCAATATTTCTGAGATAGGGCCTCAAGTGATCGAAAAGTGCAGTTCCTGAGACGTTTCTGTGGTGGCTCTATACCCGAAATCATTTTTCATCATTAATGCCATAAAATTGGGTCATTTGCTCAACTTGTGTGTATATTATTTCAATTTCAAGTCCCATAGCGTCAAGCACATCGATATTTCGATTTTCGAAGAATTATTTAACCTGAAGTAAAAACATAACAAACAAAATATTTTACCCTACTTCCGGGATGCATTCTGGATACAGGCGCTAGTAATGTCGGAGTTGGAGCCATCCTCTCGCAGCTACATGACGGCCAGAAGAAAGCGGTAGACTACTTCAGCAAAGAGAGTACTCCAAGCAGGAAAGAAATTACTGCGTAACCAGGTGAGAACTGCTAGCTCTAATGCTGGTGACAAAACACTTCCTATGCAGAGACCATGCGGCTCTGAAAATGGTTGCTGCAGTTCAAAGATCCCGAAGGTCAGATGGCAATGTGGATTGAACGATTGAAAACTTACGACTTTGAAATACAGCATCGTAAAGGGAAACTTCATTCTAACGCATCGGCGGCTGGAGTACATAAGAAATCCAAAATGGGCAAGAAGACATCGAGCCGATACTTGCTTGGAATGAGCATATGGAGAAACCAAGCGGACCACAGAAGCCCAACCCTTAAGGCGTTTTGGGCGCAGTGGAACTCCCTCCAGGAAGTGGGAAAGGCCAGGCGAAAAATCTTCCTCAATGCAGCTCATCGTGCCACAGTAAAAAAGAAGAGAGGTACTGTAGGGAATGCATTTACGGAACACCGCCTACCCATTCTGGGCAAACCATTTATTCTGGATACAGACGCTAGTAATGGCTTTCAAATTGTTGTCAAGTCCTAGCTTACTGAACTCAAAATTAATTAAGAATGAAGTCAACTTTATAAATGTCAAAATGCGGCAATTTGATTTCATTCCAATTTATGCTGATATTCTTTTCGTACTGAAATCGTTTCCGTTAAGCTGTAGACATAATTAAAATTAAAAACTAATTTTTGATTAAAATTCCGAAACTAAAACTAATTTCGACATTGTGTGCAGCTCATTAAAATTTCACACAAAACAAAGTGACGACGTAGTCTTAGTGGAAGGGGACCTCAACCAACTTGGAGTGCGCAACCGGAGATAGTTGGCTAAGGACCAGGCTATCTGGAGAGGTTTTTGGTTGAGGCCCAGGTTCATTCCAAACTGTAGCGCCACCTGAGTAAGAAAGTTCTACAATGTTTCAAAGGTAGTAACAATTTTTGGTCATTCCTCAAAAATATTAAAAATTCTGCCTCGTCTACCATTCCTACGCTCACTTACACTGACATTCCAGCTGTACTTGAGAGCGTCGAATTTTCCATGGGACAAGTCCACTTCCGCATTCGTACAGTTGCAGGAGTACTCGAAGGTCTTAACATATACAAATCCGCTGGTCCAAATGGTATCTGATATCCCCCATAGTTTTGAAGAGGTGTTTCCCAAAACAACACCCTTTATGACCGAGGTCAATAGCAAAAGTGATATCAGATAGACATGTCCATACATATATAATAGGATTTGAGGCCTTAAATTTTGAACTAACCTGATACAACTTGGTACATATGTTCGTTGGGTCTTGAATTTAATAAACTCTTTGATTTTTCTTTAAAAATGCAAAAACATCGACGCCTATAATTGTGCTAAATATCGGACGACCTGTCTTTTATGGCAGTTTTCACGATATGCATGCAGTTTTCAGAACATGCGGACATTAACTTAAAATGATGTAACACGAAATAAAATCGCGCGACGTTAAAAAAAAACAAAATTGAAGAGAAAACTTAAAAAAAAAAAACAACACTGACAGAAGATTTTTTATAGAATTCCGATACATACTACAAGTTTTCGTGCATATTCATAAAATTGACAGATATTCGTCAATTAGAAGCAACTCCCTCGCTATTGCTTCCCACCTGTTCAAAAACAAACCACCTGTTGTGGTACCGAGTGAAACTCAGCTGATACAGATCGGATGCCATTATTTGTTTGACATAAAGGTACCTTCTTCGTAAAGAAGGAACTGAACTTTCAGCTACGCCTCTAATCTTGTAATTCTTCCAATTGTCTTGGGCAAATTATCCATCTTAAAGCAAGCTATTTACTTCACGAGAATTGTAACATTCTTTCCCTTTCCCAATTAAATATATCCTTCAACGTAAGAAACACATCAGCTAACTTTGGTTCTTTTATCGTTCGTACTCGTATCTCAGAACTTCAAAATAAATCTCACAAAGCACCTTCCACTGATAATTTTCCCATGGAATGACATCGTTTCCTTTAATTAAATGCCTTCACGATCCATCCAAGTGGTCATTTCCACTTTCAAAGGGTAAAACCACCGACACTAATCAGTGCTAACTACTTCCTAGGAAAAATCTGTTGACGAAAGAAGAAGTCACAAAAAAATAAAAATCTGTTTATAAGTTTTCTTGGGAATTATTAACAACACCATCGTGAGACAAGTCTCTGCAAAATAGAAACAACTTTTCCGTCGTCCTCTACTAAAAACTTACAACTTAAAGCAGTGTTAACTCCATCCTGCTGCAAGCAGACATCCACCACTTCACGTTGCACTTTCTACACTCGACCATCCACAGCCATCCTCGAAATCCTTTCTAACGAAATTCACTCATGCAAAAATTTAAATGGGGTTAGTTAGGGAAACTTTTTCAAGCCCTTAGCCGCCAAAAAATGATGCTCATCTCAAAAAAAATGTACCAACCCCATTGACATGAAAGTGTACAGGCCATACTGAGCGTAGGAAGCGAATAAAATTGTTCCTCTAATTTAAAAAAGTTTCACATTAACTCGAGGAACTCGCTCGCTCGCTCGTTCACTCACTCATCCACTCATTGGCACTTTTTAAGTGGTGGCGGCCGATATACGAGTAGGGGTTGTCTGGTTGGAAAACTGCATGTGCCGAACATTATCTGGGTTTCCATTGCAAAAGTTGAGGTCCTTGTGCTTTTTTTTCCATTTTCCTGGAACTGTTCGGTGTGTAACAGGAACACGAATAATTTTTTGCATTTTTGCGTTCATCATCCATCGACAGGAACTTCAACCTCCCGCCAGTTTGAATTGAGAATGTTAAGAGTTTTAAGTGAAAATTTTTATAAATATAATTTTTTTGCTCACTTTTCAGGTGGCGTAGGGGTACCTAGGTACATATTGGAAAAAATACGCTTCTATTAGTTGATTGAAAAAGTTTTCATCCCTCACTCAGCCTCGTCACAGGAAACAATGTGGTTGCGGGATGTAGAAAAAAAAATTATTTTGTTTGGCATCATATTGCAAAGTGGTTTGAGGGGGTTGATTGATGCTGCGAATGATGATTGATAGTATGCGGAGAGGTAGATTTTTTTTTGTAAAGAAAAAACTCAAAAATGCGAATCTATTGAAAGGCGAACAGAATATTGATTCTCAAAAGTTAAACACGAACCTCTTTTACTTGCTTTTTATCAGTTTTTTGCATACTCACTTAGGTTTATTATATTTTTATCGCATTTTATTGGATTTCCTGTTTAAGTGTTGTTTTTTTTTGTTTTTTTTTATGCACCCAGTATATTCGTAAATATTATCAAAAGCATTCCTTTGTATTTCAGCTGTTTGTCCAACACTGCGGAGGTTTACGTAGTCTATGCATCAATTTGGGAGAAATTTTATTTAGCATATTGAACAAAGTGCTTTCATGAAAAATCCAGTGATAGTTAACTGCTTTGCTATTACAGAGGTAAGGATACAGGGTGTCAGGAAAGAGTTGAGCTGTCTACAGGAAGAAAATTTGTGGTTTTAACAAGTATCCGCAAATTTGCGTTATTTTTTGCCGGATTTTTTTTTGGAAAAATAACTATACCCGATAAAACAAAATGGAGTTTTTTTTTTAAGTCGATAAATAATGACCTCTAGCTACGTTCCTTTTATTTGAAGGATCAGAATTATATTATCGGTACAATAAAGTTAAGGGTAGTCCGTTTTCGAGATAGATTAGGTTTGAAATCAATTTTTTTTTTTTTAAATAAATAAATTCGAGCCTCCCTAGCTTGCGAACGGTTTGTCAAACCGCAGAGACATTAATGACGTGTCATTTTACCAATTGCATTATCTTTTCAAAATTGAAAAAATTAACCTGGTAGCTCTGCTCTGAATGTAGCAAATCGATTTTTTGTACCAAAATGACAGGACTGTCAAAACTTTACGCTACTAGCGCTACAGGGAAAGTGTGGAAGAGATGTAGCGAGAAATAAGTCGCTAAATGTCGATAGATATACAAGAAAAACCCATCGCCTGTCAAAACAATTATGAAATTAAATTTTTGTTATTCGTTTGTGGCTAGAAATTGAAAACACTAGTAAAGGCAAACAATTTAGTAGAAAGTACAATTTGATGAAGTGTAATTTTTTTTTTATTATACATATAATTTATTTATAGTCGTTCACAATAATTATGAAGCGCCGCAGCGCTCCATCGATAAAGAGGGGACTTCGTACGAATTCAGCGATGATGAGCAGGTCATCGAAAGGATCCGAAGTGGTAAGGAATTGTTTGTTCTTACAAATTATGTAAATTAAGACATTTGCTTTTCTAATTACATACAATGTAAACGGTGTTTTTTTTAGAGGTTTGTAATTGACAGTACTTTTTCCAGCGACAGCCAATTTGACAGCTGGTTTGTGCTCAGTTTGATTTGCCATTACACCATGAATAGACTGGCGCTCAAACAAGGCTTGCAAATTGGGAAAATTTATTTCGAAAATCGCGGGTCACTTCGCGAAACTTGTCGTGTGCTACGTCCTATTTACGGTCGACATAATCATCCATCCGAATAACCATGGATCGTTTTCGCACCACGCGTACTCTAGTTGATAATACGCATCCGAAGAAGCTGCTGCTGCTGTGGAGCGTTGTATTGAGGAGGACCAGAATGAGTCGATTCGCCATCGTGCACAGCAATTGGAGCTGTGTCCATCCACTTTATGGAAGATTTTGGGAAAAGATCTTGGTTTACGGGCTTACAAGATCCAGTTTGTGTAAGAATTCAAGCCGATTGACTATCGTGTGCATCGTACATCCGGTGAATGGGCCGAAAACGAGGCTCTTGGTCTTTATTTTTACCACAAAATGTTGTTTAGATGAATGGCTACGTTGATAAACAAAATTGCCACATTTGGAGTGAAAAAAATTAACAAGAAAGTATTGAGATGCTGTTACATCTACAAAAAGTCACCGTTTGGTGTGCTTTATGGGCTGGTGGAACCATTGGTTTATATTTCTTCAAAAGTGATGCCGGCCAGAACGTTACAGTAAATGGAGAGTGCTAAAAGATCCATGATTACTGACTTTTTCGAAAGAGCTGTGGTTTCAACAAGAGTTCGCGCCACAATCGATTTATTGAAGGAAACATTCGATGAGCGCATAATTTCGCGTAATGGACCTGTGAATTGGCCTCCAATATCGTGTAATTAAACATCTTCTAGTCTACGCCGATAAACCGGAGACGATGGACGACTTGGAAGCCAATGTTCTCCGCGTTATTGCCGATATACGGCCCAGCTGCTCGAAGAAGTGGTCCCAAATTGGACTTCCAGATTGCGCTTTATTTGCGCCAGCCGCTTCTCCCACATGCCGGAAATCATATTTCCAATATAGCCAATACCATGGCTATTACCACGATTTTTATGTTTTTTATTTAATTTCAAAGTTCTATACCTCTAAAAACAACCCTTTCCTTGCGTGGGAATACCTACAATGCTTATTAGCAGGTGGCAACAAGAAGGATGTCGGCTGTGAAGCAGTTGGTGCTGAGGGAATGGAAACGATTCAATAGTGCACAACACCGCACTCAAATAATATTAGTTATCAAATATATCCATATTTTATTATTTTCTGTTAAAATTGCAACGCACAATAGTAAACAAATCGTGATAATGATAAAGGGGTACAAATATCGATAATAATCAATGTTTTCTACTATCGAAACTATCGATAACTTAAAAAAATATCGTTTAAGATCGATTATTACAAATTCATGCAACAAATAGGATTAGTCTACTATTAACTACACTTCCCTTAGAGTTCAATGCAACTAAGTTGGACTTTACTTTAGCCCTTGCCTTGGCAATGCAGTAATCAACCTATCGAATACTAACGAAAACTATCGATATTGACGATTTACACTGTTATCCATCTCTAATAAATTTCGATACATTCTAGCTATCACTGTTGTTTGTGCGTTCCATGTTTTCGGCTCTAGCGGTAAGCAGACTTTGTGTGTTTGAAGCGCAGCCTGTGCAAGTGCAAGTTCAAGGTAACTTTACAAGCTCAACGAAAATGCGCTGAATTCCTGTTTAAAAGACTACCGCATCAGACGAATTACTCAAAATTAATTGCGCATATTAATCACTTACCAAAGCAAGTTGAAGATAATAGATACTTTGCATTTGGAACATCCACATTATTTCAGTAATGAATTCGATCGAAATCATTTGAGCCGTTCTTAAGAAAATTACAATCCTTCAAAATTGGCTTTAAGTAAAGTTACTGTTCATTTTAAGACTGGAGTGAAAATTTCGATTCCACTTCTAGGCATTAGTCCAGAGACAGCAGGTATACAATTTTAAGAAAACCCGGCAAGCTGTTTAGGCTGCAGTCCTAGATACAAACAGATGGATAGAATTGCGAAACCTACTTTTACTCGTTCCTCTTACGTACCCGTCTGTCACAAGCTGATAACTTTTCAGTCATTTGAAAAGGAATGTTCTTTTAATTCAAGGGTCAAAGATCCAAGAATTCTTATGCCTGCCTCTTCTTTTAATATTCGTTGGGATTTCAACTGATCCTGTCTGCTTGGTGCTTTTCAACGATCGGTGTTTTAACGTGAAGACTTCGCCGAATACAGGCAGATCTGATTTTCTGAATATTTACATCTCCGTCATCACAGTTTGCTTCTTGATTTACAATGGAATCTAGGTATGTATTTATTGGAATACTTAGGAAGGAATATTCCGGCCAAAAGAATATCTGGTGGTCGTAGAACAAAGAAACTATTTTTTACGTTCAGGGTACAAAATTATAGTCGCGAATTAAAATAAATGGTGACAGTTACTCAAGTAATTTTAAAAATAGTTCTTCTGATCGATAAAATATTGTACAGGGTGGCCCAGAAGTCCCGAACTAGTGTAAATAATTTATAACTTATGAATTAGGTAACTTCAAGTGAATCCTTACAATTAATCATGGGAAGTTTCACTACGGAGCAATGAACGAAAGTGGTCGAATTTATTTTTACAAAACAACAGTCAATTATTAAAACTCAGCGTGCACATCGACGTCATTTTAATACTGCAAACTGTCCATCACAATCAGTTAAAAGGCGAATAATTAAACTTTTTCGAGCACACGGATCAATTACTGCTACGGTGTAAGACCGCGAACAATTCAAATTGCAGCCTCGATTGAACGGATGAAAGATAGTGTTACCGAAAAGCTTGGGTTGTCCAGAACATGACTGTAGAGAATTTTGAAAGATCTGTACCTTTTTCCATTAAAAATTCAATTGGTACAAGAATTGAATCTATTGGATTCACAAAAGCGTCTTGAATATTCCCGTAGACTCCAAGATGCTGTCAAACAATAGAATAATTTTATTCACACATTCATCACGAGCGATGAAGCTCATTTTCATTTGAATGGGTTGGTTAATAAACAAAACTCCAGGATTTGGGCGTCGGAGAATCCAAGAGCAGTTCACCAGCGTCAGCTGCATCTACTTCGCTGTACAGTTTGGTGCGGTCTTACATCAGTAAAAATAGTTGCTAGACCTGTTCCTCACAACTTTTGGAGAACGGTTAATTTCGAAAAATTCAGACTTTTCTTGACCACCACCTTCCCCGGCAAAAGTCAGCACTAAGCATGAAGTTCGACCAATGCAGCCCGAATTACTAAGGAAAGTAATGGGAAGTGTAGGGTGGCCATGGTGTAGTGGGAAGTGTGTTCGCTTGTGACCCGAACAGTGCAGGTTCAAGCCCGGATGGGGAACAACAACCACAGCGAAACGAATAAAATCCAAGTTTCTCCAACCACTACACCAAAAGAAGTTCTGCTTGGTAGTACAATGGACGTCGTATGAGTCTGAGTGCTCCGGGATTTGTAAATTTTCTTAAAAAAAAAAAAAAAAAATGGGAAATGTAGTAAAAAGAACAAAATTGGAGGTCACCTACGTGATATTGTTTTTGACAATTGATGTGTAAACAAAATTTAATAAAAAAGTCCAATCGTCATTTTTGTGTTTTCATCAATATTTTTGAAACATTTTGGTAAACAAAGCAGTTCGTGACTTTCGGGCCACCCTATAGTAAGACAGTTAAAGACAATTCAGTATATCATGCTTATTTTATTAGGGCTGTTTTAAAAGACGCACGATATGCTATCATATTTTCTAAAAATTATTCTTGAAGAGTTGTAGTAAAAAATGATATTTTGAAATATCAACTCAAATCGCTGAGAATCAAGTGTATCTAACGGTAGTGCTGAGTTATTTGTTAATAAATTAAAAATCTAAATTTGATCTGGAACTCATCAGCGACTATATCTAACCAAAAACTGTGTAAAAAAGAGTACTTCTTTCAGACTGAGGTTTAGTTCTAAGTTTTGTAAACAATTCTCCAATCGAAAAAGCACTGTTTCACGTTTACGAGATCACGACCGTTAATTTCTGCAAAAAATTTCGTTACAAATTTTCAGATTTTAAGAATCTTATGGACTTTTCCAAATCTTCAACATACCACCTCGCATAAACGAACCTTCCACCATCTGCAGCGGAGTTAATTTTTTAATGAAGATAGCAATCCTTAAAGGTTTGGCATCAATCCTCCTCGGATGATCCTTAAATCTCAACATCTTTATCATTTCCAAAACGATTAATTGGTTATTAAGCTTGTTTTGCTGCTAATTTTAAGCTCTGGTAAAAAAAGTATTAAGTGTAAATAAAAATTTACGCCACATTAACCATCAACAAAGCTTTTATGAGCCTTTCTCTTGTTTTCGCTGCTTATAGAATCTTACCTTTACACGGGGGTGGTTTTCATTCTTTTTTTACTTATTTCTGCATGTTACTTGTGAGGTTATTCTTTGTAGCTTATTTTTTGTATTTCAATGTTTTTATGTTCAATCGCTCAAACGGAACTAAGTCGTGATTGAGGTTTATGCTGCCTTATTATGAGGTGGGTACATGCTTTTCAGTTACACATGGGCTTTGTTTTGAGTGAAAATGCAGATTTTCTTTCAATGGCCTACAATACGATTAATGTGGAGGTAAAACAAATAAAGAAAGACGGTAAAACACTGAGAAATAATTAAGAATGCATTGACCCGTAAGGAGTACTCGTAGGTAGGTACAATTGTTTGGTAACCAAGCATTCCATTATCTTTAAATTACAGATATCGAGATACAAATATTTCCCGAATACATTGGACTCTGGGTAAACACAATTATTATATACGTCACTGGCAGGACATCCGGTCTTTTGACTGCCGCAACTGCAATTAGAATAAATTAAAACCAGAAAAGCCGGGCATTTCGAAAATGTTTTGGTTAAATAATTTGCCACAATAATGAATCTCGTCCTGTATACGGATACCTATACAATGTTCATCTCCAAAAACTCATTTTAATTACTTCCACCACGGTAAAGAGAGCACTACCAACCACCAGTGAATCAATTAGTTACACTGTGCCGGCCAGCAAAGCAAATAAAATACAACCAACCCTTTGCTATGGCCGCAACAATGCATCTCATTAAAAATATGAAAACAGTAAAATCTGATTCTGTAGGAAATAAATTTGATTTTTTTTTTTTTCTCATTTCTGTAATATTTATAGTCCTGCTGTGGTTTCGCCATTTTCATTTGTCTTTTCCGGTGGGGGTTTATTTTTTTTTTTTTTTTTTGGCCATCATAACTCCCCCGTTCGACAGATTTAATACGCTTCACTTTGCAATTTGTATCGGTGAAATTAATATTCTTTTTTTTTTTGGTAAGAGTTTGTGGTTTGGTGTGGTGAGCTTTACTATCCTTCTAACCGCAGATAAATGTGTGGACGCTTCTCCAAATTTCGAAAAAAAAAACTACCCGTACACCCTCCGAATGTGGGGGGAAATATGGCACAAATGTGAATGATACAATATTTCATAGAAAAATTTATAAATCCTCAATTATTGGAATTTTCTGTGCACAAATACGAGTACATGTGGGCGTTTTAGGAATGTGATTGATAATGCGGTTGGAGTATTTTTTTCCGGATTAAATAGTTGCTCCCTTTGAGGCAGTTTTAACGAAAATGCTGCTGGTAAAAAGGATTTAAAATTTATTTATTTACGCATCCATCTACTAGTGGATTTGTGGGTTTGAATTAGTAATTTGTTTCAATCAAAATGATGTGAACATTGTGTGCTAAAGTGGAATTCTAGAATGATGAATGTTTTAGAATTGTTAAGTGAACATATTTATTTTAAGCTACATGAGTGTTAAGTCCATTAAGAATATTGGTTTCAATTATGGGTGCCGTCGCTCAGTGGCTAAGTGCGCGATCGGTGAGCGGGAGTTCCAAGGTTTGAGCCTCAGAAAACACAAAAAAAGTGCACGATTGGGTCGCACGTATTTACGAGGTTGGGCCAATAAGTCCCTGAAAATTATCACAAATTGCGTCGTCACCTTAAATTTAATTTTTTTGTCAAGAATCAACTTTCAAATTAACGCACCCAAATTTTTAGACAGATCTGTCAAATAGTTTTGTTGTGGCAGCCATTTTATATAGACGCCTACTGTCATTTTCATTAAAATGGAAAAAAGTGAATTTCGAGTGCTCATTAAACACTATTTTTTGCTAGAAAAAACTATCACGCAAACCAAACAAAAGCTTGACAAATATTATGGGGACTCTTCACCATCGATTGGAACCATTCACCACTGGTTTACTCAATTTCGGTGCGGTCGTTCAAGCACAAGTGACGCCGAACGTTCTGGTCGCCCAATTGAGGTCACCACACCAGAAATGGTCGACAAAATCCATGGTTTGATACAAATTTCGATTTTACATAAATATTTGGACATGAAAAAGCTTTCCGCAAGATGGGTGCCGCGTTTGCTCACAATTGACAACAAACGCATTCGTTTGACAACTTCAAAGGTGTGTTTGGCGATGTTCCAGAAAAATTCGGCTGAGTTTTTGCGCCGTTTCGTAACCGTGGATGAAACCTGGATTCACCACAACACACCAGAAACCAAGGAACAGTCAAAACAATGGACTTATCCTGGTGAATCGAAGCCGAAGAAGGCCAAGGCGGGTTTGTCAGCAAACAAGGTCATGGCGACAGTTTTTTGGGATGCGCGCGGTGTTATTCACATCGATTACCTTGAAAAGGGTATTCCAAGCCGATTTGAAACAAATGAAGAGGTCATCGCTGAAATATGTGTGACTTCCGGTTTAATTTGTTATCCATTATAACTCCTAAATACTTAAAGTCCTTCACGAATTCAAAAGCAAAGCTTTTGTTTATACAGTTCAGCTTGTCGCAACTAAGATGTTAAGATGTAATGCCTCCAATTGCTGTGTTCTGGTTGGATAAGGAAAATAACATCGCCTTAGACTTTGTGCTAAGTATAAGTTGATGGTAATTAGCCAGATACCAAGCAAAGGTAGATCAGAATTCATTTGGTCTCGAATCGTAACTAAATAATTGTTTGCGCCCGATCGTAGGTAAATATGAAATTTATGTAAACAAGGAAAAGTATTGGTCCTAGAACTGACCCCTGTGGGACACCAGTATTTGGACAGACATTTTTCTTGCTTACAAATCCATTTACCCTAGCGCGCTGTTTTCGATTAAGTATGACTTAAACCATTCAGATATATTGCCTCTAAAGCCAGCGTTACTGAGTTTGCGAATTAATAGCTCATGATTTGCTAAATCAAAGGCTTTTGTTAAATCAAGAAAGAGTCCATCTGTTTTTAGATTATTGTCTAGTGCATTATAAATTGTCTTTAAAAAGACCAAAATCTAGTCTTTTCAAGAAAGTTAAGCATTTTGCTAACTATTACGTTTTCAAAAATCTTTGAGAAGACCGATAACAAGCATATTGGCCTATAGTTGTTTGGGTTTAATTCACCTTTTTTTAAAAATCGGAATGATTAACGAGGTAAGGAAATATTCCGCACTGAAAGCTTTGATTAACAATGTGCCTCAAAGGATTTACTATGAACTTCCTATCTTCTTGATGATAACGTTACTAATGCCATCTATCTCACATGAGTTCTTAGTTTTCAAGTTGTTAATAATAGCGAGAAGTTCAGAATTTCTAATGGACGCGAAATAGAAGGAAAGTTGACTCGTTTAACTGAACACGTACATCTGGTTTACATTTTTCAGCTACATTTTTAAGGAAAGCGTTCATGGCGTTGCCTAAGTCCTCATTTCTACTGACGATTTTATTGCCTGATTTAACAATGTTTAAATCTGGGTCTTTTTTGTCCTCGCCTAATATGCTATTGACAATACGCCATTGCTCCTATTATACCAACTTTCTGTAAATTTGTAGCTGTAGTATTCAATTTTTTGCTTATCTATTAGTTTGCGGACATTAGTTTGTAGCTCTCTATATACCTGCTTAACTAAAGGTTGGTACATTCTGCTCTTAGTTTTTGCATAGAATTTATTTTTTTCTTCTATTTTTGCGCAGATTGCATCATTCATCCAAGGTTTAATTTTATTAAATCTATTCCTTTGCACTCACTTATATACCCTTTAAGTTTTTCTAAAAAAATATCCCACCTTTCTAAAGGCAGACACCGAATCAACTCAGAAAATTTTATTTGAAATGTTTCTTTTTCACAAGTACTAGAAGATTGGTTCGGAACATTGCAAGCGGAAGTTTTTCTGCCAGATACTCGTACACAGAATTGAGAGACCCACTTTTTTAAGTTCCTCTATCATAGTAAAGTCAAGTTTGATCAACATCTCGAGATCGAGAATTTTCAGTAAATTAAAACCTACCCTTATACGTGCAATTAAAAAATTTTTCCCACGGTTCCACCCCTCGCGAACGTCTGACATACATCACCGAAAAAGATCAGTCTTCGGAAACAGCATAAAACTGTTGGTCTCAATCATTCATGCAACACGAGAGGCTGCGAGACGCTAGGCCAGACCCTGTATGGTTAGTGCCAAAATATTTACATTTTTTATGTGAAGCTAGCACAAAATACAGTCACAGTCAAAAGTAAAGCAAATTTTTAGTGAAAGAAAGATTCTGGGATGAAGTTTCAAAAGCATTTTCAAGTCACCTTTATTCGAAAAATTTTAAATGAGAAACTGACCTACTGGCAGATGATGTTTTTTTTTTGTTTACTGATGGCTCACAAAAGTACATATTTTTGGGGAAAGCATCAATATCTATGGCCATCTGTTTGTACTCATTACCAGTTTTTGTGATCCTTAAATTTGTAGGAATTTGTGTTCTTGGGAATAAAAAAAAAAAACTAAATGAATCAGCTTTTTGCTGCAAAAATATTTGAAAACCGCCCCTAAAGACGCCTACTTGTGTGGTTTAGTACAGAAAAGGTCCCACATATGTGCTGTTCGTTTGTAAATTGTTCAGATTGCAAATTTAGGCGAAATTTTTTAAAAAGCTGAACAACTTTTTTGACCATACTTCAAAAATTTGAATCCCATTTCCTTACATATGTCAGAAATGACTTAAATATAAATTTTGAATAAAATCATCTCACCATAAGCCGAGAAATAGCCTATTTTCGAAAGCCAGTATGTAAAGTACCGTTATTCGAATTTTTAGCAAAAAACTGAGAGCAGTCTTAGTGCAAACATCGGTTTTATCTCAGATGTGAAATTTCATCGATATGGTTGCAGCCGTTTTTGAGAAAATTGGATATTTTTAAAGTTGGCATTTTTATTAAAGTACCGTTAATTTTGAGGATGGAATGAAAATTGCGATATCGCCTGGGGATATAGCCGAAGTAAATCCACCCTGCCACTTAGACTGCAGTCTGAAACACAGACAGACAGACAAATAGACCGACAGAATTGCTGAATGCTTGCAAAAAGATTGATGACAAAAAATAGGACCAATGGAAGTGCCCAACAAAGCCCTTAAAGCAGCAATTAGAAATTTTCCTGAAATTTCAAAACAAAGTGGTACTTTTCAATATGGAAGAAGCAGTCTAATTTTATTATTAAAATCAATAAAAAATGTCCCGGCGAAAGGTCAAATTTGTCGACTTGATACAATGAGAAAGATACTAAAACAACTAATATTCAATAGATTACTTATGATCACTGAATCATAAAATGGTCTCTCGGACCAGCAATATATATTCCGTAAAGTTCAATCCAAAATAGATGCTAT
Source organism: Pocota personata (assembly GCA_963082735.1). Taxonomy (NCBI): domain Eukaryota; kingdom Metazoa; phylum Arthropoda; class Insecta; order Diptera; family Syrphidae; genus Pocota; species Pocota personata. Next base: position 37,831,901 of record OY720431.1, read on the forward strand.
TAGCAAGGTGGTACGAGTACCAATGGCCAAGCAATCAATACAGGATTCCAGATGGAGATGTGGACAAAGTACTGCGGAGTGATTACACTTCAATACAGCACATTGGGACTATATAATGCATGCAGTGATAAATATGAATATGCAAGAATATACGTATCCTGTTGATAACTATTACCACCAAAGGGTGCTGCTATACGAAACCGACACAGGGATAAAGGAGTACTCCATAACAGCTGGCGTACCACAAGGCTCTGTCCTCGGACTGCTACTATGGAATACAATGTACGGTGCACACTGAGATTGCGACAGCGGTTACGGCAAAATACTTTGACGAGTTAGAGTTGAATGCAAATGAGACCATTGCATATATCAAACTATGGCTTGAATCAAAGAGCTTAGCCTTGGTAGAACACAAGAAGGAATTGGAATTTGATTGTTGAATAAAATACTATCAAGCTAATAATGAGTTATATAAAAGATTAGCTACAAGCTGCTTATTTTAATTCCAATTTATCCTCGTTTCTGCTAACAGGTGCCGGCGTACCACAGGTTTCAATTTTAGGACCATTTTTTTTTCTGTATGTTTAACAATGACCTTCCATCTGTGCTTAAATACTGTAGTATCCAAATGTACACTGACGACGTGCAAAGATACTCTTTACGACTAGTTGAAGATGCTACAATTCGGGTAAATGAGGACTTGAATTTGGTTCAGAAATAGTCCATTGCGAATCAGCTCAGACTCAATCTGAAGAAAAGCTAAGCCACTATTATTGGTAGAAAAGCTGTTAACATAAATTCATTTCCGATTTTTGTGATCAGTGGTGACAAAATATGATAAAAAAAGCGAAAATCCTGTTTTTAATCATAAAACAATTATTATGTCTGTTCAAAATTACATATAGCGGGGCTCCAGAGTATCCTTTCTCCAAACTTATGTTTTCGTCATTTGGAAGAAGCCGCGTTTCAATTACACCAAGCTATAATTACAACGTTTATAAGAAACAATTTTTCATTTCTGCACGACAAGACTACATTGGCCTCTTTAATATGTTGGAGAACAGCTTTATCATCGGGGGTGATTTTAACGCAAAACATACTTACTTACGAATTCTTCTCAACTGGATCTTCAACCTATTGGCCAACTGATCCAATAGAAACACTACTAGATCTTGTCGACTCTTTTTTATAGCGAAAAGGATAAATAGAACGCAGGTATAAATAGTGACGACTTTTAGTCGGATCATACTCCTTTCATTATAATAATAAGCGAAGAAATAAGGAAAGCCGCCCAAGACTTAAGAAACAAAAGAACTAATTGGTATAAATTCAGAGAAGGACTAGAACGTTTTAGTAACTTAAGATCGTTATTAGTAAGAAAAGACCAAATTTACATAGAAGTGGACCAATTCATAGCTGATGTCCAATAAGCAGCTCATTCTTCCCTCTAAAAAGCAGTGAAGTATTTAAAGTGTTCGCAGTTACAATATCCACCATTGAAACCCTAGCAAAATCCGCCGATCTTCCTGCAGATCACTTGTGTGTCTTTAAATCCTTGCCACCGAACGTAGTGAATGAACACATTGAATTTATGGATAAAGAAGATGAAGAACACATAACTTTTGTCCCATTGGGAGGAATGAGAAATATGTGAAGGAATAAAATATCTAATAAAAAAAAACACCCGGTTACGATCTTGTTGCCGCACAAATTATGAAAGAACTACCGGACGTAGCCTTAATAAAACTTAAACTTCTAATCAATGCCTTTTGAACTGACACATGTATCTCATCACTGAAAGATCGCTAAAATAGTTGTTATACCGAAACAAGGTAAACCACCAACAGAAGTTACTTCCTACCATCCAATATCATTACTTGTAAAACTGAATAAAATTATTACATAAAGAAGACTTATCCTGAATCATCAGTTTGGATTTAGGAATAAACATTCGACTATAGACGAAGTGCGCCATATTACTGATGTAATAGAGAAAGCACTTGAGAAAAATATTACTTTAAGTTGTGGCATAAAGGCTAAGAGTTCAAACAACATAGGGCCCTACCTTGAAAATACTATAAGATACTTAAATCTTATGTAACAGATAGATACTTCGGAGTACACCATGGAATAGAGTACTCAGAGTTGGAGAAAATAATAGCAGGTGTTCCACAAGGTAGTGTTTTCGGACCAACTCTGTATTGTATTGTTATACACTAGATATATACCACTATACGTATATACATTTGCAGATGGTACCGCAATACCGCTACTGATAAGCTGTATAAAACACTCAATAAAGTAAGAGTTTTGATGCAACAACAGCGCATTAAACTCAAGTCAACCCACGTTAACTTTACAAACACGAGAATAAGTACTGTCCTTGCATTTATCAACAATCAAGTAGTTCCTTATGCTAATACAGCTAAGTACGAGTATATAGGAATGATCTTAGATGTAAAGTAATTTGGAAATAATACTTAAAGAAGAAATGAGAACAGACTGGCTACTAGGACGTAATTCGGAGTTGACAATTCAAAACAAAATTATGCTCTACCAGCAAATACTTAAACCTATCTGCACGTATGGTATCCAATTATGGGGTTGTACACAGAAAACAATCATTTCACAGATAGACCCTGTAACAGAAATGAATAAAAATAATGCAATACGACATAGTGAAAGATTGTAGATACACATAAACCCTTAGATAGAAGTCATTCTAAATGTACATAGTAACGCTCGCAGACTGTGAAGAACAAAGCCACGTGAGCTTATGGATTATCAGCGAAAGGAATTTATTTAAAAACATAATATTTTCCCAAAACTCATTGTCGAAGATTAGAGTTCCACACTACTAGTCGTATGGGTTGGGAAGATAACTCACTTGGAGGAAAAAAATTGTTGCCATTGATCAATGGAACCGGATGCCTAGTAGTTTTGAAAGCTAATTGGAAAGTAAAAAAAAAAGTTTTATTTATTTTTTCTGTTTTGAATGTAAGCCTTACATTTAAATTTAAACAAAAATTGTGTCTAATTATTGGACAGAGTTCTTCATTTTGTGCTTTACATACTTACTGAGGTGGCACTTCAGTTCGGGGTGAACCTGGGCCTTAACCAACAAATCTCTCCTTTTATTCTTTAGGAGTTTAAATTTAAATTAAATTAAAGGTATTAAAGATTTCAATGAAATTTGTTTTAAGTTTTGGACTATGCCATTATGTGTGGAATACCACATCGGATAAATGCCCGCAACTATAACTTTTGAAATCTTCGATTCTCATGACGTAGGTACTCGTAATTTTGTCACATTTCAGGTTTTATTGCGATCATAACTTCACGGATGTTGGTTTTCAAGTACTGCAAAGTTTGGGGATTGTCAGCAAAGACATAATCTTTAGCAGAGTTCCACTAAAATAAGTCCAATGGGATCAGATCACACGATCTTGGTGACCAATTGATGTTACCATATCTCGAAACGGCCGGGAAACTTTTCATGCAATAGAGACAAATTTGGCTTTCATTTAACCATAGGGCAGAAAATTCACCGTAACAGTGGTGATTCCGGCGTTTTCAAAAAAAAAAATAAAAAAATACGAACTGATCACGCCGCCGATCCACAGCGTCCACCAAACTGTCACCCGTGGTGGATGGAATGACCCTCTCAATGATCGCATTTGGATTCTCAGAACCCTAAATTCCTGTCCTTACATCGCGATACACAGATATAGAACTGCTATTTTTGTATTAAGATGCAACAATTTTAATGCGTTAAGCAATGCAAGAACTGTCACTATGAATGACAGATGGATTTGACAGATGACATATGGCAGGGATATGAAATCCCAAATTTACTATTCACGGTTACATAAATGTTACAGTAACATATCTAAATATATTCGTTAAATAAATAAATCTCAATCTGAAATCGAAGTTAATAAGTATTAGGTACTTCTATTTCTGCAATTGGGATTGATACCAGTAGGTCAACGGTTTGCGCTCCGCATTTTCCAAAACACTGAATCAAGGAGTAAATTTTACATCTAAATCTGATTGCATTTGACCATTTATTAAAGCTGGATTTTCGTTGACAGCAAAGGTCCTTTATGAATTTAAATAGTAATTCTCCCGTATTTGATAAAAAGTTCATTGTTCTAATGACAGTTCAGTCGAAATGTATCAATTTAAATTATCGTGGTACTAATATCACTTTAAAGTGCATTCCATGAAATTCGTTGATCTGTTTCATTATTGTTCCTATTTTCATTAACAGCCGATGAATTTGAAATTGTCCTGGTTGTGTTGCATTTCAATGAATGCCAATGGTTTCATATTTTATCAATTTTTAGCGAAACTGATCTGTTGCTGATAGAAGTAAAATATTTCGTATTTGCTGATAGTTTAGCATTTGAACAGCTTATGCTGATATCATAAGAAATTTTTATTCTGTGGGATCTCAAAGTGGTCCTAAAAAAAAAGCATGAAAGTGATATAGAAATTGGTACGCGTTTTTTTAAAAAAAAAAAAAAATTAAGATTTCCATTTTAAAATTTTGCTGTGTAGATACAAATCAGTTCTCCATTTTTGGTTTTCTTGTTGATATTGTACTTCTACAATTCTAATTGAATTACAAAGTGGGACAAAGTTTGCCCAAGGCATTAGCACTTGCGGCACATCAATGTAATTCAGTTATGAAATAAACATTAGTATACAAACAAACCACCCTCCCTATCGCTTTCAAGCCCACAGGGGGCTACATTTCGTCTTCTTTATTTATACATTTCAAAGACAATGCATCTCAAAGTAAAATTGAAAATTCCTAGAAAAAATACAAAAGACCAACCCAAAGCAAACAAAGAAAAATAACAAAGAAAATAAATTTCCACCCAAATTAGAATTGAAATTTGATTCAACGTACACGTGTCAGGGAAGAGAAGAATTTTTTTTTTTTCTTTTCTTCTTCCTGCACTTAGGACTCTTTCCAATCCAACCACCCATCGATTGCTTATACTGTTCCCACCCTCATGCGTAAAATAAAAATAAGTGAGAAAATTTCCAAGAAAAAAAGAAAACATCCACCCCCCCACAAAATTATTGCCATCTTGGGACAAACGATTATAAAGCTGATAAACTTAATCGCAATACGCCCATAAAAACAAAAAAACGCGGAGGTGGCACCAAAGGACAAAGAAAAAGAGAAAAAAAAAAATCAATCTTCATTTTGATAAAAATAAGTATATTTCGGGAAGGATCCGTATATCCCTTCAACAGACATCTACATCGACATTTAGATACGCCAAGAGAGGGATGGATGCGTATGGCATAGATCGGGGGGAAACGATAAAGGCTTTTTGATTTTAATAAATCAACGCCGCACCGTTCCTTTCAGTTGTGATTTATCGATTACAATTAAATTTTACAAGCAAATCAAGGCAATCACTTCCTGCGTCGTTTTGTGGCAACGAAATATACAAAAAAAAAAAAAAAATACTGAAAGAAGCACGTAACCAGATGATGCCCTGTTGGTGTTGATGGGCCTCTCAAATGCCCCAAGACTCACTTTGCTCGAAATTATTTCATTCCATCAGCCATCACTGTGTAATGTATGTACTACTGGTACTCTCTGCCTTCTTTTCTCTTTCTCCCTCTCTGCACCCAGACATTAGAGTGTATTTGCTTATAAAACAGCACTTAAGGCTCTTCTCCGTCGTCACTGTAGTCATCGCGAGGATGGGGGGGAAATCCTCTTTGATGATATAAACTTCGACGTAACGGGATGGGGTCGGATGGTAGCTTATAGACCCCTACCCCACCCAGCACTTGGTTTATGACTCTCTTTCGAAGGAGCTCTCTCTGGTGGAAAACATCCTCATTAAATATGCATTTGGAGTTCGTCTAATATGCACGCCTACCGCACTACACATTCCCAGTCCCGGCTCCCTTCGCCGTCGCCGCGCCGTGTGAATGAATCCACAAGGATTCACAAGGATTCACCCATCAAACCCAACAGCAGAAAATAAAATGTACTTTGTTAGCAAGCAAGAGCGTTTCACAAACTGTTATCCTTACCTAAGGCAAAAATCGATTTTAGGAGAGTAATACGACAGGATTCCAGGAGGTGGGACAGGGAAAAGAGACCTTTTCTTTCGACCGAGAAAAAAAAAAAAAAAAAAAAGATGAATTTCTAGTGAATTACCTTTGTAGAAGATAAGGAATGTCAGTCAGTTAGAGATATCCTCCAAACAGCTGGAGATTGAGAGTATCTTTTATCACTTTTCAGGACGATTTGCAAGAACAAAAAAAAAAGAAGTTTCTTCTTTCTCGCTCACACTAGAGATCACTTAGATAACACTTTGAGATGCCTTTTGTATCTGTCAGATACTTTTATTCGCTCTTGTTTCACTTAAATTTTCACTTTGTATCCCACTTTATCCACGTATGCACTTTTGGATATATCCTTTTTGTATACACTTGAAACGGTCCACTTCTCGTTACCGCGAGATCCAGAGAGCTAAAAAAACAACACACACACACACTCAGGAAGACACTTGGAATTCCTATTCCAAAACTTAGAACCAGAACTGAACTCGAAGTACGCTGGAGACTGACTGAAATTTGCAGTCGCACAACCGATTGCTATCCTATGAGGGATGAAAAACGTATCTCTGATGAAAGTTTGGCTGTACTGATTTTTTTCGCCACCCTTAGCAAAAAGCTTTCGCTCGACGCGCTGGTATAGTCCTGAAGGATTCCTGTATGGGTTTATGGTACTGAGCATGCGGGGAAAAAATGGGGAGCATATCAGCGTTGTTATGCGATGTATGGCGAAACTACGTTTCATAACGCGGCTCATCATCTTTTTTATTCTCCGTGTGGTATATGTTGGGGTGTTTCGCGCATGTTTGCGAAAATCATCTCACTCATATTTTCACTCAAAAAAAGGCAAAACCATTTTACTATCACTATCTAGTAGTTTCTTTGAAGCTTTTGCTTAGGTAACTTAGGTCATCTCATTTTCATTATTTTCCTAGGCATCCGGTTCATCTATTCGCAAATAGATTTTCATCCTAAGTCAACATCCAAAAATGGATGGTACTTCCAGATGGTAGATAATGCAAGGAACGCGGAATTATAATTCATGGCCTATTCTTTGGAAAATTTTGAGAATCGTATTTTTAAGTGACGATGTAGATACTCGTACCTGGTGTTGCTGTCGAGATAAAGTTGGAGTGCTCATTTTTCAAAAATGAGCTGCTGATGCTATTTTTGCGCATTAAGATACTTTGAAGTGTCTCATGTCGATGAACTTTTTGACTTTCATTGTTGGCGAATGATTTATGGTTAAACAAGCGGATTCTATTATTGGTTTTCGTATCGAAAATAAGAAGGTGGTTTGCGGAAATCTTATTCTTCTTTGGAGTTACAGATTGTAATAAAAGAACAAAAAATATGTTGTACTTTCAAAATCGAAATTTTAATAAGAGACGTGAGTCTTTCAGATATAATTATTGGGCTCTAGGTAGAGAAACCCCTTAAGAAAGGATGTTTGCTTCCTTCCTACTCCAATGGATATCATTTGCACATGAGAAGTTAGGGTGATGCAGAGGTATTAGCAAGCATACGTCGACCATCACCCCTATCATTCAATCCGCCGGAGGGAACGATCCACCAAAATGGCAACTTCGGTATCATTCAATCCGTTCCAAGGGGATCGTTCACTTGTCGGTAAAGTGAATGAGATTCACGTGATCATTAAAAACCGGGGGAACGGATCTCCCCATACAAAAATTGACGTTTCTCATCCGCATCGAATTCATAGCGGATTTGTTTGTTTTTTCTGCGTTTTTTTTTTTTGCTGTATTTCAAGAGAAGAAGTTCCTTCATCAAAAATGTAAGTTTCCTTTTGTAGGAAATCACAAATGTTGATCAATAAAATCGTAATTTTTTTTTAGGAAGAAAACTACAAATAGAGACCAATTTAAGCAGCTTGTAGAGGGAATGAAAAGTTCCCCGGACATAGCCAAGAATATGACAAAGAGACCTCCCGAGAAAGTCAAAGAATTCTGGGAGGTCCTGCAAACTAAACTTAATAGTTTAGGGCCACCTCAAAAGGAAGTTGTTGAGTGGAAGAATGTCAAATATTTTTATTTCATTTTTCGCATTTATCTGTACGAATTTCAAATTTTAGGTTTGGAGCGACAAAAAAGAGTTTAAGGCAACGGGGGGTGGACCTAACAAAAAATTTTGTTTTACCGCGGAAGAAGAAGAAGCTATCGACTTAATTCAGTTAAATGAATCGGTCGAGGGTATCCAAAATGTCTTGTCATTTGGAACCCAATCTAATGAATTTCCCGAAGTGACCCAACCTGTGGCCGAAATCAACTCACTGCCAGACGTCGCCTCTCCAGATGAGGTTTTGCCAGAAACAGAATCTCCAGGTGTTAGGCGTAAAGTTGTCCAGCGAGTCACGCAACAAAACCTTCTCGTGAAACAAATTAGTATACAGGAAAATTTTTTCAAGAGTATGGCAACTGCTATGGAGGGACAGAAAGACAGCAACACCTATCTCAATGCCGGTATAAAAAGAATTTATAGATCGGCTGAAAAACTGTGTGACCAAAACAAAGAACTGCTACCTGTGATAAAGGAAGAAGCAGAAGAAATCAGAAGGCATAACGAAGAAATGGAAAACTTTGCTTTGATGGAAATGAAAGGCATTTCCAGAGAGAAGCTCATGGTGAAAAAGAAATTACTAGAGCTAGAGATTGAAAAACTCAGTAAGACTCTTAACTCAGTGCTTTAATATCCTTTTTTTTTGGTCCTGAGTCGAACCGTCGTGGCGAACAGATCTCGTACTAATTGTGATAAAACAAATCGCTCATATAAATCTTCCTTGAGACAGTGACTCTAAAAAGTGAAAATTTGTGAAAAACTAAAATAATATCTCAGCATTAATGCCCAAATCTGAAAAAAGTGATCAGTTTGCAACGCAAAATAGTGCACGTGTTTCCCATGACATTCTTAAAAAAGATAAATATGCTTTACCCATGAGCAATATACACTCAATAAGTAAGATTGCAACAAATAGTTCTCTCCTAAATCAGAGCACCACGAAATCGAATGAATTAAAGAGAGGTGCAGACGATTCACCGACTGATTCTTCAATCGCAGAACTTCATCCCACGAAGCTCTTTGCTTGTGAGAACATTTATACCCAAAACATGGATGTAAACATCGATGAAAATGTTGACACCACTGAGTGGACAATTGTCATGAATAAATTTAAGAGAGCCGCCATCAGCTACCAACCAAGGCCCATAAGAAAACATGCAGATGAGTCATCTTCCAATAAATCGAATCTCTCGAACAACAAATTCTTTCCTCTTGTCAACTCAGAACTTGTGGCAAAAAATGCACAAGCTGATCCTGTTAACAACGCTACAACTACCAACAACGAAGCAGATAAGCAGTCTCATCAACCATCAATCAATTTAAACGTCAATTCTACTCCACGAAAAGTAAATAAAACACATTTTTGTCCGCCCATATTTATTTTTGGTGCCAATTGCACTCTTATAAGTGATTTGCTAAAACTCGCAGCAGCAGAATGTAATATTTCAGACTTAGAACATAAATTTGTTAACATGGGCTACCGAAACACAAAGGTTTATGTTAGTAACTCATCTGTTCATAAGCTAATCATCGACAGACTTCGTGGAACGGGGATAGGAGCATTCTCATTCTCTCCCAAAGACACTAAAAAAGCGTCAATCTTGTTGAAGGGTCTTGATGGGGAAACCCCAATAGACAAAATTAAAAAAGCCTTGGACGAAACTGTTCTCAATGTAAAAATAAGTAAAATAACACCGTTTTCCACGTCTAGAACTAAGGAGCTAGATTTAAAATTGAATATGTTTGTTGTGCAGTTAGAGATAGGAGAGTCCATTAAAGATCTTACTAGTGTAAGGTATTTGCTCTATCAACGTGTTTACTGGGAAAAGAAGCATAATCGGGCAGTAATACGTTGCTACCGCTGTCAACGTTTTGGACATTCAGGCGAATGTTGTGCCTATGTAAGTCGACGTGTTCTTTGTGGGGAGAATCACGACTCAAATGAATGTATTAATTCGTTTAAGATCCTAAAAGAAAAAAAATGAAAAAGTGCCGATCCCTAAATGCGTAAACTGCAATAAAATTGGTCATGCAGCCAGTTATTCAGGGCTGTCCAACTTATCTCAAGTATAAAGATAGGAAAGAGATCAGCTTCTCAAAGGGCTAGACAAGCCGTAAGTAAAACTAGAACTCTCGTTGAAGAATCCATCTTTAATTTTACAAATTCAAATGTTTCTTTCGCTGACCAAGCGAAAACTTCTACCAGTCAACCAAAGATTATCCGTTCTGCTAAAAGTAGAATCCAACCTGAGGAAAACCCTTCCTCAATAGCTTTCTACAATTCGAATGCCCAAAAAAGGAGATCTTAACGACTTTCTTAACGAAGCAAAAATTCTGTTCAATATTTCTTTTATAGATCTTTTGACAAAAATCCGGCAATTTTGGCTTAAATACAAATTGATGAAAACCCAGGAGGAAAAAATGTTTTCCTACCTTGAGTTTGTTGCTTCCATTGTTGTATAATGATGTCTATAACAAAATTAAAAATTATATCTATAAATTTCAATTCAATAATTTCAAATGAAAAAATACTCGCGCTTTCAAACACCCTAAAAACACAAAAACCTCAAATATGTTTCCTCTCTGAAACTAGATTATCTGAAAGATAAAAGCCATCATTTGGAGGCTTTAACATTATAAGAAATGATACTGGCAGAGGAACGGCAATTTTACTTGACAAAAAGTACAGGTTCCATTCAGTCCCTTGCTTCAGTTTCCTCTCTAAACTCCACCGGTTCAAATTTTGGATTGCTGATTGGTAGCATTTACATTCCTTCAAACGCTGGACAGCGTTTATGCAGAGATCTTGATGTCCTTTATACGCTCATTAATAATTATGATGCCGTTATAATTGGGGGGGATTTTAATGCTCGTCACCCTGCGTGGGGAGACAGTGTCCGTAATAACAACGGAAATCTTTTGAACAACAACGGTCCATACCTAAATCTTGACTTAATACCCTCTAACACCCCGACATATCCAAGATCCTCCTCCTATTTGGATTTTTTTATAATTTCTTCATTCCTTAACCCCGCAAATGTAGCAATCAATCCTTCGATGCCTTCAACATGTGAAACCTTTTCAGCACTTTCTGATCACTTTGGAATCCTCTTAGAAGTACATGTTAAAGATTTCTCCCCTATTTTGGTGCCTCCATCTACATACAGGAGCTATAAAAATACAAATTGGGAAGCTTTTCGTCCTCACTAGTTGTACCTGCTGAAAGGAACATATCAAATTCAAAAATAGACAACCTTATAGTTCAACTTAACGCATTAATTATTTCCAAAGCAGAAAGACATTCAGAAATTCATAATGTTACAGATCACAAGTATCATTACATTTCTGATTTGACTAAGAAGCTGATTGAACTACGAAGAATTTGGCTTAAACAACTTAAAAGACTCTATCATCGTCACCTGAATAGAGTTAATCCTGAATATCGTGAGCTCCTTGCAAGAATACAGTGTTTAGGTAAAATTATAAAAGAAAAAGTTAATTTAGACCACAATAATTCTTTTAGGTCTAGATTGGAGAAAATCAAACCATCTCCCCAAGCTTTGGTACAGATATTTCAAAAGACGCGCTCTTTTATAATGGCCAAAAGCTGATTGACATTCAAACCAAATTAAACGCATTTAAAAATCTTTACTCTGAAGATTATTCTGAAAGAGCGTCCTCAGATGATCAGAACTTTGAACAAGAAGTTCTATCTAGAGTAAATAATTTTAAAGAAACCTATTGTGCTGAAGCGCTTGTTACTTTTTCGCCGTCTAACAGTGCTTGTGATCCAGGAATACCTCCGTTCACTTCACCTAACAGTGTAAATAATTTCAGAATCTCTCTTAATAATAAAAAATCCACAGGCGTCGATCAAATTTCAAATTTCATCTTAAAAAAATGTCCTCATTCTTTTGATATTACATTGTCGTCAATATTCAACCAATGTATTAATAATGGTTACTTTCCGGAAATTTGGAAAAAAGCTAAACTTTTGCCGATAGCAAAAAAAAGGCTGCAAAAGAAGTTAATAACTTTCGTCCTATATCGCTTCTTTCCAATATTGGAAAATTATTTGAGCGAGTGTTAGCCAACCCCTTAAATAGTTACATCATTCCAAACAATCAATTTGGGTTTAAAAAAGGAAACTCCACAGAACATGCACTACTCATATTCCAGAATAAATTTATTCAAAACCTAAGAAACAAAACATGTACAGTGAGCTTAGATATTGACCTTGAAAAGGCTTTTGATTCGCTTTGGCATCATGGTCTTCTTTTCAAGCTCATACGACTAGGCTTTCCGAATTGGCTTATCACACGGATTTTTTCCCTGTGAACTCAGGTGTTCCACAAGGATCGATACTAGGGCCATTTTTATTTAATGTCTATCTACAAGATTTTCCTCTTCCAGACCCTATAATGGGAGAACCTGGATCACTCCATTTCGCGGATGACACCATTATACTGGCAAGCGACTTACGACCAATCCTAGCCCTTAACAAAATTAAAGAAAGACTTCCACACGTGGAAAATTATTTTAAAAAGTGGAGATTAAAAATCAATACCAGAAAATGTGGACTAACATGTTTTAGAAACGCCAGTGGGAAGGGACACTATCTTGCAGTTAGGGAGAGCAAATCCCTATGTTTGATAATAAACAACTATTCAATCCCATTACGTTCCGAAACAAAGTACCTCGGAATCAACTTTCAGAACCGATTTCTTTTCAACAAGCATGGTAGGGCTGTGCTTAATGGGGCAAAAATTGTAACCGGAACACTAAAACCTTTACTTAATTCTAAACACATGTTAGGAAAAACTAAGATTCTTATGTACAAGACCCTCATAAGACCAATTTTGACATATGGATTCTGTACGTGGTTTACCATATCACCCACTGTAGCAAAAGAAATGGAGATTTTCGAAAGAAAAATCCTGAGATCATGCTGCGGAATTTTTAGAAAGCCGAATAAAAAATGGTTTTCTAATAAAACTTTTTTTTTTTTTTTTATAATTTGCACGTGTTAAAGGGGATATGAATACCCTTATACTAATTTTTAGAACACGTGCGTTTTGCGGAAAGGGGAAGAGACAGAGAGAAAGACAGAGTGGTGTAGTTTGAAACTCAGGTGGTATTAAGTTTCTGTAAACTCCAAGGGTGGCTGTCCAGATAACTGGGGAGTATTTTGTTTGTTTTTTCGCTATTGTTGTCGTTGCTTATGATTCACAGTATTTTTTTCCGTCCTCCTGATATCATCACGATCAAGTTGCATTTTAGCCATATGATCACCCTACTGCCAGTGTTATGCCTTCACAGTAGAGTTGACTTAGCTTTCGCAAGTGATCGACTTTTTTATTTATTTCATGCGAAATAAATAGATCAGGATTCGAACCGTGAATCAACAGTGTGACAAGCGATGATGTTACCATTACACCACGGCCACCCTCGGTGTTTGTATACGACGCAACCCAGATTAAACCTCTTATGAACTACCAAATAGATCTTCTTTTAAAAAAGATGGAACGAATAAGTTCTCACCCAAACCCGCTGGTAAGATCTTTAATGGACTCCAATATCGATGACAGTCTGGTGAATCAATATTATTTGTCAGCATTTAGCTCAGTAAATGAGAGGTCCTTACCTCTATTAACACCATATGCAAATGAAAACCTGCTAGCCCCGTTTTATGAAAAAGCATCCCTTATCAATTATATTGGATGATATTGTGTAAATATAAACCTAAAGAGAAGTAACTGCTAACATAAGCCTATGTTTTAACGTAAAATGCTTTAGATTTCCTTGTGATTATATAATTTACTTATATAGGAAACCATTAAGGATTTTAAAGCTTTTACAGTCATTATACGTATGCAGACACATGCACACTATTTATATGTTTTGATGTTTTTTTAGTTATAGTCTTCCTTATAGTTGTAGTTTTAGGGTTAAGTTCTAGTCATTAAGTTAAGATTGCCAAAAAAGAGCAAAGCAGTGAATGTACGCCGGGAGCAAGCGTACAGAAATGAAGTGACTTTCAAACTATATTGTAATGGATTCTGATTAATATCGCTTTAAATATTTAATAACTTTTCTTTAAGTCAGACATATCAATAAGTCGACCAACATTTTAATAGTATAAGTAAAAGTAAAAAATATCCTTTTTTTATTTATTTTTTATTTTTTTAACCAAGTGAATTCAAATGAAATGTGATACTTATTTTTTTTTTTATAACTATTTGTAATTGAAATAAACGTGTAACTAAAACGTTCTCATGATTTCGTTTCTTATTTGTGCGGCTTCGTATTGGTAGGCACTTACTTCTTCTGAAGGACTTGCTGAATCATCTTCCAATTCTGTCGGTTCTTTCAAAAACACTTTAAAATGCATACAAATGTTGTGTAGGGTGCAACAAATATTTGTGATTTGTGCTGCTTTCTTGGGCTCATAATGGAGTGTGTTCGATGACATTAAACAGCGAAACCTATTTTTGAGCACTCCTATGGTTCTCTTCACTATATTCCTGCCTTTACTATGGTATTGGTTGAATCTACTTTCCTGGGAATTCGATTTCACCAATCGAAATGGAAGTAAAAGAGGATATCCAGCGTCAGCTGCGACAGAAATTCAAAAGTTAATACATATTTAAAAAGAATAACATTTAATTAACCTACCCAGGAGTCTTGTATTTCTATCTCCATTTTGATACATATTTGCAAAATAGGTGGATGCATCACTTGCGTTCCATATAAAGGAATCGTGGTAGGAGCCTGGAAACCTTGCGTCAATGCATCGTATCCATAATTGACTGTCGCAAATCTGCGAAAAATCTGCAATAATTTCAATTACGTTACTACTTACAATCATGGCATTTAAGCTGTAAAAACCTTTTCTGTTATAATAAAGGTGTGGGTTCGATTCAGGTATTTTAATAGCAATATGAGTCCCATCAACACACATTACAATACCAGGAATTTTGCATTTCTCGTAGAAGTACACTTTTGCTTCTCTTCTTTTCACTTCACTGGTATTCAGGGTTATCCATTTGGGACATAGTTTTTTTTTTTTCAAGTATGTCTAACACCTGCGTCAACACTTTTGAAAAAGTAGACTGCGCAATGCAAACATTGTAGCCCTTTCCAGCACCGTGCTGGAAACTGCCTTCTGCAAAAAATCGTAAGCACGCAGCTAACTGATGCATTGGTGATACACCATAAGATTTTGATGTCCGGGGCAGCTCTTTACTTAGTACTTCCAAGACATAATTAAAAGCTGCCTTATTTAATCGAAATTTTTTTATAAAACTGCGAAAATAAAATAAATTTTCATAAAAGTTATCAACGGCAATGAAACCACTTACCTTGCATCTGATAGCTCCATAATATTTTTATTAGATCCTCTTAAATTTGCGCGGAATGTTCTCTTATTTGAGGATATTTCCTCGTCTTCCTCAAAATACAAAGCAATACTATCCATTTTTATATTTTTTGTAGTAATTTTTGTTTGTATAGTTTATTTTCCTGTCAACAACAACACTCAACAGCTGACTTTGGCAGGCGGAAATTGTGATTGGTAATACAGTGCATCCTACTAAAGGTGAACGCGGATCGAATGGGTGAAGTGAATCTCAGATCCGGCGGATTGAATGATAGGGGTGCATATATCTTAGCAATGGGAAGTGTAAACTGCCACAATCCGTCCTAAATACAGTGAATGAAGGGGTGATGAAATACAGTAGAATCTCGGAAAGATGAACGCATATAAAACAGGGCCCTTTCATCTTTTCGAGCATCAAAATTTGGTTGAGGAAGAAAGTATAGCCATAAATAAAAACATAAAATATATCAAATTAACAATTCATTTTATTTTCTTTTCAAAAAACAAGGAAAAGTTGATTAAAAAAAGTATAAAAAATACTTATTTAGACGTTCTTCTTAAAAAAACTGCTCTATGGTTGATTGTCACCCAGAAGAAAGTTGTTTTAGAATTGCCTTCTCTCTCAAACTTTTCAAACTTAAAAGTGTGGAAACATCAGCCTCATATTGCTCTGCAAATTTCAAGCTGGTGTTGATTGCTGAAATGGCCTCTGCTGGTTTGATTAAATCGACAACCTCCACTACACTTTCTTCTGAGGATACAAGTTCCTCTTCAGCATCAGAAGGTAAGCAGACCACATCTTCATTCCATTCTCTTACATCACCAAACATACATTGAACCTTTAAATGCAATTTAAATGTTGAAAAGAAAATTAAAAATTATTAAATTATGTACATCAGGAAAAACTTCTTGAAGCATATTCAGCGCTGTTGTTGAAATCTGTGGTTCTTTCCTCCGATCGCATTCTTTGCTGCAGTACAGCAAGAGGGACATTTTCTTCTTTGTCATTAGAAACCGATTCAAACAGTTTATGCCAACACTTTTCTATGACTTCCAGTGTTATTTTGTTCCAAGCCTCTTGCAGACATGTTAGAGCGTTACGCAAGGTCAATTTTTTCAACATCTTCTCAATGTCTCGTCCTTTGGAGATCACATCTGATCATTGGATAATGCAACTTTATGAGCCGTATCACATTCTGGTCCATTGGTTGGATTAGGGGAGTTGTGTTTGGACGCATAACCATCGTGCGAATACAGCCATCATCACTTTGGAGCTCCTTTTCAGGTGGATGACTTGGGGCATTGTTGAGAATAAGCAATGCCTTGTCTGGTAAATTGTTATTTTTCATAAACTCCCGTGTCTATTAAAGAGATGGTAAGACACAATATTTATTCAAATGATAGTTACCTGAGGAACAAATTCTGAATGAAACCAATTTTTAAAAATATCTTTTGTCATCCATACAGTCTACGAGTTGGTATATGTCATTGGAGGCTTGAAATTTTTGAAACACCGGGGGTTTTTGCCATTCCAATGGCCAGCAGTTTTAGCTTGTGATCACCAGTGATGTTCGTGCATACCAAAAATGTAAAACGGTCCTTGGCAATTTTCCTTCCGGGAGCTGATTTTTCGCCATAGTGCATAAATATTTTGCTTGGAATCATTCGCCAAAAAATACCACTTTCGTCTGCATTATAAACGTGGTCTCGAGTGATACCAAGGTCAGTCATAGTCTCCCTCAATTTGGCTTTGAAGGGCAAGACAGCATGTTTAATAGAGCTAAGTTTTTCTCCACTAATTGCTAAGAGCAGAACCCCAAATCTAGCCTCGAAGTTATTAATCCAACCATCGCTCGCGTTGAATGAATTTGTCTCTTTGAAAATGGCGTGCAACTTTTTAGACTTGGTTTTCAACATAATCCCTGAAATTGGAACATTTCTGATTTACGCAATGTCTTGCGTTTCTCTGCTCCAGAAATCGAAGTCTTATACACCCGCGAAGTGATTTCCTTACTTTTTTGTATCCACACAATCGTGGATATACCAATTCCATATTTTTTTTTCAGTGTTTCTATACGACGTTCCAGTTTTAAATTCCTTTAGCACTTCACATTTTTGTTTTAGGTTTAAAAACTTAACTTGCGCTTTAACTGGTGGCATCTTTCCTGTACAAAATTCACATCACACTGAAGAATTTACATAACAAATTAACACAAGCCCGAAAGTAGGTACCGTTATCTAAACTAAATAACGTTACTTGAATATAATATGACGGACTAAAGACATAGAAACAGAAAAAAATAGAGTTGTGAATAGAGCGTTCATATTTTCGAGTACCCAAATTTCACGGCGTTCATCTTTTGAAACACTGAAAGGGTAAAAAAGGGTTCTTATAGAACCGTTCATCTTTCCGAGATTCTCCTGTACTACATATCAACCTTCTTGAAACGAATTTAGGAATTTTAACAACGAGAATGAAACCAACTTTACCATCACCGAGGATGAAAGGAAGACATTATATGCTGAGAAAATATCTAAACACTAATGAAAGTGCGTAGAAAGGGTGACCAGATAGCAATGATAGTTTTTCCAATTGTTATGTTTCAGCAGCTGTCAAAGCCACCAATGATATCCAGCTGTCAAAATATTCAGCAAGGTTTGCTATTTTATCATGCATGCTTCCCAAAGGTGTGGGAATTATTACAAAATATTATCGAAATTTCAGCTCAGTTGTGAATACACAACGTGAATTTCGTCGTGAGGTCGGTCGTCATCACGGCTTCAGTGAGTACACTCTTTTGGACCTTAAGCCACTAACCAGACAGAGATCGGTGCGAAGTGTAGAAAACATAGCCGCCGTAACGGCCGGTATCGAAGAAGACACAGAAATGTCGATTCGGCGCCGATCAGCTGAATTGGGCATCGCCAGAGAGTCAACCAGGCTTATTTTGCAGTTGGACTTTGGCCAAGATCCATATAAGATTGTGCTAACGCCAGAATTGAAGCCGGACGACCATAAGGACGCCGTGAGTTCACTAATTAGGCGCTGCAAATGTTGGCCGTAGATACGGATTACGGATACGGACCAGCCTTATTTTGCAGTTGGATTTGGGCCTACATCCATATAAGATTGTCCTGATGCAAGAATTGAAGCCGAACGACTATAGAAAACGCCGTGAGTTTGCTAATCTGGCGCTGGAAATGTTGGCCGGAGATCCGGATTTTGGCCAAAAAATCATCTTCTCGGACGAGAAGTGTTCGACCAAGCATCAATGCATCCACAAAGATTGACTATTTGGTGCGGTTTATGACACGGTGGCATCATCGGACCTTATTTCTTTCAAAATGAGAAAGGAGAGCGATGTTAACCGACTTTCTGTGGCCAGAGCTCGACATCGAAATATCAGAGACCACATCTCTGATATAAGGCGGCGCTACATGCCATACAAGCGACGCGACGCTCGAAGTGGTGAAGGAGAAATTTGGCGACTGGATTGTCTTACGTCGAGCGTTCATCAATTGGCCACCGCGATCATGCGACTTGACACCCCTCGATTATTTTCTCTGGGGCTAAGACAAGTCCTTAGTCTACACTAACAAGCCAACCACTTTGGACGAACTCGAGGCTAACATTCGAGACGCTATTGCCGAAATAACGCCGCACATATTGCCAGCGAAGCCGAGGTGGCCATTAAAATGATGTGCTATTCCATACATAATGGCATAAATGTACCTTCAAAATAAAGTCAGAATCTATTTGATACCTAAGACCACTGTTGTTTTATTTAAACTTATTTTCCTATCGTTCTTATCTGGTCACCCTACGAGCATAGATCTCCTCCTATGGTGCTGATTTTATGTGTTTTTACTAATTTTTATAAAGGTTTTTTCAATAAGGACATAACAATTTTGTATTTAAATAGAACACTGAATAATTGAGATATCGAGTTGAAATTTATTACAGATATACTACACATACTAAATTTAAGTATGGAATTCGATCTCGTTCATATGAGTACCACAAGTACGTTGGCAGCGATCAATTCTTTGGAGCCAATTTTCCACCACTCTTTCACACATATCGGTCGGATCGTTGACAATTTTGCATTCGATATTGTTCCGAAACTCCTCTAATGTTGTTAGCTGGTTGGCATAAACTAGTCCATAGGCGCTAAATCGCATGAACGAGCTGACCATTTGACTGGACCATTTCTCGATATTACATGATTACCCGAATTCCGCTTTAATAAATCAATTGTTTGACCAGCTATGTGGCATGTGGCTGCATCTTGTTGGAAACACATATCATTGATGTTAAGTCCAACCAAGTTTGGCCAAAAATAGTCCTCCAACATGGCATGATAGCGATGCATATTGACAAAACCATTAAGCCAAAAATGAGCTACATCGATGAAATTCAGGATTTGCTTCAAACTTTTGCAGAGTCCAATCGGAGAAGATTCGGCGCTTCAAATGGTCAAGAGGCTTCAGTTCTTGAGTTAATTTTATCTTGTGAGGGTGTAGGCCAAGATCTTTATGCAAAATTCACCACAATGTGCTCTGAGATATTCCCCCATTTCTGTGAAGGGAGTGGAATCGACTGATTTGGCTCATATAGAACTGAAGCACTTACGGCTGCGATATTTTCAGTACTTTTATCGGTGCGTTGTCTCACTGACACAGGAAATCCACACGCACAGCATGTCTGGTGGGACGATTATTACGACCGAAAATTGGAGTAAGCACTCTTAAAGTTGTGGCCACCCACTTAGAATTTCGATAGAAATTTTTAAAAATTTCCAAACGTTGCGTGTTCATGAACTTCACCATGATAAAAATGTAAATCTTGACTGACGTTTTAATTTATTAGATAGATATTTTGGTGTAGTGGTTTGAAACTCAGGTGGTATAAAGTTTCTGTAAACTCCAAGGGTAGCGTCCAGATAATTGGGGAGCATTTTTTTTTTTGCTTTTATTGTCGTTGCTCATGATTCACAGTATTTTTTTCCGTCCTCCTGATGTCATCATCACGATCAAGTTGCATTTTAGCCATATGACCAAAAAAATTATCTATGTATGTTGACTAGCTATTAAGGGTAAAATATTAGACTTAAATGTATCTCGTAGACTTAAAGAAATCTATATTATTACAAACTAAATTAGCTTCCCTAACGCAACGCGAAATGGGTTCATTGTGGCCGTAATTTGTGCGATGGAATTGCTCATAAAATATATAGTGCTCACGTAAATTTCTTGTTGGAGAATGTAAATTTTCCAAGCGATTGTAATCAAATTATTAAACATCTGGTTTCGTAAGAAGGCATCTAGATGTCCCAATTTAACTTGAATAACAAAAGAAAAGCCCTCGACCTCTGTTCTTAAAAGAAACGGTACAGAAAAGTTACCATTGGAAAAGCGACCGAATAATGACCTTCGAACAGCAGGAGTGCAGACTTACACTCAGGCCACGGCATCCGAAATGCCAAAAAATACTAAAATTTCGAAGGACCCTGCTTCTCATGTTTTTTTCATTTATTCTAGAGAAACTTGAAGAACAAAGAAAAATAAATAAAATTATTCTCGATAGGCTGGTTAAGCTCGAAAGTAATTCAGGGAAAACGCGTACTCCAACTAGAATATGAATGAAGAACGAATGTTAAAAATAAGTACTTGGAATGCAAATGGACTTTTGCAAAAACTCAACGAATTAGAAATATTCTTGCTTGAAAAAGATATCAATATTTGCTTGATTTCTGAAACCCACGTAAAAAACGAATCGCATTTAAAAATAAAAGGCTATAATGATTAGCACGCTTGTCACCCTGCGGGAAAAGCGAGAGGCGAATCATCATTGTTTATTAAAGACTGCATCGAACAATCCGAAGACCTAAGGATCGAGCTTGAAACTTTGCAACTGTGCACGATTCGAGTAAAAAATAGTCAGCGTACTCTTAAAATCTCATCTATCTACTGCCCACCGCGTTCCGCGCTTGAAAAAAGTGATTTTACTAACTTGTTTAAATTGCTGAAGATTCGTTGAGGGCGATCTGCCAGTCCCTCGTCCATTCATTTACTTTATTCAGTGCGTTTTGCAGTTTTGCAGTCGTTTCTTCGATTGTTTTACCTACGGCTAGGATAGCGGTGCCATCGATAGAGAAGTGACCCAAGAACGCTTCCTTGCGGTACACCGGCCGAAATTTCTTTGAGCTCCGAGTATTCATTTCCATATCTTACACGGAAGAGTGTATTCCCCAGATATGATTCTAGAATATCGGCGGTGATTTTAATGCGAAACATACATTCTGGGGCTCAAGACACAGCTCGCAAAAAGGCAGAATGAGGCAGGTATGGAGTACAGTTGTGATTTCCAACCGACCTACTGGGCAACTGATACTTCGAAAATACCTGACCTGGTCGACATTTTGGTCGTGAAAGGAATTTCTAACAACCACATTAAAGTTAAAGAGAGCTTTGCTCTGTCGTCTGACCATTTCCCAATTGTTTTGACATTGAGCGAAAAACTAGTCTATACCCTAGAGCCAGCGAGATTAACAGGTAGAACAACTAACTGGGAAGGCTTTAGGAACGAAATTGAAGATAATGTTGAACTGAGCGTTCCACTTACGACACTCTATGAACTTGAGGTTGAAGTTGATCGCTTCGTTGAGATCGTACAGCTAGCCTCTTGGAATAATACTCTCAATCCAAGGAAAACTCCGGACAAATACGGTCTACGATATCCTACGGAAATAAAAGAATAAGTCAAGGAAAAAAGAAAAGCGCGTAAGAAATGGCAACATAGTCATGCTCCGCAACTTAAAGCACACTTGAATCGCCTGTTCAATTCGTTGAAGAAGACTATAAAGGATTTTAAGAATCGTGCGATAGGCTCTTATCTTGAAAATTTAACAGCGAAAAAAGATTCCAATTATTCACTTTGGAAAGCTGTAAAAGGCGCCAAAAGACCCAAGGTCCCCGCGCCGCCAATTAAATTAAATCACAAGGAAAGGGCAAGGGAAGATAAAGAAAAAGCGAACGTTTTTACTGCCCACCTGGAAGACACCTTTAAACCATACGATGGTCAAGTGTCTTAAGACAATATCAATAGGCCGGATTTACCATCTGACGATTTATCACTTACAAGTGCAACGCTAAGGGAACTCAAACATGAGATCGGGAATCTAAAACCTAAGAAAGCACCTGGTTATGACTTGATGACCGGAGAAATTCTCAAAGCTTTACCTAGAAAAGCTTCCACCAATTCGTACCAATCCATACCAATTTCGCTACTTCGAGTTATATCCAAAATTTTCGAGAGGATATTGCTAAGGCGCCTCCAACGGGTTATAGAAGGAAATAATCTTATCCCTGACCACCAGTTTGGGTTCAGAAGTAAGCATTCGACGATTGACCAGGTGCATAGAATTACTGATGTAATCGAGAATGCACTTGAAGAGAAAAAGATTTGCTCAAGCGTATTTCTTGACGTCTCGCAATCCTTTGATAAGGTGTGGCATGATGGCTTGAATTGTAAATCACGACAAGTTCTCCCTGTATGCCTATACGACATTCTAGAATCATATCTCGGGAATAGACTCTTCCGTGTTAGACATGGAAATGAATACTCGGAGCACAAAGAAATTTCGGCCGGTGTACCGCAAGGAAGCGTTCTTGGGCCACTTCTCTATCTCTTATATACTCGAGATATACCGAAAGAAGATGGCACTATCCTGGCTACGTTTGCCGATGACACCGCTATCCTAGCCGTAGGTAAAACAAATGAAGAAACGACTGCAAAACGCACTGAATAAAGTAAAAGAATGGACGAGGGACTGGCGGATCGCCCTCAACGAATCTAAATCTATTCACGTGAATTTCACTTATAAGAAAACTAATGTCTTGCCAATTTTCCTAAACTTGGCCCGAATACCTTTTGCAAACGAGGCCAAGTACCTTGGAATGATACTCGACGCAAAACTGAAATGGAATTCTCACGTGAAAATGAAACGTAAAGAACTCGAAATCAAATATAGAGAAATGAACTGGTTGCTCGAAAAACAGTCTCAGCTCAGTACTGAGAATAAATTGCTTTTCTACAAGCAAGTGCTAAAGCCGGTGTGGACTTACGGTATACAACTTTGGGGCTGTACCAAGAAAACAAACGCCAATATTTTACAAACTTTTCAAAATAAAGTGCTAAGAGAAATTGTCCACGCACCGTGGTATACTAGAAACGATGATATCCACAGGGATCTCGGAATTCCGACAATCGAAGCTGAAATTAGAAGCTTTGCGAGAAAGCATGGAAACCGACTAATCGGACATGTCAACAATACAATCCTACAAATTCTGGATGAAAGCAATTTATTGCGCCGACTACAAAGGACGAAATCTTCCGATTTGGCGAGGAATCAACCGCGCCTAGATTGCGGAACATGCAGGATCTTTTAGTGGAAAGTAACCTGCCAAACGAGATTTTTCATGATAGAAAAATTGCTTGATAAGGTCCTTCTTAGTTGCAATATATAACAAATTAAATCGCAGGGTGGTGCACGCGCTTGCTATCCTCATAGTGTCTATGGAAGATTTTTCACCAACCCTCGGGAAAAATTTTGCGTGGTTTGTCAGCAACTAAATTATCTTTATCCGAGGTTTGTCGATGCGTTGTAACCAGTTTTTTGTTCATGTTATAGCAGTTACTCGGACGTATAAGTCCCAACCTGCAAGGCAAGGAGCTTGTTGCCAGTAATCCACAGAGATATGAGATCTGCCGTTGGCCCATTAAGAGTTTATCTGCCATCATCTCTTTTACAACATCCTGAATCAATCGTGAAAATCCTTATTGACCTGAACTCCGAGTATGTCAACGTAGCTCATATAACGTATCCACTAACTTGACTGTTAACGCCACCGTGAATTCCATCAAGATAATTCTTCCGCCGCATGTCCTCCTTCTGATGGACTCTTCTTAGTCTTCTGACACGTACATATATTTTATCCAATATGGTCTACAAGAGATGGATTGTCTGGTTCGATGCAAGTCTGCTGAAGATCAACCAGCTGTGTTTACATGGATCTAAGTGTTCAGCTTAGAGCATACTCAACGTTATTTCATTACTATATAGCTATCTCAGCAGGCATCACAAGGAAGTACGAGTAATGATGCTATTTTGCCCACCAATTAACCAACTCCCTGCATAAAATAGCAGTTTTTGCGAAACATCCTCAGGAAACGCAGGACACTACATTGTACCATTTAGCTCTCTCTTACAGTCACAAGCAAATTTCTCTAAGCTACCAAAGCGCGGAACAAATCGGTCTAACCACCCAAGCTCTATTTTTTTTCTGCCAAATTTTCACCACTTACTTACTTAGTTCCTTTAACCCCTCGGGGGGCATAGGGCGTCAACCACGCCTGCTCGCCATCTTGTTCGTACTTCTGCAACGCGTTTGAGCTGCCTCCAACTCATTCCTATAGAGCTCGATTCCTCCTCAACTGTTCTGCGCCATGTTTGCCCAGGGCGTCCCGCTATTCTGCCTGTTTGTGGGAGCGGATTCTACTGCATGGCGTATTTTGCAATGGAGTTGTCTACGTGCCGTAGCGTGTGACCAATCCACTGCCACTTTTTCCTTCGTATAGTAATGTTTATAGGTTCTTGGCCCGTTCTCATATAAAACTGTTCGTTGGAGATCCGGTTCGGCCAATAAATCCTCAAGATGATTCTTAAACATTTATTTACGAAGACTTGCAGCCTGCGTGTGTTAATGGTGTCCACCTTACAGGTACTGCACCCATACAGCAATACCGAACAGTCGCAGCTTGGTTCTTAAGCTGATAACATTACTTTTCCAGATTGTGGATATCATACCGAACGCAGCTTTAGCCTTCCCGATTCTACTGAATACGTCCAGTTGGGTGCCACCGCGGTTAGCCGAGACCACACTTCCTAAATATAGAAAGTTGTCAACTTTTTCGACTTCCTGTCGTTAAGTTGAGCGTTAGTGTTGGAAGTCTTGAGGGCTTTTGTTTTGGCCGTGTTTATTTTGAGCCCCACTATCATATTTGGATGGCAAACGACTAACAAAGGCCTCGTACGAGCAGTATCTCCCGATAGGTGTTGGTTCGCTAAGTAACGAGAAAGAGCCACAGCTGCCGAAAACCTAGCAGCTCTGTTAGTAAGCCCCACTCCCACCTCCTCGTGGTGCCATCTGGGAATTTGTTCGAAAATTGCGAACGGGAGAGGACGAATGGCGAGTCTCCTGCGCCATATAACAGGATAAGTGTCGGTTGGTCTGGGGCCCAGCGAGCCTCAATCGTAAAAAGAAAAATTGCTCCGAAACGGAAACATACGCCTCGGATACGGACGGATAATCTGATCACGAATATGCTGAATTAACAAATTGTTTTCAAGTGCTTAACAAATAAAAAAATAGCATGCTATAGTGTTAAGAAAAAAACAGAAACAAAAACTCCAATTTCTTAGTCTATCAATGTAAAAAGAGTGAATAGCTTGCCCATATACCGCTGAGAAAGGCTCCTTTCACCTTCTAATCTGATCCTCAGTTTGGAAGCTAAAACTTCCTGTCTCCACTAAACCCTCCCTACACAAGTCCTTTGCACACAGCTTAAGGCCATCTGTATTAGTAATTATTGCACCTACTTCCAATTAGCGCCAATCCAATTCCAGCAGCCATCAATTTGTGGTATTTCCAAGAGATTACCATCGTTCAAAGTCAAAATATGACTAAGCCACCTACAGCCGGGGAACTCAAGAGCAAAGGTACACAAAGCAATCCAAGTGGGTGCAAATCCTTTTTATTTCCTTCGATAAATTCTAATTATTTTCCATCCAACTCCAGCTACAGGAAAAAATTGATTTGTACCACCCACATCGGGCCAAGAGAGATTTGCTATTAACATCCTTCTGAATGTGGAGGCCATATGCAACGGCAGCAGAACAGAGTTAAATCCCATAGTTGGAAACAAGGAGTACCCTGCTATCAATCAATCTAGCAATAAATCTGAGTTTGGGGTTAATTGCGTCCTTTCTCGTTGGCCTCACTGTGTTACCAACATACCTACTGCGGTTGCCCTGACTTACAAGGTACTACTTGTAGCCATCAAGAGTATCCTCAAGTTGTACTGGGGTGCTGTGTTTATTGTTTCTGTGAAATTTTCATGAGTTTGCCTTTGAGGTCGAGGATATTCATCTTTTTTCTTTTTTTTTTTTTCTTCCCTTCTTTCTATGGCGGCAGTCTTAAAATGATGCTGCCATGCCCATGTTATGGTGGATAGTGCTTACGTGGAAATTATATTTATTTGTTGTTTTGTAAGTAAACTTCGAGTCATCGGTGCTAACACGTGGAGAGATCCTAAAGGTCCTTATTAACTTTGTGAATTTTGTTATTTGCTATTAAGTATGTATTGAGGATTGACTCTTGCTTTGAGGAATTGTGCTATTATTATGCTAAATGGCTGGTTAGACAATTTTTAGGCCTTAATCTACATATTGTCACTCAATGAAGACTAATTCTACTTAGAAACTTAGTCAAGCTGTGATTGGAAGCACAAACTAGTGCTGGCAACGTACATAAGTACTATGTACATTTAATTAATTTAAAAGTGTCCAGCTGATGGAACAGTGTTGGGAAGAGTTCTCATCGTTAGGTTGTCTGGGTATCAGATCATAGCAACATAGAGGATAACGAAAGGGGCGACGAGCTGGCGAACAGAGGATCTCTTGCAGAGGTAGTCTTCGTTCCGATATGAAACATCGAAATCGTTTCGATGTGAAACAACAAGAGAGTAATCACAATTTCTATTGCGGCAAATGAATTCGGTTGTTGTTTTTATTCGACAGGAAAACCCACCTATTGGCCAACCAACTCAAACAAAATTCCCAATCTTATCGATTTTTTCGTATCAAAAGACATTTACGAGAAGTTTATTACAGTCGAAGAAAGTTTTGATCTCTCTTCTGACCACTCTCTGGTAATTTTATTACTTGATGAAGTGTTGATCAAGAAAGAAGGACCTCCAAGACTTACTAGCAACAAATTGGGAGGGCTTTAGAAATGATTGCGAAATAAATATCACCTTACATGTATCACTTAAAACCCTTTGTGAACTGGAGGACGAAGTTGATGGTTTGATCATTGAACATGGAGAAACACTCCTTCTAGAAGCTATAAGATTAACCGCAAAGAAAAGTATCCCAGAGAAATTATTGAACTGGGAGGGAGAAAAGAAAAGTACGAAAGAAATGGCAAATCACTCGTACACCGCAGCATAGAAAGGTTCTTAACCGACTGTGCAATCGCCTTAGAGATAGTTTTCGGGAATTTAAAGCAATAAGTTAGCGACCTTCCTTGAAAATCTCACCGCTTAAAGGGAATCAAATTGGGAAAGCGCTAAAATTCATCCGGAAACCTCAAATGCAAGCGCCACCAATTCGGAGAAACGAAAGAAATTGCACCAAGAGCGACAAAGAAAAGACAGAATTTTTTGCTTTGCACTTAGAAGAAACGTTTAACCCATTCGACGGCCCTTTGATAACGTCTCCAGTCACGACATCTGACAACTTTAAAGTAAAAAAAGTTGCATTAATTGAACTGAGGGAAGTGATTAAAAATCTAAAGACGAAAAAGGCACCGGGTTACGACTTGATAACGGCGCAGGTCGTCAAGGCATTATCAAATAAAGCTCTTATCAAACTGCTATATTTGTTTAACGCTTCGTTCAGATTGCTCTACGTTCCTAGACAATGGAAAGTCCCGAAACCAGGCAAACCTCTGAACGAGAAGAAATCATATCGGCCTATTTCCATATTGCCGGTTATCTCTAAAATATTCGAAAAACTATTTTCTAAAAGACTACAACCCGTAATCGACGGAAGACGTCTCATTCCTGACCATCAGTTTTGATTTAGAATCAAACATTCTACAATCGACCAAGTCTACAAAATAACTGACGTTTGTTGTTGTGTATTTCTTGACGTCTCATAAGCTTTCGTTAAGGTTTGGCACGAAGGCTTTTTAGTATTAATTTGCAACGACTACTGCCACGGCAACTCTAATCTTACGATCGTACCTCACCGAAAGACTTTTTCGTGTTAAGCACAGAAATGATTACTCTGAGTTCAAGGAGATTGGGCCCGGAATCCCACAAGGAAGTGTCCTTGGCCCGCTTCTATATGTATACGAAAGAAACTGCGTCGTCGCCACGTTTGCGGACGATGCGGCGATATTGACAACGGATAATACAATTGAAGCAACAACTGAAAAGCTGCAACATGCTATTAATAAAGTCCATGCTTCGACGAATTCTTGGCGTATTGTGCTGAACGAAAGCAAATCTACCCACGTCAACTTTACTTACAAGAAAGTGGATAGATTACCCGTATATTTAAACTCGGCTCAAATACCGTACGCGTACGAAGCAAAGTATCTAGCTTAAATGGAAATCGCACGTAAAAAAGAAACGCGACGAGCTCGAAAACAAATACCGACAAATGTACTGTCTACTCGGAAGACATTCGAAGTTGAGCCTACATAACAAACTGCTTATCTATAAGCAAGTGCTAAAGCCAGTGTGGATGTATGGTCTACACCTATGGGGTTGTACCAGGAAAAGCAATAGAAACATCCTACAAACCTACTCTTTAGCGCACCGTGGCACGTACGTAACAAAGATATTCATCGGGATCTGGGAATTCCCAGCGTCGTCGAAAAGATAACAAAATTTGTTCGTAAACACAAAGATTGTGTTCACGGCCATTGTAACTGTACCATCATTCAACTACTTGACGCGAACAATTCAATTCGTCGCCTGCAAAGGACAAAACCTTTTGACCTCGCTTCATCATAGTATATGTCGGTCGTGAGAACCGCAGGATCTTTCATTGGAATTTAACCTGCTACATTCTTTTTAATTACATATGAACATCTTTTTCCAAAAATCACTAGT
The DNA here is from genome assembly GCA_963082735.1 of Pocota personata. Classification (NCBI taxonomy): domain Eukaryota; kingdom Metazoa; phylum Arthropoda; class Insecta; order Diptera; family Syrphidae; genus Pocota; species Pocota personata. The sequence continues at coordinate 37,861,417 of OY720431.1, forward strand.
CTCGTAAGCGAAAATAAAACTGCTGGATAAGCGTCGGCTTAGTTGTAGCATTAATCTTGAAGAGCGGTGTTTTTAGTGAGTAAAAATCTCTACCATAAGCACGCGCGGTCGGGCCTTATGGTGTCTTTAGAAGATTTTCACCCTCTCAGAACAGTTTGCAGAGTTTTGTCATTTCTGGGCAGATCTGACCGAACTACAACTTGGCTAGAACAGAAGAACTTGACAGAACGCGGACAGATGCTTGTGCTTAGCATCCCTTTTAGCACAGCAGGAAACACTCCGACTTCCTCTGCCCGATGTCGAAAGACAACCTTAAGGAAATTCGAGAGAAAAGTATAACAGAGTTAATCAGTTTCTTGAATGCCACCGGATGGATTTGAAACCGTTTCCTTTCAGCAACCTATTAGCACTATCTAACAAACAAGGTCACTTGAGTTGTGGTACCCCAAATGGGCTAGGGCTACCTAAATACAAGCTGCTCGTCTATAGAAGCACAGGACCGCGTAAACCCCCGAAATCGGTTTCAAAATATGCCACACATTTATTTTTATTTACATAATGATGATAATAACGCAGAATAGATAGTGCTGCAAGAGAATAGAGAAAATCGCGAAACATCCTTTCACTAATTCTCTGAAATAAGTAGAATGGCACGTGCTCATCTCAGCTTAGGTCTAACACAGAATGTGTGTGTGTGTCTGCTCCAGCCAAACGTGTTAAACTGTGAAAAATGCCAGAATTTTATTAATCTATTTTTGTTTATTAAAATACACATCAAAACTAATTGCACAATTATATCAACAAGCAATACAGTCTTCGTTATTATGGATTAGAACTTTCACTAAAATTTTTTATTCTCTACTTAGCTCTCCTCCAATACCCCTGTTTTTTTTTGTTTCTTTTAGCTTCTGCTTTATTAGTGACCATTCATTTTTTCTTAGATTCACATCTGGACTCCAATCTAACCTTGTTATAGCATTTTTCTCATTGCAATGCATGCGATGTTTTGGATCGTTATCCTCTTGCAAGATACAGTCGAATATGTCAGGCTTTTGGTATAGTCTGACCATGAATTGGGCACCGAGGTTCCTTGTGAATATTACTAGCTTTTCGAATCATTTGGCCGAGATTCACTCAAAACATGACCATTTGCTGGATGTTTCACTGTGCGTTGTAGCAATTCTCAATCCTTTTGTCAATAATTATTGACGAAAAAATATGATTCATCTGTAAATATGATGTTCCTCCAGGTTCAAGTTTTGTATTGCCCAACTCAACTTGCTAGATTTGTTTTACGGTTAGTAGCTGCTTAGGTTTGGTATCACTTTTGATCCCAGCTTCAGCCAAGCGACATTTTATTGTGTGTATAGACCCTCTAGATTCTCTTCTTGATAATTTTTCCCTTGCCTTACTCGTATGCACTTATATAAATATATAAATGTATTACATTGTTTTAATGTTTGTCTGTTTTTATTTATTTCTTTATAATCTGCGCGCCGAAGGGGACATGAATACCCTTAAACTGTTTCAGGACACTGGCGTTTAGGAAAATGGGAAAAGAAGCCTGTGCACGTTGGCTTTAAATATTTGAAGGATGCAGTAATGGGGAAATACAGAGCTTCATAGATCTTTTCACATTCGTGTCGTTCGGCTTATAAACGAATCCATATATTTGATAGTACGACCGAAGTTGGGCTTAAGGGTGAACTGATGTGCATTCGAAGCATGACGCATATTGCGGGTGAAATATTGAAGGAGAGGAATGCAACTGGCAACTGACGCTGCAGCGTTATGAAAAAAGCGATAAAATAGGGAGAGGCACGAGACATTTCTCCGTGATTCTGTACCCTGTGTAGAATGTGAAGAACAGTCTTGGGTGCACCAGACCAGATACTCGTATGGACGTTTATTCCAGCTTAGAGCGGAAGATCAGACGGCGTAAAATATTTCTTGCACTGTTTAAGGAATCCCAGACATCTTGCAGCATTTTTGGCGACCTCGAATATGTGATCGTTCCATCGAAGATGGTTATTAATACACATACCGAGAGTGGAAAGCCTTTCGGTTTCAATGATGCAAGTACCATCCATGGATAATGGTTGAGGGTTTTGGCTGCTGACAGAAGACAGCATTGTGTTTTGGAAATATTATATGCCATCCTGTTGGTTGAACCCCATTTAATTATGCTGTCCAGGTCGGAATTTAATGTGTTTAACATACGTTGCCGTTCCCCTTCTACGGCCGAAGAGCAAGGACTTGAGTTAAGGAACGAATATGAAAACTGAGGGTACTGTCATCAGCGAATTAATGGATTGGAATAGAAGTTGCAAACAAGAGAAATAGAGTCGGAGACAAAACAGAGCCTTGTAGAACTCCAGAATCTATATGGTGAATTTCAGACTTGAAGTCATCCAAGACAACTTGTATTGAACGAGCCGAAAGGTAATTTCTAATCCATTGAAGAAGAGACTCATCGACGCCATATGCACGTATTTTCGACAAAAGAGCCTGATGCCAAACTCTGTCAAATACCTTTGAAATATCAAGCGCAACCATCTTAGTTTCGCCGAAGGGATGAAGAGATTGGTTCCACTTTTCGGTGAGATATGCCATCAAATCACCAGTGAACCTAATGCTACGAAAACCATACTGCCGGTCATTAAGGAATTTTTGTGAATCTAGATATTTCATAAGCTAACGATTTATCAGCGCTCCCATGACCTTGGAAAGAAGGGACGTAAGTGCAATGGGTCGGTAATTGGACAGGGAAGAAGATTCGCCTTTTTTAGGAACGGGCTGGACAAATGCTGTTTTCCATTTACTGGGAAAGAGCCCTGATAAGTAGGATAGACAGAGGTTTTGCCAGCGTAGAAGAACACCTCTTCAAAACTATGGGGGGATGCCATCTGGACCAGCGGATTTGTGTATGTTAAGACCTTTGAGTACTCCTGCAACTGTACAGGTGCGAAAGTAGACTTGTCCTATTGAAAATTTGACGCTCTCAAATATAGGTGGAGACAAAACATTATCTGGCAGCGTGGAATTCGCTGCAAAGTGAGCAGCAAGCAGATTGGCTTTGTCTAAGGCGCTGACAGCTGGAATGCCATTGTAAATGAGCGTGGGGATTGCAGACGAGGCAGAATTTTTAAATATCTCTGGCGAATGGCCAAACATTTTTACTATCTTTCTAATATTGTAGAATTTTTTGCCTCAATGTTTGGTCATGTAAGAATTTTACACGTCGAATATGGGCATTGAAGTCATTTCTGGCTTGTTTAAACTTCTTTCGGTTTTCCTCAGATTTGTTGGCTTTATAAGACCTAAAACTTACTTCTTTCAACCTGATAGCCTCTTTACAACTCTGGTCAAACTACGAGTTTGCCTTAGGTTTAATGCTATTTATTCTGTTCTGATGGGCTGTATGTACGTCCGTTCGTCCGTCCATTAATCTACTCGTCTTCCTGTCCGTCTGTCCATCTGTCCATCTGTGGGTCGTTCCATCTATACGTATGTCTGCCTGTCCGCCGGTCTGTCTGTTTGTTTGTCTACCAAACATCCCCCCTGTACCATCGAATTCACGGCAATGTTCTCAATTTGTTTGGCCTTGGTGGCAGCGAATGGTGGAATGCACGAACATTTGTGTAATACTTGGGAAAAACTGTAATGAGATCAACACGTGTTGGATTAAAAACTCAGCTACAATCTGTAAATCATCCGAAACAAAACTAGCATTTTTTGATACGTTTTCTTGCCAACTTCAAACATTTGTCAGTGTTCGACAAGCATATAGCTTGATCACTGGATCAGTCTATTTCCAAAAAAGAAATTCACCACTCAAACACTTCCGGAATATTGGACACTTACCGCTTCCCTACTTCTACCTCGAATTTTCGGACCATTTAAGAGATAGTTCTGTATAAAATTGAATTCCTTTTTACAAAGTTAGTAGCTGTTGCAAGAATTTTATGAATATTTTATCCCATCAATTCCTCCAATTTTAGGTATTCCCTATCCCCAAATAAAGACAATCTGGGCTTACAAGCCACTTAACCAAAACCAGACCGTAAAACAAAAAGAATTCCTTTAAACCAATTTTATTTAATTTTAACGCCCCCTTAGGTTTCCAAAACAATAATACTCGCCCGTATCCTTTGTGAAAATTTACCAATTACTCGACGATGTCCTTCAACATCACAACAACAAACAAACTCTGGTAAATTTGTTCGCTCTTAAAAATGCTCCGCCGCATTTCATTCACAAATTCTAAAACAAAAGGACCTGGCACAAGTTTTACAGCCGCCCGCTGGCAGAATTTATGCTCCTTAATAGAATTGACTGTATAATCACAATGAATACGAGTATATCTGAGTTTACTACAGACAAAGCATGGTAAATCCCAGCAGAATGAGAAACACACAGATACGGAGAAAGTCCTTAATTAGTTCCAATCGATTGAAATGAAGAGCAACAACGAGAGACCACCCAAAAAGCCCCAAACAATCTAATGCACCCTCGAAGCGATGTAACCAGATTTAATTAGCTACTTTATGGTAGTTCGTCTATTCCCTCCCGCACCAAAGTAAACCCGTTAAATCTTTGAATATCTGAATGGTGAACGCAAAAAAAAAGGAAGAAATCATCGAAAGCAGTTAACAATGGATTTCGAACACAAAACTAAAGTTCCGCAGTGGAGAGTTCTTTTGCTCCAGCTTCTCTAAAGGATTTTCTTTGTTTCTTTTCTTTGGTGGACTAGTGATGTAAGGATACAAAAGACATTTCCTGAGGTTATTTGCTAGTTACAGCATTAAGATGTTATTTTTTTAATGTGCCACCCGAATGGCAAGGACGAGGAGAGAGTTCTTTGCAATTCTTTTGATTTATTCGGTTGTAGAGATTCCTGACGACAAATTAAATTATGAAAGGGAGCGTAAAAAAATGTCCTGAAACTAGTTAGAATCCTTGAAGATTTCTCCCCATCATAATGGATTGAGGTGGAATACTTATTCCTTTTCAAACTGTAAGCGTGTACACTTTTAATCCTTTTTTTTTTGTGTATGCTTCTCATCATTCAGAGTAAATATCCTTCGTTCACTTTTCGGATTTCGCTCTTATCCTTCGAGAGCTGAAAATGTCAACACATTCAAACTAATTAAAAATCCAATTTAAATGGTAAACATAAACTGAGAGGCAGGGAGCAACAACAACAGGAGACGAGTTGAGCAGAATGAAAAGGAAACTGAAGATGATTCGACTGTGAAAATAGTGCTTAGGCGAGCATGTTGGTTTGGAAAAACTATCCTATAGATGCTTGTGGACTGGATGGTTGGACGGATGGATGAATGACGAAGGTAAATACTGTACAGTGGCAGCCGGCAGTAGCGTATTCTTAATTCAACTTGGAGATGGTATATTTTTATTTGTTCGAAACCGTGTTTTCTATTTGCGAATGCTGGTGACGGAGAATATACTTGGAAGGGCAGAGCACGATGAAAGCAGTGAAATGGGATGAGTTCTCGACAGGAGATTTTAATCGGAGTGCCAATTGCAAGGAAATAAATGAATTGCGCCACTCGCTGGGAAGCTGCTGCAGGGAATTTTAGCTAGTGATAGGCTCAGTGGTTAGAGCTGCGGGTGCAATTAATATCTAGGGAAGAATCAGAGCGTGAATATTTAAGTGGAAGGGTGAAAGACAAAGGAATTTACCTAACAGGATGCTACTAATTTATATTGTGAATCGGAGCGCAATTGGACTTCTAATAAACCCTTCTGCTTGCATTGACTGAAGTATTGGTCAGATCCATTAAATTATAGCAACTTTCAAAGTATATTCCATGCTCCAAGTTTACTTAGTCAAAGTTAATTGGAATCCCTTTCGATTATGATGAAGTTCTCTAATATTTTCTGTTGTTTTGAGTATAAAACTTGTACAAACTATGTTGCCACTTGAAATATGCAAGCGTGCAGAAGAATACTTAACGAACCGAATAGGTTTCTTTTCGAAGCTCACCCTAGAATTAATTTCGGCTTAATCTAACCGCAAAAAAATAGGTATATTAATGTAACGGTAACGGTAACATTTGTAACATTTTTCCTGTTACCTGCTATCGGTACGTAATCATAAATTAGGGAATCTATGGACTCGAAGGTGCACATTACAATAATAAACTTTCCAAAATAATCACATTGAAAAGCTCTGGAGTAAAGTCGAACACTTTGGGAGATTTTGAATAATTTTGAATATCCGAAAGAAAAATCAAAATTTTTTTTTTTTTTTCTTGAGGTATTTGTTCTGAGAAATAATTTTTTCATCAACTTCCGGCTAAAGTCAAACATTTTGGAAGATTGCGTGCCTTAAATTTTGAAATTTTTTTAAAAATTTGACATTCATTTCATAGAGACTCTTAAAGCCTAAAAGTACAATTTCTTTCCGTAGGATGCTCCGTTTTCGAGATATTTGCACTGAAAAGCATTTTTTTATAGCTCCCCGGTAAAATAGGACATTTTGAAAGATTGCATAGTTTCATTCGTCAGCCATTTTATAAAATTTCAACAGTAGTAACATTTTTTACCTTACCCCGCCCCGAGAAGATGTTTAGACATCAAAAATCCTCAATTGCTTCAGCGAATTACATTATGGGAATTTAGCTTTGGGCACATATTTGATGTGCACCATTTCTTTTTCCATATAACAGCAGTGTAGCTATGTCATATACATACAACATGTTTCAGATAACCATGTCTCTCCATGTATTTTACAGGCCTCGCAGATAGCCAGTATGGTTTCCGTAAGGCATGTTCCACGATCGGCTCCATCGATGAATCCATCGAAGGAAGACAATGGCAGTACTGCGCAATTATCACGCTGGATGTCGAGACCACTTTCAATGCCGCAAACTGGAGAAACATTCTACGAGCACTTACCGCCAAGAGAATACCAGAAATAGGATACGGCACTACAACACCGACGATTGAACGAGACAGTATATGTTCCCCAAGGTTTCGTACTAGGTCCGCTACTGTGGAGCATAATGTATGATGAAATCCCCAGACTTAGAATCCCGAAGTTTTCGAAAATAATTGGCTTCGCCGACTACATGTCAATCGTTGTAGTGACCAAACTTTTTGAGGAGTTGGAGCATAACTACAATGAATCTATCGGGATTATTATTTTAGGTTAGGTTAGGGTGGTTGCCTATACCTGTGTACACTTAGATCAAAGGTGGTCTATTGTGATACCACGGGATCTATTACTATTCTAACTACCTAAGGGCTAGTTGAACCAGACGGAACTTCTTATGAAGCTTCTTCAACTTTTGACGTCAATATTCGCCAGGTCGCCGAGGACAGGTACAAAGGAAATGAAGGATCGTTTCTCCTCCCTCTCGTCGCAGCCCAGCCTTTTAGCGTTTAGACCGATAGAACAGTGCCCCTTAAGGACACAGATGACAGTGCTGATCAGCGACCGTTTTACCAAAACCAATCTATCAGAGCTTTTTTTAACTGGCTTGGGCCAGATTTGTCTAGAGACTCTGCAAATAGTAAGAGCCTCGCGTCTACGATTGGCTTTTTTGATTGCATCCAGCATGAGTAAATTTTGCCTTTCCGGCATATTTCTGAGGTTTGTACCTTTTTTAGCGAGCGCGTCAGCCTAGCAGTTACCCGGTATAATTCTGTAGCCTGCCACCTAGCATAGGGAAATATTGAATTGCTCTGTCATCTCCGTGAGAGACGAGCTCTCAGTCTTTGAAGTAAGTGAGCATGATTCAAGGGACTTTATTGTCTCTTGGCTATGCTAATATCCCTAATAGATACTACATTACACTTCAGCTAGGACAGGGCTTCTTTTATCGCCATTATTTCCGCCTGAAATACGCTACAATCATCTGGGAGACGGAAGGAGGTGCTCAAATTGAGCATTTCGGAGAAAATACCTCCACCCACCTCATTTCCGATTTTAGAACCGTCTTTGTCGAAGTGAACTGAACTGCCATCGTTAACGGCAACGTGTTCTCACTCACTATGGTAGGGAATTGTGATGCCCGGAAGTTAGTACCAAATCTCAGTTTCGGTGGGGTGTAGTCGGTATTTTCGTATGGTAAATTGTATGAATTAAGGATCGAGGAGCGGCCAGCTAAGAAGTTAGACCACATAGAGGAGGCTTTTAGATGGATGGCTGCACTGGTGCCCATCTGTTTGCCAAGAATGCCAACGGGCAACAGATGAAACATTACATCTAGTACTGTAGACGGAGTGGTTCTTAGTGCACATGCTAGCGGATAGTTGCACTTTCCCTAAAAGTTTGAAGTTTATAGCATTTTCCAAAGCTGTCCACCAAACGATCACGCCATGCATAAGTATGGACCTGACAGCCAGAGAATGGTACGGTGTTGTATATCGCAGCTCTTTCCGATGGCCTTTTTATAAGAGTAGAAGAACAACACTGGCTTTCCAGTTTAGTTTCCTATCAGTAGAGTATTTTGCTTTGTCTGTAAAGGCAAGGCTGCTGCCGTTTATAATGGGAGGGTCTATAAGAGGAACTTGTATATCCAAGTAAAAAGGACTAGTTCGGTTTTGTGGCCCACTCGGAGAGTAGGAGAAGGGTACTCGTTAATATGAGCCGGTGTTTATGAAGATGGGAGGCAGATTATAGACACCAACAACCTGTTGGAAGAAATCACATTGGCGGGCTAGTGGGTCGTTTGTTTAGAGCACAGTTTCATCTTGTAGTTCTTGATTTCCTACAGCTTTTCGACTTTGAGCCCTTAAGGGAAATGAACATCAAATGATCATCTAGAGATCCGAGAAAGGATAAGGGAATTGTACATATTGGGAATCTAAGGATGAGATTTCAATTGTATCATAGAAGTAAGTGTGGAAATGAATTATTTTTATTAGCGCATTTGCAATTTATTTAATTTCATTCCTTAAGATATGTAGATCATGGAACGAATGACAGTTGACAGTTCTATCTGTCCATTGGTCCATCTGGCCGTTTTTCCGTCCGTTTGTGAGTCTGCTTGTCCATCTAACCTTCTACTGAGCGTATTATCCATCAGAAATTCCACACTGCACAAACGTGAATTTTATGTCAGTTGTCTTAAAGAATTCATCAGGACTACCCATTGTTCCCCAAAATGTCAGACGATCTTCTCAACTCCCACTACACTGGTCAGCCGCATGTCATCTGCTCATTCTCCTACTTCACTACTGCATCTACATACTATCAAGCAGCTGCAGAGTCAAACAAATTGCCACAAATTTATTTGATAGCAGAGATTTTGTGTGCACATGTCCTGGCATTGCAGTACAATGGTGGTGTACTGCAGCTCATCTTTTCCACCCTCTCACACCACCTACTGACAATACTGTACTCGCAGAGACGCACACCACTTCCGTTGGGGGGGTATTTTGTTTGATGAATTTTTCTTTCAGGATTCCCAAGGATCAAACAAATGAGGTACCGCAGCGTGTAACACACTGTCCCCAGACCCCCACCGTCCGTCCACACTGCACTCTCCCAGCAGACGGGGAAAACTTAATAAAGTGATTTATTATTTTGCACAAAAAAGGACTTGCATATCCTATTCATCCCGAACTGGATTGCGTGAGTCCTGGAGTGCCTCATCGTTCGTAGTTCATCATCGCTGTTCATGTCCGACATTGGAACTGTTACAACTTTGCATGGTCCTTGTGGAATCATTCAAGAAAGGATTTCGTTTATTGTTGTTGTTACGAGTATGTGCTCCATGTGATAATGGGGTTTTACGGAGCAATTTAATGTTTTCATGTAAATTTGATTAAGCAAACAGGGGAATGCAGACCACTATTTCTATACACCCACGCACAACTGAAAGAGAGACAGAGATGTACTAGTATAGAAGGACATTTGCAATAAATTGAAATTTATGGTGGAAGCATCCCAATGGGAGCTGTCTCCATGCTAATATCTGGAAAATTTACAAACTCATAGAAAATGGAAAATGCACTGGCAGCGGCAAAGGGGAACTCAGAATTGATAAGGCCACCAGAGCTCACAGAGTTTAGTTCGAGCTCGAGAAATTCCGAATGCCATTCGTGTGCTATGTCGGTCCAACAAATCTCTGTGGAAATCTATGGAATGCATCACCGGATGAGTCTGTGGAATCTTTTTAACTACTGCACTGCTGCCAGTTTCGCCAGTCTTGTTGAGAAGACCGAACGGCAAATTGATTTGGGGCGAGCACGAAAGGTGGGTTTTTTTTTTCCGTCCACCCTGGGGATTTCCACACCCAAGATGATTGGTTACAAATTGAATTCTATAATTTTATAGGATCAAAGGAATGCAATCAGAAATTACAGAGACAGTTGAACAGGGAGACAGAGAAATTGTCAACCGGATGCGATGTTTGCTTTTGGATCGTTTGTAATTGAAAATGGAATTGAATATGAAATAAGGACGAATTGTGTGAAAGGATTTAGCTTAACACACAGTAAACTCACTTAATCGAAGCATGGATTCAAAAATTAAGCTGCTTTCATAAAAAAAGGAGATAATAACTGAATTGGTCATGCACTCATTAAATCAAAGACCGCAGAGAACATAGATATGTCACGTCTCCTTTATATCATTTCCACCTACTTAATAGGCCATTTTAGCCGCACATAAGAAAAAGGGACAAAAAAAAACTATCCAAACCCTGCATATCCTTGTGCTTTCCTTCAACCTCTCTTATACTCGTATCAGAACTGTTCACACATGATTTGGTTTCTCTTAAAAAAGATATAAAATGTCTAAGTTCAAGCAGAACGATCCCATTCTCGGTATCATGGAAAAAAAAATCAAAATTATATTTACATATGCCTGCAGCTATTTGAGGAGCATCACACAACATCCATGGAGTGGGTGATGTCAGCAGGAGCCTAAAAATTTCTTCTTGTGTATTCTTCCTATCACGCACAGAAGGGTAAACGTAGTACGACATAGAGGGAGAAGACGATAAAGTGATTCTCTGATTCGACAATTCCGGAGCCTTTGAGATACACTCTCACACACACACACACACACAGGCATGCCAATAAACATTCTGAGAATTGAGAATCCAATATTGCTTTGTTCAATGTTCCAGGGGGGATCCAATGCAAATGCGATAAGAATTCAATTTCTCTGGCAAGGATGTGTGTCGATGGATTGATGTGATAATTTTTTTTTTTTACATTTCCCCACATTTTCTTCTTCTTGTCGTTTTTATTCAATTTTTTTATTTCCTTTATCATTAAATAAAAATTTAAATATTTCAAGTGAAGACTAAATCCGTTACAAGGAAAACGACACGTGCAATATTGAGCTTAGGAAAAATAAAAAGTAACATGACAGAGAAGTTTGGAAGTATAAATTTGATCATCGCCGGACCCAGAGAAAATTAAATATCCAATGGAACACAAAAGCAAGAACCAATGCACGGGGGCGTGCCTGATTGACTTGGAGAAGGTCTTCGATACTGTATGGTTGGAAGGACTCTTTTACAAGTTGATCAGGTTGGGCATAAGCAAACCACTGCTGTACGTGTTGCTTAATATGGTCACCAGTAGAAAGTTCGTTGTGAAAAATGTGCAATGTGACTTCTGCTGGGACGTTCGAAATTAAAAATGGTCTGCAATAGGGTACGGTTAATTCACCGTACAGATCAGGACGTAAGATCGACGTCATTGCAACACTCTTGCAGAGTGATTTCGATAAGATCCACCGATATTACGACGACTGGAAGTTGAAGATCAACCTTCAAAAGTCGGAAACCATTCTATTCAGAACGCCTTTGTCTCTGGCCTCTAGGGATACCAGAAAGAATTGGCGAAAGTTCTCTATAATTGGACAGCACGGGCGTCCATTTGCGTGTCAAAACGTGGTCAGATACCTTGGACTTTGGCTAGACCAATATCTATATTTTAACAAACAGGCTGCAGACTCCGAGTTGCCATCGTCCTTACAAAGAGACTTTTTATAGCAAGCAACTCGATGCCAGGGTAAAGTTACGAGTATTCTGCTATACGGTCCTCATTCAACATAGGGGCAAGTAGGATGGAAAAGATTCGGGTGTTTAAGAGGGCCTGCCTTCGGGCTTGCCTTCACTTGTACAGAACACCAGAGTCTTAGTACATAAAATTCTATTCTAACGAGATCCTATACAACAGGGTGAATCTGATAAGAGTGGATAATTTCCTGGTCAAGACAACTCGAAGGCATATTGCAAGAGCAATGACCTCGATGAATAACCTAATCTTCGGGGCTTATTACCCCAACTATAGGTACCATGAGAGGGTGCGGTTTAACGACTATGTCCCCCCAGAACCACCTCTATTTCGATCAGGCAGGCCCGATTCAGGATAGAACAGCAGTGCCGCTAATCTTCCACGTTGCCTGGACAACTACAGCCGAGACGTCGCACAGAGCACTGAGGAGCGTCTCCGATTTAGTAGATCGGTATCGGTAGCACCAGAAATTCTGGTGGTTAATAGAGGGAGCTCCCTCGTCGATCTATTTTGATCCGAGGTAGGTCCAGTACGGCAAAGTCGGCCGCCATTTTTTGCCTTGGCCGGCTTACATAGTTTTTAGGTGCCTAGGTCTAGGTAGTTTAAGTTTATTTATACGAAAAAAAGAAAAAAAAATTAAAACACAGCACTTGACTACAAAAAAAAAAAAAAATTCAAAAAAATCACAATCATTCCAGGACAAATATTCTTAGAAGATTTCCATTACCTTTGAGGTAAAGTTTGGTATTGTGGATCATTGCGTACATACCGTTTTGAAAAATTGAGCATCCATCTTCTATAGAATTTCGAAAACCTAAAATTTCGATCCTTGCACTTTTTCTTGTATGACGCACCGTTTTCGAGATATTCATACTCGCAAACGATGTTCACTATTAACTTTGTGGTAAAGACGGATATTATGGAAGATCCAGTCTACCTACAATTTTTTAAAATTCAAAACAAGAAAGGTTCCATCTCAGGCTCCGTCCTATAGAAAATTTTAAGACTTGAAGTTTCGTGCGTCAGGGTAATTGCCCTATCATAAAAAAATAAGCTTGTTACGAACAAACCTTTGATAAGGACTATTTTACTGTTGATGAGACTCGCAACGAAATAAGGACAACCGTCCGATCTGCAAGTAGAATTTTTTGAACCTTAACAGACCGCATGTAGTCGAACTAGCTGAAGCCTCAGACTGATATACGAGTAAAGCAGACGACACTGCCATCCAAGTCGAGCAAAAAGGGTATGAAAAACGGTAACATCTCCTACGGTAACTGCTACAAGGAAGCAGACTTAGGCAAGAAGTCTTGATCTTAAGGCAAAATTAAAAAAAAAATAAACTTAATATGTGCTCACACACCCACAGAGAATAAGGACAACGTGACTAAAGATAGTTTTTATGAGCTCCTGGACAGAACTTACGACCAATGTTCACGATAGGAGGTTAAAATCTTGCTTGGCGATTTTAATACACAAATCTGGAAGGGGGCGTCTTTGGGTACTACAATATTTCCGAAAACGGACTCAGGCTTTGCGGAAGAATAAAACATAACTGTAGCTAGCATACGATTCCCGTACCTCAATTTTCATAAGAGCAACTGGCGATATCCGGATCAACTAACTGTCAAACAGATTGCTTAAGTTGAGATTGCTACAAGGCACCCCTTCCACCATCTGGGGACGATTGTATGTTGCCCGACGTAGTATGCCCGACGAATGGAACTTCAGCATCGTTTGACTGATCCTCAAGAAAGGAAAACCTTTAAACTGCACCAACTACAGGGGTATTAATCTCCTCAACATCACGAATAATATCATATCCGTCATATTATGTGATCGCTTTAGATCTTCTGTCAACAATCAAATTAGTCTGTACCAGTGTGGTTTCATGCAAGGAGAGTCCACCATAGATCAGATATTCACAATTCAAAGAACTCCAAATCGATACTCTCCACCTTTTCGTCTATTTTAAAGTCGCCTATGATAGCATCTATAGAGACGAGCTATACAGAGCCATGTCTAGCTTTGGCATCTCTGCTAAACTCATCCGTATGTGCGCAATGACGATGCAGAATGCACGGTGCTCCATCAAGATCGGTAACAACATCACCGAGGCTTTTGATGTCAGAAAAGGACTACGACAAGATAAAGCGCTGTCATGTAGTCTGTACAACTCTTGCGTACGCCGACGGTGCTATCGTGAGTATTGAAATAGAAGCGGCGAAAATGGGCTTAGCGGTTAACGAGGGCAAAACGAAATATACTCTGTCATCAAAAAAGGACAGTCAACACTTGAAGAGAACGTCACAATATGCAGCCACAATCTTGAGGTAGTTACCTAGGCTCCGATGTAGATTCAAACAAGGACACCAGCTACCGCCATTTCTTTGATCTAAGAAGGCAATTGAGTAGCAAAGCCCTCGCACGGATAAATAAGATGGCTTTATGTCAGACCCTCATCACCCCAGTCATGCTTATGGCGCAGAAGCATTGACGTTATCAAAGGTGGATGAAAAAACCCTTGGTTGCTTGAAAAGGAACATTATTTGACTAATTTTTCGTCTCGTTTGTATCGACGGAGAATGGAGGAAAAGATACAACAATGAACTATACCGGTTGTACAGGGACATCGACGTAGTCAGAAGAGTTCAAATTCATCGCCTGCGTTGGCTAGGACATGTAGAGCGAATGGACATTAACGCTTCGGTTCGGAAAGTCTTCGAATCCATAACGGAGGGATGACGCGGTAAAGGATTCGTATGCAAAACTGGAAGCCAAATCGAGTCGCTGAAAATGCTTCTCCACCCCGGACTGTAGAGCCATCTATTGTAAAGTAAAATTAAGTTTCGAACACAGGTAGACAGAACTGAGACACCAACTATTTCTATGGTACAGCGCGAGCTTCTCAACCTACACTGTATCAAGATTGATCAAAATCTCGAGATCGATTTTGCGAAACCAATATATGCCCTTTGTTGGTGCAAGTGAAAAAGCTTTCTGAAGAGTTTTTTTTTTTTTTTAAACTCCGTGCAATAAAATGAGAATAGCCTCCCAGCTAACTTTGTTACGTCACCTTCCCTGAAGCGGACAATTAATTACAAGTTTTTTGCCACCGAATTCTACAATATAACACAAAACTCAATTTTACCCAATCAGCATGACGCCCAATTCGACAAAACCCAAAATATGGTGTTGGCTTGTGTTGCATACAAAAACCTCTCCGTCAAAGGTGACTGTAACAATTATTTCAAATGGTCCTGTCAAAAGCAGACAGGACCTAGCAATAGCGATTTTAACAAAACAAATTTGTCCACGGACCGTTAACCACAGTTCAACCCTCGGCAAAATATTTTTTTTTCCCCATCTAAAACCCTGTTCACAATAACGAAAACACCTTTGACCCAATTACAGTTCCAGGATCCACCCGAAAAAAAAATAACGATTCCTCCGCTCAACAATTGAGAGCAAAAACTATAACAACACGGTTTTGTGAATCCACACACACGGGGGTAGATTAAACAAACGGAGCAAAACGGTTGGTAGTTCTCAGCTATATACGCGAATAGATTCTTAACAGCGAACTCAAGATAGCAGCAGTTGCGAGAATGATAAGTGGCAGAGACATCCTTTTAAGCAAAGTCTGTGCAAGGATATTCGTGTGAAACCAGGTGGCACTGAACAATATTTCTCATCATCATCATCATAATCGCCATGGTTGCTTGTTCCATTTGCTTTGTTAATGTTAAGTGGATGATAGCGATGCGTCCTTTTTTAGTGAAAGAGGATACCCCCTCCTTATTCCTGCATGGAATGGAATATTGTGATACTGAGTCTCTACACACGCGATTGAGGAGTTTTATCGGATAGAATTATTGGCAAACGATGAAAGTGATTTGGATGGTGTATTGGATTCCATTTGCTCCTTGCAACCCTCTTCAATGTCCTTATCGCACGCAGAACAAAAGAAATATGTTTTTATTTGTTATTGTTATTCGTGTGCTTGTTCATGTCGATTCGCATTTACAGCGACAACATCGACGATGGTATGGCATTTGCCGAAATCGTTGGAGTTGAATGGCAGGCATATTGTTGTGTCTTGTATTTATCCTGGCTGGCACTTAGGCTAGGAGAGATGTTAGTGGGGTCGTTCGAATGGATGCGTGTTTCTATTGAAATGTTATGTCGTTGGTTTTGATATTCGGTGTGGAATAGGAAGTAGGTGGATGAAATATTTTTGAATTGTAACAGGTCCTGGAATTGTTGTCAAGATTGCCTAGGAGGTAATATATTTCCTGTTGGAGTAGGTGGGATGAGAATGAGAATGAGAATGAGAATGACAATGAGAATGAGAATGAGAATGAGAATGAGCATGAGAATGAGAATGAGAATGAGAATGAGAATGAGAATGAGAATGAGAATGAGAATGAGAATGAGAATGAGAATGAGAATGAGAATGAGAATGAGAATGAGAATGAGAATGAGAATGAGAATGAGAATGAGAATGAGAATGAGAATGAGAATGAGAATGAGAATGAGAATGAGAATGAGAATGAGAATGAGAATGAGAATGAGAATGAGAATGAGAATGAGAATGAGAATGAGAATGAGAATGAGAATGAGAATGAGAATGAGAATGAGAATGAGAATGAGAATGAGAATGAGAATGAGAATGAGAATGAGAATGAGAATGAGAATGAGAATGAGAATGAGAATGAGAATGAGAATGAGAATGAGAATGAGAATGAGAATGAGAATGAGAATGAGAATGAGAATGAGAATGAGAATGAGAATGAGAATGAGAATGAGAATGAGAATGAGAATGAGAATGAGAATGAGAATGAGAATGAGAATGAGAATGAGAATGAGAATGAGAATGAGAATGAGAATGAGAATGAGAATGAGAATGAGAATGAGAATGGAAATGTGTTGCTGTAATGCACCGCCATAGTCGCAATGTGGTGAATCGGAAGCTCCCCATTTGTAGAGTGTTGCTGCACATCTGCCACGCAAACGGTTAAGACTTATCTATGTTTTCCTGTGTAAGTCGTAGCCTGCTGACATGTATATAGGGTCATGCTGGTTAAATAAGTCGTTAGCAGAAGAGGAACTCCACTCACTCTTCCATACTTATGTTGCGCTGAAGTTGCTGGAGTTAAGCTCAGTGACAGACTTAGGGGAGGGCGCCGTGATTTAGGTCGAGATCTTGAACTAGGCTCGATATCGTTATGGATTGTCAAGAGAAAGTTGGCACTAAGTTTGTGGAACTCGCGCAGTAAGGCATTTTGGCGACTGAGGTTAGCTGGTAGGATGTTGCTCATTACCGAGAGAAACCTCGTTGGGGTAGAACTAATAATGCCTGTGATTATACGCATTAAAGTATTGAGCTGGACGTCTAATTTGTTGGTGTGAGCGCCATTTAGCCAGACGAGGGCGCAGCATTCGGCGGTGGAAAAGACCAATCCCAGTGCCCCATGTCGTTGAGGTCAACTTTTATATAATATTGTTGCGCGATTTAAGTTTCGCTGCAGTGTAAGTGAGGTGTTGTTTGAACGACAGCGCATAGTCAGGCAGCAATAGTGTTCCCTAAACTTAATAATAGCCCTATATTGCCGATTGCTACATGTAAACTCAAATTAAAGCTGGATGCAATCGAAAGAATGAATCTTAGGTGGACGCGTATTGCAATGTGTCTAGCGAGAAAATAGATTTCGCCTAAACTGGACCTGAAACACTCTAAGATTTTGATTTATCTCAACAGACTGCATATCAACGCCACAATAGGTGTCATTACTGGGCACTTTCTAATAGGCAAGCACGCTACAAGGATTGGCGTTTACTCAAATGATTTCTGTAGAGAAACTAGGGAAACTAGTCTCCACTTCATTTGTAAATTTCCAGCTGTCTCCCATAAAAGAAAACTTCACTTATGAGCTTTCTATTTCAATGACTTCGGCGATCTTACAAGTATAGATATCAGAAACGTCCTTCGCTCCATAAGAAGCAGTAGGCAGGAGACATTTTTCATAATCCATGGACCTATCACTGGTCTATGTGTGTTGTTCAACCTAACCTAACCTTGACCTCTATCGAGGGAGAGATACTTCTTTTTAAACAATCCCCATCCTCTGAATCCAAACCTCACAAGATATTCTGACTAAACGAAAACACAGCTCATATTCAATGTATCCCTCCGGAGGCTAAGCTCCACTTATCCCACAAATTTCATTCTCAATCTGTCAGGCTGTATGTGACAAATCGCTCGCAACTTGGAAATCTTTCGCAAACGCAAAGTATTTCCCTTCATAATCCTTGTCGCACATTTGAATTTCGTTTTCAATTTTCATTTTAATTTCTCCCACACCGCCCTTCACTGCATCCTTTTGTTGGAGTTGTCGTCTTCTTCTTGTCTCTCAATTTGAAATGCCTTCAATTTTTAGTTACACAGCATCATGATACGATCTTCTCATATGCTCAGCACAAGATTGCGAACGTTTTTTTTTTTTTTTGCGATGACGACAGGATAAGATGGAAAATGATGTTTCTTTTGGTTGTGCATAGGTAGTGATGGTGCTCTCTCCTCCTGAATGAACACATGAAATCCTTTTCATGGAATTTAAATAATTCACTTTTCCAAGGAGATTTCTGAGAATGAAAAGAACAAGAGGTCTTGTATAAAAGAAGCGCAGCGAAGCCGAAGAAGGAGATACATTTCTAGGAAAAATAGAAAGAAAAAAATTCGTAGGAAAGCCAACGAAAGATTCTTGCTTTGGTGGTGGATAATTGTATGTACGCGGGGTGAAGGGGTGTATCACATTCGCTTACACATGATATTACAGATACCTTGGTTTGTAAATTAAATGGCACATTGACAGAACGACAGTTGTGGGAGGGGGCAAGCTAAAATGTCATGAATGCGCGCAATGAAGATCTCGTTGCAGTCTTCTCGTTCCACATCCCAATCACGAGAACAACAGTGGGTGGAATGAAATTTTAAGAGATATACTCGTATCTGCAAGAAGATTGACATTATATATGTGGGGGTGGAATAATATTGATTGAAGTTTTGAGAAGAGTACGAGAATCCTGTTTTTCCTGTTTAATGATGGAAAATGAATACTGAATAATAAGATGAATCATGAGAGGTAGACATTGATCCACCGGCTTATCGATTCGGAGCTTAGCAGATGGACCGGTGCTACAGGCATCTTGGGGCTTTGTTCCAGCGTTATAGGTTCAGTTGTTGAGTTATTGGAAATTTTACGTTTTCGAGAGATTGTCGTTCTCAAAAATATTGGAAAAGATGCCTTTTAGAAAATTATACGGGTAGCAAAGGAGAAAGATCGCAAAACAAAAGAGGCTAGTTAAAGCTGGGGCGCAAAATTAAAAAAAGTTAACCAAGGTTATGAGAGGGATTGGTGGCATTAGCGCAATAGATCGAATACAAGGTTGATACCTCAGTGCAAACGATGCCAAGGATTCAACCATACGCAAACGTATTGCCGAAAAGAACCGCGATGTGTCAAATGCGCCGGTAAACATCTAAGTCAAGAGTGTGGCGTAAACAAAAAAAACCCCTGCAGCGTGTATTAAATGCAATGCTAAGCACCCGGCTAATTACAGAGGCTGTGAAGTAGCCAAGGATTTTCAAAAAATGAAGCCGCAAAACCCACCTTCAAAACCGGTAAATAAGGAAAAGTCGAAAACTGCTGCAAGAAAGGTGACTAGAGACAACCGAACCGACCCTGGCGTGTTTACGTACGCCCAAGCTGCGACATCAAACAGCGATCAAATTCCACACCGGGTTAAGGTAAAAGCGCCTAAAGAAAAGCCATCAGATTCTGACATGCAGACGCGTGCGCAAGCATCAACATTAACAAAGACGAACACTGATAATTCAGAAAACCCTGTATCTCACGTCATTTCCATTATCCTTGCGAGGCTTGAGGAGCAAACGGCATACCCGCGGAGCTTTTTCAAGCTGCGCCAACAGCATCAGCAGAGCTACTGTTCCCACTTGTCGGGAGAACATGGGAAGCCGAGAGTTTTCCAGATGAGTGGAAAAAGGGAATGATTGTCAAGCTCCCTAAAAAAGGCAACCTAATGCAGTGCGCCAAGATAATAGCTAGAATCATCCTGGAGCGAATCAAAGAACACCTTGAAGACACACTTGACGCCGAACAAGCAGGTTTCCGCTCTGGATCCTCCTGTGTTGACCACATCAACACCCTGCGGATCATCATCGGGCAATGTTTATCGATCACCACTTCACCTGTTGTTCATCGATTTTGAAAAAGCGTTTGATAGTGTCAATCGGGAATTTAATTGGCGTGCAATAAACAAGGCTACATATGATGGGTCCACATGTCACGTTTTGCACAGAGGAAGGCTGTCTGAGGAATTCGAAGTCCAAAGTGGGGTTCGGCAAGGCTGTATACTTTCACCAATACTGTTTTTATTGGTGATTAGCGATGTGCTGAATGCGGCCTTATCAACAGGAAATGGAGGAATTCGATGGACTCTCACATCTGAACTCAAACACCTCGACTACGCCGATGATGTATGCCTACTACCTCACAGAATAATGGACCTTCAACAAATGACAGCAAATGTGGAGAGGGAAGCAGACGTCGTTGGGCCGAAAATTAACTCGGCAAAAACAAAAATGATCAACCTAGGACCAAACTCATCAACTCATATATGCATTGCTGGACAAACGATTGAGAGAGTAGAGAGTTTCAAATACCTTGGGAGTATTGTCTCAACCGATGGCAGAACCGAGCTGGATATAGCCAGCCGAATAGGTAAAGCAAAATCTGCGTTTGGGATGCTATTCATAGTTTGGTGAAGTAATGCAATTAGCTTAAGCACCAAGTTACGACTGTTCCGTTCCAACGTTGAATCCGTGCTGCTATATGGATGTGGTACCTGGAGAGTGACCGTCACTATCACGAGGAAGCTGCAAACGTTTGTCAATAGGTGTCTACGTTACATCTTAAGGATATTCTGGCCAAACCGAATCTCTAACGAACAGCTTTATCAGAGAACGGGCCATGAACCTATAGGCACAACCATACGACGACGAAAGTGGCAGTCACACTCTCCGAAAGGGTGACAGGTTCATAGCTAACCAAGCGATGCAATGGAACCCGCTTACCCAAGATGGCAGGATATGCGGCGGTCCTAGGAGTACGTGGCGCAGAACAGTTGAGAAGGAAGCACGGCAACTGAGAAAGAGTTGGGGAGAGCTGAGGCACATTTCCAGAAATCGCACACGATGGCGCGTAGGCGTTGTAGAGGCCCTAGGACCCACAAGGGGATACAGGACATAAGTATAAAGTTGAGGAGCAAACAAAAACAAACATGCTAATTGTCGAAAGGTTGGAGAAGCTTGAATATAAGGTTAACAACAGGACCATTTCAAAACGAACATAACGAAACTTCTTAAAATTGTTGCCTGCATGCAACACAGTTGCGACTTTCACTCGACTGGTAAACCAACATATTGGCCGACTGATAGCAACAAAATACCCGATCTGATCGATTTTTTTGTTGTAATAGGAATACCAGACAACTCTATTAAAATTGATGAAAGTTTTGATATCTCTTCCGATCATTCCCCTATCATTCTAACGATGAGCGAACGCCTAATTAAAAAATATGTACCTGCTATACTAACTAGCAGAAAAACTGATTAAAAAAGATGTTGAAGAACATATCGAACTGAGAGTATCACTTAGGACATCTTCTGAACTTGAAATCGCAGTTGATCGTTTGTTGAAGTTCTGCAGGGCGCCGCGTGGAAAAATACTCCCTATCAATGGTAAATGTCGATCAATCATGCCCAAAAATATCCACCGGAAATAAAAGAAATGGTAAGGGAGAAGAGAAAAGCGCGTAAAAAATGGCAATAAACTCGCTTCTGTAACTTGCTAAAAAAGGCCATTGTTGATTTTAAAAATCGGACAATACAAACCAGCATTGAAAGCTTAACAGCGGAAAAAGATTCGAATTATTCGCTCTGGAAAGCTATTGTAATATGCGAGCTACGGCTCGAGTAGATAAAACGTTATTCTGTGAGATTATTTCTTTATTTTCTAGTCTATAGAATAACTCAAGTTCACACTATACTGTTCTTCGCAAATTCTTTCCTTACAAGGTCTCTTTCTTCTCAAATCACTTTATCTCATTTCAATTACTTAATTCACAAATCCAAACTAATTACTTCTTCTTGTTAACTCTCAACTTTCAATTTATCACAAAATTACAACTTCGCCTATTATCACTTTTCCAATCTCTTCGTGCGGTTCGAAACCCAACTAACCTGCCTTGTCGCATTTCTGATAGCCAGAAACTGCTAGCAAATTCTTCGACCACTGGAACAAGAAAATTCTGATGTAATAATTCCAAGATGACACCTGCAGCCAATAATCTCTTATTCTCTTATTCTAATTCTCTCTTAATTCCGCGACGTCGTCTTAGACATAATCCGTCTCTTACCGTGAATACGAACCTCAAATGAAAAGACACTTCGGAATGTGTTGCCAACTTTTGGAGCGTAGTTATTATGCTATATTATGTTACACTATAAAAGGCATTAAAAAACCGAAAATACAAGCGGCCCCAATCAAGAAAAATGACAACGAATGGGCCAAGAATGATAAAGACAAAGCAGAAGTCTTCGCCGCCCATTTAAAAGAAACTTTTAAACCATTTGATGGACAAGCGGTTGTTGAAAATGATAATGCGTCGGATATAGCACTTCACAATTACACAGTAAGAAATGCAAGGCTGACCGAACTTCAACAAGAAATGAAGAAACTGAAACCGAATAAAGCTCCTGGATACGACCTAATCACAGGAATAAACGCAGCGATAAGACTAGAATATGTTCCGGGTCAATGGAAAGTCGCTGCTGCCGATTATGTCTACAGTTTTCGAAAGAATAGTACTTAAGCGATTACAGCCGGTTATAGAAGAAAGATCTCTTATTCCCAATCACCAGTTTGGGTTTAGAACCAAGCACTCAACAATAGGCCAAGTGCATAGAATAACTGATTTAATTGAGAAAGCTTACGAAGAAAAAAATATTTGCTCGAGCGTATTCCTTGATGTTTCTCAAGCTTTGACAAGGTCTGGCATGAAGGATTGAAATATAAATTACGACAAGTTCTGCCGGAACACTTATATAATATTCTGGAAAAATACTTGACGAATCGACTTTCCGAGTCAAACACGGAAATGAAAATTCAGAATTTAAAGAAATAAGGACTGGAGTGCCGCAGGGAAGCGTCCTTGGACCGCTTTTGTACCTATTATATACGCGCGATATACCGCAAGAAGAAGGCACCGTATTAGCTACATTTGCCGACGACACTGCTATCTTGGCAACGGGTAAAACGATCGAAGAAACGACTGAAGAATTGCAAGAAACATTGAATAAAGTAAATGAATGGACAAAGATTTGGCGACCAGCTTTAAACGAAAACAAATCTGTTCACGTCAATTTTATTTATAAGAAAATAAATAATTTGCCGATCTTTTCAAACTCGGTTCAAATTCCTGCCAAACGATCTCAATACGTGAAAGTAGAACTGCTGGATAAGTCAAAACTTAGTTGTAGTAATCAAAGAAATTTATCACGAAGGGAGGTTTTTTTAGTGAGTGAAAATCTCACACTACTATGAGCACGCGCTATCGATCCTCATAGTGTCTTCATGAAGATTTTTTACCTAACCTCGGAAAAAAAATAGATTTCATAGAAAAGTGCAGGCCCTAATTGTTTCATGATTATTATGCTTGCTTCGATAGCAGTTGTCGCTTAAGCGTGGTGAATATACTCGTATTACCTGAAATATTTCCATGCCTGTCTAGTCTTCTTTCTTCTCCAGTTAAAGAACTCCCCCCGTGCTTTCTCCTGTTATTGAGAAGTGTTAGCTCAATTGTCTCTAAATTCTTCATAATTAAGGGAGTATCGTCTGTTGAGTCTTCTGCTTCACAGTCATCGACTGGACAAAAATTATGTCATTATGTTGGCAGAATTATGTCACATGACACTATCCTCCATAAAATTCGAAAACCAAAAAAAAAAAAATATCAAATATTTATACTATTCATATAACCAAAAAATATTTGTTGATATATGTGACATATAAAAATATGTCAACTTGACATTATTTACTCCAAACGACAAACAAAAAATCAATAGATGCATAATATTTTCGATTGAAAATATACTTCTCATCTTACCTTAACCAAATTTAAGTGTTACAACTAGAGACTTCGTCCAGGTTTTATACAAAAAAAAAAAATTGTAACTTGTCCATTAATTTCTTTGTTTGACATTTTTTATTAAAATTATGTCACTTATTCTGAGAATGCTAAAATATATCACCTATTATGTCAGCACAATTTGATTTTGAAAATATGTCACCACCCAAAAATTATGTCACTTTCATCAGAGGAATAGTGTTGGGAAGGGAAAGGAGTGTGTGTTTTACATTTTATTCCTCGGTTTTGCCTGTCAGTTTCTTGATCTCATGTATCGCTATTTTGACGAATTTATATTGGATGGCATGAAATCATCAACATTTTACAAGTGGTGACATGACCAAAGTACATATTTTTAACTTCTAGCTATCGTTCGATTATGCCTATCGTTTTCATCTGAATTTTGCAAATGAGGATATTTCAAATGCAGGTGTTGTGTAAGCCCGCCTAGAAGCGATCTTAAACATCCTACCAGTGCACCTCGAAGCGAAGAAGATTGGCTTTGAATCACCGGCCTCAATGATAAGATAAATGACACCACTCTTCGATTTTCGTTGTTGAAAAATCTTATCGTTCACAAACAACTTCGAAACAAATTTTCCCCACAAGAGAATCTTGTACGAACGGAAGGACGACAAGAAACTCCAACGGGTCATAGGCATACACAGACAGCTCTAAAATATCAGGGGAATCAGGGGCTGGCATCTTTAGTGCTAACCCACCGATTGAACTTGCTATTCACCTAGAACCATTTGTAACTGTTTTTCAAGCAGAAGTCCTTGCAATTACGAAAGCAACAGAAATACTCGCAGAAGACACCAACGAAGAGAGGCAAATAGACATCTGCTCGGACAACAAAGCAGCAATTAGCGCGATCACAAACCCTGTGTCAAAATCACGACTAATAAAGGAGTGCAAAATTAAACTGAGCTGAGAGTCTGCCTTATATGGGTACCGAGGCATGAAGATGTACCGGGTAATGAGAAGGCAGATGAACTAGCAAGGAAAGGAGCGAGTGATTGAATCCTGTTAAGACTATAGGGGTCCCTCTGACAACTATTAAATCGATAATCAATGAGAAGATTAGACAGGAGTTTAATAACTACTGGACGAATCTAGACACTTGTAAAATGGCCAGATCAGTGGTAACAGAAAAGAGTAACAACACAGCTAAAAGATCTTTCAACTCAATCAGAACACAGTTAAGAGCGATGGTGGGACTTTTAACAGGGCACATCAATCTCAATAAACACTCGTTCAGACTCGGGCTAGCTGAAACAACAATTGCCAACTCCCCTGCAACAGCGAGATTAAGACTGAAGATACTAGGATCCCCAAGAATACCGGATCTAACACACCTCAGTAAGAAAGGAATCGGTGATATACTGGAGTTCGCTAGACGAACATGACGTCCCCATGATACCAATACCTACATCCTCTCTTATCCCATATTACATAACTTTTCCTACAGTTCGACAGATGAGAGGAACACAACGGGCCCAGTGGAGGCCTAAGTGAAGAGCATAAGCTCACACTCTAAAACCAACCAAACAACCAAGCCCGTCTTTCTATGGTTCATTCAGTGCCAACTATGAAATTGCTTCTATTAGTTCCACCTTTTTTTCCTAAGCAAATACTGCGTGTCAACCCTTAAAGCGTATCTTTGAATGTGTTTCCTGTAAGTCTTTTGCATCTTTCTGATTGGTGAATGTAGCTGTAACGAAAACACAACTTATTGTGAACCTTTACTGGCATCGAAGGGCATCCATGATGTCTCCCAAACCAAGAGACACCTCTCGGAAATACGTATTTCCGATACCCATTTCTTTTTAAATTCTTTGAACGTCAGAAACCATCAAATCTAATTGACGACCATGTGTCTGTAAGCGATATCACAAATCACGGCTCCCCACAAAATATCTAAGCACAGAACCAACAGAAAAAATATCCATGTCCCCCATGAGCAACACAGTTCTAACAACCACCCCCAACTCGCACCTAATTGCCCAACTTCACTAATCCAATCAAAGAGCAAAACTACCACTACCAGTACGACTATGCGATTATAATTGAAATGCTGCAATCAGCAAAATGTTTCATGTACCACCGCCACCATGAACCAGCTATGTCGCCAGACGATGACGATAGGGATTACAAGAATCTGCAATTACTTGCCGGTTGGTAGATGTTGTAAGGTTACACAGGGTAGATATGCGGTGAATCGACCAGTGCAGTGACTATAATCAACTCAAACCTAACCAGCCAGCAAGGAGTTCCCAATGCAATCCTTACACATGTTCCACAACCATACATGCAGCCACACAGGATAGATACACAAGGACGACTCAGATGAGTTGTAAGAAGCATTTTTGTGTGTCTTTTTCTTTGTGAGTGGTTTTGTAGCTGGGAAAATTGATTTTGAGCATCGTTTAAAAGGACGATGGGGCGAAGCTCCATACATGACATGATGGTGACAGCAAAAAGAGGATATTCGTGTCGTAATGTGCAATTCATGGCGACGACGAGGACAGTGAAACAACTCCAAATGATGTTTGGACTAGGATTAACCTAATTAGTTGTGGAAGAAGCTGGAAAAATCTATCGGAGCTTGAAATTGCTTGAGTCCTTTAAGCCTGATCATGATGGTGATAACTTTCCTGAGTTGAATGCACTGTGTGCTGCGCAGACAGATGCAATTAATGAACGTCACGAGGGGAATAACATTTTTACCACTTTTCTAATTAGATGGGAATTTTTCATTTTTATGTCATCGCCTCTTGTTTATTTCCATGGGAGGGAATCATCGTTGCAGGAAGGCCTTTAAATGTTGTTAGCGCAGTCCCTAGATTATCCATATACATATGCAAGTGCAAAACGTTTTCTTCTTTTTTTTGTCCACCCTTAGCGAAGCAACCGCGGTTAAAGAGGATAAACGGAGTCGCAGCTCTTGGGAATGCAGGGAAATTACTTTGGTTTCCGGTTGATGAAATAGGGTGTAACTTTCTAATCGCATAACTATTGCAATCAAAGCTAGGAAGTTGAAGTGCTTACTTGGAGGACTTATAATCGGATCGGGGATCCTCCATATTATTTGTGAGACTATACACACAGGTGGAGTGGAACGAAATGGAGACGGATTAATTGCTGTGCTGAAGTCGAGAGATGAAGAATCATGGAATCGGAATAACCGAAGGATATTCAATCGCAAGAGTTATGAACTCAAGGGGAGGAGGTTTTAATATCGACAGATATTCCACTTTGACTTGTGGTGGCAGTTGGATCACTCGATTTCTCGGGGGGATTCGGTTTGAAGGAGAAATTTATTGGTTTCTATTCCGTCGCATAGTTATTATCCCTGAGGAATAAACTACGAAAATTCAATGACCTTTCTGGTTTGTTAATAAATCTTGGTAATGCAGAATATTTGAAACATACATGAGCAGGTATCTGAGTGACTACACTTTATTACCATAAACATTGACGGAATCTTAGATGTCAAAGTTCATTTCGAGGTTGGGATTTCACATCCCTGCCATATGACATCTGTCAAATCCATCTGTCATCCATAGTGACAGCTAGTTAGCGCAATACAGCCAGAAATATGCCGAAAAGTCATTGAAAATTACCTCACAAGAATCAAAGTTTGCCAAAACTCCCATGGTTGCCATATAACCAATGTTGTATTCCATACATAATGGCATATCCATAATCCTCTATGCTGCATCAATCTGGGCCAGAGCAACGAGGATTTACTCAACCATATTAAAAATCGCGTCTGTGAATCGAATCTGTACGCTAAGGGTAAGTTGTGCATTCCGCATTACTTCCAACGATTCAGCCGGCGTGGTAGCAAAATACATCTAATAGACATCCTGGCAAGCGAGCAGCAACGCAAGTACTACAGGAATGACACTGAGCAAGATGAAACAAATATGGGTGGTGAAAACCGACAAATAGCAGAAAGAATGCGAAACGTGAAGGAGTGGCAAGAGTGCTGGAATACCTCTGAAAAAGGCAGGTAGACCAACCAGCGTCACTGTGTTGTGGAGTATCACCTAATCCAGATCTTGACAGGACATGACTGCAGTGACAGAAAATGCAAAGATCATTATGAATAAACTGCGAGTTCTAGAGATGGAACGAAAAGACTCCAACCGGGCTAACAGAAGCAAGAATGACAGCTAAATCAATCCCCTCCTGCAATGGAATGCTTTATGGCGGTACCACAGGGAATTGGGGGTAGAAGGGGATGTACTGTTACTGAGTATGAGATCAGTTTCTTCTGGGAGAAATACGTAATGGCATAGTTCAAAATTTAAAAGACTAAAAATATTTCATTGAAATCTTTAATACTTTTTATTTTATTTAAATTAAAATTCCTAAAGCGCAAAATTAGTAACCCGGCATGCATCCAGCCGTTTTCTAGTACGTAGTCTATATTTTCCAAAATTGAAGAAAAAGAAAAGTTGCAGGGTGTACATATTTGTTAACACTCTCTGAAAGTGACTATTGAATCCACTAACAGAGGTGTAAAGAGGACTTTTAGAAAAAAAGCCTACCAGTTAACTGGTCTAAAATAAGCAAAGAGAAATGCATAATCTTGGAAAAAAGGATTTAACCAAAGACAGGTACGACTTTGAAGTCGCCTTCAACACTACCGTAAATTATTTCTTGAGAAATTAATACATCTTAAGATGTACAACATGTGAATGAATTGTGACCGATTGCAATTAGACGAATTGTGTTGTTTTTATGAGGATATGGTCTAAAAAAAAGAAAAAAAAAAAGAGTTTAGTCTGCTGAATGTTTTCATTATCCCTTAGCGGAGGTACAGGGTGCCTCAACTACCTTTCAAATGCTTACTTTGCGCAAACATACAGGTATATGATAAAGTGGCTAAAACGTGGATTTCTTACCATTATATCCACAGGGAGTGGTATAATGATTTGAATACATAGTTTGTAACATAGAAGTATACCTACACACATATATAACGGAGATGTAATTTAAATCTGACACTACTGTAGATCTGTCAAAGATAAACAGCTGATATTTGACATCTGTCAAAACTAAACATTGACATTTGTAATTATGGAGCGGTATACGAAAGAACAACAATCAAAATCCATCACCGAAAGGAGGAAAAGTTAACCAACATGATTCTCACATTCCGAAATAATGTCGGTATACATAATCATTCATCTCGTGCCGCGGCTAAAAAATTAATGGAAAAATTCGATCGAACAGGGTCCGTGTTGGACGTGCAAAGACTATTGAGTTCTCGCAGTGGCCGAAAGAAAATATAACCGCAGTGTTGTTGACAATCCATCAAAATCCATTCACCATCAAAATTCCTTCAGCTCCACGCAGCTCGTTTTAATAAAGGATCAGCACCTGCATGCCTATACGATCCAATTGACTCAGAAATTGAAACCAATTGAACAGCGTCGTGACTTCGTCTTTTGTTTAGTTTAGTTTATTTTATTCAACTACCAGCTATGCTTTACAGACTACTTAGAGAGATAAGTATATTCTCAGATAAATAAATATATGCATATAATAAATTTGAATGTTTAATGTCGTTAGTTCTTAAGTTTCTCTGGCCTTTTAATAAAAAATCAAAATCAAAGTTTTCTTCTTTCTTTAGTCACCTCCCGCTCTGTTCGCCGCCAAAAAATCAATGGCCGACACCGATCTGAAGTCGACTTCAGCTCGTGTCTCCAATCGACTTGAAGTTGACTCCGATTCATTTACAGGCAGTAGCGTACAGGCAGAACAAAAATTATTATTTTTCTTAAGTTACTACAAATGTAAAATTATAATTAAAAAAAAGGAAATTTCATTAAAATAAGGATAGAGGAGGAAATCGAAAACAGATTTAATTTATTAGAAAATCGAACAAAATCTTACTGAAGCGATCTCTTGAATAATGAAAATCTAAATGTCTACTGGCTTCATTGAAATTCATAAGGGTTCTAGACAATGGTTCATTACGACCATAGGTTGTTCTATGTCCTGGTTGGAAGAGAACGTTATGATTTCTAAGACGCCTTTCAGGAGCATAAATGGGTACTCGGGATATAAGGGCGGGGCTATTTATACAGTAACACAGAATGTCTCTTATAAACATAACATCATGGGCATATCTCTTTACGTTAAGGGTAAGAATACCAAGTAATTGATATC
Source organism: Pocota personata (assembly GCA_963082735.1). NCBI lineage: Eukaryota > Metazoa > Arthropoda > Insecta > Diptera > Syrphidae > Pocota > Pocota personata. Next base: position 37,891,879 of record OY720431.1, read on the forward strand.
GTGCGCTGTAAGGGGGCTCAAAGTCACAAATATATATTTGGTAAAACGCCTCTACACCCATTCTATGCGATCTGAATGAGTCTGATAAATTGGATCAAAGAGATCTTTTGAATTCCTTTTAATAACTCCAACAACTGAGTTAGATTTAGCTATTATGTACTCAATGTGAGGAACGAAAGTTAGCTTAGTGTCAATAATGACACCCAGATCCTTAATTTAATTTACTCTTCTTAAATACGAGTACGGCAAGGCAGTAGTCATAAGAGTATTGCATATATAATCTTGAAAAGGATATAGTCATGCATTTTTGTATATTCAGCTTAAAGCAATTATAAATACACCAATCAGATAGATTGTTCAGGTCGGACTGTATCTTTAAACAATCATTTAAGCTTCATATCTTAAGGAAAATCTTAAGATCATCTGCATACATTAGACATTGGCAAAATTGTATGCTTTGGACTCCGTAAACTTTTTGGAGCTCTCGATGCGCTTCAGCCGCCGTTTTCTTCGAATGAAATAGGGAAATCAACACTTCCCGCAAATGACGATTATTTGGCACAAAATCAGACATTTTCACATAACCAAAAGTATATGACACCAACACAAAATCAAAACAGTTTGTTTACCATATGTCTAAGCTCGGTTCATGAAGTTTTGGATATGTCAAAATCGACCAGCACTTACTACTGCTGCGCACCTAATAAGTTGTGTTTTTTGGACCAAATTTTATTACTTTCTATTTACAGGCCATTATCTAAGTAAGCAGTAAGTATACATGAATACAAGTCGACTAGTAAAATTATCACTGAATGCCCACATCCATGTCCACAGAACGTCACATTTCAAATTTGAATTATAACATCACTTTGTTAGGATTCTTGAACATCCTCATCCTCAGCGTTTCTATCGTCTACAGATTTAAGATTTAGCCCACTACCGCCCAGCCGCAACAAGCGCCATGTTTCAAATTACAATCCACTACCACTCAATATAGGTCACAGTCACCGGGTGGCGTATACGTATTTTTAAATATTACAATGTTCATTCAGTCAGTAAAAAAAACTGTAGACAACATCGTAATCACCAACAAGCGAGCACCCTCTTATTCAAAAAAAAAAAATTGTCGTCCTTCCGTCGGTCGTTTTAAAATGTCACATTTGTCGCATTAAGAATATTAAAATAGACAGCGACAAGTGCGCAAGAAGAAAGGATAAAAATAAATATGAAAAGGATGACACCCGTATCACTTTTTGACGCACACTTTTCTGCTTACCATTTCAAAAGGAAAAAAAAAAAATTAACAGAGAAAGAAATTCTCTTCATAACTTGCATGCAGTGTCCTTTTATTGTGTCATTCTCCACTGTACCACTGTATTCCTGCACATCCTTTCGTTTGAATTTTTTTTTTTTTTTTTTATGAAAGTTTCGCTTCGTGCCTTTAATGTGCCATCGTCATCTCTTTGGGTTTTTTTTGTTTCCCCTATAAGTCTATAGTCTTCCAATTTCATATATTACAAGGACATTTTCTGCATTCATAGTGGCAGCGAACTGGGGCAAGGGAGGGAATTTATTTTCGTTCAGGAAGAAAGAATTGCAAATTTGTAGATTTTTTCCGGTATTTCCAGATGGCCAGTGAAGTTTCATCCCTTTTCTCCTTTTCTGTTATGAAACCTGAGATTTTTTTTTACCAAATGATAGAGTCTGAAATACTCGTACACTTTGTCGATGATAAGTCGAATCCACATTTGGAGATGACAATCTACACAAGGAAAGAAGATTTTCATAAAAAAAAGAAATATTTGTCAGCTAGTTTTTGCAAAGTATCCTTTCCTACATTTAATACGACTCATTCTTTGTACACTTTGTACTTTGATAGCTTAGTGTTGTCTAAGGTGCTGGCCTTAATACTTAGACTTAATATTAAACTAAACAGATGCAGGTTTTTCGTTGATATCAATCGTCGCACTGCGGGGTGTCAATGTAGTCGAAGCAGAAGGATCCTACCTGTTCAAAATTGAAACATTTCAGCATTGCCATTAGTCATCTCTGTTGGTAATAAATTTAATCTGCTCGCTCACAAAAACCATTAAGCAAATTGGAATACTCTACAGAAAGAACAAAACCAAACCTCTACAAAAAAAAAAGGTGTTCTGAGTTATACTAGTTTTTTGCCACATCTCACACCTAAAAGGATCATCATTGTGGATGCATTCGCATTTGCTTTGAAATATTGGACGTACGAGTATACTCGTATTCATGTTGACAGTGTTTTGTGTTTTGTGTTTTTTTTTTTTTTGTGTATTCGCTTTCATGATCCCTTCTAATCTTTTTTTGTGAAAAAGTCATTTTTTGAGATTTAATTTACGCTGCAATTGGTTTTGGTTATGTGATCTGTATTTACCCTTCTTTTGACTTTGTCTCTTTGGAAATGTATGTGATTAAAGGCTTACATAATCCAGGACACATAAGCAGGTTATGTACGATTAAATTTATTTATTTTTATTTTCGCATCACTCTATTTGATATTGCACAAGTACAAGTAGTTACAAGTCTCCAGCTGGTGTACAATGGGCTATTAAAAGTCGAGTCTGGTACTTCTATTTGGTGAGGCAAATGCTATTGTAGATACGTGCATGCTGCTAGAAGTAGAATTTCAGCACATTCATGTATGCTTTAAACAAACGAAATAGCTGGAGACCCATCGATGAAATTAAAGTTCATCAATGAAAAGTTTTGCACACTGCAGATTTTATGGGAACGTTGAAGAGACCCCAGTGCATCTACTTAAAGAATGTGGAGCATTGATCTACAAAAGAAGGAACCACCTGGATGCCTACCAACTATTAGAAGAAGTTCTACCATCTTTGAATCCATTCGAGATACTCTGGTTCATCCATGCAATTGGACTGAAGGAGGCACTCTAAGTTGAGTATATCATCGACTTGAGCTCCAATTCGGTGGAGCACAATAGATCTGTAAAGGTCGCAGTGCACGTACATCCCTATAACCAATCTACAATCTACCAAATAGACACAGATACAAGTTGGATTGGAATTGAATTTAAATTGTGCTAGACAATAACGTATTCTGGACGGCACCCATAAATTTGAAGTAAGAAGTGCGCCTTAAAAAAAAGTTACCCTCCTGACGTTAGCCGAAGCTACATTCATGGATTAAAGTACCTCCTTCCAGCCTAGTTTCTGTTACAAAATAAAACACTTGAATCGAATCTGAATAAGAAGGTCTGTTGCCACAGTTCTTCTCTTCCGCAGAATTGGGGAATCTGAATATCGTTTCACTTTTAAGGCATATTCCTGTGCTGTTCTTTATATTTGCAGTTTCCTGTGAGGAAGCCCACTGGTATTTGCAATCTATTTATATTAATATGCTGCTAGCTTTAAATATTTTTTGGTTAAAGTACCAAAGAGTGCTTTTGCTTGTCAATAAACTCGTATCTTGCAGAAGGTCTTAGATCCTACAAATGGAGGACTTTTACTGCAACAGATTAAGGAAAGCAGGGCTGCGGCCATCATCATCATCCTACGATCATGCCTCTATTCTGTTCCGGTGGGCTATATGATTGCGACTTGAAATGACTGAATAAACCGGCAGCTCTTCCCCAGACCGTTTCAAAATAGATGGCGGCATAGAAACTAGGGTTTATTGCGAAACCTTACCAATTGGCTACTTCTTCAGAATTAACGATGAGTGCAGTGTCTTCCAAGCTAAGATCACAGCTATACTTCAGACCGCAAAGTAATCAAAGATGACAAAATCATCCGAAGGGCCATATCTCTGTATATAACAACAGTAAGGCAGCTATTACGGCTTTGGAATTAGGTCAGTTGTATGAAGACTAATTAAAATCTTCAAAGAGTACCTAAACGAGATATTGAGAGCCAATATAACTCTATTCTGGGTATCAAGGCACATGTATATTCCAAGAAACTCAAAAGCGAAGCCACAATCAGATCAGACTAGTGTCAAAGGCATTCATCTACCACAAATTATCAGCCTCTTTACTACCATCCTGTTTGATATAGCCTGGCAGTGAATTTCGTAGATTGTTGAGTTTGTCTATCGAATATAGGTTAGGTTAGGTTGAAGTGGCTGTCAGCAAAAAGAAGCCAACACACCTAAGTGTGTCCATTGTGATACCACATGTGTTTGAGACGCGGCCTCTAGCCTACTCGTTGAACCATTTAGAGCTTCTAATGAAGCGTAGAATGTACCTAACGTCAATATTATTCAGATCATCTAGGTCATTGAAATAGAAGGCTCCTAAGTGAAGTTTCCTTCTTTGGGTGAGAGCTGGGCAGGTGCAAAGAAGGTGAAGAATAGTCTCTTACTCCTCCTCGTCCATGCAGCTTCTACAGAAATCGTTAGAGAAAACGCCAAGCCTTGTTGCATACTTGCTTATTAGACAGTGTCCAATTATGACAATAGCACTAATATGCTTCCTGTTTAGAGAAATCAAATTCCTAGAGCTTTTCTGATCCAGCATAGACAAATCTCTTTGTCGCTAGACAAGTTGTACTCCTTGTCCACCTAGAATTTGTCTTTACGGTAGCAGCCAGCCTTAATTTAAGTTTGCATGTAGTGATAGGCATACCCAGTAAACTTTTACCTGGAAGGATAGGTATCGAATATATGACACGCATACAATTATTCACGTTCTACAGAATATATTACTAAATTATAACTTTTCTAACAAATATTACAAAATAAAAATTTGTACACCTTCCTAAAAAAAAGTTACGCTCAAGCCGACATCTTTGAAAATGGCGGCCAAAATCCTAATTCTGTTATGTCATGTGTCATCATTTTTCGATTTGTCGCACTTTGGAGGCACACAATTGCATAGAATCTTCACAGAGCACGTTCGAAAAGTTTTGAGCCTCAATCTGAAGATGGCGTTACTCATCAAAACTAATGTAGTTTTGATAGACACCTCTGAAAATTTAAGTCACTTTGGACGCTCTTTTGACAGTTGTTTGTTCAATCTATTTCAGTGTTTCTGTAAAAAATGGAAAAAAAAGAGTTTCGTGCCATAATGAAATTCTTGCATTTATAAGGCAAATTAAAGCCGAGCTGGTACTGTTTACGCGGACTGAAAAGATTTAAACGTGGTCATACCAGCTTAGTTACTGATGACCGTTCCGAATGGCCAAAAACTGCGATCACCATCAATAACATCGACAAAGTTCACCAATGATACTGGATGACTATCAAATTAAGATTAAAGAAATAGCAGAGGCAATACCGAAGGTGCGCATTTTTCATATATTACATGTAGAACTGAGCATGAGAAAGCTGTCTGCGTGTTGGGTGCCTCACTTTTTGGACCAATAAAGCATTCTTCCACTTCTGAGCTCGTCATATTTTTTAAAACATACCATACCGCCATTCGAAAGCATATTCAAATTGAAAAATTCAAACATGAAATTTTATGAAAAACATTAGAGCCGTTTTCTATAAAATCATTTTTTTTCAAAATTGGCCGATTTCATTTCGAATTGTGACCCTACAAACCAAAGTTGGGGTGAAGTTTGAAGAAACCCCATCCAGCTGTTGAGGCTGCAGTATAGCGCACATAAATGCATACAGGCAGACAAACTGACAGATAGATTGACGGAATTAAAAGACCAACTTTCTTGAATTTCTCTATTATCGATCATTTTCACGAAACTAATACTCGTACTTACCCTTATAGGCAGAGTGACCGTCGTAGATTAGCCGGGACAGTCTCGGATTTTAACTGTTGTCCCGGCCGGTTTTCGTTTTGTCCCGATTTTTAGAAATGAAACAGATACGAGTATCAGGCGTCCTCGGGAATTATGTGCGAATATAATATAACCGCTATCCATGAAATGAGCCGTCTCGGGGAGAAAATTCGCAAACAAAACGAATATTGCCATGTTCGGAAAATAAAGAGCTCTCTCTCGCTAATGGAAATGTTAACATTAGTAACACCAGAATCCTTTACTCCCCCATTCACTAAGCATTCTATCTGATGACTTTGCGGTCAACTGGGCAATATAGGCCAATATCTCTACTTTCCTTGACTACAAAGTTCTTTGAAAGATAGATTTTTAAGCGCCTCAAACCAATCGTAGAATCAAGAAACCTAATCCCAAGTCACCAGTTTGAATTTCAAAGCAAGCACTCCACAGTAGAACAAGTACAGAGAATAACGACTGAAATCGAAAGAGCATTAGAAGAAAAAAAAGTGTGTTCTGATATCTTTTTAGACGTAGCACAGGCTTTCGACAGAGTATGGCATGAAGGTCTACTTAATAACTTTGAAGTGTATTTGCCTGAACAGTTCTTCCACCTAATGAAATCTTATCTAGCATCACGTTACTTTCGTGTAAAATAAGGAAACTGTTACTCTAAGTTAGTGCAGAACAAAGCCGGGGTTCCCCAAGGAAGTGTCCTCGGGCATCTGTTATACCTTCTCTATACCAAAGATTTACCAACAACATCCACGTCAAGACTGCAACCTTTGCCAACGACATGGCAGTCTTAGCAGTGGGAGACACAACACTAGATTCGATGCAAAAACTGCAAGCTGCTACAGTATACTCGTAGGGTTATGTGAATAGCTTATCGGGTAAATGACCTCTACGGCTTTTCTTGTTTTGCATATATGTGACTGAATTTCATTGATACAGCTCTCAATTTACTCCTTCAAGGCGTGGGTGGTCGTGGCCTTATTGGCATAAACCTTAGACTATAAAAGAACCCAACTAAATCGCATGATCTGGGCAGCCAATTCTGATCACCAAATTGGGAAATTACACGACCAGGAAATGACTCATGCAGTAATTGAATTGTTTCTCGGGCTGTATGGCATCTGGTATCGTTTTGTTCAAACCACATGTCGCCCACATCCATATCTTACAACTTAGGTACAAAAAACTGGATAATCATGTCGCGATAGCGAGCACCATTAACTATTATTGCCTGACCAGCCACATTTTCAAAGAAGAATGGTCCAATGATGCCTTCAGTTTTTTTGAATTGATCTCTTCACAGTTGATGGAGTTAAATCACTATTCTGACCATATTTTGTACGAAAATTGCGTACTGTAGCTGCCAAACCTTCATTATTTGTATGTATGCTATGTTCTTTCATGCAGCACTCCATTTTAAATAACCCTGTACTGTCAGCTGTCACGCTGTTTTTTTTCACGTTGGCAGCACTTTACCGCACAAATGGAGCAAAATTCAAATTTTTCGTGTATTTTGGGACACCCTTTGTAACTAGTTGCAGTGTTAACAAACATTTGCAATTCATTGTTATTATTATGCTTGAAATAAAAAATGAAAAAATAATGCCAAAATAATGCCAAAAAGAAAAGGCTAATCTGCAGAGGCTTGATATTCGAAATGGGGCTTCTCGGAACTTTGTATTTGATAACCCTTCATTAGTCTTCAATATGTTTTTTTATTACAGTATTCTCATCAAAACTCTCGAAAAAGGTTTATAGCATTTCTAAGATAGAAGCCAGGGTAAAATTATTGATATACGACATTGGAAAACGTGTATGAAAAAATTCTAGAAATATACTTCTTAGCATCCTAAGCATAACTTTTTTGCAAATACAATTTTAATTAGAAGGCTATCTAGCGTATTAATTCAAATTCTCTTTCTTGTACAATTTTTTTTCCTAAAATTCTACGAAAGTTCTATACATATGTAAGTCTATAGATGGAGAGGCTTATCAGAGGCAAGTATCTTGTGAAGTCTGCACCTGGGAGATATTTCAGATATGTTTGCAAAAAATCATTTTAAGGATTCCAGGACTTAGCTGCTGATAATAATCGAAATCAAAGAAAAGAAACCAGCCCAGCTCCCAAAACTTACGGACCCAAAATGGAATGATAGATGTTTCGATAAGGACATATTGGAAGAGATGCTCAACGGTGACCTAACTCTAAGTGAAACAGGGGAGACACTTTCGCATCTTCTCACAGGCACCATCACCACGGCATGCGATGGACAAATAGCAGAAATGCACTACCATGTTACTGGTGGAATGATGAAATATGGACACTTCGGGTAAAATGCCTACAAGCCTGGCGCAAAGTCCAACGTTCAAGAAGGAGAGCGGACTTTCAACAATGCTTGGACACCCTTCGACTGACGAGACGCAACTTAAATACAGCCATCAAGAAGAGCAAAACCGCATGCTTCAAACGTCTTTGCAAAGAAGCTGACAATAATGCTGATGTCCATAACGAAGCACCCTTTACTCCTAAGACGCAGTGGATATCCCATTAATTACTATGGAGGAGTTACTAAAGGCATGCCGCAAGATAGGCGACCATAAGGCGCCTGGACCCGGCGGCATTACATATAATAGCAACCGTAAAAAAGAGACCAGACCTCTTCATAGCGACAAGCATAAGTGTCTCGAGGAAGGAACCTTTCCTGAAGAGTGGAAAATACAGCATTTGGTCTTGATACCAAAAGAAAAGAAGCCTCCAGGAGAACCAGCGTCTTACCGCCCAATATGCCTTCTGGATACCATGGGAAAGATCCTTGAGAAGATAATTTTTAACAAATTACTCGCAGTAGCAGAAGAGAAAGGAGCTCTCTCAGACCGTCAATTTGGCTTCAGAAAAGAGCGATCTACAGTGGATACCATTAGAGCGGTAGTTGATATAACAGAAGGTGCCATCGAAGGAAAAAGATGGCTCCACGTTAACGCTAGACGTTAAAAGCATTTAACTCTGCGAACTGGTCGTTGATTAGAAGATCACTCGTCAGGATGGTTACGCCATATTACTTGCTGCGTATAGTGACGAACTATTTCAATAACAGAAAGCCGAGGTATAATACCGATGAAGGGGTAAAATACTATAAAGTCACTGCGGGAGTCCCACAGGGATCGGTCTTATGGCCGCTACTGTGGAACGTCATATACGGCGGAGTCTTATGATTAACGCTGCCCGACGGAGTAACGATAATTGAATTCGCTGATGACATTGCCGTCGTGACAGTAGCAAAACAGATCCGTACAGTCGAATCAGCTACAAATAAAATGGATAAAAGATTGGCTAGTTTCCGCCAAACTAGAACTAGCCGACCAATAAAACAGAAGCTGTCCTTATAACCTATCGCAAAACCGTAGAACTCGCAAGTTTTCAGGTAGGTAACCAAAAAATCAGATCCAAAGATGCAGTTAAATACCTTGGAGTAATGCTGGGCAACAAACTGCAGTTCAAAAAGCACGTTGATTATTCAGCAAGAAAAGCACTGCAAATACAGGGAGCTCTCTCGCGTATACTGCTTAACATCGGTGGACGTGGATACACTAGAAGAATACTGCTCTCCAGAGTTGTCACCTCGGTTCTTTTATATGCCGCCGCGGTCTGGGTACAGGCACTAAGAGTGAAGGTGACAAAAATGAGATTATCCTCACAATCAGCGGCTTCCGAACCATCTCAGAAGAGGCCGCCTTTGTTATAGCTGCAATGGTCCCCATCGACATCCTCGCAGACGAGATGTTGAGAATATACAATGGAAGAGCCCTGAACCTACATGATGCCAATGACATCAAGATAATCAAAATGGAAAAAAAAGCAGCTATTGTTGGGCCAATACAACAAAAGGCAGGTGGACACTTAAACTAATACCGACAATCCAAGACTGGATAAGCCGAAAACATGGGGAATGTAACTACCACCTTACACAGTCTGGTCACGGGGGTTAACACAAATACCTCCACCGATTTGGACATGACAGTTCACCATATTGCCCCGAATGCCCGGATGGAGATGAAGATACGGAGCACGCAGTTTTTCATTGCACACGCATGGAGAACTACTCTGCCCAGTCCGTCGTTACTCCTCGACCATATGTTACGGTCGGAAGAGAATTGGATGGCAATATGCAATTTCGTAACACAACTCTTCAAAATGAGCTGTGGAGAATAGAAAAGCTAAAAAGAGCAGCAGAAGCAACAGAAGCAGGAGAAGCATCAGAAGCAGTTGACATACGGATAAGACGTATAGCATGATTTGTTAACCAGCCCCACGAAGTAATACCTGACGGCAGTCCCGCGGGGAGAGTGGTAGAAGATTCCTGGCATCGATTATTCGAGCTTGTGAATGGTACATGCTAGTAGCCCGTTTTACTAGTATCTTTAGAAGATTACTTCATCCATTGGCGCAACCAAAAAAAGGACCTAGCTGGAGAAAACTAAGCCACATTTCTAAGAACCACCCAAGATGGCAAGGCGTATTGGCGGTCGAAGAATCCACAAGGAGGAACAGGACTTAAGTAAAAATTTTCGTATTTGCTTTACGAAGTATCGCTATGAAGACTACTTTTGGTAAAAGATCTTTCTTTACAATCTTCCTTAACTGAATCCAGTCTGAGTTACGAAAAAAAAGACTTTAATTAAGTTAAACAAATTTACCTTCAGACGGTAAAGGATATCTCATTTTATCATCTATTAACGCCACTTCTCATCACAAATTTACCCACAAATCTTCTCTTAAATCCATTTTTGCAGAAAAAAAAAATCCTCAAAGTTATTCCAATCAGGAGTATCTTTATATTCTTATGACATGATGACTGAGTTTCTCTCCATCACGATGCTAAGATGCTGCGGTATCCAAGAATAATAATGAGGAAATCACAGGAAACTGAATAAATTACACGAAATCCTTTAGAAAAAAAAAGTGACGCAAATGAAGTAGCGATGATTTCGTTTTCTCTTTTAAGTGCTAATTTTCCATAGCACTTGTGATTGCTATTTTTTTTTTTTTAATTTCTTTTTATAAGATATTTTTTTGAACAGAGGGTTACTTGCAAGTTTTTTTTCGTTTGAAGTTTCGAATAGATTATCCGGGTGACTGGGTTGGATGAGAGGAACGATGAACGATGTCAGTCAGTCTCAGAATGGATAGTCAGTTGTCAGTTAACAAAACAAAAAAAAAAAAAAAACATCATAAAGAGAAAAGTAGAGCCATTGCAATAAATATTCCTCCATCAACTGAAACTTTTAAACGACTTCATCGGCTATGGTGTTTCAGGTGTGTGTCACTTATTTTTTTCATTTCTCCTTAATGTGCACATTATACACAGTACAGCAGGATCAAATTACCATCAACGAAGAAACAAAAAAAAGACACATCAACCACGTAGAGCATGTGTTTTGTGGGTACCAAGGACACGTCCTTATATCTGCTTCAAGTTGTAAATGATCTCACTTAGTTTGTTGCGGGGCATGGTTTTTGTCTTCCTCTTCGGGAAGCTCATTTCCCAAAAACGGAAATTAACTTTGTTCCCAAAGTGTCATTGGGTGTCATAGTCTGTCATACCACACTCGAACACAGCAAGGATACCACACTACCACTACCAGTATACTCGTATCTCAAAATTTTAGTTCAAGTGCCACATTAAACTTTCGCTTGACTTTTGCCAAAGCCACCTCAAAACTTCCGCTGGTAATACAGGCCAAAGATTCACATCCTACTGCCTTGCTTTCTTTGGCAGGAGATGAGAACGGAGACGAAACTTTAATTCAGTTTTCTGGTTTTGTCCCGGTTGTATACTTCCTATGTTATTCGTGGAAAATTTTACTTCAAATCACAATAATTATGATGACTGCCATTAGCATCAGGGCCCGCAGCAGCAGCAGCCGGCAGTTTCGTCCTCATCATCATCTTCAGCTGGATGTACTCACTCTGCTCCGGTATAATCATCAGCGACAGAATTGTCTTTTATGCCAATGGAGGGAGGAAGGAGGAGCACCATTTGAGGAAGGAAGTAACTACTTTTTCGTTAGCGGGTTTTATTTGGCAGCGCAATGGTGCTCGCACTCTTGTTTAACTTTTATCCTTTCCAAGACCAGAAATTCATCATCATTACGATTATCATTATCATCGTTGTCATCCCTGCAGTAGATTGCCTTCGAATACACAAACAAATTTTTGTTTGTTTGTTCTTCGGTGACGGTGCATACTTGAGCAATATGATCTCGCCAATCCATCCATCCACTTAGATGAGTTCAGGTTATTCTCATCCTTTTTTTCTGTTATTTTTCATTCATTATCCTTTCCGGTCGGTTGAAGTTTTGTTTGTCTTGAACCTGAGGCATTGCAAGTGATTATTGCTTTAAAGTATCATCCAGCTTTTCTCATTGTCATCGTCGTAGGGGTGACATCCTTTTTCTTCCTTTTTCTGTGTCGTATGTTCGCGGAGTCATTGTTTTTAATCTGGCTAATTACCGGAACGAAAAAAAGACAATTGAGAGAGTACGAGTAGGTATCATCCCGTTTTTATGTGCATGCAGTCAAGATAAAAAGGATGTCATAGGAAGGATAGCAAAGGACTGGCTTTTTTCATCATGATTGGATTTCCCATGCACTTTGTGAATGAGCTACAGATGCTGGTATCGCTGCGGCTATTATCAAAGCGAGTTGATGAAAGTTAAGTGCAAGTGCGCAAAGAGCACGGAGTGGAGTACTCGTATATGTTTCACAAAGCTCACGCAAAAAAGTGAACTTTTGTGACAAAAGTGAATGCGGAAGTGGTTCATTGGAGTGGAAAGGAAGAGAATAAAACCCAAATGCGAGATCACATAAAGTGTCAGTGACATCTTTTGAGAAATGGAATTCGCTAATTATGAAGAGGTGCTTTGAAGTGCAGGCTGCAATGAGTGCAATTAAATAATGAACTTATGAGGATATCAGCAATGAAGCTATAGAAACAAACAGAGAAAAGTAAAAATCGTTTGAAGCAAACGTAGTACTTATTAGCCGTGGATAACGTTGGACACTCGAATTAGGTAGAAGACTAAAATTTACATTTCAATCTTAGTATCCCAACTTTTTGATGCGTTAAACTCAATTTGATTGATGGTATCAATATGAAACAAGAGCTATAGTGGAGAATGGGTTAGAAGTGCATCTATCTAGTGCAATCCATTTCTAGTAAATGTCACCAACACTATAAGCTTTGAGTTTCTCTAGATAGCTCTGGAGTTATCAAGAGCAAAAGCTCTGCATTCAATATAATGAACGTACTGGTTATACAACACGCCTACCTCAAAGGACAATCTACAGAGACGGCTCTTCATGAGCTAGTGCGATCGATAGAAAAAAACTCTTCATTATAAAGAATACACATTTGTTACCTGACTATAGAAGGTGCTTTCAACAACATTCATACCCAAGCTATTCAAGAGTCTCTCACCGAGTTAGGTGTAGAGTCTTTCTTAGACTCTGGATTATATCCATGCTTAATACTAGAATGATCAAAGCTGCACTAGGTTATAGCAGTACAACTAAGATCGTAAATAGAAGAACCCCACAAGGTGGTGTTATCTCATCCTTGCTATGGATAATGTCAATCGACAAAATCTTGGTGCGACTTGAAAGGGAGGGGGTTAAGGTGGGTGCGTACGCAGATGATAAGGTTTTTTAGTGTCAGGAAAGTTCCTCTCCACGATAAGTCAAATCATGGAAAGTGCTCTGGATAAGATACACTCTTGGGCTACCAGATGTGGCCTTTGAACAGACAAGACCGAAATGATGTTATTCACCACAAAAACCAAGCTACAGGAATTCACTCTCCCCCAAGCTAAACGATCAACCACTCTCACTAGGTTTCAGTGCAAAATACTTAGGCACGATTCTAGATCCGAAACTTAGTTGGAAACTTAACATAGAGCAGTGGGTTAAGAAAGCAAGTGTGACTTTCTATGCCTGCAGCAGAACATTCGGCAAAAAATGGGGTCTCCAGCCAAAGGTGACCCTATGGACGTACACAGCCGTTGTCCGTCCAATTCTTAGCGATGGCGCCATAGTACTCGTATGGTAGCCCGCCTTACATAAAAATAGAATCAATAAAGTACAAAGATCGGCGTGTAAAGGCATCACAGGAGCATTGAGATCTTGCCCAACAGAAGCTCTAAGTGTGATCCTGCATCTGATCCCCTTTAAACTCCATATTAATTTTTCAGCTACAGTCCGGCTCAGGGAAACTAGGTGCTTGACAGCAAGACTATATGGCCTCTGTAAGGTCCTGGAGACGATACCAAGTGAACTGGTGACATCTTCGACCGATTACAGGACTCCCATGCTCGTCTTCAGTAAAGTTCCCAACCAGAGCAGAATGAAAGAATGGAATGGCAATCAATGACTTTGATATCTGTGTACATAAGAATGGTTCGAAAATGGATTGCGGAGTTGGCGCAGACATTTTCTTGGACCAACTGAATATATCGAAATCCTTCCGTCTCCCAGACTCTGCTAGTGTCTTTCAAGCGGAGCTTCTTGCGATTCGGGAAGCCTGCCGCATGTTAAAAAATCTCCCAACGTCCAACCTAAATATAGGTATCTTTTCTGATAGCCAGCCGGTTACCATATCCTCAAAACTGGTAGAGCAATGCCGGTTTGAAATAAACGAACAAAGTATCCATTCTGGAATTACATTCAAATCAAATGAGCTACTAGGCAGATCAAGGCCTGATATTGCTCGAATTGTAGCCATTGTTGCAGGCCACTGGCTTAGAGGGGACCACGCGCCCAAGCTTGGCATTCCTCACAACACTTTCTGCCGCAGCTGCAAAGATAGTACCGAAAGGGAAACTCTTTTCCACTTTCTTTGCAGTTGGCCTGCCCTAGCAAGGACCAGGCAACGCACGCTAGGTAAACCCTTCTTTGACGATTTCAGAGAGATAGCCTCTAAACGGATTGGAGAACTAATCCTGTTTCTGAACTCCACGGGCTGGGTTTAATTATATTTTCTATCTCCAATAACACACGTTAACAAACAGGGTTTTTGTGGTATCAAAACGGCGCACTTGGATTCTTCTGAACCACCACTTTACCTACCTACCAACTGGTTATATTCTTCCGAAAGGTATGTCATTAAGTCCCCTTTGGATGATTATTGCAATCATATTAGAGCTCTTTAAGAAGATGATTTCTTTCGAGATAACTTGTAAGGTAGTTGAAAATGCCCTTCATGATCTTGGATATTACTATCGTTAAAACCATATTTCATTTCATAGAAGAGGAGATTTTATTACCCTTTTAGGAAGTTCACATTTATCTGTCTGTGAAGTGCGTTAAGTACAGGAAAAGGGGAAAAAATCCCACCTAGACGTGACGTTTAAATTGAAAATGTTCGATATAGATATTTTGATCAATCTTTTCATTACTATAATAAAGAAAAAGTGGGTGCCACAATTCCATCCGTCTATCCGTCTATCCATCTGTACATCTGGCTGCAGCATAAATCGTGGGATGAATTTTCAAACTTCGTATTAAAACTTCACTTGAATTTGACGACTATCCTGCTAATTTCACGTATGATGACTACACAATCAACAACTCGATTGGTATAAGTAATTTTCTCCTGAATTTAGAAACTATTTCTAAATTTATTTCTTATTTGTAATATGATTAGTCCTCAGATCCTGACGGAATAGCTCCAATAGTTCTGAAAAGGTGCTATGATGTCCTAGCTCTACTAACTACTGGCAAATTAATTAGTTTTTCGAAAAAGTCATTTATCACACCTGTGTTCATAATAGGTAACAGAAGTCATATCATCAACTATAAACCTATTTGAACAAATAGTCTGTGACAAGTTAACATTAGTAATGTGGTCTACTGCTACTAAATTATTACATTTTTTGCACAAATGTTCTAAAGCTTTAGAAAGTGGACAAGAGGTTGATTGTATCTACACAGACTTTGTCAAGGTTTATGATTTTGCCCCTGTATTTATTACATGGCTTAGTCCATAGGTAGGAAGTCCTATCAGGTAAAATTTAGAGGTTTACTTTCCAACTCCTTCATAGCACAATATGGTGTTCCGCAGGGTAGTCACTTAGGTCCTATTCTCTTTATACTCGCTACCAATGATGTTACATCATGTATTAGTCATAGCGATATTCTCATTTATGCTGATGACAGGAAAATCTTTAAAAGTATTAATAACCTAAACGACCGATAGCTTCTTCAAAAAGTTTCCTCACTTGGCGTGTTAAAAACGCTCTAATTCTGAACTATATCAAATGCTAAAATATGACATTTTCTATATGGCATATGCCAAACGCGTTTAATTATTCATTATCGCAACATACTCTTTGTTGTGTTAATTGTTTTAAAGTTTATTTTAACCCTAATTTTGACTTTACGCAGCATATCAACTTCATTGTTAACAAGCCGAATTCTATGTTAGGTTTTATAAAAATATGGTCAAAAGAGTTTCAAAACCCATACGTTACTCTATCTGTGTATAACTCTTTCGTCCGTTCCCATCTTGAATATGCTTCACAAGCTAGAATCTCTTTTGTGAAGATCATCAAGATCGGATTGAGGCTATTCAGGGAAACTTTATCTGATTCGCATTGAAAGGGCTCCCATTTTACACATTTTATAAAACTTGTACAAATCTTACCTTTGTCTCAAAGACGGGTACCAATTCATTTCGGTGTTAATTGATTCGCCTCCTTGTTATTGCATGTTTCGCATCATAAAGGGTTTTTCAATAGGATCTGACAATGTCAGAATGTCAGTCAAGGTTAACTTTTTTATCATGGTGAAGTTCACAAACGAGCAACGTTTCGAAATTATTAAAAATGATTACCGAAATTCTGAGTAGGTGGTCGCAGCTTTAAGAGCGCTTCACAAGTGATCGACTTTTTTATTTATTTCATGCGAAATAAATAGATGATTCTTGCGATCAGGATTCGTACCGTGAATCAACAGCGTAACAAGCGATGATGTTACCACTACACCACAGCCAATCGAATCGTCATGCGATTTAACGTAGATGGATTTCTTTTTATGGGGTTGCGTTAAATCGTTGGTTTATGCCAACAAGCCAACAACGTTAGAGGAGCTCAGGAACAATATCGAACGCGAAATTGCCAACGTTCCGGACGATATGTGTGGAAGAGTGGTGGAAACTTAGCTTCAAAGAATCGATCGCTGCAAACATGCTCGCGGTGGTCATATGAACGAGATCGAATTCCATACGCAAATTTAACATGTGTACTATACCTGCACCTGTACTACATTTCAGCCCAATTTTGTTATGTCCTTATTGAAAAACCCTGTAGAACAAATTATTTCATGCATGAGTCAATTAGTTGCATGAGCAACTTATATAATAAACGTGGACTGAAAAAGAAATTACGTTCCAATGTTACAAACTAAATAAGTATTTGTTTTTGTCCTTTTTGTGTTGGTGTTAGTGATATTTGTCTTGCTTGTTTCTAACCACTAACATCAGCACTAAACTAAGTCTATGGATGCATTGTTCAAACTTTGGCAAATCTCTGTTCGGCTTGTAAAAAGGGCGTTAAAAAAAAAATCGTTACTTTTTCGAATTTTTCGATAATGAGCTTCTTTAACTGAGATGGGTGCATATCCTTTGGATAGACATGTCTTCTTCTGAAAGAAGAAGAGGTCTTAGGTGAATATAAGTTTGTCAGATAGAGAGAGCGCTTGAAATACTCTGCAAGTAATAATTTAAAAAAAAAAACTATTTGCTGTGGAGTAATTTTTCGTTTATTTTGAACCTTGCAAATTTGGTCGCCGTCGGAGCTAATGGCACAATATGCTCGTTTTTCGGCATTTCCCATCACTTTTTGAAGTGTTTCGGACTGAACAGCGGCCATTTCCAGTCGTATATTATCTTTCAAGGCTGCTAGGGCCCGTGGCTGGTTGGCATACACTTTGAAATTCAAATAACCCCATACCATAACTGATAACGTTCTCCATTGACGGTTACGGCTGCTCCAGCATCGTCTTCGAAGAAGAACAGTCCAGTGATACTCAAGTTTTAATATTCTCATCAGACCGCCTCGGACGATGTCGGCCTTGATGACTGGTATTACCAAGATTGCCAGTGACGATCAATTTTTGGTATAAACGCCTGCTGGTGTGGTCTGAAGACACTTCCCTCACTCGATATTTTTCACGATACGCACGTTGCGTTTTCACAATTGAGAACATGTTTTGAATATAAAACTGCACGATATAGCGCGTTGTGGTTGCGTGTACTGTTCCATGGCACAAATTCGCTTGGACTGACGCTTCGAACGTGGGCTGTCATAAGCCGATCTGAAAACAGAAGTTATAGCCAGAAGCCGAAAGTTTAAATTGTCCACCCTGTATATTATTAGGTGCGCAATTAAGTTATCGCTGTTTGTCAATAGATGGCTCGAGCAGTAAGTGCTGGTCGATTTTGACATATCCAAAACGTCATGACCCGTGCTTAGACATATGGCAAATAAACTGTTTTGACATATTAGTGATTTTGTTTTGTCGTCATATACTTTTGGTTGTGTGAAAATGTCTGATTTTGTTGCCAAATAATCGTCATTTGCGGGAAGTGTTGATTTTCATCTTTCACTCGAAGAAAACGGCGGCTGAAGCGCATCGAGAGCTCCAAAAATTTTACGGAGATGCTGCTCTAAGTGAAACAATGTGCCGTGATTGGTTCCGTCGCTTCAAAGACGGTGATTTCGATGTTGACGACCGTCCGCGTGAAGGAAGGTCAAAATCCTTCGAAGACGCTGAATTGGAGGCATTGACCGATAATGATTCGTGGCAAATGCAAGAACAGCTTGCTTCAGCATTAGGAGTTACCCGTCAAGCCTTTTCCAAGCGATTGCATATGTTTGGAATGATTCAAAAACAAGGAACTTAGGTTCCTTATGATTTGAAGCCAAGGGACGCTGAGCGTCGTTTTTTTGCCTGTGAACAACTGCTCCAGCGGCAAAAAAGGAAGGGTTTTCTTCATCGCATCATGATGGGTGATGAAAATGGATTCATTACAGCAACCCAGAGGAAAGAAAGTCATGGGGACTGCCCGGTCATGCTTCTACGTCGTCGGTTCGGCCGAATACTCACGCTGCGAAGATTGTGCTGTGTACTCGTATTTGGTGGGACCAGGTCGCTGTGATTTATTATGACAGGGGAACGGTATCGACTTCAATTGATGCGATTGAGCCGAGCACAGCGCGAAAAACGGCCACAATACGAGCAGAGGCACAAAAAAGTGATTCTACAGCATGACAACGCTCGGCTTCACGTTGCCAAACCCGTTAAAACCTACCTGGAAACGTTCGATGGCACATGGTCTGGCTGATCAGCAGTTCCGTTCATATAAAGACATCAAAAAATGGCTTTAACCATAACGGTATTCGAGCTCTGCCAGAAAGATGGGAACGAGTTGTAGCTAGCGATGGGCAATAATTTGAATGATTCATTTGTAACAATTTTTTCACAATAAAGTTGCATTTTCATCAAAAAAGATAACTTAATTGCGCACCTAATACGAGTAGTTAGATATATATTCAAGGCCTTGTTGTGTAAAAACAGGGTAAGAACCATTTTGGAGTTAACAAATGTAGACAACGTAGGGACATGGAAATTTTTCAGCTGGAGTATCTTACACTATTTCAAACAATTGCCTTTCGCTTAAGGTTTTCAGTTTTAATCTACTGTCTTATGAATATGCATCCTCGTCATGCCTGAATTTAGTGAAATGTGTATTGAATATCATTTATAAGCTGCACATAACCCAATTAATCTTATTGTAAGTCCGCCTAACCGTAAGTCATCTATAGTATAGGTTAAGAATTTCAATGGGATCCATACAACTTACTCAGTTAAGCTCTGTTCTTAAACTAATCAAGTTAAACAATTTCCCCATAAATGTTCCGTATACGCCTCATTAACCATCCATTCTGGGGAATCACATGACAAACCACCATTTGTTATCCTTCAGCCATATGTCCGACCGCTTTTCTGTGGCCCATCCTCCCACTACTAGTAAATCAAATAAATGATTCCCATTGCCGTTGATTAATTGGCAGCACTCAGGATACTCAGAGAAGATACCATTCTGGAACAACGACAACGACAACGACAACGACGACAACTATGTTTCCAGACAATAAAAGTGTGCGAACATTTAATTTATTTATTTTTCCGTTTCCGATTCAAAGACGCTCTCTGTCATCGGCCGTCGCACATGGATGATGTTAAATGACATTTGCCATTTGTCAAATGTGTGTCCTTCCACAATGATATTTTTAAATGTTCTTTGAAGAGGATGCTGTAGGATGCCCACGAAACACTTTTCGAAATTAGTTAGATACACACAAAAAGGCATACGAAGCGGAATCAGATCCTTTGAGGGTGTTTGCTCACCCATTGTCAAGGACAAAGCAAACTCTGCATAAGAGAGAGAGAGGAAAAGGCGAATGACTAAAAAGGGAAACCGATATCCTGGGTGAGCTGCCAATTGGAAAAGTGCTATACCCAACATCCGTTCCGAGAATAAAAACATTAATTGATTGATGAGCCGTGAATTGAACATTATCCGGATGCTGGAGTGGAGATTATCCATTGATGAGCAATCTTGCATGCCATTACCAGGCATTGTGGGCGCATATGCACAGCACATAACCATGGCATGTCGTCCTTTTATTTATTTAACAAACGAGCACGGGGATTCATTCTTTAATGAAATTCCATCACTGCGACTGCTGAACTGACACTGGTACTCGTAATGGAAGATATCCTTAAAGAAAAGAAAAGAAGAGAACAAAACATCCTCATTCATATTTTGCCCTTTTATTGTGCTATGCTGTCAAGGTTTATTCCTTTGCTCGAACTGCATACTCGTATCTAGTCCGCATTTGATGTTGTCTCGCATTCAATTGTTTTCAATTGTTCCAAGGACTTCTCTATCTCCACTCTCTGCTGGAGGTTCAGTATTGCGTTATTGTGCGCGCATTATAAGCGAGAAGATGAAAAATCAAATGTTTAGTTAGGATTGTCAAGGATGTGCCAGAGCCTTGTGCAAGGATGTTTATTTGTTTGTTTGTTCGACAAAAGTCATTCTCGTTGTCGTTGGCGCTCGAGGATTGTCTGCGGATTAGGGAAATTGTGAGGAAAATCACGTTTTGACTTTTTATATCACCGTGGTTCATGACGATGTCTATCCTGTCATTGTGTGCTCTGTGTGTTGTCTGTTTCTTTGTTCTGTGAAAAGAATACCAATTACAACGGGGGTTGTTTTGCGAAAACAGAACAACAATGACACAAATAAAGAAGATGAATCGAGTAGAAAAGGGTGTTAATTGGATAGACATCCAGCACAGAAGGTGATATAATAGGATTTAACCGAAGAGTTGATGTTGCAAAGTCCTTTAGAAGGGAAAAAGTTGTGTAAGGAGCTTGCCTTTCAATACAATCAACGTTGGTGTTGTTTTCCGTTCTATAGGACTTGCCTAAGCAAATTTTCTTTTCAAGATGGAGTGATACCCTTCGTAGGAGAATGAGCCAGGGGTATAAGTGACTGTGTATACATCTGTGCTTTGCAAGCTATTGAAACTGCGAATTCAGCTTTAGAAAAGACTGACGTAGGTAAATTAATTATAAACAAGATGATTGACCGTCGTACAGTTCGGAAGTGTTTTTCTTTTTCTTCTGCCTCGTGAGTCAATTGATTATTAATTTGCCACCTGCCACTGACCAAGCAAACTTCGAATAATATGCGATCACCATCAACACCCCACTCATCGTTTTTCATTGTTTCTTCCGTCGCTGTCTCTTCGACCTATCTAGTCCGTTCACCCTTGTGAAGCGCATATAAAAGTGCTTATAAACATAAAAGTAATTGACCCACTTTGTCATAAGAAAAATAAATAAAACAAAAAATGGAAAAGTGCTGTAACAATAATTGTGGACTAGACAATACCAACTCGGAATGGGTAACATGCAGGGGCCTCTGTGGTAAATTATTCCACCACATTTGCACTGGCGTCAGCAGAAGATCGACTAATTGTCTAAAACAATTGTCGAATAATTATTTTTTCTTCTGCGATGAGTGCAAGGAAATTTCGCTCACGCATGTTATGCTTGCTATAAAGTGCCATAAAGAATCGTCTAATGCAATGCATTCCGAGTTCAAAATCCTTTCTAAAAAAGTGTTGGACCAACTGAAAAAATTTGATGAGGTTATTAAATGCTCGAATAATATATTAGCATCCTCAAACGATCTGAGCAAATCAAAGCTCAATAACTTAGAGAATAAATTAGTGGCGTTAACGGAATTAACTTCCAAAAAATCCCGCGACTTTTTAACTAAACCTTCTCTCATGGCTGAAACATCAAAAACCCTGAATTCCATTTCTGATCTTCGCAGCTTAATCGAGGAATTGAAGCTATCCCTACTCAATGCTATACATGGGGATATACATTTAGTCAACGAGTCGATTTCAACCCATTCATTTACGATGGATTCTCTGGGAATAAATATTGCTGCTCAGATGGAACGCGTTTAGGTTATCCAGCAGAACCTTAATTCTCTGAGGGATGAATATGCTTCTACCAGATTTGCTATTGTTGAAATTCTAGAAGAATTAAGATCTCTACATCTCTAGTGATAATCCGTTACCCAACAATAAATCGCTTCTTCGAAATCACTTACCGAAATTGATCTTCATGCAGATCCATCTATTGAACCTGCTACACAAGATGTTCTTGTGCCAGCTATGCCTGTTGCAGCTCAAGTAGTTGAAAAATTCGAAACGATTTGGACACTATCCGAATGGAATGCCCGAATCCTCAAGCTACAAGGAAATACGCCATATTAACACCGTCGTCCCCACCGAATGTACCACCTACCCTACTACAGGATGCCCTAAGAGAAGCCACTGCATCCTGGGTCTGCAACTTCTTCAAACAGAATTACTACATCACGGGAGCAAGATGCCGAAGGTTCACCACTTCACAGCGTTACAACTCTAATTGCCTTAAGGTCATGATACCTTCTAAGTACAACTGGCTTTTCCAGACGAGGGAACAATTTATCACAATAGGAAGGATGACGATGACGTAATGGATTAATAAGTTAAGTAAAGTAAGTTCACTACCCCCATCCACTTCGACCATAAGACCCAATAGGCCCAAAAATAGACCACATTCCCACAAAAAGTTCAACCACTCTCCCTTGTCTCATTTTCCGTCCACCAAGCCAAATAACCCAAATTGGTCATTTAAAACGAGCATATTTCCTAATTTTCGACATAAAACTGCTGCAAAACTGTCTAAGTGCAACCGATTATCATTCGACTTCACACCCACTTCCTCCACTCTTTCAAAGAATACCCCAACTGTCTCGGATCCTCCATACAACACTTACCCCAATTTCCCGCTCCGCCTTTATCATCAGCTTCTTCCAATAATACCACTAATACCGCCGTCTCATCATCTGCCCCTCCCTCCTCAACAGCTCCTTCCAACACTGCCACGTTAGTTAGAAGGCAGGTGTTAACCTGCCTTCTTAGATTCACTACTACCTCCTACCGTTAAATTAACAAAACAATTTGCAGATTCTGGAGATGATGGCCGTTATGTTATGTCGCGCTTGAGAGATCGTAGGATTTACGATAATGTGCGCCTTTACCTTGCTTACTTGCACGATTAACCCGACTCCACCTGCATTGATGGTAAAACCAACACAAACATTAAGGTATCGATTTCTCAGGAGGGCCTCCCAACCGATGAGCAAGCCCTAATGCAAATTTTCACCCAATTTTACGAAAGCCTTAACATTTCTCCACTGCAGGTAAAAAACGATCTATCCTCACTCGCATCATATATCAGCTCCAAAGAACTCGCGCCGATTTTAAAAATTACTTTTGTTCCTAACCGGTCTTCATCTCTATCTCCATCAGAAGTTCCAAGCACCCGTCCGCTTAGCCTTTCCATATATTACCAGAATATAAGGGGCTGCGAACTAAAACCTCCACCATATATTTGAATTCCCAAGTGCTCCCCTACGAAATATTTGCCCTAAACGAAACTAATCTGACCTGTGACTTTAATAACAGCGAATTGTTCACCTCAGATCGAAAACTGAGGACGAATCCTCTGGCCGTGGTGTGCTTTTAGCAATACACAACCGCCTCGACTCTACACTCGTTAAAACTTCACACACCTCAAATTTTGAGTTCATTTGTGTCAAGATTGCTGTCTCAAAGCGCAATATTTACCTTCTTTGCTGCTACATTCGACCATCTCCGCCCATTCAAGGTTATCAACTTGCCATTGATGCGATCGATTCCCTGACCCCTGTGACACAATTTACCCAACCTGCAATGGGCTGTATCGGATGACGAGACTCATTATGTCGCTATCAATCCCTCCTCGGACAGGGAGGTTCTTTTCATTGACTGCGGCTCCGACTCCGGTTTTTGTCAGCTAAGTGGCGTCACTTACAACTTAGAAAGACAACTCGACCTATTTTTTTCAACGGATGCCGATAACTATGTCGTGTCAGAAAGTAAACATCTCCTTTCTAAATTAGATCCTTACCACCCACCTCTGTCTCTTACTTTTTCCTACAATAACTCCAATAAATCTCTACACTCCGAGAAGCTATATAGCTTTAACTTCCACAAAGCTGGCTTCGTGAATACACGAAGTGGGAAATTTATTGATTTCCCTCTTTCTCTTTATGTGGGAGACAGACTGCTGGTGTGTAGCAATACTACGTTCTATACCACATGTCTGTCACTGCAATACTACGTAAAAAGCTAGTATACTGTAGCATAATAATAACTACGCCCCCTAAAAATATGACGCAACAAATTCCGAAGTGACTTTTCATTCTGGCAGAATTTTGGTTCGAACTGTCCTTTCATTCGAGGTTCGTGTCTGGGACGAAGTCTCCACAGCTCATGTCAACGAAAGAGACGAATAATATCAGGGATAAAAGGGAATTATAACTGCAAGAATTATTTTCGCTTGTTCCAGTGGTCGAAGAATTTGCTAGAAGTTTCTGGCTATCAGAAACTTCTGCTATATAAGGACAGATGGCGGTCAAAAAAAAGACACAGTTGGTTTTAGAACCGTGGCGAAGAGATTGGAAAAGTGATAATGGGCGAAGTTGTAATTTGGTGATAAATTGAAAGTTGAGAGTAAACAAGAAAAAGTAATTAGTTTGGATTTGTGAATTAAGTAATTGAAAGGAGATAAAGTGATTTGAGAGGAAAGAGACCTTGTAAGAAAAGAATTTGCGAAGAATAGTGTAGTGTGAACTTGAATTGTTCTATAGACTAGAAAATAAAGAAATAAATCTCACAGAATAATTGTTTTATCTACTCGAGCCGTAGCTTGCATATTACAATACCATGAAATATACCTGGTATTGAGATTCGCAATTTATTGCTGGTATACCACCATCTTACTGATTTCAGCGCCAATTTCTCTCTATTGGCTAGTCTTCGTAGCTTCTTTGACAATTCTTAGGTATGCACTTTCGCTTTCAAGTATTTTAATTTTCTTTTTATTCATCATTTGGCACAAAAGTAAATCATTTTTATTCATCCTGTCTTGAATTTTCTATTTTTATATGTTATGACAGACAACACAAACGTCAAAGTATACTACTTAACTCCACAGTCATCGAATACTACGAAATGCAGTCTGTCAGGGGTTATAGTATTCACTATACCATGGTATTCGTACCATGGTATCAATACCAGCAGTCTGTCTCCCACATTAACTGGAAGCTACAACTATAAAAAAAAAAAAATTAAATTAAACTTCACTGGTTGAGTATTTGAGCAAATCTTACAGGCGATTTAAAACTTGTACGAAGAAAAACAAGCTATCATTCTATGTTATAAATTTGGAAAGGAAAGGTGTATAGGTTCCAGTGCGTCATGATTTAACTGTTTAACACACGAACCGTTAGCGATACTCAGAGACTCATCAACTCCAAGCATAATAAGAGATTCAGATTCTCATTAAAACCATGTTGTCACAAGCAGTCAGCTAGCACTCCTTTCCGCCGGCAGCACCGGTTTTCTTAGAGTTGTCTAATTTGCCTACAAAGTACATTTTTTCACATCGGAAAATCCATCAAAAAGAATTATTTTATTTTCCCGAATTTTCGTCAAAACCGCAATTTTTTTATTTAGACTTTCCTAGCTCATTGTGGTGTTGACTTCTTTCTTGAAGAACGCTTGCAAACTGTACGTCAACAAATCAAGGGAAATTTCTATTTGCAACAACTGTACTATTTCTTTCTGTATTATAGCAATAATTTGCACTTGCCAAACAAACATAACTATACAAGCACCAGTTGACTTGTAGAGTTGTAGTTTTGTGTTATAGGCCCCAGATAGCAATGATAGGTATTCCAATTATTATTTTTCAGCAGCTGTCAAAGTTACCAATGACACCCAGCTGTCAAAATATTCAGTAAGGTTTGCTATATCATTAAGCATCGTTTGACACTTCCCGAATGTGTAGAAATTATTAAAAAAAAAAATAATAGTCGTCATCATAGCTTCAGTGCGCAGGCAATTCGTCACACCGTGAACAAGTTTGAGCATGAGTACACTCTTTTGGGCCTTAAGCTACCAACTAGATAGAAATCGGTGGGAAGTGAAGAAAACATAGCCGCCATAGCGGCCAGTATCGAAGAAGACCCAGAAATGTCGATTCGGCACCGATCAGCTGAATTGGGCATCGCCAAAGAGTCGACCAGGCTTATTTTGCAGTTGGATTTGGGCCTATATCCGTATAAGATTGTGCTGACGCAAGAATTGAAGTCGGACAACCATAGACAACGCCGTGAGTTCGCAATTGGGCTCTGGAAATGTTGGCCGGAGATTCGGATTTTGGCCAAAAAATCATCTTCTCGGACGAGACCCATTTTTGGCTTAGCGGCTATGTCAACAAGCAAAATTGCCGTTATTAGAGCAACCACAATCCACAAGTGTTCGACCAAGCGTCAATGCATCTACGAAGATTGACTGTTTGGTGGGGTATATGGCACGGCAGCATCATCGGACCTAATTTCTTTCGAAATGAGGAAGGAGACGCCGTTGTCGTGAATGGTCCTCGGTATAGAGCGATGTAACCAGAGCTAGACTACATCGATATATCCGAGCTGTGATTCTAACAAGACGGCGCTACATGCCATACAAGCGACGCAACGCTCGAAGTGGTGAAGGAGAAATTTGGCGACTGGATCATTTCACGGCGAGCGTTCATCAATTGGCCACCACGATCATGCGACTTGATACCCCTCGATTATTTCTCTGGGTCTACTCCAAGTCGTTAGTCTACGCTAACATACCAACCACTTTGGACGAGCTCGAGGCCAACTTTCGAGACGCTATTGCCGGAATAACGCCGCACATATTGGACCGAGTCATCAAAAATTGGACCGACCACTTGAAGCACTGCCAGTGAAGCCGAGGTGGCCATTTAAAAATATGCTACTCAATATATAATGACATGAATGTAGCTTCAAAATAAAGTCAGAATCAATTTGATATCTCAAACTGTTGTTGTTTTATTTAAATTTATTTTCCTATCGTTCTTATCTGGTCACCCTATACATAAAATCAGCAAATCCGAAAACTACTGAATCAATTTGACTGCAGTTTCACTTTTAGGCTAGAAGTCTTTCAGGTTTTAGTTATTTGAAATATTACGGAGGCACAATGCTGGTCTGCCATTCATCTTTGATTTTTAAATTTGAAAGGCAATTTCAGATTCTTGTAATGACAGCCATATGACACTGATTGGAATATGGAAAACTGTTCAGTAGGCATATCGAATCCTTTTACTACATTATTGGTATTTAGAAGCCGTCCCACATTATCGTGGTTTTGGAGCCTGATTTTGTGACGCCTAGCGGACTTCTTGATTTCAAAATCTATTTATTGCGAAACCTTAGTCAACTCTACTGCGAAGGCATAACACTGGCAATAGGGTGCTCATGTGTCTAATTTGCAACTTGATCGTGATTATGACATCAGGAGGATGGAAAAAAATACTGTGAATCATAAGCAACGAGTTCACTGAAACTTAATAATACCTGAGTTTCAAACCAACTACACCAATCTGTCTTCTCTGTCTCTTTCCCTTTTCACAAAACGCCCGTGTCCTAAAATTAGTATAATTATATTCATATCCCCTGTTTTTTCGAATGTACCACGGAGCACTTACAATATTTCTAAGTATTTTAATCGTTATCTAAGTGACCCAATGACATCTGTCAACAAGGGCACCCATTTACATCCTCACTTTCTGAAGCAGAATATTTTCGGTGGTACCTGATTCTACTGTATTGGGCTGCTCATTGCTTCACATGGGACTTGCCGTGTTCTTCAAATTTCTTGCTTTTCGTTCCGCTGACTAAGTGTTCTTTTCTTTTTTCTCAAATTCCATTAGAATTGCCCAAATTTGTATATTTCATGATCGATGAACATCATCAGGTTGACTTACTCTTCACTAATGTTGCCGATATTTCTGTACTACATGAAGATTTGTAATGGCCTTCAAGTAAACTGAAGAACGTTTTTGGAACGCTAGCATGACACACAGTGGGATTGAAACACATGTATACCCTCTTACTTTGCCGTGAGTAACACCAGCTTAGTCGAGTTGGCTCAAACTTGCACCATCTATTAAAATTGACGACAATCATCTCACATTCAATCATTTTCCGACACATTTTATGCAACTTTTTTCTGGTAGTGAAACATATCTGGACATTGAATGGGTTCGACGAAAATCAAATCAGTTCAGGTACAGAACAATTCCATTTCCAACTGGTATACATACATTCAAAGGGAATTCATATGGACATCTTAAGTGACTTATGCATATACACATAAATATTTTAGTGGCCAGATGCCTGCAAATCATTTCATAATCTCTACACCACCTCCACATTTAAGCTGAGAACTAAAGCTTATTTCAGAAGCAACTCCAAGTAATAGCTTTGCATATAAAATGTATGCACTATGCACTTACTCGTAATATTACTTCTCTCCCTTGTTCGCTTAACTAAATTTAAGCGTTCAACCGAATGCTATTCCTTTGCGGTATCCAAAGAATCTCCCTAGCAAGCCTATTGAATTCAGTTCCAGTGTGATTGCTCAAAGACCCATGCTCAACCACATGTGGTCAGAAAATTAGCACATAATTTCCATATTCACCAGACGTCCCTTATCTCGAAAAATAACTCCCCAATGTCTTCTCTAAATAGCCACAAACAGTTGTAAATTCACGCCAAGCACACTTCAACCGAATAATCCTGTAATGGTGTAAACATAAATCCCACCCTCAGCAGTGGCATCCTACTGTGCATCCTTTTAACTTCGCATTTCCATCTATCCGTCAGTCTGTCTATCTGGTCTTCTGTCTTCTTGTCCAAAAACGGGTATGACATCTCCACGAAAATGCATTTAAATCCCAAAGAACTTATGTCCTTCCTTCTAAAGCTGTTTCTCCGCCTAAGTCGTGTTGAGGGTGTAAACATTTAACCGGATCTAACAACTTTTCCCACTGCCAGAGTAAATTCTAAGAATTACGCATTTTCCAATCTCATCCTGCAGGATTATAGCGCAAGCACACAGCAAACTATAGCAAAACAGTTTGATGGAAAAAGGATTTTTCCATTTAATTCACGTTTGCATGAGTAAGGACTTACATCTCGCATACGAGCAATTAGACTCATCCGTTTAACTTTGTCTTCGGGAATGTAAATGTTCTATTGCCACCGACTTAACTCTGTCGTTAGGTGAATGCGGCTTTTCCCGTGTATCCGCCTTCCACTACTGCTTTCGTCTCACTTTAAATCGATATCCTTTTAGATCACTTTCAATCAAAAAAGCAACACAGACAAAATGAAGTTTGATCCTTTAATTAACATTCTCCATCGGCAGTTGTTTCTATTTGGTTTGCATGTCGGGGTGAAACTTTATCCTTAGAAATATTTATCACTGAACTCTGAATTGAACATCAAAAGAGGATAAAAATCCTTTTTTTTTTTTTAAGTAAATCCTGGAAAATGTCTCTCTATGGGAGTCCTTCTCAATTCAACCTCATTTATCCTATCCACAGGAAAAAAAAACGGTTTTCATGTAAAAATAAGTTGATTCCCTGTCTCACTATGACGAACTTGTCGCTTGCTACAGATTCGAAGAAACAACTCCCACAAAAGCCATTTAAAATGGATTCACGAAATTTATACTTCATGTCGGTGAGCGGATGAGAGGAGAACAAATGTCGTGGGGGAAATCAACTGTGATACATATTTTAGCTTTATGTACATACACCTTACATTCTCCTTTTTTGCGTTCCTTGAATGCATGTTAAGCACAAAAGTTTTACCCGAGGAGAGGTAGGTAGCAATTGATCCAGTATACGCAGATATCCCACAAGGATGTGTGGTGGAATGAGATAAATTAGTACTTTTTGTGGTTTTCTTATCCTAAGAATGTATCTATTCTTTACTGTGATTTCCGTATGAACGTTTTTAGTATCTGTAGATACTCCCGTCAGTTATCCTTAGTTTGTAGATACGAGTATCCAAGTTTGTAGTTATGCATAGAATTTGTGATAGATTTCGGTAGCAGCTAAGGGGGACTGAATCCATGATGTCGCTTATTTGTAGAAAGATAGTTTGCTGGTTGAAATGGAAGAATTACATAGAGAAAATGACCAGGATTTAAATTGGCTTTCGCTGACGGACATTTTGTTGCTAAAAAAACTTTAACTAAATTATGTTTTTGGAGAGTAAGGAGAGAAGGGAGAAAGATAACATAAGGATATGTATGGACGTGGATTTGTCATTGGAGGCAAGAAGTAGTAAATTTCAGACAAGAACGCCTGTGGGGTACGTCGCAACTGCCATAGGATAGACCTTGTGACCTTCTGATAAACAAAAGTGTGAGACAGATTGATGACATTGCGATCGACGCAAATCAATCCTGGGGTGTTTTTGAATATCCGAGGGCCAGTATACACTCGAACCATTATACCTATAGTTGCAGATAAATAAAATGCGAATATTAAGAACGTAAACGAAATCAAAGATGCTCTGGAAGAAAATTTCAAGTCACTTTTTCGAGCATATTGGGCCATATATTGGGAATAACGCGGCGAATGTTGGCTTCCAAGTCGTCCATTGTCTCTGTTTTATCAGCGTAGATTAGTGACTTCACATATCCCCACATAAATAATCTAAAGGTGTTCAATTACACGATCTTGGAGACCAATTCACATGTCCATTACGCGAAATTATGCGCTCATCGAATGCTACCTTCAATATATTGATTGTGGTGCGCGCTGTGTGGCATATTGCGCCATCTTGCTGAAATCGCAGCTCTTCCACATTAATGCCATCCAATTCGGGAACGAAAAAGTCAGTAATCATGGATCTGCAGAGCTCTCCATTGACTGTAACGTTCTGGCCGCCATTACTTTTGAAGAAATATGAACTAATGATTCCACCAGCCCATAAAGCACACCAAATAGTGAGTGGATGTAACAGCGTCTCAATAATGGATTGTGGATTTTCTTCACTCCAATTGTAGCAATTTTGCTTGTTAACGTAGCCATACAACCAAAAATAAGCAAGAGCAATCTTGTTGTCAACCCATTCACCGAACGTACGACGTATACTATGGTCAAGCGGCTTCAATTCTTGAGCTGCATCTTGTAAGCTCGTAAAACAAGATCTTTCCGAAAAATCTTCCATAAGGTGGATGGACACAGCTCCAATTGTTGTGTACGATGGCGAATCGACTCATTCGGGTCATCTTCAATACAACGCTATACAGCAGCAATAGCTTCTTCGGTGTGCACTGTATAGAGTATGCGTGGTGTGAAAACGATCCGTGGTTATTCGAATTACTTGCTCGGATGTACGGTTATGTCGACCTTAAAATGGATGTAGCGCACAGTAAGTTTCACACCACGATTTTCGAAATAAATTGCACAATTTGCAAGCATTGTTCTGGCGTAAGCCTATTCATGGTGAAATGTCAAACCGAACTGAGTACAAATCAGCTGTCAGCTGTCAAATTGGCTGTCCCTGGAAAAAGTGCTGCCAATTTGAAAAACAAAAAGGAAGGTTTTTTTGGTTCTAGTACAGTTAGGAAAAAAAACCGGTTTCGACAGAATTTGTACAGAAAATGTTGGCACAAACAACGATTTGCTTTCCTGGTCCCCGGCTTAAATTCCTAGATCTCCTAATTTGCAGAACTTTTAATTGACAGTAAACTTGGCTACGTTGTGCTGACTAAATGCAATCTACTTACTTGAGCAGTCTATTTTGATGATTTTTTGTTGATTTATGTGTTGATTTTACTTTTCTTATGTCTGCATTGCAGATGTAGTCTTATTGACTGCTGAGTAACACTGTTAAGGTACCAATAAGGATTCTCAACTTACTTCGTATTTAAAGAATTCTAAATAATAAGCTTTTAAAAGCTTACTGGGCAGATAAATAATCGACTTCCACTATCCGAAAAATTGAAAGAAGTTCACAGAGTTAAACTGCCACAAAGTATCGACACGTCGCTGAACTCAACCAAATTGCTGTGCGAAGTATGCATAGGTCAAAGAATCCTATACTCTCTAGTGAAAACATCAACAAAGTAACATTTACAGCACTCTTGCCCGGCATTAAAAAGATGGCTTACGTAAGGCCCATTGCAGAGCCACCTAAAACAACCAAAGAATAACGAAATGCAAACAGCAGTACCGCTTAAAAGGTCCTTTTGATGGGATTTTACATAAATCCGCCTGTAAACACCACAGGACAACAACGCCAACTCTAACCTAAGCTACAGGTGCACTTCAAATAGACTCACCTGTACATTATCCTTCTCATCCGCCAGTGTATGTGTGTGATGTATCCCTCCCATGGTACACCTGACATTTTCTTGTTTGCAAAAGATACATGCATTTATGCAGCATTACACAACCCAACCAAAAACAAAGACTCAGGAGCAGCAGCCTCCCTACTTCAGGCTTCAAGCACTACTCATCCTCTGGGGCAACACTATACAAACACAGCATTGGCTTGGCTCCAAAAAAAAAAAAAAAAAACTCCATGTGTTGCACACCTCCTCCATAGAAGATGTGACAACTCTGTAGTCATTTAGACTCTTAGCATGCATAAAGGGATGAGTGTGCGGTGATGCTGCTGTTGCCTTGCAAATGTTTTCTCATCATCATCTCATGATCCTTTGATTGCAGCAGCTTTTTTTGTAGACAGTACTATAGACTTATACACCAACACGACATTATGCAGACGATGGGGCTGCTTGGTGGAATCCGAAGAATGGGAAACAACAACTGAAGACGACGATTTTGTTTATGTTTTACATGCTCTTGTCGAGGAGGTGACTCGAAAGAGTCACAAGCTCTATTCAGAGTATGACGTCTCTATTGTTTATGAATTTGCAATGGAAATTCCAGAACGAAATAATTTTCACTTGAAGTTGAAGTCTAGCGACGGGAGTTGAGGGATAGTTTTCCACTTTGGAGTGACATTTCCCAAGCCCTTATGAATTCCGCAGGATACAAGGCGAAGGAGACAAATTTGCTTAACGAAGTCTCGAAGTTTATCGCATTTGATTTGCAAATGAAGTATGCACACTTTGTCTTTGTTGCGGGGTGGAATTGATGAATGTCTAAAAGGATTGCTGTTGGGGAATGTTTACATGAGAGCCATATCTGAATATATGCGAGTTCAGTAACATTCCAAGAGATAAGTGAAAGGATAAGAGCAAAATGTGGAAGATTGTATGGTCCCACAATTAATTTCTGAATGAATAAGTAAACAGTAAATGTGCCTAGAAGGATAATATTATAGAAAGATGGATGAAATTAATTCTAAAAAAATATAAGTAAGCAAATAACTTGTTTTGGAAACTTGGCACTGCCTGGCATTTATTATACTTTGGAGAGGTTTATGGCTTCAAGGATAATTTTATGGGATAAATATAAGTGGCTATCTTCTAGCATATCCGTAGTCCTAGAAAAATTAACCGGAACTACTTTAGAGAACTAATGTTTGGACAGAGTTCTTACCGATAATTTTACAAAGATACATTTTACAGGGACCAATGGAAATCCAACCAAAAAGGAAACCTTAAGTGGTGGCATTGGACTCCAGAGTTGACAGTGACACCAACTTAAAGTTCCCTAACTTTCCACGTCCGCATCATAGCTTCATCCTAAATTTCAGAGAAAAAAAAAAGGGTAACGCGGTCGGAACATTCATAAATTTGCTTTATTATCATAATATGCTGGTGTGTTGCTCAATTTTATGCGAGGTAGCCGTGTAACTCAAGACAGTCTGAACCGATTTCAATGCCGTTTGTTTTGTTGATTAGGAAATCCGTTAAGAAATATTTGTGGATAACCAGACATCAGCTCCTCTCTGTAAAAAGTGATCAATTGTAACACATTTATGAGGCACGCAAAAAATCCCAGTTTATACGGTCAAAATACTCACAATACTTAACGCGATTTAAATGTTTTTTTTTTATTTATTATGTTATTAAATAATTAATCTTTTAAGTTATGATTCAAAAAAAAAAAAGATTTCATAATCAAATCATCATCAACTTTTCAATTAACGAGTATTGTGGCAATGAATGGTTTGTGGTTTCCTTCTACCTGTCTATTTCTATATTTAATTAGATTTATGTCTAATCTTCGGATATGTTGAATTAAGCTATGGAGGGAATGAGATATGATTAAATTTCGGTCAACATGATTTACTTTGTGTAGTGAAGCAATAGTGAATGGTTTTAGGGAAGGTGGTTAGTGTAGAATTTAAAAAAAAAAATGTTATTATTAACAGCGCTACCACTTTGTTACGATCGTAGAAAATTTGTTACATACTTTGCTACTTACTTTTAAACTTGTTTCGGTTTGCTTCAAATCAGTATATGCTTAAGTATTGTAGATATTCTCCAAAGTGACCCAAAAGATCTATTGTGTTGAAGATCTTAATTGGATCCATAAATGGGAGGTCTCTTCTAGTTAGTTTCTTAGAATATATTAGAGAGTCTTCTCCACTTCATCCACTCTTTCTTTGTGCTCAGATTTGTGGTAAAGTTTTATGGCCTCTAAGGGCTTGACGAAGTAAATAAAAGTCCACTACACATGTTTAGTCCACTCTGATAGGCCCGCATGAACGTTTCAGATCAGAGGCCAACCGAAGGTTGTGTACGAAAAAAAAGTATTTTAGCTTGAACGACGACAGCTGGTGAAACGTTTGTGAAACATTTGTTAATGAGACCATCAGGACCAGGAGAGTATTCGTGTTTGTGTTTTTGTTTTCTATCATTGAATTGGTTCCGAAGACTGGCCTTCAGCCAGCTTAGACCTTAACCTGGATCACAGAGTTTTGACCTAAATTTCAGGTAAATTGTTAAGGTCATCGGCAAAATTAAACATCGTGATGTATGTTTACTTTAGTACGTCATTGATGCTTAGTAGAAATAGAGTTGATGAAAGTATAGTACCCTGAGGCACTCCACAGCGTTTACAGCGAAGGCATTGGAAGACTCTTTCTCAACCATAATTTGAATTAATCTGTCCACAGGAAGCTCCGCATTCTTCTTGTATCTAATGTCCATATTAATAACCCAAATTCAGTGTAGACGGTCGTAGTGCGACAGCTCTTCGAAATACATCTACCTACCTAATCTTCGGCCGAATTGTTAAGGTACTGTTATCTGCAAAATTAAACATTATGATGTTTGTCAGTCGACTCTAGTGCGTCATTAATATGGAGTAGAAATAGAGTTGAAGAAAGTATAGTACCCTGAGGCACTCCACAGCATTTACAGCGAAGGCATTGGAAGACTCTTTCTCAACCATAATTTGAATTAATCTGTCCTCTTACCGAAAGGTGGTTGCGGATATTCCGCCGGAGGGTACTCCACATTAGGCTCCGTATTTTGCTTGTATCTAATGTTCGTTTTTTTTTAAAGGAACCGTTATCTGCAAAATTAAACATTATGATGTTTGTCAGTCGACGTCATTAATAAGGAGTAGAAATAGAGTTGATGAAAGTGCAGATCCCTGAGGCACTCCACAGCGTTCAAAAAGCGAAACACCATGAATGAGTTTGAATTTCGTAATGTTTTGGTATATCTCATGAATTTAGGCAGATTTAAACTTTGACCAGTTTTTTTTTTGCATTTCTTCCTGCGTAGAAAAAAATTACATCCCATCTTTGCCTCCTGCAAAGTACTAAACGGACCTTGTTCTGGCACATCGGCGCATGCACAAAGAAGTGGGCCCATACTTGCAAACAAAGTTTCACATTGGAAAAAAGTTATTCGTCCTTATTCGTTTATGAATTTCCTCGTGGACTATTGTACATACATATTTGTAATTGAAGTTTCATCTCGCGCCGAGCTTGATGTACGTGCGTATACTTTCCTTGCCCATCCCCTTGGCACCCTCGAGGGAGTGTCACGATGTGCTCTCCACTCATTCATCGTGTTTGATTCTTAATACAGAAACAAGGGACTTTCCTTTACTCTTAGTCTATGGACCTTTAGACGAAAGCGCGTCATTTCCAAAGAAAAAGGAAACAGCAGAAAAATGAACACAGAACTCCCA
Organism: Pocota personata; assembly: GCA_963082735.1. Lineage (NCBI taxonomy): Eukaryota > Metazoa > Arthropoda > Insecta > Diptera > Syrphidae > Pocota > Pocota personata. The sequence continues at coordinate 37,928,347 of OY720431.1, forward strand.
AACGAAATAAAGTTAGAAACATGTCCGCTGGCACTGCTTGCTACTTCCTGGCTCCTAGTCTCCTTCTTTTTTTTTTTGTCAAAATTGTAATTAATCATACTTACGGTTAAGTTTCCCTTAAATTCTGTTATAGTTTTGCCACTCAACTTGTGCTTGACAGATTTTCTCGTGCCTCGAACTTTGCATGCAGCCATTTGACTGTTGTGAGTAGCCCCAAAACTCTTGGACAGAGAATTGGAAGCGCATTGGATTGTGCTTGGCCTCATAGAAGACAGGAGTTTCTTTCCCCCTCTTTGCTTCTACTTCATGGAATTTTCTATTAAATTGATTGAAAAACTTTTACGTACACTTTTTCATTGGCTTCAGTTTATTATGTTACATCGAATGAAGTTGAAGGAACTTTCCGCGGCACGAGGGAGGTCCTGGCAGGCTGGTGAAGAAAATTAATCATCAGAGGAAGGAAGAAGCAAAAAGTTCGTTTCTTCATTCCTTGCGGTGCTTCATTCCATTATGTTTTTTTTTTTTTTTTTCTGATTCCATTGGAGTAATAAATGGATGTGCATACATAAATTTAGATCAGTATGTAGGTGTGTGTACCAGGAAAGTATTAAAAGGATTGGATGGAGCTGGAGACTATCTTATACTGGCGTCGGAAAATGTTTTAATTAGTTTAATCTTTGTGCCTACAGAAAGTTATCTCAATTAAGGAGGTGTCATAATGGAATTTCTTTGCGCACGCCGGGTAGATGTGTTAGCTTTGAAAAGAAAATAATTTGACTTCGAGGGATTTTTAAATTGAAATGCGACTACGAGTATGTCCTCCTCCGATGAAGAGTATAACCAAGAATTTTATATTAAATAAGTTGCGTGAAGAATAAATTAATTTGAAGTGTTACAAGAAGAAGGATAAAGCTCAAAGAACTGTTAAAAAACATTCTAGTAGAAAGTTCTGAAACCGAGTCAGTCTCTACTGCCAGCTAGCATAACCATAATTTGCCAAGGTACAGCCTTACGAGGGCGTACAGTCACGCAGTTTTCTTTTCTGTTCGAAACCAAGCACAGCCTAATTTAAATTAAAACTATAATTAATAAATGCCTGAATAAAAGCCATTCATTTAAATGGTCGCCTTCACTTCGCTGGCAGTGCTTCAAGCGTTCGGTCCAATTTTTGATGACTTGGTTCAATATGTGCGGCATTATTCCGGCAATAGCGTCTCGAATGTTAGCCTTGAGTTCGTCCAAAGTGGTTGGCTTGTTAGCGTAGGGTAAGGACTTGACGTAGTCCCAGAGAAATAATCGAGGGGTATCAAGTCGCATGATCGCGGCGACCAATTGATGAACGCTCGCCGTGAGATGACCCAGTCGCCAAATTTCTCCTTCACCACTTCGGGCGTTGCGTCGCTTGTATGGCATATAGCGCCGTCTTATTGGAACTACAGCTCGGATATATCGATATTGTCGAGCTCTAGTTACAGAAAGTCGGTTAACATCGCTCTATACCGAGGACCATTGACGGTAACAGTGTCTCCCTCCTCATTTCGAAAGAAATTAGGTGCGATGATGCCACCAACCGCACCAAACAGTCAATCTTTTTTGGATGCATTGATGCCTGGTCGAACACTTATGGATTGTGATTGCTCCAATAATGGCAATTGTGCTTGTTGACATAGCCGCTGAGCCAAAAATGGGATTCGTCCGAGAAGATGTCGGCCAAAATCCGGATTTCCGGTCAACATTTCCAGCGCCCAATTAGCGAAGTCACGGCATTGTCTATGGTTGTCCGACTTCAATTCTAGCGTCAGCACAACCTTATACGGATGTAGGCCCAAATCCGAATGCAAAATAAGCCTGGTTGACTCTCTGGCTATTCCCAATTCAGCTGATCGGCGCCGAATCGACATTTCTGGGTCTTCTTCGACACTGGCCGCTACGGCGGCTATGTTTTCTTCACTTCGCACCGATCTCTGTCTAGTTGGTGGCTCAAGGTCCAAAAGAGTGTACTCACGCGCAAACTCTTCCACAGTGCGACGAATTGCCTGCGCACTGAAGCCATGATGACGACCGACTTCACGATGAAATTCACTTTGCGTATTTACAACTGAGCCGGTATTTCGATTATATTTTTTAATAATTTCCACACGTTTAGGAAGCGTTGAATAATGCATAATGAAATGGCAAACCTTACTAAATATTTTGACAGCTGAATGTCATTGGTAACTTTGACAGCTGCTGAAACATAATAATTTAAAAAACTATCATTGCTATCTGGTCACCCTTTAGATAACACCTCAAAATCACTATTCAAATTCATTTCAAAAAATGGTTAATGCTTTAATTCAGTTTAAAAAAAAAAAATAAAAATTTACGAGTCACAGGTTGCATCATTTGAGGTTCCCCCATCAGGTGTTTATCCTCCCTTCTGCGATTAGTTTTGGTCTTTTTTACAGCTATAATTCTTTACGTGTGTATATAATGAAGATTAAGACTAGGTACAGGATTTATTTAAATAATTAAGGGAAAACACTACTAACAAAAACCCTTATATGATTCTTAATACTGTAATATGCAAGCTACGGCTCGAGTAGATAAAACAATTATTCTGTGAGATTTATTTCTTTATTTTCTAGTCTATAGAACAATTCAAGTTCACACTACACTATTCTTCGCAAATTCTTTTCTTACAAGGTCTCTTTCCTCTCAAATCACTTTATCTCCTTTCAATTACTTAATTCACAAATCCAAACTAATTACTTTTTCTTGTTTACTCTCAACTTTCAATTTATCACCAAATTACAACTTCGCCCATTATCACCTTTCCAATCTCTTCGCCACGGTTCTAAAACCAACTGTGTCTTTTTTTTGACCGCCATCTGTCCTTATATAGCAGAAGTTTCTGATAGCCAGAAACTTCTAGCAAATTCTTCGACCACTGGAACAAGCGAAAATAATTCTTGCAGTTATAATTCCCTTTTATCCCTGATATTATTCGTCTCTTTCGTTGACATGAGCTGTGGAGAATTCGTCCCAGACACGAACCTCGAATGAAAGGACAGTTCGAACCAAAATTCTGCCAGAATGAAAAGTCACTTCGGAATTTGTTGCGTCATATTTTTAGGGGACGTAGTTATTATTATGCTACAATACTAAACAACACTTAAAACTAAATAACAAAGTGATCACGGAGATAAATATATAATGTGCAACGAGCTCATCCTTTATTGCTGCAAATATGTGTATTATTATGAAACAAACATTTGGTTATTTTTATTTATTTAGTAGTGAAATAGATAATATATTTGCAAATAAATAAAGAAATAAATAAATAATTGAATGAATAAATAAATAATTTAATAGTGAATAAATAATTAGGTAAATAAACAATCAAATAAATAAGGAATTAAATAAATAAATAAGTAAACAAAAAAACAAATAAATAAATAATAAAGAATTAAATACAACAAACATATAACATATAACTAAAATAGAAGTTGTTGGATGAGCTCATTATCTGAATATCTACATTTCTCCAAGAAGTTAGTTTTAAGTCTGTTTATAGTTACAGAAATAAAATTGACATCTGCTCTATTATGTAACCTTCTAGTTGAAAAGTGCCAAGGCAGATTCAGCATCATTTTTAGTATTTTATTTTGGCAAATTTGCAATTTACTTATGTGTGTTTTGGCACAATCGCACCAGACTGGTGCACCATATGAGAGTATGGCCAGGAAAATGGTTTTAAAAATAATGATCTTGTTATCAATACTGAGAGTAGATCGTCTGTTAATGAATGGATATAATATTTTAATAATTAAATTTATTTTGTGTATTGTTTTGGACACATGTTTATCAAAGTTTGCTATCTAGAATTAAGCCTAGATATTTGCATTCATTGCTCCAATCTATCTCCTCAGAGTTTAATATAAGTTTTCTTGTTGGAAAAAATGTTTCTTTTCTGCGGCGAGTAAAAAATACTGCTTGAGATTTATTTGGGTTTACTTTAATTTTCCATCTATGGAAATATTTCTCGATTTTATGCAAAGAGTTTTGCAAGCACAGCAGTATGTCACCGGGTAGAATACTCGATGAGTAGATGGCAGTGTCATCGGCAAACATGGCTAAATGCGTGTTTGGAAATAGATTCATGATGTCAGCCATATATATGTTAAATAGAATGGGACTTAAAACTGAGCCCTGAGGTACCCCAAATGGAACATCCTGTAGTGAAGAGTTTGTATTTCCAACATGAACTGAAAAGAATCTATTTTGCAAAAAGTTTTGAACAATTTTAATTAGCGCAATAGGAAAACCGAAATTATACATCTTGTACACCAATGCATTGTGCCATACAGTATCGAACGCCTTTTAGATGTCCAAAAGAACTAAACCTGTAGAAAATTTTAAGTTGAAGCTTTTCTGAATGTGTTATTTGATTCGCAGGACTTAATGGCTAGTTGAGTGTCAGTATCTAAAACCAAATTGTTCTTTAGGGAAGATTTCATTTGCCTCAATGTAATTTAGAAGTTTTCTTTTGATAACTTTCTCGAGAATTTTGCCAATGTTACTCAACAAACTAATTGGTCGATAACTTAAGGGATTGTCTTTGGGCTTGCCAGGTTTTGCAATTGGAATAACCTTAGCAGTTTTCCAGGCTTTTGGAAAATAGCAAATTCTAAGACATGCATTGAAAATAAATACAAGATATCTAATACCCTTAGGTGGTAAAGCTCTCAGTAGACTATTGGATATATTATCTAGACCTACAGATTTTCTCGCTGAGGTTTCATTTATAATGTTTTTAACTGTAGGAACGTTTGTTAAGGAACTTTCATCAGCATGACTAATGATTCTTGCCAATTCAGTAATTGAAGCTTGTACTTCATGGGATGTTTCAGGATCACTAAGATTTGCAGATATTAAATGATTATCTGCAAATGTTTTTGCAAGAATATGTGCTTTTCCTTCTTGCGTGACATAAGCTGTGCCTAGTGATTTAAGTGGAGGGATATTACAGTTCTTTTTTTTTAATAACTTTAGCTACCTTCCAGAATGGTTTAGAACCTTTGGAGAAGCTAGATAATAACGAATTCCAGTATCTATTCCGGAACATGCTAATTTCATTATTAATTTGAATATTCAGCATCGTATATTCAGCTCTATAAAAATGTTGCCTATACCTCATCCATTTTCTTCTAGCTGAATTTCGTAATCGTATAAGGTGTATTATATACTGCGGCAGTAAAGGCGTTTGATGACATTGGGCTGAAGTTCTCGGAATTGAGTTGTCAGCCGCAGCTGTAATAGTTTTTAAGAAGTTTTCAATGTGAGTATCAATTTCTTGTGACACGTTAGTAGTTGATAATGAAAGATTATCAATGTTTATGTTATTAGAAATATATGCCCGAAATCTATTCCAATTTGCTGTCTCAAATTTATACCTGGCAACATAGCTATTTGCTGAAACAGATAAATTAAGAGTAGTGCAACCTGGAAGGTGGTCTGAGCTAAGAGAACTTAAGGCAATAGGTTGTGAGAAAAAGTTATAAGCATTTGTTATAAAGACATCAAGGGTGGATGGATTTTGAGTAGCATTACTTGGGATGAAGGTTTGTTCCGTCGTATATAATAAGGAAAGTCGACTGTGTGTGGTTAGTATATCATTTAAGATATTACCCCAATAGTTGGCTCTCAAACAACTCCATGATTGGTGCCTGCAATTAAGATCACCACCGATTAAGAAGTTAGAATTTTGTCTAAGAAGTTTCAAAAAGTCTCTTCTAAAATTGATTCTTCTCTCGCTAGTACTTGTCCTACCAGGGAATTTTGAAGAGTCTTCTACAATTATCTCAACGCACAAGGCTTCAATCACATCTAGCTTAGGCATATTTTTAACGGAATGTTTGATATTTTTATTGATCACTATGGCAACACCGCCACCTATAACAGATTCCCTATCCTGCCTATAACATGCATAGTTAACATGTTTTGGTCTTGTTTTTCCATGATAGTTTGTTGGGAAACTTTTGCGCTGCATACACTTTCGAACTTTCACCATCGAACCAGTCTCGAGTTGAAGCACATTGATGACAGCATTAACTTTGGAGTTTGAGAGTTTTCATCATCATCATCATATCATTTTCAATGAGCAGCACTAAAATTCATGATCATCTGATTTTGGTGGTTGTTATTACCGGGAACGAAATATTCGTTAAGTATTCTTGGTGCTCCTTCCGAAAATCAATTAAAGGACAAACTACTTACCGTGGCCGGAATAACAACAGCTGATAGCTCGTAGTGAAAATTATTAGAGATGTTTAACTGTCTACTCGTAAATCGTTATATCGATAGTTTTCGATAGTATTCGATAGGTTGGTTGTTGCATTGCCAAGGCAAGGTCTATAGTAGAATCCAACTTAGTTGCATTGATATATAAGGAAAACATAGTTACATAATATTTTAATCGAGGAATAAATAGTAAACGATCTTATTTTTTTAAAGTTATCGATTGTTTCGATAGAAGGAAACATTGATAATTATCGATATTTATAGCCATCTATCATAACGATTTGTTTATTGTTGTACGTGTTTAGGAATTTTTAATTGCTGCAATAATAACACAGAATAACAAAATGGGTACTCGTATACTTGATGTCAGCCGATTGTTTGGTATGTTGTGGATATTGAATTGCTGGTATTTTGCAAGGGTTTGTAACAATAATTTAAAATTTAGTCTTTTTTTGTCCAAATTGCGGAGATGGTTGCATGGTGTGCGGAACACAAATTTGTATGAAGTGGTGGTGCCAATTTATTAATTGGATGAGTTGAAGTTGCTTTTTTCCAAGTTTAACGATTTACTGCTTTTATTATCAAACTGACCATTAAACATAATAAGATCTAATGACCAAGATTGCCTTAAAGGTAACTGTCCTGCAATTGGAAAATATACTACTTTTCACTGTGTGGATGCTGAGTACGCAGGAGAGTTTTTGGCTGCAGGGGATCGTTTCGATTATTGCAAAAGCTCTGCGAAATGCTCGATGAAATATGCTCCTTGCACAGCGATCATGTGTCGTGAAAGATTATGAGATAAAACAGAAGTCCTATCGATTACTATAATTGGAAAAAACATACACTCGGTGATTTTGCAACATAAATAATTCTGCTTACAATAATGGTTTATCAATAGAAAAGGTAAAAAACCCACGACTAACAAACAAAAGAACGAACTGGTGTAAATTTAGAGAACATCTCGAAAGTTTCATTAACGTTAGATATCCACTTGTCACAACAAAACATATTGACATTCAAATAGAACAATTCATTGCCGATGTAAACCAGGCAGCAGAAGATAGTACACTGACTTATCAACAAAAAAAAAAACAGGCTTCGGTGAAATACCCCACAGAAATCAAGCAACTGATACTTGAAAAGAGAAGAGCTCGTAGAATATGGCAAACGACAAACCATATTTAATAGACTTAATAACAGACTTAAAAAAAAAAGTATCACTGAATTCAAAAATGATTCTCTAGCTAAATACCTTTCTAATCTAACGGCTGACGAAGTCACGGACTACTCCCTTTGGAAGGCTGCTAAGAGTCCCCAAGCGCAAGATCCCCTGTTGAAAGCACCTGATAGGAAATGGATCGGCGATCCAAACGAAAAGGTTAAACTCTTTTGCCAGCACCTTTCAAATGTTTTCAAACCTATCAATAAATAATAGACAGTCACCAAGTTATGATCTTATACCTGCTCAAATCTTGAAAGAACTGCCTTTCACGGTATTGTTGAAACTCAAGCTTATAATTAATGCTTGCTTTAAACAAAGGTATGTCCCATATCACTGGAAGATAGCTAAAATTATTGTTATACCTACCTAAACAAGTTAAGCCTACATACGAGGGCAAGGTGAAAAGTTCTCGGCCTGACAATGAAAGACTGCGATTTTCAGTTAAAAAATGATTTTATTTTTCTACATAATCTCCCTTGACTTCAACACACGCTTCCCAGAAACATATTTCTTAAAGTTTGGGAACAGATGGAAGTCTGAGGGTGCCAAATCAGGTGAATAGGGGGGATGGCCGAGCAAATCGTACCCCAAATCCGGCAGTTTTCCCATCGCCAACGCATATTGTATTGTCCTGGTGAAAGATGATTTTTTTCTACTTCAAGCCAGGCCTCTTCTCACGAATTTTGGCATCCAGCTGGTCAAGAAGGTTGGAGTAATATTCGCCTGTAATTGTTCTGCCCTTCTCAAGGTAATCAATTAACAGGATCCCTTTCGCATCCCAAAACACACTGGCCATGACTTTTCCGGCAGATGCGATCGACTTCGCTTTCTTTGGCGCTGAACCACCGGCTTCCACCCACTGCTTCGACTGCTGTTTCGTTTCTGGCGTGTAGTGATGGACCCATGTCTCAACAATGGTGACAAATCGCCGCACAAAATCGGTCGGATCCCTATTGAATCGGTCCAAAGATTGCCGCGAAAATCGTTTGCGCATTTGCTTTTGATCGGCATTCAGCAAACGCGGCACCCATCTTGCGCAGAGCTTTCGCATCCCTAAGTTTTTGTGCAAGATGTTTCGTACCCTCTTTTACGATATACACACAGCCTCAGCTATCTTACTCACCTTCACTCGCCTATCGTCCAACACGATATCATGCACTTTTTCAATGGTTTCGGGTGTGGTTGCGGTTTTTGGCCGTCCTTCACGTGGGTCATCTTCGAGGGACGTGCGACCACGTTTAAATTTAGCTGCCCACTTTTTAACAGTTGACATGGAAGGAGCAGAGTCCCCGTAAGCTTTTGTCAACTTTGAATGAATTTCCTTGGGGTTAACCCATCCAAAACGAAGAATTTTATCACCGCACGATATTCAAGTTTATCCATTTTAACGAAAAACACGCAAGACGTCTACTGCAAAAATTTGTGTAAAGATACTACTTGGGAGATCAAGTTGAAACTTGTCATACGAACTAATGAGAAGTGCTCCCAAGCAGGGGATATAAATTGTTGCTGATTGAAATGCCATCTCTGCATCAGGCGTAGAACTTTTCACCTTGCCCTCGTATATCAAAAGTTACCTCATATAGGCCAATTTCATTTTACCGATATTATCGAAACTTTTCGAGAAACTCCTTCTTAAAAGACTAGACCAAATTATAGAACAAAGAAAGCTTATCACAACCCACCAATTCGGGTTTAGAAATAAACACTCGACCATAGACCAGGTGCATCGTATAACTAATGTTTCAGAAAAGGCACTGGAAGGAAAACAAATTTGTTCTGCAATATTCTTAGATATTGCACAGGCTTTTGATAAAGTTTGACATAAGGGTTTAGAATATTAACTTCATAACAGTACCATGACATACTTAAATCTATAGCAGATAGCTTCTTTAGAGTTCGCTATGGTTTAGCGTACTCTGAACTTAAAGAAATACAGGCAGGTGTACCACAGGGAAGTGTTCTATGACTTACCCTATACTTATTATAAACGAGTGATATACCACGTGCGGGGGATACCATGATAGCCACATTTGCAGAGGACACTACTCTTCTATCAACAGATGGACGTGTGGCTAAAGCAATAGAAATGTTACAAAATTCAGTTAACGAGATATGTGATTGGACGCAGCGATGGCGAATTAAACTTAATGAGTCAAAGTCCACCCAAATCAATTTTACAAATAAAAATATAGAGAATGTTCCCGTGGTTATTAATAATCATGTAGTTCCTTACTCTAACACAGCTAAGTATCTGAGTATGAATCTGGATGCTAAACTGAAATGGAAGGAACATGTGAAAAAGAAAGTTGAAAACCTACACATAGAAAACTTTATTGGTTGTTAGGATATAACTCAGAACTGTCCATTGAGAATTAAATCCTATTATTGTATATAATCAGATACTAAAACCCTGTTGGACATATGGTATTCAATTATGGGATTGTACAAAGAAAACGAATGTACAAATAATACAAACATTTCAAAATAAGGTCCTTCGGGGAATAGTGAATGCCCCATTCACTATTAGAAATAGTAACTTGCATCGAGATTTGCAGATTGACCTCGTAACAGATGTGATTAAAAAGTACTCAATGCGTCACAACGAGCGTTGGAAGATGCATATTAATCCTGAGATAGACGACGTCTTAAATGCAAGATATAATATTCGTAGGTTAAGAAGAACCAAACCCCATGAACTTTTTTGATAATTATGAGAGCCCGTATTTAATATCTTCTCAAAACCGACTTAAGGATGTGTTTTTAGTGCAGTTAGACTCAAACACTACTTTGGGTTTCGAGCCCAAAGATTTTCACCTTCAAAAAAAAAAAAAAAAAAAAACTGTTTACTTGCAGCGGTATGCGACCATCGCGTAGTCTGTAATGATGTATACATGGGAGCACCGGGGAGGTTTCACGATGCCCGTGTGTTCCGCACAAGGTCTCTGTATAAGCATATGTGTGTTGTTTCCAGTAGAGTACCATCTTCTGGAGGACGCAGCATATCCCCTAATGCAGAGTCTGGTGATTCCTTTTCGCAAATAGGAAATTTAGGAGACTTAGGTACATATATACTGATAAACCAAAGCTAACAAATAAAATCGATATACAACTGAGCGGCGAAGATGCTGATGCAGACGAACGTCACCCTGTAGAAGACGAGTATCTCCCTGTAATTTCTTCCTCAATTGGTCCATTTAGGCCCATGCCATACGTCCTCGACCCGCTGCAAATGTTCCCTTTTCCCTTCATTGCGACTTTTATAGCTCCGTTGATGAATCTTGGGATTGGGCAAATTTGTTCGCACGTTAATGTACCCATCCATAAAGAGGAGTAAATGTATCCTGCTCCCAAGTAGACTCTGTGAAATAATTAAGAGATGGAGATAATTTGAAGATAAGTGCTATAATTGGGAATGCACTCTCTTGTGTGTCTACAAGCGCAAACTGTAATTATTGTAACCAACCAATGCCTCATGTAGAACAGCGGCAGAAAATGCAAGCCAACTGCATTATGACCCGCACGGTCACAATGTCAGTCATATAATTGCAGGACATCATTTATATATAAAGCTGAAAATAATTAGTTCTAACATTTTGCCCAATAGTAGTTTTAACCCTCATCATGATAGCAGTATCTGTATATCTTTCTGTCTATTCACGAAAAGCTTTAAATATAATACTCGACTTTAAGTATAAAAACTTTAAAAGAATCGTTTGCAACAACAAAAATATTTGAAGACCTTCTTGCAATTTAATTTCCATCCTTTCTAACTTTCGATCAGATAACAGAAAATAGATTCGAAACTTGAAACCCACGCACAATACTCGTATCTATTCGCCCAGATCTTGCAGATATTTGTGGAAGACTTTTTTAATTTAAAACAAACGTCAAAGAAACTTTCCGTCTTCAACACCACACATGATAAAGTTTTTTACTATTTTCTAGTTACAGTAAAACTTCAATTTCCAAGTCTCTTCAAGTGGAAAACGTTTCTTCACCACTCACTTGGACGCCATGGGTGACCACCTATCCACTATGGATAGAGGATTCCATTTCACAAAATCCTTAAGTGCATTAACACTTGGAACTTGACTACCCAATCGACAACGCATATCCATCGGAACGCTGATTTATCTTTTGAGATACGTTTCATAGAAACAGACAGAAAATTGCTTCGGGGAAATAAGATAATTTTCTCATTCCACAAATGACAGACGCACATTAGATGTCACATGTCGCTGCACGAGATGTCACATAAGATGGCCCATCGCGACCATTGCCTTTCCCAGCAACTATTGATTACCATCCTTGAATTCGATGAAATTTTGTTACCTTCGAGTATACATCTCAGTATTATTTAGCATTCAAGGTAGAGAATGTAACCTTCCAGGTGGTTTGTTTTTACTGGGAGAACAAAAAAAGGACTTAGACATTGCAAACGAAGTATTGTCGAATTCAGAGAGATGGAATACAATTTATTTTCTGCGGCAGGAACAGGACACCCATCCCCGACATGATAGTGACAAATATTGAAATCATCCTGTGGAGGGAAGAAAAGCTTGCAATGAAATGCGACTAAAGCAGCACAAGGTGAAGCATTGTGTATGGCTGACAATCTGGGAAAGTCAACGAACACGTGACTGTATCTCCTGACGATGGGATACAGTATCGGATGAGAAATTCCGAATTTAATATGAAACAGGAAGTGCGAAGGGAAACGATATGAGAGTTTGGCATATGTTTGATGTGTCAACTGTCATATGGTGTCGCTAAACAACCATACACACACACATACACAGAGAGTTGAAGTATCTGCAACCGCAAGCGATGAAATATGAAGTTGGATAGAAATTTAATAAATTTTATTATATTCGTGCATCATCATCGCATTTGTGTGCATTATCCCTTGAGTTCTGGAATATGAAGAGCATACATAACTCGAAGCTACCTGTCAAATGTGTAATATATCGCAACTCATAAGATCAGATGGTAGTACTCGTAGTATTGCATTGTGTCTTGGGAGATGTAGCTTGCTCAGTTTAATGGATCTAATGTCCTTATAGTTGTTTTATTTATATTTCATTCAGTACACACTGAAAAATTAATGGAGATACTTTTTGGAATTGATAGCTGCAGGTATGTAGATCTGGCAGTAAGACCTCCTGGGCCGGGACGGGGATAATTACGTGATTTGTGCCTTAAGTAAAAGGCTTCCTTGGATAAATTTGTTGCCTATGCTTCAACTTTCTTCCATCTACAATGGTTTGCCCCATGTAAAGTCACCCATTGAAGTTATACAAGATGGGGCAAAAGTAATGTCATAATGTGAATTGACTGCCATTTTATTAGAAATTAAACAAATTGGGCTCTGTTTTCTCGTAAAGTTTATCTGAAGGTATAAAATTGATGACATTTAGTTGAAAAAATTATATCGGTCAAATGACCACCTCTTGAGGAGATGCACATTTGTGCTCGCATTTCGAATTGTTGCTCGTAAAACATCTGTCTCCAAATTGATGATTGCATCTTTGATGTTGCTAGATTTAAAAAAGTCCCAAAAGAAGAATTCTGGCGCCGTCAGATCTGACGATCTGGCCGGCCAGTTCAAATCGCCAAAACGGGAGATCAAAATCTCCATCGTTGCCCGAGCTGTGTGAGCGGTTTCTCCGTCCTGTTAGAACCAACAATGTTCGAGATCCAATTCAGCAACTTGCGGCAAAAAAAAAACTCGTTTAACATCTGGCTGTAGCGCTCACCAGTCACGGTTACGGTGGTGCCGTCGGCGTCCTCAAAAAAAAAATAAGGGCCAATCACTTTTTCACTGAAAATGCCGCACCAAACAGTCACTTTGAGGGGATGCAATTGCTCTTCGTGTTTTTTAAGTGGATTCTCCGTGCCCCTGAAATGCAAATTTTGTTTATTCACATAACCACTCAAGTGGAAATGAGCTTCGTCGCTCATTATGATTTTGGATACGAAACCATCCTCTTCTGGCACCAGGTTTAACAGAGCAAGTTAACCTCACTTGACGGTCAGCAGGCAGCAATTGGAGAACGGTTTACACTTTATAAAGGAACATCTTCAGGTCTTTCACCAAAATTCGACGCAACGAACGTCTGCTGATGACAAATTATGTGCATCGTTGTTTCGTCGATGTTTGTGGACTCTCTCGGACGACCTCGGCCACAGCAGTGATATTCTCGGCCGAACGAGCTATACGTGACCTGCCACTTCATGCGACATCTCTAGTGGACCCAGTTTACACGAAACGCTCAGCCAAACGCTTAATTGTTCGCGCACATGATGCTGGAAGACGAGGAAAACGACGACGATACACCCCGCTGCGTTAAAACAAGAGACCGGAAATTGGTCAAATAAGCAGTAACAATAATTCCGCGTTCTTTAGGTTTGTATCGCTCCATTGCTTGTTGTCAACTAATTACCTATCTGTCTACAACATAAATGTCAGAGCACAATGACATTTGACGCCATTTGTAAAAATTATGGCACATTCACATTATGACATTACTTATGTCACACGTTATATTATGCACCTTCTACTACTTTAGCGTAATATTAACTGCAAGATTCTAGGCTGCTATGTCAAGACAGACAGTGAGTTTGGTAAGTAGTCTGACTCCATACTCGTACATCTGAGTCAGTAATACGTAGACACTATTTACATTGGAGTGGTGTCTTCTCAGAGGTAGCTCACTCTCCTGATGTATGTTTGTTAGGGTCCACTTATTTTCGGAGAATTTGGACAGTCGCTGCAAAGTACTGAAATGGCATACCATTCGATCCCCTATGAAGTGTTTCTGCTGGAAACCAAGGAGTTTCATTTGATGTATTTCATAAGATGACAAGGCACTCTATGACCTTAGAAAGTAGTGATATTAATGCAATGGATCGGTAGTTAGAAGAGGAGGTTTTTATTGCCCTTTTTGGGAATTTACTGGGCATGCAGAAGCCTCCACCTATCCGAAAAAAATTTCTATAGAGTGCTTCATGTAGAAAAGCTTATGCAGAGGTCTTGCCAGGATAGAAAAACACCACTTCAAAACAAAGGGAGAGATCCTATTTGGACCTGAAGATTTGTCACAATTGCCATCTCTTAAGACTCGAGCTACTGAACGGGTTTCAAAAATTATTTCTCCCAAAGAATATGGGGACCGTTTTATTTGTTTCATCGTAGACAAGAACTGAGATAGAGCCAACAAGATTTACTGCCTTTAGTACTTCGCAGTATTTGTTGCCCTACTTTTTGAGCTCGTAGGAATTTTGCATGTTTTAAGATGACGTTGCAGTCATTAGTGTTTAGCGCCTTTCTCATCCCAGAGATTTTCTTCAATGTACTTAGCTTTACAACTTAATTTCCACCTTAGAAAGTGCGACCTTACTTAACAAGCTCTTACCCCGTGAGGAGTCTTTGCCTAAGACACTCCAGTCATCTACTTTCCTACTTTACCACTCAAATCTCGAGGCAGTATTGATTTTCTTAAAGCATACGGCTGACGCCGCTGAAAATCGTCCCAGGCTTCATCTTCTTTACGCACGGATCCAAGCTGTTAAATTCTTCTTTATGCTTTCCCTTACTTTCATTGCCATGTTAAATTTTATTACCTTTAAATCGTAAAATAATTTGTTGCCGCTTGCTACATCCTTTGAGGGAATCAACAGCAGCTGTTTTGTCTCGCCGCAGTTTTCAATTTCCCCGTTAATACATATTTAAGTTATTCCATTCTTCATCCTCCCTCGCATCTCTAGGTCCGAAACAAAAGGGTTAAAAGTGCCTAAGCCCCACAGGGATATTCCGAAAATTAACTCCACATCTGCAGCATACATGGTCAGTCGTAAAAAAAACAAATGGTGACACCGTATGTGCTCAACTGAAACACATGAAGTCGGTGCACAACAAAAGGACTAGGTAAATATTTTAATCTGGAAAACAGTTTTATGTTTTATCTTTTTATATCCTTTCCGCTGCTCTTGCTGGTCCTTTTTTTCTGCAATACACCAGTGAGCCACTGAAGACTACAACAACAACGCGCTGAGTCAGCCATATGCCAGTTTTGTTAAACTTGTATCCTCCGGCTTTGGAAATTCATAAACACAAGTAGAGTCCTTTCTTTTCATCCACTCAGTACCACTCCTGTTCAAAAAAAATTGTATCTAGGACGTGAGGATGAATGAACTCAGACAAAACAGAAAGTTTGGTACCAATTTTCGCGGTTAAGCAATTCCTCTACTATCCTCTCCCCACCTACAGAAAAAATGAAAAATAAACAAGGACTGCTGTTGGATGTAAGAATTAATCCTTATCCAGGCGTGCACATCTATTTGGTTTCAGTTTACAAGGATAACATGGACAAAAAGGATGAAATATACTAAAACTTCCCACTAACCTCCAGCAAATGGGAAATGAATGGAAAGTGGACCCGTAGGTTGAATTTCTTCACGAAATATCCTGGTATGCATGTGTACAACAGGAAATCGTGTTTTTTATTTTTATGTCAGTTGCTCTTGCAGTGAGTTCATCCTCGCCACCACGATCGCATCATGGTGGGTACACTTCGTAGTGGTTAACCCCGGAAGACTTCATCCTTTCATCCATTTTAATGCGACGACCCCTTCTTTCCATTGCAGACGTTGAGTCCTTTGGAAAACACCATCCAACGCACCAGGAGTGTACACAAACAAAAGTGGAAGTCCTAAGAAGAAGTCACCTTTTTCACGACCTCATTTACGTGAATATCCTGGAGTATCCTGGAGTGAAAATAAGAGCGTTTCGGTTCCATGACGCATCACTTTAAACCGAGAAAGGGGGGGGTTGCAAAAGGACACCGGTAAATGGGATATGAAATTGTTCCTCTTCTTTTTTTTGTATGTGTGCAATCATTATGATAAGTCCTGGAGCCTTCTCCTTTAGTCTCCTGTTAGAACTCATCTCTCCTTTAGGTGCTCCACCATTTGCATCCTCAAGACTTATTATCTAGCAGAGATTTCCTGATTTTTCTTCTGTGTTTTTTTTTATTTTAGCCTCCTGCTGTTGACACAAGCTGCATGGATATTATTTCTAAGATGAAATGGGATTGTGAATTCATGATGCCGGACTGTTAGGAAGGATGAGTTTGTGTCCTCGATGTTTAATGCGATAGACTTCTGTGAGTTTTCATTTTGCTTTTGTCTATTTGTGTCGAGAGTCCTTTAATCTCATTTTAAAATTGCACTAAAGTTGAATCAAAGGAAAATATTTATCCAAGTTATTATGCGACAGGATGAAAGGGAAGAAAGCTGTGGTAAACGGGGTAGAGATAGAAGAAACAGTGACAACGACGATCGACGGAGAGTAGGTTTAAGTGATTTTCAATTGTAATCCTTGCAAAGGAATGAAAGAGTTCTTAACTTTGCATTTGAGTACAGTCGCAGTGCTTACGATGCCTTTCTGTTGTCGGTTTAAATTATAATATCTCCTCGGAGGGGAGTCAGTGAAAGGTTTTAGTCGTTTTCGGCATCGGATTGTATATCCATCTCTATTAAGGCAATTGGAATCTGGAACGAGAACGAAAGCGAACTGGATACATGTGTATGATAAGAAAAAATTAAAATACCAGCTTAAGCTTATAATAATAATTACGAGTACATCCACCACGGGTGACAGTTTGGTGTGCTCTGTGGACCGGCGGCGTGATTGGGCCGTATTTTTTGAAAACGGCTATGGCACAACTGTACCCGTGAAGAGTCTCTGCCTGAGACACTGTAGCCTTCCATCCTCTGCAATCTCGGGCACGCTGCTTCCAGTTATCCAGACCCAGCGCTCTGGCATCCACCATGGCTTGGTCTTTGAAACGGAGGTTCGGTCTTCCTTGTCGTCTCGAACCTGGCGGCTGGGATTCGAAGATCCTCTTAGCTGGAGCATTATTGTCCATTCGCTCGATGTAGCCGAGCCAATGTAGTCGACGTTTTTTGGCCTTTTGGACTACATCCACATCTTGGTACAGCTCATAGAGTTCGCGGTTGTATCTTCTCCTCCATTCGCCCTCCTCGCACACAGGACCAAAAATCCGCCGAATAATTTTTCTTTCGAAGGAGCCCAGTATCAGCTCTCCCTTCCTGCTTATCGTCTAGCACTCGGCGCCATAAAGCAGAACTGGCAGGATAAGGGTTCTGTAGAGTATACATTTTGTCCTTCGAGTTAGGAGTTTTGAATCCAATTGTTTTGCCCAACCGAAGTAGCAGCGGTTTCCTAGGGTAATTCTTCACCGGATCTCCACTAGGATGTCATTTGTGGAGTTCATGTTTACTCCGAGGTAGATAAACTCCTTAACTACCTCGAAATTGTTGCTATCAATAGTGGCGTTCTGTCCTAGGCGGTGGACAGATGCTTGTTTGTTTGTTGATAGCATGTACTTAGTCTTATCCTCATTTACTATAAGGCCAACAAATTTCGCCTGTTCTTCAATCGCCGTAAAAGCCTCTATCACGGCACGCTGGGAGCGACCGATGATGTCGATATCGTCTGCATACCCCAGTAGCTGGACGGTAGCTGCTGGAAGTGTTGCTTAAACACATCTACTATTCCCTGCGCTTCGATGACTAGATTTTCTTCGCTGTTTCGAAGAGCCTGTGTTCCGGCCTTGAAGCCAGCAGCCAGTTGCTTGGCTTTCTTGTAGACCTTCCGGATGTTGCCTCGATCATGAGACTCTTCGATCTCCTTGAGCTGGGAGACTGCGTAGGCCCTCTTCTTTCTACGCAGTATTTTCTTCTCCTCCCTCCTCCTGGCTCGATACTCTTCCCTTGCTGCCCTTGTTTTGCGCTGCAGCGTCTTCATATGTGCATCTTCTGTCACCTTTTTCCGGCGTACGCATTCATCATCATACCACGGGCTCTTTCTCTGGGGTGTCTGGTACCCTAAAGTGGTTTCGGCTACCTCTATGATGATGTCGCGATACTGGGACCACTGGATGTTGGCATCTGTGGTAGGTGGATGCACTGCGGAGAATTTCTCACTCAGGCGCTCTCTGTAGATTCTGGCTACTCCAGGTGTGCTAAGACGTCCAACGTCGAATTTCTTCTTCTGGGCGGTTCACAGCTTCTTCTCGTTGGATAGTAGAGCTCTGAACTTAGCCGCAACAAGAAAAAGATCAGAGTCGACGTTTGCCCCTCGGAATGTGTGCACGTTGAGGATGTTGGATGCGTGCCTCGCATCGATTAGCACATGGTCGATTTGGTTGGCGGTTCGACCGTCTGGAGAGCGCCAGGTTGCTGTGTGAATACTTAGCCTTGGAAACCTAGCGCTACTTATCACCGTATTACGAGCTGCCGCAAAGTCAGTTAGTCGGTACCCGTTGTCTGTGGTCGATTCGTTGATTCTGTGTTTACCAACTAACCCGCCAAAGATGTTTTCCTTTCCGACTTTGGTATTGAAGTCCCCGAGCACAATTTTGACATCATACTCCGGACAGGCTCCATCCAAGAGATCATAAAACTCCTCCTTGATAAGGTCTTCAGCCTCGTCGGTAGGGGCATGTGCACATATTAGGCTTATATTTTGGAAAGTAGCTTTGATGCGGATCACAGCTAGGCGATCACTTATCGGCTTAAAGTTAATAACTTTTGTCCCAAGCCGGTTTCCCACGACGAATCCGTATCCTAATACATGCAATCTTTTATGGCAGCTGTAATAAATATCGCAATTTTTCCTTTTCATCATACCTGATCCTATCCATCGTATCTCCTGGATCGCGGTAATATCTGCCTTGTACCGTGTGAGGACAGACTCAAGTTTTTGAGTAGCACCTGGGGTGTAGAGCGTCCGCACGTTCCAGGTACATACTCTTAGATCGTTGTCCGTTGACGTTCCGGGTCTGGTTGCCATTTGAGGGAGGGCCAGGCCCTTAACCCTAGGACAGCAGGCCGGTTATTCTGGTGCCAGTAACCCACTTTGGGATGTGAGTGCTGCCGTTGGCCCATTTAGGGTTCATCCACCACCAACTCTTCTCCTCGGCTCGGTATTGGAAATCCCTATAGACCTGGTATCCGAATATGTCAGAGCAGCTCTATAGGGATTACACTAAATAGGCTTGACTGGAACTGTAGACGCCACCGTTGGTTCCATCTAGGGAACTCCTCCCCGCTCTCTCGTCCGCTGCCACCAATGACCTCCCAAAGGGGTTGGTAACCCAATCTTCAGTCGAGGTACTAGGCAACCACCAGTCACCAACGTGGAGGTGAGAGTAGGTGTTGGTAGTGAGAGGCTAGGTGAGAACGCTTGTGTTCTCATGACATCGCATTACTACCCTTTAACCGCAAATACTCATACATCTAATCGACAAAATAAAGGGTGGTTAAGTTTTAAGGGCCGATGTTGATTTTGAATAAAACACAAATTATTTAGGAAATTACTGTCATTTCTTTTTATTATAATAATATTGGTATGGTTCACTTATGTATGGAACAAAATATCGGCCAAATGGCCGCTGCGACCTCGGCGGCACATCTCCATCCGATGGTCCAAATTTTCGATGACGCTGAGGCATAATTGAGGTTCTATGCCGTTAATGTGCCGAATTATCTCATCCTTTAGCTCTTGAATTGTTGCTGGCTTATCGACGTACACCTTTTCTTTCAAATAACCCCAAAGAAAGAAGTCCAACGGTGTCAAATCACATGATCTTGGCTGCCAATTGACATCGCTACCACGTGAGATAACACGGCCATTGAATTTGTCCCGCAAAAAAGCCATTGTTTCGTTAGCTGTGTGGCAAGTGGCACCACCCTGTTGAAACCACATATCGTACACATCAATATCATCCAATTCGGGCCATAAAAAGTTCGTAATCATCTCACGATAGCGAACACCATTCACAGTAACTGCCTGACCGGCCTCATTTTGGAAAAATTCGGCCCGATGATGCCGCCAGCCAATAAACCGCATTGGTTTTTCGACAATCACTCTTGGATTATCATTCGCCCAAATGCGGCAATTCTGCTTATTGACGAATCCACTGAGGTGAAAATGTGCCTCATCACTGAAGATGATTTTCTTCGAAAATTGATCATCCACTGTTGCCATTTCTTGCCACCATTGTGACCATTGACGACGCTTGAAATGGTCAAGAGGCTTTAGTTCTTGAGTCAATTGCACCTTGTAAGCGCGTAAATGCAAGTCTTTATGCATAATGTTCATCAACGACGAGCGTGAGAGGTGCAATTGTTGGGCACGACGACGAGTTGAGGTGGACGGCTCTTCAGCACGAGCTGTACGAGCATGCACTGGTGTTTTCACATCTCCTACAGACCCGGTTTGCACAAATTTTTGCACGATTTTTCCGATTGTACGCACATTTGGACGATTAAATTGACCGAAAGAATCACGAAATGCAGAAAAAAACTTGACGTTTAGGTGTGGTTCACATTCAACATCGGCCCTTAAAATTTAACCACCCTTTAGAAGCATTTATCCATCATTTGGGACAAAATATTACTGTCGGTAAGTAATTGAGGCGTTCCTTATCCTCGGAATAAACGTAAACTTCACAGCAAACAATGTTCAATGGTTTCTACCTCTAAGGACGTTATTCGACCGAAGTCTCTCGTGAACAAAAGCGTGGGGTTTTGGATCTTTAAAAATGTTACTTGTATACATTTCACCTCTGTGTGTTTTTTTTTTTTTTTTAATTAAAGGTCTTTCAATGAGACACATTAAGAGATGTAAAAGCTGTACGTGCCTTTGAAAAAACATTCACATTTGTCATTCACGGTGTACCTCATTCGTTAAACAAACACCCCTTTGGGATAATTTTCATTTTAAAACAATCTCATTTCGTCATTCAATCATCCTGGCGTATCATTCTGAAAAAAAAAAAAAAAAAAAAAAAGTAAAACACATGACAAACAGCTCATCAAAGATACATTTATCATTTGTATTCCCCCGGAGGCAAATTATCATCATCCTTCTGACGTAATTTAATATTATATGTCACTCACGGATATTCGCTTGAGAATGAGTCGCGAAACGAGAAAAAAAAAAGCGAAATGCTTGCGCATAAATAAATAGGACCGCAGAAAGTAATTACTCGACGCCACGCGTTTAATGAGCACTCGCTAGGATTTCCTCCCATTTAAGAATTTACGCGCGGAAAGTAAATTAAAAATCAATTATCTTAATGATGTGGTAAGAATGCGCTTGTTATCCTTTCTGAAGAAGACACCCCATCACTACCTCCGTGTAGGGTTTTTAATTTACTTTTTATTTAAATTTAATTTGCTTTAAAGATTCGTGCTTACAGAGATGTCTTTTTTTTATAGCGCAGCTGGTATAGCACATAAAAAAGTTACAAATGGGATTATGTACGCAGGGCAGTTGTGTGCTGGTATTATACGCCAGCCACATGAAGTCGAGGACCAAAGAAAGTAATTTAAAAACGTAAAACATATTCGTAGCTTTTTTTTTGAACGCCAAAGGAACTCACTGAAAAAGCACCGAGCACGAACGAGGACTTCTGTGTACTAATTAAAGAACGATAAGCGGGTTTTAAACTGGGCACCAGGATGGAATCCGTGAGTACTTGTATTTAGAAATGGAAAATAAAAAGCTGGTAAACATTTTTCCTAAAGCATTTTGGCAAGACCAATTCATAGCAACAATGAATGAGAGTCGCCATATGGCTACTTTTTGTTGGTGAGTTGTTCTACACCTGCTTAGCTTCGCTTATTTTTCTCATTGTTTACCCTTTTTACCGAAGTCGCAAGAACGGATTATTCAAATCTTCAAACAAATCAAGAACGACTCGCTCACCTTCCTTTTGTTAAGATGCAGAAGCACAGTGCGATCAGTGTTGCCGGAAGGTGCTGTCTGTAAATCTTACGTGCTGCATGAAAAAATCCCTCTTTGGTAATTCTTCCCTCAGAATTTTGCATGGGAGGTGGAAATCTTTCAAAGATGAAACTGAGCCCACACTCAGTAACGGTGTGGTATTTCCACCCACCTCCCTTTCTTTGGATTCCTTTCCCCACGGTAGCGCCGTCTTGTCATTTCATTGTAGGGAGGCAAACAGCACAGCATGCTTATAATATTATTCTTCACTCTGTCTCCTTTCTGGTTCGAGGTGTCTTAGCTGTGTCGCAATTAATCAAAGCATTCCACGTCTCCTGTGATTGGGCCGTATACTATATTTTACTATGTTCTCCGGGGTTGGTAATTCCCCGAGCTCATTCCTCAGTGTTTGCCTTTCGGTTCCGAACCGCAGACACTGAAAAAAAAAAAACCTGTTCCGAATCCACTTAGTAGTTGTGTTATGGTCCATAAGCCTTTACCTGACTAGTTGCATCGTTGCTGCCATTTCGCCATGCTTTTTGCTCTCTCTGATGAGTTTGTTGTAGCCGGGAACCCCCATTCTCACTCCTCGGCCAATTGAGTGCAATCCTTCTTGGCATCTTCTGATATTGTGCGAAATATATTACCCAGCGTAAGTATGTCGACTATATCTAGATCTACCATGATTTGGTATGACACATATGAGTGCATTATTCAATCGTGAGACTTTGGCACTAACATACTCCAGAAGTTCATTAAATGAGAGCCTTGTGTTAATCATGACACTTACGTATTTGATGGCTTACTTCGATTTTATGTTGTGCCCCCCTATCGAAGAAGTTTCCTTACTGATTAGCATCGCTTCCATCTTATGGTCTGCTAGTTTTCAACCCATAGATTCAATCTCGATCATGTCGTTGTTTATTTGGACCACTTCTTCTAGTAACTTGGTGACCACGACTATCGCAATATCGTCCACAAAGCCTACGATCTTAGCTTCTTCTGATACAGGTAGCTTGAGTATCCCAACATACATAACATTCCACAGAAGTGGACCCATCACTAAACACCTGTGGCACTCTCCTATTAAAGTATATTCCTTGGGGCTATGATCTGCGTCAAACATCAGAATCCTTCGTCTGAAGTAATCCATCACTAGCTTCGTGATGTTTGTTGGTACCCTCATATTTCTAAGGGCTTCCGCGTAGTTCGAACGTCCAACATGTTTACACCATAAGGTCATACATATACGAGTATATGTACATATGACATACAAAATTCTTGGTGAAACAATTGTTAACGAACACATAGTGTACGGACATATTGTTTAGCGAACTCTTACTTACTTACTTGTACTTAGGTGGCGCAACAATTCGCGGTGAACCTGGGTCACAACCAACAAACCTCTCCACTTAGTCCGGTCCTTAGCCAACTGCATCCGATTACGCACTCCAAGGTTCTTGAGGTGTCTTCTACTTATGCGCTCAACCTAAGACGAGGTCTTCCTCGAAGGCTATGCGAGCCGGACCGTTGGTGTCCATTCGCTCTACATGTTCTAGCCATCTCAAACGACCAATGTGCATTTTTCTGAGTTCGGCTTTAAATCTTCTCCTCCAAAGTCGGTCAACAGAAACAGGTCCCAATATCTTACGAAGAATTTTTCGCTCTAATCGACGAAAGATATCCTCATCTACTTTCAATATATTCCATGCTTCAACGTCATAGAGCAGGACCGGGATTATCAACGTCTTATATAGAGACTCCTTAGTTCTTCGGGATAAGGCCTTACTACTTAATTACCTTCTCAGCTCAAGAAACAGCGATTGGCAAGAGTTCCGAGTATTCTTTGTTTGATTTCTGTGCTGAGGTTGTTAATATGATGTGATAGCAGAGCTAAAGTATGCAAAGCCAATAACAACCTCGAAGGTCCACTGTGACGTTATGTCCGATTCGTCGATGTTGGGTGTTTCTTCTTGTTGGCAGGATATACTTTGTCTTTGCCCGCGTTCACCGCTAAACACATTTTGGCTGCTCATGAAAGCCCGCCAATTATGTCGACATCGTCGGCATACGCAAGTAGCGGGACAGACTTTTGCAAGATTGTGCCTCTGGTGTTGGTTTGTGAGTTTCGCACAATCCTTTCAAGAATGCCTCTGTAGTTGGCGCAGTTGATGGAGTCTCCTTTCTTGTGGATAGAGCAAACAATACTGAGATTCCATTCATCAGGCATACACTCGTCTGACCAAATAGTAGAAATGAGTTGGTGTATGGTCTCTACCAACTCATCTCCAGCTGCAACTTCACCGGTAAGCCGTCAGATCCAACAGCCTTGTTGGATTTTAGCTTGGATATTACGGAAGTTTTGGCTACCATCGTCTAGATTGAATAGCTCATTCTTCCTGATAGCGGGATGTTGGTCTTCGTCGTTATACAGTCCCCTTAGCGAACAAGTAGTGGTAAAACAACGAATGTTTCAGAAATAACTACGTAAGTTTTAGTTTGTTTGTTCCTAAAAGTAATTGAGCGCAGTTCATAAAGCCCTTTAGGGTGCAAAAAATGCCTCAAAAAGGATTAAATCCCACATTCTGGCAATGTTGTTGTTGTGAGCTGATTTGGATCAGTTCCATTTTTAATAAACAAAATAGTAACAAGATAAGCACCAGCCACTGAGTTGTTTCGATGGATCACATCTAAGCATGACTTAGAGAGAGCACGTTTCGCAAAGTTGGGTAATATTTGGTAATTGGTAGATGTCATTCATATTTTTATCTTCCAATCTTAGGATTCCAATTCCAATTCCAAAGAACCGCCCAGGTATATGTATTTATTGGAGCCACACGATTGTCTCAGTACCGTGGTAACTCTTCCTTTCGAATCGAGACGATGGGTATAGTTGGCATTGAGGCCACGATCAATTACAGGGTAATCAATGAAAGAATGAATAAAATTTGAAGCAAATAATTATAATATTTCAATTAAGGAAAAACAAAATGAGCCCCTCTACCGGGGATTGTACCTAAACCCAAGATAATAAAAAAAAACCTAGTCTCAGCCTGCAATCGATCCCACGACGATTTACTTGACTACCAGCTCACCAAACCGTAGAGCCATGACGCATTGTATAGTCTGCCGTCTGATATGGCAATGGATATTTGGTCTTCTTCTAGGCAATACTTGAACCCCAAGGTAAAGAAAAACTCCAGACTTCCACGCAACCTGATTCCTAATGAAAGAATAACAAGAGTTAACCCTTATTCTTATAGTTTTGACGATTATCTACCTCACCCTGACGAAAGACCTCTCCAGAGAGTTGTTAATAGTAGATTACATTTAACTAGTATTCTTATTCTGTTTTCTTACTACAGGGTGCGGCAAATGTAAATATACTATACGTGTTACATACCAGTTCATCTGTAGATACTACTTTTTTTTTATTCACCCGAAACGTGAGCACACTTTGCCTTAAACCTTTTTCAAGACTGATTACGCATCACCACGGGACAATAATTATTGTTTCCACTTGCTTAGTTGGTTACACCTTACTGTGAGCAATCCTTTACTCACAATGAATATTCCTTTTCTATCTCAAGGTATGCCTGAAATTGGAGTACCTTGCTATGTATATTCTTCTTGAGCCGCTAGGCAGAAAGCATCCCGTTCTTAAATTACCGGACCCTTACGGGTCTGCGAGAGTTGGAAATGGACAAAATTGAACTTACAACCCTGCCGCCTTCTGACCTATCAACTATCTATCGCACCACCGACTATTTTATAAATAGGTTGTCGGAATGCCTACTTAAATATCCCAGACCAAAGATGAAAACTTCGACTCAAAATAAATCGAGAATGTAACAGTGCGGCTGAAAAATAAATTAGAATATCTTTTTCACGGTTCCGCAAATAGATCACGGAACACTATTGCTCTCACTAACGCGTCCATCCGTCCGTCTGTCATCGCCAAACTCATCTCTATTAAATTGGGTGTGGTGTTGTGAATTTTGCAACTTAAATGAAATGAACAAGAACTTATTCTTAGACGAAAGTGGGCGTCTCTGTCACCATTTTTTAACGGAATCTGATGAAATATTCACAATAAGACCTAACCATCATTTGAAGAAAGCGTCCCCAAAAAGTGGGTTTGACCATGTGAATTACAATTTAAATCTGGCACTGTAATTCTGTCAAAGATAAACAGCTGATATTTGACATCTGTCAACATTAAGCATTGATATTTGTAATTATGTAGCAGTGTACGACAGTTCAACATATTTTAATTGTTAAAACCCATCTCTGGAATGGGGAAAATTTAACCAACCCGATTCGCGTTGCGAAATAATGTGGGTATATATAACCGTTCATTTCGTGTCACGGTTAAGAAATTAATGGACAAATATTCAATCGAACTGGGTCAGTGGTAGACGTGTAAAGACCAGTGGCCGGTTACGCGATAAAATATCGCTGCAGTGAGAGACAGTCTTCGTGGCAATGCGTCAAAATCCATTAGCCATCGTTGCCAACAATTGAAGCTTTCCTACAGCTCCATGCAGCAAATTTTAACAAAAGATCTGCATCTGCATTCATACAAAATCCAATTGAAGCCAACAGAGCATGAACAACGTCGTGACTTTGTTGATCGTATTTTAGAACACCATCAAGTTGATGTCGATTTTTCGAACAAAATCATCTTCAACGATGAAGGTTTGGAGTCATGAATAAATTCACTAATGCACTCATACCGGGTGCGACTTCATTGGGCCATATTTTCTCGAAAATCCTCGTGGTTCTGCTGTAACAGCCAATGGTGAACATTATCGGGACATGATAACAAACACGATTTGGATATGGATGTGGAAGACATGTAGTCTCAACAAGACGGTGCTACCCGCCACTCAGCGCGAGAAACAATGCAGTTATTGCACACTAAAGTTATCCGGCTGTGTAATCTCTCATTTCGGCCACCACTTTGGGGTTACGCGTATGTGAAGTAGAAGACGCATGCCGATGACCCCAAAGGATTTCAGAACTACCGCAGGATTTATGAAGAAAATTTCATTAAAAAGGCAAGGTCAGTCGTGGCGCTCAACAGTGTATCTTATTTTAAATTTAAATTATAACCTCCAGTTGAAACACCCTTTCGTAAAAATATTGAAACAACCACATTTTTTTGAAAAGTGGGTTGGCTTTGGGAAAAACATTCACATTCAGTTCAAGCTCAATATCTTAATTCATAGCTATTTTCCTCTCCTGCCATCTGTCGTTGAGCAATAGTTATCCGAATTTCATCTCACTATACCTACCCACAAAATTTTAAGGACATCCGCCTCTAATTACCCCTAACATAGTCCACTCACAACTCATATCCTGCGGCTTAAAATCTAATAAATTTCCTTCAAATCTAAACCGCCTTGCCTGCGATTGTATTTCATTGCTTTTCCTTACATCACGTCCCGCCCAAATTAAAGTCTCTGCAAGTGGCTATAAATTCTTTGACCACAATATGAAAACGTAACAAAGCCATAACTCAAACTTAAGTTCCACAAACCCTCTCTCGAACACATGCACACACACATATATTAACATCAGAGACTACGAGTATATGGCATAAATGACCAAGCGGGGAGGAGAGTTGTAGGTCCTTTGCCACTACAAAACCAAGAACCAATGTCCTGGAAAGTGGAAAAATTGAATTTTTCTATAGTGATGGCAAATTCGTCAGTCCTTGTTCCATTTTCGTAGCATTAAAGTGATTTTCGCTTGATTTTCTTTCGCTATTTCTCCTCGCGTTCCTCCTTTTTGTGGTTTTCTTTGCTTCGTTTACTTTTGCTTGTGGCAAAGTTTCACTTCAAGTCTTTTGGGTGGATGTAGGTGGAAGTTGTGTGACAGCGTTTTGTCCTTTTTTTTTTTTTCCTGTGTGCAGTTAACCGCAAAGTAGTTGTGTGTGGAGGTCGAATGAGGCGAAGCGAATGGTAACAGTTTTGGCATACAGATCACGTACGGAACGGAATGAACTCACAATGGACCTTAAGTTGGGGGATGGGTTCTTGTATGTGTGAGTGCAAGAGAATAAAATTTATGGAGTGCGTAAATTGGTAAGACATGCTTCTTGAACGGTTCCGTTGGTTATAGTAGTGGTTATTTTGGGTGTGGGGGTGATTTCTACTGGAGAACTGTTAGCGAAGGTATATTTTTAAGGACCTCCAGGGGTTCGCACATGCATGGTGTGACAATGTCTGCATGTGAGTGGTGGTCTTTCAATTGTCACCTGGCCAAGAAATTGTTATAAGGAAATTGGCCAGGTGGAGAGTAGTTGGCGAGCGATGGTGCGGTTTTCTTATTAAATTTTGTGCAACGTCACATTTTTCAATAACCCACGTCTGTTGAATTTTCAATTAAGTTGAATGAAATTAATTTCTGCAATAGTTTGCACGTGGCATAGTCCTTAATGGGAAAAAGTTTATTAAGTGTTAGTTCTGCAATTGAATTAAAATTAAGGAGTTCGGGAACAATTTCTCCATCAATTTGCAATCTAATGATGAGTTGGACTACATTGGAGAAGTCTTATTAGTTTGCTTGATGTCTGGAATAGTAATTGCATACAGACCCTGTTCAGTCAGAACACCTGCAGTAAGGCAATAAAATAAGCCTGCAGCGTATTTGTGATATTGGTAATCCGTTCACTCTCCAGGTAATGCGAGCATACCTATAACATCATTGCTTCCTTATTTAAAGACACAGCTTGATTTGTATGCTGAACGCGATCTTTGTCGATATACAAAATGTAGCATTTGTTTTCTCAATATCGAACTTCGTATCACCGTCGACCAAGAATATACTTCCGCCCACAGTTCCGTACCTTCTTAGCCAGTTAAACACCAATGCATACACGCGAATAAACAATTCTAGGATTGGATGTAATGAGGAGTGCCGTTCGGGGATACTCGTATCTACATATGTCCTCACTTCTTTGCAGAAAATTAAAAAAAAAAAAACTGACAGGGGTTATATCAAGTGCTTTGCAGTGATATTGACGGGCAAAATTTAAAAATATCCTCTTGTACACAAAATCGGAGACAATCGATGGGGTGGGTGGCGGGGTTTTCTCCGACAAACTAAACGTCTGGGAGGCGTAAAGAGATCATTGTAGCGTTTTCCAGGCGGAAATAATGGCGATCAAAGAAGCTCTATATTGGCTGAAATGGAATGTAATATCAGCTAAGGATATTAGTATCTTCGCTGACAGTCAAGCCGCTATAAAATGTCTGTAATCGATCTCTTCCATATCAAAGGTCGCTCTAGATTTCCGCACGTCTCTTAACGAGATGGCAAAGCAAATCAACATTCACCTGTGCTGCGTGCCGGGGCATAGGGATATTCCAGAGAACTGTAAAGTTGACAATCTTGCCAGGCAGGGCACAAATTTGGAGATTCTACCGGAAAAGGAGAATCTCGGCATGCTTCTCACTACGAGTACATGTAAGCAATCGCTCAAGCTAAATGCTATCAGGGAGACCAACTTCAGGTGGGAAACTGGCATTAAGTGTCATGTCACTAGACAGGTTTGGCCTCAGCTGGATCAGAAACGCTCGAAGAGGTTGATCTTCCTTAGCAGGAAGCATATTAGCACAACAATTGATGTCATTATGAGGAAAGCACAACAACGACTTTTGTAGAAGCTGTAGGGACGACGAGGAGGAGGAGACAACTCTCCATCTCCTCTGTACTTGTTCGGCTCTCTCTGTCAGAAAAAGGCTTCACTTGGGACCTTACTTCTGCGACAGCCTCTGCCTAACACGAGTGTTAGGAACCTCCATCCTTTCATTAGAAGCTCTAAGGTAGGGCAGAAGAAATCCCGTGATCCTGTGGTATCACAATGGACCTACTCTGGTCTAAGTGTGTCTGTGCTTAGGGCGCAGGCAGCCACTTGAACCTAACCTTGTTTATAATATCACCTTTTGTTGTGTACCATATGCAAGCAAGAAGTAATCACTTGGTGCGAAAGTTAGGTTAGGACGGATCTAACCATTGTCCGTCTGTCTGGATGTCTACACTTTTTGAGCTCCGGGAAAGGTAAAACTTTATAGTATGTAAGTTTTGTTTTTGTCTTATTGAAGGCCACGCCCCCTTTCTTCTTAAAAAAAGTTGTGAAAGCTTTTTTTTTTTAAATATCCTCGTCTCCTTTAATATCCCCCGAGCATAAAGGTATCATTGCATTCGATTTAAAAGTTGCACAATTCCACACCCACATTATTTAGGTATGGGTTAGGGGATAGAGGATACAATCCGTTCTAGACGGATTGTAGCTTTCCTGTATGTTTTTGATTACTACTTTACAAAGTTTCGGTATTGTTTTTTAATATTTTCAAAAGAGTTTCTGCGAAAATTTGGCGCCATTCAGACTGTAAAATATTTCGTAAGTGTTCGCCAACTTTGTGGAGCCAACTTTTTTGTATACTTCCGTCCAGCTCATCCCACAAGAGCTCAATTAGATTCATATCAGGAGAATGTGATGGCTAAAACGTAACTTAGAGTGTTCCTTTAGCTGATAACTTCCCCGAGTATTACCTGTAGAGCTAGAACAGTTCTTGGGATCATTATAGTGCTGAAATATAGATTTATTGTCCAAATTTTCCAGAATTTCCCGATTCTGGTCTTTTCTCATTATACTTGGAACTTGGGAAGAATTGTTACTTGTATCTATAATAAAATAGCCCCAGATACAGGACCTCCGCCAGGTTTCATGGAGGGCGCGAAGATGTATGTTCTTCTGCAGACATCTGGACGAAGACTCTTCGTTTAGAACTAAAAACCTCGAACTTAAACTTGTCGCTCCAGAGAACTTGTTATCCAGTCTTCATTTAACTTTTATGTTCATTAGTCCATTGAAATCTCTTCTACTTTCACTGCTCGCAAAAATTTTTTTTTTAACAGCTATACTGCCACGAAGATCTGCTTCTTGAAGTTTACGTTTGAGTTCCCTTCGCAGAGGCGTTTCAAAAACTTTCGAATCATCTTTCTCACATGGATTCTTAATGGATTTTTGTGAATTTTAGTAGATATGGTGGGGTGGCTTATATACCTACGTTGTGCTATTTTTTAAAGAAAATGCTAACCTTCTCATGCCTTTACAGACTCTCATTTTTTTAGATTCTTGGCTTTAATACCTATACTCGGAGGTAGAGGCCATGGTTTTTGAGGTCTTTTGTTTAATAAACTTTACCCGAAAAAAAAAAAATATGCGTATTCGGATTCCTTAGAACTCTACTCGTAGCTTTGACTAGAGATATGTTAGTATTATGCCCGCAAAAGCGTCCACAAAAATATTTTTCACATTTTTTTTTGTTTTTTTTTTAGTTCACTTTACTTACTTTAGATGGCGCTACAGTGTAGGGTGGACTTTTCAGTTCACCATATACTGTATTTCTGCAAAACTTCAGCTCAGAAGCCACAGGCGTGTGACCCACCAGATAAATGGACACATGGGCTTACGGGCTCGTACTGTTGATAGTTTTGATTTCTAGCAGTCCGGCTGCGCCGCCATCTTGCAAAGAAGAATCCCAATTTAAATACTGTTTGCACACGGATGAGCTAGAAAGCTAAAAATCATAGGAAAAGCTTAGCGGAAGTGTATTTTTTTATTTTTAAAATACAGGGTGTTGTAAAGAACATTTTCTTTTTCCCTTATATGAATACAAAATGTATGTAGTTATAAATAACTCCCCTTGAGAAGTGAAACTTCGCCCATTTGTTGTACGAAGTGCGCAGAATAATATAAAGTACATCGTTTGAAAACAGGGTGCTGCAAAAAAACAAACTAGTCTTCTCCCTCACATAATATGTAGAGTTTATCTGCACCTTTTGAGAAACTAACGGATAAGTTATAACAATATAACCTTGTGCACCTATATAATGGGTAATAGGAACAGACGAATTTTTTATCAACGAAATACAAGGTGTTGCAAAATATAATTCTCTTCTCCCTCATATACAATTTTTCATCTCCGTGAGTATTCTCGCTCCTCTCCAGAATCCCATCGGATGACATAGGCAGCTGTTACTTTGCGTGCGTCTAATATGATATACAGAATGAAATTTTACATAGCTGGATTTTTCAAATACAGGGTGTTGCAAAATAAATTGTCATACTCCGGAAGAGAATTTTCAAGTTGAAATAGCAAGTTTCAGAACTTTGTCGAAGCTTGTTTGCAAATTTTGAGCTTTTCATAATTTTTAAGTATCGGTTTCGTGAAAAAATACAACCTCGAGATTTTTAATTAAACTTGGTATTAGTGTAATGGGGAATCAGGAAAGTGGGTCCCGCAATTCTGTCAATTTGTTTGCCTGTATGTCTGTCTGTATTGTCGACTACAGCCTACAAGACTGGACGGATTTTCATCAAACTTCCTGTCTAGGTTTTACAATTTGAAGTTGTGTTCAGCGATATTGAAGTTTCTATTGTAATCTCAAACTTAATGGTATTTTTCTAACGGCTGATTTAGTAAAAATCTTTTTTTTTGAAAACGGCTCTTACGATTTTGTTTAAATTTCATATTTCCGTTACGGAGAACATATGCCAATATGTGGCATATAACGGTACTTTATCTAGTAGCTGATTTTTAAAAATTTGCTCGAATCGATTTTGTTCGAAATTACGATTTGAGCAACATTTGACACATACACGATTATGGCATACCAAGTTTTTTTATATAAAGGGTGTCCCAAAATTCACGCGCAATTTGAATTTTGCGCCATTTGTGCGGTACAATGTTGCCAACGAACAAAAAAGACAGCGTGATAGCTGACAGTTCAGGGTTGTTAAAAATGGAGTGCTACACGATAGAACAACGCGTTTTCATTGTTGAGCAATATTTTAAAAATAATGAAGGTTAGGTTCAAACAAAATCATCTATAGTGATGAGACTCATTTTCATTTTGATGCTGTTGTTAATTGTCAAAATAGTTGAATTTGGAGTTCAGAAAGTCCACGAGTGAATGTTAAGAAACAAAAGCTGGAGGAATCATCACCGCAAAGCCGTGGAAGACATTTACCCGATATGCTATTCCATACATAACCCTATACTGTGTACTTTATGAATCAAGGAAATATTTATAATTTTTCTGAACTTCGAATGACAATAAGAAAACTGAAAAATAACAAGGCTCCAGGATATGATTTAATCACTGGCGAAGTTTTGAAGGAGCTACCGAAAAAAGCGTTAGTTAAGTTACTTTACATTATAAATGCTTCATTGAGACTTCTATATGTTCCAAGGCAATGGAAAGTCGCCGAAGTAATAATGGTTCCGAAACCGGGGAAATGTGCAAACGACAAGAAATCATATAGACCCATTTCGCTTCTGCCGATAATATCTAAAGTCTTTGAGAAACTTCTGCTAAAAAGATTGCACCCAGTAATTGAAGAAAGGCGATTGATCCCGGATCATCAATTCGGGTTTCGGGTTAAACATTCCACAATCGATCAGGTGTATCGAATTACAAATGAAATTGAAAAAGCTCTAGAAGGGAAAAAGATATGCTCTACCGCTTTTCTCGACGTATCGCAAGCGTTCGACAAGGTATGGCACGAAGGCCTGAGATATAAGCTAAGGGAAATCTTACCAGATAAATTCTACAGAATATTGGAATCTTACCTTAATAACAGACTCTTTCGTGTTAAACATGGGGCAGAATATTCGAAATTCAAAGAAATACATGCCGGTGTTCCGCAAGGAAGCGTTCTCGGCCCAATCCTGTTCCTCCTCTACACAAGAGATATACCACAAGATGAAGGGACTGTCGTAGCAACGTTCGCAGACGACACGGCTATCCTCGCAACAGATGAGTCAGTCGAATCATCAACTGGAAAACTCCAACGAGCTTTAAACAAAGTATGCGAGTGGACAAAGACCTGGAGAATCGTCCTTAACGAGACCAAGTCAACGCATGTCAATTTTACGTACAAAAAGATAAACAACTTACCCATTTCCATTAACTCGGTACAAATACCGTACGCAAACGAGGCAAAATATCTAGGAATGACACTAGACGCAAAACTTAAGTGGAAGCCACATGTTAAAAAGAAGCGCGACGAGCTCGAAATCATACTTAGAGAAATGTACTGGCTACTCGGGAGATACTCGAAGTTAAGCGTATACAACAAACTGCTTCTGTACAAGCAAGTGCTAAAACCATCTTGGACATACGGTATACAACTTTGGGGTTGTACCAAGCCAAGCAATATGACTGTTCTGCAAACATTCCAAAACAAAACACTAAGAGCAATTGTGAATGCTCCATGGTATATAAGGAATAGTGATATTCACAGAGATCTAGGAATTGCTACCGTGAGGGATGAAGTAACAAACTTTGCTCACAAACTTCGTACTCGCCTTCATGATCATTGCAATAATGAAATAATCCGTACTCTGGACGTGACAAACCTCGAGCGCCGACTACAAAGAACAAGACCGTACGATCTGGCGCAGTAAGGGAAAACCGCATGTAATGACGGTATTAGTAGGTGCCTTCGCAGGAAAGCTACCTACCTAACGCGATTAACACTACAGAAGCATAAACTACTTGTTAAGGCAACTTAGTCGTAGTCACCACAAAACGAAAAAATGAGAGGAACGAATTTCCTACTACTATGAGCACGAGCGGCCGGTTCTCATAGTGCCTCTCTGGGGGGTGAGGTTTAGCCCGTAGGCATATACTGGCAGACGCTTATGAATCATCAGGTCAGATATATGAATCGGGCATAACCAATGGTACGGGCCATTGGTATCTTTTGAAGATTCCTGCACCTCCAGGCGCAACCAAAAAAAAAAAAAAAAAATTTATAATTTTTAATTAAAAACTTGTGATTTCTATCAAAATTACTTCTTGCGTGAATTTTAGGACACCCCATACCTAGTCCCGCCATAAGTTCTGTTACACAATTTCCAGCGCTTATCGTTCAAAACTTCTTGCGGGAATAGAACCGTTAACTTTTTTTTCAGAACACATGCACTGATCAGTGAAGAATACTAGTCAGTTTGGTTTCAGTTTGCAAACTATTAACATGGAATGGGGCCTTAAAGAGAATCGAGTCGCGGTAATAGCGTTGCATAAGTGCGGAAAGAGTGCTAGCCAAATTTTCAATTTGCTAAAACCACTCGGAATATCGAGAATATTCGTTTCTCAGGTTATTGCTCCTTTCGGATTGTCTGGAGTAGAGGTAAGGCCAAGAAGTGGTCGCCCGCTCGTCGTCCGTACGAGTGCGGTAGTAAAGGCAGTGCGTGAACGAATTCGGAGAAATCCCCTTAGGAAGCAGAAGTTCATGTCCAAGGAATTGGATATATCAAGCAGATCCATGCCTAGGTTGATTTGGTATGATCTGCATATGAAAGCCTATCGTCGGTCCACGGGTCATCTTCTAACTCCTCAACTAAAAAAAATAGGCTGGAAAGATGCAAGCGACTTTTGCAGTGGCACGCGGACAATGGCTATGAAAACATTCTGTTTACGGATGAGAAAATTTTTACCGTGGAAGAAGATTTCAACAAACAAAATGACACAATGTATGCCACTTAATCTAAGGAAGCGAAAAAAGTTGTTCCAAGGGTTCAATGTGTCCATCATCCCGCTTCCGTAATGGTTTGGTCACATCCCTCCATTTCTGTGATAAAGGCGTAAAAAATGGTGCAAAGGTATACCAAAAAGATATGTTGACCAATACTCTTTTCAATAGATACAGATGGATCTTCCAACAGGAGCCTGCTCCAGCGCAGAAAGCCAAAACCACGCAGGAGTGGCTTAGAGTCAATATTCCTGGCTTTATAGCAGCAGAAGATTGGCCGTCGGGGAGTCCAGATCTGGATCCACTGGATTATGGTTTGTGGTCAGAATTGGAGAACATGGCCTGCAAGACTCCCCACAGAAATTTGGAAAACCTTAGAACAGCATTAACCAGAGCAGCGTCGACGATCTCCATGGAAACCGTACGTGCCGCTATAGCCCAATGGCCACACCGTTTGGATTCTTGTGTTAAAGCAAAAGGCAGGCAATGAACTATAGTTGAAAATAAAGCAAAAGGCTTTGTCACTTGACATATTTTTTTTAAAATTGGGCTCAGAGCGGATCTGTTACTACAATTTACTGAAAAGGTGGATTACATTCCTTAAAGTTCTTAAGCCTGAGTTGTGAAACCTTAATCCTTTATCAAAGTCTCCTGACTGACAAAACAGTGCTCAAGACTTTCTTTAAAAGTTCTTCATCCTGTTCAACCGTAGCCTACGAGTATTTCTCCTGAAATAATCTGCACCTTTCCAATCTTCTATAAACTATGCCTAGCTATGTTTATTTGCTTTCATACAGACCACATTTCATTGATTTGCTCTAATCCTCTTTTCGCAACCAAAAAAGGTAACTAACCACCTAACCTCAAAACTCATCTGCGTTCAACTGTTCATCTCTCTCTCTCTCTGTGGCCATTTGCCTAAACCAACAGAGCTTAAAACTCGATGAAACTATTTCCATTCATCTGCTCCTCTTATTCAAATAGCGTCTCTGTACAACACAGAAGAAATTCCTGAACATGGAACTTGCTGATATTCAAACTCGCTCTACAAACAAGTATTCGTATTGCTATCTACTTGCCCATCAAATCCTTGAATTCCCATCTGGCTTGTGTGAAGCAGCTTAAAACGTTTGAACAGTGGCCTCAACAGTGGTCGGTCGGTGGTTGATTCCGTGGTGGGAAACATTTAAATAAACTGCAAGTGGGTGGAAAGTGCTAGGAGAAATTTTATCTAAAGCTTTCTCTGTCGGCCACAAGCCAGAATAATGATTCCCCAAGGATTAACATTAATTCAATGGGCCGGGCGTCCACCAAAATACCGTCGTCCCTCTGGCGCTTAAGTTGAAAACTAAAAATTGAATTTCACAAAATTCCCTCGAGAAAGTTATTCCTCTTCATCGTCGTCGTCGTTGTCGTCGTTAGAGTCGTCCATGTCTGTGGTTGTTTTTCTACCAGCGGCCCCAATTACGTGAACCAGTTTCGTCATCTAAAGTCCTGCGGTGCGGCAGAACTCGGATTGACCGTATTATATTCCATTTGGTATT
The DNA here is from genome assembly GCA_963082735.1 of Pocota personata. NCBI lineage: Eukaryota > Metazoa > Arthropoda > Insecta > Diptera > Syrphidae > Pocota > Pocota personata. Next base: position 37,965,774 of record OY720431.1, read on the forward strand.
TTCTCCAAATAGCTAGCATTCAATTGCGCAATCAATCCTGCATACGGATTAAGCACGTATCCTTGAAGGGAAAATTTATTCAAAAATCCCGAGGATATAGAGCGTACGAGTTTTAATCCGTTTTCCTTATCAAAGTTATCTTAACGATGCCACAAAGTTTTCCTTGAAAGTCTGATGGTAGCAGAGCGCGGTGGAGGTGGTGGCAGCGTACACATGTAAAGTTTTGATTTGAAAATTTAATCCTGAGTCAAGGATCAGAGGAGCATACACTGCGAGAAAATGTCTTCCGGGAATACTATATAGCATGTGTACATGTGCGTGCCTCGTACGAGTATGTGGCTTTGCGAAAAGTTCTCGTTTGGAAAATCGTGTTGAATGAGTCGAATAAAATCCCAGGTAGTCTCCTCATGTAGTCAAGGTGAAAGGTGAGTGGGAGTAACTGATGGTGGTGGTGAAGCCTATCGTTGCCTGAAATATTGCTTTGTATAATTCCTGAGATTCCAGAGACTTGGATGTCAACAGTATTTTCGCTCGCTGTGATTTAAATGGGTTGACACTTGACGCTGGGGGAATGTCTGCGTATTTGTTCGAGATGAAAAACATGAAAAAATACAGTGATGTCGCGGCGCGTTGTGAAGTAGTTAGCATTCCCAATGCCTCTGAGGTGATGGTTATCAACTCTTCAATGTTGTTTGTGTTACATTGTGATAATCTTGGATGAAGAATTGTGTGCGTGTGTAGGTGTCAAGGGAATGTCAAAGTTTTTGCAAATGAAATCCTGGTTAGTCAGGCGATAATTTGTTAACTAATTCCAGAAGTATAATGAAGGGTTATCAAGGAGAAGGTTTTTTTTTGTAGTCGAAGGCGAGGGTGGAGGTTGAAAACCGCACGAAAGTTTTACGAAAGTAATTTGGTTGCGAGGAGCAGTATACGACTTTGAAAGAACAAACTGAAAAAGCCGGGGAGACCTTTAAAATAGATTGAAGGACTTTTCAAAAAATAGACTTGTAGTAGCAAGTTCAGGCAGAAGATCAATTTGTTACATAGGTTTTTCTTGAGACATTTTTTTATGTTTGCCGACATTAAACACCGAGGAAGGATTTAAATTAAGTCCGAGCTCCCTATAATATTATTTCATTAACACTGTTTTAATTGAAGTCCTCAACAAACATGGATAAAAGTGGTTTAATGGCAGGATTTCACCTGAAAAGTGAAAGAAGGCAGTGGTTAAGATTAATGAATCAATCACGTCCTCATCTTCTCTATCGCTGGGGAGAGAATAGTGGGCTCTACAAGTTGGTATTGCATTAAGCCCTAGCGGAGCTAAGATGCTTTCTACGGATAGATTCCAATGGGAACCTCTGACAGTAACACTATCTTGAACATCATTATGATCCCGAAATTGCCGGCTTGAAAAGCCATTACACACCTTGAGATGCCCGGTGAAGTTACATGTAATGGACATAAAGTTCCACGTAGAACTCTAGTCTTTGAGAGCATTTCTCAGATGGTTGCTTACTGTCTACTCATTTTTAAATTATCAAACTTTTCATTTGAGCCAATGTCCTTCTTCCGGGTCAACGACACACACATACCAACTCAACTACCTCCTCAAAGCGCCACTAGGATGCAAACAAGGAATCCCTACATTGTCAGAACATCAAGTCAGATGCAATTGCTAATGAATTTCATGACCTTAAGGTGGTAGCTTTGCTTGGAAAACTCACTTTTCTACTTTTTAAGGATGCGGAGTAGTATTTGTATTTAAACCCTGAAGCCGTTGTATATGAGTAGCTCACGGGACTTCTATTAGCGCAACGCTGACAAGCAATAACTTGTTGTTGTTGTTGACTGTTTTGCAGGACTTATCGCTCAGTCTAATCTCGGGATTTGTGCAACCCACCATAAGAACCCATAAGATGTATCCCCAGTTGGGGGAGACATCATGCCATCAAACTTTCATATTTTGTAGCATCATGTAATAGGTTCTGTCTGGAGTTTGGGAGCATGGAGATGGTTTTGGCTTCTTCAGCTAGTATTCCCTCTAAAGTAACAGGTTTGCCTAGCAATGAGACAGCCTTCTATGTCTTTTAAGTCTGATGAAACCCTTCATACTTTGTATGAGCTAAAATCTTGGAGGGTTTCAGGGAAGAAATAATATATGAATTACTGGAAGCATCTTTCGAGACGTAGTAGAGATTCAAAAGACTTGTGAAACCATACGCGTTTTTTGTGCTGACGTGAAAGAGATTTTACAATTGTAAACGTAGAAATGTATTAAATACATTTGCACTCTTTAATTACAGCGACGAGTCAGCGCGATTACTGAAAGCCTTTGTAAGATTTCCGAAGCCTTGTTTATCAAAGCAAGCATATTCACTACGCATTTTATTGAGAAAAAAGTCTCAAAGAGGCAGCTCTTTCTATACTGGCTCTAGTAGCCAGTTTGTGGGTCTCTGTGATTCATGTGAGGGCCTAAGGCCATCCTTGGTATTCAGATTTCTGTTGGCCGGATTGATTACATTCCTCTTTTGCCATACCACTACCCATTCACTGCCCGATATAGAGTTCCCTTAGTAACTGACGATGGAGCTGTGGTTACCTCAGAGGATGTCTTTCTCATAAAATTTGGTCGTAATCCTTCGAGGCCGATGCTTCTTAGATCCTACTACTCTGCTAAAATTGAAAAGGAAGCTTTTGTCCTTAGCTAGTGTTCACTTTACCATACTAATGGTGCTTATTTCTTGTTATGAACTGAAAACCACCCTTCCTCATCTGATATCCACAGACATGGAGTGAATCCTATGTAACTTACGGGCACACATTGATTTTGTATCCAAAATTCAACTCTATGACTCTAGAAAATTAATAATTCATTCTAAAAACGATATTCTAAAAACGACTGAAATTTTAAGCTACAATTCCAACCATATATACAATTTTAAACGGACAATTCCAAAGCTAACAGGTAATGCAAGAAAGCATTACCGGTTCAGCGTCTCTCAGGCTGGAATATAAAAGCCTCAGTACTAAAGTGAACTTGGCTTTGCAAACTTTTATAGATTCTTTGCGCTTGCAAAACCGTAAGCATCTTCTGGATGCAAATCCTCTTATTTCTCATCGGCATCCCCTCATCGGCAATGCTACCCTCTTGAATGTTTGCCATCCTCTCCACATGGTTCAATCCCAGATTTGCATGAAACACTATTAGCTAGACACTCCTAGATATCTGCATAAGTACCGCCCAAAAAACCCGTGGGATTGCTGAACTTGGCTTTGGGGTATTTATCAGCGGATCACTTGCTGTCCACTACAGTATACTCGTACATATACTTTTTTTTATCGGATTTCACGTTAATCATAATACAATCTGTGTTTTTTCGTCTTGTAGAGTCTTTTTAAAGTGTCTTCGCTTTGCGTCCCTGTCATCGATGGTCGGCCATACGAACTTTGCTAAGGAAGCTGATTGCGTCATCGCGCAACGTGTCCATGTCAAAGTCCATAAGTGTAAACAGATTTACCTCTTCTCGTATTCTACCAGTTTCAGGAAATAGGAAATATACTTGCATGTAGCTACTTGGAGAAAATTTTCTTTCCAATTTTTTTCAGACCAATTTGTTCAGAGCCAGATATGCTGAAGGAAGGCTTGTTACAATAAAATGTAGTCTGGTATCTGGAGTTTTGCAATCCAGAAGCAAAAAACTCTCTTAGCCGTTAAATTGGGTTAAGTTAGGTGGCTGTCCTCGCTCGGGTAGGTACATACTTAGACCAAGGATAGGTCCATTGTGATAATACAAGAATAACTGGATTTCCGGCGCCAGGAACCCTAAATGATTAATTTCTTAATAAAGGAAGATAAGAATGAGTAATAATCCTTTTCTGCTCCACATCTATGTGCAGAACCATCTAGATTCATAGACAAAACTACTTATTTTGTTAATATCAAGCTTGGCTAAGATTTTCATAGAAGTATTCCCCTGGCAGGACAGGTCCACAGAAGGTGAGTAATAATTTTTTTCTCCTCCTCATTTCTACAGTTTCTACAGAGATAGTTGGAGGGGATACGCATTCTAATAGCATGTCTACCTATCAATCCGTGCCCCGTGAGGGCTTCTGTTATTATACTAATACGTTCCTTATTAATGGACGGGAGACTTTCCGTTCTCTTAGGTCAGATCTGTTTCGACAAAAGACAAGTACTGAACTATTCCACCTGCTGTTTGCCATCGATTCTAAGGGAGCTGACGGTTCCTCTCTATTTTCAGTGAAGTGCCAACCCGCACCCTCTTTTGCCAACTCATCCGCTTTGGAGTTGGCCGGAAAGTCACTGTGTCCTGGAATCCAGCACAGAGAAATGTGGCAACTGCCAGCGATCTCGTTAAGATACCTGTGGCATTGCAACTTATTGTCGGCAATTCCAAGGCTATATAGCACTACCCTCTACCGCGTTAATTGAAAGCCAAGGCGCAGGTTCAAGTAATTTCCGCTGCAAATAAACTAAAGTGATCCAGTAATCGTCTAATGTTTACATCCGATGCACTGGACAAGACACAGATACATCTGTGTATATCTCAAGCGCTTCTGCTAGGAATTCTGGTTTTGCATCCGACATCAAAGTTAATGTGAAGGCCCGTCTTACTAGGAATAGTATTCTTGCCGATAAGAATCCTGTAGTGGCCCGTAATAGCATTAACCAACTGTGAGGGTTCCCTAAGCCTTGTTGCTGCTTCTGCCGCCATATGTTTTCGAAAGATACCAACAGAAAGGAAGTGGAACAATGTCTCTATCGCAGCGGTAAGAATTGTCAAATGCGTGATAACCTTTGAACTTTCCTTAGAAGAAGCGGGTCTCCCTGCTCCCTCGATCAGGGCTTCGATTAAGGGTTGCGCTTTCTTACAAAAGAAGGTGGTCGGACTCTCCAGGATGTAGAGACACTTCCTGTGTCTCAGAAGGAATAACTACAGTCTATTTGCTTGTGGGCCACGTCCAATACGCTTTTGCCAAGTGCCTTAACGTTCTAGGCATAATCGACCCACCCACCTGTGATGTCTGTGGAAAAGGTCGCGATACTGTGAAGCTCGTCCTATGTAATTGTTCTGCCTTTACCCATATATGTATGTAAGTTGATTTTTGAGGGCTAATTTGGTGAAAGCTGACCACCTAAGCTCCTCACTACAGCACCTACTTGCCTCTCTACGGAATTTTCGAGATAGGGGCTGCTGCCCAGTAGTACAATGAACTATTATTAAGCCTGAGGACACCAACAAAGTGTTTCTTAATCCAAACAAAAAAATTACCTGGCATGCAGTTGTCAGGAAGTTCCTTAGAAGGACTGTGAAATCCAAAGACCCAGTGGTATTATAAAGGACCAACTTTGGCTTAAGTATGCTCGCACATGTCGAACAGTCATGGTTCAAATTGTCTAAACTTCACATTATATACCAAGGAAACTCAAAATCTACGCACAATGTAGAGGTGATTGATTTGGATGCATTATAAAGGAATATTTACCCAAACCCAATACCCTTAGCACGATCTTAAACCTTTCCTAACTTAATTAACTGGAAGTCTCCATAAAATATTACAATCCCCAAAACGGTAATCCTTACTGTCCTGTCACCAAGCTCACAGCTAGCTACACCTTACAAAACAAATCCACCTGTCACAGAGCGTACGTGTACCTTCTACTAAATGTCATAAACAGACACAAAGACCCGCTTAATGCACACAATGCATGCAGGATGCATAAAGGACCTTCCCAGTCGGATATTACAATGATAATTTGGAAAGTTCCTCACACACCGTCAGGAAGGACCTCCACCATCACACAATCAACCCGTCGTCGTCGACTTCTTTGCCATTCTCTCAACCGAAAATGGTTAGGAAAATTTTAAAATTTCTTCTTTCTCTCCAACAAGGATGTGCCAGACATTTCTGTCGACCGCCCAAGGATAGTTTTTCACTACCCTCCTCCTCCTACAACTCCGTATAATTTGAATAAGTTTTCTCGGAATGAGTGCAGTTTTCTTTTCCATTTTATTTGCTGTTGTTGTTGTTATTTCATTTTTCTTTGTAGTTGTGTGTGGGGAACAATGGTGGAAGCATTTTTTTTCGTTTTAACCCGTCACCCGTCGTCCTGTTGACGTAGCTGGGCTTAATTGTTAAACGCTCTTTTGCAAGAGCAAAACTTTTGTCATTGTGCGTTTAAGTAACTTTTTGTCCATCTGTTTCTCTGTATGTGTGTGTGTACAAGGAGGTATTATTGTAGAACAAGAATTGTTTTGAATGCCTTCAAGGTTTCTAAGCAATTTAACCTTAAATTGCATTGTTCCAGTGACGGAAATGGAACTTCTAAATGTTCAGTGACATTACTGTGAATGGAATTAAATAGCGAAGGCGATTATTATAATTTGGCAAGGTGAAGCGAGCACTGTACCGAATGGACAATTGCTTGTTGAAGGGGTTTAAGTGTGCATTAGGAGAGATTAAATTTTGCAGGTTGCCGTTTAGTGTAACGAGGAAGTTAAATCTGCAGAAGATATTTACGGTTGAGAGACATGGTTCACATGGAGCTCAGCGGTCTATTCGGAATGCAATTGGCTTAGGGGTTCTTACAAAAAAAAAAAAAAAATCATTTGGTAGAGATTCCTTGCTCCGGTTTGTGTAGTGAAACCTTGTATTACCTTCTTTACTCCTCTCAGTGATGCCATATGTAGAGTTGTTGTTCACTCAACTAGCATCTCAAAAAGCTCAACAAAAGCCCTTCAGCCGCATCTCGACTTTGTCTCGAATATCAAGAAACTTCTGACCACACCGTCCTGCCCTAAGTTTTCGTTGTGATCTTTCGCTTGTTATTCTAACTACCACAGTTGAACCAAAAAGTCATGACGGCACTTCCTGGGATTCGGATCTTCAGGAAGGACTGCCTCAGGAGGTACAACATGCAAATGACAACTTACACCAATCAGATATGAAATCTTGTGGAAGCCAACAAGCTCATAATTCAATTTTGTAAATTGCGGCCATCAACATCTGGAACGGAAGAAACCACACATGCTAAACCTTACCGCACTGGCTACTAACTGCATACCCGGTTTCGTTTTAAGGGAGTTCCTTGTATATTTGTTCAAGCAGAGTTGGCTTACCAGAGGGAAGATTCTATGGATCTTCATGAAGTCGGCGTTATATGGCTGAAACTTGTCCTTCATGGTTGCACCAAGTTTTTGTGTTCCTTTGCCTCTCCCCGCATTATGACCAACAGACTAGGCTGTTTCAAAATCTATCGTACAAGGTTGACTGGATTCAGTTTTTCTACCGGACGGCCGAAATCATTGTCCACGGCGACTTCAACGTACACAACTCAAACTGTGTATGTTACTCTGAAAAAATAAGAGACACTGGCGAGCAGAGGATCAGCAATACCAACTCCACCACGGATGGTAACAGGGAAACAGGTGCCACCAAAGAAGCAGGAGTGGATCCAGGTGTTACGGTGTGAAGGGAAGAAAAGGAAACCAACCCTACCCGAGGCACTGGGGACCTTTCCTATGCTAATATGCCAAGGAAGGTGAAAGCACATCCCGCCCTTAAAGAACTTGGAAAAGCGTCAACCACGTCAGAAAGATGACGAAAGGAGAGCTGTTGGTGCACAAACTTCAGATTTCCAGCAGAAGGTGAAAAAGACCGTAGAAGAAAAAGCCGAAGTTAGAACCATTACAAATGAAGTAATGACAGAGGTGAAGGACATAGATAAGATCACGATAAAAGAGGAGGTTCATCTAGCCTCTCGAAGCAGCTAGGATAACAAGAGCACATATCAGCAACAGCAGTAAGGTCTATGAGACAGACCTATATGCCGAGGCACAGACAGCAGTAGTAAAACTGCTGCTGGTTGGTTAGGTAAACTGCCGATTAACGGACGGACATAAGAAGATGCTACCGATGCCTCGGATATGGGCAATTCGCAATGGACTGTCAGAAGCCGTGAAAAAGGAAGCATGGCTAAGAATTGCTCCTTAGAGTCGGACTACAAAATCTGCAGAGTAAGCGGGCCCAGGGCCGGGCACAGCACAGGAAGCTTAAGATGTCCTGAATTCCAACTCAGCAATGAATATGATGGTCATCCAACTGAACCTCAACCACTGCGAGGTAGCTCAGGACCTACTTACCCCTTAAGTACTATGCAGAGGGCATGTGGACTGCGGACACCACAGACAAAGCTGCGATATGGGTATGCGGACAAAGACCATTTGAGGAGAAAATAAAGAAGATAAGCAGGCTTTGATTGGGTCAAAATAAATGGCGTATCTTCAGTTGCCACTACGGGAGGAAGAAATTGCGGTTGATTTCAAGGCATAGGCGGTGGAATGGGGCTCACGTAGCACAAACGCCCTCCTGGAATCTTTTGCACCATTGGATATTGTTCTCGCCAATTCTAGAAGCGATTCAGCCTTCAGCAAAAACGAAAGTGGAAATCCCACACTATTACTGAGAACTGGCTCGGTTTCGTCTTTGAAAGCAAAAAAAAAAAAACATTTAAATCTTGTGTAACGTGGCACTACCACATACCATGAAGTTGAGTTAAATATTCAGAGTATATAGATACTTTACTGCCCAACACCTCCTTCTCCTGTTCTACAGACACGAGCAGTTAAATTAATAGAAAATCCTCCTCTAATTTCCACTCTTCAAGCGTAAGGTCATTGAAGACTTGTAGCAGTGCTACACGAAAGAACGACGCGTTTTCATTGTTAACCAATATTTTAAAAATAATGAAGGTTGGCAGCTACAATTCGCAATTATCGTACAGAATATGATCGGAATAGTGATTTAACTTCATCAACTCAGATTAATTCAAAAATTCAGGGAGACTGAATCAATTAGTGATATTAGACACTCTGACCGTCCTTCAACAACTCGTTCAACACAAAACAAAAACAGTTCGTGAGAGTGTTGTTAAGAGTCCAGGAACATCAATTCGGCACAGTGGTCAAGAATTGGACATTTTGAGAAGCTCTCTATAGCATATTCTCACGAAAGATTTGCAGCTTCATACATACAAAGTGCAATTGGCTGAAGAACTGAAGCCTACTGATCACGCACAGCGAATAGAGTTCGTTGAATGGATTATGGAGCAACAAGTGGATGCTGATTTTCAAACAAAATCATCTTCAGCGATGAGGTCCATTTTAATCTTGATGACTTTGTTAATATTTCAAAATTGTCGAATTTGGGGTTCAGGTGATTAACAAATGCATCCACAACATGTTAGTCTTTGGTGCGGGTTTTAGGCCGGAGGCATCATTGGACCATTCTTCTTTGAAAATGCGGCTAATTAGGCAATAACAGTTAATGGTACTCGCATGGTAATCCAGTTTTTGTGCCTAAATTGCAAGATATGGATGTGGAGGACATGTGGTTTGAACAAGACGGTGCCACATGCCATACAGCCCGAGAAATAATTCAATTACTGCATGAGCCATTTCCTCGTCGTATAATTTCCCGTTCTGGTGATCTGAATTGGCCGCACAGATCATGTGATTTAACACCGTTTGACTTTTTTCTTTAGGATTTTTTGAAGTCTAAAGGTCCATTCACAGCTCAGCGACCTGCGAAGACGAACGAGCGAATGTTCGCAAATTTTGACATTTCATTCACAGCAACGTTTCGAAGCAATCTACGAATTTCCCTTGTCATTCGTTACCACCCAGAACAAAACAAAATACTTGTGAGGTTAAACTCTCGCGAATATGGATTGCGTTCCACATCTGTGGAATGTGAATAAAATTTGACAGTTCGCAAGAAGTATTCGTCTATTTCTTCGCAGAAGCTAATTAGGATGTAACTATCCCTACTAATCGATAGATAAATTAAGCTCTGTCCCTTTGGAATAGTAAATTTGTCAATAATGTGCCTTTAAATGTACTAAAAATGATTTGTTCGCCCATTCGCCGGTCGCTGAGCTGTGAATGGTTAAGGTTTATGCCAACAACCCCACGACCACCCCGCATTAAAGGAGTAAATTGAGCGCTGTACCAACGAAATTCAGTCACATTTATGCAAAACGGTAATGGAAAATTTCGACAAAAGACTGCAAAGTCGTGGAGGCCATTTACCCGATATCCCATTCCATACATAACTCTATACTGTATACTTTATGAATCAATAAAACATTTACAATTCCTAATTAAAAACCTGTGTTTTTTATCAAAATTATTTGTTGCGTGAATTTTGGGACACCCTTTACAAGCAAAAAGAGTTCAGAGGGTACTCCTATTCCAGAATCCAAAATTTGTTTGGGTACCTTACCTTATAAAAAAGTCATCAATGCGTGGTTATTTCTTATTCAAGACATAGGTATGGCTGCTGTTACGAAGGCAACAATTATTTCGGAAACGTGGATAGGATACAAGCTCTAGCTACTGGCCCAAATTAAGTTTAAACAGTCAGTAGTGCCCCGACTACCCAACTCGATGACATCGAGTGCTATTAATGATTTTTGGGCTGAATAAAATTAAAGAAAACAACGGGTAACACTACACAAACTCGTAAAATAAAAAAAGTCGTTGATTAAATAAGACTCTGATTGCAATCAAATATAAAAACACTATGAGCCCCGAATACTTGCGTGCAACAAAAATGAGTGCAAACTTGCACATACATTGGAGTGTGCTTCGAAACTTGCGTAAAAAAAAAAAACACTAATTATTACCGACTTCCTGTTGATATAAATGACTCCAATTGAAGGACGAAATCACGGCTCATTGCAGTAAAATTCTCATCAAACTTTCTAGTCATTCAAATACTCTTTTTTTTTAATTCAACTTTATAATGATGCAATTGACTTTTGTATCACAACCCCTGCAGTAACATTACACTGGTTTCAACCCTTTTCCATTCAAGTTGCTACGGTCGACGAATAATGAAAAAAGTCCGCAAGCGGAAAATGCAAATGAAAATTACTTTTTTTTTTCAAGCAGCCGAGAGAAACAATATTTTGCCGGAAAAAAAAAATGAATATAAATCCAAAACAAAATAGAAAAACCAATAACAATACCGACCCTTGAAATCGGAAAACATCGAACTTTTTTCACTTTTCCATCTGAAATGAATACTCCCCCAGCAATCGGAAGGATACCTTCATCCTTCCTCATATTCTTCCCTCTCCTTATCGTCCTTTTTACGAATGTTCATCATTATTTGTTAAAGTTCACATTACAACCCCCTGCTTCTTCTGCTGAAGCCAAACAAGGATAAGCGCAAAGATGCCCGCAGCACAAAGGACGTGATTCACAATAGAAAAATTTAATATTCACTCACTTTGCTCCTTGTGATCGGAACAGATCGGTGGATGGATGGTCCAAAAACTGCAATGGGATGGAGAACTACATACATATGTACAGCCCCAAAACGGATGTATGTACAGAGTGTATATGTGGAAGCAAAGTATCCTTTTTTTTTATAAAAATTTGCATTTCAATGGTCATGTAAACAAAAAACAAAAAAAAATCAAAGGAAAAAGAAAGGATGGCCTCCCGTCCGCAGTCAGAAATTTACCAAGAATCGAATTTTCGATTCAACTCTTGTATTTTTTTTTTTTTGAAAAAGGATGAGGATGCGGCGATACTGGTAGCACAACCGGTACTGGGACAACTTGTGAGTATCCGCAGGCGGCCAGCAACAAAGGAGAAATGACTGCAAAAAATTGCTTAATATATCGCAAATAAAGGATAAAAGAAGAAGCCATTTGCAGGAAGGATATGCTTGTGAGAACGAGCGTGCACCAACAGAGAATAAGGATATCTGGTGAGAGACTATTTCACTTAACTTGTTAAATCGAATGCACAGCACATCGTCGTCATCGTTGTCGGTTTTTCCTCGATAGTCTCTTTGTTTGTGGCCAATTGTTCGATGAAGGAAGATGAAAACTGTATGAAAACAGAATGAATGGAGGATGGAAACCTTGCTTCGATGGTGTGTGCTCAATGCAAATTTTCAAGGAAGGATGTTGATTTTTCCCTGCTACGGATAAGATAAATGTCTGCTCTTGGCCATAAGTCTAAGTCAGCTTTTGTGGTAGCTGGTAGTTTGGAGTCGCATTCATCCACTTTTAGTTTTTATGACTTCATTCTTCTTCTACTTTGTCTTCACATTTTTTGACTGAAAGGACATGATTGTTGAAGGAATTAACTTAACCCTTAGTTAAATGAAATGTTCACGTTTGGTGAAAACAGTCATAAAAGTTTTCAAAATAAAAACGTGTTCAACCTACGAGTACGTACGTGGCATCCTTTTCGTCTTACTCGATTACATTAACTTGATTAAATCCTCATGTAGTCACGGAATAGGAATCAATGCACGTTATGTGTTTTACTTGTGCCAAGGAGTGCATGTGCCAGCTGGCAAACCCTAGTGCAGTCAGGTTTTTACTTTGAATTGAAATAATAAAACCAAGAAAAACGTGAAAACCACATATCGTTGGGGTTTATTCCAAAAGTTGAGCAAGATGTTCCCAGGCAAACTGCATGTAGTTCCATTTAAAAAACAAAATCATTCCATACTACTGCACTTCGTACAATTTACGAGCAGACTTCTATCGAGTTTAGTGATTCGAATTAAATTCGAATACGCTTCGAGAATTTCAAACCAAAAAAAAAAAAAAAAATGTGCGCGTTTGACCGGAAAGGCGATTATCCTTTGCGGGCGAGAAGTTATGGCAACCAAAAGGTGAGTTCTTTTTCACACTGATAGAAGTAAATCAGGCCGTATAAAAATAACTCGAAGGAAGGGGGCGGCCGATGCAGACATCATCATCATCATCATATTTCCTTTAACCCCGGATGGGACATAGGGCAGCAATAAATCTCTTCCATCTTTCTCGGTCTGAAGCTAGATATTTCAGCTATGGTCACGTTTTCCCCTGGGGCGCTGCTTCTGGCAAGACTGTTGATCTTCACTTTGTTCTTGGTCTTCCAATCCCACGTGCATCCTGAGGATTCCATTCGATATTGTCATTTTGGCTTCCTCAGTGTATGATCAATCCAGCGCCATTTTCGCTGCCTTCTCTCGACATCTAACAGCCTTTGTCTCGTTTTAGGTCACAATTGCTGGTTGGATAAAATTTGTGACATAAAATAGCACGGATTTAACGTTGGATGCGAAAAGACTCAACTTTGTGCGTAAGGACATTTGACTGGTTTTCCAAATTGAAGACAGGATACCAAAGGCAGCGTAAGCTTTATTTATTCTGCTTTTAACGTCTAGGTCCGTTCCGCCATCAAATGAAACAAAACTTCCCAGATAGTTAAACTGTTAGACCTCCTTTATGCTGATGTGTGGAGCACATTTTTGTCTTTTAGCCGCTGATCCTTAGACCGACCGACTCCATTCACATTCAGTGATTGATACATCTCTTCTAGCATGCTGATGGTAATTGGCCTGGAAACAGATATCATCGGCATCTTTCAAACGGTCTCCATTGGATGCCATGTCTCTCAGATACACCTACGTTGGCAGTCAGTATATCGTCTATCGCCAGTAGAAAGAGGATTGGCGACAGTATACGCCCCTGTCTCACTCCTTGATGAACTTCGGAAGAGTCGGAGTGCTGTGCATTATCCAGAACGAAACACATTGCGTTATTGTAGGACTCCTTTATAAAAGCAACTATTTTTGGGATGATTCCTCTCCTAAGAAGAGATCTCCATATGCATTCCCGATTTGCCGGTCGAAGGCCTTCTCGAAATCCACGAACATGAGGGAAAGTAGTGACTTGAACTCGTCTGATTACTCGAGACTGATACACAAGGTGTTGATGTGGTCGGCGCATGATCGACTACAGCGAAAGCCCACTTGATGCAAACACTAGAATAGTGTACTACCACTAGATAACAGAATCATATGAAGTGAAATAAAGCAGCAATTAATCATTAAGAGGATTGGGCAGGAATGCAGCATCTAGCGTTTCTCTATATTGAGGGAGTTTTTAACAACGTTGAATCGGAAGCGATCATACATGGACTCTCAAGACTTGGTGTGGAGGCCTCGCTTGGCCTTTCAGTTTGGCAAAGCCCCATCATCCTTGGTAGAAATTTGCTGAATCAGGACGTGTTCGTGAAGATTTTGCCTTTAATGAGCCTTCACTTAACATACAAGTATATATCCACTTCATCAAATATATCCACTATCGCGTCAACGCTTCCATCCTTAACGACATCCAAGGTCATCGCAATGAAAGCCTTTCGCGAAATATTGGACTGAGATCTACGCCTTTCAGATATAGGTCGTACCTCAACCGTGGACCGAGCCCTCGCTTGATTCAATGAACCTATACACGGATCGGTTAACTCGTAGAATGGGTGCGTGTGCCTTTTGGAGAGAAATTAGCTCCTTTTTTGAGGTGATGTTCTGAACGTTGGTTAAAAGTTATGGCTTCTGTTTCAGCAAAAAACGTCTGCACAATTTTCATTTCCCAATTGTGTGAGTGCCCCTCTATCTGACTCCATTCCATCACCACCTGTATGATTAGGAATTCATAGCACTTATGTCCCTCCATTCCAAGATCGAGGAAACTCTGGTCAGCCACATGTGAAAAATAACGGCTATCCAAGAACACCTAGAACCCATGCTTAAAGGGACTACTGTCAATCCCCTGGAACAACCAATGATTCCCCAAAGCTTAATAAGATTTTGTCCCATTTCCTCAGAATATTGGGTAGGACTTCCATGTGAAACTCTTACGTTCCCGGATGTAAGATCAAGCGCCCTACTTTACTGACTTTTTTTTACTTTTAAAGCTTAACAAGTTAAAATCCTCGCTCGTAGTGCACGAATTTCAGCAAATTTTGTCTATAGGAACACTTTTCGGAACAAATTTGACTGGGCCGTTTGGATGATGTCGAGTGAGTCTTATCGCGTTAACTATGTGTAATGACACGCTTTACCCAAGTCAATACGAGACCTCGCCCACACCACGAATTGTGACACTTTTCGAACACATCCATGGTGTGCCCAAGTAGACTTGTTATTCAGAACACAATTCAACAACAAACGGTCTAGATGTTCACGTTTCAATTCGCGTCACGATATAATTCATAATTTGTCTCCACCTTGATTGTGAACCCTTACAGTCTGACACTTATACAGCTCCCATATAGCCAGCCCCTACACCTCACCTACTGTGTTGGTTTAATCTGGAAAATTGCATTCATCTTATTTCTTGCAGACACAGCAGCACTGCGTGGGAGTTGTCAGGTGGACGGCTATCGGCGGGTTGAGCTTTCGTTTTTCATTCTCGCACAAATGACATTTCACAAATGCGACACCGCCCATGTAGCACAAGAAAAACACGACGCCAACACTTGGTGGCGCATGAAAAACCGACGACGACGAGAATAAATTTTCGGCACTTTGACATTTTATTTAATAAACGAACAACAACGGCGCGGCGCCACATCGGTACACCGGTACAAGGAAGTGTAAGTTTGGTCCTTTAGGACTGCAAATGCAAACAAAATGAATAACCAAGGTTCTCATATACGTTGCAAAGTACGAGTATCTCACGTAATGCCGACACACCGAACTGAATGTCGTTGCACATAGAGTACGTCTGATTGGGTATACGAGTAAGGGTGGCAACTATCACACAATTCTGGATGCTTTGGTGCTACGTGTCCTTTCTAACAAATTGCACCAAGTCACCTTTACGTTAGATTCAGACTCTGGGTGAGCGTAGCCAAACAACGAGAAATAGGAATGATATATTTTTATTAGTAGTATTGTACAATTGTCACCATTAGTCATGCTGTTGTGTGGGGACGTGTGAAGGGTGGTTAAGCGAAATTGTGAAACTGAGTAAAACTGATTGCAATCAGGAGGATTATTTTGGAGGTGTACTCTATGATATCGAATAACTACATTGAGACTAAAGTTAGGGTAACCACATCAAGGAAATCTCGGCATCGACAAGACATAACATCCACAACTACCAGTATATGATTATCTTTGACAGATGATGATTTTGTGTAGTAGGTAACCAATACCTAAGTATTAACAACAGCACTAAGGCTAACGTACATCCCCTCAAGCCAACAAAACAATTTCTTCTGTCAGATTTATGAAAATCAACATAACGGAAGGTGCGCTGTTTGTCAATAGATGGCTCCAGCAGTAAGTGCTGGTCGATTTTGACATATCCAAAACGTCATGAAGTGAGCCTAGACATATGGTAAACAAACTGTTTTGACACATTATGAGTAGTGATTTTGTTTTGGCGTCATATACTTTTGGTTGTGTGAAAATGTCTGATTTTGTGCCAAATAATCGTCACTTGCGGGAAGAGTTGATTTTCTTCTTTCACTCGAAGAAAACGGCAGCTGAAGCGCATCGAGAGCTCCATAACTTGGGTTCCTTATGATTTGAAGCTAAGGGACGTTGAGCGTCGTTTTTTCGCCTGTGAACAACTGCTCCAGCGGCACAAAAGGAAGGGTATTCTTCATCGCATCGTGACGGGTGATGAAAAATGGATTCATTACAGCAACCCAAAGAAAAGAAAGTCATGGGGACTGCCCGGTCATGCTTCTACGTTGTCGGCTCGGCCGAATCGCGCTGCGAAGATTATGCTATGTATTTGGTGTCACCAGATCGGTGTCATTTATTATGAACTGTTGAAACCCAACGAAACCATCACTGGGGAACGGTATCGACTTTAATTTATGCGATTGAGCCGAGCACTGCGAGAAAAACGTTGCCAAACCCATTAAAACCTACCAGGAAACGTTCCATGGCACATGGTCTGGCTGATCAGCAGTTCCGCTCATATGAAGGCATCAAAAAATTGCTTGATTCGTGGATAGCCTCAAAAGATGAACACTTTTATCGTAACGGTATTCGAGCTCTGCCAGAAAGATGGGAAAAAGTTGTAGCTAGCGATGGGCAATATTTTGATTCATTTGTAACCATTTTTTCACAATAAAGTTGCATTTTCATAAAAAAACAGCGAGAACTTAGTTAGAGCCTTGATCCAGATCATATCTTTCACAGCCTCAGATGCTGCAACGTATTCAGCTTACGTTGTTGGCCAGCTGACACACTTGTCGTTGTGATGCCCAATAGATAGGTACCTAGTTAACAAGGTAGAGGTAGCCACTGGTAGACCGTCTAGTCTCAACGTCACCAACGTGATCAGCATCACTGTAAGAGGTGATAGAAAATTTAGGGTTATTATTTAAAAGAATACCGTAGTTAATTGTTCCTTTCACGTATTTAAAAATATGTTAACTGCATTGACATGCGCAGTCGTCGGTTTATACAAATATCTGGATACAACTCCCACAGCATATGATATGTCTGGCCTTGTTGCAACTGCCATCAAACATCCCACGGGCTCCCGATAGGAAAACTGGTCTCCTTTGAACTGGTCTCATCAACTGGTTGTATTTATATTTCTGCTAGTGTGCTCTCTGGATGACAGTCATACATATTGAATTTCTTCAGAACCCTCTCCGGGTAGTGTGACTGGCTCAGACGGATACCACCCTGCTCCGGTCTATTTGTCGCTAATTTTGACTTTGAGCTGATCAGCTGCACAACGTCATTTTCGTCACTTGCCACAATAAGCCCATCATCTATGTACAAAGCCATCATTATTCTTTATTGATAATTTTGGCGTACGAAAACACACGGATCTGAACTAAAGCTAAATTGCTTGAGCAACTTCGTGAACTACGAGTACGAATTCCAGCAACAAAGATTGTTTCAAACCATAGGGTAGAGTCGCCAGTAGTCGGCCCATTAACGAAATTTTCACAGAAAATGTGTCATAAAAACGGGGATTTTGAACCTTTTGGACCAATTACTGTTTTATATTATTCGTTATAAAACTAGGATTCGATTGGCATACTAAAAACCTAACATTTTTGTTTAAAATATTAATTAAATCAGATTTTGATAAAAAAGTAAACATTTGCCAGTGTCCGGCCACTCACATCCTAATTTCGGCCAGCGATGTGCCTTACCTCGGCCACCTCTTAAATAAAACAAGAAAATCGTTAAAAAAATTTTGATTAATCTAGAAAAAATAATAAAACAAAACTTAAACTTCTTTGGACATAATAAAAAAAATTAAGGAATTAATATATAGTTCTCTTCTGTTCTTAGTTAACACAGGAATGACAAATAAAATGCTCCTTTTCTGCTTCGTCGAAGGACATGGCTGAAAGTGGTGTGCATTTCAGATGAAACCACTTTTCGCAAAGATCGCAACCGATGTTTTTCAGATCGTCATCTTCGACGTCTGTAAGGACATCCTCATCACAGGTTGGACAGAGAGGAATGATTTTTTGTTTGTCCTTTTCGAACTACTGGTTTCCTTTTATTGCATTTTTCTTCCTTTTTACTTAGCCGCTGCAGTTTCTTTTCTTGCATCTCAGCAGCCTTTTGTAGTTTCAACTCTTGAAAGTCTTTCCAGGCCGCGGATGATATTGAAATTGACGGTTTTTCAACGTTCTGCGCCCTATTTTCCGACTTCTGTATCGGCTTCGGATAAACTAAGTGTTTTTCAAAGCTGGACAACGTTGAAGCAGAATTAGTGGACTCTAAAATAAAAATATTAGGCATAAGACCTAGTACCGAAGTTACAAGTTACCCAAGTTTATTTATTTATTTAAATCTAAATGGTTTACGAAAAATCTATCTATTAACTTTTTGTCTAAAAAAGTACACGGGCTTACCAAATAAGGACGCGATGTTTGCTTCACCAATCTGAGAATGTCTTCTACAACGATGTCAAACGTTCCATTAAGCTCGAGCTCAGGATCTGCTATTTCTTCGATCGGGTCTAGCGGAAAACATTCTTCTTGATCATGACCTCTGATGGTATCACTGCCAATGGAGTGTGGCGATACAGCGACTCTAACTAAATCACCATCAAGGTTGATTTCGTATGTGCCATCAATGTCATCACTTAGCACCAAATCTTCTGCGCAGCTAAGTGAATTAACGTCACAACTTTGTAATCAATGTTTTCCAATTCCAATTCATCTTTAAGGGATATGATCACTCGTTTGGCTTCCAAAAAGCTTTCCTCTGGAATGTTAGGAGAAACGTTACTATTACCTTCATTTACCGACTCTAATACATTTCGGACACATTTCGTGTAGTCAGCAGCATCCGGATTAAAAGGAAATAGTCCACATTTTTTGAACGCATTCTGAATTATCGTCGTTCTATCCTTGCATTTAAGGACGATGTTCAGTATCTCGCAGAAATTGTCTTTCCTTATTGCCTTGTCGTGATTACCCGGAACTCTTTGCCATGCACTGATTGTATTACGATAGTCCGACCTTAAAAGCGCCCACATCAGCTGGTTGCATTATATGCGTAGTGTTAGGGGGAAGTGCATACAAAATTATTTGGTTTAAACTGCAAAACTCACTCAGCTCCATAGACGTATGCGACCTACATATGTCTGTCAACAAAGAACAGCACAGGACGTTTGACGTCATTTTTCAATAGCCAAATGTGGAGCCCGTCGGTAACATATTGAAGTAAAGTTTCGCTGCGCGTTCAACCACTCTCAGTTTTTCCAAAAACCCATTCATCAGGCATGCTTTTAAGGATTCTGGCAGGTGGTCGCTTCTATGGAAAAACACTAAAAGGACTGTAAGTGTTTCTTTTTCATTACTAGCACTTTATAGATGTTCTTAAGTCCTTTGGGGGCAAGAACGTTACCAGTTTTTGGAGCCATGCTAAAACCTGTCTCATCCGCGTTTAAAATTCTGGATCTTAAAGGATGTCTTCAGCTTTATTATTAACCAAACCATTTCTTTATTCTTTACTCCGCAATGGTAGCCCGAGATTTGCATATAGCTTCAGGAGTTCTTAAGCTTATGCTTGGATGGCGCCTTAAAAAGCTATAGTACCACTTTTTTCCTGGCTTCTTATCCTTGAACGGGGTTTTTCGAGAATCGTCTTTCAGAATTTTTTGAACCGTCCTCTGAATTTTGCGGAAACCACACTTGGCCAAAGTTATAAGCCAGTGGACAAGCTTCTCCTCTTCTTCAATGGATAGGATGGTACTGGGCCCCATTTTGCGAGGTCCGTCTAAGACTTCTCCATGGATCCGATCTTGAAGAGTAGTTCTGGGAATTTCGAACTTCCTAGCGGCTTCCCGAATGGGCATTTTATTTTGTCTAATTTCTAGAAGAGCTTGTACCAAAAGTATGGGCAACATGGGTAATTTTAGTGTCCTATCTTCTGCCACTCTAAAAAACAACCTTCAATTTAACATTTGTATATGTTTTAAAGCAGTTTTCATTGAAATATACTATAATTAACTATAAAAAACACATCTTACTGTACTCACCTTTTGAAATTATGAAAGAAATACTAATTCCGGAACACACTTGCACTATTGTTTTTACTAGAACAACTCCGGAATACCTTGTCCTAATGCGTTCACACAACAAATAAGCTCTTAATTAAGGAAAGACTTTGTCAATTCAAGTGAAATTTTGAAGGAGTGTAAGAAAGAGATAACAGACTACATTATGACTGCAAAAAGAGAAGTAGGGCATTAATTTCACTATTTATGACACTGGAGACGGCCGGAATTAGGCAACTCTACCCTATAGCTTTTGTTTAGCGTGGCCACTCTTGTCATTGAAGCCTTCTGGTTGT
Organism: Pocota personata; assembly: GCA_963082735.1. NCBI lineage: Eukaryota > Metazoa > Arthropoda > Insecta > Diptera > Syrphidae > Pocota > Pocota personata. Next base: position 37,986,450 of record OY720431.1, read on the forward strand.
GACATGTAGGTTGACTTAATGTCGAACTGCTTCAAAATAAGACATTCGGCTATCGTCAAAATGGCGGTAATGGACGTGAATCTAGCAACTGGACTGAACGTTTCTGCATAATCAATGCCTTCCCCCTGGGTTAATCCTGGCACTATCAAACGTACCTATTTGGTGGACTTCGATAACTTCGCCTTGAATACCCACTCGTTGTCAATTGCCTTTCGATTATCCGGTTCCATTTTAGTGCAATTAGGTTTTTTACCCAAAAGTGTAGCAGATTTGGTAGAACGATAACAGTAGCAACACTGGTAGGGAGGTTTTGTACGAGTTTATAAGTTCTGGGGAATTCTTTCTTTTATTACTGTTTTCTACAGGGCCCCTACAATGCATTTGCTTCTTTTCTCTTACCATTTCCGACTCAATAAGTTATCAAATTACCTACAGTTTAACTTCAGATTAAAGAAATTATGTATGAATTTATTGCGTCTTCTGGAGCCGAAAAGTCCGACCAATTTGCAAACTCCAATTTGTAGATACACCACAACCCCAGACATTCTATTCCTCTTTTAAATACCATAAACATTTCCATCCGTTTACCAACAGTGGCTATTTAATTTTTCAAAGTCTTAATTACTTTTTTTTTTTACAGATCCACGCCTGATGACTACTCCGGCTGTATTAGGACACTACACACCCATACCACCCATAGATAACGAACTTGCACTTACTCGTATCCGTTTCTGTTATCCTTTGTTCAATGGACCACAGACGATCCACAATGCTAGTGCCCCCGGACAAAATGAAAGGACTTCCAAAGTTTTTCCGCATTTTTCTCACTGAGTCATAGCTTCTCTTTTCCTTATCCTGATTCTATCTCTTCCTCACAAAATAGGACAACATAAACTTTCTATTTTACTTTTTCTTCTACATCTCCCCTAACTCGATGACTACGAGTATCGGATAGTTTCGTCTGCAAAGATGCATTTTTCTTCATGCACATGGTTCTCGGACGAAAAACCCATTGCACTTAATGAGTCCTTGTCAGGACGGATATTCCCCATATACACATGTCGGATGGATTATGGTACATGTCCTTAAAAAAATAAAACTTTTAATAGTTGTTCATTCTGCAGGGACTTGGACAGTCAGGAAAAAATTTGTGTTCTCTTCCTCCACCAGTAACCACTTCGGTGGACTTAAATCCTTGTTGACATAATTGTCTTTCGCTTTGTGAAGAGGATTTATGAGTTCGAGGCGAAGGATTTAATTTCGATAATTATGTTTAAATGGTGGGTTGTCGTCGGCGTTGTTGTTGTTGTCCTCCTATTAGAGGGTATCGTCGGAGGTCTCCCACACACTGGTTCTCGTTGGCGGAAACATTAATTGGGAAGCTCTGACGTTAATCTTCTTTAGTGGGAATTTATGACTTCACAAGGTGCTTGCAGACCCTAAGTGGTTTGTGATGCAATTCGGAAAATGCATGTTGGAGCTTCCGACGAACATGGTTCAGAGGATTTTCTTGCCATTTTTGAACGAAGAAAAAATTTAATTAAAAAGTCGTTGGTTGGATACCACATGATTTTGCGCACCGATTAGGAGATGGCTGCTGTTGATGTAGTAGTGTGGATCAAGGTCCACATGGGGAAATCGAATCACTTTCACTCAATTACGTATTAGTCATCCCAAAACTGTTTCTAACCTAATTTCGAAACGGTTGGCCATGGTGTAGTGTGTTTGCTTGTGACCCGAACTGTGCATGTTCAAGCCCGGACGGAGAACAGCAACCACAGCCACCCGAACATAAAAGAGAAACGAATAGAATTCAAATTTCTTTTGGTAGTACAATGGACTTCGTGTGAGTCTCAGTGCTCCGGGATTTGGAAATTTCCTTTAAAAAAAAAAAACCTAGTTTCGACCAGAGGTAGACATAACTGAATTTGAACTGGAGCTCTTCAATTGCGAAGGAAGACAGTAACAAAAAAACAAAAAGCACAACAACACTGGGTAAGGGAAAGGAAGTATCTATAGCAGGTTCAACCAATAGAGCTTGTGCTAGTCCAAGAGCACTGAGTCTCCAGTGGGTGAATTTGAGGTCAAGGGAGAATGGAAATGTAGTTTGAAATATGAGGAGAGAATTATGAAGAATCTTCCAAAATTCAAGAGCCTTTACCTGGTCTCAAACTAAGCCCTTGTACTACAGGCTTAGATAGTTATATAGTTGATGAGTAAAATACACCATCTTAGCTGTAATTTATGGCGGAATGAAAGTATGCCCAATGATTATAATATGAGCACAATTGCCCGAGGCATATGAATATCGATCAACTACGGCAATTACAGACCAACATACAAATCTTATGACCATCGCAGCTCATAACAATTGGTGCAGCCGGTTCACAAAAACTATTTGCTTTTTTGAGATCCTGAACAGAGAATGCAGTGAGATTTGATATTTGAGATATCATGCTTTGACAATTGTAGAGTGTAGGGTTGCGTATAGTATAACCAAATTTCACCATCATCAGTCCGGCAATTTTTTAAGTTCTGATTAGATTGCCTCGATTTTAGTCGCACATTTTCAAAAATTGCATACAAATTTGCATTCAAAATAGTTTCTGGCAAATATCGAACATTTTGGAAATCACTAGGGCATGCCTCACAGTTTTTTTAAAAATTTATACAATTTCATTAAAAACTTATTTTACGATTCTAAAAAATTTTGAATTTTTCCCAAACAATTTCAAAAGCTAAAATTTTTAATAATTTCTTAGTACTTACCATTCAAAATCGAACGTCATTAACGTTGGTAAACCCATTTTGTTTAAAACCTAAAAATCTAAAATTTCGATAGTAGCATTTTTGTAGGACGTTTCCACGTTCGTTTCTACTCAAAAACTATTATGTGCGCAACTAAGTTCTCGCTGTTTGTTAATAGATGGCTCCAGCAGTCATGAACCGAGCTTCGACATATGGTAGACAAACTGTTTTGACACATTGCGAGTAGTGATTTTGTTTTGGCGTCATATGCTTTTGGTTGTGTGAAAATGTCTGATTTTGTGCCAAATAATCGTCACTTGCGGGAAGAGTTGATTTTCTTCTTTCACTCGAAGAAAACGGCAGCTGAAGCGCATCGAGAGCTCCAAAAAGTTTACGAAGATGCTGCTCTAAGTGAAACAATGTGCCGTGATTGGTTCCGTCGCTCCAAAGACGGTGATTCCGATGTTGACAACCGTCCGCGTGAAGGCCAAAATCCTTCGAAGACGCTGAATTGGAGGCATTGATCGATGAGGATCCGTGGCAAATGCAAGAACAGCTTGCTTCAGCATTAGGAGTTACCCGTCAAGCCATTTCCAAGCAATTGCATGCGTTTGGAATGATTCAAAAACAAAGAACTTGGGTTCCTTATGATTTGAAGCAAAGGGACGTTGAGCGTCGTTTTTTCGCCTGTGAACAACTGCTCCAGCGGCAAAATAAGGAAGAGTTTTCTTCATCGCATCGTGACGGGTGATGAAAAATGGATTCATTACAGCAGCCCAAAGAAAAAAAGTTATGGGGACTGCCCGGTCATGCTTCTACGTCGTCGGCTCGGCCGAATATTCACGCTGCGAAGATTATGCTGTGTATTTGGTGGGACCTGGTCGGTGTCATTTATTATGAACTGTTGAGACTCAACGAAACCATCGCTGGGGAACGGTATCGACTTCAATTGACGCGATTGAGCCGAGCACTGCGCGAAAAACGGCCACAATACGAGCAGAGGCACAAAAAAGTGATTCTACAGCATGACAACGCTCGGCCTCACGTTGCCAAACCCGTTAAAACCTACCTGGAAACGCTCAAATGGGAAGTTCTACCCCACCCGCCATATTCCCCAGATATTGCGCCATCGATGGGACATGGTTTGACTGATCAGCAGTTCCGCTCATATGAAGACATCAAAAAATGGCTTGATTCGTGGATAGCCTCAAAAGATTAACACTTTTACTATAACGGTATTCGAGCCCTGCCAAAAAGATGGGAAAAAGTTGTACCTAGCGATGGCCAATACTTTGAATGATTCATTTGTAATCATTTTTTCGCAATAAAGTTGCATTTTCATCAAAAAAGAACTTACATTCTTTTACATTCATTTCTGACAATGAGCGAACCCTAAACAAAAAAACAGGAATCAACGAGACTAGGCTTCAAGAGAGAAATTGAATGAAATATTGAATTGAACGCACCACTTAAGACGCCCTATGAACTTGAAGTCGAAGTTGATCGCCTCGTTGAAATTGTCCCGTGGAATAATACTCCCTATTAAAGAAAAAAGTGGCTTAAAATATCCACCGGAAATAAAAGAAATGATAAAGGAGAAAAGAAAAACGCTTAAGAAATGGCAATAAAGTCGTGCATCACTTGTGTAACCTGCCAAAGCAGACTATTAGGAATTTTAAAAACTGTGCAATAGATACTTACCCGTACCATGAAAGCCTGACAGTAGAGAAAGAGTCCAATTATTTTACTTTGGGAAGCTGTAAAAGGCACGAAAACACCTAAAATCTCTACACCGCCAATCAAGAAGAATCATGACGAACGAGCGTGAGGAGACAAAGGGAAAGCGGACATTTTGGCAGACCATCTAGAAAAGACTTTTAAGCTATTCGATGGTCATGCGCTTATTCATAATATATTAGAAATTAGAACTTTTGAAAGCTCCTGGTTACGACTTAATAACTGAAGAAGTTCTAAAAATATTGCCTAGAATAGCATTAATCAAGTTTCTCTGTATTATAAACGCTGCGCTTTGTTTGGAATGCCTCGGAATTTATAATGGTACTAAAACCAAAAAAACCGCCTAATGGCAACAAGTCTTGTAGACCCATGTCGCTTCTCCCAATTATATCCAACATTTTTGAGAGGATATTACTCAAGCCCTGATCATCAGTTTGGTTCGGAAGCAAGCATTGACCAGATATATGCAATAGAATCACTGACGTAATTCTGAAAACTCTTAAAGGAAGATTTGCTCAAGCGTATTTCTTGATGTCTCGCAAGCCTTTGTGATAATGTGTGGCATGAAGGCTTGAAGTTCAAATTATGACAGGTTCTGCCTGTACATATAATATACTGACAATATATATCAGGATTAGACTATTCCTTGTCAGACACGGAAACGAATACTCGCAATTCAAAGGAATTTCAGCTGTCGTACTGCAAGGAAGCGTACTTGGTCCCCTTCTGTATCTTCTATAAGAAGAAGGCACCGTCTTAGCTACGTTTGCCGACGTCACTGCTATCCTAGCAATACTCGTAGGTAAAACGATTGAAGAAACAATTCTAAAACTATAAACCGCTTAATTTTTTTTAAAATGTTTTCCACCGCTTGAAACTGTGTTCTTGGAATTTTGAAGAGCCCAGTGATGGAGTGAAAGGAGAATATATAGAACCAGATTGGAGAGGCAAGGAAAGATAGTAAAATAACGATGCTCTTTCATTTTAAATCTTTGAAAGTTATAGGTCTCTGGAAATACTAAAGAATGCAGGCTGTTTCACATTCGCGTTAATTTATTGCCGAATAATCCGCGCACAAAGCAGACACATACGAGTATGTACTCATGTGCAGAATAAACAAACTCATGAATTGTGGAAGAATGCTTTAAAAATTGTTTCTAAATTACTCGTAGAAATTAATTGTTTACTCGGGACTATTTTGATATGAGTGTCGGGGTTAACCTTCACACGTGCAGTTACAGACGAGACGCCATCGGTTGTTGATACAAATGAGAGTAAAGCTAACAACTGCTATATGTTGTCAATAAATATTCTCACAAATAATGTATCGGCTGTTAGAAACCTTCCCAATAACAATAATGACAAGAACAAACAAAGAACAAACGCTGTATTTTTATTTAAGCTCACCACTATACGGCAGGTGGGTAGGGTGCAGCTTGACTGCTTAAGGGTCGAGGGTGAAGAGTGGATGTACATTAGACGCACTGCACCTACATGGTGAATTATCTTAACTGTGATAGTTATACATAGTACATTCTGGATAAAAAACTTGCTCTGTGGCCTCAGGTTTTGAGATGAAAAAGCAATGAAAATGAAGTTACTAAACCATGTCTAGTGAACAAGCTAACTGACTGGATATATTTCAGATATTTGCTGGAGGAATGCATCGAACTAAGTGCAACAATCGATACAATAGAGCAACTAGAAAGTGAAGTACATACTTTCACCCTAAATATACAAAAGGCTGCTTGGGCTGCAACGCCTGAATCAAATAGCAAAGTAAAAAGAAACGTATACTTACTTACTTTAGGTGGCGCTACAGCCCGGGGTTGACCTGGGCCTCAACCAATACGCCTCTCCAGTTAGCGCGATCTTTGGCTAACTGCCTCCAGTTGCGCACTCCAAGTTGGTTGAGGTCCCCTTCCACTTGTGCGCGCCACCTAAGGCGAGGTCTTCCTCTACTGCGTTGTCCCTCCGGGTTGGAATCGACGACTCTTCGGGCCGGAGCGTCCCAGCCATCTTAGACGACTGATGCGCACTTTTCTGTCGAGGTCGATATCGCTGCACAACTCGTAGAGTTCGTTGTTAAATCTTCTCCTCCAAAGTCCGTCAACGCAAACGGGACCAAAAATCACTCGAAGAATTTTGCGTTCGAAACGACCAAGAAGATCTTCATCCGCTTTTGCTGGGGTCCATGCTTCTGCGCCATAGAGCAGGACAGGGATGATAAGGGTCTTATATAGAGTCTCCTTAGTGTTTCTTAACAAGGCCTTACTAATCAATTGCCGTCTTAGGCCAAAGAAACAGCGGTTGGCAAGTGTAATTCTTCGCTTGATTTCTGCTGAGGTGTCATTATCAGAGTTTACAGCGGAGCCGAGGTAGACAAAGTCCCTAACTACCTCAAAATTGTAGCTGTCTATCGTGACGTTCTGTCCGATTCATCGATGTTGTGTGTCCCTTCTTGTTGACAGCATATATTTTGTTTTACCCTCATTCACCACTAAACCCATTTTTGCCGCTTCTGCACTAATACTTGCAAACGCACCAGTGACAGCTCGCTGTGTTCTGCCAATAATGTCAATGTCATCAGCGTATGCAAGAAGTTGCACAGACTTTTGGAAAATTATGCCCCTGGTGTTGGCTTGTGAGTTTCGCATAATTTTCTCGAGAATGATGTTGAAGAAGTCACATGACAGCGCGTCACCTTGTCTAAATCCTTTTTTGACATCAGAGGTCTCGGTGAGATTGTTTCCAACCTTTATGGAGCAGCGAGCGTTCTCCATCGTCATTCTGCACATCTGACAAGTTTGGCAGGGATGCCAAAACTAGACATGGCTCTGTATAGCTCGTCTCTATAAATGCTGTCATATGCGGCCTTAAAATCGATAAAAAGATGATGAGTATCGATCTGGACTTCTTGGGTTTTCTCCAGGATCTGCCGTAGTGTGAATAAGACCCCACTGATAGGGACCTATCAGATCTTCGATGAATGGTTTCAGGCGCTCACATAGTACAGCAGACATGATCTTATACGCAATGTTCAGGAGACTGATGCCTCTATAGTTGGCGCAGTTTAGAGGGTCTCGTTTCTTGTGGATCGGGCAAACGATGCTGAGGTTCCATTCATCAGGCATATTTTCTTTTGACCAAATCTTGGAGACGAGTTGGTGTATGCTCTCCACCAGGTCATCTCCCGCCGCCTTAAACAGCTCGGCAGTTAAGCCGTCCGGTCCAGCAGCCTTGTTTGATTTAAGCTTAGATATTGCTATCCTCACTTCATTTTGGTCAGGTGGACGGAAATCTTGGCTTTCATCGTCCAGGTTCAATGGTTCATAAAGAAACGTATATCCCAAAGAAATATGCGACATAATATCTGAAAAGAGGAGAGCTCGTAAACGCTGGCAACTGACGAGAGCGTCAAGTGATAAAAATAGACTTAATAGTTTAAACAATAAGCTTAGAAAAAAGATCACAGAATTAAAAAATGCGTCGGTGGAAAGATACCTTACAAATCTGACAGACGATGCTGGTACAGAATACTCACTATGGAAGGCTACAAAAAAAATTAAAAGACCAAGGGCATACATTCCGCCAGTTAAAAACAGCAGTGAAAACTGGGCAAAAACAAACAAAACAATTTGCTGAATATCTTGAAAGCGTCTTTTAGCCATATGAAGATAATGATTATCTCCAACAAATGGAAGAAATGTGCGAAGATGAGAGGTTAATCCCAGCAGTAACCTCTAATGAAATAGCCACAGAAATAAAAGAGAAGATCGACCCGAAAAAAGCCCCGGGTGAAATTCTGAAAAAACTGCCTAGAAAAGGTATGAAAAAAAAATAGCACAGATAATAAATGCAGCGTTCAGACTAAGGTATGTTCCACGCATGTGGAAGGTCACGGAAGTTATTATGGTACCAAAGCCGGGAAAATTACCCAGTGGAGTTACCTCATATCGTCCATCGTGCCAATACTGTCAAAACTAAATTCTTCTGAAACAACTCCATCCGATTATAGAAGAAAAGGCACTTATACCAAACCATTAATTTGGATTCAGAAATAGGTACTCCACTATAGACCAGGTCCACAGAATAACTGACAAAATAGAAAAAGCCTTAGAAGAAAAGCAAATATGCTCTACCATCTTCGTTAATGTAACACAGGCTTTTGATAAAGTCTGGCACAAGGGATTGGTCCATAAAATGAAAAAATATCTTCCAAAACAATACTCAGAAATACTGGAGTCATATATAAAGCAGCGATTATATACAATTAAGCAAGAAAATGAGTACTCCGCATTAAAATGTATACGATCTGGAGTACCGCAAGGTAGTGTGTTAGGGCCTGCGCTGTTCCTCCTATACACGAACGACCTACCACAAAATGACGAAATTACTGTTGCCACATTTACAGACGATACTGATGTACTTGTTGTCTGAAAACTGTGCAGAAAGTTACCGAAAAACTACAAAGGACAGTAAATAAAATATCTGAATGGACCAAAAAATGGCAAATACAATTAAATGAACTGAAGTCAATCCATGTTTACATAAATAACAAAGTAGTTCTGCATTCGAACACAGCTAAGTACTTAGGCATGACTTTAGACGCGAAGCTGGAAACCTCATGTCAAGAAAAAACATGACGAACTAAACATTCGATATAAAAAAATGTATTGGCTAATTGGGAGGTATTCATGTCTCTCAATATATAATAAACTGCTTCTCTATAAGCAAGTTTTAAAGCCAATATGGACATATGGCCTTTAGCTTTGGGGGTGCACAAGTAAGACGAACCTACAAAGCATACAATGCTTTCAATATAAAGTACTACGCAATATTGTTAATGCACCATGAGACATAGGGATCTAAAAATTGAAATGGTAGAGGACGAGGTCAGGAAGGTCGCAAGAAGACATGAAGGTAGGCTTCGCAACCATTCTAATTTAGAAGTAGTCGAACTACTTAATAATAACAATCTAGTTAGAAGATTACGAAGAATAAAACCATTCGAACTAGTTAACTAGGAGAAAATATAAAAAAGAAATATATAACATAATCACCCGAACAAAGTGATAATGAGTTAAAAAACAAACACACCAAAGTTAGTTCCTTATAACATAAATTTGCAAGTATTAGACAAAAGAAATTACTGATTAGTTTAACGACTAGGTGCGATTATTGGAAGGATGGTAACACCATGCTTTCTCCGGGTGTTTTTAGTGGGTAGGTCAAGTCCCACACTATCGCAAATCTCGCATGCAATGTCTTTCAATATTTTTGACCCAGCTACACGCAAAAAAAAAATAAAACCATGTCGACTAAAACAAAACAGTATTGGAAATAGCGATTTTTCGTGGAGTAAAGTTGGTACATATAAAGGGTTACTCAATGCAGACATCTGTCAAATCCATCTGTCGTCCATAGTGACAGTAAGTTAGTTCTTGCCTTTCCATTTTTCAATATGGATCGTTTAGCCACCGCTCAACGCATTGAAATTGTTGCGTATTGCCACAGAATGACCATAGAATGCGCAGTACATACGCTGATGGGGTGCTGGAAAATCAACAAGTTGATGCCGATTTTTCGAACAAAATCTTCTTTAGCGATGAGGCCTATTTATCGCTCGACGTCTACGTAAACAAACAAAATTGCAGAATTTTGGGTTCTGAGAATCCAAATGTGGACGTTGAGAGACTTGAGTTTGGTGAGCGGTGTGAACCGGCAGCGTGATCAGGCCTTATTTTTTTTAAGTCGACGAAGGAGCCTCTGTTACGGTGAATTCTCTGTGCTACGGTCAAATGATAACGAACTTTTTTTTGGCCTTAGATTGAAGACGTATGTGGTTACAACAGGACGGGGCTACGTGTCACACAACAAAGGCAAATTTGACTCTACTGTATTAAAAGTTCCCCGAGATTTAGCAACAACAATTGACCGTTGGATGTCTTTGTATGGGGCTATGCTAAAGATCGTGTCTATGCAGACAATCTCCAAACTTTGGAGAACTTAAAAACTAACATCCATGAAGTTATGTTCGTAATAAAGTCAGAAATGTGTCAAAAAATCACCGAAAATTACCTCACAAGAATCGAAGTTTGCAAAACTCTCGTTGCGGCCATTTAAACGATATTGTATTCCATATACGCGTATAATGGCAAACTAAAAATCCTAAAGCACAAAGTGAATGACCCTGTGCATTACATGTGTAAACATATTTCGCCAAAAGCTGTGACACGATTTGTAAAATTCCAGTATCGTTTCCAAAATAAGGTACATCACGATGAATTCTACCTTATGACAGCTTTGTTCAAAGCTTCTTTGTTTTCCAACTGCTATAAGTATTGTAGTATGCGAGCTACGGCTCGAGTAGATAAAACGATATTCTGTGAAATTAATTTCTTTATTTTCTAGTCTTTAGAACAATTCAGGTTCACACTATACTATTCTTCGCAATTCTTTTCTTACAATGTCTCTTTCCTCTCAAATCACTTTATCTCCTTTCAATTACTTAATTCACAAATCCAAACTAATTACTTCTTCTTGTTAAATCTCAACTTTCAATTTATCACAAAATTACAACTTTGCCCATTATCACTTTTCTAATCTCTTCGCCACAGTTTAGAAACTACTGCCCCCTTTTTGATCGCCATCTGTCCTTATATAGCAGAAGTTTCTGATAGCCAGAAACTTCTAGCAAATTCTTCGACCACTGGAACAAGAGAAATTCCAAGATGACAATCATTCTTGGAGTTATAATTCCCTCTCATCCGTGATATTATCCGTCTCTTTCGTAGACATGAACTGTGGAAACCGCAGACACGAACCTCGAATGAAAGGACAGTTCGAACCAGAATTCTGCCAGAATGAAAAGTCACTTCGGAATTTGTTGCATCATACTTTTAGGGAGCGTAGTTATTATTATGCTACAGTATATTAATTTCAATTCATAACTTGTACTGCATTACCTTCCAGATAACAGTAGATTAAGTCAATATCCACATGACTGTTTATCCGTCTGTATGTATGTCACATTTTTGGACCCGTAATTTTGAACTAGAGAAATAAAATGTCATACATCAACTGTGTAGTTGCAGCCAGCAAGGTTTATTCAGCCCAAGTATCTCCTTATACGAGTAGCCCATGAATAAAATTATTCTTTTGGATGCCCGGATTTATAACATTTCTTATTAAATTTTGCTATTTTCAGTTCCCTTTGACTGAGTGTTTTACCTTCCAATCTGCAGCGCAGAGATGCATTTGACTAACCGCACGCACTACAGACATAACCCTAAATAACATACATAGTTCAAACACATCGCAAAGCAATCATTTCCTCGCTGTTGTGATCATTACTCAAAAGATACATAGTTACAAACAAATCTATATCTAACTATCTAATTTGTCAATCTATTCAAATCGTCTCAATGCAGAGAATATTTGCCATCCACATACAGTGACTTCAATTCGATCGATTTAATCTTACAGGCCCCAATAATATTCGATTTATACTCAAATTCCATTTGTGCTAATGTCCGGCGGTTTATATTTGCCATAGAACCATTGCATTAACTGTTTATGCATCAAATTACAATTACTCGTATTTGGAAAACCCAATCGAAGCGAATGCATGCAAACATCTCCACAAACCAAAACCCCAAGAATCTCTTTGCGAAAATGTCAATGCAAATGTATCATCCACCCTTCCAGCCCCTGTCAATGACAATAAGGCAATAATATGTGTATGTCCTCTTCGGGTGCCGGAATTTAGGTCAAAAGTAGAAACTGAACATCCATGCTCGGTCAATATTTATCCCATTTGCATAACATCAAACAGGACTTAACTTTTGATCAAACATTTCCTTTTCGATATTATTTTGTATTCTCACACTCTCACACTGGATTTGTATTCTCGCGTTGCAAGGTTTATTCAACCCTTGCTCTCTCTCATATCATAGAATTCTGACAGACATGCATATTCGTATCTCTTGGGGACACAGGAAGAAAAATAATATAACACAAGGACTACTACAGTGCAGATAAATCTTCATTTAAACCTAGCTGTAGGTACGAGTATCTATGGATGTACCTGTCCACTTGGATAGTTGACAGCCTCTACTGCCTGTATCTACTCGTATCCACCCCTTGAATGGGAAGTGGATAGATGTTGGCGGCTCGGTGATCAATTTCACATGGAAGCTGATGTTCGTAATTTTTCTTCTCAAAGTCTTGTACAATCAAAATTACGACATACAGGACACATATGGTTGTGAAATTTTATGCAACCACTAACATCTATGGAATTACCATTCCAATGTCATTATCACATTCAATCTAGAATAATGTCAGCTGGGACTACATGAAAGAATAAAAGCAAAATGAAATATTGAAGTGTACTCGTAGATGTAGAAAGTTTGATATGTAGAGAGCCATTGAAACTATTGACAGGTTGTGGATGAATTCATTCATGGAACCATAAGTGTTTCAGTATATTGGTGAGGAAAAGAAATCCAGTGAGCCCCAACAATACTAAACGCAATTACGTTTTACGCGACTCGTCGCAATTCATGAGAAATTAAAATCTCTGACAATCAAAGCTTTTCCGATCTTGTTAAGTTTTTCAAAATAACGGTGGGCCATCTGCTGGTTTATTTTTAAACTTCATGTTATTTTGACACTGACAGCGTCAGAATGACAGCATCAATCTCCGCGGTACGAAATGAATCGATTTACGCTTGAAGAACGTTGGAAACTTATTTCCAAAGTTAGTGCTGTGCTGCTGGAACAATTCGAATTTTGAAAAGAAATTTCGGTCGAAATAATGCACCAACCATGCCTGCTATACGAAAGTTTGTAAGGAAAGTTCATGAAATTGCCATGCTAATTGATAGCACAAGTTGTTCTCGTGTTCGTCTAGTGCGCTCAGCAGATAATATTGCTCCTATTGCCGAAACTGTCCCCAAATCGTCACAGATCTCAGCAACTGAATATTAGCCGCACTAGCCTGAGGAAAATTATGCAAAGACCTCAGATTATTCCCTTACAAGGTCCAACTGACTCAGGAATTGAAGCAAAATAATCACCCCTCTGCTTCGTTTCTCTGTTTGGGCTTTAGAGCAGCTCGAAATTGATTTAGATTTTGCTAAAAAAAAATCATTTTTTCGGATGAAGCGCATTTTTATCTCGGCGGTGAACAAGCAAAACTGCCGTATTTGGGCTCGGAAAACCCACACTTAGTCGTAGAGAAGCGAATACATCCTCAGCGCGTGGATGTTTGGTGTGGTTTGTGGAATGGCGGCATTATTGGCCCACTTTTCTTTGAAAATGAAAATGGCAACAACGCTGCGGTCAACGGAGAGCGCTACAGAGCCGATTTTTTCAAGAAACAGAGGAAATTAATTTTTTCAAAAAACTGAGGAAATGAACATAGACGATCTCTGGTTCCAGCAAGATTGCACTACGTGCCATACAAGCAATCCAACAGTCGATCTTTTTCGCACTAAATTCAATAATCATGTAATCAGCCGTTTTGGTGATATTGCTTGGCCTCCGGGGAGTTGCGATTTGACGCCGTTGGGCTTTTTCTGACGGTTGCCGTTAAGAATCGTTATTATGCTGACAATCCAAAAGCGATTCAGGTATTTCAGCACAATATTAATCGAGCTATTCGTGAAATAGAGCCCCGAACCATACAAATTATGTTTGCAAAATTGGGTTAACTGGATGGTATACTGCCAAGCCAGCCGCAGCAGACAATTAAATGAAATTACTTTTCGTAAATAATCGGAAAGTGTACTCTCTTCAATAAAGTAAAAAACTTCGGAAAATATTGAATAGGTTTTTTTTGTATAGTAATTTTAAAAATAAACCAACAGCTGGCCCACCCTTTATTGAGCGTGTAAGCTCTGCCCTTCCTGAACTGTAATATCAATTCCGTCATCTAGCTCAGGTGGAAGTTAACACAGCGTCACCTAAGTCTTTAATTAAATAGCGGTTCAATTATATTTAGATTCCATCTTCTTGGAATCTCCAGTTGTCGCAGGAACATGTTCAATCAAAACGAGATTGCCTTCATTATACTAACGTCACCTTTTTGTTCAGAATCGCCGAATCTTCGATTCTACTTCCATTGTTCAGCTTCTACGCTACGGGTATAGTTCGACGACTCAGTATATCAATTAAATGAATCATCAGTTTGGTTTTTTTTTATAATCTTGTCTCAGCACCTCAAGATGTTTGTAGATGCCTGTTGATTCTGCTTTTGAATTGGCGATTAAAGGCTTGAACTAACCGTAGCGTTGCTAGAAACAGACAAGCGCTCCTACTTTCTAGCATTGGCTTATCTAGCCCATGATATCATAGACCCTCTTCCTGGACCCAATATGGTAAGACTGGTCGCAGATGCTGAAAGATGTAAAACTGGAATCATAGTTGGCTGTGATGCTAATCCTCACCACTCCGCTTGAGGTAGCTCTGACATCAACGAAAAGAGTGAGTTGCTTTTTGACTGTACTTTAAAAACTAACCTCATTTTGTGTAAAATCTGCCCATTGGTTTACAAAATATCCGTAAAACTAACTGGCTCAAATATTGGGAAACGAATAAAGAAATTGGTTACCTCTGATACTCTAAAGTTCCCGAACAATCCTCAAGAGCTTGATTGTATGGTTAAGGACCTTACCTTGGCCCTCAATAAAGCGTTGTCTTCCTCTTGTCCTTTGGTTAGGGTTAGGGGTAAGAAAAAAATACACTGGTGGATTTCTGATCTAGGACCACTTAGAAATACTTGTAGGAAACTTTTCAACAAAGGCAAAAGCACAAGATATGCATCTGACTGGAATTCGTACAAAGAATCCCTGAAAACATATAAAAAAGGACTGAGGAAAGCCAAATGTAATTCTTGGAGACTCTTTTGTGGTAAAATAGAACAATCTTCTGAGGCACCTAGCCTAAGAAAAATCCTCTCGGCAAATCCTCCAGCTATTTATTAAAAACAGATGGGTCTTGGACAACTTCTAGTGTAGATACTTTCAATTTGCTTATTAATACACACTTCCCAAGTAATTCCCTGACTGCCAACAATATTGACTCTATCAAGTCAAATACTCAAACAACCAACCTCTCAAGTCTAATTGCGCAGGGCAAACTCCTTTGTGCACTACATAGCTTCAAGCCATAGAAATCCGCTGGACCAGTATAACACCGGCTGAACTACAAATTTTTTTTTTTTTTTTTTTTTTTTTTCCGAGGGTAGGTAAAAAATCTTCATGAAGACACTATGAGGATCGGTAGCGCGTGCTCATAGTAGTGTGAGATTTTTACTCACTAAAAAGACCTCCCTTTGTGATAAATTTCTTTGATTACTGCAACTAAGTTTTGACTTATCCAGCAGTTTTTCTTTCACGTATTGAGATCGTTTGGCAGGTCCCTTTCCATTGAAAGTTCCTGCTTGTTCCGCAAATTAGGCGCGGTTTCTTGCTATCGCGTTAAATCGAAAGGTTTAGTCCTTTGTAGACGACGCAGTAGATTCCTCTCATCTAGAATTCGAAGGACTTCATTGTTAACGTGTCCTTGTAATCTGTCTTTATGCTTACGCGCGAAGTTTTTGATTTCATATTCGACTGTCGCAATTCCTAAATCTCTATGGATATCGCTATTTCTAATAAACCACGGTGCATTAACTATTGATCTTAGCACTTTATTTTCAAAAGTTTGTAAAATATTGACATTACTTATTTTGGTACAACCCCAAAGTTGTATTCCATATGTCCATATCGGCTTTAGCACTTGCTTGTATAAAAGCAGTTTGTTCTCTACATTAAGCTTGGAATGTTTTCCAAGTAACCAGTACATTTCTCTGTATTTGGTTTCGAGTTCTTTACGTTTTTTCTTCACGTGCGTTTTCCACTTCAGCTTAGCATCAAGTGTCATTCCAAGATACTTAGCCTCGTTTGCAAACGGAATTTGAACCGAGTTTGAAAAGATGGGCAAATTATTTATTTTCTTATAAGTAAAATTGACATGAACAGATTTGTTTTCGTTTAAAGCTAGTCGCCAAATCTTTGTCCATTCATTTACTTT
This sequence comes from Pocota personata, assembly GCA_963082735.1. Classification (NCBI taxonomy): domain Eukaryota; kingdom Metazoa; phylum Arthropoda; class Insecta; order Diptera; family Syrphidae; genus Pocota; species Pocota personata. Next base: position 38,003,016 of record OY720431.1, read on the forward strand.
ATTCAATGCTTCTTGCAATTTTTCAGTCGATTCTTCGATCGTTTTACCCGTTGCCAGGATGGCAGTGTCATCGGCAAATGTAGCTAAGACGGTGCCTTCTTCTTGCGGTATATCGCGAGTATATAATAGGTACAAAAGCGGTCCAAGGACACTTCCCTGCGGCACCCCAGCCCTTATTTCTTTAAATTCCGAATATTCGTTTCCGTGTTTGACTCGGAAAAGTCGATTCGTCAAGTATTTTTCTAGAATATTATATAAGTGTTCCGGCAGAACTTGTCGTAATTTATATTTCAAGCCTTCATGCCAGACCTTGTCAAAAGCTTGAGAAACATCAAGGAATATGCTCGAGCAAATCTTTTTTTCTTCGTAAGCTTTTTCAATTAAATCAGTTATTCTATGCACTTGGTCTATTGTTGAGTGCTTGGTTCTAAACCCAAACTGGTGATTGGGAATAAGAGATCCTTCTTCTATAACCGGCTGTAATCGCTTAAGTACTATTCTTTCGAAAACTTTAGACATAATCGGCAGCAGCGAAATAGGTCTATACGATTTTTTATCATTCGGTGGTTTTCCTGGCTTCAGAATCATTATTACTTCCGCGACTTTCCATTGACTCGGAACATATTCTAATCTTATCGCTGCGTTTATAATGTAAAGAAACTTAACTAACGCTTTTCTAGGTAACGATTTAAGAAGCTCTCCTGTGATTAGGTCGTATCCAGGAGCTTTATTCGGTTTCAGTTTCTTTATTTCTTGTTGAAGTTCGGTCAGCCTTGCATTTCTTACTGTGTAATTGTGAAATGCTATATCCGACGCATTATCATTTTCAGCAAGCGCTTGCCCATCAAATGGTTTAAATGTTTCTTCTAAATGGGCGGCAAAGACTTCTGCTTTGTCCTTATCATTATTGGCCCATTCGTTGTCATTTCTCTTGATTGGGGCCGCTTGTATTTTCGGTTTTTTAATGCCTTTTATAGCTTTCCAGAGCGAATAATTGGAATCTTTGTCCGCTGTTAAGCTTTCAATGCTGGTTTGTATTGTCCGGTTTTTAAAATCAATAATGGCCTTTTTTAGCAAGTTACACAAGCGATTCAAATGAATGAAAATGGCTGAACTACAAATGTCATCTGACATTATCCTGCCAGTTCTAAAAAAATATATTTCAGAGCTGTCTGGATCTGGTCCATATTCTGCATATACGGAGAGAAGTCAATGTGGTATTCATACCCAAAGCTGGTAAATATTTACAAGCTAGTCCAAAAGACCTCAGACCAATTAGTCTATCATCATTCCTTCTAAAAATACTAGAACCACTGATTGGTATCGGGAGCGGAGGCTGAGGGTTGTGATGTTATTGTATGTGCGGACAACGGGGCTATAGCAATCTCTGGTAAACTCCTCATTACCTTAAAAGTGTTCATACAAAACACTTTGAATAAGCTATCTATGTGGACAGCTCGGTGTGGTCTAGTAGTGAATCCCAACAAAACTGGACTAGTCCTCTTCTCAAGGAAATATAAAATCCCACCTATTGAGCCTCCATCCCTTAATGGAACAAGCTTAATTTTCAACGAAGCAAAATATATGGGTCTTATGTTGGATAGGAAACTAAGCTGGAAACCTAATATACAAGAAAGAGTTAAGAAAGCCACTGTCGCATTATTCTCTTGCAAAAAAGCCATTGGGAACAAATGGGGCTTTCACTCTCTACGTCAACCCATTAAACCTAACCTAACCTAACCTAACCTAACCTAACCTAACCTAACCTAACCTAACCTAACCTAACCTAACCTAAGTCCAACGTTCAGCTTGTCTGTGCTTTAGCGCAGCACTGCGAATAACACCTTCCGCAGCTATGGACATTCTTTTTCATTTAACACCCTTTGACATTTATGGCAGGCAAATGGCACCTAACTAATTATTCGCCTTAAAGCTACCCCACAGTGGTCCAAAAAAGTATATGGCCACATCACCATCTTAAAAAAGTTTAATATCTTCCCTGAAGATATTGACTACTGCTCAAGTTAAATTTTGACAAAAACTTCCAAATTACCATCACTTCCAGAGCATTCTGGGAAGAACTTGGTTTTACGAAAGACAAGTCGTTACATTTTTATACCGACGAAGGTTCAAAAACTAACAACTGGGTAGATGGTGGTGTCTTCTCTGATAGACTTAATTTAAATCACGCTTCTCGTCTCCCAAACCACTGTAGTGTGTTCCAGACGGGGATAATGGCAATAAGGGAAGTCTTGTCTTGGCTAAAGAAAAACGTGATATCGACTGTTGATATCCGCATCTTTTCAGACAGCCAAGCAGCAATCAAATCCTTGAAATCATCTTCAATAAATTCCTTGATAGCTCTAGACTGCCGATCGTCTCTTATAGAGATGGCGGAGTAGTTTAATATTCACCTAATTTGGGTGCCGGGGCATAGGGAAGGCTGACGAACTTGCCAGACATGGAACAACAATACCCATCCTTCCAAGCAAAAGTTCATTGGGTTTGCCTATCGCTACATGCAAACTCAAATTAAAGTTGGATGCTATTGAAAGGACAAAATCTAGGTGGACAAGTGGTACAACTTGTCTAGCGACAAAACAGATTTGGACTATGCTGGATCTGAAACGCTCTAAGAATTTGATTTCTCTCAATAGAATGCATATCAGCGCTGTTGTAGGTGTCATTACTGGATACTGTCTAATAGGCAGGAATCCAACAAGGCTTGGTGTCTTCTCAAATGATTTCTGCAGAAGCTGCATGGACGACGACTCTCGCCCAAAGAAGGAAACTCCACCTAGGAGCCTTCTGTTTAAACGCCCTAAATAAATCTGAATAAAATGGACCTTACGGATCTTCTACGCTTCATCAGAAGCTCCAAATGGTTCAACTAGTAGGCTAGAAGCCGCTTCCCAAACCCATGTGGTATCACAATGGACCTATTACTGGTCTAAGTGTGTTGGCTTTCTTTTTTTTTTTTTGATTTCGCCAGGGATGTGCATTCTTCATAGATACTAATAGCCCGAGTGCTACTAGCATGCACGATTCGCAAACCTGAGTAATCGCAAACCAAGAATACGCCTACGTACTAACCACACACCCTACACACTTCAACCACTCTCCCCGCGGGACTCCCGTTAGGTATTACTTCGCGGGGCTGATTAACTAAATTCTCCGGAGTTGGTGTTTCTCCCAATGCTGTTTGTAGTGCTTCTCTTTGTAGAAGAAAACGTGGGCAGTGAAAGAATACATGCTCCACGTTTTCGGGAGTATCACTGCACGATGGACAAGCGGGGGATTCATCGTTCCTATACTGATATAGATATGACCGGAAACAACCATGTCCCGTAAGCAGTTGTGTTAAATAGAAGTTAACTTCACCATATCTGCGGCTTATCCAAGTCTTTAAGTTCGGGATAAGGCGGTAAGTCCATCGGCCCTTGGAAGAAAGGCTCCAGCGTTGCTGCCACTCTATCAAACTTGTGCTTCTTCCTATAGTGTCCGGTTCCCCGTGAGTTAGTCGTCCCTCAAGTCTGCACTCTAAAAACTTTTTCTGCAGTTCTTCCGCCAATATATCAATTGGGAACATTCCTGCGATAACGCAGGCTATATGGTCCGTGTTGGCTTTCAGCTGGCAGCCACCTTAACCTAAGCTAACCTAAGGCTTGAACTCCAAAGTTGACTTCCCCTTTAGCAGAAGGAGGATTGATAAAGGTATGTTCGCGCGGCCCTGGTGTCATACCTAGTAAAACTCACACCATTGAGGTGTTCAGAACATCTGCCATGATAGTATAGGCATAGATCTGCTACCAATCTTCGGTGATCCAATGATTGAAGATTGGAAATTATTGCAGAATCTTCTATTAAGCGAATTGCTCCTCTCTGTATAACAGGAGCACTATAAAGTATCTCTCTGCTCTAAATAGATAACACAACTTCATGGATACCGATTTTACAATATTGTAGTGGCATGTTATACAACAGTTGACTGTGAGGTTGGATAATTTGGCTGTGAAACAGTAGAAGAATTCTTCTTGGAAAAGGCATTGAATTGTGTTTTCGTCACATTGAAGTCGACTTAGCTTGTATTTTCTCAGATTTTCTGTATCTCTGACAATGTGATGTATTTGCATTCACGGGCATGCTATTAGAGCAAGATGAAATTAGGGTATTGTCATGGGCGGAACTAAAGATCTTATTATTTGTTGATTCTAGTGGGTCATTAATATGGAGTAGAAATAAAATTGGTGATAGTTCCGCCCTATCTCTATCCGATCGGCTGCCAGCGAAGTTGAAGCCGACTGGATATTGAGGGAAGCTCTCTTTACACGCCACTTTAGGGTCTTCTGCTGATCTAAGCAGGCTACCATCATCGACTTTATTATTATTTATTTTGAGTTTCGTTTCCATGAATAGCTTAAAATTGGGTGGTTGACCTGCACATAGAACCGCGGTATGCAAGCAAGAACCAGAGATCGCCTGGTATTGATGTCCTGCCATTTAGAACTTAGCAATCATTAGCACGATTTTGTCATACCTTGACATAAGATTTTGGTTTGTGTTTGGTTTTAAAAAGAGAACGAATATATTGCTCAAGCTCCAAACATAAAGTATCTTTCAGTCTACTCTACGCACAGCCTCTACCTCTCCGTAGCAAGCAATTTTATTAAAATTTCACTCTGTCGCATTCTCTGCACTAAAAAGTCAAATATAAGCACTGCTTACCGAGGTCACGCATTAAACCGACAACCTACTAACTATTTAAATGATTAAACACCAAAAATTCAACAAATTAACACCACAGTAGTTCCCAAAAGGACACCCAAAAACTCATACCATTTGAGATCATTATACAAAAACTTTCCACTCTGCAGCGATAACACACATAGACACTAGGATGAGATAATGATTTTGTCACAAGTATAATACAACTAAAAATGACAAAATTCCACCTCCAGGCCCAGTGGGACCGATTCATTTACACTCTCTATATGCATGAGAGAATAAAATTTAATAATTCATTGTAATTATTTCGACCACAGTCATCGCCCACCGAATTCGTTTAAATGAGTTATGAGTCCATTGGCCGTGGCTCATTCCATTACCAAAACGCTGTGCTTTCATAAAACGTTCCCAAAACCCCGGAAGAGGAGAGATCATCGCTAACAATTTTGTAAAACTTCAATTTAGTTGCAGGACACTACCGTCATAGAGAGTCCACCTTAATGACTTATATCCCCTTTTTGAAATGCCAGCCCTTATGGTGTCCGTGTACGGAATGGAATATTCCATAACAGATCCTGTTGCTGGACACAATAAATATTAAATAATATGATTAACCCAACCTGGCTACCGAAAAGGATGATGAAGTCCAGCGTGAAGTGGAAATTTAAACGTTTACCGGAAGCCCGAAAATGTGGGCGTTAGTATCCCTGTTTCATTGCACAAAAACACAGTGGGCGGTGAGCTATTTGAATTTTATACGCTACAGTTTACATTACCATGTCCATTTCAAAGGATTGTAGGTAACTGTGGATATCACATTTAGTTGAAATTTTCCAATAGCCTCATCGTCACGCGGATGTGTGTTCAAGGGGAAATTGATTTACGCATCGAAACGTATCTAAAATGCATTTTCATTATCCGGCTGAATTTCATTATCCGTGAATAAATTAATGGACTGCAAGTGCGTTGAAATTCTATTTGATTACCATAACGTTTGAGTGCATTGAGTATAATTTTTGAATAAAACATAACCGATAGCATTGAGCCATAAATTATGGCATTCAGCCCCAAACAGGACTCACATAGTCAGCAGAATTTCAAATGATGAGAATTAAATTTAAACTGCGAATTATTGATTGCCTGCATGCAATCGGCCGGAAAGTCAAATCAATTTACATAGATACACAAAGTGCAGTTCATTTACTCGTATATCTCTTTTTGTATATCACTAATTAAAAAGGTTTAAATAAGCAGCGTTGGCTAGATTAAAGGGAGATTGTAATTATGGTCTTTCACAAGAAAAATCTAGTATCAGAGGCATGAAGATTCTAAGAAAAATGTTTGACCGAATGTTCCGAATGCGGGTAGAGTACTCGTAAGAGTCGGCACATTTTAGGAGCTGCAAAAATATTCAATAGGCAACGGATTGAATGTCTGAACCCAACTGACTTTGCAGTTCTTTGTATCGTCCCTTAAAAAAGTTTTGACAAATTGTTTACTGCAGAAGAGTAGAGCTTTCTCTGAATATTAGAAAAGTTTGCTGGATGGATGAACTTGTCGCTACCGCTTTATGCAGTTGCAGCCAACAGTCTTCCTCGAATAAATGTGTGTAGGTCGTTTTCACGATAGTCAGTCAGTGGAAAAAAGGGACGTGACCTACAAAACCATATCAAAGCCTTTGCTTCAAATGCAGAGAAAGCGGCGAAAAGGTATCAATTTTTTATTTTTTTTTTTGTTTTTGCTCTGTTTTTTAATTTCCAAGAAACTTGCTAAAAACTTGGACTCTTTATTGGTTGGTTTTTCTTAAAACTACCTAAAACTACTTAAAACTATCTAAGCTGCTTAACCTAAATTAAATATAATCAGGTTGATGAGCAATCTCTCGATTGGTCACCATCCCGATTGCGTCGATGGGCGCCTGGCAGTCGCCAACATGGTGCACATGCGCCGCCGGGACTCGGGCGAGGCCATAAGCGTCGGTCAAGTCTCGGTAGCACTCATTCATGTTGGCGAGCCCGGCCCCTCCCAAAGACCCCCTAAAATACGCTTAACTAACTTACAAAACTAGCTTAAAATTAAGGAGGATGTTACCTAGGTAACGCACCGACCCGGGAGACCGTGTCTGCCCTCACCTCTTCCTCAAGCCACCAAATTTCGGTGAACTGCTTTAAGGTATCGACAGTGTCCCTATCCGCAATTGCGGTATTAAAACGGAGGAGCTCCTGAGCATTGGCGGCGTACCCGTCGTGGATGAGCCGCTTATCCCTCGCTCCGTGGTGGCTGTGGTACAATACCGGCACACCATCTTTACTTTGGACTAACCCTTTCAATTCGGGTAATAACCACCCGAGCTCAGGTTATTAGCGTTGGCGATCGCCCTTGCAACGTGCCTTCGAATCACCTTAATTAGAAAATTGTCAATCCTATTCAATCGAGCTCCATCGTATAGGGTCTTGTTAGGATAATATTTTATGTACTCAGACTCGGGAGTTCTAAACAACCCTAGGCAGGTCCTGAGACACTGTCTCTCAAACACCCGAATCTTTTCCATATAGGAAGGCGCTATATTGAACCAAATGGGACAGCCATAAGCGATGATCGGCCTTATAAGGGCCACGTAGCATATGACCTTTACTCTGGAGACAAGTTGACTGCTGCGAAACAGTCTCCTTGTCAGAGCATAGGCCCTCTTGGCCCCAGAAACACAAGCATCTATATGTTTGTCAAAATATAGATACTGGTTAAGCCAGATGCCAAGTTATCTGACCACGCTTCGCACCGCCAATGGTTGTCCATTTTGTCCCATAATGGCTAATTTTCGCCAGTTTTTTCTGGTATCCCTAGAAGCCCTAGCCAATGGAGTTCTGAACAGGATTGTTTCAGATTTTTGGAAATTGATTTTCAATTTCCAATCATCGCAATACCTCTTAATTTGATCGAAGTCACGCTGCAACAGGATGTTGATGACCTCGACTTTTGGACCTGATCTGTACGCCACTAAATCGTCTGCGTACGCTATAGCATGTCTGAGGGAACCCACCAGATCACTCGTGTAAATATTAAACAAGATCGGAGAATTCACCGCTCCCTGTTGTAAGCCATTTTTAATTTCAAAGACTTTGCTCGAAGTCACATTGCCAGCTTTGACAACGAAATTCTTTCCCATAAGCATGTCATAAATCATATATAGCAAATGGCGAAAAGGTATGACTGTAGGAACTTGTGCACAATCACCAAGGATTTGATATTTGATCAGAAATTCTATAAGTATCCGGTAAAGAGTCTATGTCTAGGCATAGCTGATCTCGGATTTTTTTAGCGACGAATGAACTATCCGAAGTCGTAACCATCTGACATCGGCCCTCCCAGTAACACAGAGTATCTAACCGCGTTCAGAGCACTCAAGCTGTTGTTGAAATTCAAGGTATAACTTCACCTCAGAGCTTTCCATTCCGCACCAAGTACATATAGTACCGAGAGTACTTTCCGGACGAGTGGAAAACGATCTTCGCCCTTGATTCCCTTCTATCGACCATATTAACACGTTGCGGATCATTATAGAGTATTGTAGCTATTTATTGACTTCGAGCAGGCTTTCAGCGGCGTGGGCTAAAATTTTAATTGTCGTGCTCTGCACAAGATATTGTATCCCCGATTGTTTTATATTGAATCCCCGAAAAAAGGCTACTTACCGGCGTGTTAATTATAGCGCAACGGTAATATATAGGAAAACTTTAAAGTCCAAGGAGAAGTGCGGCAAGGTTACATACTGTCACTACTATAATTTTTGGTCGATATTAGTAGTGGTCTGGTTGTAGCCCTGACAATCGAGAGCAAGGGATTATAGTGGACATAAATATTGTTATATGCAAGCTACGGCTCGAGTAGATAAAACGATATTCTGTGAGATTTATTTCTTTATTTTCTAGTCTATAGAACAATTCAAGTTCACACTACACTATTCTTCGCAAATTCTTCTCTTACAAGGTCTCTTTCCTCTCAAATCACTTTATCTCCTTTCAATTACTTAATTCACAAATCCAAACTAATTACTTTTTCTTGTTTACTCTCAACTTTCAATTTATCACCAAATTACAACTTCGCCCATTATCACTTTTCCAATCTCTTCGCCACGGTTCTAAAACCAACTGTGTCTTTTTTTGACCGCCATCTGTCCTTATATAGCAGAAGTTTCTGATAGCCAGAAACTTCTAGCAAATTCTTCGACCACTGGAACAAGCGAAATAATTCTTGCAGTTATAATTCCCTAATATTATCCCTAATATTATCCCTAATATTATTTGTCTCTTTCGTTGACATGAGCTGTGGAGACTTCGTCCCAGACACGAACCTCGAATGAAAGGACAGTTTGAACCAAAATTCTGCCAGAATGGAAAGTCACTTCGGAATTTGCTGCATAGACATAGGCGCGTAGTTATTATTATGCTACACTGCCCCCCTCTTAGACGTGTTCGTCCCGAACAAGTGCATCCTCATTTCGGCCATTGTATCGACTCAGTCGGTCCACATGAACCACTTTCATTTTGGCCCTTGGTCCTCGCTGGATGCGGTAGACAACATCGTTGATGCGGGTTACTATTCTGTAGGGACCTTCCCAGTTCCGCTGTAACTTAGGTGATTTCCCCTTTTGGCGATGGGGATTATACAGCCACACCAGATCTCCTTCCTGGAATCCTGACGTTGTTGCCTTGGCATCATACCTGGTCTTCATGCGGTCGCTCGTCATCTTAATCTGGCTTCTGGTCCTTTGGTGTATGTCCCTAAGCCTTTCCCTAAGGTCCGCCACGTACTCTTCTTCATTTCTGGGCTCATTGGTAGGAGATCCAAATTTCACCTCACTGGGTAAACGAGCTATTCCACCAAATAAGATTTCGAACGGCGTATGTCGAGTAGTGCTATGCACGGCACTTCTATAGGCCATCAAAAACAAGGGAATCTGCCGGTCCCAATCCCGTTGGTAGTCACCTACGACCTTCGAGAGATGTTCGTCCAAAGTCCTATTGAAACGCTCCACCATACCGTCCGACTGTGGATGAAGCGGGGTTGTCCTTGTCTTTTTGATTCCGAGTAGTTGACACATCTCTTGGAAGATTCTTGACTCGAAGTTCCGCCCTTGGTCAGAATGCAATTCCAAGGGCACACCGAATCTGCTAACCCAATTGTAGACGATCTGCTCCGCCACGGTTCTGCTTTCCTGGTTAGGGATCGGAAACGCTTCCGGCCACTTACTGAAGTAGTCCATCACTACGAGTATATACCGATTACCATTGTCGGTTTCCGGAAAGGGCCCTGTGATGTCAATGGCGATTCGTTCGAAAGGTGCTCCCACGTTGTATTGGTGCATCTTACCTCGAGTTTTGATTCTCGGACCCTTGCTAGCTGCACACACGTCGCATTTTCTGCACCAGTCTTCGATATCTTCCTTCGCTTTTAACCAATAAAAACGTTCTCGTACCTTTTCTAGCGTCTTATTCACTCCCAAGTGGCCTCCGGTCGCCCCGCCATGCATTTCCTGTAACACCTCCTTGACCCTCGTCCGCGGTACGACAAGCTGCATTACAAACGACTTTCCGTCGGAGGATTCCCATTTTCTTCTCAGAACACCTTCTTGGACATGGAGGGAGTCCCACTGCGCAAAATATGCCTTTAAGGTCGGGCTTCTGTGAGAGATGTCCTGATGATCCGGTTTCTCCATGTTCTCCTTCCAGGCCAGAATCGGCTCGATATCCGGGTCTTCCTTCTGAGCGTTCCGGATCTCATCTACGCTCCAGCCGGCGATAGGTTCGGCTCTCATTCTTTGGATGGAAACCAGCTCCCGTTCTTCCTGACGCGCACAATGTTTACAATCCGTTCTGCATGGTCTCCGGGACAGTGCATCCGCATTAGAGTGGAACCTTCCTTTACGATGCTGTATTTCGTAGTCGTAGATTTGCAGCCTTTCGATCCATCTTGCGACCTGACCCTCAGGACTCTTGAACTGTAATAGCCATTTTAAGGCTGCATGGTCTGTGCGAAGAACGAACTTCCTCCCGTAGAGGTATTTGTGAAAATGCTTCGTAGCCAAGATCAAAGCTAGAAGTTCCCGCCTTGTCACGCAGTAGTTCCTTTCTGGCTTAGAGAGCACCTTGCTGAAGTACGCAACCACCTTCTCTTGGCCGTCATGCACCTGGGAGAGTACGGCTCCTACCCCGACATTACTAGCATCTGCATCCACAACGAACGTTTCCCCGGGAGTGGGGTAAGCCAGTATCGGGGCATCGCATAGCCGTTGTTTAAGTGCCTTGAAGCTCTTCTCGCACTCAATTGACCATTTGAATTGTTTTCCCTTTTCCGTCAACTGGTGCAGGTTCTTTGCGATCCCGGCAAAATCCTTCACGAACCGTCTGTAGTAGGTGGCTAGGCCCAGGAAGCTCCTTAGTTGGTGTTTGTCTTTGGGGACTGGCCAGTTTTTCACCGCTTCGACCTTCTCCGGATCGGTTCTCACTCCTTTCGCTGAAATTATGTGTCCCAGGTACTTGACTTCCGCTCTAAACAGGGCGCACTTCTTGGGGTTGAGCTTCAGGTGGGCACTTCGAAGCCTTTGAAACACATCCCTTAGATTGTCTCGGTGTTGCGCAAACGTTTTTCCTACGACGATGACATCATCCAAGTATACCAAACAGGTTTTCCATGTTAACCCTTGCAGGACACATTCCATCAATCGCTCGAAAGTCGCCGGAGCATTGCACAGCCCGAATGGCATTACCGTGAATTGCCATAGCCCATTTCCTGTGGTGAAGGCGGTTTTCTCCCGGTCTTCTGGATGGATCTGTACCTGCCAGTAGCCACTCTTCAAGTCGAGAGTGGAAAACCATCGGGCTCCTGATAGTGTGTCTAGCGTGTCGTCAATCCGTGGCAGAGGATAGCTGTCTTTCTTGGTGACGTAATTGAGCTGCCGATAGTCCACGCAGAACCGCGTGCTGCCATCTTTCTTCTTTACCAGTACAACCGGTGATGCCCACGGACTTTTGGAACTTTCAATCAGACCTTCTTTCTCCATTGCCGACACCATCTCTGCAACTTCTGTCTGCTTTGCCAATGGAAGGCGCCTAGCAGGCTGACGAATTGGTCTAGTATCACCAGTGTCTATTCGATGTTGTACCAGGTGTGTTCGGCCGTATTCTCCGTCCTGTGAGGCAAATACATCAGCGTACTCATTGATAAGATTCTCTGCCATAGTTCGCTGCTCCTGATTCAGCTCACTGGACTGGAGAATCGTCTCTCTCGTTTCCGCTGTCCAAGGTGATGGGAGAGGTTTTGGAGCATCACGTTCAGATATTGTTGCGACGGCGGTAATCGGCGTGCATTTTCCAGTCACATCCCCTCGCCTTAGTTTTACAGTGTGTGGTCTTGCGTTCAAAACCCTCACTGGAACCATGGTGTTCTTTGGTTCGACTAACGTCTTTCCCACGATGTAGTCTTGAGAATTCTTCTCTGGGTCTGGTTCTACTATGTAGAATCGGTGGCTCCCAAGATCACCTTCCAGCTTCGTCCAAATGATTGTCTCTGAAGACGGCGGCAAAACTTCGTCTTTGCTGATGACTGTCCTGAGAGTTACGGCATTCTCATTTCCGTACACCATCGGAATCTCCACATTTCGATACCTCAGTACTTGCATCCCGATGTCCAAGATTACTTCATTTGCTTTCATGAAGTCTACTCCGATGATGCACTCGTCGCATATATCTGCCACCAGAAACGCATGGGAGAACGTCAGTCCTGCCAGAGTAATCGTAAGACGAACTTCTCCAAATACCTTCGCCATTTCCCCTGTTGCAGTCTTCAGGCAGTAGCTGTTGGTGTTGTGCAGCCAGGAGCTTTTGACGATATCTCTTCTTACAATGGAGGCAGTGGCACCTGTGTCGATGGTGGCTACGCACTTCTTCTCGTTGATTAGTGCCTCCACTGTCAGGCTCTTGTTACCCCGTTTGGTTTGCGAAACTTGAATGGTGGTCCTGGGGGCCTCGATTCCAGTAACCAACTTCTGCCCCGCGAAGTTGGTCCTTACGCATTTCCCGACTGCTGGTTTTGGGAAGTCTGACTGACAGCCAGATGCTTCCTCTCTGCTTCTCCTACTTCCGCAATGTGAACAATTTCCTCGTCTAGGTGCACTTCTGCACTGCCGTTGTAGGTGTCCGGTTTGGTTGCAATTCCAGCAACGGATTTGACTTCCGCGAGCTTTGACGGCTGTTCTCTGGCATGAGCATTCCACGACGGACATTTCCCTGACACGGTGTATTCCCTGGTATGCTTGGTCCGCAGCCTTCATTGACAAAGCGAATGCCAATGCCTCGGGGAGTGTTCGCTTTTCAGCCATCCTTACAGCCATTTGCAGTTGTCTGTCCTCTATGGCCTGAATAAAAGCTTCCACCGCCATTTCGTTGATAAGCTCCTCACCGGCTTTAGGGTATGAAAGATGGGCTAGTCGCTCTATATCCGCTTGCAACTGTTGGAGCGTTTCCCCCCTTTTCTGGACCCGACTACGCAACTGAACCCTGTACACCTGCTGCATGTGTTCATCCCCAAACCGCATCTCGATAGCCTGAACCAGAGAGTCGTAGTTCTGCTGTTTATCTTCCGGGATGGTCTGCAAGAGCTCCGCAGCTGGACCCCTCAGTGCAAGTGTGAGTGCAATGGACTTCTCTTCATCGTCCCAGCTATTGGTCATTGCGGCCGCTTCGAATTGCCTTTTATAAATTGGCCATGATGTTTGACCATCGAAGATAGGAGGCTGCATCTCCTTTCTTCTCAGACCGTCAGTGGAATATTCCCGTGCTTTCTGTCTCTTCACGTTGCTGAGCTCCTTAGCAAGATTTTCGACTTGCTTTCCTACTATCTCGAATTTCGTATCCACTTTTTCAAACTGAGTCTCTATCTTCCCGAACTGAGTTTCATGTTTCTCAAAATTTTCATCGAATCTAGTTTCGACTTTTTCGAGTTGCGTCTCGACCTTCTCGATTTTCTCTTCGATCACTTCGAATTTGGATTCCAAGTTCTTGTTTTGCTCATCAAGTTTACTTTCCAGAGCATCTAGAGAATTCTTTTGTTCGTCCATTGCTTTCTTTTGTTCATCCAGCTTAAGTTCTAGAGAATTCTTTTGTTCGTCTATTGCTTTCTTTTGTTCGTCCAGCTTAAGTTCTATAGAATTCTTTTGGTCATCGAGCTTATGACTTTGATCTTCTATTGCTTTCTTTTGTTCGTCCATGACTAACTTAAGTTGCAGGAGCAGACTTGTTATACCCGGGTCGGCTACTGTACTTGCTGGTTCCTCTTCCACGTCAAACTCTATGTCATGCGGATTTTCACCTTCCTGCGTTACTGCTTCTTCCAGACGAATCAGTAGGGCATCTTTTCCCCCAGTTGTGTCGAGATTCCGCTTACTGAGTTCTGCCTTTAGTTGAGTTATAGTTAGTTTTCCCAATTTGCGACCCATTTTGCGCAACTAATTAACTCAACACAGAAATGGTTTTTTTTTTTTTTTTTTTGCAATTTCACACCACGGAAATAGTTATTCACAGAATAAGTTTTATCCCGCTTCTGACACCAATGTTATATGCAAGCTACGGCTCGAGTAGATAAAACGATATTCTGTGAGATTTATTTCTTTATTTTCTAGTCTATAGAACAATTCAAGTTCACACTACACTATTCTTCGCAAATTCTTCTCTTACAAGGTCTCTTTCCTCTCAAATCACTTTATCTCCTTTCAATTACTTAATTCACAAATCCAAACTAATTACTTTTTCTTGTTTACTCTCAACTTTCAATTTATCACCAAATTACAACTTCGCCCATTATCACTTTTCCAATCTCTTCGCCACGGTTCTAAAACCAACTGTGTCTTTTTTTGACCGCCATCTGTCCTTATATAGCAGAAGTTTCTGATAGCCAGAAACTTCTAGCAAATTCTTCGACCACTGGAACAAGCGAAATAATTCTTGCAGTTATAATTCCCTAATATTATCCCTAATATTATCCCTAATATTATTTGTCTCTTTCGTTGACATGAGCTGTGGAGACTTCGTCCCAGACACGAACCTCGAATGAAAGGACAGTTTGAACCAAAATTCTGCCAGAATGGAAAGTCACTTCGGAATTTGCTGCATAGACATAGGCGCGTAGTTATTATTATGCTACAATATATAGTCTACGCTGACGATATTTTTGTTTGATTTCACGCAGCTTAATGGACTTGCACTAAATAGAGGGGCTGTAGAACACTAAGGCCAAGACAAAAGCACTCATCCTTTCAGTTTCTACCGCTGAAATAAGCATTACCGAACAGCAAGTCGAAACAATTTCATTTGATCAGGAACCTATAC
Source organism: Pocota personata (assembly GCA_963082735.1). Classification (NCBI taxonomy): domain Eukaryota; kingdom Metazoa; phylum Arthropoda; class Insecta; order Diptera; family Syrphidae; genus Pocota; species Pocota personata. The sequence continues at coordinate 38,018,123 of OY720431.1, forward strand.
ATAGATACCACAATTCGGCAAAGAACATGACACCTTACTACGCCATGAAACCACTTACAGTAAGTGGTTCATCCAAAACAAACTTGGCACAGAAGTGTTGAGGAGACAATAAGAAAACTGAGAGTGAGTTGGATATTTTTGGAAAGCGTTGCAGAACTTCGAACACGATTGCGCTTAGGCATTGTTGTTTCCCCAGGCCCAAGGAGCATGACAAGACATGAGTAAATTATTAAGACAGTCACCTGCAAACGAAGAGGAAGAGGTCTTGTCTTCTTTAGCTATCTATCGTGGTTTTAAATCTTATATTAGAGTCCTGCTCTCACAAGAAAAGAGAGGCGTTTTGTTATACATAGTTTTCCTTCATCTCTTGCATTTCCTTCAACAATCAGAACGTAGGATTGGAATTTTCTCAAGGCATTATTTTGCAGACTGTATTGGTCAACAAATCGTTGGTGGATTTCAAGTTCTCTACATTGTTGCTTGTTTCATAACGAGACGACTGAGCAATACGACATTCACCCATGCTGGGTGCCGGGACAGTGCCTTATTGGCCAACAAGAAAACAAGCTTGCACTATTCTTTAATAAAACAAACATTTCATTTTCGATTGTACAGGGAGCGGGGGAGGGGACGACCAGTCCATTCTTATGTCTGAAGGCACATCCAATTACTATCCCTTTTGCAGAGACTGTGTGAAATACCCACTCAATGTACCCTCCAGTCACACCCATTCTGCAAGTCGTCATATCCTAGTACATTTATATTTATTCAACGAACATCCTCGTCAAGCTACCAGAAGCATGGCTTGTCGTTCCGTCCATATACTGGAAGATTGACTCACAATTTAAGTCCCGCGTTGGGCGCCATTTCTGTGAAACAGGGCTCAGATGAGGATATGGCGTTAAGTTTTTAGGGAAAAGGTCTTCTCACCGATTTTGCTAAGTATGTTGTAGAGGACATTGGTGAGAATACACATTTTACGTGCTCCCATAGGAACTTTCCATTGCAAATTATTACTTCGCCTTTTCGAGCTAAGGCTGCAAATTTGCTTGGAAAATTTCAGCTTTCTAGGTCTTCTGAGCTTCGAATTTGCTTGCATATCAGACGTAAGTAGAAATGAAGAAAGTAGTACAAATACCAGCTACCAACAATAGAGAATGGTGACAACTGAGGATTAACAATGTTTCACACCCGTCAAACCAATTTGTCAAATTTCCTCTTGTAAGAGGGTAGAAGTAAACTGGCAAGTTTAAAGATCGACACTCGCATTGGAATCCGTTCTTTGCAAATAACCTTATTTGAAATGAATTCTTATTCCTTCTGCTTGTCTCATGAACGTATTGTAGCATAATAATAACTACGCTCCCTAAAAGTATGATGCAACAAATTCCGAAGTGTCTTTTCATTCTGACAGAATTTTGGTCCGAACTGTCCTTTCATTCGAGGTTCGTGTCTGCGATGAAGTCTCCACAACTCATGTCAACGAAAGAGATGGATAATATCACGGACAAGAGGGAATTATAACTGCAAGAATTATTACATCAGAATTTTTCTTGTTCCAGTGGTCGAAGAATTTGCTAGAAGTTTCTGGCTATCAGAAGGAGGACAGATGGCTTTCGAGAGGGGGCAGTAGTTTTTAAACTGTGGCGAAGAGATTAGAAAAGTGATAATGGGCGAAGTTGTAATTTTGTGATAAATTGAAAGTTGAGATTTAACAAGAAGAAGTAATTAGTTTGGATTTGTGAATTAAGTAATTGAAAGGAGATAAAGTGATTTAAGAGGACAGAGACCTTGTAAGAAAAGAATTGCGAAGAATAGTATAGTGTGAACCTGAATTGTTCTATAGACTTGAAAATAAAGAAATAATTTCACAGAATATTGTTTTATCTACTCGAGCCGTAGCTCGCATATTACAGTATATATTGTTCAAATGCTATTGCAATTGTGAAACGAATTCCGACTCTGTGAACATAATCTAATCTAAAAAAAAAGCTTTACCCTTGTTGATTCGATCACCATCTGTCGTCCCCGCAATACGGACTTATTCTCTTTCCTGTCCGACCCAGGATACTTCATAATGACATTTTTCAAAAACACGGAACTAAAAATTCGCGTACCGGTGGCTAACTACGGCTGTGTTTTTCATCCTGAAAAGTACTAGGTACATTTTAATTTTTTATTTCAAAGTCAATTCCAATCAAAATTGTCCGTTCCCGTTTCTACGAATAGCTATCCGCCATAACCACAATCACCCACCATACTCGTCTGAATTCCATAGAATTTCAAGGGAAATGAAAGGAAAATATTTCGACAGTTCGCATATCCGGTGCAGTTATGGATATGACATACGACGGGAGTCCTTCCGCCGGTTCCTCGAATAACGATGCCAAATACAAAATTTTCCAAACTCAGTCCAGTATAATAACGCACAACTTCGATTGAGCAAAGTTAAACAACAACAACAACAACAACAATCCTCTGGCTGGCTAACGCGTTAGCCAGAGGGACCATCGATGGAGGTGTGGATCGAAGGAGGTGTGTGTTCGTAAATAACTTGCCAAAACCAATCGCCTGCAGATGTAACGGAACCAAATGTCCATCCGCAAATCAATACCAACTCTAAAGGGATATGAACACACACACACACACACACTCTGGCAGTTCAAACCCCCTCTCTGACATCAACAAAATAAATAGCTGTGCGTCAGGAGTGTTCAGCTGGTGCCATGCCGTTCGAGCAGGAGTAGCACTGGTTCCTTAAATAAATTATGAATATGAAAATATCAATAATAGTACTTCACTGGCAATTGGCTTCCTGCGACCGGGAGTTGGTGTGTGTGAACGCTCACCGTATGTGCCCTAGGGAAATATGAGAACCTATGAATCCCTTTGGTATGGATACGTACTCGTATCCTGTGACCATTATGCTACTGCTATGATTTATCCAGCATCGAAAGTGGTTTTGGCGTTTTATTAAAGAGCTGAAGTGTAATGATTCCTGAATAATTCCGAGTTGGCTTTGTGAAAGGGCCAATAACCGGTTAAGGAGATATGTAGTAGATACATACACACTGGATGGTTGTGTTTTATGCTAAATTTTGTATCTAATGTTGGCTCTATCGACAGGAGCTATATGTACGTTTATCGTGATATGGTTTATGATCTTCGGAAGCAGTTTGCATATGGATGGGATTTTCTTAAATGGATTCTGGTGATTTATTCTCAGTTTGGATTGGAGATTCTACCATGTCGGTTGCCTAAGAGAAAACTTTTATAATCAAAGCCGAAATGTTTGCTCTGATTCTTCTGATAACCAATCCGGAGAATATAGGATAGTAAAAGCACTTTTATGAATGAATTATGCATTGATTCAACTTTCTGTATTCTCGTGTGGGTCTTACTCGTATGTTGTCAACCACATCTGTATATACAGGCTCGTTCCCGTTCGTCCAGACGACGAAAATGAAGTAAAGAAGTAGATAGTGATATCCCAGCTGAAAACCAGTGATGTTGCAGAAATATGTGAAGCAACTAGAGATGATTTGGACAGGCACGTAGTCAGGAATTGTGTTCGAGGGTTTGTCGTCCGGTCAAATTCCAGGAATTTCTTATTTGGGGTGTCAGGGGGTAAAGGAACTTACTACGTACGATTTGCTTTGTAAATTTTTGTTTAAATACTACCTTCTATACATATTACATACATATATGTGAGTAAAGCTTAAGTAGTATTATACTTACTTTACTTCATGATTTGCTCGAGCACTGTGGTAGCTTTTGGTCAGGAAATTGCTAAAAGCTCTAATCAATGTTTAGGCCATAGGAACAAGGGCTCACGTAGAAGAAGAGCGCCCAATTTCAAGCAAAAATTTGGAAGGCCTCTATCGGGAGTTGGATGAAATATCGTCTTCGGCGTCTGATAGGAACCAGGCTATCCAGGAGCTTCGACAAAACAACTTGAATAAGGAGCAAGAAGAAAGACTCAGGAGATTCGTTCCACAAAGTTCATTAACAATGCTCAAGGCTAGCTTCTTGTGGAAGACGACAAAATACGTTCAGAAGTCTAAGGTGACAGTATTGTGAAAGACTTCTGAACGAACAGTTTCCCGGGTATACTTTCCAAGAGCCGCTCCTTGACGAAATATCAGACATTACTGTCGAAGAAGTTAGGAATGCGGTCAAATACTCCAAAAAAAGAAAAGCGGTTAGGCCCGATGAGATACCCTCTAAGTCCTGGAAAAAGATGGGAGACATCGGGTCCAGATGGCTCATGATTCTTATCTCCAAACTTATGAGCAGCGATCCAAGCCTAATCAGTGGAGGGAAAGTTATCTTCTTCCTTTGTACAAAGGGAAGGGCGATACGCGAAACTGCGATAACTATCGTACTGTCAAGCTGATGTCACTCATCATGAAGATCGTTGAGCGGGTATCAGATGGCCGACTGCAGAAAATAATACGGCTATTTGATGACCAGTGCGGGTTTGTCAATGGAAAAAAAAACATCGTGATTCCTTAAAGGACTTGCATATGGTGTTGGTTGATTTTGAAAAAGCCTTTGATAGACAACCAAGAGATCTCTTATGGGTGGCGGTAAGACAACGAGGAGTTCCAGAAAGTGCGCATGATCATAGAGATGTATGAGGGAGCAAGGACAAGAGTAAAATGTCCCACAGGAGTCACCGAAGAGTTCCCAATCAAAGTCGGTGTACACCAGGGAAGCGTCCTTAGTCCTTTGCTATTTATTGCAGTCCTTGATCATCTGCTTGAAAGAAAAGTGACGGACCCCAAAGTGCATCAGGTATATTTTGCTGACGATGGAGCTATCATAAGTCAAGACCAAATGGCCCTTCAACGAGCACTTGATGTATGGGTGGATGTTTTGGAGGGAAATGGGTACCGTATTAGTTCGAAAAAGTCAGAGTATCTGTGCTGCCCGTTCTCTGATCCACACCGGCCTATTCCAGACATTTACTTGAATGGAAAAGTGCTTCCCAAGTGTGAAAAGTTCAAATATCTGGGATCTATGATCAATAGCGAAACAACTTGTGATGATGACATTAATCATCGCGCAAGCGTAGGGTGGATGAAGTGGCGGAAAACTCCGCTATCTTCTGTCATCGAAAAATGTCCCCTAAGCTGAATGAAAGGCTCCACATCGCAGTTGTACGTCTGGCGCTCACATACGGTTCTCAATGCTGGACAATGTACAAAAAGTATGAGGCAAATTAACGGCAGCTGAGATGAAGATGCTCCGCATGACGGCAGGAGTAACAAAGCTTGATAGAATAAGAAGTTTGAAGATTCGAGGAAGCCTTCATGTAAAAGAACCCATCACAACCCTCAGTTGGTATTGTCATGTTCAAAGGAGAGATCCTTCGAACCCCGTCAAAAAAGCAATATCAATTAACGTTCCTACACAATCGCGCAAAAAAGGCAGACCAAAATACAACTGAATCACACAAATGCAAAACACCAGCATTCGATTGGCCTCAGTGACGAAGTGATCCGAAACCGGGAAGCCTGCCGGTACTTCCTGTGGTCAATCTGGCAAACCCCACAGGTGGACCAATAGGGATGCAGTAAAGTGGGAGGGTTGTGATCCTTCTACTCAGGATCATAACTTCGCCGTAAGAAGAAGAAGAAGGCCATTGGCACAATAACCAATTTTAAACCAATTGCTTGCATTCTGTGGCAGCGGATTACCTTACCTTTAAGAAGTTCATAATTTGTCCATTCACCTTCAACGAGATGGGAAAGCATACTGAAATCTTACAATTTACTGAAACACAATTTGCTTACAGTAGGCATGGTTGGTGCATTATTTCGACCGAATTTTCTTTTCAAAATTCCCACTGTTTCAGAAACACAGTACTCACTTTGAAAATAAGTTTTCAATATTTCCCAAAGTTGGTCAAGCTTAAATCGAGTTATTTCGTACCGCGAAAATATAACACTGTGTTTCTGTCAACAAATGGCCCATGTGTTAGTGACGAAAACCCAATATTTTGTCTTTAAACCTTCGTTGAGCCTACTCTTTTCATCTACACACCGTTCTTGTATTCCACTCTTAGAGTGTAAATCCACAGAGAAACCTTGTAGTTCAGTCTAGAGCTGAAGTTGTTATTATGAGACTTAGCCAGTTCTCTTGATAATAAGCTCGGAATTTAGCTTTCCAAATTCCAGAGCTCTCAGACTTGATTTCGGTTCATTGTACCAGGCAGAAACCCTTTTGGAGTAGTGGTTGGGAAAACTTAGATTTTATTCGTTTCTCTTTTATGCTTGGGTAACAGTTGTTTGTTGCTCTCTCCATTCGAGCTTGACCCTGCACAGTTCGGGTCACAAGCAAACACACTACCCACTACACATTGGTACAGCATCCAAATTCGTTGAGCCTGGATTCACCACCCTTATTTTCATAGTCGGTGTGATCTGAAAAATAAGGTGGCAACTACAAATTTTTATTCTCTAAGTTGATCCAAATGACACAAAAGTTTTGTATCCTCATTGAAAGTTCTTATAAAGTTGCAATTACGGGAATAGACCTAAAGTAAAAAGAGATGGCAATACGTCACTTCGACTATGAGAATAAGGGTGAATAAACAGTTGAAAGGGTATGTAAGAACGCACTTAACATGACCGCAGGACGCCAGTGGTGTCCATTGGCCGTTCTTTAAACCATTTAATTTTTTTTTATAAATTATTTTTGTAAACTTTAATCACCGCGGTCCACCAGACTAGTGTGTTGTATGTAAGAATTGGAAGTACTAAGGCTGTGTATCTTTATAAAGATTCCATTGAAGCTTATACATACGAGGGTGGGTCAATAAGTCCCTGCAAAATGAAATAAGGAACCTTTTAGCTCTATACACTTCATCCAACGTTTCTCCAATTTGTTGATGCCCTCCAAATAATACCATTTCTCGAGCCCCTCAAAATAAGCGTTTGTTTCAGCGATGACCTCTTCATTCGACCCAAATCTCTTACCTCCGAGCCATTTCTTCATGTTTGGAAACAAGAAATAATCGCAGGGGGCTAAATCTGGGGAATATACTGGATGAGGGAGGAGTTCGTAGCCTAACTCATGCAATTTTACCATTGCGACTGCGGACTTGTGCGCCGGTTGTCCTGGTGAAAAATAACTTTTTTCTTCGCCAAATGCGGCCGATTTTGCTTCAAATCGGCTTGGAATCGATCCAGCAGCTCTACGTAATATGCGTCGGTGATCGTTTTACCCTTTTCAAGGTAATCGATGTGAATAACACCGCGCGCATCCCAAAAAACTGTCGCCATGACCTTATTTGCTGTCAAACCCAAGGCGGGCCTTCTTCAGCTTCGATTCACCAGGAGAAGTCCATTGTCGCCAAACACACCTTTGAAGTTGTCAAACGAATGCGTTTGTTGTCGATTGTGAGCAAACGCGGCACCCATCTTGCGGAAAGCTTTTTGGTGAATGGTTCCTATCAACGGTGAAGAGTCCCCATAATATTTGTCAAGCTTTTGTTTGGTTTGCGTGATAGTTTTTTCTCGCAAAAAATAGTGTTTAATGAGCACTCGAAATTCACTTTTTTCCATTTTAACGAAAATGCTAGTAGGGGTCTATATAAAATGGCTGCCACAACAAAACTATTTGACAGATCTGTCTGAAAATTTGGGTGCGTTCTTTTGAAAGATGATTCTTGACAGAAAAAAAAAATTAATTTAAGGTGACGACACAATTTCTGTTAATTTTCAGGGACTTATTGACCCACACTCGTACTTTCTTAACTCTATTTAGTTTCCAGTTAAACTTTGATTGAGAATAATGTCCAGATAGGTAGCTCTGGGCAATCACGAGAGTGGTTGTCCTTTCAACCGGGGAGCCAGGGATTTTGAATTCATTAATGAAAAAATTTTACAACTTATGGTTCATCTACCTATGTACTACAGGGTTATTCATTTTGTGCTTTAAAAAGTATTAAAGATTTCAATGAAATTTGTTTATTGCTTTCAGTTTTGCACTAAGCCATTATGTATGGAATACAACATTGGTTAAATGGCCGCCAAAGTTCGATTCTTGTGAGGTAATCTTAGATGACTTTTGGGCATATTTCTGGTTGTATTACGGCCATAACATCATCGATGTTTTAAGTGCTCCAAAGTTTGAGGACTATCTGCATAGACACAATCTTTAGCATATAGCCCCACAAAAAGAAATCCAACGGGGTCAGATCGCACAGTCTTGGTGGCCAATTGATGTCGCCAAATCTCTAAACTTTTCGAGCAATAGAGCCACGCTGCACGATCACAATACAGGCCATATATTGCTCACATCAATGTATTCAATCTCAAGTAAAAAGAAATGGTTATCATTTGACCGCAGAGCAGAGAATTCACTGTAACAGTGGCGCCTTCGTCGTTTTCAAAAAAAAATATGGGCTGATCACGCCGCCGATCTTCAGCGCTCACCAAACTGTCACCTGTGGTTGATGTAATGGCCTCTCAACGATCTAATTTGCATTCTCACAATCCCAAATTTTACAATTTGTCTGATTGCATAGCCGCCGATCGAGAAAGCGATAAGGCCCCTAAAGAAGATTTTGGTTGAAAAATGGGAGTCAACTTGTTAGTCTTCCAGTACATTTCGTGGTTAAACGATTCATATTGTAAAATGACAAGGCAAGAACTAACTACCTAACACAATGGATGACTGATGGATTTGACAGATGCCATATGGCAGGGTTTATCAATTTAAAAATTGGTTTTGAAAAAGAACGACAAGACAGGCGAACCTATAACGCTGGCAAAGCGACCTGGGGTGCTTATTGATTGCCTGCTTAGCTGAAGATTAAAAGCTTCTGGGAATATGTCTGCTGGGAGTGAATTTCAAAGTTTTCTATTCTTGTTCTCGTTGTTTTTAGATATCCACAAAAGTGATGGGCCCTAGCGGATGACAAATTTTCAAAGATCATTCTCCAAATTGAATGCTCTTGACACCCTTTGACTTCTTTCCTGGTGTTAACAATGTGTAAGTTTTAAATCAATCTTGTTTGTGTTGCAAGTAGGTGAATTTAACATGACCTTAATTTTATTTATTATAATCCCACCTGGCTACGTGCCTGGATACAGAGCATACAATAGTTTGTTCGACTGAATGGATGGGGACCCTCTGAACTATGCCACCTAATTACTGTGGTAGTCTAAATATTGGGTGTTGGGATTTTATTTTTAATATTCCTTTCAAAACCAAAAAGACAAAATCCAATAAACAAAACGTCTCTATGAGGCGGAGCATAATATTCAAACCATTGACATTAAACAAATTTTGCTTATGGAGCTCCCTTTTCGATCCTTTGTTTGCGCATAAATGTGTACGTATGAACGTAATTATTGGCCATGGGCGGCTGAAGTTTTAATTTAATTTGAAGCACTCGGGGCTCTTCAAACTTCAATTAAAAGAAAGAAATGTTGGTAATTAAGAAGACTGTTTATTGCCCAACCTAGAATAATAATAAAAACTTCAGGACCATTAAAACTCAGTAGTGGTGCACTCACATACGAGTATTTATCAGAATGTATTTCATGAATATCCCATTTTCCATACGTAATGGATAGACCATAAATCTACATAAAGTTGCAGTTCCAGTTGCATGCTACTGTGTTCTTGTGGAAAAAAAATTTAATGACATTCTAAGCTAATTAAGTGCAATACTCATACGAAAAGCCCAGAACGGTATAATGGTCGTCCACACAAAAACCCTTCAGCACATCTGTTCACAACCATTTCATTGAGAGTCATCCTTTTGTTATCTGAGGATGAAAGTCATGCTCCCCGAGCCCATTCTCTATATCTCTCGCCTTGATCCCTTAATAATGCAATTCAATTGACAGTTTTACTGGCTTAATTACAAGTTTTCGTAACGTTGGCCATTTCCAGTGGTACGAGCATACTGGGCTGTCCCGGGGCTGTTATTATGTTGGTAAACAAACACACACACACACACACACATGTTTATTGGAGGTTCTACATGGGTTCAGTGGATGACATTATTATGATGGTGATGTCATTAGGACGTAAAAGGCTTAGTTCTAGGAACGTTCCATATGGCAAGCAAGGAGAAAGTTTTCCGTTCCATACATCCTGGCTATTGTTTGAAGTAACTTCATTACATCTTCCGTTAACCTGTGTGTGCGGTGTATGCTGATGATAGATGTTAGGGCAATTAGATTAGACAGGGAAAATAAGATTAATTAGGACACGAGAACAGCACTACGGTGGAGCTCATTAAAAGGGGATTTTGTTACAGTTGGTAGTCGTGTGCGATGGCTTTAAGTTTAATCTTTGGGCATTAAGAGTAGAAAAGTTATACTTTGTATTGTTTTGTATGCATTTTTAAGTTGTTGCTTGTATTGTGTATAAAATAATTACGCTAAGGCAAGGGTTTTCAAAGTGTGGGTCGCGATCAATAAGGAAAAACAACCAATTGAGTGTTTAAATTTTTCATTAATAAGAGGAGCATGCACCTTCATTTGGTCCGCTTTATACATATCCGGCATCGGATATACAGCCTCGTATATCCGGCTCGCAGTATACAGAGATGTCGCGTATCCAGTGCCGTACTCCAGCCGTAAACGGGTCGATCACTCTATCCACAAGACGAATCAGTCTCTATACAAGCTTTCTATCAGCAGGAATTCTATAAGATTCCCTTTTATCTTTCAATTAGGATCAGCCACTTCTTCTAGCGTATTTCTGCTTTTTATTTCTGATCCTAACTAAATGCACTATGGACCTATTATTGCCCTCGCGTTTTCGCCTTGTGCGCCTTGTTAGGGTGCAAATGATTACGCAAATCTCAGTACGCACACTTAAAGTGTTGAATCAGTACTGCATGACATATTAGTGAAAATAGACACAAGCATTCATTACAAAGAATTTGCGACTTTCTTGGATGTAGAGTGAGCCAACGTGGAGGGTAGGGCCATCAAACATGCTCTAGAAAGCATAACCAGCTGGCTTGTAACAAGGAATATCAATTCCGCACTCGGATATAGTTCAATAAAGAAATCAGTAACCAGAGGCACTCCTCAGGGAGGAGTTATATCCCTATACTTTTTATTATTTTATTTTTTTTTTAAAGAAATTTTCAAATGCCAAAGTTCTCAGACTTGATTCTTTGTCCATTACACTACCAGGCAGAAACCCATTTTTGGTGGTGTGGTTGGAGAAACTTAGATTTTATTCTCCTTTATGCTAAGTGGCTGTTAGTTACTCTGCACAGTTCGTGACCACCGGCTATTTTGGATGCTATTTATCGATAGTATCTCTCGGATCATGCGAGGTATATTGACACTATTCTGGGCAGAAAATTAAATTAGGAAACCCTGTAAGACGACGCTCTTCCAATGCAAGGGACCATTAGCGTGGGTACAAAGAACGACCGGCTTTGCCATCACAGGTGCTCTACATACGACTCTTATGGCAGCGCTGACTACTTACTAACTTGAGATTCTTCAAGAACCACAGTGTGAGGCATTGGTCTATACTTAGGAAATTTAGTATAGGCAATCCAAATTGGATGAAATTTGTTCGGTATTAGACTTCGATACACGAAACATCTTTGGCCTAAGAGTATCTCTAAGGCTTTCGGATACTTGCAATGTGTTTCAAGCAGAGGTTCTAGCTGTACTCAAAGCTGTGAAATTGCTTGAAATGAAATCTAGAGTCATCAGATCTGAGGTAGTCGGGAATTGTCGCGTAATACGACTACATACCTATGGGAAATTCTAGGACTTTTAGTGTGTTTTAGACTATTATTTTTCATTGGGGTTTTTGCGCAATTTCAGCTCCTGCGCTAGGTTAGGTTAGGTTGGAGGGAAGTGCACCTACCTAGGTGCTCATCCATTGTGTTTCCTTTTTGTTGTGTGGAAGCTATACTTAAGACGTTTGTCTTGCGGTCGGTTCTGTTGCAAACCAGCCTACTCTCTTTAAGAAGCCTATCATGTTCCTAAGTGGAACTTGTACGAGATCCCCTAGTTCGTTAAAAAATTTGTTTGTTTTGGCAATCGCATAACAAGTGTTTGATGGTTTCTGTTGATGGCTAGTCTAGCAGCCATTTTCCCTATTGCGCAGTGTCCTGTTATCGCACCTATAAAGATGCGAATTTCTTTTTTATTCATCGCTTCTGACGGACCATGCGGAGTTAATCAGTTTTCCTTTTGGAGCTTCTATTGATATCCGAGTACGTTGAAAGTTGAATGCTGATCCCTTTTTAGCTAGTTCATCTTCTGTCTCGTTTCCTTCTATATCACTAGGAGGGTGGGTCAATAAGTCCCTGAAAAATGAAATAAGGAACACTCTTTTCGGTATTAAAACATTTTATTTTTCAACATAGTCTCCATTTAGCTCTATACACTTCATCCAACGTTTCTCCAATTTTTTGATGCCCTCCAAATAATATGATTTCTCGAGCCCCTCAAAATAAGCGTTTGTTTCAGCGATGACCTCTTCATTCGACCCAAATCTCTTACCTCCGAGCCATTTCTTCATGTTTGGAAACAAGAAATAGTCGCAGGGGGCTAAATCTGGGGAATATGTTGGATGAGGGAGGAGTTCGTAGCCTAACTCATGCAATTTTGCCATTGCGACTGCGGACTTGTGCGCCGGTGCGTTGTCCTGGTGAAAAATAACTTTTTTCTTCACCAAATGCAGCCGTTTTTGCTTGAAATCGGCTTGGAATCGATCCAGCAGCTCTGCGTGATATGCGCCGGTGATCGTTTTACCCTTTTCAAGGTAATCGATGTGAATAACACCGCGCGCATCCCAAAAAATTGTCGCCATGACCTTGTTTGCTAACAAACCCGCCTTGGCTTTCTTCGCCTTCGAATCACCAGGAGAAGTCCATCGTTTTGACTGTTCCTTGGTTTCTGGTGTGTTGTGGTGAATTCAGGTTTCATCCACGGTTACGAAACGGCGCAAAAACTCAGCCGAATTTTTCTGGAACATCGCCAAACACACCTTTGAAGTTGTCAAACGAATGCGTTTGTTGTCGATTGTGAGCAACGGGAAGCTTTTACATGTCCAAATATTTATGTAAAATCGAAATCAATGAACCATGTGATAAGCCTGTGGCCTCTTCAAGCTCGCGCATTTTCACTCGCCGATCGTCCATTATCAAACCATGGATTTTGTCTACCAATTCTGGTGTGGTGACCTCAGTTGGGCGACCAGAACGTTCGGCATCACTTGTGCTTGAACGACCGCACCGAAATTGAGCAAACCAGTGGTGAATGGTTCCAATCGATGGTAAAGAGTTTTTTCTCGCAAAAAATAGTCTTTAATGAGTACTCGAAATTCACTTTTTTTCCATTTTAATGAAAATGTTAGTAGGCGTCTATATAAAATGGCTGCCACAACAAAACTATTTGACAGATCTGTCTGAAAATTTGGGTGAGTTCTTTTGAAAGATGATTCTTGACAAAAAAAAAATTTAAGGTGACAACACAATTTGTATTAATTTTCAGGGACTTATTGACCCACCCTCGTATGTTCGGGAACCTAGCAGAGAGTTACGTCATTGGTGTTGCATAATCGTTCGCTGTCTAGTGCATTGATTGCCGCTTGACTATCCACGAAAATTTAAATCTTTGTAGGATTTAGTTTTTTGCTATGTGTAGTCTGTGTAGCCCTATCAATGGCGAAGACCTCAGACCTCTTTCGGGAATAAAAGTGGAGTAGTTCTTGTCGAAATCTATGTAGGATATGATATAATTTGTTGTTCTGTCGAGATCGGTTATACTATACCTGTTGAGTATAGATCCATGTCCATAGGAGCATTGCTTCCATGCGTCCGATTGTTTGAGACGAATCGCACTTTTGAGTGAACCTTGGTATACGGTCGTGTTTTAAAGGCGCTCTGTGATTATCTGATTTATTTCCCCAGTTTAAAAGTTTAATTTACTCCAGCGTAAATAACCCATTTAAGCAATAAGACAGTGACTTTTTATGAACCTCTAGAAGAGTAAAAGTGTATTAGGTACTAATTCTATTTATTCAATTTTATTTTTTCATTTCTTTATCCAAATCGAATCGATTACACCTTAATATGCATGTGTGTAATCATTGTGGTGATTCTCTCCCCGCTGACGGAGATTTTGCGGTATGCATGAAATGCACCCGTAAACTTCACTTTGAATGTACCACGGTAACAGAAAAATCGTGGAGAACAATGGGTGCAAGGAGGGAAGTGTGGAAATGTCAGGTCTGCCGAAGTGGTGGTGATGGCCCAATTGCTGCTGCTACCTCCAGCAATGTGTTGGTGTCCTTACCACTAACACCAGAGGTACAAGCGGCAAAAAGAGTACGAGCAGCATGCGCAAGAAGTCCCGAGATTTCCCACTCCAATGTTGATAATGAATCTGCAGTTATAGCAGAGATCAAACTAATGAGAGAGGAAATGAAAGAAATTGCGAACAGCTGTGAATTTGTTGCAAAAAAATACGACGAGCTGAATTCAAACCTAATTAAAAACAATTACTTAATGGAATGCACAAATTGAAAAAAGGAATAATATTATAATAATGGGTGACTTTAATATCAATGTTCATGACTACGATAAAAATCACGTTAAGGATTACCTAGAGATACTATCATCGAACGGGTTGACCAATGTTATAAACGTAAATACTAGAGTCGATCTGAACAGAGGAACATCCACCTTATTAGACCACATTCTTGTACGTAACTCTAAAATTCCTCTTGAAATGAAGTCCGCTGTTATTGAGTGTGGTTTGTCCGATCACTACCCACTTTTATATTATGATCGTACTAATTCTCCAATTAATATAGAACAGGATTACACACGGTCTTTCATATGTAAAAGAAAGGTCAACGAATATATTGTTTCTACTGATTGGGAGTCTTTTCTAAATGAAACCGACGTTGACCAATTATACGAGAACTTTTGCGCGAAACTGCAACAGATTTACCAGAAAGCTACAAAGTCTATGATAGTAAAAAACAAATATAAACAAAATCTTTGGATGTCGAGCGACCTAATTGAAGGATGTAAGAAAAGAGATAGCCTCTATCGTAAATGGAAAAACAACCGCCTAAATAAATCATATGAAGTAGAATATAAAACCTTCAGAAATCAATTAAACAGAAAAATACTACAACAAAAATCTAACTTTTACAAAAACAAATTTAACGAATTAAGGTTAGACCCACGCAAAACATGGAATCTTATAAATGAAATTATGGGAAGGAAAAAGGCTAGTGTCGATGAATTTATTCTTAAAAACTGTTGTCCAAATAAATGTTTAAATGTCTTAACAAACGAATTTGCTGAAAGCTTCTCTGAACAATCGATCCGAATTCTACACAATTGTAACACAGTTACCTCAACGCATGTTATTACTTCGATAACTAATTCGATCTACTTAGATGACACAGATGCTGAAGAGGTTCGTAATATTATTAAACACATGGATATTAATAAGTCTCCAGGAGCAGATAACATTAGAGCAGTTGATATACAAATGCATGTTAATAAATTTGCTCCAATAATTGCAAAAATAATCAACCTCAGTTTAGTGCAATCAAAGATTCCTCAACTTCTTAAGACTGCGGTGGTACGTCCAATATATAAAGGTGGCTCCAAAAAATTAATCAACAATTACAGGCCAATATCGATTTTGCCAATAATAGAAAAATGTTTAGAAGAAGTCGTGACAAGAAGATTAATAAGTTTTATAGAAACCAATTCCTTAATTCATGAAAAACAATACGGATTTCAGAAAAACAAAAGCACAGGAAAACTTCTGGGTGAATTTTCGAACACAGTCAATGAAAGCTTGAATAAAAACCATCACGTTCTTGTTTTATTTATGGATTTTAGTAAAGCCTTCGATACTCTGGATCATCAAAAATTATTAGTAGCCCTGGAAAAAATTGGTATTCGCGGTGCACTAAGAAACTGGCTGGGTGATTACCTGAACTCGAGAACGTTCTGTGTCAAAATTGAACAAAATGTCAGTATAAAAAGGTCAGTCAAATATGGAGTACCCCAGGGATCAAAATTGGGCCCAATACTATATATTCTCTACACTAATGAATTGTTACGAGTTTTCGAAAATAGCACCCCTTTCGCCTATGCTGACGACACAGCAATAGTCGTTCGACATAGATGCTTACAGACAGCTACTTCGATAATGCAGAATGAGTTTACTAATGCGGTTAAATGGTGCCATGATAATGGACTAGTAATCAACCCATCCAAAACCAAAATGATGCACATTCGTGGTACACATCAACCAGCGACAGGGAATCACATACTTCTCAAAAATGATTCGTGCCCAAGCGCAGCTCCTAGTCAACCTATTGAAATCGTTGAAAACTTTAAGTATCTAGGGATAATAATTGACAGCCATTTTATATGGGATAAACATATCGACAACTTACGTTTGGACTTAAGAAGAGCTCTTTATGGTCTAGCACATCTAGGATACTACTCAACACAGAGTGTCCTAAAACAAGTCTACTACGCCCTGTTTGAATCGAAGCTGAGATACGGTATACTTGCGTGGGGCAATGCTTCAGATACACATTTATTGAAGCTACAACGGCTGCAAAATAAGGCCCTTAAACTCATCAGAGCTGCAAACTCGCGCCTCATACATAACATTACACCTTTTATAGTTCTGGAAGTCAAGAGTATATTTAAGATGACGGTGTTGCTGGAGTACTACGACGATGTACGTTTCAAGAAGTCCATCAATCACGAGCAAAACACGAGAAGACGCGCACAAGGAATGTTACAAATTCCAAGATCGCACAACATATATGGTAGAAGGCAATTGCTATGCAGTTTTCCAAGGCTGTTCAACGAACTTCCAGCTAACTTAAGAAATATTAGAAACTTTAAAGTCAGAAAAAAACTCTTAAAAAAATTCTTTTTATCTTAAACCCCGTCAAAACTTATAATATCCTTAATTAATATATACATAAAACTATTAAGCAAAAATTTAATTTATAAACTAAAAAACTAAAACAAAAATGTTAAAAGGTTAACTCACTATATAGATACTAAATTTTTTGATATGTAATCTTCTGCAGAAAAGCCACTTAGGCTTCGCGGGAAACACAACTATTGTTAAAACTTACTTGAATAAATAAAATTACAATTACAATTACTTTTCGCAGCTGTGCATTGTATGCACTCATCTAAGGGAGGGATATTTTATTCCTGCGTGAAGAGCTGATTCCAAGGCTATGCTACCGACCTGTAGAACCTCTATTTTAAAACTACATATATATCTTCATTATTTCAAAGATTTACCCTATAGAAGATGTAGCATTATCGTTGGCAACAACTAAAGAATGTATCTCTTAAATTCAGTGTTAAAGACAGTTCGTTTGTTTATTATCTTCTCTGTAACGTGGATGATGGGGACTGTTTGTACGTACAAAAACCCCACAGCAATACCAACAAGGACGATTGACACAACTTCCATCTTACTTCTCTCTTAATGCAATCATTTTAAATATTTACAATCTGTCCGTATTTAGCAATGTTTATATATTCTCTTTTGAAAAGCTTCCCGTCACACGCTCTCTCGTTATCCACCATTAACTTCACTTTGTAGCGTGCATTTAAATAATTAATCAGTGATGATATGTAAATTGAAGGGATGCAAAAAAAAAGGAAACAAACAAAAAATACGAGGGTAAAAGGATAAAGGAAAATCACTACATTGCTCCGCCCATTCGAACATAATATAATTTGCAATCCGTTTACGCTACATAACCTCACAACACGTAAAGCTTAACCAAGCGTAAAGTACTGCAAGCAAAGGATTCGGGCGGAGGCGTCGGTCGGCCGGCACGCGGTATCCTTTCAATGCCTCGATTTACATGAACTCGTCGCAGGCGTACGTTTCGTAAGCTACCACTCTCAAAATGAAAACCGTTAAATTCAATCAATGGCGGTAGCAGAGGATGGCGAGGTCCTGCATGAGTTGAAATAAAATCATCACTGATCCATTTTTTTTATTCGTTCTTTGTGCCTTGTATTTGTTAAGAATATCGCATTCGGTTTTTTTTATTTTTTATTTATTTATTTAATTGCATTCATATGTTGTGAATACTTTATGGGTGGACAGCTTATGAAGGACGGGCTAGACTTGGAGTAATTACTGTTTCTGTTAAACCATCTTTTCAGTCACACACACCTTTTCGATCATTGTTTGTCGACAGGATGGACTAAGGAAAAGGGATTCCTTCAAACAATCCATCTTCCTCTTCCTTGATGTGCATGCATTGAATCTTTGTATTAAAAGAATGAAATAGGAGGTATTTGGAGCTGGTATTTGCCTGTCACCCGACGAAAACAATGATAAATAGTTATGTAAATTGCACTCAATGGGTGGTTTAGGTAAGTATGTATTGTATCCTTGTAGTTACTCATAAGAAAATATACAGTAGCTTAGATATATATTTCTATGATACGTACATATGTATGTACGTATAATTTCCTGTTCTTTGGGCGAGCATCGTGTGTCAGGATTACTGAGATGATGGATTTCCTACAACTTGAGTTTTACACAGTATGTGAAACGAGAAAGAAAGGAAAAAAACGATTTGACAGGAGAACTAGCTATAATAATGCATCTGAGCTGGTGGCAACGGTATAGTGGTGGTGTGTTTGCTTGTGACCCGAACTGTACAGCCCGAAAGAAGAACAGCAACCAACAGCCGCCAAGCATAAAAGAGAAACGAATAAAATATAAGTTTCTCCAACTACAACACCAAAATCAAGTCTGAGTGCTCTGGGATTTGGAAATTTCCTTTTTCTTTTATACAATCCATCTGGGACGGATCGCATGATACCCTATCCCTCATCTTCTAACCATCCCTAATAAAGTGGACGTGGCTTCATGGATCCTTTAGTTCAAATGCAAGGAATTCTTTCTGCTCAGAGGATATACTCTCGACATTTAAGAGATTTTTCCACATAATTTGTGACTAAGGCTTTTTCTTAGAAGAAAGTGGGCGTGGCAGTCACCATTCGTAACTGAAGATTATTTACAATAAGACTTAATCATCACCGTGAATAGCTTTGACAAAGGAAAATAGGTTTTCTTAAAAAGAAAACACCCTCTGATATTATATAATGTGTGGACGAATTATTGCGAATGTGAATGTTTTGTTAAGACGATATTTTTCAGTCATACTACTACGAGATAACTAACAAAACGACACCCCATGACGCGAAATAGGAAATGAAAGCTGGAGTTGGAAACTGGGTAGGTATACAGGGTGTTCCAAAAAGACTGGGCTGGCAATATCATCAAGACAATTGCTTACTATTCTGAAGTTATATATTTCTACCTACCTTTCATATTTTTATAAGTTTTTCAAACACCAACTTACAAGTAGGAATGCATCAATATCAAAGTACAGTGGTGTGCAAAAAAAAACTGCTCAAAACTTTTCTGTACCTGTATGAAAGTCATTCTTGGAACTTAGAATAAATTCTGTTTTATTGCCTTAAGTAACAAATATGCAAAAATTCTAAATTTTGAAGACTGGAAGAACTGAGCGGAACAAAAGCTCTGGAAGGCCAAGGAAGAGAGCGCCAGTGAAAAAACGGTTATTAATTCCTCAAAGTAGTCGCAACTGTATTTAAACCTCATCGAATATAAGAAACGACCTTGTTCGAGCAACTGAAAAAGAATTTCATCATGCTTGATCCGAAGAAGTATGGTAAAATCTGGACTGCGTAGGCAACACGTTTGCTATGGGCTTAGGAGTATGATTTTTGGACACAGGAGATGTGGGACAGCGTCGTATTTCCGATGAGTCTAAATTTAAACTGCTTGTTGGAGATGGAAGAACGGAAGAAGACCTGGGATAAGGCTTAGAAGAGTGCCTAAAAAGGCTTCCGTCAACAACTAAAGGAGTTATGATCTGGGGATGTTTTTCTGGAGCGAATAGGAGACGGATGTGCTTTCTCTCTTCAGAAGTCACAGCGATTGTTTACTCGAAAGTGCAGCAAAATGAATCGAAACCTTTTGCGTTCAAGAGCTCTTCAGTGCAATCTACATGATAATGCTCCGTGCCATACTGCGAAAGATGTAAGTAATAACATTTTTATTTTATGATAAAATCATTAACTTGCAGATAAACAAGAATTTTAGAATAAAATTTGTAATTTTTTATTTATTAAATAGAAGCTACTTTGAGGATAAAAACATTGTCATGTTAGATTGGCCGCCATATTTCCCAAACCTTAAATCCATCGAAAATATCTGACCTATAATGTACCTAGGAGAAGCGCCTAGTATCAATTCCAGCCTTGGACATTTTATTCGATTTACAGCGGAGGCTAGATAGAATAGAAAGTCGTTCATTACCTCAAAATTGTAGCTGTATATTGTGGCGTTCTGTCCAAGTCGCTGATGTTGACCATCCTTTTTTGACGACAGTATATACTCGTATATCACTTTGCCTTCATTAACTGTTAAACCCATTTTCGCTGATTGAGAATTTTGTACAATCCTTTCAATTATGATGTTAAAGAAATCACATGACAGCACGCGTCACCTTGTCGTAATCCTTTTCTGATACCAAAACCTTAATGGAGCAGCGGTGGCAGGGATGTCAAATATAGACATGGGTCTGTATACGAGTAGCTTGTCTCTATATACCTATCATAAGCCACTTTAAAATCAATGAAAAGGTGGGGAATATCGATTTGGAGTTCCTTTTTTCTGATCTGCCACAATCTGAATATCTGTTCTATGGTGGACTTTCTTGGCCTAAAACCACACTGATACGGACTAAACAGATTGTTGACAAAAGATTTAAGGCGTTCACATAATATAGCAGATAGAATTTAAAACGCTATGGTAAGGAGACTAATACCTCTACAGTTGGCGCAGTTCAGAGGGTCTCCTTTCTTGAGGATCGGGCAAACGATGCTAAGGTTCCGTCAGGTATGAGACCAGTTGATGTACGAGTATGCTCCCTACAAAATCATCTCCATCTGCTTTAAATAGCTCGGCAGTTAGACCGTCAGCTCAAGCAGCTTTGTCGGATTTAAGCTTAGATATTGCTATCTTCACTTCACTTTGGTCGGGCGGATGGAAATGTTGATCGTCATAGTCCGGGCTGAATGATGCATTCTGCCTAACAGCGAAGATTTGATCGTCACCACCATTTAACAGTCTACAAAAGTGATGATCTCAAATTTTCAGCACCTACTGTGACTTTACTACTAGATTTCCTTCTTCATCCCTACAGGCTTCTGTTAATACGTTCGTACATCATTCCTGCTTTAACACTTCTCCATTGAATCGATCTCGCATTATTCATATTCTTTCTTCCTCTTTCTTGGAAGCTGGTATTCTTCCCTTTTCTTCTGCTTGTAGATATCATAAGCTCCTCTAGTCACCCTATGCAACGTCGCTTTATAAGCCTCTGCTTTGCTGCGTTAACTTGGCGGTACTCTTCATCAAACTAGGGGTATCCTTGTGGTGGATGTGAGAAACCAATCAAATCAGAAGCAGAATTGTTGATGGCTTGCTGACAATAATGCCATTGCTTATCTACACGGCATTGGACTTTTTGAAAGGTTCAAGGACACTCGATCGGCGAAGGCTCTGGCAGTCTGTTGCGATTGTAACCATTGGATGTTAAGTTCTCTCACAGTACTTTTTTGGTGTTTTAGTGTTTGGAATATCCGCATACGTACCTTGGTTGTAACAAGGTACTGATTCGAGTCAATATTAGCTGCTCAGAAGGTGCGAACATCCAAAATACTGGAGAAGTTCCTTGCATCAATCGCGACGTGTTCAATTTGATTTTTTTTTTTATAATTTGCACATGGCTGTCCAGATAACTGGGGAGTATTTTGTTTGTTTTCGCTATTATTGTCGTTGCTTATGATTCACAGTATTTTTTTCCATCCTCCTACTGCCAGTGTTATGCCTTCACAGTAGAGTTGACTTAGCTTTCGCAAGTGATCGACTTTTTTATTTATTTCATGTGAAATAAATAGATGATTCTTGACATCAGGATTCGAACCATGAACCAACAGCGTGACAAGCGATGATGTTACCACGGCCACCCTGGTTGATAGTTAATTGATCTGAGGACGACCATAAGCCCACCTTGAGTTAAAGGTCGACTTTAAGTTAGATTTTAATCTCGAAATTCAGAGACTACGAGTAATATCAGAGAGAACATTAATTTTCTACGTTCTTCAGTAAATTAGGATTCAAATTGTTTAACGAAGGTGTTTTTATGAGTTTGACTTAAACTATTTTTGCATATGTTCCTCCTGTGGACTCTCTTGGTTTTACTACTGTAAATATTATTCATAATACACTTCTTCGCAAGAATGTTACAAATGCAAATTGAAATGCATTTGGAAGGATAAAGTATACGCAAGCACCGTAAAACAAAGTAGCTTACTTCCATGGCAGACATAATTTTGGGAACAACACAAAATTGCTGCTCTTAATTATGGTAAATAGAGCCAGATAGACACAGCGTGATGGGTAATCAGGAGACTAGAATGAACAAATTATGGAAGAATTTTCCTAGAAGGCCCACCCGGAGTTGAGCTATACAATTAATTTTACAAAACGTTTTCTGCCAACAAATGCCACAGTTTACACATTCCTCCAGGATACATTCCTCAGGAAGCATTTCATGAATAAAGCTACAGCCGGAGTAAATATTATTAAAATCAAAATTAAAATACCAAAATGAATAGCGCATCACTGGATAAAAGGCCCTTAGCTAATCCCAGACCAACTTCAGCCGGTGATTTGCGAACCTTTTTGGCCAAAAATGTTCGCCTCCATGGAATGGATAAAATGAAGATGAAAACTGAAATTTCTCATCGCTGAGATTTATTCTACATCAGGGGGCCTACTAATAGGGATGGTATTACAAATTGAATAAGCTTTGCATGGGGTTAGGACAGTTTTTGGTATAGTTCGGATAGATCCGGGCAAATCATCGGGGATTTGGTGTAAAGCCATCTATTTTTTGTGGGCAACATTTTTCATATGTTTTCATTTAGAGTTTAAAACTTAAAGACACACGATTTCTGATGAACGATTCTACTAGTCCTGTAGTAGCGTCTATAAAATCTCTATGCTCCGTTTGTTCGACTTTAAGGTTATGAAAGCTGAATTGCAATGCATTCCAGTTACTGCTTCCAATTTTCTTAATTAACCAAAAGAAAGTCTCCAAATCATCGGCACATTCATCATTTCTGTAATTAACTCCCCCCACCAACTTTCTGTGGTAATTACATTACCATTTCGTTGCCGTAATTAGATGGAGATGTTATTATATTTATATCCCAAGCCACATGTGTGCACCTTTCTTCGGTTCCTCTCATTTATCTTTGAGATAATGACAACATTTCAATAAAGATTCCTACGAAATTATATCCAATCGTACTTCAATTGAAAAGAACTTTTATTTTACCTCTCATGAAGGACCAATGAAATGACATCCGTTCCATGGTACGTGGATGCAAAAAAAGAGCAGACAAAAATGGAGGATAAGTCCTCGAGCTGCCAAATCAGTATGCATGCCCTCCCTCATCACGAAAGCTAAGACAACGGAGAAGAGATAATTTACGATTCCGTCTAAATAATAAATCGTTTGACATCCCAATTATTCCCAAGGAAAGGGTATCTGGCTTTAGCACAAGCAAACATGCATAGCATGGGTTGGATATTGTGTGAATAGATGGCAAAAAGCCGTTCTTAAACGATATAACTTTTGTGTATCCTATGTCCTTTTGTGTTTATAAGAATGCGAGGAGGACGGTGTTTAATCTCAGGTCTTTCATTATTTCCTTTTTTATTTGGTTTATGTATGTCCTTGATTATTATTTGTGAATATTTACTGTTGTTATGTATGAAAAGAGGGTAGACGAATGTGAATAGTCCTCTAAATATGAAATCATTGCGTACAGGAGGCTGTTTTTGAAGTGCTCTAAAGCGATACATTATGACTGTCGTCAAGAGCAGTCAAGTGGTCTCTTAAGGAAACCATTACTTCAACAACTCTATTTGAAGGCTGATTGTGAATGAGTGTCCATAAGTTCTCACATTCTCTATTTAAATCGAAATCCTATTGCTTAAAGGACTAAGAAATACCGACTTTTCAGTAGCGTAGCCCTAGCTCAAGAGGAACTGTAGGACTACCTGAGGATCGAAAATTCCTAGGACGAAGAACATGGTGAAGAGGAAAAGCGGCGATGCCAGACTTTTTTCATGAATTAATGAAGAATTAACGATACTCAAAGCGGAGATGAAAAAGGAAATCTTACCTTTATAAGAAATCCGGGTAAATCGGTTATAGGTAGACTATCTAATGATGTCAACTGAAATAGTCTCAGAATTACTTGTATGTGGTTTTGAGATAGATAGCCAAATATATTCTGATCATATGTCACTGATTTCATTTTTCTGCGCCTCGGCGAGAGCAACAGAGTCGATAGCAATAAATCCTCTACTCCCTGAATCGAGCTGGCAAAAGAATAAACTTGATGTGCATCAACGTAATTTAACTCAAACCATCATAGCCGAGAGACTGAACGAAATTGAATCATCAATAAAAATTTTACACAACGTATTAGAATTGGCAGAGTACTGTGTGTGGATCTGGCAAATACCATGAAGCCTGGTATGACAGGGAGTGCCAAGTTGCCAGAAAAAAGTCATTTGCTAACTTGCAAATTTACCAGAATTTAAATGAGGACTGTTTAAAGAAAGAATACCTGAAAGCAAATCGGTACTACAAGTTACTGTGTACTCTTCGCCAAATGTGGCCGTTTTTTGCTTCAAATCGGCTTGGAATCGATCCAGCAGCTCTGCGTAATATGCGCCGGTGATCGTTTTACCCTTTTCAAGGTAATCGATGTGAATAACACCGCGCGCATCCCAAAAAACCTTGTTTGCTGTCAAACCCGCCTTGGCCTTCTTCGGCTTCGATTCACCAGGAGAAGTCGCCAAACACACCTTTGAAGTTGTCAAACGTATGCGTTTGTTGTCGATTGTGAGCAAACGCGGCACCCATCTTGCGCAAAGCTTTTTCGTGAATGGTTCCAATCAATGGTGAAGAGTCCCCATAATATTTGTCAAGCTTTTGTTTGGTTTGCGTGATAGTTTTTTCTCGCAAAAAATAGTGTTTAATGAGCACTCGAAATGCACTTTTTTTCCATTTTAACGAAAATGCTAGTAGGCGTCTATATAAAATGGCTGCCACAACAAAACTATTTGACAGATCTGTCTGAAAATTTGGGTGCGTTCTTTTGAAAGATTCTTGACAAAAAAAAATTAAAACAAAGGGAAATAAAGCTCCAGGAGTTGATCGTATCCCGAACGAATATTTCAAACACGCTACTGCTGAATTCGTAAAGCAAATTACAGAGGAATTCAAAAAATCTATAATCTTCCCAATACACAAAAAAGGAGACAAGGCCGATCCTTCAAATTATCGTGGCATATCATTTCTCAACACATCACTAAAATTTTTCGTGGAAATCTTGCGATCCCATTTTACAAAGTGGATCGAAAGCTCACATCTGTTAAGCGAATTCCAAACCGGTTTCACAAAGGGATATCCGACGGTAGATCAAATATTTAGTTTGACCAATATTGCAGCACTCTATAGACTCTATAGACAGAAAAGCTCTCTTCTATAAACTCTATAGGGAAGGAATGTCTGTG
Organism: Pocota personata; assembly: GCA_963082735.1. Lineage (NCBI taxonomy): Eukaryota > Metazoa > Arthropoda > Insecta > Diptera > Syrphidae > Pocota > Pocota personata. Next base: position 38,043,859 of record OY720431.1, read on the forward strand.
AAATTTGGAAGAGTAATTGAAGATATATATAGTCAAACTATTAATTCAGTTTGGGATGGTAAAAATCTATCTGATTGGTTCTTCTTCCTAGTGGGTATAAAACAAGGATATAATTTTAGCCCATCAGCTTTCTCCTTATACATTGATGATGTGATAAAAGTATTGCCCTGCGGAATACCAATAGAGGGTTTCAACATAAAGGTTTTAATGTACTCGTACGCTGACGATCTTGTACTCTTAGCAATAACTGACTTGTCTAATGCTTTTGAAACCAAAGAAGGTCTAAGATAATGGTCTAGGATTGATGGTCTATAGGTCTAGGATTGATGGGTTAGGACAGCTATTTTTTTTAAACTTTGTTCTGGAATTTACAGTTCGGAACTCTAAAATAAAGACATATGGTACAATATTTAACAAATCCAGTCAGATTCTCGCATATGCTGCTAACATTGACTTGAGTAAAAGAAGCGAAGGATAACTAAAAGAGAGCTATCTACTAGTAGCAATAGAACAGGTGGCAAGAGAGGTTGGACTCCAAGTCAACGAGCAGAAGACAAAGTCCCTGACAGCTTTGAGGACCCACCAGCCACAGTAACCTAACATCACAAACGGAGCACATAATATAACTCTCAAGTGCCCACTTTACAAAACATTCATCCAACCTATGGCCACCTATGGTTCTGAAACTTGATGCATGACTAAAGAACATGAACGACAACTATCAGCTTTCGAGCAAAATATACTCCGACGTATATATGGCGCTGTACGGATTGCGTCAAAGTTTCTGGAGAATATAACATAACCACGAATTGAAAGTGCCATATTATCAACTAGATATTGTCAAGTTCATCAAGATTGGACATCTGCGCTGGGCAGGACATGTTGTAAGGATGAATGTAGACCGGGTACCAAATCGCCTAATGAATTCAAAGCCTGAAAGACTAAGAACTCAGGGCGGTCAACTAAAGAGATGGCTAGACAGCGTAAACAGGGACGTACGGAACAAAATGAAAGCAGTATTTGGACTACGCCAGGGTCCATAACAGACTGTAGTGCGATTAAGTAGAAGAATAAACTATTATTTATAATTCTATAAGCGTTCTAAATACTTCCTTTTCTTATCGCGAATGCATTTTTATTTATAAAAATTTTTATTGGACCCTTTTAGCAGAAAAATTAGTATGGAACAAATACTAATTTTTCTGCTACTTTTTCAAATTTTCCATCGGTAATCCTGGTCCTGAATTTTCTAAAAAAAATCACATTCTACATCATTCAAAGTTAGTAAATTCGTGATACAAACATTTGAATCAATATGTAGAGTCTCTCTCGGCGGTTTAAGCGCAAATTATTGGCGGTAAAAAATATAAACGCGGGAAATAAAAACCAGGTATTATGCAAAGCAAAAAACCGATCACACCAGTCACCAGAATTAAGAATTTGTTATAGACATGATGTTGCTGGTGTTAATGAATGCTGCACAATTGCTAAATATGCTATCAAAGAAGTATGGCTGCCTATATGCTACATACTCGTACACATGTTCATGCATGTGTATGTTTCTCTCCTTAAAAACTTTTACAAAAATTAACTACTCACATATCTACACTAATTTTTTTTTTTTAATTTAACCATTAATATTAATTAAATAAAAATAATGACAAGAAATATTGTATAATTATTCATACACAAGCCGAGGCCCACTGATAGAGCTGATTTCTTATATACTCGTACTATTCACCAAATCAATAAATTAACTTTGGCATATGAGCTCATACCCTCCCAGTAGGAGGATCAGGATCAGATCAAAACATAGATCAATGGCCGCATTCCAAACGGACACTTTCCGCTAATAGTTAAACGGCAAAATCATGGAACGGCCTCTTGATCTTACAACAGCTGATAGCTAGAAATTATGTATGCAGCTACATTCACTAAAGGTAGGTAACTATCGGTAGTCATCACTTTCCAAAATTATCGATAGCATTTGATTGTTTTAACGCAGCCTTTTAATAAGATCCAGTTTAACACAAAGAAACAGTCTTAGGCGATGTGCCAATTCGTTATAAATTTGCTTAACTATGTACTAAAATGTTTGTCAAGTTGTAACCCACTGATCTCAAAATTGACTAAGAATGTTGTCAACTTTATAAATGTCCATTAATATGTAAACACAATTTAGATTAAAGACAAGTTTTAGAATTCTAACAGATTTCGACACTGCACAGCTTACTAAAATTGTCGGCAGGGTTTTAGATTACATTCCAGTTAACAATGGAAACAAAATTAACTAAATTCACAATCAATTGGGAGTGTCTCTACGAATCAGCGACGACTGTGTAATTATTGTCTAGAATAATGTTATTCGGGTTTAGTTACCAACAAAACAGAAGAGCTATTTGTTTCACTTAATTTAATTATGGAATAATTGTATCGATAACATTTTCCGACCATCGATACTCGATTTTCCATTCTATCGATAACAAGTCAAAAATAGAATTTAATGTAATCCGATTAATCTGCTAATGGAATGTATTCAAAACTATCGTTAATTTTAGGATTAGAATGAAATTTCCAATTTCGCCTAGAATTGTGAACCCACCGACGAAGTTTGAAGAAAATCTATTTAGCCCTTTATGCTGCAGTCGGCCATACATATAGACAGACAGAATTCGGAAATCCACTCTTTTATTTTGAAATTTATATCTCTGCTGCGTATTACTTCTTTCGTTTTGCATTTTTCTCTATTACAGGAATGTGAAGTTTGACCAAAATCTCGAGATTCAATATTTTCAGGAAACCATTACTTGCAAGCACAAAAATTAATGAAATAAGACACTGCTGGCAATGCTGCCATTTCGTATAAAAAATTGCTAAACTGCCACTCATTGCCCCTCAAACTTTACTTGGCAATTGTTTACAAAACACTCTTCACCCACACAACGGCACCTGTAAATGTCAAAATGTGAAAACACCCATATCCATGCACACTCGTAATGGGAATGGAATTTCTCCCAAACAAGTGTGTGTGCCCGTAACTGGTCTAAATGCGTTCCGACGTTTGACAGTCGGGAAAAGAAACGAACAAACAAGTGTCTCCACAGCTTCTCGACCAGTCGTCGTCTGAGAAAATGAAAAATATTTGTCACGTTTGCTTGAGCTTCCTCAACGTCTTCTTGTTTTGTTGTTCGCTTGCTTCTGTTCCACTATTGGGCGTTGGACAATTTATTATAATTAATAGCAATTAATTAAGGAACCCCGCTGGTCATTATTCGATTTTATCAACGAATTGAACGTAAGTTCTAAGCACAGTACAGTGGAATTGTATTCTAGCCAAACCCTGAATTTCGTTGCTCGATCACTGATCACTGAGTGTAAAAGGGTCACACCCAGTTTTTTTTTTTTTTTTTTTTTCAATTTGGTGAGTGATTTCACTTTTTCCGTTGCATTTGTTGGTTTTCTTCACAGAAATTGTGGAAAAGTTTCGCATCAATTCGATGATTGTTCGCAATGCGAACTAGCATTTGAAATAGCAGAGCACTTTTCGATTTGAATTCGATTCGACTATGTCCACAATCGACGAGCGCAAAGCCTACCTAAACAATCCGTATTTTTCGAAGCATCTATACGGCAACTTCTCGCCGTTCTACGTAACAATTGCCATCTGCACGGTGATTGGAGTGTTTGTTATTTTATTGAACATTATCTTCACCTGCTGCTCCAAGCATAGGAAGTACTGGCAGGATAGACATACAGGTGAGGGAATGGTTTGGTTATGGTCGTAAGTGAAACTAAATTGCATTTCTTTTGCAGGCAATCGCTGGCTGGTGTCAATTTGGTCGGCTACACCTCATAATCAGCCACCACTTGACTTCACAGAGTTAAAGGACGCCAGTCACTTCCAGAGGACTGAGGTAGGTTACAATTTTAATTCATTCAGCCAAATGCATCTAATGGGAAGTTAATGTTGCAAAGTATCGAGTGTAGTAGTCAGTTCTTCCATAGAGTGCTGGGCTTAGTCATCTAGTCTGAAAAACTAATTAGTTTCGTGCTAACATTTTGAGCAATAAATTCTATTCAAGCACGACGAGTAGTGTGTTTGAAATGAAGCGCTAAAGCACTGTATATATGAAATCAATGTATGTATGCGATAGAAGCGAGCTACTATTAGGGACTGCACCTAGTTTTTGCTTGTCATTAAGTAGAGGTAATTTGTCCCCAATTCCTTGCGAATTATGCTGATGCACAGAATCTTTTGTATTCGATTTCCAGTGAATGTTGGCTTATATGTTGGTCTATAAAAAAAAATCCATTTAATATTTTTCAAAGTTTTCTGCTTTATTGAAGAGAGTACACTTTCCTATTATTTATGGAAAATAATTTCATTTAAATGGCTGCCGCGTCTGCCCATCTTATCAACCCAATTTTGAAGTGTATTTTCGATGGTTTGAGGCTCTATTTCACGAATAGCTCGATCAGTATTGTGCGTACCTGAATCTTTTCTGGATTGTCAGCACAACGTCGATCTTTAACGGCACTTCACAAAAAAAAAAAGGTCCAACGGCGTCAAATCGCAGCTCCGCTGAGGCCAAGAAACATCACCAAAACGGCTGGTTGCACGATTATTGAACTTAGTGTACAAAAGAACGATTGTTGGACGGCTTGTATGGCACGTAGCGTCGTCTTGCTGGATCCAGAGATCGTCCAAGTTAATTTCCTCAGTTTTTGGTTAAAAAAAAAAAAGGTTATCATGCCTCTGTAACGCTCTCCATTGCCATCATTACACAAACCACTTCTCTATGACTACGTGTGGGTTTTCCGAGCCCCAAATACAGCAGTTTTGCTTGTTTACATAGCCTTACTTACTTACTTTAGGTGGCGCTACAGTCCGGGGTGGACCTGGGCCTCAACCAATACGCCTCTCCAGTTAGCGCAATCTTTGGCTAACTACCTCCAGTTGCGCACTCCAAGTTGGTTAAGGTCCCCTTCCACTTGTGCGCGCCACCTAAGGCGAGGTCTTCCTCTACTGCGTTGTCCCTCCGGGTTGGAATCGAAGACTCTTCGGGCCGGAGCGTTGGTGTCCATTCGCTGTACAGCTCGTACAGTTCGCTGTTAAATCTTCTCCTCCAAAGTCCGTCAACGGAAACGGGACCAAAAATCACTCGCAGAATTTTGCGTTCGAAACGACCAAGAAGATCTTCATCCGCTTTTGCTGGGGTCCATGCTTCTGCGCCATAGAGCAGGACAGGGATGATAAGGGTCTTATATAGAGTCTCCTTAGTGTTTCTTAACAAGGCCTTACTAATCAATTGCCGTCTTAGGCCAAAGAAACAGCGGTTGGCAAGTGTAATTCTTCGCTTGATTTCTGCTGAGGTGTCATTATCAGAGTTTACAGCGGAGCCGAGGTAGACAAAGTCCCTAACTACCTCAAAATTGTAGCTGTCTATCGTGACGTTCTGTCCGATTCATCGATGTTGTGTGTCCCTTCTTGTTGACAGCATATATTTTGTTTTACCCTCATTCACCACTAAACCCATTTTTGCCGCTTCTGCACTAATACTTGCAAACGCACCAGTGACAGCTCGCTGTGTTCTGCCAATAATGTCAATGTCATCAGCGTATGCAAGAAGTTGCACAGACTTTTGGAAAATTATGCCCCTGGTGTTGGCTTGTGAGTTTCGAATAATTTTCTCGAGAATGATGTTGAAGAAGTCTCATGACAGCGCGTCACCTTGTCTAAATCATTTTTTGACATCAAAGGTCTCGGTGAGATTGTTTCCAACCTTTATGGAGCAGCGAGCGTTCTCCATCGTCCGGGCCTAAAACCGCACTGATAGGGACCTATCAGATCGTTGACGAATGCTTTCAGGCGTTCACACAGTACAGCAGACATGATCTTATACGCAATATTCAGGAGATTGATGCCTCTATAGTTGGCGCAGTTTAGAGGGTCTCCTTTCTTGTGGATGTTTACATAGCCGCTGAGATAAAAAATGCGCCTCATCCGAAAAAATCGACATCAATTTCGAGCTGCTCTAAAGCCCAAATAGAGAAGCGATACCGAAGCGGGTGGTCATTTTGCTTCAATTCCTGAGTCAGTTGGACCTTGTAAGAAAATAATCCGACGGCTTTATGCATAATTCTCCTCAGGCTTTATTTCGACCGTAATTCCTTTTCAAAATGCGCACTCTTTCGGCAATAGCGCACTCACTTTGGAAATAAGTTTTCAATATTTTCCAACCTTGTTCAAGCGTAAATCGATTCATTTCGTAATTTCCTACAGCGGAGCTATGATACTGTGTGTCTGTAAATTTCTTGAGCGCGAAAGAGCTGTCAGTGTCAAAATAACATTTAACTTAAAAAGAAAACCAGCAGGTGGCGCACCCTATTTAATAGTATTTATCTATTGTGGTGCTTCTGGGTACGAGAATATGCTCTTTGTTATTCTTATGGGACTTGTGGTTGGCAAAAAGTTGAACTGGAATCAGAATATTAATGAAAGAATTAAGAATGACACGATAGCTTACTACTCGTGCAGTAGAGTATTCGGAAAAACCTGGGTTCCAAGTATACGACTATTGTGAGGCCTGGTGTGGTGACAAGCGACTAGCAAAAGAACCAAATTCAAGGTCATCACGGGAATACAAAGACTGACATACATTGCCGCTACCACTGCTATGAGAACAAACTAACAACAGGACTAGAGGCTATTCTCAACCTGTTTCCTTCAGACGTGTTTATATAGGAAACTGCAGCCAGAAGCTATTAGAAATAAATACCTAGGCAATGTAGCAATTATTGACTACACAGTGCGCTACCTAGACTTTGAAAGACATTTCTCTTGTTCATTTCCAAGCAGAGGAATGGGTAAATGGTATAATACTGGTAAAGTGACAAAACTGTAGGCATCTTTTCTGACAAACTGAGTCTATTTAAATCAGTCAGACTCCCGGACCATAGCAGTGTTTTCCAGGCGGTGAAGGCAATACCACGCAATGATATCACCTTTCTTATCGACAGCCAGGCGGCAATAAAAGGCATTTCTGCAGAGGTGAAATCGAACCTTGTGAAGTGTTGTCGCGAAGCGATTAGAGTTTTTGGTAAAACTATTCTGGGTCCCTGGACATGAGGGTATACCAGGGAATGAGAAAGCTGATGAACTGGCAAGGAAAGTATCTGCGCTAGACATAAAGCAATCTGATTACTCAGTAAGAGTCCCGTCGTGTAAGCTTACACATGAAGCAGGAAATAGGTCTCAACGTGAAAACTAAGACTAGGTAAAACAAGACTGGTGCAGAAGAGCAGGAAAGTCCTTAGCACCCATGTAGTACAGGGCGTAATTCTCTGCGATATCATATGAAAAAGCTAAGACTATGTGAGAATGATTTCTGTATAACATAACATAACCCACTTTCTATGCCACAGTCCAGGCCTCTGCCATCTCAGACATAAATTCCTTGGAAAACACTTCTTCCAAGGATGTCGAAGATTTATCCAAGTTTCAAGGTGGTTCGAAACCCGAAGGCAGGCCCAAAATCTCAGTTTCGGTCGAACACTAAAAAAATATATAGAAAATGAAATCTTTACATCTAAGGACTATTTCTCTATAAATTGTTTTACTAAAAGATCTGTTCAGTGCTTGAAATTTCCATATTCTTGTAACTCTTTCACGACGATATTATATTCTGTTGTTCTTAAGAACTCTCTTTCTGTATGTCTTTTGGTCAGGTTGCCCGTCTGTCTGTCTGCGGCATCCGCTTTAGTTCTCTTCTCCAAAAATTCACCGATTTGTATGATTCTCTTCAAAAAAATATTTACCTGCAGTAGTACTATTATAGATCGGATCAGCGGTTTTAAAAATACCCAACCGAACCGAACTCAACTCTGACTTGAGTTCAATGTTGTCACCAGTCTCTGACGCGAGATACTAACGTGGTCAAGCTTAAAACGAACGACATATATCTTAGCTTAGACCTTCTATACATAATACTAGTACTGCAAAAGGTGATGCCTAATGCCTATTATTCCCCAAAATATGTGATCGGATTTTCACTCATATAAACTTGGCTACGATCTATAATGTAAGTGTACGTTCAATCTACAAAGATTCACGCATCATTACCTCACTTTTTCCATCTCTAATCAACCTCCCACTTCCACCTCTATACTTTTTGTCTACACACAATCACTGGGTTTTATAACTTAAAGGAACCTTCACCTCCTTGTAGTGTGTCTTCTACATGTTTATTGGGTTTCATTCTTCATCGGCACTGTAGAGGTTTTTTTATGTCAGACTTCATTGCACTATACCGCTTACCACAAACTAACCGCCACAGTTACTGAATCACGAGTCACAGCTTTGTAACTTGTCTTGGTAATAGTCACCAATTTATCCGAGATACGTTTTCTGATTATGACACGCCATCACATCGCTCATTTTTTCGAAGTGAATTAGACTACTGGACAAGTTGTTCAAAAAGTAAAGTTTTGATATGTGTGGGAGTGCTTTCCACGTTTTCCCCAATGTGATAGAAAGATATTGTAGCTTATATCTTGTCGAGGGCGGAAAGCACGCAAATACTCCTCCAATTCTTTAACCCAGCATGCTTATCTTTCTGAGCCCTTCCGTTTTGTTTGTCTTAAGACCTTTGATTGCGGTAATGATCTCGCCCTTCCTGGGAGGAGCACTTATGTATATCCACATTGTGGTTCATATCCTTCCCTCTGTACACCGGTCAGCGAACGCAATTTACAATTTCAGACTCTTGCCTTTAGATAATAATTATTTAAATTAGTTACCTTTCATTTTGTTTATATATTATGTTCAGACACAGCACATTTTCAACGAAGACGTCGAATCAGCACCAATCCACCAACCACAACATCACCATCATCAAGAGCGCCCGCAGCGTCCTATCCGACAACGCGAAGAATACGTTGAACTTCAAAAACGCGAAAGCGATATCTAACCGAACAACACATTCCCAAAAAAATGGCAGTAATCCTCATTTATCCAGCCGTAGCTGCTCTCGCCATGTTCGTCATTGGTGTCATCATCATAATGCTTCGCTTCGGTCCTCAATTATGTGGACTGCGTCACCATGCACTGCCAGATAATCATCATTGGCGCAACGATGATCACGACTGGCGTGGCGAAGCCTACGACCATGAAATAAGTCTAGCGTAAGATTAAGTACAAACAAAAGACACACACACAATAAGCATAACCGTCCACAAATACTAAACATAACGAAAATCTCCATGAGCATTCCAGTATTGTTACACATATTGTGCCTTAGAAAGTCGCAAAGGATGCTCTTTTAAAATTAGTATAAGAAGACTTTTTTTTTTACCAACAGTAAACTGATATCAAAAAATACATTCCGTCCAATTTGGAGTCTACCTACATAAATGATAGAATTAAGAAAGAATCTCTAATATCGAAAATTATTTTTCAAATTTTTGTTTTTTTTAAAGTTTTTTGTAAAACGTTTTTGTCTTTTCTTATTGCAATTTTGTATTTTAATACTACAAATAGATGTAATTGTATACAAAATAATTTTTAATTAAAAAATAAATTGTAATGCCATTTTACATTCTTCTATAAAGTATTTTTTCTTCTTTAGCAAAACTGCAAACGTCATTAACTTATCATAATACCCACCATAAAACGGAAATGTTTTGATTTTTTGTACAAAATGTTCCCAAAAAACGTTGCAACTAGGTTTGTTTTCTGACTATAAAAGCAGATTGTGCATTCTTCCGGCGCACAGTGGGACCGAAACGGGTTCACTGTCTCAAAAATCTGTACCTCTTATGTTTTAAGTGATAGAAACTTGAAAATTTGTACATATATTATTGACTGTACATGCTTTTTAATGAAATTACTTTTAGGTGATAATGAACGAAAGAGAATTAAAAATGGATAAAACTTGTTGGTTGATGCATGTACAAAGAGTCTCAATGGACTTTTTACTTGATTTTGGTAGGTTATTTTATTTGTGTTTTTATTAAAAGGGAGCAGTGAAAGTAATTGACAGTAAATTGTAGCAAGTGAAAGATTTTACTTAATTAGCAATAAATTTTTGAGCAAATGAGTTTAGTTTACAGAAAAAGAAAAGTAATAAGGCGTAAAAAAATTGATTTTAGAAAGATTGAAGTTGGAAGTTAATATATTCGCGAACAAGTATAATGTGGTGATTATTCACTTTCAGGCAGATCCAAGAGCATTTTTTTTTTTTTTTATAATTTGCACGTGTTAAAGGGGATATGAATACCCTTATACTAATTTTTAGAACACGTGCGTTTTTGTGGAAAGAGGAAGAGACAGAGAGAAAGAAAGATTGGTGTAGTGGGTTTGAAACTTAGGTGGTATTAAGTTTCTGTAATCTCCAAGGGTGGCTGTCCAGATAACTGGGGAGTATTTTGTTTTGATTTCGCTATTATTGTCGTTGCTTATGATTCACAGTATTTTTTTCCGTCCACCTGATGTCATCATCACGATCAAGTTGCACTTTAGCCATATGACCGCCCTACTGCCAGTGTTATGCCTTCACAGTAGAGTTGACTTAGCTTTCGCAATTGATCGACTTTTTTATTTATTTTATGCGAAATAAATAGATGATTCTTGACATCAGGATTCGAACCGTGAATCAATAGCGTGACAAGCGATGATGTTACCACTACACCACGGCCACCCTCATCCAAAAATTCCTTGGAAACGGTCTCGGTCGGTGTCCTTAAACTTGCAATATATGGATCTGATGTAAATAATAATGTATTTAAAACATTTCCATTAGTTGCTGAACGAGAACACTTCCTGGAATGATGTAATCGGTATCGTCTGTAGTCTTTGTTCCGCGCTTCCTGTGCATTTTCAGACAATTGGCCTCTTGGTAAAATTGCGAAATGCATTATAATACTCTCCCCGTGAATAAGGATTTTATGAACAGAGGACGACATGTAATACCAATTGTATTTATTCACAAATATTTGAGCTGTATTCATTGCACATTGACCGAATTTGGTAGCATTTACTGCGATTCCAGATGATATTGATTGTAGTATAATATATAGCCGTTTTATCAATTCTTCGTCAACTCCAGTAATATTGGATGAACAATGATAGTTGGAAAAGACTCTTCGCCCAGTATTTCCATCATTACTATTACCAGCTCCTTGTCGAGGTTTGTCGATATGGAGGCCAAGTTCATTTCGAAATCTACTTTGCACATATTTTTTTTCTTTTCTTCCTTGCTCGTTTTATTTTCTGGAGTTGTTGCTGAACATTTCTCGAACGAAAGATTATAAGAAATATGCAGAATGGTTTCCATACATCTAATCCAGGCATGAAGAGTGGAAAGGCCATATTGGAAAGCATCTTCGTTTTCGGGTTTGGAAGTAATTATCTCCCTAGGTCTAGCTCCACATGTAGTACACCCAGCACTGGATGATGTATCCGTTAATACTTGAGCATCTTTTCCGTCAATCATCGTTAAGAATAATTCATGTTTGATCTCAACTACAGTGTCATTTTTACTAACCAGTGATGGAGTGAGTTGGTATAGAAATAGGTCGGTACAGGTAAATTTTATGACCTTTTTGGGAAAAGCGTCATAAAAGTTGCGTTTATCAACTTAATCCCATTTTCTTTTTTTACAATATAAACATAATATATCCTTCATTCATTGGTTTTTCCCAGATTAGCGAAGGGTTTAAAAAATATCGTAAAATTAAAACAATAAACTGCCTGTGAGACGGAGTGTACCTACCATTAGAGTTGTTGCTAACAGTTCATACCACTAAATTGATTGTTTTAAGTCATTTTTTATTTTTAATGATCAATTAGTAAGCAAACTCATATTAAATATTACTTTTATTAAGGGTTTATGTTGGGAATGTAATCAGAACCAAATAGTGCAAACAAATGGTAAATTTTACTTTGCGACATGTGTCTGACAAAAAAAAGACAAAAAAAGAGCAAACAATTTTGATCTTCTTGGAATTAAGAACTAATTAAATATTTTAATCAGACAAGTAACTAGGCAGCGGCAAACAGCGCTAACCGTCAAATGTTTGTTTGAATAAAAAAAAAACATCTAAGAAAGGTTCAGATTAAAACAATATGTATCCTTTACATATTATACAACACTATTATGTTTGTATTTTTTGTAAATACTTGAAGCTCTGCGCTTTCCAAAAATGTATAACACTTATATAGTTCTGAATGAAAGATTTCCAATAAACGCTTTTGAAAAGTCTGTACGAGTAATTCAGTCAACTCAATATTCTGACTCACTGCACTTCGGCGATTGATTTTACTAATTTCTTTATAAATAAAAAAATAATTAATATCGAAACTAAATTATATGTTAATTTAACTATAGATTTTCATCAAAATAATTCAGAGAACCCTACTATCGTAAAAACCATTTACGAGATGGCGTTGTATGGAGAGCTCCCACTGTGCGGCGCCAGTTAGTCTTGAAACTTCAATATTTAAAGTTAACCGGTAAAGAGTCAAAAGAAGAATGAAGGAAAAAGGTGAAATTGAAGTTGAACATTGCATAAAGAAGGGCATACTCGTACAGTGCGAACTATTGCAGATAAGCTTAAAATATCGAAGTCGACAGTGCACGATACTATTACTATTAAGACCCGGAAGAGAAGCGGAAGACCCAAATTAATATCAAAGCAAGAGAACTATGAAATTAATAAGCAAGAGGGACCGTTCAACCGTTCGCACTCAAAGCAGATATCTGTAACAGAGACTGAAAGGCGTTTAACTGCCGCAGACCTTCACGGTCGAGTAGCAGTACGAAAACCTTTACTACGACCTCAAAACAAATTCAAGCGGCTGGATTGGGGAAGAGAGCAGCCGAAGTTTTCTGGACGGACGAGTCTAAATTTGAAGTTTTTGGACAAAAAGAGGAGTTTACGCGTTCTGCTGAAGAAAAGATGCTCCGTAGCTGTGTGGTCGCAACAATCAAGCATGGTTCAATAATGGTCTGCGGATGTTTTTCTTCCGTCGTTGTTTTTCTTCCGCATCGATGGGATCATGAATAAGGAGAAGTTCAGACAAATTGTGTAAAGTTTGGCCCTGGATTTACATTAATGTAAGATAATGATCCGAATTATTCGTCCACGCTTTGCCGAGGATACGTGAAACAAGAAGGAACACTGAAAATATCAAGTGGTAGCAAGTTTTAGTAAACTCTAAGGGTGGAGTCCAGGTAACTGGGAAGCATTTTTATTTTGCTGTTATTGGCGTTGCTTATGATTTACAGTATATTTCCCGTCCTTTCGATGTCATCATCACATTTTTAGCAATATGATCAACCTACTGCCAGTGTTATGCCTTCGCAGTAGAGTTGGCATTAGCTTTCGCAATTGATCGACTTTTTTATTTATTTCATGCGAAATAAATAGATGATTCTCGACATCAGGATTTGAACCGTGAACCAGCAGCGTGACAAGCGATGATGTTACCACTACATCACAGTATCCTTAGAAAAATCGTGGAGTACTAAAAACGTCACTTTACCTTCGTCCTGGGCTTGTCATAGACCCTCAGTGACACCAATTAAGGTCGTAATACAACTGTGTTTCTTTTTTGAAATTCAGATTGTTTGAATGGTAGCAGATTCATAGTATTAAGATACACACTCATTTGCTTTTGGAGAATCTTCTCAAAAACTTTCGATAAAAATGAAAGAATAGAAATTGGTCCTGTAATCATCACTTTTCGAGCTTTCAGGAATCGGTAGGATTTTGAATACATTTTTCCCAGCGATGTATAAGCTTCTTTAACCCATCTTCAAAGAATGTTTGGGAAGTGTCTTTTATCCACTGGTTTATGCTGGCTTTCACCTCATTTGAGTTCTCAAAACGAACGCCGCGTAAAGGTTTCTTCAATTCTGGAAACAGGTGATAGTCACTCGGCGCTAGATCAGGCGAATGGGGTGGATATGGCAGCAATTCCCACCGCAAACCGATCAGAACACCCTTTGTTTTGCGAGCAGTGTGGGGTATTGCATTGTCTTGTTGTAGCAATGGTCGCGCGTGCAGCTTTCCCGGCCGTTTTTTAATCAAAGCTTGGCGTAATGGACATTTTAAAAGATTGGAATAATATTCTGCATTTATTGTTACACCTTTTGCCAGGTAGTCTATCAATATTATGCCTTCACAGTCCCAAAAAACCGTTACCATAACCTTACCCACCGACGCGCCTTAACTGGTGGCTCTTCTACGGGCTTTCGCCACTTTTTCGATTGATTTTTTGTTTCCGTTGTTATTAACCGATGCAAAAAAGAGTCCCCATAAACGGCCAATAACTCTTGTAGGTAACGGCAAGTTTCGACTCGGTTCAGTTTTTGTTCTGGGCCCAACAGACGGGGCACCCAACGTGCGGAAACATTATTCGCTCCCAAATGATTGTGCAGAATTTCATCAATTTGCCGCACACCAATGCCAAGTTTAGCACTAATCTCGCGAATGGTTATTCGTCTGTCTTCCATCAACAGGTTTTCCACAGAAGCGATATTTGTTTCGGTGACAGAGCTGCTTGGGTGGTCGCTACGGGGATCGTCTTCGAGCGATGTCCTTCCAGCCTTAAAGCGATCAACCCAACGGTAAAATGTACTTTTCGATTCTGCGGAATCACCAAATAGTCCTTGGAAACGCATTACTCGTACAATATCGGAGGATTTTACTCCCTCTTTCCATAAGGAACAAATTATAGCTTTTTGCGATTTTACGGCATCTTCTATTGTTCAGCTTTAGTGTGGTGAAAAAAAAAATAAACAGTTTGATTACAAAAACAAAAGTGATCTCATACTAGCTTATGTGGATAAACAAACGTGTAAGAACATGTTCAAGTTCGGTTTTTTCTGGAAAGATTTGTTTAAATGAGAGAGCGATTCCCAGAACTTTGGAAACGCCCTTCGTAGTATTAAAAATGTACGTAATGTACGGTAGAAGTATTTTCAAAATCGACTCCAAAAATATAGGATTTATCTCATCAAGTCTTACTTACTACATCAGCACAATCGACGGTTCTAAAACCAAAGCTGGAATCAGGGGTCGAATTACCGCATCAGTTATCGAGCAACACGTGACTGAAAAATATTTATTTGGCATGACCGCTTAAGAGATCGAGTATCGAAATTTGGTATTCTGTCATCAATGATCGTGTATTTATTTATTCGATATGGTTCCTGCTGACGACCTGAGGTGCATTTGGCAGGAAATATGTAAGAATATCTTTGTTTACTGTTATTTTTGCTTTTTTTAAATATATTGTTTAAAATTTATTTTAGGTTGAGTCTAAATAAAATTAGCCCTCTGAAAAAGGGGGTTTTTGGCAAATTTTATGAGTTGGGACAGCGGTTGAGGTGCATCCTCTAAAATTTATCGTCTCCATTATAAATAAGAATGCACTTTTATTTACCCTGAATCTTTACAGAAAACTGCAATCAAAAGTATGTGTTGTGAAAGATATTTTCAGAAAATTATAGTTTTATATACGTACGCAGAGTCTTGTAAAGTGAAGGGATCGCTTTTATCTCTTAAACGTTATAGAGGGTGGCCGTGGTGTAGTGGTAACATCAACGCTTGTCACGCTCTTGCTTCACGGTTCAAATATTGATCTCAACTATCATCTATTTATTTAGTCTGAAATAAATAAAAAAGTCGATCAATTGCGAAAGCTTAGTCAACTCTACTGCGAAGGCATAACACTGGCAGTAGGGTGGTCATATGGCTTAAATGCAACTTGATCGTGATGTTGACATCAGGTGGAGGAAAAAAAAAAATACTGCGAATCATAAGCAATGACAAAAAGCAAAACAAGCAAGCTCCCCAGTTACCTGGACGCCACCCTTGGAGTTTACTGAAACTTTATACCACCTAAGTTTCAAACCCACTACACCAATCTATCTCTCTCTCTCTCTCTTTCTCTCTCAATTTCTTCAAACGCCCGTGCTCTGAAATAATTTAATGGAATATCCCATTTTGGCGCGCAAATTATAAAAAAAAAAACCTCTTCGCTCTATGCACTCATAGCGAACATCCTCTGAATCGGAAGATGAAAAATAAAGTAAATATTCCATTTTTAGTTGAAGACGGTAAATACAAAACTTTTCCTCACGGGGTCGAATTACCGCATCAGCTATCGAGCAACACGTGACTGATAAATGTTGATTTGACATGACCGCTTAAGAGATCGAGTATCGAGTATCGAAATTTGGCATCCTCTCATCAGTGATCGTGTATTTATTTATTCGATATGGTTTCTGCTGACGAGCTGGGGTGCATTTGGGAGAAAATATGTGAGACTATCTTTGTTTATTGTTATTTTTGCGTCTGGTTAAATTTATTATTTGAAATTTATTTCACGTTGGGTCTAAATAAAATTAACCCTCTGCAAAAGGAGATTTTGGTAAATATTATGAGCTGGGACAGCGGTTTAGGTGCATCCTCTAAAATTGATCTTCTCCAGTATAAATAAAAATGCATTCTTATTTGCCCTGACTGTTTTGATAGAACTGCAATCAAAAGTGTATGTTGTGAGAGATATTTTCAGAAAATTATAGTTTTGTATACGTAAGTAGTCTTGTAAATGAAAGGGATCGCTTTTATCTCTTAATCGTCCTCGTTCACACTCATAGCGATCATCCTCTGAATCAGAAGATCAAAAATAAAGTAAATATTAAATTTTTAATTGAAGACGATAAATACAAAACTTTTCCTCACACAAAAATAAATAGTTTTGACATTTGTCAGCCATCTCAATTCAACGTAGTAGAATTGTACTAGTACAATCTTCAAAGTGCACTCGATACGTAACCATTCTTATGTGATCATCCCAATGTAGTTACTCGATCACTCGATAGCGTATGAATTTCATTCACTCGTTAACTGATGTCGTAATTCGACCCCAGGTGTAATAGGCGACTAACTTACATGATGACTAGGGGAATTACAGGATTACATAAGCCGACTGAATTCTTGAAAGCGCTTTAGAAAAATGCAAGAACATTCGATTGTTGACCACTTGCATGCAGTTTGGTCCGTCATGGCCGCAATCTGGTGGCTTTACTAAGGCAATTTATTGTACCAAAGACTACTGCATGTTTGTGTTTGAAGTTCGAAGTGGAGCTCAAGAAGTCTGTATTCTCGTCTTTTTCGGGGGAAATGCTGTCTTAAAGTCAAGGCAATTAAAGTACCTGGAATCTAAATACGCATCGGAAAATATCGAACAGAAACAACCTTGGATTTTTTTTTTTTGAAAATATTTTGTAGTTTTTATTATTTTTTTTACAATCGATTTTTCACACATTTTTTGATTTTTTTGTTGATTTTTTACAAGTTTTATAATTTTTTTTTAATTTTTTTTTTTTTATTTTTTTTAATAATTTCAAAGAAAAAAAAAATATATTTGTTTTGATTTTTTTTTTTAAATAAAGGAAACAAAATTAAAAATTGGAATTTTTTGTATGTTTTTTTTGCTTTGAAAAATCACATTATGTACTATTATCCTGTTTGCTTCTTCTCAGTGTTTTCACACAAAAAAAAAAAAAAAAAAAAACTAAAAATATTGGTTCTTGTTTTCGATAGTGTTTGCTCCACTTTCTTCTTTCATTGCTTCTTCTTTTTTAAATCAAATTTATAAAGAAAATTATTATTTTTTTTTTTAAATAAAAACAATTACAGTTTCCTTTCAACCTGCAAACTCTTAAAACTTATAGTACGTACCATAATTAAAAAATTAAAAAAAAGATCTTCGTTTAACTTAGAATAGTAATTTAAAAAGTAATAATAATAAAAAAGAATCTCTCGCTGCTGCTTGTACGATAGTTGTTTTCTGATTTGTTTTTTCCTTTTAAATCAGAGATACTTAAAAACCTTAAAAACTAACAAAAAATAATGTTCATTTTTTTTTTAATCTTAATATTCAACTAAATTTGTTTTCTTTTTTTCTTTAAATGTTAAAACTTTCTTCGCATATTTTGAACTCTTGAACTCTTGTCTTGTTTCATTTTATTATATAATTCCTAAATTTACAGTTTATTTGCTTCCCATTTGATTTGTATTTTTTTTTTTTTACATATTTAAAGAAAACATAATATATTGCATGGTCTTTATAGTGGAAACAAACGTGTGGATTTCTTTTTATTGTAGTTTTCATTTTTGTTTCTACAAATTTATAGGTTTTTTGATATGATTTCTCCACTTCTTTTTTTTTGTTTGTAAAACATAACATTAGCACAACACTGGACGGTACTTTCAAAAATTGCTGTAGTTTTCCAAAATATTTTCTATAGATTTTCCTATTTTTATTTATTTTTTTTTTACTTTGAGCTTTTTTATATTTAATAATTTATTTACTTTTTTTTTAATATAACAACTTTTCTTTTTCGAAAAAACTCCTCCCGGATCAAAATCACACAATATTCGTTGAGCAAAACTTATTTTCCTTGTAGCAAAATATATGTATATATATATTTTATTTTGTTTTTATATAACAATATGATTAGGAAATCTGTAGAAAACATATTTTCAAAGATTGTAGATTCGTGAATTAAAAAAAAAAATGTCCACACATTTCCCCACGGGTATTGCGAATTATAACAAAATTAAAAATTAAAAATTGTTAAATTTTCTAATTAGTGTATAAATATTAATAGAAATAAACAAAATTTTCGGATTAAAAATTCTCTTTCTTTGTTGATTCCTCTCTCGTGTTTTTTATTCAAAGTTTTGGTTAGTCAAAATCTGAAGGTGTGTAATGTTTTCTTAAACTAAAACATGCTAATCGAATAAAACATACTTTGTGGAAAAAACAGAATCGCGAATTATGGTACAAAAGAAGTATTAAGATTGGTTTATTGCAAATTAATCGGATAATTGTGATGCAAAAATTGAAACAAAGGATCAAGCATGCCGGGAAGTTTGAAACCCGCCAACAGTTGTTCTGATAATGCAGATCAGCTTAAATTATGAATTAGTAGCGGATATGCACAGTTTTGAAAACTATACACTGCTTTTTGAAACTCTTGCTTAGAAAGACTTTGATTTAAGATATTATGCTGATATCGACGAGAAGGCTGTTGTGACTTAAGACATTTACCCGAGAAGTAAATGTACACGACGGCAAGACGTCCTCAAGACGCAATGTGCTTCCAGGAATTCAGCTTTATACCTATAGGAGTTGGATCATCCCCTTAAAAAGGTAGATCTAGTATCTAGTATTGTGCTCGAGTCATCGTATTTCTGAATGCTTAAATATTCAAATTATCAGCACTCTGTGTGGAGTCATTCTTTATAGATGAAAACAGCTGATGTACATATATTTGAATAAAACACACCCAGTTGGCATAGTTGGACATCGACTACAACACAATTTCAGTATTTTTCGGAAGAAAACAACTTTGACCAATGGCTTTTATTAACAGAAGAGGAAACATTTGAAATTCGTTGTTCCCACATTCACCAATTCAGAATCTATAATACATGAAAATATAGGTCCTGGAAAATTCGAATTTTTCGTAGCCCCTTCCCCTGCTTCGCGTTTCAATTACATAAAACCAGTTTAGAAATTCATGATAACCTCTATTTCACTCTTCAATTAAACAAAAACTATTTACAAGTACATAATAAGACTAGAGACATTTTTTTATGCCAAGCTAGCTGATGCACACGGCTTCACTCGCGTCGATTTTGGATTTGTCGTTTATAAACGCTTTAGGGATTTCATTATTAGTGTTGTAGGGTAGAAATGCTAAGTTCCAAGTAAATTCGACCGAACAAATATTTTTGCGTATACAAACTTTTAACCCCTAGCGGATCAATTTCGAAAAATCCTTTATTCCTTACGGGTACCTACGTCATAAAACGCAACTACTGTCCAAACTTCATAGTTCTAGCTTCGATGGTTTTAGCTCGGTGATAATGAATCAGTCAGGACCTGTTTATTTATATTTTTGGATTGAACTGGCAATACTTAATCTATTTCCCAGGGTTATCTATACCGATATTATGCAGAATTACTGACAAACTGTATTTCAAACCGTAATACCTAATTCTAAGACTGTGGTTCATGTTTCAATTTACGCGATTAGATGGGGCTTTATTGTGTGTTACAAAACGAAAAGCATGAGAAACGATTCCAAAGTAACGGAATCCACAACTTGTCCGGATTATGTATAACGAGAATGTTACCAATTATGTTCAAATCCTAATGGGTGAAGTGAATAAAAACAAGAAAAAGCTTTTACTTGTAAACGTTCAAGTGAATATTTGCTAAGTTGATTGGTTGATTTGGAGTAGCAAGCACACTTAGACCAACACTAGGTCCATTGTCTTGACACTTTGCTAGCAATTGATAAATAAAAGAAATATGTTCGTTAAAACAAAATAAAGACTCGCAAGCAGACCCTTAATTTCGATAAGCAAACATTCACCTGACAAAATGCAATTGTACGTACTTTTTTTAATAAACCTGTCAGAAGCGACCTAACACAGCATTGTGATTTGACCTTTATGCTTTTATTTATTGCATATTTCTGATTCTATGATCACTCATGATCTCTCAAACAGGCTGAATTGTGGGGTATAACAAAAACCATTCTCGTTACCATAACGATGCTCACGAGCGGTATCGTAATACATAATCGCAATTTTGCTATTACGATATCCAGGTAAAATCGTTTTACATAATACTTTACTCTAAGTATCTAAGTAGTCGATGTCACATACAACGATCTCGGTTATGACGGCCACTTTTGCTTGGTTGGTTATTTTCTTCATCACAGGTTTACCTATGTATGGTTGTCGGATTTAACGACCGACGTTGACCGTGATTTGAATATCGACAACCAACGTTTTATACTTCAGGAGCTGATGTTTGAAGTTCGTCCAGACAATTTAAACATAGTGTAAGCTAATTCAGTAACGTTACACAATTCAAGTAGGCATCGAAAAACAATTTCGAATGGTTTTGAATATAAATAGAAACTTATCACACAGATTTTTTCATAAGTTGTCAAGCAGTTTACACCGTTGAAAGACGTCTGCAAAATTTGTCCATTTTATTTTTTATCGAGAACGGTGAAGATCCATACAACCATATTGGTTTTGTTACAATTTTCGATATAGAGATCTTAATCAATCTTGGTATTACTATAATAGAGAAACTAGAAAAAGTAGGTTTCGCAATTTTGTCTCTCTGACTGTCTATCTGCGAGTGTGTGTATGGCCGACTGGAGCCTAAACAGCTGGACTGATTTACCTTAAACTTCATATCCAGGCTTCATAATTCGAGGGAAAATCGAAGTTCTGATTACAAATTTAAAATTAACGGTACTTTACTGAACGACTCCGTCGATTTTGCAATTTCATAATTCACTAACAGATGGCGTACCAGGTTTTTGGCAACCAAATCGAATTACGGCACTTTATTTATTAACCGGGTTTTGAAATCTAAGCAAATATTAAACATATGCAAGGTCATGGCATGAAAAGTATTTAAAATAAGTTTGCTTTAGCTAAATAGTTCAAATTTCAAATCGTAGTGATTTTCAAATTCAACGGCATATGAGTATATGTACGTATGTACATATGTATGTAGGTGCAGGAACAGTGGCTGAACATATTATTAGAGCTACACTTTTAAATACTCAATTTTATATCCAACCACCTCATTTTTAGGGTTCTGGGAATAGACTAAGGAACACTCGCTATCGCGTCCGTCTGTCACCAGCTTCTAGAACCTAAACTATATGCACGATTTTCATACCAGTCATGCAGAAAAATAACCAAGCACAATAGCGGTATCACGTTTTCAAAAACCTCTCTTCCTTGTAGCAAATATTGCAATAAAAAATGTTGTTTGCATGTACACATGTGACATATCGTTGAAAAGAGCTTTTTGAGTAGAATCCACAAATATTTGTTTCGAATTAAAATGCGCCCATAGTGGAGGAATATCTGCGAAAAATGAGTGTCACCCCTCCTTACGTTTCCAAAGTACGTGACCCAAAGACTTGGAAAAAAAAAAAATCATGGTAATAGAGCATTTCCGCATTTATTCTTATTAATTTGCGAGATATCACATTTTCCATACAAGTGAAGGGCAGCTCATTTCATATCCGCTACCCCCTACGTGTCTTAAAGGAACATCCGAAAAAAATATTCTATATCGAGCCTTCCCAAGATTCAAATTCTCTAACCAACAAAGAAATTTTCAATAAAATTGCTTAAAAAATTGTGAAGTTATAAAAGAAAATGGCCAACAGAACGCCCTGACTGCTTTTTGTAAGGAATAATAGTTACAGTTTTAAAGCATCTTTGTTCAAACGGAACCCTGTATGTGCGAACTTTAAAGGCTGTTCTCAACATTGAAAACAAGTTTGCTGATCACAGTGTAAGAGTGGTTTTCTAAAAGTATGTTTACCTTATTTCATAGAGCCAGCCAAAGTGACCAGAAAGCCTCTAAAGGATAAAATGTCCAAGCTATCGACTGGCTCTGAACTTTTCCGGACATCAACCCAATTAAGAGCCCTGAGACATCATGAACCGGGGAAATTCTGAAGGAACTAGTCACCAAAAGGTAGTAGTTTATCAAGCGTTTGATATATTCCTATTACAGAAATGAAACTCTAGAAATAAATATAGGAGGTATATGCAGCAAAGACGGCATTACCAATGAAAGTGATTAGCGTTTCTAATGTACAAATGAAGCACACAATTCTTAATTTTACGTAGATTTAATTTTAAAAATATGATCACCCACTGTACAATCTATTTTTTATTGAAAAAGCGTTGAAATAAACTATATCAGAGAGCTAATAGTACACTGTCCGTTGGTTATTATAAAATTCTACCAAACCTTAAAACCCTCTGAATAAATAACAAGTGTCCGAACTTCTTTTCGGACTTGTTTCATTTTTCCTATATAAAAAAAAAAAAAACAACTAAAGAACTAAACTGAGAAGAGGAGATCAATGTTTATGGTCTTTTTTTTCATTTCTTGATTTCCACTTTTGGACTTTTACAATTTTTCAAAATATTTTTATAATAATTTGTAGTATGTATTTCTTTCTTTTTTTTTTTTTTTTATTAAATATAAGTCTTACTTTCAAATACAATAATTTAAATTTAATGATTTTCTTCTTTGTCTTGCTTTATATTTTTGAAATTGATGGATTTTTGTTTCTAAGAATTTTAACATTTTTTTAAGAAAAAAAATTATTTAATGCTTTGCAAAAAGAAAAAAAAATAATTTAAATTTAATTTTAATACAAATGGAGAGAAATTCTCGTTAATCAGTTATTTTTGAATGCGCTTACAGGTGGAGCGTCTAATGTTATTAGAATTTTGTTTTATTCTTCAGTTAAGTCTTTATGTTAATTGCATGCAAAAAAAGAGATCAATAACAATTTTGTTTTTAACATTCAAGAAAAGAGCGTTTTTCAGCTCTCCAAAGAGATGAGATGTCGTTCAACAATTAACACGAGCCTTCTTGGTTTTTTGTTTATTGTTTTACCCTGGGGCTGAAGCACTTCAGAATTTCACTCCTATTGCTGGTCTCTTAAGTTTTAATCGTTTGTTTTTTCGTGTAAAAATATTTTTTTTTTCTTTTTTTTTTTTCATTTTTTATTTTGATATCAAAATAGGAAGAGAGAATTTATTTTGTTGGGTTTTTGTGTGTGTTTTGTTTATGTTTTTTCATAGAAAATAAACATTGATTTGTTGTATTTGTAAAAATATGTTTTTTTTTTTTTTTTTTTCTTTTTGCGAATACATTTTCTGCGTTTGGTTTTGGATTTACCTGGAGAGATTGCATTGATCTTGTTTGAAAAATATTCAAGATGTAAACACTTTTTGCTTATTAAAGAATTTTGTTTATGCATTTCTTGAGGTTTTTTGTTTGTTTGATTTAATTTTTCTCAAATGGGTTGAAGTATTGCATTTTGCGGGAAGCATTTATTATGTGGCTGCGTTGGCCATCAATTCGGAAAACGAATTTTCAAGACAGTTCTTGAGTTCGACGTAGGTTACGATGAGAACCGATTGCTCGTCTCGGGACATAAGTTGGACCTGAAAAGTAGAAATATTGATATACTTCAACTGTTAAAGAGCATGATGAGCGACACCACAACAAAAGAGTTAAATATTTGCGCCAAGAGAACAGTTACATGAGTCCTACCATTCATTTGTTGGGGCGAAATGAAACTTACCATTCAAATACCAAAGCCTGGAAGCCCCCTTCTCTACAGTCATTCATCAAAAAATCATTCTTACCTTTTCCAATGCGCCAGCATCCAATTTATTAAGACACTGCACAATGTGCGCGTGATCCAACCATGGTCGACCATCTTCGGTGATGGAATGGAATAAATAATCACGGAATAGCTTTAACATATATCTATCACCAGTTTCCGACCATGTGCAATCCAAATTAAAGCTAAAATATAAAGAAATTAGTAGCGCAAGTGGGAAGGTTTGATTTGTTTTCTTCTACTTACTCTGGTCTCTCGTTAATGCAATTCAGTTTAACTAATATCCTATAGAGACGACCATTTTCCATTTCCTTAGATAATTCATCCTCTTGCATGTCACACTGGCTCTGTAATGCATCTAATTGTGTGTAGAAGCGAGCACCAATCATTGGCATCAAATCAGTCACTGAGCGTCTTTGTGTGGTTGTGAATAAATATCTGCATATAGATTACGCTGATTCAATTGATCTCAGTAGTTTTATGATTTGTATAACTTACACTATAAAGTTTCTTAAATCGGACGAATAATGTCTGGAAACCAAATCGATGCTGCTTTGTACACTTTCTCTTTGCACGGACTGCAAACATCTGCAGGCGAGCGCTAAAACTAAACGGCCAAGTGCTGTGAGGTCCTCCTGAAATAGAAAGAAATTGATGATCAAAAGAAATTGAAGCAATATGTATAATTAATCGGAATAAAACGCCTAAAAACTGGTAGTTTAACAAACTAATTTGAATTATGTGCTTGACTAAAAGACACACCCGCTTCGCCACATGGGAAATCATGTCTAAAAGCTGGAAACAACTGGGTGGATTAAGATGAAGTAAATGTAAGTAAGAGTAAGAGGTGGTACTGAGATATGAACCTTGAACTTCATGCTCCACCGTACTTATCACTGAGCCACCTCAAAAATAGTTTCCTCTCCCTATCCTCTGTCCTGTTATCATCTTAAATCAATCGTCGGCGGAGAGGCTTAAGCACATTCGGGGAACCCAAGGATAACAGAAGCAACCACGTAATGTATTTCCACGCAAGCGGGCGGATCTAGCTTCTCGGGAGACATATAGATAAATGATTTCTAACTCTAATCCTTGTATAAAATTAAGTGTCGCTATGGTTGTATGTTTGCCTGTACCAACACGCTAATTTCGGGTACCACTGAGCGGATTTTCATGCATTTTTTTTTGACTATCCCATAATTTTTCAATAAGGACATCAAAATTTTGTATTTAAATAAAACACAGAATAATTGAGATATTGGGCTGAAATTTATTCCAGGTATAGTTAGATTTAAGTATGGAATTCGATCTCGTTCATATGACCACCGAGAGCACGTTTGCAGCGATCGATTCTTTGGAGCCAATTTTACACCACTCTTCCACACATATAGGCTGGAACGTTGACAATTTTGCGTTCGATATTGTTCCTGAGCTCCTCTAATGTTGTTGGCTTGTTGGCATAAACCAACAACTTAACGTAACCCCATAAAAATAAATCTATCGACATTAAATCGCATGAGTGAGCTGGCCATTCGACTGGACCATTTCCCGAGATTACACGATTACCCCTTCAATAGATCAATTGTTTGACCAGCTGTGTGGTATGTGGCACCATCTAGTTGAAACCACATATCAAAGTCAAAAGTCTTCCAACATAGCACGATAGCGAACTCCATTGACCGTATCATGGCGATCATTTTCATCGACGGAAAAATACGGTCCAATCACACCTCCGGCATGAAATCCACAACACACGGTCACTTTTTGTCAATGGAATCTCTTGAAGCACATGTGGGTTTGTTGCTGTCCAATAATGAATATTTTGCTTATTGACGAAGCCATTAAGCCAAAAATGAGCTTCATCGCTGAAGATGATTTTTCGATGAAATTCAGGATTTCCTTTAAACTTTTGCAGAGTCCAATCGGAGCGCTTCAAATGATCAAGAGGCTTCAGTTCTTCAGTTAAT
Organism: Pocota personata; assembly: GCA_963082735.1. Taxonomy (NCBI): domain Eukaryota; kingdom Metazoa; phylum Arthropoda; class Insecta; order Diptera; family Syrphidae; genus Pocota; species Pocota personata. The sequence goes on from OY720431.1 coordinate 38,070,107, forward strand.
TTGATCTTGTAAGGACGTAAGCAAAGATCTTTACGCAAAATTCGCCACAATGTGGACTGAGGGATTCTGATTTGGCTCATTTTGAACTGAAGCACTTACGGCTGCGATATTTTCGGTACTTCGACCGGTGTGTTGTCTCACTGGCACAGATGCATTCAATAGTGAATATGTTGACTCGAATTTATCCACTATAGCACGCACAGCCTGTCTGATGGGACGATTATTACGACCGAAAATTGGAATAAGCGCTCTTAAAGTTGCGACCACCGGCACAGAATTTCGGTAGTCATTTTTAATCATTTGAAAACGTTGCTCATTCGTGAACTTCACTATGACAAAAATGTAAATCTTGACTGACGTTTTGACATTGACAGATCATAAAAAAAGTTTAAGGGCGCGTTTCTATTAAAATTGAAAATTGTTATGTACTTATTGAAAAACCCTTTCGAAGGAGAAATGACAGCACCGTATAGCTTAGTTTTACATGGCAATACGCAGTGCAGAACAACCAACTTAGTGAAAAGCTACTGACTATATAAGAAACCGTGTACAAGGGAACAATTTAGAAGCAGCAGCATAACCCAAATAGTAATTTGCGGATACGCCCGAATAGACTTGTCCATGTCTATGTCAAAACACATGAGTGACCGCTAAAGTTGATTTGTTCTCACAGAACAGAGCTCTGTAAAAGGTACCTACTTCTGTCAAAAATTGGAAAGTTCTTCGAAAGACGTCCAACCTCTAGGATCTTACCTTAAACATTTCGATGACGAATACTCGGTGAAACTTCTTAAGGGTTCAGATTTCCAAGTTAATCGTGCTATAACATGAAAAGAGTTCAGTCGAAGATCACGAAGGTAATGAGAGAAACCAATGTACCAAACACAACAGACCTAGGACGGCTGTATTAGCATCCCTCTGTCTCTGAACCTCCAGCACCTCCCAGAGCGGGGTCAATTTTCAATTTCCTTCCACGTCCTCTGCCAGTGAATTTACCTCGAGTTTAACCAAATCTCTTCAAATTTTTCACTGAATTCCCAGTTTTTCCACGGATATTTGATGTCTTGTTAGCCCCCATATATTGTGCTTAAACACACGCACACACATAAACAAACAGTTTGCGACATTCGATGAATGGAGATCGTTTGTTTTTCCTAGATCGGAGAAACAAATTTATTTATGTTTATGCTTCCAGATAACGTACAAGGATGATTTATAGCTTAAAATGATGAGTATATACTCCAAGTCTGAAGTTATGAGAGTGAAAGATTCGGTGCTTCATTGCTAAGTTAACTTAGGTTAGATGGCTGTCCATCTTAGACTCACTGTTAATGGGATCACAAATTAGAGTTTTAGAGTAGGATTAATAATGAGCGATTTCAAAAACATTGTTGTCAAATAAATCTGTAGTATATGAAGAATTGGGCGAAATGTTTCAGCGGAATCCACTTAAAAGTACAGTATGGTGCGGTTTAACCTGTAAGGATGCTAGATACTTTCTTAAAGGTAAAAACGGCGCAACTGCTTGGTAAAATGCTACTGAAAACACCCCAGATACGAGGGCATGGTGAACAGTTCTCGGCCTGAAGCAGAGATGGCGTTCCAATCAGCAACAATTTATGTTTCCTGCCTGGGTGCACTTCTCATTAGTTCGTATGACAAGTTTCAACTTGTTCTCTCAAGTAGTTTCTTTACACGAATTTTTGCAGTAGACGTCTTGCGTGTTTTTCGTTAAAATGGATAAACTAGAATATCGTGCGGTGATAAAATTCTTCGTTTTGGATGGGTTAACCCCTAAGGAAATTCATCCAAAGTTGACAACAGTTTACGGGCAGCTGAATTTAAACGTGGTCGCACGTCCCTCGAAAATGACCCACGTGAAGGACGGCCAAAAACCGCAACCACACCCGAAACCATTGAAAAAGTGCATGATATCGTGTTGGACGATAGGCGATTGAAGGTGAGTGAGATAGCTGAGGCTGTGTGCATATCGGAAGAGAGGGTGCGAAACATCTTGCACAAAAACTTAGGGATGCGAAAGCTCTACGCAAGATGGGTGCCGCATTTGCTGAATGCCGATCAAAAGCAAATGCGCAAACGATTTTCGCGGCAATCTTTGGACCGATTCAATAGGGATTCGACCGATTTTGTGCGGCGATTTGTCACCGTGGATGAGACATGGGTCCACCACTACACGCCAGAAACGAAACAGCAGTCGAAGCAGTGGGTGGAAGCCGGTTGTTCAGCGCCAAAGAAAACGAAGTCGATCGCATCTGCCGGAAAAGTCATGGCCAGTGTGTTTTGGGATGCGAAAGGGATCCTGTTAATTGATTATCTTGAGAAAGGCAGGACAATTACAGGCGAATATTACTCCAACCTGCTTGACTAGCTGGATGCAAAAATTCGCGAGAAGAGGCCTAGGTTGAAGAAAAAAAAATTATCTTTCACCAGGACAATGCACCTGTACACAAGTGTGGGGTACGATTTGCTCGGCCATTCCCCCTATTCACCTGATTTGGCACCCTCAGACTTTCATCTGTTCCCAAACTTGAAGAAATTTGTTTCTGGGAAGCGCTCCGCATTCAATGCAGAAGTTGAGAGGGCCGTAGATGAATATTTTCACAGCCTTCCAGATTATCACTTCCGAGAAGGAATACTGATGTTGGAGAAACGCTGGATCAAGTGTATTGAAGTCAAGGGAGATTATGTAGAAAAATAAAATAATTTTTTAACTGAAAATCGCAGTCTTTCATTGTCAGGGCGAGAACTTTTCACCTTGCCCTCGTATGTGTTTTCAACAAGATGTAGCTACTGCTCACAGTGGTACAGCGACAATCCAACTTTACGGTAACGCTTTGGAGAAAGATTAATTTTATGAAATTCGAAATTTTAGCTTCGCTTTGTTATCTGAGGGTCTCCAACTTCTTGTTTTTGATTTTTTAAGGAGCGTATAAGGCGACCATCCAGGAGGAAGGAAAAGCACTGGGCTCGAATTATGGCATCAGTATTTTTAGTAGGGTTTCTGACACCACGGATTGAATTACCACATCAGTGAACGAAAGACTCGACACGCAATTTCTTTTGTGTTGCTGGTAGATTTAGCAACAACACAATGTAAATTTCGTCTTGAACAGATCGTGGATACCCTATTGCCTATTTTCTAACCTATTCCTAATGAAGTGGGCGTGGGAATGCGACCTTTCTAGTGCAATTGCTACTCGGGGGAAATTTCCACGTTATTTGATATATTTTATCAGAAAAACTGATTTTTTTTTTTTTTAAAGTGGGCGTGTTTGTGGGCGGGTTTTTAAATCGTTTGTAAGCTTCTGTGGACAGCCAGATCGGATTGCTGTGCCATAAGACCCCGGGTCTTGTAAAAAATTTCGAATGACACGGTCCGATCTGAATATTTTCTTCGCGATTGTTCAAAATCCCAAACCATCCTCGCGAAAAGCCAGCATTTTTTTTTCCCTTTTCTACTTCCGTTAAATGCGTACCAAGCGGCATTCTTATTTGTCAAAATCACAATAAAAACTGAATGAGAATTGCAGAGAAATTGCAGTTTTTATATTGTGCAGCTATACGTCTGCAAGCTGGACAAAACAGTTTTTATTGCTGGCAATCCCGAAAGAAAATATCGTAGATTTTTTTTTGCTCTAATTACTTGTTAATTGATGCCATAAACTAAAAAAATAATAGAGGGCCTGTATCCGTTTAGGATTTCCTGGAAAAAGCTTTTTACAGGGTGCGGTTATACTTTTGCAAAGCACTGTATGTATCAAAATTAATATACCCTATATGATAGGGTATAATCAATTCGTCAAGGACTTCATTCATACATAGAGGGTTCCGTTCCGTTAGAAAGAAGATAACTCAAAATACTAACTACTCTTGCAACCGACAAACAGACACGGCATTCTGTCGGTGGGTTTCTTATATAACTTCTGAATTACTCAACCGATTTTGGTGAAAAATTGTTGTTGGTTAGATGATTTTCTTGGATAGTCTTTTGTCGCTCTTTCAACATACATGAGGGAAGGATATACATAAAATGAATAACCTGTTGCTTACATGATAAATGTAACATCTCGCAAATTGCATAATTCGGATATCAAAATCAAATTTATTTGTCGTTACCATGATTTTTATCAAAGTTTCAGCTCTTTGAAATTGAGGGGAACATGGGGACCCATTTTTCGCTGTTTGAATTGTCGAATATACGAAGAAACACATTTTTTCCTAAAACTTTTGCTTATTTCTTGAAAAATTACACCGACGAGCACATAGCTTTTATAGCTTAGGAGCTAGAAGTTGATGACAGACAGATGGGCGCGCTAGGCGAGAGCATTATTGTTCCAGTCTATGTAAGGAACACTGAACTGCGAATGCCTGTCAGAGGAATTAATGGCATAAGTTAACATGTTTTATTGATAGAGTGACTAATGCGATGTTCTGCAATCCTTCAATGCATCAAATGTCAGAGGTGCACTGCAACTATTTTAATTTGTCTTCTTAACAACTTGAAAATGGTCTACGCGCATTTCACTTGAGTTCGATAAATGTTGACTTTCGCTTACCTGTTGATGCATGCTGGCAACTGCTAAAGGATTAGTTGCATTCGGATCGAATGTTGCGATATCAGTGATCCCAGCAAAACTAAATCGCACCCTTTTGCCAGTCACAATGATTTTCGTTGGGTCCAGTACTCTAGAAGAAAAACCCAAACACATTAAATAAATTATTAACTTTTAACACATTACAATGGTCACATACCTGCAGGCGAGCCCTGCTTGATGTATTGCACGTAATCCAGCGGTTAATTGCATTATAATTGCCCATATCGTCGCCTCTGGCAGCAGTGGTCCATTGCTTGTTCTCTGCAGATTGCTTTTATGACTGCGAAAGTGTTTTTTTTTTTTTTTGTGTGGACACACAATGCAAGACAATTATCAGTTAAGTGCATGTAATTATGCAATTGGTCTTTAACTTTACCTAAAAGGTCTCGCTTCGCCGGGGAATGGATCAGAGTAGCCGTTGGTTTCGGCCGCTGGTGTAAAGTACTTCGATAGAAGGGTCTGTGAGCCTGGATGATAATCGTATACTAGTACTAATGCTGTAAAAATGAATGCACACATTAACACATAAGAAAAGTGGAGACTTTTTTTTTTCATTTTATTGTCCTTACAATTATCACCAAATGCTTTTGTCGTGAAGACTTCTCGGAGTTGTACAACGTTTGAATGTTGAAGCTTCTTCCACATCTCGACGACAGCCATACATTTTGTCGATTGCAGGCGAAAACCTAGATTAAGAAGGTATCAAATGACAAAAAGCCCTTAATTCTGTGAACCAGGCCAATTTCAAACCCAAAGAGAAGAGAGTGACATCAAAAAAGACAGAGAGAGAGAGGGAGAAAACAAGTGGGAATTGGAATTCAATGGGGGTGGGGACAAATGACACGATATGTGGTGGAGAGTAGAATAGAAATGAAATAGAAAACAAATGAAATTTTGGAGAAAGACAAATCACTTTGAACCAACTCACCATGAAGTCTCCTCAGTACATATTTAATTCCTGACGTACTATGTATCGCTTTGTATGTAGATGTTGGCATTGTCATCTTCGGATGCATCGGCTGTGTCTCCAGCGGATACAGCGAATGATAGTTATCCACATCTAGGGGTATAGTCGAACTAGATGAGTCACTTGTGTCCAAAATCAAATTGGAGATTTCATTGCGGGCAAGGATTTCGGAACGCATCTCATCAGGCATAAAGAATGCCGTCTCTAGCTGTGTCTTCGGCTGCATACTGACGACATTCGAGGACGGTCCCGGATACACATGACCCGTATACAATATGGCGGGACTTGGAGTTATTGTTGCACCTTGCACAACTGTCGGTGCATGTGCCACGACAGTGTCACTACTTACCGAGCTACTGTTCTGGCTGGAAGTATGATTGGCAGTCGGGTAAAAGTATATCGTACCGCCAACGTTTTCCTGTAAAGAGTGAGATGGAATAAACACAAATCCGTATTGAATGCTGTGTAATAATGCCTTACCTGATGCACATTGGCGGAAAGCGTCGTCGGAATGGGTGACCCATGCGGTGTTATCCGCGGCGGTGATTTCTCACCAACACTCGAGGGCGAGTTGCGTTGCTTCAGCGGGGTCGTCATCGCAAACGTTTGTGTTGCGGTCGGCGCTTTTGTGGCGGATATTGGATTGGCAGAAACTGTAACCAGATTCGTTACTGCTGCGTGTGATTGCGGCTGCTGTTGTTTATGGTTCTGTTGATGTTGCTGTTGTTGTTGTTGAACCTGCTGCTGTTGTTGATGGTGATGTTGTTGTTGTTGTTGTTGTTGTTGCTGTTGCTGCTGCTGCTGCTGTTGTTGTTGGTGATGTTGTTGCTGCTGTTGTTGTTGTTGTTGTTGATGCTTTTGTACAGCAGCAGCTACGGCGGCTTTTTGTAATCCCAATATTGGAGTGGCATTTGATTTCACTGAGACCGGCGTTGAGGGTGCCTGATTTTGACCGGCATTCCCATTGCCGCAGGCCCCACCTCCATTGCTTAACATCGGTTGATATGGTGAGTAAAAATTTGGCGATGAATTTATTCGCGACGGAATGAATTCGGGTGAATGCGGAGTAACCTACAAGTCGAATGTTTTAATAGAAAAACTAAGAGCGAGTTAAAAACTAATTGGCAAAAGTAAAAACAAAAACCACCAAATTTGATTTTCCTTCTTTATTTTAACCAAAAAAAAAAAAAAATAAAAATAACACTAAAATAGAAATGATGAAAAACAAAACACAAATGATAAAGATGGACAGAAGAAATAGACAGAGAACCAGCAAATGATTTTAACTTATAAACTATGCTTTACAAAAAAAAAAAAAAAAAAAACAACACAACACAAAACTATATTAATACGAACAAACAGATTCTACAATCTACAAATTTACCTGAGCCTTCTTAATTGATATAGGTGAGTCCAAGTTAATTAGAGAAAACCCCGAAGAAAGACCATAAGTTGGCGTTCCAACATTTTGTCGGTTCTAGAGAATTAAGTATGTTTTAGGATTTTTTTTTAATTTTGTTTAGTTCAGTGTATATGGTTTACTAATAATTTAGTTTGTGTTATTTTAGGTGTTAGGAGGAGAAAAGTAAAATTTATTGGGAATGAAGTAAGTGTTAGCAACGCAATAAGTGTTATGTACATTTGTTATATACATGATTAGACTTTCTTCTTTCTTAAAGCGAATAGTTTAGTTTTATAAAATATAAAAGATATATGCGGTTCGATTCTACGGGACGAGCTTCTAAAAGTATAACACGTTTTCAGTTAAAACTCGTCCATTTACCCAAAATCACTTTGGCGACTTTTAAGCTTTGGACAATAGTTAGGATCGCCAATGAACTATGTACAGCAGTGAACAAAATAATAGCAGTGCAATCAGTTAAAATTTTTAAAACTATAATGCACTTAATGTTGAAGTCGTCCATTATAATGAATGCATCCAGAAAAAGTATATCTATAGTAGAATGGGATAGCAAGAACAAAAAATGTATCTGCTGTCGAATCAAAAGGTAACGGTAAGTGTAAAATTTGTATGTCAGTCTCTGGTCGAACAAAAAAATAGCAGTGCATATCATTATTTTAAATTAAATTAAATTATTTATATTTACAAAACGTAGTTAATAACTACAAACATATTCAGACATCTTATTTTATATTACATCTCAGTGGGACGGGGCAAACACTGCACAGAGGAACAAAGAAAACAAATCCTTATTCTTCGCGCCGCAGGTCAATCCTACAAACAAATACAGCAATCTTTGATGTGTTCGGCAAAAATGATATCGAATGCAATAAAATATGAAGCAAAACCCGAGATAAGAGGTCGTAAGAAAAAAACAAGTGCCTTAGAGGATCCTAAGATACTGCGCGTGATCAAAAAAATTTCCATTAAAGTCCGCCGAGGAGATCAGAACTGAGCTGGATTTGCCTGTTTGCAGTATGACAGTCCGTAGACGCCTTCTGGAAGCAAATTTAAATGCACGAAGTCCCACAAAAAAACACACTGTGAAAAGGCTCGATTTCGCCAAAGAACGTCTCAACTGGCCGGTCTCAAAGTGGCGAAACAATTTATGGACCGATGAGTCCAAAATTGTGTTATTTGGTGGTGCTGGTACTCGTCAATATGTGCGACGTCCTCCAAACACCGAACTGGTCCCGCGTTACACGCTGAAAACTATTAAACATGGAAAATGTTTTATTATGGTATGGGGGTGTTTTTCCTATCATGGTATGGGGCCTATCTATAAAATTGAGGGCACAGATTTGAATCCTATCGAAAATCTTTGGAGCGATGTTAAACGGTGCTGTGTATGATGCCAAACCGTTGAATGTCTTGGAGTTATTGGAAGTTGTTAAGCGCACTTGGTCCAGCATACCACAAAGTCGGTATCAGGGCCTTGTGGACTCCATTACTCGAAGATGCAAGGCTGTCATTGACTACTTCGACGAAGTACTGAGACCTATGCAAGTACAAAAAAATTGATTTCACTTTAATTTTAGGAATATTTGTATTAAATTTGAAACGCTGCTATTATTTTGTTAAACATTGAATTACAATTAATTTTTATATTTTTTTTTTTTATTAATGTTCTGATTAATATTATTCTTTGAATTAGTTTGTACCTTCTATTGTATTAAGAAAAAATATAATGTTCCTGAATACTGTGGCTCTTGGATGAAAAATTTAGTTTTTTTTATTTCTTTTCAAACACTGCTATTGTTTTGTTCATAGCTGTATGTAGAAGTTTTTCAATGAGGCTTCAGGTATAATGAGTAGCAGAGACGAGAGACTATCAAACTAGACCCCAGAGATGGTACCTAATGATTGAGTATGATGAACTGAGTCTAGAAGGAGATCCAGCCACGAATGACTTCCAGATACATTAGATACCATCTACCAAACAGTCATGAGCAAGAACCATTCGTTCGCAATAAAAAACCGCAAAAAGGATGAAACTTAAGCTCTGTGCGTTCTTAGTTCATCGTTCCGAGCAATTGAACGTAGCACGCAACCGATCGAATACATTAACTAACATCGCAGTTAGAATCATAGAAAATACGTTAAATTCCACCTTAAAATAACGTGACGATGATAGCACACTTAACCGCCAACCCCACCAAAATTAAGTGGAATTAACAAAACAAAAATTAAAATTGAAGTCTAATAAGGCTGCTGGAGTGGATCCCTAGTTTTCGAACTATTCAAAGCAACAATAAATTATTTGTTACGGAACACATATTAACTCTTCTCGTATGTGGGCGTATGAACGTTTGCCCGGTAAATGGAATCTCAGAATCGATAACAGGATCGTTATAAAGGTAAACTCGATATCGACCTAGTCCGAAATATTCAAAATTGTCGACTAAAATGGCTAGAAAAAGAGATATACTTGTGTAGTTGTGTACCTATTAATTTCAGAAGTATATATACATATGTACGAGTATATATATTTTTTTTGTCGGCGCGGGTACACCCTACTGGACTCAGACTCAAAACAGGTCCATTGTACAACCAGGCAGAGAACCTCATTTTAATGTGTTTTATTTTTTCGTCTTTTGTAAAAAGACGAGTAGACGCTTCAGTGATGAAGAGCTTAGGTCATCAGCACTCGCCACATCAGCACCGAAGATCTACCACCTGATCCAAGAAAAGGCAGGACATTCACATAGCAAGCGTTCCGCAGTGTCATCACCCTCTCCAGAGGAGTCGCACATGGAGGTTCTTGGCGAAGGCGAAGTGGCCCGTAAGAACGCCATTAAGTTGTCTGCTGTCTTTTCTGCTAAGAGATAGCAAGAAAGCCGCGGATTTCTTACAGACAACGAGGACCATTCGTTTAGCCTGCCTGCATCCTGGAGAGTCATTCCACCTTCGATTGTGTTCACTGAAATCTCAGTCGTCAATGGAAGCTCTAACCGAGGACGCTGACAAACCCAACTTGGGTTCAAGTCCAGAGAAATTCTCTTCTGAGCCTCGTTTAGCAAGCTCGTCAGAGATCACATTTTCTGTTATCCCTTTGTGTCCTGGAACTCAAACAAGATTCATTGAGTTCAGCCTTCCGACTGAATTTAAGGATGTTTTGCATTCTCGAATTATTTTGGAAGTGGTTAAAGGATTGAGCAAGGCCTTAAGCGCAGCCTGACTGTCACTTACACCTGTTCTTCACAATATAGTCCGCAGCCATTAGGATAACATATATTTCTGTCTGAAAGACAGATGTATGCTTCCCCAATGAGAAGTGAAGCCTAATGCAGTCGCATTTCACGAATACACCAGCACCAGCTCGAGTACATCAAAGCGTCCAGAGAAGAGCCAGGCGTACTGGGAAAAACTCCCAAGCAGCCGTAACAGACCGTTCTTTGGAGTTTGGCGAAAGCAGCAGTAACGTATTTACGTGAGAGCTTATTCTACTAAACAACTGACACATATGAGAGGAAGGGTCTTATCATTGCCGTGTAGATCCAAAGGACTTTCCTTGGCGACAAGCCCCATGTCTTGCCGAAAACACCTTTGCAAGACTGACAGAGCTTTGGAAGTCTTCAGCTTGACATATTTCGTCCAAAAAAGCATGCTACGAGTATCTAAGATTACTCCTAAATATTTGGCTTCCTTGGAGAGTTGGATAGTTCAGAAGTACATACTTTACACTAGAGGCATTGAAACCACTGGCACTTCTTAGTGAGCTATTTAATTTGTTGCTACTGATGAAAAAGTAGAACCAGTATACATATACCTAGTCAAGTCATAAATACACACATTTTTGATTTTTGAATTGATTATTTAGAAAACAATATTTAAACAATTTATTCGAAATGGCGGTCATTTGCATTTATGCAGGCCTTGGGTCGCTCTGGCCGTCCATTAAAAAATTGTCCACTGCAGGGATACGAGTAAGTGCGCGCTTCAAGCCGATTCTGTCATTTTGCTTATTGAAGGATTCCTCAATAGTAAAAATTTGTTCATCCGTGAACAAAACATTCCTGCGACCATTTTGCGCGTACCGGTAGCATAGAGCTCTCGATCTTTCAATCATGTGAGAACTTACTCACAATGTGTCTTTTATCTGTGTTAAGTCCCAAATCTTATTTGATAATGCGTGACAAGATTTTCTGCTTTCGCAGCAGAAAAGGTTTCCGATTAATCCTGGCTTTAACAGCTTAGATCGCCTGTGGAGTTCTGACAGTGCGAGGGTGTCTGGATCTTTGACGGTCAGTAACTTCACTAGTGTCCTTAAACAATTTAACAGTTCGATACACAAAATTCCGGGTGATTCCAAACGGTCGCAAGGGCCGCAAATTATCGCATCTTTTCATATTACACTTGTGAAGCCCAATTACCACAACACTGTTTTTCAATATCGCCCCACTCCATATTTACAAACGATTTTTCTGTAAATCTTTTTGAGCTTTTAAATAAATGTCATTCATTGAATACCTGTCAATATAGAATGGATGTGTTCAATACTAGTTTAACGATGAGTGCGTTCAGACGTGTACCAATGTATATGACATGACTAGTTACATACTTACATACATATATCGGAAACGTAATCGAAAAAGTTGCAATATTAAAGATTCCGATCCCAGCTAAAAATAGGCTTCAATTTTAGTTCAGAAGATAGCTTCATATGCAAAGCAAATAAATGATTTCGCCAATATGGCAATCGATAATTTTTTCAAAGAGACTCATTTTACGGGCAACACTGATCAACAGACTTTAACTTTCCAATGAACATGAAGAGGTGTATCATGCACTTTGGGACTTTATTAGGTCGTAAAAGCAATGCTCATTATTTCTTATCCAGAAACTTTAGCTAGCGAAATGCGTTTTTACACTCATTCTTATATACGAGTAAACAATGATTTAAATGAACTTCAAAGCATTAAATAATATTTATTTAGACAGAAACATTTCTAGGATTTCTGATTCAAATTTAAAATTTATTTAAAAATATTTGTTGGCTATTCCCAAACAAATTTTCTTATTTGATTCAAATAATTCGCATTGCTGGGAAAATCCATGTATTCAAAATCTATTTCGGTGGAAAATAATTTTCCGATGAAAGAGCAATTTTCCATGGCCATATCATGAAGAGATTTGTCATTGGTAACAATGAAAAATTTTGGCAGAAAAAAAGAGTAGAAAACAAAAAAAAACACGTTTTCGTGTTCATTTGTGTTAGTGTTCTGTATCAGAAATGTATAAACGGAACACTAATGGAGTCACACGCTTGTAACTTTTGAATCGTTTGACCTAGTGTTAGTGTTCCGTATCAGAATGGTATAATAATATTAATGGATTCAACACGGTGTCTGTCTGTCCGTGTGTTTGTCACACGCTTGTAACTTTTGAACCGTTTGATCTAGAAAGCTGAAATTTTGCACAAAAATATTATGTGGTGGATCAAACAATTTTGGAAATATGTGAGCTTTTGGCGGGCATAAGGTACCCCAAGAAAAAAGAAATATTTGTACACCCCATCATGTGACATGTTAAATTAAAGCTCAACAAGGAGTCCAAAAATATAAAAAAAAAAACCTTTTTTTTGGATAGTTTCTGTATTATTTCGGAACTATCGATGCAAAAAATTCTTACCCCCGCTTCAACCGATTTTGATGATTTTTATAGTGACGATCAATTTGAGATAGTTTATCATGTTTTGTATATTGTATATATTTTTTGTTTCCAAAACTTTACCGATTCGGAGAGATCTAAGAATGAAGACCACAGGGGGATATATGGTTTGTCGATATTTCCAATTTTTACAGGATAGCAATTTGAAAGTTGAACTTGTCACTGTACACATATTTTCAAAAGGTTCACATCTTTGGATGTAGCAAGTTTACGACCTTTTCAACTCATTGCCTAATGTGATTTCAAAATCAGTAAATTCACAAAAATAGACCATATCTTGTTTTCCACCTGTGGTCTTCACTTATGAACAAAATTGTAGGGAATAGAGGGATACGTTGTTCGACAACCACCAGTGTCCTTGAATGCATATATTTGGTTTTAATAATATGAACTAAATCTACAATTCCTAAACTTGTTCTTCTTTTGGGGTTTCGTGAAAATGCATAATAATACAGGATGCGCGAAGGCTATTTGAGGACATGTCTTTGTTCAATCTTAGTTTTGATCTCGTTGATATCAGGCATTTAAATTTTTCCCGGGTACAATGTCAGACAAATACCTAACAAAAGAAATGAAAAGACACGTCGTGTTTGTTGTCATATGTGCAGACGATCATAGAATATCGCCGGATCGTTCGTTCGCAAGATTCGCGTCGATTTGGAGGTTTCTGGCGGCAATGTGTTGCCAGTTTCGAAAAGTAAAAAGCTTTCAACACGTTCGGGCAACAAGAAAAGCCCGGAACTTGTTCAGCAAGTGCTACATCGTATTCAAGAGGACCCTGGAACGTCAATGAGGTCAATTGCAAGGGACATTCAAGTGTCTGAGCGATGAATTTGCGGTGTGGTTCATGAAAACCTCCGATATGCGAGTACGAGGGTGGGTCAATAAGACCCTGAAAATTAACACAAATTGTGTCGTCGCCTTAAATTTATTTTTTTTTGTCAAGAATCATCTTTCAAAAGAACGCACCAAAATTTTCAGACAGATCTGTCAAATAGTTTTGTTGTGGCATCCATTTTATATAGACGCCTACTAACATTTTCGTTAAAATGGAAAAAAGTGATTTTCGAGTGCTCATTAAACACTATTTTTTGCGAGAAAAAACTATCACGCAAACCAAACAAAAGCTTGACAATGACAAATATTATGGGGACTCTTCACCATCGATTGGAACCATTCACCACTGGTTTACTCAATTTTGGTGCGGTCATTCAAGCACAAGTGACGCCGAACGCCAAACACCAGATATGGTCCATGGTGCGCGAGCTTGAAGAGGCCACAGGCTTATCACATGGCTCAGTGATTTCGATTTTACATAAATATTTGGACATAAAAAAGTTTTCCGCAAGATTGGTGCCGCGTTTGCTCACAATCGATAACAAACGCATTCGTTTGACAACTTCAAAGGTGTGTTTGGCGATGTTCCAGAAAACGGCCGCATTTGGCGAAGAAAAAAAGTTCTTTTTCACCAGGACAACGCACCGGCGCACAAGTCCGCAGTCGCAATGGCAAAATTGCATGAGTTAGGCTACGAACTCCTCCCTCATCCAGCATATTCCCCAGATTTACCCCCCTGCGACTATTTCTTGTTTCCAAACATGAAGAAATGGCTCGGAGGTAAGAGATTTGGGTCAAATGAAGAGGTCATCGCTGAAACAAACGCTTATTTTGAGGGGCTCGAGAAATCGTATTATTTGGAGGGCATCAACAAATTGGAGAAACGTTGGATGAAGTGTATAGAGCTAAAAGAGACTATGTTGAAAAATAAAATGTTTTAATACCGAAAAGAGTGTTCCTTATTTCATTTTTCTGGGACTATTGACCCACCCTCGTATGTAAGTCTTATGCCATGAAAAAAAGACAGTTTATGCCGGATAAAACGAAAAATCAGCATGTGCTCTGAGGAAGGCGAGTCTTCAACAAGTTGAAGCCTTCTTATGTATTTTTCCAATGAAAAAAATGTCGACCGGGACTAGATGGTCAATAGAAGGAACAACAGATGGATGTGTGCAGAGCCTTCAGATGTCCCTCGTATGATGCACACCAAATTGCCTACCAGTGTCATGGTCCTTGGAGTAGTGCGCATTGGAGCTCATGCCATGCCTTCTTTTTTTTTAACTTTTTAAAACAGCAATCTCCGGAATTCTGAAGCTTTAGACTCCAGTGCCGCTATGCGGACCACCCAAAGTCGGACGAAAATATGTCGTTGATTTGTTTGATTTATAAAATTCAAATGATCCTCATTTGTGAAAAGAAAAGAAATAACTTATGTGTAAGTAACTCATTTTATATACAATAGCTTTTTTGGAATTAACAACATTTGCACAATTTCGTACCAGAGAATAATTGTTTCCCCTTTTTCCCACGAGATGGTTGGAAATCACCACGAAATGGGAAAAATCCCACGATATATCAACACTGTTCTAAGGTGAGCGTGTTCTAGTCAAATTGCATCATAACGACAGAAAATACACTCTCTAAACGAATATCATACTATGGTGATGTTTTATAATACATATCTTGTTTCCTTACCATTCTCCTGCAATACCAGGATTTGAGTCCACGTTCTACTCGCTTGCAAGAAGGATATATTAAAATAACATTTCAAAACCAATGTCAAATGCAGAAGATATTATGTTTTCAGAAACATTGTAATTTCCAATGCTTAACACTATCACAGACACGACACTGTAATCTTGCTTAACCATAAAACAGATACGCGTACAACACTGGTTAGATAGAATCAACCTTACACAAAGTTTACAATATGTGATTAATTGAAATCACTTCCTAGTTACGTATCTATATTCAGCAAATAATAACAAATAATACCGACAATTGGTTCATTGCAAACAGCAACCACTTCATGCCAGAGTGCACTTTAAATTATTGTTTTCATTTTTATTATGCAGAGCTCGCGCACGTTTAAGAGTTGTTTAATTAAATCAAAACTGCAATAGTTAGTCAACAAAGGCAAAACAACAATCGGAAGTAGTTTTCACGATCACGATCACGATTTTTAGATTCTCTGATTCACAATAATGGCATGGATAAATCATTTGCACGAATAGACAACGATGGACTATCATCATTTTCACAGGAAATGAAAATGCAAAAGCATCGTCATGAAAATATTGTTTATACTTTGCGCTACGCTACTCCCGCGCTCACTGCTTGCCAATTTAATTTTTTGGCAACCCACTTATTCGTAATTTCCACAAGGCAAATCAATCAAATTGAATCACTTAGCCCACCACCATCAGCACCTTAGTTTGCCGGCAGACGACTCTGTCAAACCAGGTGGATGGTACGTCGTTGTGGCTGTTATCGGGGAGAGTGGTTTTATTAAAAAAAAAATATATCTTTTGCCACTGTGCGCCGGTGGTATGCTGACATTTAGTTTTTTCCCCTTCCTCTTCTGGATGATGATTCAGCTGAATTTAATTTAAATTGAATATTATGACAAATTAATTTAGCAATACTTATAGAGCTATCTTTGTTCTGGCCACTGAGCATTGACCTAGTTATATACTTAAGTTTTATTTTCATTTCTTTATTACAATAAAATTTGCAAAAAAAAAAAAGTGTTGCATGGTTAACTAGAACGAGGACTCGATTTTCGTGAACTTATCTTTTTTTTTCTGATTATTTGTTAAGTGATATCGTTATGGTTGATGGGTTTAAATAAATTTATTATTCCATGATTTTTCAAGGAGATATTTGTTTTTTTTTTTTTTTTTTTTCTTATCACAATTTAACAAATTGCTGTTATCACGATTTGCACTAAATATGTACTAAGTGGTAGTATCACAAAAATGCCATTGGCATAGTTAAGAAAGCCCGAACGGTCAAACACTATGTCCGGGTAAGATGAAAATTACGCACAAGATCAAGATGTTATATGCGAGACAGTGCCTAATTAGACTCGGGACAGAAAAAAGCTCTGCCGGTAACTGCTGCCCGATAAACCGTTGTACCGTATACAACGACTGAAGAAGAAGAAGAACACTGAACATTGGTTCAGTGATTCTAAATGGCACAACCATTCATTTTTCCGACGAGGTAAAATATCTAGGAATTGTCTTGGATAAGAAACTTAACTGGAACTCCCATGTTAAGCATAAAATTGACAAGACAACCACTGCCATGTGGATCTGTCGCCGTATGTATGGCAAAACCTGGGGTCTGTCCCCAAAGGTCACATTCTGGTTATATACCACGGTGGTAAGACCCATCCTTATATACGCGTCCGTTGTCGCAACCATCACAACCATCAGCAAACTCAGCAAACTTCAAAGATTAGCTTGTCTCGGAATTACAGGTACTATGCACACCTGTCCCACAACAGCCATAGAATCCATAATCGGATCAATTAACCGACTTCCCCGAGCTATATATGCTCAGCATGGTTTCTGACTTTACGCACAAATCACACTACTTTGGTAGAAGGTTTGAGATAGAGATCCCAAACCGCGATATATGGAATAATGGCGGACCGTTGCTTGATCCAAAAGCAATCGTTTGGTACAAGACCAGGAAATCACTTGGAAGGAGTCCTAGTGTTTTCCAGGCCGAACTTTACGCTATTGAGACTTGTGCAAATATAAACTTGCAATCAAGAATCAAAGGTGCCGCATACACATACGAGTACACACCGACAGCCAAGCGGCGCTTAAAGCACTGCTCGCTCTCCCACCTGATTAGTTCAAAATCAGTCCTAAGCTAGTTCAACAGTTTTCAAAACCTGGCCAGGTACAATAAAGTAAAATTGTGGTCAGTTCCGGGTCATGTAGGCGTTGACGGCAATGAAACTGCAGATCTGCCGTGGTGTAGTGGTAACATCATCGCTTGTCACGCTGTTGATGCACGGTAAGAAACCTGAAGTCAAGAATCATTTATTTATTTCGCACGAAATAAATAAAAAAGTCGATCACTTGCGAAAGCTAAGTCAACTCTACTGTGAAGGCATAACACTGGCAGTAGGGTGGTCATATGGATAACATGCAACTTGATCGTGATGATGACATCAGGTGGACGGAAAAAAATACTGTGAATCATAAGCAACGACAATAATAGCGAAAACAAACAAAATACTCCCCAGTTATCTGGACAGCCACCCTTGGAGTTTACAGAAACTTAATACCACTTGAGTTTCAAACCACACCACTCTGTCTCTTCCCCTTTCCACAAAACGTACGTGTTCTAAAAATTAGTATAGTATGCGAATTATAAAAAGAAAAAAATCTGTTACCCAGAAAAGGTTCCTCTGAGTTGTTCATTGGATCTAAACCCTTTTGCAGAATATCTAATTCTGCCTTCAAACTAACCTTAAGCAATTGGGAACGCAACATGTGCATTTCCCTTGGAATAACTCCCAAGGCCTCAGACAAGCTAAAACAGCCGTCCAACCCTTCTAAAAAAAAAGGCAGCTGATATCCTAAAATACAGCAGAAACGACATAAGAAGGCTTGTGAGCTTCCTTACTGGTCACTGCCATTTACTCTACCACCTAAATAAAATAAAAAAATAAAAATTCAGAAGATATCACCTGCCGCTTCTGCCTAGAAGAGGATGAAACTGCAGAACACATACTATGCGAGTATGTAGCTCTGTGTAGAAGTAGGAGAAGCTTCTTTCTTAAGGAGATAATATCTCCATTAGACCGAAGGAACTCCTCCGCAGCTGTAATTATAGCTTTCATAAGGAAAATTGAAGTTTGGATTATTTTGCGCTGATAACCAAGTTTTTTGGCCTGCGATTGAAGACATTGTTGCGAAAGTTCCCGGCCTTTTAATTCTGATCTGACCCCTTTGAATTTCTTTTTGTGGGGCTATGCTAAAGATCGTGGAGCACTTAAAAACCAACATCTGTAAAGTTATGGCCGCAATACAGCCAGAAATGTGCCGAAAAGTCATCGACAACTACCTCACAAAAATTAAAGTTTGCAGAAATCCCCGTGGTGGCCATTTAACCGACGTTGTATTTCATACATAATGGCATAGTCCAAAATTTAAAACAGGAAAAGAAAAGTTCATTGAAATCTTTAATTTTTTCTATTTTATTTAAAATTAAAATCCTACAGCACAAAGTGAATAACCCTTTATTTCTAAATGACCCTGAAAAATCTAATGGAGTCCTCCTAGTGTTGGCTGAAGTTCTTCTCAGATAAGAGCACTGTGGCGTACGTTTACACAATCAATCCAAACATTCAATGTGTTGGCATCACCGACACACAAATTTGAATGGTTGGCATCATCGACACACACAAAATTTCGTTAAAGAGTCCGCCATCATTTTTGGATGGACGGCTTTCGTCAAAAGTGGAATTGGGAAAACAGAATATCAATCAATCCTACAATCTTCCCTCGTGACAATGACTCAGATTGAAATATAGATTCGTGACATAAAGAAGGAAAACGACAGATGTTAATTTCCTATAATTCGTTAGACCACCAGCACCTCTCCTGGACGGGCTTCTGCCTGGGAAAGGTGGAATCTCAGCATCCTATATATATTCTATAGTAGATGCAAACTGTCACTATGGATGACAGATGGATTTGACGACAGATGCCATATGACAGCGATGTCAAATCACAACTTCGAAGTGAATAGCCGCTTATTGTTACAGTTCTCAGTGCTCCCAATGCGAACGAAAGTTAAAGCTAATTCAGGGAAAGACCATTCGCGTACTTTTTCGAGTAAAAACTACAAAATATGGTAGATTAAAAGAGAAATTCTCAGAGATTTGCATGCAAAACGGGTCCTCTCATTCTGCTGACTGAAAAAAAAAAAAATCTTTGAACCCATCCATAATAAAGTGGGCGTGGCATTGTGAACTTTCTTCTCAGAGGATATTTCGGCAAAACTTTTGTTACGTTTTTTTTTTCTTAGAAGAGAGTGGGTGATAGCCACCACTGTAACCGAAGTTCACGGATGAGATTTTCACAATAAGACTTAACCATCACTGTAAATAACTTTGAAGAAGCAAAACATGTTTTTAAGTAAACGTTGAAGAGAAAGTTAAAATGAAAAGTAAAGCTTAAGTATGAAATTTCATTCTCCTAGCTCAAAATTGATAGACGAAAAACTAGTGGCATACAAACGGACATGACTTGTATGTTCACATAACTTTCGAACGTTGATCACAAATATGTATATTTCTATATGCTTCAAAATAAATATTACCTGTAGGATAGAATGTTTCTCCTCAATTTCGTTTCCTCTCCTTGTCGGCATTTTTTATTGGATAATTTGCCACATCTTCCCTTTTATTAGAGCCAGCATTAAGATGACAATAGTCATATTTCGTTGTAACCTTATAAGAAGTTCCATTAAATTTCACAAAAAAACGATATCTTAATTACATTTTGAAACTTGGCACTACTGATTTAGTCGTGAATTGTCGTTCGAAGAAAATTATTTTACCATCTACCATTGTCTTTTGTTAAGTTAATCATTCAATGATTTAACTATGAACATGATGTAAAATTAAAGATATGAATATTTCTTTTTATTATCACCAACTTGTTTGTTTAGTATTTGCCATAAGAAATTCTTCGAAGGGAAGAAAATTAATCGTTACTTCTCTTTATCTGTCATGTCTGACAAGTACGTGAATGCATTTTGAGTCTTATCAAGTGTTTCAATTCATCTAAAAGTGTTTTCGAATGAATGCGTGGAAGAAGAGATGATTTGATTTTAGTGAAAATCTGAAAGTCTACATTTATTTGCGCTACGTTCAGTTCAGTACCAAAAAAATAGGGTATGTTTCAAACTCCCTGAACAGATGATAGTTGTTCGCTATGTTTTCTCTTTCATTTTTTTGACAACAATCTGTTTCTAATATTTTTATAAACTGTATTTACCTACCATTTTCGTAACTGTAAAATAAATTTGTGACAGTTTTCAAATGACACAATTTGAATTTTTTGTTCCTCATTTTCTAGATGAAAAAGTATCTACGTTGTGGATTTGAAATTGATTTTTTTTTATTTTGATTGGTTCTTATGGAAATGAATGCATTTACATTCACTGCAGACAGCAGGGCACAGTTGAATTCATTAAACGAATCTCTGTGTGTGTGTGTATCTGTGTAAACGTGTGGGAGGTGAAGTGGTGAAAATCGTCGTAATCATGTTACAGATAGAATAGCATCAAAGATACGAATTCGTGACCCATTGAAATGTTTTATTTATTATGAAAAAATTTACAGGTTGGTATTTCCAATGGAAGATGGAAAGAGATATATTCGGGGATAGTCGTCGAATCTCTTAGGTGTGTTTCTGTGCATAGAGGTGGTTTCGAAATCAATTTACCATTTTCACTGAATTAAAGAATATCTCTTCATGATGAATTAAACAATATTTAAGTGGTTTTGTTTTATAGCCACTAGAGTGTGTTGTTATTTTTGCGGGTGAAACGTGATTTGACCATGTGTCATCAGTGTACCCTACTTTTTTACTTCTATATCATTTGTAGTCCTTGGTCCATAAATATAATACCATACTATTCCTGGCGATGATTTTTCCTTAGCATCATTACGTTTCCATTAGGACAAAATTAAAAACACATCAACCAACAGCTTGTTCTGTTGCTTAGACAATCCGAACTAATGTAAATATATTTACTGAATAACGTTATTGCATCATTCTCATTACAATTTCCATTACCCACCATCTCCTCGACTAATCGATTTTCAGTTACTTAATACAGTCTGTTACCTTATTATTCTTATCAAATTGTGTTGCTATATACTACAGCAAACAATGCCTCCCATTAAATGTTACATCATACGAGAATATTTTTCATTTAATTAATACCGATATTATCGTACTCCATGTTATTAATATACAATTCACACTAAAGTATCCTTTTTCTCCCCTGAGATAAAATTTCCAACTTAATTAACAGTCGTAAAAATAATTACATACCAGGTTACACCCTATTGGCCTTTGCTATTATCAGATTCTGTTCTACTACGCGTTTGTTTATTACGACCTAAAGTAATAGCTACTGAAGCGATTCCAATGAAATAATAGAAGATGCATTTCTTGAAATCTCAAAAATATTCCTAAATAAGTAGGAATAAGTTTTGGGCGCTAGATGACGTTTCAAGTGCATAAATATTTGTTACCGCGTAAAGCAAACCTACAAGCAGAGCTTTGCAGATTCTACAGAAAAAAAACAGTCTCGGCATGCCTTTGTAAACAATTATTCACGCTGAATGCAGTTAAGGAGACCGACTACAGGTCGTAAAATTGTATTAAGTTTGAGTGTCATGTCACAAGACGGATCGGGTACTCGTATAAGCTGAAACAGAAACGCTTTTGCAGTAAGGTATACTACTTCTCGGAAGACCTCTATAAGAGCTAAGCGATAAGGAGGAAGAAGAAGCAACTCTTCATCTCCACTCTAATTGTCGGTCCGCCTTTAAGGATAAAACGCAAACAGACAATTTGTGTGGTAAGTTGTCATCGGAATGTAAATTTGAGTGTTTGTAACTCCAACAAATTTTAGTTATGAGGAGTCCTCGTTGGAGGAGTCCAAATATCTCCCAGCGATAAAGTGGTTATTAGCTGATGCTAAGGCGGCTATTATGAAGCTCAAGAAAGGCAAAACTCCTTAATAGTGCACAATGTAGGGTAATGTTGGCATATAGGGTGCAACCTCTACTCAACCTACTATTTTAAAACAAAAAATTATTCTGCTTATCTAGTTTTGCATGTTGGACCAATGTACTTAAGTTTTCTGGGCCTGATTTCACGTAGATCTCTAAGCGTCCGTGAGCCCCATGTAACAATTTGAAACTATCCAGTTTCGAATTTCGAAAGATACGCAATGAGTCTTGCGGTTAACAATATAACAAAGCACAAAACATGCAGTAACGACATCGACTACCGAAAAACTTCGGGGACTGCTATTTCAAACCAGTCGACTTATTGCTTTATTTGGGTACTGCGATCAACTCCGCCAACTATATCGAGATCGAAATTAGACGAAGAATAAATCTTGATTTCTTAGGAAGACAATTGAGAGGTAAACCCAATCCGCACAATCTGAATATTGAATCGTTCATCAAAAGACCAGAAAGTGGATCCATAATTCTCTGACACCTAGAACCTTTGGACGAAAGTGGTCGATCCAACTGCAAGTTCTAAGAACACTTGTTGCGCAAAATTGGAGGCAGTTCGCACAGTTACTTTATTTGTTCACAATTTTTGTTTTTCTTTTAACCGCTTTTATCTAAGATCAACTGTGAGTGGCACGTGAGAGGACGGGGTTTCAAAAATCTTTAAATCAACTTTGTTAGCCGCCTAATTCAAGAGTTCCTGAACGGATTTCGAGTAAATTTGGTAAGCAGTTCCACTTTAAATTGATCGAAATCGAGAATGAAGTGGTTTAAAACGTTTTCAAATCATTTTTCTCATACGTCTAACTCAAGAACAACCCAAAGGATTTTTATAAAATTTAAATTATGTCGGACATGTAAAGGGTTTTTCAATAGGGACATAACAATTTTATATTTGAATACAAACGCACCCTTAAACTTTTTTTATGATCTGTCAATGTCAAAACGTCAGTCAGGGTTTACACGAAGTTCACGAAAGAGAAATTAATAAAAAATGACTACTGAAATTCTGAATCGGTGGTCGCAACTTTAAGAGCGCTTACTCCAATTTTCTATAGTGGATAATTCGAGTCAACATATTCACTATTGAATGTTCATGAATCATCTTCAGCGATGAAGCTCATTTTTGTCTTAATGGCTTTGCCAATAAGCAAAATATGCATTATTGGACAGCAACAAACGCACATGTGCTTCAAGAGACTCCATTGCATCCACAAAAAGTGATCGTGTGGTGTGAATTTCATGTAAATGATCGCCATGGAGTTCACTATCGTGCCATGTTGGAAGACTATTTTTGGGCAGACTTGGATGGATTTGACATCAGTGATATGTGCCACAAGCCACACAGCTGGTCAAACAATTGATCTATTGAAGGGGAAGTTCGGTAATCGTGTGATCTTGAGAAATGGTCCGGTCGAATAGCCAGCTCGCTCATGTGATTTAACGCCTATGGATTTCTTTTTGTGGGGTTTCGTTAAATCGTTGGTTTATGCCAACAAGCTGACAACATTAGAGGAGTTCAGGAACAATATCGAACGCGAAATTGCCACCGTTCCGGCCGATATGTGTGAAAGAATAGTGAAAAATTGGTTCCAAAGTTTCGATCGCTGTAAACGTGCTCGCGGTGGTCATATGAACGAGATCGAATTCCATACTTAAATCTAACTATACCTGGAATAAATTTCAGCCCGATATCTCCATTATTCTGTGTTTTATTTAAATACAAAATTGTTATGTCCTTATTGACAAACCGTGTAGATACGTCTATCTGAAAATCACTAAAATCGGATGAAGACGGGGTGAAGTAACTGTTCATGTTAGGGTTTTCGAGTTTTTGTGTTCAAGAAACTTTATCCAAACAATTATTCCATATTTTGAACTCCTTGGTAGTTCAGCTTTAATTTGATATGTCGCATGATGGGGTGCAAATATTTTTTTTCTTACATAATGCCCCCAAAAGTACCTCCACAAAAATATGTTTTAAAATTTTTTTTTCTCCATTATTTTGGTCAAAGTTACAAGCGTGTGACAGACACATGAACTGTCGGACAGAGAAACACCGTGTTAGATCCATTAATCTTCATCATTCTGGTACGGAACACTAAAAAGCTGATAAATCCTTATACTTACGGTAATGGGATAACGCCCATCAAAATATTTAAATTCCCGTTATCAACTTCTAGACAGGCTGCGAAGGCTCAAACAATTTGAACGTGCCGCATTTGTTGATATTATATTTTTACATGCATAATTTCCAAAGCAATAGGAGCTTCGTATTACGAGCACTTGATATGTAATTGTTTAAAAGAATCATCTTAGTGCCAGACGCTGAAGCTGAAGCGTGAAGTAGTGAAGCTGAAGTTGACTTTTTACTTCTACTTTGATTGTGTGTGAGTTTCAACTCACAGATCGCTTCACACTTCAGCTTCAGGTGTCACCATTGTGTTCTAGCAGTTATCTTTTACATACTGGGACTGGCACCACCTGGTGTTTTTCTCCTTGGTCGTTTAGAATCAAATAATGAAAACTTAAACGACTGCAGCCTAACTCGACCATTTAAATTTTTCGCTACCCACGGTACCATATAAATATAAACTTGGGAGGCTCGTCCACTTGAGTTTTTTCTCATTTTTCGCCGGCCCACCGGGCGGCAGAGAAACATTCCAATTTCAACATTAAATCCAATCTAAAAAGTTTATTTACATATTGTTGTTGTTTGCATTCCGTTTTTCTTTTCTCTATTTATTTTTTTTTTTTCTACATTTTCACCAAAATGGTTTACATGTAGTAACATTTGAATATGTACACAACTATACAACAAATTATGGAATGGAAACCTAACTGCGGTTATGCAAAATAGCATCTTGTTATGAAACAGTTTAAGCACTTTAAGCGGGATATTTACACAGTGTTTGTCAAGTAGTAAATACAAAAAAAAAAAAAGAGTATAAAGAGGGTGATGAATAGTGGTGTGTTTGTGCTATACAAGAATAGAGTTGGATAGGAAATTCCTTTCTCACCATGTATGTTGCCAGTTTACTTTCCGATGGAATTCCATTAGTTGGAGAATAAAAAATTGGATCCATAGCAGCCGTATCTGTAAATAAAAGATGAAAATATGTAAATAAGTACAAGGTGAAGTTTTCTATTTATTTAGTTTTAATTTTGTTTAAGATATTTAAATTATATGGAGTGTAAACCGATGTTATACGAGGGTCAATAAGTCCCTGAAAAATTAAACTCTTTTCGGTATAAAAACATTTTATTTTTCAACATAGTCTCCTTTTAGCTCTATACACTTCATCCAACGTTTCTCCAATTTGTTGATGCCCTCCAAATAATACGATTTCTCGAGCCCCTCAAAATAAGCGTTTGTTTCAGCGATGACCTCTTCATTTGACCCAAATCTCTTACCTCCGAGCCATTTCTTCATGTTTGGAAACAAGAAATAGTCGCAGGGGGGTAAATCTGGGGAATATGCTGGATGAGGGAGGAGTTCGTAGCCTAACTCATGCAATTTTGCCATTGCGACTGCGGACTTGTGCGCCGGTGCGTTGTCCTGGTGAAAAAAAACTTTTTTCTTCGCCAAATGCGGCCGTTTTCTGGAACATCGCCAAACACACGTTTGTTCTCTATTGTGAGCAAACGCGGCACCCATCTTGCGGAAAGCTTTTCATGTCCAAATATTTATGTAAAATCGAAATCACTGAGCCATGTGATAAGCCTGTGGCCTCTTCCTCCTCCTCGCGCACTTTCACTCGCCGATCGTCCATTATCAAACCATGGATTTTGTCGACCATTTCTGGTGTGGTGACCTCAATTGGGCGACCAGAACGTTCGGCGTCACTTGTGCTTGAACGACCGCACCGAAATTGAGTAAACCAGTGGTGAATGGTTCCAATCGATGGTGAAGAGTCCCCATAATGTTTGTCAAGCTTTTGTTTGGTTTGCGTGATAGTTTTTTCTCGCAAAAAATAGTGTTTAATGAGCACTCGAAATTCACTTTTTTCCATTTTAACGAAAATGCTAGTAGGCGTCTATATAAAATGGCTGCCACAACAAAACTATTTGACAGATCTGTCTGAAAATTTGGGTGCGTTCTTTTGAAAGATGATTCTTGACAAAAAAAAAAAATTAATTTAAAGAGACGACACAATTTGTGTTAATTTTCAGGGACTTATTGACCCACCCTCGGATTGTGTAGAGGTAAGGAAATTAAAACATTTAATTTTGTTGGCTTTTTGAGAAAATCTTTGAGTAGATATGCAAATTTACTCGCCCAAATAATGAGCACAATTCTAGAGGGTTTTTTTAAGCAACTGCAATTAACACATGCACTAAGGGCAATCACAAAACGTGGCTCTGCATGTTGTACCTAAATTAAGATATAGATAATGCATTTTTAAATCTTATCTACTGATCTTAGCCATACAATACAATTTTTTTAATATTTTATGGACTAAACCTAAATATTCACCAAATATGTACGTGGTATGCCTTTAAGGATCAGATGCCCATAAATCAGATAAAACACAGGAGAAGAGTAAACAACACGACATCAATGAACAACTTTAGAGCCCTGACGACTGTGACAATGACATTGTACTTATATCTAATAGAAAACGTGATTTGGAATCTAAGTCAGATAAGCTGCATTAAACGCTAGATAAATAGACAAAAGTTTGTCAATCAACACGATCTGTTAAAAACGTGGAATGCATTACACACGTCATGGTAGTCTGGGAATAGATTGTTCAATCATGTAGATGGGCGCCAGGAACTACACGTACATTTATTAATTTATTTGCTTTAATATTACGATCTATGTATAGTTTAACTTCAATGATATTGCTTGAGAAAATTTGATAGGCCAACAAGCTAGTTGGGTTGATTGATGTTAAATACATGTAGGGTCACGTCATGAAGTGTAGGTCTCAAATAGTACATAAGAAAGCGATTGTACTTCGAGCCAGGTGAGGGCATTGCTTCCTATAAAAAAACAGTTGTGTGATGACAATGGCCACCACTGAGGTTTTTGCGAACTTACGATTCTTGTGAGGTAATTTTCGATGACTTTTCGGCACATTTCTGACTGCATTGCAGCCATAACTTGACGGATGCATGTTTTTAAGTGCTCCAAAGTTTGGAAATTGTCTGCATAAACACGATCTTTAGCATAGCCTTACAGAAAAGAAATTGATGCCAATTGATGTCGCCAAATCTCGAAATTAAACGGCCGGAGAACTTTTCGTGCAATAGAGACAAATTTGCCTGTGTTGTGTGGCACATAGCCCCGTCCTGTTGGAACCACATGTCGCACACATCAATGTCTTCAATTGCAGGCTAAAAAAAGTTGGTTATCATTTGACCATAGCGCAGAGAATTCACAGTAACAGTGGGGCCTTCATCGTTTTCAAAAAAAAAAAAAAAAATACGGATCGATCACGCTGCTGGTCCACAGCGCGCACCGAACTGTCACTCGTGGTGGATGCAATGGGTTCTCAAGGATCACATTTGGATTCTCAGAAAATTCTGCACTTTTGTTTGTTTACGTAGCCGTCGAGCGAGAAATTAGCCTCATCGCAGAAAAAGATTTTGTTCGAAAAATCGGCGTTAACTCGTTGATTTTCCAGCACCCAATCCGAATATGTTCTGCGCATTCTATGCGTTGAGCGGTGGTTAAGCGACCCATATTGAAAAATGGCTAGACAAGAACTAACTACCTGTCACTATGGATTTGACAGATGCCATATGGCAGGGATCTTAAGTCCTAACCTCGAAATGAATAACCCTTTATAGTAAAACTTAAAATTATTTTGCCTAAATAAACTTTATTTATGAATGTTGTTAAGAAATCCACGTTTCATTTCATAGTTTTACCGGGGAACCCACATACATATCTATCATACATACTTAAAAAGGGAGATATCAGGTCTCATTCTTAAATTACTTTTTTTTTTAGAAGAAAGTCTTCTGGTTGCACTTACTGCCTAAAAAATATTTTGCTATGATTCCCTAGTGTTTATATTTTCTTATGTACTTTCAAAACTTCGAAAAAGAATATTTAAAGAAAACGACTGGCTGTGTTCAATAAAATAGCAGTGCATCAAGAAATAACAAAAAAAAAAAAAAAAAATGGGTTTGGAAAATGTACTTCAATAATTTATTCAAAATATATTTTATTTAGTTTTATTATATATCGGGTTGGCAACTAAGTAATTGCCGATTTTTTCAGATAAATAAAACACAATTTTTTAAAAACAACGAATAAACTTTAATCAATGATATATTTTCGATTTTGTTCGATGACCTTTTGCCATCTTTCTGGCAACTTCGTAATTCCACGTTCGTAGAACTTCTGATCTTTATCGACAAAAAACTGAAGTGCGATTTCACAGCGTCATCATCATTCAAAGTTTTACCATCCAAAGAGTTTTGCAAAGATCGAAATAAATGGTAATCTGATGGAGCAAGGTCAGGGCTATATGGTGGATGTAACATCAATTTCCAACCAAGCTCCAATAATTTTTGGCGAGTGACCGACCAAAGATGTATGTGGCCTAGCGTTGTCCTGGTGAAAAATGAAACTTTTTCGATGGACCACCCTCTGGCCGTTTTTCGTTGATCGCTGTATTTATCTGTCCAGTTGTTGATAGTACACATCCGTTTGATTCCTTGGAAGGAGTTCAAAATGCACCACACCTTTCCAATCCCACCAAATTGAGAGCAAAATCTTCTTTTGGTGGATGTGAGCTTTCGAGGTGGATTGTGCTGGCTCATCAATTGACGTTACTGTAAACAACACATTTTTCATTGCCAGTGATAATTCGTTTCAAAAGGGTCTAAGACGCAAATCCCAAGCGTTGATGCGCTTCATTAAATGAATTTCTTTCAAATCGTGAGGAACCCAAATATCAAGCTTTTTAAAGAGTTTTATACGTTTTGAATGTTTCGCAATCGCTGTGACACATTTAACTTTTTTGCTATCTCTCGTACAGTTACATGACGATCCGACTCGATTATGGCTTTAATTTGATCATCATCAAGCTCATCTGGTCGAACTGATCGCTGCGTTCTTTCCTTTACGGATATAAAAAAGTAAAATATGACGAAAATGCTCTCATTTTTGCACTCCATATTAAAACCTTTTCACAAAAATACGCGCAATTTGCTTCTAAAGCAAAGTAAGACTGACAGCTAACAAATGTCAAAAGGAAAAAAAACATGTCATTGACAGAAGCTATTAAAAAATATGACCAAAGTTGCCAACCTGATATTGTAATTTATTTAAAAAAAAAAAAAAAAAAGTATTCAAGTAAAAAATAGAAAATGCCACTTTTTTAGTGTTCCATGAAATAGAAAGGGAATACGAAACCGTTAATTGTTCCTATTGTTTTCAGCTTCGAATGTGACTTACTTCAATATTTTGTTGTATACCCATTATTTTTTATAACAGCCTTGCACGGGCGTGGCATAGAATTAATTAAATTGTGGCATCTTTCCAGTGGAATACCCTCCCACGCTTTTTATACCACTTCCCACAATTCCTTAATATTTTTGGGTTTAGCTATTTTTACAGCTTTTTTCACGTCAGTCCAAAGATTTTCAAATAGGATTTAAATCCAGAGATTGAGGTAGCCATGACATGACATCGACTTCATTTTCCTCAAACCATTTCTTCGTTGTTTTTGTCGTATGCTTCGGATCGTTATCCTAAATAAATACCCACTTAAGAGGCATTTCCTCCTCAGCATAACAATTTATCGATATTTATCCAAAATACCGGACCGACTCCATAATAAGAGAAACTTCCCTAAATCATCAATCGGCCACCTCCATGCTTAACTGTAGGTAGGATGTACTGAGGTTGGTATTCTGTATTAGCCAGTCTTCTGACATATTTGCTGCTCCCACTAGAGCCAAAAATTTCACACAATTCAACTGACCCAAGAGCTGAAGGTAAACGACCATAGACAACGACGTGTGTTCGCTGAATTTACTCTGGAGCAGTTGGAAACTGACCCTAATTTTCATCGAAAAATCATCTTCAGCGATGAGGACCATTTCTGGATGAATGGGTACGTCAAAAAACAAAATTGTCGAATTTGGGACGATACCAATCCACATGAGATCCAAGAGCGTCCAATGCATCCCGAAAAACTCACTGTTTGGTGTGGATTTTGGGCTGGCGACGTCATCGGTCCATATTTCTTTGAGAAGGACGTTGGTCAGGCCATCACCGTCAACGGCGAGCGCTATAGGTCAATAATTACCAACTTGTTTTGGCCTGAATTGGATCATATGGACACCAACGACATGTGGTTTCAACAGGACGGCGCTACGTACCACACAGCTCACACCAATTGGAAATTCTACACGAATGATTCGAGGGCATGGTCATCTCACGTGGAGGTGATGTGAACTGGCCACCGATATCGTGCGATTTGATCCCGTTAGACTTTTTCTTGTGGAGTTTTCTGAAGTCGCAGGTCTATGCGAATAAGCCACAAACCACAGCGGCCCTCAAAGCCAACTTAACCCATACCATCGGTCAAATTTAGCCTGATTTATGCGCCAGAGTCATGGAAAATTGAACATTTCGGATGCGTGCCACCCAGTGAAGCCGCGGCGGACATTTGAACGATGTTATACTCGTATTCCATACCATCGATAGACCTTTCAAACGAATAAAAAATGTCGATGATATCTCACACACACTTTGTTTTAGTTAAATTTAAAGATAGGAAGCGCTTAATGAAAGACCCATTATAAGCGAAATTGTTAAAATATTTTTTTTTGTTTTATTCTTTAAAACGAACTTTACAACAGTTTTCCAAAACTTGGTACGTCATGTTTATTTTGAACAAAATCGTTCGGACATATCCAAACAAAAACGATTTTCAAAAGTTCAGTAATAAGTAAAGTACCTTTACACGATTTGTTTTTCCAAGAATAAGAACACTAGAAACCCAAGAGTCGTTTTTGGTCTTTCGCCACGAATTGTGACGCCATAGATCTCAGGCATAGATCTTAAGGCTGCAGTCAGAAGTTTCATAGAAAGCATTAACTACGATAGGATTGCATTGGCATTTGGAGCACGCCCATTCTATTAAACGACTTCCAAAAGATAACTAAACCGCAAAAACGTATTAAAATCAGAGATGATACGATTACCCCTAAGCGATTGCGATTACGGTTATCGAAGAAAATAATCGACGATTACGATCGAAAGACCGTTTCATAGCGGAAGTAAGCACTTTCAAATTAATTAAGCAGTGTGTTTAAAATAAAAATAACTGATTTATTTAAATATATACATACATATATATATATGTATGTATGTATATTTTTTTAAATTTTGTACCACTTTCTAGAAAGTACTTATCAGCATTTGACACTACTGGTAGTACAACGATATAAGAAATTAAAGAGTAGAACATTTCACGACATACATCGTGTTGCTGGAGCAATGAAGCGCATTGAACGACACTAAGATCTTTGCGTTACCTCCACTAGAAGATGGTAAAATAAATTTGTCAAATGCCAGTTACTCGTTCGTAATTTGTTTATTAATAGTCAAACTTAAAATACTGGAGATTTTTATTTAAGCAACAAGCATAGCATTTTAAAATTGTTTGGATTCAATCTGTTAATTTTCTTTCTTTTTCAATTCAATTCTGTTTCAATTTCAATATAGCACGCCTAAGCTTAAATATATTCGTAATTGTATTATTTCAACTGTTATTGATACTAGTAGTCATTAAAATAAAGTACAAAAAATATATGAATGATAATTATGTAATCGCAATGAGAATCGTCGATTACGATTAATCGCCAAATGTCAATAATCGCCGATTACGATTAATCGTTCATCAACGGATACCTTCTTGAAATTTAGATCCACAAGACTGAAGCAAATTGTTTCGAAATTAGCTGCTAGAGATGGAATGACAATATGCTACTATGACTATGTACATACTCGTAGCAGTTTTAAAATTGATTCTTAAAATAAAACAATTTATAGACGAATTGTAAATAAAAGTTGACTCTAATTCTAAAATTGTAAATGCATACCAAATTTATTCTAGTAAATAGTTACGAGTCCAGTCATTGGTATTAAGTTAAATCGAAAGTGACATAGAACAAGGTTTTTTTTGACATCTGTCATATTCAAACAATTAAACCGAATTCACAATAGCGAAAATATAAAAATTACTCACAATAGTAATGAAAAGCTTCTACGAAATACTAGTTGTCTTGAAAATTTCTGAGGGCTATTGGATTTTACTATATCAAAGTAATCTTGAGATATAATGAAATAAATATATGTTTACTACGATTAAGTTAAAATAAATATTATTCAAGATACAAAAGGAAGGTAATTGGAAAATCGAAAGTTTAGCTAATCAATTGACCGCCAGCATCAACTACAGAAGATCCTTGGCATCAGTGTCGTTCTTTGATAAATAATGTCAACACTTATCAAAAATACTGTTTACACAAGTGTAATATTAAAGCACAGCATTACAACGCACTTTTTAAGCAACATTCAACCTCAAGATTGAATGTCACATGTGACAGCGTTTACAGAGACATTAATGCCGACCTCGTCCATCGATGTAAGACATTGTACAGATAGTTGCTTTTAAAAATTTCTTTAATTTTTGATTAAATCCGTATTATTTTAAACCAAGTGGAATACTCAGATAGCGCTAAAATATAATGGTCCAACACATGAAACTTGAGGCATGCGTACTGGGAAATCTAGTATGACTAGTAATCTGTTAAACGGCTAACAAAGGCCTCGTAGAAGTAATATCTCCCTATAGGCTGTAGTTCGTAAAATGACAAGAAACAGCTATTGAAGGTATTGCAACTCTGCTAGTAAGGCCTAAAGGAATACTAGGATTCTTTGTTAAAGACCTTTGGCTATCGAATAAGGACTACGATAGGTTTCCGCAACCTTGAAGTCCGCCACCCATTAAAGGAACACGAATTCGAACTATTTAACACAAAGGTTAACGCGAACTGCCCGCTATTGTGAAGGGAATTGTAGTCCCTTCGTTGGACAGTTTGGCTCATCTTCGAGTTCGCTTCGGTGTATGGAAGGTTTAAAGCACAAAAATATTCAATTAACCAGATGAAAACTGCACCGCTCCGCTTCACTGTTCCGTTCGCCGTCATTCTCTAACTTGCAGTTCATAATTCTACAATATTAATCAACTGGGTGGGTCATAAGATGGTATGATTGGGAAGAATACCATTCACCGGCAAGTAATACAGTATTGGGCTAGATGCTGGATGCACTTGCGATTGTCAGCAAGCTTACAGAAGAGAGAAAGAAGTCTCTATCATTCAGTGGTACGCCTGATAGAGACCACGACCGAGAATGAAAACGACATTTACCTATAGTCAGCTGACTAATGTGAGCAACAACACCACGTTCAAGTATGTGATAGTAAAACACGGCCTCAGAGTTCGTAATGACAACGGCGAACTTGTTGCGGACTTTTACAATGTCAACTGCCTTATCATTGGAGGCGCACACTGTCTGAGCACAACAGCTGCCACAAGATTGTTTGGGTCTTAACTGATAAGCAGGGTATATCCAATCAGATTGTATAGTTTGCCATTAGTCGGCACTTTCAAATTTTCCTCTTAGATATCCGAAAAAAGCGTCGGGACGGCAGTGAGATGGTACGCGACCATGAAATATATGTATATATCGCCCGTACGTCTTTGAAAAGCATCTGTTCGAAGCAATAAAATGCAATATGTTGAGCGCCAGCAATTTAGGGACTATAGGCCATCTCGTCGAAATTAAAAAGCCTATTTTCCAAAGCCAAATGGGCGAGCATTTTTTCCGACTTCTCATTTTTCCAAATGCTGAGGACCCAGCATTTATAGTTACGCCACTACACTCAATGGATGTGTTAACGACGATCGTGACAGTGAGGGAATTACGTTGATACAAAAATTGATAAACAAAAAAAAAAAACCATTTAGTCATTTATAATTGTTTATAGAGGTCTATGAGGTCAAAACATTTTTCAGTTGGTGCACCATACACGGAAAGGTTGTCATAGATTAAACTAAAAAAACAAATGCGTGACTTTTCCTTCAAATATAACAACAACGGATTGAATCAACAGTGAACAAAATTTTAACAAAGCACGTCTGATAAAACGCAATCAACACTACCAAAATACCTACTGTACATGGTAAGCAGTAAAAAAAAAATTGCAAGCGATAAATAACAGAGATAACCCTATCATCCGGAAATACTTGAGAACGTGCATCATTGGAAAAAGGTCCATGCACTCATCTTACCCGTAAAATGTTATTTTGAAGTTCATGCAAACGCTTACATAGATTGCTTGCTTACCCAAACTTCATTCGTCCAATGATCTCTTCAGCTGATATTCGAAAAAAGTGAGAATCCGCATTCTTCAAAAACTCGTTCCACAACACCAATAAACTCCCAATCACCATACAACATTTGAGTATTTTAGTATTTTCACCCCCTTGGGGTATTTTAGTATACAAAATGATTTGTTTCAAATCGAAAATGACGGCCAAAAGTGTTCTTAAAACAACTCACAAACAAAAACACACCAAAAGAATGAAACAAATCTGGTTTGATCTGTTCTCAGTTTTAAACAACGTCAGAGCGATAATAAAACAAAATAATAACCGAAAGCACAATCTTTTTTTTTTTTTTTTTCACTAAAAGATCACACTCGTCGTTTAAAAATAGCAAAATAAAGTAAAAAGTAAAAAAAAAAAAAAAAACAGACAAACAAAAATTAGAAATTAAAGCAGCTACAGCGCAGCACGTTGTGTAAAAAGAATTGTTTTGGTTAAACGTATTTGTATTCAACGATTTTTTTTTCTGCTTTTGTTTACCAAAAGAATCTATAACAAAATTTTAGGAAAAAAAAAAAAAAAAAAACAGATAAAGTACATTCCGAGAAACACCATAACAGCGAAGATCTCGCACGATCAACCAAAGAAATGCCACTAAAACGTAAACAATTAAAAACAATTTGCTTACAGCAAGAGAGAGAGAGAGAGTAAATATTTCTTTAATTATGCGACATATAGCCACGTAAACACATACGAAGTGTGGCGAACGATATTATATCGACATTTTATTTACAAAAAAGAACGATAAACCTGTATAAGTGTTTTTATCTGTGCGAAAAAATGCTTTCATATCTATGGTCATAGATAGATATTAACAAAATGTGATTATCTTCTTTTAGACGCAGACTTTAGAATGCCATAGTAAAATCAGTTGATAGTTAGTGAATAATAAATGAATGTGGTTAAAATTTTATTGCGTCATTTGATAATATAAACAACCAGACGAATTGTTTTAGTACTATTTTAGTACAAACAATAAAAAAAAGTATCTAATAAATTGTCAGGAAAAAGGTTAAGCGATTCATTGTTATATATGTAAAACTCAACATCTGTTATAAGTGTACTAAAAAAGGTACTAAAAATGTACTAAAAAAAGAACCATTAAAACAATGTTAGATAAGTGAGTAAATCTCGAAGTTCACTGACAGATTTGGATGCATTTTCTTTTTGCAAGCTTCTAGATGACACGCCATCTAGGTGAATGCACTGACTCATGCATAGACCTAAGCCGAGATGCTTAGGTGTTCAGCGAATTGTCTCAAATTGTCAAACTCTTAAACTTTAAAGACCAGTTGGTAGCACGATTGTTGACAGCACTCGAGGATTAGAATCACTACGCTTCTTTCTATCTAACGTCTCATATCATATATTACTTAACTCCACTGACCTTTGGCTTCTAATAGCTTATAATAGGTTCAACGATTGGGCTGTGAAAGAGATATTTAAAGGAAAAACATGAGCCATCATCATTCCGATATCAACTTTTCGCGAGAGACTTTAGATCCGCAGATGTTTTTTTTTTAACGACTTGACGTAACATTAAAGTTATTACGTTCGTTAATCGAAAAGTGGTTTGAAACTCGGGTGTTTCTGTTTACACCCTGGATGGTGTCCGCACTAATTATTTAATTTAACGCAAGACGTTATTCGTAATAATTGCATGGTTAGGATTAGGACTTAAAGAAAATATCTACAACTCTATCGGGCTCTTCCCCGAATATCTCATAACTAGCACTTATACCGAAAAGAGAGTCAAAGAGAGTCAAAGACATAAATAATACTGGTGCAACTGAAGATAGAACTGTCCTGAGTTATTGACCGTTCATCGTACAAAGTACCCAGGACCGGATAGAATAACTTCGATAATGCTGGAAACATAAAATTTATTGGTCAAACTTCGATTTTAATGCATTGATGCATTAAAAAATTTTACGAGAATCAATTTCCAAGTCGTATTCAAACTTTTGAGTAGATCAAGCTTTTTAAAGAAGTCTCTCAAAAGGTGATCAACACTCAGGAAATGCTAGACGAGGATCTAAAATTGTTATAACGAAAATAGCCAGTAGCATTAATTTCACCAGATTTTGACTGATAGCTTGGTATTTTCCAAGTTTTCTGTACAATGGGCGCCTAAAGCGTGACGCGCCGAACACAGGTCGAAAGGGTTACCGTTTTGCTTTTAAACAAGATTCAAGCGGATACAGACAAATTTTTTGCTCACATTGTAACTGG
This sequence comes from Pocota personata, assembly GCA_963082735.1. NCBI lineage: Eukaryota > Metazoa > Arthropoda > Insecta > Diptera > Syrphidae > Pocota > Pocota personata. Next base: position 38,107,108 of record OY720431.1, read on the forward strand.
GGATGAGACTTGAGACAGTATGATTCGGAGCTCAAAATATAATCAAAAGAGTGGTTGCCAAAGTAAAATTATAGACATACAAAATTCAAGCAGAATTGTCAGTTAAAAAAGTTTTGGCCACAGTGTTCTGGGATGTCGAAGGAGTTATCCTGGTAGACTTTATGGAGCACAAAAAGGCAGTGACAGCAAGTTACCACGCTAGGATTTTACGAAAGCTGAAAGCTGCAAGTCAGAATAAATAACCTGGTAGGCTCCATGTTCAGACCTCAAAAAATCACATTACGCAGCAGATTGAACGAAAAAAGCGCATTGGATTCTAATATCAAAATTTAAATTAATAAATATTAAATTTTTTAATGAATGCATATATACTCATATTGTACATAAACATTATGTAACAATGTGAAGCAAAATTCTACACCTTTTTCTGTCATTTAAGACCTTAGTCGATTCTACTACTTCACGAATTCTACTGAACACGAATCGGTATCCGATAATTCTTATCATGTCAAGTTTATAAGATATTGACGTTTTGGAGTTCTAAAAATGCCGTTTTTGGACAATGTATTTCAATGGAACGCAAATTTGAATTTGCACGCCCTGTGTACTTCTAATTAATCTTGAAATTAAATTTAAAAGTGGCTTCTATAAATGGATTTTGAAGGCAATGTTCACGCATGATTGTATGGAGCATGTACACACATACATAACTGACGTGTCCAATCCTTAAAACCGTAGATTGTTGATTTTCTGCCAAAGATTTATGCATTTGTAAAATATAGCTATAAAAATGTCAGGCTACATATATCACGCATTCTCATTGTATTCTGAAAAAAAAATTTAACACTAGGTTTACGGACATTTCTTATATACCTATCTCTACGAACACGCGTCAATTTGACACTTGAACGAATACGTATATTTAAAGAAAAAACAAACTTCAATATTTCAACACTTTTGAAGAAAATAGACTTTAATATATATTTCCCTCGTTCAAAGGATAAAAGTCAGTACAAGAGATAAAATAAAAATGCGAACGGATTTGTAATTTTCTTTATAAAATTCGAAATGCGTCAAAATGACGTGTCCAGTAAACCTAGTGGTAATGAGCACCTACATGTTCAATACAATCGCATAAACATTGCCTTTAGTTGCAGTTAATTGTTTAAAAAGATTTAAGCTGCGTTTGATGACAAATTCGATTTGAAGTGGACCGAGAACGTCATTTTATGAACTTTGAAGAGTCAATATCTTAAAAACATGCCGTGGTGGAATTGTCGTGTTTAGCAGTAAATGTACAAAAAATGCGCAATTCACACAATCCATAAGTAGAACTTCTGCAAATGCAGCGAAGTCCGAACCCTGCTCACCAGCGTGTCTTGTTCCATCACGATAACGTCCCAATCCATTCTTCGAGGCAATCTCTGTTTTAAGGGAATTTCACTGGGAAAATTTAACTCATCCACCCTGTAATTTATGGGATTATTTTTATATTTCCAAAAGTAAAAGAGAAGATCAACTGGAAAAGATAAGAATCAATAAAGGAAGCTGAACAGGCCGATTTAAGATTATTTTGGAGGATGCTGCCTTTTATAGAGAAGCTCTAATGAAGTGGCAACACCGGATGCAAACGGGTCATATGCGGAAAAATAAATTTTAAGACAACTTATACAGGGTTATTCATTTTGCGCTTTAGGATTAAACTTTTAAATAAAATAAAATTTATTAAAAACATTTTTTTTTCTATTTTCAATTTTGAACTATGCCATTATGCATGCTATACAACATCAGTTAAATGGCCGCCACTGGAATTTTTGCAAACTTCGATTCTCCTGAGGTAATTTTCAATGACTTTTCGGCACATTTCTGGCTGTATTGCGGCCATAACTTTACGGATGTTGGTTTTTAAGTGCTCCAAGGTTTGGAGATTGTCTGTATAGACACGATCTTTACCATAGCCCCACAAAAAGAAACCCAACAGAATCAGATCACACGATCTTGATAGCCTATTGATGTTGCAAAATCTCGAAATTAAACCCAATCGGCGTACGTTCTGCGTATTCTATGGTCAGCAGGCTTTAGTGGTTGTGTAAGCTGGACCTTGATGAGCGCGGCGTGGATTTGACAATTCTAGGTTTTCGGCCACTGAGCGGATACGTTTTCTGTTGAACGAGTATTACGATGATGCATCTTAACACATCAAAAACAACTATTTGTTCAGTTGGGCGATTATGACGACCGTAATATGCCCTTAAATCGCGATACACAGATATTACAGAACTGTTATTTTTGTTTAAGATGCAACAATGTTAATACGTTGAGCGGTGGTTAAACGATCGATATTGCACAACAGCAAATCAAGAATTAACTACAGGGTGGCTGATGAAAGCCGCTACCAAAAAAAAATGTAATAACTTTTTTCTATTTAATGAATCTGGTTAATTTTTTTTTTTATTTTGCAGATTGATTTTTAGATTTAACAAAAATGGATAACTGGGGCACTGAAACAAGAATTTGGATTGTCCGCCGCTATCACGCACTGGAGTCCGTAGTTTCGGTTCAAAGAGAGTATAGGCGCACGTTTGGCGGCAATCCTCCGAGCAGATGGACCATAATGAGACTTGTTAACAATTTTGCCGAGCATGGGACAGTCGAAAGAAGACCTTACCATCGAAACCCTTCAGTTCGGACGGAGGAAACAATCGCTGCTGTAGCTGCTGCCATACAAAACAATCCAAGAGTTTCGACAAGAAGCTTATCTGCTCAAATGGGTATAAGCAGACAGTCATTGCAGTCAATTATGCACAATGATTTGGACTTATTCCCATATAAAATTCAAATGGCCAACAAACTGAACGCAGCAGACTTGCCGATTCGCTTGGAATTTTGCCAGAAGATGCTTCAAATGGTGGAAGAGGACGGAAACATGTTGAACTGTCTTTTTATGTCTGACGAGGCCCATTTCGATTTAAACGGCAACATAAACAAACAAAATTGTCGAATATGGAGTGCTTCCAACCCACAGATACTCCATGAGACGGAATTGCATCCACTTCGTGTCATAGTGTGGTGTTCAGTTTCATCACGCTGCATTGTCGGGCCCTACTTCTTCGAAGAAAACGGTCACACCGTTACGGTTTCTGGAGACCGTTACTTGAGCATATTGAGTTTTTCTATCCAGAATTACGCCGAATGAGAATTTCTTTCAACTCTGTGTGGTTTCAGCAAGATGGTGCAACTCCTTACATAGCCCGGCCTGTTATGACAGAATTGCGACGAAGGTCGCCTGACCTTACTGCACCTGACTTTTTCTTGTGAGGTTATTGCAAACAGGAAGTCTACAAAGCAAAACCAACAAATTTGAATGAACTAAAGCAATCCATTCGAGATACAATTCCTGTCTCAACTCTCCAAGCAGTAATGAACAACTTTTTGGTAAGATGCCGCACATGCATCAACGAGCAGGGGGGGCATTTAAATTCCATTATTTTTAAAACTAATTAAGCTATATTTAATAAAACTGAATGAGCTTTAACATGAATAAAAGAAAAATGAATTCCATACACTGAAAAAAAAAAGTTATTTGAGTTTCTTAATATAGCAATATTCATCAGCCACCCTGTCACTATGGATGACAGATGACATATGGCAGGGATGTGAAATCACAACCTCGAAATGAATAACCCTTTATTATGTGTTTTATTTTATCAGTCCCATTATTTTTTGACATGCCAAACTTTTTAATCACTTTCCCTTTCACACTACCACTGGTTCATAAAAACTTTAAGCAGAGAGTCCTAAGTGTTGTAGAACAGTAAAGCGAAACAATTCCCTCAAATTCCATTCGTATTTTACTCGTACATGCAAAGGCAATCAGTTTCACACCGTTTATAACTTGTTCTAACTATCTTTCAAATTCTGAAATCTATCAGTGATTCCGCCCTTATGTAAGTACCATTGAACTAGTCATCACTGTTTTAATAACAATTTCGCTTCGGAAAAAAACCTTCAACATGTTTGTTATCTCATTAGTTTTTATCTTCATAAATAATTTCACATGATCTATTCTCTCTCACCAGTAAAGGTCATCTAATCCATTAACTGAATGTTCACGCTCATCAATACAATCATTAACAGAAGGCGCAATTCTTACTATCCACAAAAATGCCTCCTTCTCTCAATTAAAAATCAATTTTTTGATCCAAAAATATTTGACTAACTACACCACTATCGTGGCTTTCACTTTCTATCATAGTAGTGGTGGTTTATAGTAATTTGAAGTAATAGTTTTTTTTTTACGTTATTTTTAGCAAACATAATTTGGCCCTCCACAGGCAGTTAATGTGACAGGCATACTACTACGACACGAAATATAAAAAAAAAAACAACAAATCGATTAAGTGATTTTGTTGTTGGTGTTGTTTGGAATTTATGATTTTTTTTATTTTATGGAATCCGTCCAAAAAAGTATAACATACAAAAAATATGAACCATATCACAGTGAAAAATTTTTTTTTTATTTTAATTATCACTCGATTGACCGTCGATTGATTTTTTTTTTCATTTTTTCACAAAAAAAAAACAAACCTGCGTGTTGTGTTTGTTTTGTTGTTCTTCTGATTGTAAAGAGAGACTTTGGTGCTACTGCTAACTGAATTTGATTCAATTTGGTAGACAGCGCAACTTGATTTGACAATTAACTTGTTTACGAGAAAGGCGATCTCAAAAAACCGACGAAGAGAGAAACCGAAGAAGAAAATATAAAACTCGCTATGCAGATTAAATTGGGATGTCTGGAGGCAGAAAACTGCGGTTTGACGCGTTGTTTTTTTTTTTTTTTTTTGCTTTAGGTTTATCAACCGCTTACACTTGTAAAACATGAAATGTGACTGATAAAGTCAAATAAAATCAACGACCTACCTACAGTAGTTCTCTTTTTTACTTGCACCTATAAGGGCAAGTATTGGTTTTCTCAAAATTTCCGATCTCGATCGAAAGATTTTGATCAAACTTGGCATCACTACGAGTGGATCTCTCAATTCAGTCTGTCTGTTTGTACACAAGACTGCAGCCTAAATGGCTGGATGAATTTTCTTCAAACTTCATATCTGGTGCCTATGGGGTTACAATTCGAGGCGAAATCGGAATTTTCATTCTAACCCCAAAATTAACGGTACTTTACTAATGGTCGATCTTGAAAAAAACGAATTTGATCAAATTTGAAATTTGGGTTACAGTGGGCACATGCCAAAAGACGGCGTACCAGATTTTCACCAGAAAAATACATATAACGGAACTTTACGTATTAACTGGCTCTTAAAAATTGGCTATTTCTCGGCTATGACCCAATCGATGACATACCAAGTTTTGGAAATAAAAAACATACATATGTGCAAGTACATGCGACCCAGTCATGCACATTATTTTACACACGTTTCTACGTTTGTTTTGCCTTTTTTGGAGTTTAAATTGGCTAGTAGTGGGGGTGGAGGTGAGTGTTTGGGTTTTTTTGTTAGTTTAAGTTGAACGAGTGTGATTAATTTCGAATCTTTTGACAGCTGAGGAAGTAAAGATACAATCTGACGAATGTGAATCATACAAATCTTGATATGTGCTACATACACAGAGCAGTGGGAAGTAACGATTAGCATTTAAAATTGTAAAATGTTTTATGTTCTGACTGGAATTGGTAGTGTTGTTGTTGATTGCGACCATCAACAACATGATATGGCCAGTATGTGAGTAGTTGCTGGAAGTTGAATGGTCATACATTCAAAGCCACAGTATTGAGCGAGTGGAAAACGCCCTCTATTTGAATATTGCGTCACAGCTAACCACAATAATTGTTGTAAATCGTTACCATAAATGTGACTCAAATTATTGCTTGTGATTTTATGGTAATGTAATGAGAAATTTTATTATGGTTGTTGGACCTTAAACTTTGAAGGTTAAATTTAGGGCACTTTAATGTGGGCGTTGGAAATAATGATCTCTTTTAACAGCAGCAGCAAATAATCGCTAATAATATACGAGTATGCATGATTAAGCGGTCAATAATGGTGTTCCTTTTCTTCCATATATGTACACATGTATGTATGAATATTGTTTACGGAATTCCCTGGAAAAGTTTCCAGGCAACTAATCATCAAGTGTTATTTTGCAAAAGCTAAGCATTATCATGAAAGTAAATGTAGTAAATCTGTAGTTAAAATGTGCCTTGTTATCGACATCAAAAAACCGATTTGAAATAGATTTATATCGTCGTGCATCAACAAAGATTTTAAGCTTTAGATTATGTTTGTAAGTTATCCTGAAGCTAAGCAATAAACCTGCATCCGGCCCTTGGATCTCTTTCGACCCAAACCAACCAATCTTTCGGCTCAAATGCCTTTTAATGTATTAGTACCACTATATTGTAACTTGGTTACTTCAGTTCATATGTGAAACTAAGTTTGTTTTAAAAGCAACCTCCTGCTCCACGAGATGTTATTGGAAGACTTAAAAGGGCTGACGATAAAGTGATGATATATAGGAGGAAACTGAACAATCAGGTCATTGAGAATCGTTTCATGTGAGCAACTGGCAGAAGTACTCTTAGGAACGTAGCTATTGATAATGCTGAATGGTTTGACTGTAGAAAGTACAGGCACAAATTTGAATGTATCGTAATCTGTTTGGGAGTACAAATGCTAATATCTTCACGTCACTCTATTTAGATGCTAATAAGCAAGCAGGAGTGCAAAATAAAACAAAGTAACTACATACATACGACATATAGCTACAAAATTGGAAACTTGCAAAGATTCGAAGTCATTCTGGAGTAAGGTCCGACTGTTAGGAGGTTGTAAACTGGCTTCCTTACCTAACATTGGCGTTGAGCTACTTGCAACACACTTTAAAGAACTTCTCCGTCCTGAAACAAATCAGTCAAATTTCCAGTTGAACTATCTAATATTACGATTGCTGAATTTGATTAGCTAATAACAATACTGAAGTTGCAAGTCGCCCTCAGAAATATGAAAAATTATAAGGCTCCTGGGCTTGATGGGATATCGGTGGAATTTTATAATTATTCCACTGCAGTTTTTTTTTTTAGAATCTCTTCCTAGTCTTCTACAACAAAGTCTTTATATCAGGTTGGCAACTAACAGTGGAGACAGACTGTTGGTATTGATACCATGGTATAGTGAATACTACAACCCCTGACAGACGGCATTTCGTAGTATTCGATGACTTTGGCTTTAAATAGTATACTTTGACGTATGTGTTGTCTGTCATAACAAATAAAAATAGAAAATTCAAGACAGGATGAATAAAAATGATTTACTTTTGTGCCAAATAATGAATATAGAGAAAATTCAAATACTTAAAAGCGAAAGTGCATACCTAAGAATTGTCAAAGAAGCTACGAAGACTAGCCAATAGAGAGGAATTGGCGCTGCAATCAGTAAGATGGTGGTATACGTGCAAAAAATTGCTGTTTCATGGTATACTAGCTTTTTACGTAGTATTGCATTGACAGACATGTGGTATAGAACGAAGTATTGCTATACCATTGTAATCAATACCAGCAGTCTGTCTCCCACTTAAGTAATTGCCGATTTCACACATAGATGTCTTTGGCCATATTTTTTAATAGCTTCTGTCAATGACATATTTATTCCTTTTGACATTTGTTAGCTGTCAGTCTTACTTTGCTTTAGAAGCAAATTGCGCGTATTTTTGTGAAAAGGTATTAGTTTGGCGTCAGTTTTAATATGGAGTGCAAAAACGAGCATTTTCGTCATATTTTACTTTTTTATATCCGTAAAGGAAAGAAAGAAAGTATGGTGAAGAAGTCTTAAAAGAAAGACAGTGCCGGAATTGGTTTGACAAATTTCGTTCCGGAGATTTTTCTCTGAAAGATGAACAACGATCAGTTCGACCAGATGAGCTTGATGATGATCAAATTAAAGCCATAATCGAGTCGGATCGTCATGTAACTGTACGAGAGATAGCAAATAAGTTAAATGTGTCACATACAGCGATTGCGAAACATTTAAAACGTATGAAACTCGTTAAAAAGCTTGATATTTGGGTTCATCATGATTTGAAAGAAATTCATTTAACGAAGCGCATCAACGCTTGCGATTTCCATCTTAGACGCAATGAATCCGACCCTTTTTTGAAACGAATCATCACTGGCGATGAAAAATGGCTTGTTGATATATGATATGGGTTGATATCCACCAAAAGAAGATTTTGCTCTCAATTTGGTGGAATTGGAAAGGTGTGGTGCATTTTGAGCTGCTTTCAAGATATCAAACGCTCAATTCGGGTGTGTACTGTCAACAACTGTAAAAAACGGCTAGAGTTGGTCCATCGAAAAAGTGTCATTTTTCACCAGGACAACGCTAGGCCACATACATCTTTGGTCACTCGCCAAAAATTATTGGAGCTTGGTTGGGAATTAATGTTACATCCACTATATAGCCCTGACCTTGCTCCATCAGATTACCATTTATTTCGATCTTTGCAAAACTCTTTGGATGGTAAAACTTTCAATGATGATGACGCTGTGAAATCGCACTTGATTCAGTTTTTTGCCGATAAAAATCAGAAGTTCTACATACGTGGAATTATGAAGTTGCCAAAAAGATGACAAAAGGTCGTCGAACAAAATGGAAAATATATCATTGATTAAAGTTTATTCGTTGTATTTAAAAAAAATTTGATTTATTTATCTGAAAAAATCGGCAATTACTTAGTTGCCAACCTGATAGATGGGATCTGCAATTTTAAAAAAGACAACCAACCATAATCAGCCTGAAAATTATCGGCGTACCTCAATCCTCATTAGCTTAAGGAAAATTTTCACGCACATTTAATACTACAGACTGACAAGTTGGGTCGAAGGCAATAATCATCAGAGAATTTTCTAGACTGGGTTCCGTGCCGGTTTATCAGATATTTACGTTGAAAACAATAGCGAGGTTTATTGATTAAAAAAAAAAAAAAAAAAAAACTGTCTTTACATCGGCAGGCGTTCCACAAAGATGTGTTCTTAGTCCAATATTGTTCGTACTATTTTTTGATGATGTGTCTGAAATTCTGCCGGGAGGTGTTGGGTTTGCAGGTGAGGTTAAGGTTCTACTTTACGCAGACGATCTTGTTATTCTGGCTGACAATCCACACACACTCCAGGGAACCATCAGTTCTTAGGATATCGCTACAGGCACTTGGAAAGAAAACTTATTGAGGTAGTAAAACAATTTAACTATTTAGGGGTCCTCATTTCTAGAAATCTTCATTTGCGTCCCCATGTTAGGGAGAAAACTCTAGCGGCTAAGACAGCTATTAACCTCATGTGGAACAGGTTCATTTCTAACAAACATGTGGATATCGCTTCGAGATTTAGAGTACTTGATGCTACAATTAATGCCTGCCATTGCTATGCAAACCATGTTTTAGGGTATCAGGAGCTTGAAGAATTCGAAATTATCCAGCGGTATTTTTCAAAGCTTCAAACAACTCCCACCTACGCAATACATGTTGAATCAGGGTTCCCTCAAATTTACCTGAAAAATCTGAAACCATTAAGGTAGTGCGTAAAATAATATTCAAGTTGATTAAGCAATGTCGTGAATCTTTTAACGAGATTGCAGATTGATGTGAACTATGCTGCGTCCAAGACAATAGGGACTATCCAGGGAGGCAAATGCAAAGCAGATGAGCAAGCAGCAGATTTGTTTCTGAGTTCAAATAGTTCCACACTAGCGTAAAAATTAAACCGCTTACATTTACCTAGTCCGTCCTATCACACTCAGTCCAAGATTTGAAGGATTCGGTTACCAATGGTAGGAGCAAGTATCACAATGGACCTATCCAACCTGTAGAAATGTATATGGAGAAGATGGGATACAACATGTTTTCAGTGAAAATCGATTTCAATTTTTATTTCGTCAAGTTTGGTATTACTTTAAAATTGAATTTGGAAAGTCTGAATTCGAATTGGTACCCGAAATTCAAAATCTTGTTTCGATCGTTTGGGTCTAATAAGAATGTGTTTATGTCTGAACTTGAAATTGAGTTTTAATTAGTTTTCCGTATCACTTTACTTGGTTTCACCTCGGGCAGACATGCGAGTTTCCTTTTGTAGTTTGCGTTCGCGTTTAGCTTATATGTAGATTAAACCATCAAACTAAGTAGGCGGCGTCAATAGAGGAAGCAAACAAATTAAGTATCTCGTTAAACCAGAATACAACAAACATTCTATGGCGCTTGAACCTTTGACGTTGTTGGGTACTACCACATCGAAATCAGATCGTCACATGGTTAACTTATTCACAAACCTTCGAACTCAGATTTCTGACCCTAAAAAATCGTAGCTACTTCTATTTGGTATAGCAATTGGCTTCAAGACTTTTAACTCAAAAGATAAATTTTATGCTCTAGAAATCTGTGAATTTGCTAGTTTTTTGTACAGCGTCGAGTGCTAGAATACGAGTATAACCTGAAAAGGTGTGTTCGAAAGAGAAATTTTCCCATGGTGCGAGAAGGGCGACCAAAAATTTAATATCCTACGTTTTTTTTTACTACATGTAAGACGTTCTCTGTTTCATCCAAACTTTCAATCACAACCCAGATTTGAGACGGCGAGAAAGACCGAATCTTCTATTTCAAAACCAAGTAAGTAAGGATTACGGAAAGCTTTATCTATCAACGCACACGGATCACGAATCGGGATGTACATATACACTTAGAAACATTCAGTTTCGTACGATGATAATTTTTGCAAACTGTTCGTTATTTTTTTTTAAAAATTAAAAAAATCTACAGTTTTAATATTATTTTTATTGCAATGCAATATAATAACTAGGAATAAGAAGAAAGAAAATTCTAATTCAACGTAATATCTGTAAAATAACTGTTAAGTAATAAGAAGGTAAGAAAATAAGATACATTCAGTTTCGTACGGTGGTTTACTTAATTAAAATTTTACTTCAAAAAAGAATAAAATAATAAAATTAATAAGGCGTTGGGTTTCCTTTGTGCTTTATCACAGCAGCAAGCCTACTTGGAAGCGATTCAACCAGGTTTTTGATAACATCAGGATGAATTTTATTCCACTCTTCCAGTATGAGTCTTTGAAGCTCCTTTATTTTCGTACTGCCTTTGTTTTCCTAATTTGTCGTTCCAAGTGCTCCCATAGATGTTCAATGGGATTACTATCCGGACTCTGGGGAGGTGTTTCAATGCATTTTGGGCAGTTGTATAAAAGCCAGAGACGCACATCTAAAGCCTTATGCTTTGGATCGTTGTCTTGGTAAAAGTAGAAATTGTCCCAGTTTGTCAGCTGAATCTTTTAAATTTTCTTTGAGAATGTTAAGGTACATAGTTTTATCCATATTGCCTTGAATAAATTTGAAATTTGACACCTCCCCAGCTCATAGCACCCCAAACCATAACACTTTCTCCGCCGTGTTTTACTGTCGCCAGTAAGTTTTTTACAAGATAAGCCTCATTACGTTTCCGGTATACTTTTTCTTGTTTTTTATCTTTTCGGAAGAGTGAGAATTTACTCTCATCGACGAATATGACTTTTTTCCAGTAGTCTAGAGGCATATCCTTGTATGCCTTAGCGAAATTTATTCGTTTGATTCTATTAACCTCGCTGACCAAAGGTTTTCTACTACATACATGCGAAAAGTAACCATTTTTTTTAAGTGTGCGCCTGATTGTAATTGGGTTTACGTTGATTCCGTTAAAATCTGTAAGCATTTTACTTAATTCAACTGAAGTTAACTTGGGATTTCTTTTTATTTCACGGAGAATAAATTTTTCAGAAGATCTGGTCATTTTTCTGGGTCCTTTGTTACTAGATACATTCTGTATCCTTCCCTCCTCATAGTACCGTTTACAAATATTATTATTTATATATATATATTGTACAGTAGACTTTTTTAGATTTAATATTTTTCCTATTTCGACTAACGATTTTCCTTCCTTTCGATGAAAAATTGCTAACGATCGTACTTCTTCAGTTATATTTTTACCCATTCTACAAAATGAAACCATTTACCTAAAAACTGAATCCAAACAAAAAAGTACCTTAAATTTTTACTGAAAATAACGCCCTTTTAAATAAAATTGAAAAAATATAGCTCTAAATATTAAAATCCTGACCTGTAGATGCACTTACTTGCGTCGTACGAAATTGAATGTTTGCTCTCTTTGCAGAGTGATGACACATAACTTATGCCAAATGCACCGTTATGTTGTTTTACTTCAGTTTTTTGTCCTTTCCGTGAAGAACATGCAAAAATGACGGGATCATATGATAATTCATAAACCGATCTGCAATTCGTTTAACCTAAATTAAGTTTTTTTGTAAAAATACATTCCGTACGAAACTGAATGTTTCTAAGTGTACATTTTCCGAAAAGGACATAATCGAATAAAAACTATGAAAGTGAATCAAGATGAGTTCGAGAAAATATTTTCGGAAGAAATAGGGCATAGGGCGTCAACAACAACTGTACGCCATCTAGTTGGAATTACTGCAACATTCTTCATTGCGCCTCGACTGTTAATCTTCTGCATTACAGGCAAGACAAGTTTTTACCACACAATTCGTTTCGTGCCATTTTTTTCGTATTATAACTCGGCCAGATCATGATGATACGTACATATATTAGCATTCTCATGAATATTCAAGCCCACGAACGAAACTAAGCCGATTTCATTTAAAAACTTGAGAAGAAATATTTTATTTTCATTAGTTCGTTGTATCATCGCCTGAATTAAGCTTAATCAGACGGATAAGCTGAGCAACTCATGTCAACATGAATGGCATTCAATGATGTTAAATTTCAAAATTATACAGATTGAACCATCACGAACCATTTTTGTTCAAAAAATGTCATAATTATCATCGATCATTAGTCTATATTTCACGTCACTTAACCACTAACAAATTACTTCATTTCAACAAATTGTGCCAGGCCAAAACTTTGTGTTTTACATCTTCCTTTTTCTTCAACTTCAACTACTGCTGCTTGTTGTGGCTAATTGTGTCTACTAGCGAAAGTGAAATTTATTAGCGCGTAACAATGGTTAAAAGTTGCACATTAAACATAAAAATTTACAGTAAAAGAAAAAAAAAATAATTGAAATATAGAAATCGGTTGAATAAACATTTTCATTTGCCAAAAAAAAAAAAAAAAAGTCACAGGTAGCAACAAAAAGACAATGCTGCCGTGCTGCAGCACAATAGTTGATGGGCACGCATGAAACTTCATCATCATCATCATCATCATCACCGTGAACATCGCAACGTCGATTTGGAAATCGAAATCACGGTGACTTAGTAAGTGAGTGGGTCGATTGTGCCTTTGTTGGTGGAAACTCTTTGTGTAAACAATTGAAAAGATGTTCAAGTGAAATTTCTTTTGTCAATCGTCATTTTATATTTGTCCCCCTTTCTGTTTACCTTAATGTTTGCCTCCAGGGTGTAAAGGGGATTTTTGGCTTAAATTTCATTATTTGCAAAATTTTATTCGGTGATTTTTTATTTCTTTTTAATTGTATTAATTAAAACTTAATATTTTTTTTATAATAGCCTGCGGTCAACTAGCTGTTTGGGGTATACAAAATGAGCTTATGGAAAGTAAGTAGCTATTAAATTAAAGGAGCTTGAGTTATCTAAGTTGTATTTAGGTTATACTATACCTTCCGGTTATTTTGAATGAATTATCATCTTGTTGACAGTTAAGAGAGATTATTTCGATTAGACTTCGAAGGAATTTAATATTGAACTTATTACATACTTTGGAAAGAGTAGCTTCCCGTAACACTTTTAAGATACTGGAACAACACATAGGCAGAAAGCAGAGCGGCAAAGAACAAGGAAAAGATGTGTTCTTTGTAGAAAATTTCGCTCAAATCTAGTTTAGCAAATTAAAATCCGCGGAAACGATTAGTTTTTGAGTGGTACGGACTGAAATTTTCAAAAATAGGCACCGTGTTGACTCCATTAGTGTTCCGTTTCACCATTCTGATATGGAACACTAACAACTAAATTATATTAGACTTCCATCTTCGACCGTCCCGTAGAAGTTAAAATACATATCACCCGTCCGAGGACAGAGGCTTTGACCGCCTCTTGCATATGAACGTAATGTAATGTAATGTAAATGCTACGTTTCCACTAGAGTCAAATGATATGATTACGCAAATGAGGAGCTAAATTATCTCATTTTCCATACATTTCCTTATTTGCTAAATTATCTCATTACGAGGAAATGAAATAGAAAATGAATACAAAACAAAGCTCAACCAGCCAAACATAACTTTTATTGAATTGAATTGAATTGAATGGAAAACTGTCAAAAAAACAACAAATTTTGACATTTGGAAGTCGTTCCATGTTCAAGCACGAATTGCAATATCACTTCTGACGCCTCTGACGTTATAACTAAACAAATATGCACACATATAAACCCTAGAAATGTCAAGTTTGCAAATTGGTACTTTGAATGTATTTACAAATATGTAGGTAAGGATACTGTCCCAACGTGCACATCTAATATGTGCTCCTGCTTGATCTTGTAACGCCCTCTTGTTGTGTCAACTGTTAAACAAAATAAGCTGAATGTAGTGCAATCACATCGAAATGAGTCATTTGAAATCATCTCGTTCATCTACATGTTCCGCTCGGGTGATTTGAAAATTTCAACATGTTTTGTACCAATCTGTCCCAGATTTGTACTGGGTGTAGGTAGTTAGTAGTGTGTTCGTTATGATCCGAACGGTGTAGGTTAGAGCGCCGGCGGACAGACGGGAACAGCAAGAGAAACGAGTAAATTCCAAGATTATTCAACCACTACATCAAAAAGGGTAGTACAATGGACCAATTTGAATTTGAATTCTCCGGAATTTGTTTTTTTTTTTTTTTTTTAAGAAAAAAAAAGAAGACATTTCCCAAGTGCAAAGAAAAATCATCAAACCAAAGTTTCGTCAAAACAGGTTCACTCACTGCTCAAACTAAAATTAAAATCTTGGCACATACTTCTACATATGTATAAATGCCTACCTACCCAAAATAAAAAATACAAAATACAGGGTGCAGCAATAAATACCAGACAACTTTTATTTTGTTGATCTTATTTTAGCATTGACTATTTTACACTGTCACTTCAACGAATTGCTGTAGTTCAACTTATTAAGGTCGGATATCGGCAGTGTGACATTGTTTGGTGTCCGATGCCATTAAACAATTCCAGGAGCTTAGACATTTAGGTGACCATCTGCGAACGGGTATGCACTCCTAGGGATCGGCAAATCTTTAGACAGCGGATACAGCGAAATCTACGTTAATCCATAATAAAAATAGCTTCACAACTCGGAATAAGCGATCGATCTGTCAGACGTATTGTGAAAGACGATTTTCACGTTCCGGTACATAGAGCTCTACCACCTTACGGCAACTAGTAAAAGCATACGTCTGCTGAGATGCAATATATTCTAGGGTCATCGAGGGTAGAACAGTCTTGCTTAGTCTGCACAACATCCAGGACCAAGTGTAATCATTAACCGGACACAAAAATCTCAATCGGTCATGGTTTGGGCGGACATGTTTTCTAGTGCAAAAACTCCACTGATTTTTGTGGATCATGGGTCAAAATAGTCCAGGTATATTATAGAAAAACAATCTTGGAGCCTTCAGTGCTTCTTTGGACCAGAAGCCATTGTGCCAATAGATTGGTGGTTTGAACAGGACTTGGTGTCGAATAAATTGTTCTCACTTCATTTCAGCTGAGGTCTGTTTTTGAGAGCAGGATTCGTGCTAAACGGCACACAACCAGGAGTGAGGTAATGCATGCGTCGAAGAGCTACATGCACAACGAGACCTCCAGTTTCATTAAGAGATTGTATTCTTGAATTAATGCCAGAGGAGACAACTTTGAATTTTCTTCTTAAATTTAGTTAATAGAAATTCATATCTCTGCATTTTTGCTTGTCGGATTTTACACGCGCAGCGACTACATATAATACGAGTATGCAAATACATATATATCTTTTTTCTTAGGAATAGAAGGATCACAAACCTCTCACTTTACTGCATCCCTACTGGTCCGCCTGTTGGGTTTGCCGATTTGACCTCAGGAAGTACCGGCAGACTTCTCGGTTTCGGATCACTTCGTCACTACTGAGGCCAATTAAATGCTGGTGTTTTTGCATTTGTGTGATCCAGGTGTTTTTTGGTCTGCCTTTTTTGCGCAATTGTGTAGAAACGTTGATTGATATTGCCTTTAGGGGACATTTTTCAATCACAGAAGATAGTGGAGTTTTCCCGCCACGTCATCCACTCTACGCTTACGCGATGATTGATGTCATCATCACAAGTTGCTTCGCTGTTGATAATAGATCCAAGATATTTGAACTTTTCGTACTTGGGAAGCACTTTTCCATTCAAGTAAATGTCTGGAATAGGCCGGTGTGGATCAGAGAACGGACAGCACAGATACTCTGTCATACATACATATATAATATTGAAATCCATTTTGATCATTTAACCTTGTCCGGATTTAATTTCCGCACAGAAAACAGACTGATAAAATGAAAGGAAAAAAAATCGAACCGAAGCAAAACAAAATAAATTGTCCGCTCCTGTACGCCGCTGAGTGCACACAACCGCACAAACTCAATCACTGCTGCAACCAAATTGACGATAGTATCCGCTGATTGCATACAAAAATAATTTATAGGTTAAAATGATCGTAGATGAATGTTCTAAAAACTATGCGCGCAATGATTGTGTGGTAAACGGAAATTCTGAAGGCACAACAATGAAAAATTCCAAGTTTTTTACTATAAGTGTTTCAGAGATATGCATAATGATCTTAAGCTACAAGCATAGAAACCAGCAAACAAATCATCTTTTTGCTGCCACTCCTCTGCACTCAACATTTCCAATTAATCACACGATATGTAAGTATTTACAGCAATATCCATTTCAAAGAATAAAACTTTGCATTACATAATTAAATTTGTCACAGCTATCTCTGGTAAACACAAACATGCTATTTATACACGGCCTAACGTCACGACACGATACGCCACATAACAGACTTATTCTAATCAATGATAATCATTTATTTTTCCAATAAAAAACTTGACGAGCATAAACAACGGAATAACTACTCCAACTGAATCTCATACTCAGATCTTCATACTTTCGGGGCATTAGTTTCACTCGAAAAGAACGATTTTTTCATAAGCATAGAACGTTTGCCTCCTCCAAACAAGCCCAAGTACGACTACACACCTTTCACTTGACATTTTCATTTTATTTTTCATAGAACCCACTTACGAGTACAGGTCGTTAATTATCATCATAATGACAACAGCGACAACGATGATGAGAGTAGCTCTGCATTAAGCATCATTTTACCCATCAATTAAACAATAACAAAACAAGACCAAACAGCAAAAGACTCTAAAAATATACACAAAACACCGAACTACATCCCTCCTGCAGCCAAGCCAACTAAAAAAAAAAAAACCCTGTTATTGGCCTTGACTACAGCTACTGCTGCACCACATCACTCTCTCTACGTTGTCGTCTATTGTTGTAACAATCAAGAGCAGTTTGTATAACAACAAAAACCCAAATTACGTCATTGAACGTCATTTAGGCGCGCATGTGGGGGAATCTCTCTCGTAGACAAAACGTCACTCAAAACGGCCCCTTGACACCGACAACGCCATCATCATCGTCGTCTAATTGAGCGCAGCAGCAGCAGCAGCTACTATCAGTAGAGGCCAAAACTTTTATTTTCATCGCACACGACGATAGTGTAGATGTAGAGTACTCCTTGTATGCACATTTGCCATTCCAACAAAACAGTGCACGCGAATAGAGTGAACAGGGTCTCTGCTATTCTAGTGTTGGTAGTACCAATGACCCTCGGCTAAGTTGTTACACAATCGCGTGCGCTACTAAGTAGCAGCGCGTCACCCAGCACGTACTTTCAAAGTTGCAATTGAATTAACACTCAGCACACCACACTTCGAGTGAAGAGTTCGATAGTTGCAATGTAACAGGGGGGGGGGGAGCAGCAGTAGCACCAGCAACAACAGTAGTTGGCACTTACAGTCAAGAGTTGTGCGCTAGGCAAATTTATTTCATTCGATTTACTTGACAACCCAGCAGTAGCACCCGCAGTGGGCGATGTTGGAAGGTGGTGTCCTTAAATTGACCTCTATTTGGAGCCGAGAAAACACAGCCAACTTCTGCTCTTTTGAGGCGCGCAACCGGTGGTAACTGGTGATTAAATAATATTTGCACACCAGCACCCAAATACTCGTATATACAGATACACACACCCTGACATAAACTCGAAGTCGTTGATAAGTTAATTGAATTCGAAATAAGAATCGTTTGCTGACTTTTTGCGCGAATTAAATGCTAAATGAAATAGAAATTAATTTATGGCAGATAAACACAGCGTTGATTTGAATGGTGGGGGTGTTGTTTACTATAAAACCAGCAGGTATGAGTTCAGGAGTACACACCGTGTTTACTCAAATGGAAAGGTGTCTACGTGTAGCAAGAATTACGCGTGATATCTCAGAAACAGAACACAGTGTGTGCATTGTGGATTAATGCAGTTGCAGCAAGAAAACCACCCGGCAGGGTGTTTTGATTACAACGCAGGGAATTGAGATTGCAATGTGGCATGTTGAAAGAACACGATTGCGATATGAAACTGATTAAAATCATTTAAATACCCCGCTAAGCTGTTACAAAAATGTACCACCTACATAGTTGGTGATGAAAATGGTAAGGCTGTCAAGGCTTAAAAACCGACAGTCAGCGACAGAATTCTGTGGACGGTTGAAAAATAGAGAAAATATAGTATAGACTGGGTGCATATAAAGGATTTTTCAATAAGGAAATAACGGTTTTATATTTAAATAAAACACAGAATAATTGAGGCTGAAATTTATTCCAGGTGTAGTATACTCGTACATGTTAAATTTAAGTATGGTATTCGATCTCGTTCATATGACCACCGCGAACACGTTTGCAGCGATGGTTTCTTTGGAGCCAGTTATCCACCACTCTTCCACACATACACATCGGCCGGAATGTTGGCAATTTCACATTCAATAGTGAATATGTTGACTCGAATTTATCCACTATAGCACGCACAGCCTGTCTGGTGGGACGATTATTACGACCGAAAATTGGAATAAGCGCTCTTAAAGTTGCGACTACCGACTCAGAATGTCGCTGGTTATTTTTAATAATTTCCAAACGCTGCTCGTTGACTGATGTTTTGACATTGACAGATCATAAAAAAAATTTAAACAAAATCGGTAAAAAAAAATTATTTATTTAAAAAAAAAAATATTTTTAAGATTTTCCCATACTTGGTATGCCATAATCTTGTATAATGTCAAATATGGTTCAAATATTGATTTCGAACAAAATAGATCGAATCATAACCGAGAAATAGCCAATTTGCATTCATAAATGCAATATTGCGCAAGATGTGCCAAGCAGAGAGTTCACAAATGCATGATTTGGCATCACTGCCAAGCAGAGAATTCATAAATGTAGTAGAGCTTTATTCATTGCACAATTTTAAGCGCAATCGTGCAGCTGTCAGAATCGTATTGCATTTACATACCTTCTTGTTACTGCGCTGTTGTTTTTCGTGTTTTCGTTGATTTATTTTTGTTAAAAATGGGTGAAAAAACTACAGATAAGTAAGTTTTAATCAAACATCTGATATGTGTTTTGCAATCACAGGCTTTGCAAGCACATGCTTTGCAGTAGAATTAAACTTGCATTTGGGCAGCTTTTCCTGCTTTGCAAAGCTTGCATTTATGAATGCGCCCTACTAGTAAACGTTTTTTTTTTGGGAACACAAATCTAGTACGCCATCCGATTCCATATATCTACCAAAACTTAAATATCAAATTTGAAAAAAATCGTAAGAACCGTTTTTTCTTTTTTTCAAAATCGGCCATTAATTTTGAGGTTAGAATGAAAATTCCGCCTCGAATTGTCAATCCGCATCATGGAAATGATTTTATCCTAATATTTAATTTATTTTGTTGCATTAAATTTAAGTTTTAACACTTTCGCTGCCGTCTTATGGAACAGACAACTGAGCTGGGTGTCATGCGTTCTATGGATTAACTTTTCTTACAGAATTTGACTTGTCTCTTAAACGTGCATATTATTATAAAGGCTGATTCAATTGGAAGTTATATTGGGTTGGCAAGAAAGTATTTTCGGTTTTTACAAGTAGATGGCGATATGTTTTTAGATTCTCGCTTTTGTCAATGTTATGATTTTCTTTCTCTTGACATTTGATAGCTGTCACTTTAGGCTTATTTTAGAAGCAAATCGAGTTTAATTTTGTTTACACCTGTTAGTACAGTGTCAATTTTACCATGGAAAACATTTTCGACATATTTTGCAATTTTATTTCCGTAAAGGCAAGAAAGCTGCTGAGGTTCACAAAGAGAGATATGTGAAAATGTGTAAATCTGGCACTACTGTGGTTCTGTCAGAGATAAACAGCTGATATTTGACATCTGTGAATACTAAATATTGACATTTATAATTATGGAGCGGTATACGAGAGAACAGCGCATTTTTCCGAAATGAGGGAAATTTAACAATCAATGTCGGCATGCATAACCGTCCGTCTCCTGCCCCGGTTAAGAAATTAATGGACAAATTTGATCGAATCAAATCAGTGTTGTATGTGCAAAGACCAGAGTGCCCCCTCGTAATGACTGGTTACGCTAAAATATCGCCGCAGTGAGTGACAGTGTTCAACTCACCAAGTTGATGGCGATTTTTCGAACAACATCTTCAGGAATAAGGCTCACTACTTTCAACTGAATGGCCACGTAAACAAACAAAATTGTCATATTTGGGGCCATGGACAGCAACATTCACTGATTGATACGGATTTTGGGACAGCGGCGTGATTGGGCCGTATTTCTTTTCAAATTCTCGTAGTTCTGCTGTAACAGTCAATGGGGAACGTTATTGAGACATGATAACAAATTATTTTTGGCACCAATTGGACGATATTGATGTGGAAGACATGTGGTCTCAACCAGACTGTGCCACTTGTCACACAGCACGAGAAACAATCAAGTTATTGCTCTCAAAGTTACCATGCGCGTCATTGCTCGTTTCAGCAACCAAGATCGACCGATCATTGTCACGCTCTTGGTTCACGGTTCAAATCCTGATCTCAACAATCATCTATTTATTTCGTCTGAAATAAATAAAAAAGTCGATCAACTGTGAAAGCTTAGTCAACTCTACTGCGAAGGCATAACACTGGAAGTATTGTGGTCATATGGCTTAAAATGCAACTTGATCGTGATGATGACATAAGGTGGAGGGAAAAAAATACTGTGAATCATGAGCAACGACAAAAAGCAAAACAAACAAGCTCCCCAGTTATCTGGACGCACCCTTGGAGTTTACTGAAACTTAACATCACCTAAGTTTCAAACCCACTACACCAATCTTTCTTGCTTTCAATTTTCTATAAACGCCCGTGCCCTGAAATAATTTAATGGTATTCATATCCCATTTGGCGCGCGCAAATTATATAAAAAAAAAAAAAATCCCAATCCACATGAGATCCAAGAGCGTCCAATGCATCCCGAAAAGTCACTTTCTTTGAGAACGACGTTGGTCAGGCCAACACCGTCAACGGCGAGCGCTATACGTCGATGATTACCAACGACGCTACGTGCCACACAGCTCACGCCATATTGGAAGTTCTGCACGATCTATTCGAGGGCATGGTCATCTCACGTGGAGGTGATGTGAACTGCCCACCGAGATCGTGCGATTTGACCCCGTTAGACTTTTTCTTGTGGGGTTTTCTGAAGGCGCAGGTCTATGCGAATAAGCCACAAACCACAGTGGTTGAGGGCCACTGTGGTTTACCCATGCCATCGGTCAAATTCAGCCTAATTTATGAGCCAGAGTCATGGAAAATTGGACATTTCGGATGTGCGCCAACCAGAGAAGCCGCGGCGGACATTTGAACGATGCTATATTCCATACATAATGGCATCGATAGGCCTTTCAAACGAATAAAAAATTTCGATGATATCTCACACACACTTTATTTTATTTAAATTTAAAAAAGGAATGCTTTATGTAGTTGCCGTAAAATATGTTCTTACATCAAAAAGTTACGTATACGACATAGGAAACTAAATTAATTTATGGGCTGAAGATTTTTAAGTACATTTGTGTGCATATGTAATTATGGAATACATATCTACATAGGTATATAAACCATTAACATAATTAAAGCCTGGAAGGAGAAAACGTCAAGAAAGAGATGTGAACACTTCGGTAAGTAAAGTTCATAACAACTTGAAGAAATCCGTTTACGAAAGAACACGCTACTCCATTTCAAAGTGAGATTAAAACAAAAAGTGTTTACATCATCCTTTCGTAATCCACTCAAAATTTGCAGCTGTTACCCGACCTTTGCGACATTTATACTACAACACCCTCCATCGTAATTAGGCATTCAGTCGAGTAAACAGACAAACATCCTTAATTCTTTTTACTTATATTTCAGTGTTTAAAATGCGTCCCCTTCGCTATCTATTTCCCGACAAAGAAAAAAAAAATTTAAGAAAACATTCCAAATGTCCTCCACAAACCAACTGAGTACACACAATTATAAACCCTTAGCATTGACTGTCGACATATCTATCTTCAACGAAAAAAAAAAAAAAACCTCCCAAGCCAACAAACCCCACTAATTTGGGCTGTGAAACAGATTTTCGAAACGCTTTTAACATTGACACGATAAACTGAATCCATTCGCCATTAACAAAACAATTAACTCGTTCGTTTAACCCAATTTCAATCTGTCACTCTCTTCTGACTCTGACGTCTTTCCATTTTCTTTCAATACCTACACCTCCTACAATTCTCCTAGGCCTCTCTCTCTCTCTCTCCGACCCTCTTCTTCTTTAACGATTAAAATAAACTTTCGCAACTCTATTTCTCGCAAAAAGTCAATTTTACGCACGTACGCAATCGAAGCGACGCATAACAGAAGCAAGCTCTCCCTCCTAAATACGCACGTTTCGTTCCGTTTCGTATTGCAAAAGCCGTCAAATTGAAGCTTTGTTTTTTTTTTTTTGGCTTTTCAAGTTCTTCTGTGAAAACCCTTTCCAAAGTACAACTCCAGCCCCTTTACTTCGGCTCATTAAATTACAAATCAATCGATTGCGTGCAAATTTTACCAATGACTCTCAAAAAAAAAAAAAAAAAAATACGTTTCTCGTATACGATATAACGTGTACGCAGCGGTTTTTTTTTAGGTAATCGCTCTCGAATTTCCATGTAATTGCACTTTTGTTACAAATTTCCAAACACCACCACCGCTGAATGGAAAAGTTAACTTCCAAGCGGTGACAGTGCCTGCTGGAGGCACAAGCCCCAGTTAACAGACACACACACTCTCCACCAAAGCCCATTCTTGTTATGAAACACTAAAGAGGAAAACAGAAACGATTTGTGTTTCATTTTTTTTTGCTGGTTCGTGGTGTGAATCGGTAGAAGGCGCACCATATGGCGGAGGTGGTGGCAGTAAACATGGAGGAGGCTTCTAGCAAAATGTCATAAAGAGAAATAAATACAAATTGCTTGTGCATGTGAGTGTGGTAGGATTTACAGTTATCAACCGGCTTCATGTTAAAATGAAAAAAAAAAAAAAAAAAGATCCGTTAAAAACCAACTGGATTTTTTTTTTTGCCGTACTCTTCTTTTTATTTGATTTCATCGTGGTCTTGTTGTTGCTATGGTAAACGATGGTAACGTCAGCTGTTTTGCCTAAGGAAACTGCTATAAGTTTTCTTTTGAAATAGATTTTCAATCCATTTATCCAAGAGGGAATAGTGGGAGAAAAAGAGGGAAAGATGAGGAGCCAAACAGCCGATTTATCTGTTCATCTGTACCAAAAAGTAGGTCAGTACAGATTCACCATGTTGATTGGCATTTGTAATATAAATACGAAACGAAGGCAGAATGAGCCAGCCAGCTCCAGCAGACAGTCGACGACAGATGTAGTATTGCATGGCGTGAACTTTGGCGCAACAGAACCGGGGCAGACGGCATAAATTGAATTCATCGTCATGTCTGGAAAGAGGTTAATGTTGACGCCATTTAAAGACGACATTGTCGTTGTCGTTGCAGTCGCTGTCAATGATGATGATGATGACTTGGAGGTGACAGATGCGATTGGTTCAGTGATATATGCGCAGTGAATGTAATATCTGCCAGTGAATTGTGGATATAAATTATAACTCAATAGTTCATCATTAGATGAAGCTATTGTCGCCTTGGGCTAAATACAGCGATTACTCTGGATCGAATAGTATCCATAGTTAATTGTACAAGAAACCTGTAAAGAGCCTTCTATTTTACAGTGTTAAAAAAAAACCACCCGCCCCAAATTTATGTACAAAGATTTTCATTCAAGCCATCAGACCGCAATTTTAGCAAGAGCGCACAACTTTTCATATGATTTATTCAACGGTTGGAGTCAACATGAAAGACACTTTTTGTCAAGTTATGCCCGATTCACAATGCAGCGTGAGAGCGAGGCGAGTCTAGCGCGAGTTGTCAAAAAAAGTTTCGATCTATGCAAATGTATGAAACAATGCATAATGATGCGAGACTCGTTCTATCAGCAGGCTGATGCGACTTTGTTCTGTAGCCAGAAAGAGAAAGGTGGTGTGTTGCCGTGGTTGCTTTTAGATAGATAACACAGGCTCGCTGTCAAAAGTATCGCCTTCATTGTGAACTGGGAAACGATTTCTCGCCTCGTTCTAGTCTCGCTCTCACGCTGCATTGCGAATCGGGCATTACTGGAGAATGCAGACGATATCAACATCTCAGCGTACCATCGCAATGTCCAAAAATAGTTAAAACAGCAAAGACCATCTAAACGGATTGTATGATACCCTATCCTCAATCTTAACTCACCCCCAATAAAGTGAGCGTATCATTGCATATGTGTTGTTGTAACTTTTTCTAAGTTGTTGCAACTTTTTCTTAGCAGAAAGTGGACGTGGCTCCCAAAATTTGTAACCGAAATTCACGGATTATGATGAGATATTCACAATAAGACTTAACCATTCCCGTAAATAGCTTTGAAAAAGCAGTATACAGGTAGGTATGTTTTTTTTAAGAAAACACCCCCAAAAATAAGTGCGTGTAGCCATGTACAATGTATGAACGAAATTTAACGAAAGTTAACGTCTACATAATTTAGCTAGATAATATTTTTCAGTTTCTAGCAAAAATTGTAAGAAAATCGATATTTTTTTAAAAGTGGACGTGTCTGTGAGCGAATTTCATAAACTTTTAAATGAATTTTCTATACCAAATTTCATGTTCTTAGGTAAAGTATGAAAATATTACATAACTTTGACATTTATCAACCGATTGACTTGAGTAGACACGTTTTTGAAACGTCAATTCAGTACAATTTTAACTATGAATCGCTTCACACCGAAATAACGCACCGAAATAGTGACGCTGTACATTGAAAATAGTCGTTCAGTTGTGTTAACTCAACGTGCATATCGTCGAAAATATCGTGGCCAACAAGCACCGTCTGACAACACTATTTGTCGTTTGGTGTCGAATTTTGTTGAGCACGGGACAGTGATATGCGTATACTATTTATATGAAAATTCTGACTTCGAATTTGGATTCAACCACCTCGAAAATATATATTACCTTGATCAAAAAGTTTCAGGAATGATTACCGTGTGACGCTTTCAGTCATCTGATTCGAGTTTGACACATCTGTCATTAACATTCCCTCCAAATTTTAAGCGCCGTAGCTTGACATTTGTAAGAGCTACGCTGTCGAGAGTACATCTGTCTCCGTGTGTGTTTTCGAATTTTTACGATTTTAAAAATGGGATCAACTTTGCAACGAGTTTGCATCAAATTTTGTGTTAAAAACGGATTCAACGGTGCGAAAACTTTGAAAATGTTGGAAAAGTGTTTCAACAGCGAAACACTATCGAAAACAAACGTTTATGCGTTGCACAAACGCTTCAAAAGTGGTCGTGAGTTTGTCGAGGATGACAATGCAGTGGTAGGCCGTCGACATCGAAAACCGACGAAAACATCAATAAAATCAAAGAAATGTTGGCCTAAAACCGCAAATTGACCATCAGAGAACTGGCAGAGAACTTGAACCTTGCTTATCGATCCGTTCAAGACATTTTGGTTAAAAATTTGGGCTTCAGACGTGTCGCTGCAAGAACTGAATTTCATGCAAAAAAGGGACCGCATTGACATCGCGAAAGACATGATTTTAGCGGCTGAATCAAACGCATAATTACTGGAGACGAGACGTGGGTTTATAAGTACGAAACGTAATCCACGTCGTTTTCAGTCGAAAAAAGGCGATGCTCACGGTTAACGCACCGTCGCCGCACAACGCCATCCTTATTCGTGAGTTTTTGACCAAGAGAAGTACGAATACCATCCAACAGCCACCGAATTCACCTGACTTGGCTCCCTGCGATATCTTCCTGTTCGATCGACTCAAGAAACCGATCCGGGAAACACGTTTTAGCAGCCGAGAGGAGAAAATAGAAAAATCGAAGACGGCTCTGATGGCTACACCAAAATCCGATTATAAAAAATGTTTGGAGGATTGGATCAAGCGGTGTCATAAGTGCGTTCCAGTCAATGGAGAGTATACTTTGAAGGGGGCAGAGTCGATTATCAAGAATAAACTTGTATTTTAAATTTTCTGAATAAATTCCTTAAAATTTTTGATTAGGATAGTATACGAGTACCTAGAGACTAGCAACAATCTTTTTAATTTTCAGAGCGCTATTTCTAATCTGTCATTTTGAACTTTCATATTCTGACTCAAGATTCGGATTCAACGGTCTCGAAAACCTTTCTTTCTATGTACGAGTATATTGTCCCTTTATTTACTTCATTAGCTAGCACATATTCGTCCTGAGGTCAAACCGGCAAACCAGACAGGCGGACCAGTAGGTATGCAGTAAAGTATGAGCGTTGTGATCCTTCTACTACGGATCATAACTTCGCCGTAAGGAAAAGAAGAAGAAGAAAATTAGCTAGCACAATTTATTTATTTGGACTCCTTGCGCCGTTTTGCATCCGCCATTTTGAATTTGATATTTCTGACGTCGGTTTCGAATTCAGCGACCCAATAGGGTGGCAGTTTTGCCACCCTATTGTTATTTGATTTACTCCGAATAATCAATTAATCACCAATCGAACTTTGACGGATTTTTTATATGTTATTTCCCTTATGTTTTAAGAATTTTGTTTGAAAAATAAAAATTAGCCGAGTTGTAAACACCCGTTGGACTGGGCCAATAAAGCTCGGTACCTCAATTGGTTAACTGCCTACTTCCCACTATTGTTTAGGCAAGTCTTGGCAGCTAAATTTGGTTTCATTCATAACATATAGGTTAGGGTTTGTTTAATGCGAAGTTATAGTCAATATGAGCAGACCTAAACCACTTTCAAAACATTCACCAAAGAAAATAAAAACGGTATTATAGGTGACTTTAAAATTGATGAAAAGGTGGTAAGTATCGATTTGGAGCCCCTGAGTTCTTTTTTTCCAATATCTGCCGCAGTGTGAATAACTGTGGACTTTCTTGGCCTAAAACTACACAGATATAAGCCGATAAGGTCCTTGGAAATAGGATCTTGAGATGTTGAGGAGACTGATACCTTTGTAGTTGGCCCAGTTCAGAGGATCTCCGTCTTGAGGTTCCTTTCGTCAGGCGTTCCTGTTTCAAATAGTTCGGTAGTTAGACTGTCGGCTCCAGCAGCCTTGTTGAATTTGACATTAGATATTGCTATCTTCACCTCACTTTGGTCAGGTGGATAGGGTAGTTGATCATCATCGTCCGG
This sequence comes from Pocota personata, assembly GCA_963082735.1. Lineage (NCBI taxonomy): Eukaryota > Metazoa > Arthropoda > Insecta > Diptera > Syrphidae > Pocota > Pocota personata. The sequence continues at coordinate 38,135,096 of OY720431.1, forward strand.
GTTAAATGAAGCATTCTGCCTAACAACGAACCAGCTTTGGTCAATCATTAAATCCATAAAATCTTTATAACATTAACTAAATATGTACCATGAATTACGTTCTGTGCGGAGAAGGCAATGAATTATGTTGACTCAATGTAGAAGCCAAATGAGACGGTCCTTAGCCACGTGACTGAGAAAAACTTGAGACAACTTGCAGCACTCTACTTAAAACTACATATACGAATACAATACGAGTATCAATTGATTTCTCACGGCATTTTTCCTACTCTACAAATTTGCTCAGTCATGTCAAATGAAAATTAACATTCATTCATTTGAAGAATCTAATCAACTTTTGAATACAAAAGCATAGTCGCACAACTTCTTAAAACTGCAGAAACTTTAGGGATTAAATTTTTCCTGGTAGTTGCATTGAAACTTTTGAATACATACGTTACGTGCTCTTAAAGATCCCAGAAACTTTACTCTGTTTACTTAGAGGCTACAAGAAAAGCAATATAAAGTGAGTAGGTACATATAACTTTTCCCTTTTTCAACATTGGCACAGTCAACTTGGGAACGTTTAAGTAATACACCCCTAGGGATGGATTAAAATGGCTGTTCTCCTCGTGTGTTTTATTCACCCGAAATGACTTAGAAAACGGAAATGATTGATGGGTGAATATCTATTATTATTATCCCCTAGATGTATACACTTCAACCTTTTTTTTTATTGAAGATAAACAATAAACCTTCTCGACGATAAGATAACCCCAACCGAACGACTGACCAACTTTCCCAATGAAATAATCAATCTTTATCTAAATAAACTATTCCGCATTTCCTTCCCAAGTCTAGCCCAAGCTATTGCATCGCACCCGTAATTTATCGTTTGCAGGTAATTACATAAAAAATACAATTAAATCAATTAACGAGAAGTCGTGGCAGCACTCCTCCTCTTAATTTACGAACATCACATCCACCCACTCAGACATGGTGTGGAGGTGATATCTACTACAGTTCTGAAAATTCTGAAACGTTCTATGTTCTTTCAATGGGCTAGGTTATAGATAAGCCACTTTAAAGGGCTTATCGCCACTTATGTCTCATACTTGGGTGCCCTCTGAACGTTCTCGGTTGAGTGCGTATTCGTTTCTTAACAAAACACCCGGGTGTGGAATACAACATACTCGTATATGTAAGAAGAGCGGGACACTTTTGAAATAAGTTAGGCGTTGTCAGAGAGGGTTAGATGGGGAACTCTGGTTATTATTACAATCGTGTGCAGGGAGTTATTGATGCGAGGAAAGTTTATTAATTCGATTATCTTTCTTCTTGCCTTCTTCCAACTTTCAGTGTGTAATTTGAGTGATTGTTTATATGCAGTCTTTTGTTTTTCGCGCTCTCCTTTGGATTTTAATTAGTCAAATGCGAACAATTTTTTGTTAAGCTGTCGAACTCGCACATATTGACACGGAACAATAATTGAAATTTGTTATATGAAAGTAGGTTGGGTAGTGGGGAGTGGCGTTCACATGAAGCGCGAATTCAAAAGAAAGTGAAACTTTATTGAGTTTTTTTTTTATGATGGAGGGTACAATTGAATTGAGTGTTATTTGTTATTTTGCATGTCAGGTAGTGAGTGGTTGGAAGCTCCCGGTTTATTTGTATTGTTCGACAAAAGTAATTGACACAATAACTAGGTAACTACGTGGGAAAGGGCACAACAAGTGAATTTAAATTTGGAACTACTCGTATGTAAATGACTTATATTCAAATAGTGTCTTTGTTTTCAGAGTTTCTCAAACTACTATATGTCTCCGACTTTCACTTTTTCGCCATTAGTCGTAAAATTTATGAGGTCTAACAAAAATTGGGTCCTAGCTAAAAGCCTGATCATAAACTATGCCGAATATTTCTTAAATTGGAGATTCTGTCGGTTAGGTATAGATCTTGACTAGGAATGTCACGAGGTTGTATGTTCCGCAGTTGTCTTCGTTCATCAGCACTTTAAGCAGAGATGAACTATAAAGAGATAGTCAACTTGCTAATTCCTTCAAAATGACATTTCAATTCCTCTCTCGAATTTTGTTCACTGTGAATACTTGTAAACTTCAATTTTCGGCCATTTACAATAATGAACTGTCAGAAACCGTGGAAAGTTGCCATTTTGAAGTGCCAAGTATTGGTTTCCTGACAATTTTCGTTCTCGATTCACTCAATAAAGTGGGTCTCTCAAGCAAGACTAAAGCCTGCACGCCTGAATGGATTTTAGTCAAACTTCATATCTGAGAGGTCTGTAGGGTCACAATTTGACGTCAAATCCTAATTTTCATTTTAACCTCAAAATCAACAGTACTTTACTAATGACCGATTTTGGAAAAAAAAAATCGATTTCCTCGAAAACGGACATATGCCAACAGACAGCATATCAGGTTTTCGCCAAGAAATACATATGTATAACGGTACTTCACTTATTAACTGGCTCTTTGCTATTTCTCGGCTATGACTCAATTGATTTTATTTTATAGTAATATAATAATCAATATTTGATATAATCAAGCTTTTTTTAAAAATAGCTCGTTGAACGTCAATTTTACGAACAAAAGTCTTAGTCCTTTATTGTTCAGGATGAAATTTCTTACAAAAAAAAAAGTCTTAATGTTTCAGATCCAATTTTGAAAATTCCAAAATTTGACAGCTCATATTGACATTTTACATGTCTTGCCAGATAGCTGCACACAATGAACCTGTCCAATTGGAAAGCTCGACATACAGCCATGGACATATAAATGGCACATTTTTTTATTTGTTGTTTCGTATGCAACATTGTCGTAAATATTGTTGATAAACTAAAAGTATTTGGTTTTTTCCCAAGGCTTATTTTCTATATTCAATAATAAAACAAACTTAAATTATAATTCATTAATAAAAAACCAAAATGATCAGAATGTAAAAAAAAAAAAAAACAATTTAATGAGCTGAACACATACATAAATGGCACAACCTGGAAAAAAAAAAAAGAAAAAAAAAATCGTGCTAAAATTGCATTTGTTGATTTTTGTTATGTACAAACATTTAAATAATTAATATTTTGTGCTGTAGCCTTTGTTTTTGATAACAGCTCCACACCTGCGACCCATACTCTCCAGGAGTTTTTGGCATTTTTCTTTGGGTATAGTATACCAAGCTTTCTGTGTGGCAGACCAAAGATCATCCATGTTTTTATAATTTTGTTTGGCAATTTTAACCTTGACTTCATTCCACAGGTTCTCGATCGGATTTAAGTCAGGGCTCTGGGCTGGCCAGTCCAAAACGTCGATCTTCTCCGCATGAAACCAAGTTTGGAGGAGTGCTTAAGGTCATTGTCTTGCATGAATGTACACTTAATTGGCTGGGATCGAAGGCATATGGTTCCATATGGTTTTTCAAAATGTCCAAATATTGAAACCATTTTGCCATTGATTTTTATAAACGGACCTACGCCATGGCAAGAAAATGCACACCATACCATAATGTTTCCACCTCCGTGCTTTACAGTTTTCTGGGTGAACCTAGGACTGTACTGTTGACATTTAGGACGATGAACAAAGTTCTACCATCTGGTCCTATCCTATTGATCTTGGTTTCATCACTCCACAATACGTTTTTCCAAAAATTTATGGTCTTTTCTTGGTGAGTATTGGCGAAGGTTAATCGCTTTAAAACATTTTTTTTTGAGAGCAGTGGCTTTTTTCTGGAAATGCGCCCAAACAAATTGGCCTCCTTCAATCGTCTTCTGACAAGCCTGCTGGATATTTCCAAGTCTAATGACTGATTGATATCGGATGCTATCTGCCGTGATCACTTGAATGGATCCTTTTTCGACATTCTAACTATGGCTGCATCTGTTTTTTTAGGCCGCTGCTTCCGAATTTTGCCTTTGGTCAGTACATCCGGATTGTCTACGCATGATTTAATTGCATTGTACACTTTTTTTCGAGAACAATGCACAAGTTTTGCAATTTCCGTCACTTTTTTCCCTTCTTCATGCATTCTCCATATTATCCGTCTTTCCCCTCAAAAGTGGTATGTTTTCCTGATCCCATTTTCAATTAATTTTCGCTTTACAATTCTCTTAATAACTTATTTTTCAACTACAAAAAATATCATGTGATTCAATTGAAAGCTGCGCGAGTACTGCGTATTCTAAAATATTTGTGCCATTTATGTGTCCACCTCAAATCAGCATTGTTTACGAAAAATTGATAACGGTAAATAATAAGCAGAACATAACGGAACATTTATGCGCCGTAGACACCAGAGCTATTGTAGCACCAAGCTGAATGCAAAAACGTACATTTTAATAAGCTTTTAGTAGAAAAATTTCAACATTTGTTTGAAATCTAATTTTGTGCCATTTATACATATGTCCATGGTTATACAGCCATGGCAAATAAATTGCAAATAAATTCGTAAAGTATTTTGCACAACAATTTGAACAATGGAAGAGTTTGCTGAGAAAATTAAATCACATTTGAGAACCCACAACAAAGGAAATGAGGTTATGTTCACACAATCAAAGCACACCATCTTCTTTAATGTATTGTAATATGCGAGCTACGGCTCGAGTAGATAAAACGTTATTCTGTTAGATTATTTCTTTATTTTCTAGTCTATAGAACAATTCAAGTTCACGCTATACTATTCTTCGCAAATTCTTTCCTTACAAAGTCTCTTTCTTCTCAAAACACTTTATCTCATTTCAATTACTTAATTCACAAATCCAAACTAATTACTTCTTCTTGTTAACTCTTAACTTTCAATTTATCACAAAATTACAACTTCGCCTATTATCACTTTTCCAATCTCTTCGTGCGGTTCGAAAACCAACTGCCCTGCCTCGATCGCCATCTATCCTTATATAGTCGCATTTCTGATAGCCAGAAACTTCTAGCAAATTCTTCGACCACTGGAACGAGAAAATTCTGATATAATAATTCCAAGATGACAGCTGCAGCCAATAATCTCTTGTGGTTATAATTCTCTCTTAATTCCGCGACGTCGTCTTAGACATAATCCGTCTCTTACTGTGGACACGAACCTCGAATGAAAAGACACTTCGGAATGTGTTGCCTCTTTTTGGGGCGTAGTTATTATGCTACATTATGTTACAGTATTGTTTTTGATTGGTTGGATACGCAATACGTTCCATAAATGTATAGAATATTGGATAACCAATTATTAATTTTCCATTTATAATTTTGTTGATTTCACTTACTTTGAGTTATGGCAAAACGTCAAACGGCGGATCGAATGGAACCTAACCAGAAATGCACGAAATATAAAATTGTTTTTATTTTTTTCTTTATTTTTTAATTAATTTTCCATATAAGTCTTTATTTAATAAACAGTGCCGAACGCACACTTCGTAAGAGGGTAACGAATTTAATGTTATTTACTCATTTACAATAAAACAATTTAGACTATATCCAGCTTTATCGGAATTATTTTCGTATTCAAATCCCTGACTAGTTTATAAATTTTATAACTAATCTGTGTCGAATATAAGGTTTGCAAAGGAATAATATTATTCAACATTTCAACTCTACTTTCTTTATCTTAAAACAATTTAAAGTGAGAAGAATTAACAAAAAAATGACAGCTCCTTACAGTTTCTGACAGCTCATTTCAATTCTGGCCAAAAACCTTTCTTATACATGGGTGGTACCTATACACTGGCAAATAGCGAAGTTTTTCAGCTTGTAGATCGAAAAAGAGCACCCCGATGTTGACAGATTAATGTTGCAATAATATTTTATCATTTAATTCACACTTTGTCGTTACGCTTGCAGAGATTGATGTTAATGAAACGATGTTGAAAGACTCTCTAAGTTTCCGCAGCTAAATAAACGTCCGTAGGCTCAAACAAAGCAAATTAAAGATGGAAAATCGCACTTTTCATAATTTTGTTACTTAGTGTAGCTTGGAGGTCATTGATTTTGATTGTTTAGGATCATAGATTGAAATTGAGTGATCAACATCTACATACATGTTCCAAAATGTTTGGTTTCCATTTTTCTCCAAAATGCAATAGACAAACTTGTTATACATGTACAACTTTTCGAAAGCAAAATTTTCTATGGTTGTCCGTATAAAATGTCTAGCCGAACTCAAATATTAAATTTTAACAAAATTGTCAGAACAGTTTTCGAGAAAATCGAATTTTCAAAATCGTTTAATTTTGGGGTTAGGCCCGTAGTAAATTACCGGAAATATTGGGATTAACATGAACATTCATATTTCATTATATCGATTGGTCGAAGTGGAGTAGTTAACCGTCCTGTAACGATAACGCCCACTAGAGTTACTTGAATATATGTATTTGGAGCATTAGGTCACCGAAGAACTTCCAAAATTGGATCGTGTAAGTAGACCATCGGTATAAAAGTCGACAAAAAAAGGACCACCAACATGATACACTTTTTTCTACCTCATTCATGGGGCTCACAATCCTATGTAAAAGCGAAAATCCCGAGGTGAAATAACAATCAGCCCCGGATTATGCGGATTTTACCTTCTTTAACAGCTCTGGACAAACTATGTGCAGACGAACACTTTGCGGAGGCCCTAGACTGTTATGAACCAGATACTCGTATTACTGCCATCCAGCAAGGGTGGTGAGATGGAGCGGGCATAAGAACGATAAAAAACTGTGACATACATTGATTGCGGCTATGTTGTAAAGAGCAAGAACGGCGTATCTTCAGATTCGGATTTATTGCCAGAGGGAAACTTAAACAACAAGTCCCGAGTTTTATAAAACATAAAAGCATAAAAGCAACATTCTAAAAGCCAGGTGCACACCTCCGCATACATACAAAACGCGTCCCCATTGTTTTTCTTTTAATTGTATTTGACGACTTTGACGCTAAGATAGAAAAGGAAGGTATTTTTGCTGGTGGCACGGTCGAAAAGCACAGTTTACACGACCCTATTACCGAAAACGAGCTCAGGCTAATCGACTTTGCGGCGGGCGAGATGTGTCTATAACCAGTACGAGTTTCCAACGTCTCCATTTTTCATGAAGGGACTGGCAACCTCCGAAAAAAAAAAAAAACCTTCAACCAGATTGACCGCATTACGATCGACGTACCTACTTCATTGTAGCCGAAGTACGAATGCGGATATTAGACTCACCGCGGTCTCAAAGAGATACGAGTATTGTGAGAAGAACGACGAACGACTGCCAGAATCCTCACCGACCTCTTAACATTTTGAGACGTCCGACCATCCGAAATGACGCCTCGGATATTATGGGTTTCACAAAGCGATGTCAACGAAGAGTGCAGACAAGCACATGCAGCAAAAGAACAGGCGTACGTATAAAGAAACACCCACTTTACCTACCCCTCTGGTAAATAAGGCTCACCAAGGCTACAAAGTCCGAGCGGAAAGCTGCAGAGATGAAGAGGGAAACCTCGAAGAATAGCCATATAGTCGGTGCTGAGGATCTAAGAGGAACACTTCTGCAGACTTTCGGGCAAAATAATAGACAAACCCATTCCGCCTACCAAAATGACTGTCGAAATCGTTAGCAGCGGGAATGATTTAGCAAGGAGTACGCACCAACTCATTTACAAATATAGTCCAATAAAAGGAGGACCCATAAATGGGGCCTCAGCATCGTATGTCCAATCCACAAAAGAGGAAAACTCTGAACTCAGAACCGCGTCAACTACAGAAGCATGAGTTTCTTTAACATCGCTTATAAGAGATCCTATCTGCCAACGTATGCGAACCTCTAAAACCTTTCGTTAACAATCTAATTGGTCTCTTCCCGTGAGGTTTTAGTCCAGGAAAGTGAAACATCGAACGAATCCTTACATTACGGCAAAAGTTACGGATCGATACCTACCAAATGTCCATCTTCTTGCACTTTACAATACTCCTCCTACATGTCCATTGTACAGGTTCGTATTTCTGTAACCATTACCCTATAAAACAGGAGTATTTCCTTCAACTTTATAGCCACTATTTCCTGAAAGCTACCCATCAGCTGTCATTAAGAACAATTTACCTTGTAAACAAAACCAGTTCTCCTATCATGACAAGAGGGAAGTGTTAATTACATACTTCCTGTGTGGTTATCCATCCTCATTGCGCACCATCCTGAACGATTAAAATGCCTTGCCTTAGCCCTCTAGGGTAGAGATGATTACCCCGTAACATTATATCATGTTACTTCTTGGATTGCATTTAGCTTTAAATAATTCTTGAACATATGTGAAAGGTATTTTGTCTCAACAACAACATGGTACATTCCCCTTGAAAATGCATGGCACAAACTCCAACTCCAACTCCTTCCTCCTTACTTCACTTGTTCTTCGATTCTCTGTTTTTATCACGTTTTTCCATGAAGAAGGAAGGAGGCCGCAACTATTCTTGTTTTTCCAGTCCAGTCAACCAACAGTGGCAATTATGTTCTGGATTTTCCCTGAAGTCTGTCTTCCTTATTTTTTTTTTTTTGTTTTCCTTTGGAGCATATACGACGAAGCGGAGGGCAATTTTCTTTGTTCTCCTCCAGTTGTTTGGGTTGTTCTTCAATTATTTATACTTGGAAGAGAATAAAACAGACCTGGGAATGAATGGCTGCCTACATCAGGTATGCATTGGTTTTGGATAGATTAAACAAATCAGGAGTATTACGCCGAAGGAGTAAAGGCATTCATGGTTGAATTTTATAGAAAAATACACATTCAGTGTGGAAAAGTTAGGATAGTTTGTGGTACCTGCAAGAAGCTTGTACGAGTATGGTTGCAAATGACGGAAGACTCAAAGAAGTTTGTAAAAGGAAAATTAATGACTCTGTGGTGAATCAAAATGTTGACCTTGGACACTTGTACAAACATCCTTGAGGCATAAGCAGTTTTGACTCTTATAAGTCAGTAAGACCAGATGGAACACTACCTTTCAATGACAATGTCCTGGCTAAGTTATAATCCAGCTAATCGATCTAACATTTGTCCCCCTTAAAACGTTACAAAGGCTCCTAGACATCCATCCATTGAGCAAACTGAACATAATGCCGACTCATCAACAAGCATATACAAAAGGCAAATCGTTCGGAACAGCACTGCAAGAGGTGGTTCTAACAGTGGAAAAGTTCATGAATAACAAGAAACTTACTCTAGAAGCGCTGGGCGATTGTGTCACTCCTCTGGTTGTTGGTCATAAGCGCTTTGTAAAGTTACGACTGTAAGACCTGTCACCCAACAGATGATGTTGTAATCCTTTCTTGAAATTACCGAGATTCTACAAAGAGCCTTAAAAGAGCTAAGCAAATGGGCATCTAGTTATAAACTCAATTAAGGCTAAACTAGTTCCCTTTTCTAACAGGAGATCCATTTCTAACTTTGCGCTACCGACAATAGAGTACTAGTGCAAAATATCTAGGCTTAACTTTCGATCGTGATGTCAGTGGCCCTTTCGTGAGTATTGAGGCGGAAGAGGCAAAGATGTGTTTAACGGCTAATGAGGGCAAGACCAAGTATATGCTGTCAACAAGAAAGGACAACCAACATCGACGTCTCGAGTAGAAAATCACCGTGGACAGATATAACTTTGAGGTATTTAGGGACTTTGTCTACCTAAGCTCCGCTATAAATTCAGACAACGACACGAGCTCTGAGATCAAACGAAGAATAACTCTTGCCAACCGCTGCTTTTTTGGGCTAAGAAAGCAATTGAATAGCAAAGCCCTCTCTCGAACAACTAAAGTCACCATAAAACCCTAATCATACCAGTCTACTACTCTATGGCGCAGATACATGAACTTTGTCAAAAGTGTTTTTGCTGTTTTGAGAGGAAAATTCTTCGGGCGATTTTTGATCCCGTCTGCATAGATGCTGAGTGGAGGAGGAGATACAACGACGAACTGTATGGGCTGTACAGCAACATCGACTTAGCCAAGAGAGTGAAGGTCCAACGGCATGGACACCAATGCTTCGACCCGGAAAGTCTTCGAATCCATTCTAGAGGGACGACGCAGTAGAGAAAGACCGCGACACAGGTGGCGCACGCAAGTGGAAAGGAACCTCAACCAACTTAGTGTACGAAACTGGAGGCAGCTAGCTAAAGATCGAGTTGACTGGAGACGCTTGATAGTTGAGGCCCAGGTCCACACCGGACTGTAGCGCCACCTTAAGTAAGTAAGTAACTTTAGATCTAGTTAATAAGCTTTTGCCTGCGGTGTCGGTCATGGTTGATGATATATAGTTAATAAGTTACGAAGGATATCTTCTGTAGAGGAGAAAATTAGGCAGTAGTTATATACAGCCATAATGAGAACAATACTAACGTACGGGGATGGTTAATCTGGTGGACTGCAATGAACAAATCCAGAAATTTTGCGCTGGTAACCAAAATAAAAAGAGCGGCCAGTATAAGCTCTACAATTCTAAAGAGCTCTTAGAACAAAAATGGGGGGTAAACAGCACGATAGCAAAATGGTTGTGTGAGGTGCTACATATGTACGAGAACTGCCAGATCATTGGTGGCACAAAACACCATTACAATTAGTACATTACGAGGCTATCCTGTCCCCAAGGAGTGGTCCTGTCAGCCTTAATGTGAAACCTAATAGTAGACGAACTCGTAGATAGGCCAACGAGACCAGGAGACCCAGACTCACTCTCTAAAGTAGCACCTCTACAGCAAATCCCCAGAAATGACATGATAAACACAGCTTTGTGAAAAACTCCACCACGAAACTTACCACACCATAAAATGGTATACAGACAGACATGAACAGGTGCGGGAATTTTTGAGGCCAAGGACCAATTACTCAGAAACATTTTTCAACATCTTCCAGAGGCGATGGGAAAGCGTGCTCATTCTGGACAGAAATTATCGCGAGAAACTTTGCCATTAAAGCGTTGAACTCATACGAAATCACTTCTATGGTATGGGAGTGCCTGGACTGGCTTGACAGGATGGGTGGACAAAGCACTTTTGCAGGATAGGTGGACACATCACCCAGGAAGAGCTACGGAAAGAAAAGGAAACGAAAAGAGCTAAATTCTTTAGGGAACTCCAAAAACTAAGACTGACAAAGGGACCCCTAGGTGTAGAAAGCAATGGAATATGGATCCTTAGGAACTCTGTGCCATGCATTGGCTTGCAGAATAGATGTCAGAGAGCCTACCACATGGGGAAGGGAGACCTCCCATCTTAAGACCCAATCCAGGTTCTTGGGTTTTTAAGGGAAATCAAGTTGAATGAGGTGCTTAAGCCCGAGAATAACATTGCCTGGCACAGCGATGGGGCATAGTGGATCTTTTAGGTCGCAAGGCATTTAAGTAAACCCTCAGGCCGTATGGAATTATAAACACACAGCGAGTCTGTAAAGCCTACGGAGACCCTGAGGTGCAGTAAAACATGTTTCACTTATTGTGTCAATGCCATAGCTTAACTAAATTTTGCTGGACTTTTTTGGAGAACGAATTGGCAGACATATTACCTACATTTGGCCTGAAATTCTACACTAGGTCAGGTCAGGATAAGAAAAATTCCTGTTCGAGGTAAGCGGGGCATTACATATCACTCCAACAGTCCTCCGTTTCTCGTTTCTCACTTAGGGTAGCGTTAAGGTCCTACGTATATCTGCATGAGGACATTGCCTGGAGTGCTAGCCAAAAGGATTCTAATGTTCTGTCATGCCAGCTGAAGATTTACGAAGAACTAATTGCGATTTGGCTAGGTCTCTTATCAGTAGGACGATTCCTAGTGTACCAGCTACTAGAACTATAAAATCCAAGTAGCCAAACACTTTTGCACATTAGTGTACATTTTCATCGTTACCACTGCTGGGGAAAACCAACTATAAATCAAAATAAAATCATTAAAACGTCAGAGAGTAAACTTGGTCAGTGCCACTTTGCAATGAATGGCAACACAATAGAAAGAATAAAAAAAGAACTCAGGGTCATTAGACCTTCAAATTAGAACAGACAAACTCTGTGTCTATATGTTTATTTATTCGCTGGCGCAAAGGTGTATTTATTTATTTTTTTTTTTTTTTATTTTATCTCTTTCATGCTTAGGTGCACTCTTTATCGCGATTTCCCTCGAAATTGTGTTCTTTTCTTCTTTTTGGCAGTAAACAGTTTTCTGCAAAAAAAAAAAAAACGAAGAAGAATCAAAAAGCCATCTGCTGTCTTTGTGTGTGAAAATGAAAACGTATCTCTCTACATTCAACGTTGTGTACGGTTACGAGTACGAGTATCATCTTCTATTTCGATTTTTTTTTTTTTTTTGGCAGATATTCAATTATCAACCACCATTGCCACATGTAATATCCGTATCAGGTCACACAAAGGAGTCAAAATTCCAGAGTAAATCCTGAAATCTGACCAAGAAAACCTGATCAGACGAGACATCTACAGGTGATTTTTGGAATAAAACCGTCACGTACTTCAATATCCTCTTTTGTGTGCCCGTTCTTGCTTTGAGAAGGAGAGCACCATGGCACACTGTTTGCCTTACACTTGCGATTCTCGTTTTAGTACGGTTTCAACGTATAGTTTCCATCGTTCTCTCAAGTATACGAGAAGGGTATTGCTTCTCTTTTTTTTTTTGTGGGTGCCATGGAAGTTCTAAGACCTGTTGAACTGCTTTTGTTGTTATGGTATGGTACAATTTTTTTTTTTGTTTTTTTAGGTGCAGAGCTCAGTGGACTCGAACCTGTAAGGAGCATTAGAGAAGAAAGAAATGGGGAGCAACAGACATCTTGGTCAAGTTGTACATCTGTTGCGTTTGCAGCTGTTTTTTCAGTTTTTCTTTTTACAAGACAGGATGTTATTGAATAATGAATATCTGATACGTGTATAAGATCACTATTTAAAGGTGTACCACCTAATTAGAAAAGCTTAACTTCCATTGCCAACCATCTCACCTTTGTGGGCTAATAACCATTGTAAAGGGTGTCCCAAAATTCACGCAAGATTTGAATTTTTTGTGGTAAAGTGTTGCCAACAAAAAAAAAAAAAAAAACCCTGACAGCTGACAGTTTAGAGTTATTAAAATTGAAGTGCTACACGAAAGAACAACGCATTTCCATTGTTGAGCAATATTTTAAAAATAATGAAGGTTTAGCAGCTACAGTTTGCAAATTTCGTACAAAATATGGTCGGAATAGTGATTTAACTTCATCAATTGTGAAGACTTTATCAATTAGTGATCTTAGACACTCTGATCGTCCTTCAACAAGTCATTTAACAAAAAACATCGAAGCAGTTAGTGAGTGTTGTTGAGAGTCCAGAAACATCAATTTGGCATCGTAGTCAAAAATTGGACATTTCGAGAAGCTCTCTACAGCTTATTCTCACGAAAGATTTACGTCTTCACGCATACAAAGTGCAATTGACTCAAGAACTGAAGCCTACTGACCACGCGCAGCGAAGAGAGTTAGTTGAATGGATTCTTGAATAACAACAAGTGGATGCTGATTTTTCAAACAAAATCATCTTCAGCGATGAGGCTCATTTTCATCTCGATGGCTTTGTTAATCGTCAAAATTGTCGAATTTGGGGTTCAGAAAATCCAAGAGTGATTGTTGACAAACAAATGCATCCGCAACGTGTCACTGTTTGCTGCGGATTTTGGGCTGGAGACATCATCACACCGTTCTTCTTTGAAAATGCGGCTGGTCAGGTAATAACAGTTGATGGTGCTCGCTATCGCGAAATGATAATTCAGTTTTTTGTGCCCAAATTGCAAGATATGGATTGTGGTTGCAACAAAACGGTGCCACATGCCATATAGCACGAGAAACAATTCAACTACTGCATGAGTCATTTCATGGTCGTGTAATTTCGCGTTTTGGTGATCAGAATTGGCCGCCAAGATCATGCGATTTAACACCTTTGGACTTTTTTCTTTGGTGATTTTTGAAGTCTAAAGTTTATGCCAACAAGCCCACGACCACCCACGCCTTCAAGAGCAAATTGAGCGAGGTATCAACGAAATTCGGCCACATTCATTTACCCGATATGCTATTCCATACATAACCCTATACTGTATACTTTATGAATCAATAAAACATTTACAATTTGAAATTTAAAACCTATCAAAATTACTTCTTGCGTGAATTTTGGAACACCCTTTACTACCGCTCAAAGAGAAATAGGGTGACAAATCTTTTTTAAATATTTTTTCACGTGCTATCGATAACTTGCAAGGATATGTCATAAATGACTTCATCCGCCATTACAAATCAAGACGAGATGTTCTCTTTCATTGAAATTTGTAATTGCTTTGAGTTTTACATCTTATTATTATTTTTTCAAGCAATTTTTTATTTCTAGTTTTCATAAACAGCTGATTGCTAAAATGGCATTGAGATGCATGTGCTGCCAAGTTTTTATGATGATATTGCTTAGCGGGGATGTGTGTTTTGTTCGGATTTATTTTTTTAGCTTATATAGGAACCAAAAAACCACATCTATTGTCTATAATATCTATGTCTCTTCTATATCTATACTTAAGAATTCATATTTTGTGGTTGTCCGTTATAGAAAGTAGGCACGTTCACAGTTTGTGTATTCTCAAACTCCGTTGTACATTCACAAAATTACATGTCTTTTTACAATATATACTTCTCCCAGTCTGAAGAGTTGAATTCCAGACCTCGAACACTGGCCCAATTACTGTACTCCTGTTGTTTAAGTCACCACCTAGGACTACGTGCGTGCCTGAGCACAAGACTGCTAAGAAAAGTGTCGCCGTTAAACTAGTTGGAATCCTTCTCAATATCAAGCAAACCTCTCAGATGTCCACTGTTGATAAATAGTACTACTCGCTTTCCTTCACGTCCTGAAGTAATGACCGAAAGTTTTACATCAAGACTTTCCAAGGAAATCCAATAATCAACAAACCAAAATTTCACCAAAATCGGTTCAATAATTCAGAAGTTTCAGAAATAATAGTTCGAATTACTATTTATCCTCGAACAAAGACGCAACTGACCAGCTTATTTCCTAATAGTTTTCACTTTACCACAAATTAAATATCTGCAAAATTTCAGCTTAAACGGTTATAAGCGTCTGAGAGACTTGAATCGTTTAGTTTACCAGGTATGGAACACTACAAAAAGGGTCATATGTATGAAAGCTGTTTTTAAGTTTACCAAATCTTAATGGCCTAGTTTACACCACTGATTTGGTCTGCACAAATGTCATCGGTGTAAACGCTTTGAATAGAGAGCACTAATCTGGATGGGTCAGACTAAAAATATTGTTGTTGTTGACTATATTTTTTTTGGCCTGTACGTAAACACTCCAAACTATTAAGTTTTCTTGCATACACTAGATGGCGCTCTTTAAATGAATGCCAAAATGTCATTTCAAAGTGCAACATTTTATTTTCCCTTTAAATTAGCAGCTTGCGATATCCACGAAGTTTATTTTGCAGTGATAAAACATAATGAAGATGGACAAAAATAAATATAAACGATGGGACATTGTGCTTCGAAAATCAGCACTGACATCTATGGAAGGATAGATGATGGTCAATGTAAATAAAATAAAAAGTATTGAAGATTTCAATGAAATTTCGTTACTCTTTTAAATTTTGGGCTATGCCATCATGTATGGAATACAATATCAGTTAAATGACCACCATGGGAGTTTTCACTTCAATTCTTGTGAGGTAATTTTCGATTACTTTTCGGCACATTTCTGACCGACTATTGCGACAATGAATTCACGGATGTTTGGCTTTTAAATGCCCCGAACACGATCTTTAGCATAGCCCCACAAAAAGAAATCCGGATTACACGATCTTGGTGGCCAAATCTTCAAATTCAACGACCGGGGAACTTTTCGTGCAATAGTCAAATTTGCATTGTGTGGAACGTAGCCCCGTCCTGTTGGAACCACATGTCGCTCACATCAATGTCTTCAATTTCAAGCCAAACAAACATAGTCAACGTCTATCATTTGACTATAGCGCAGAGAATTGACCATAGCAGTGGAAAAAAAATACGACGCCGGTCCACAGCGCGCTCCAAACTGTAAAATTAGGACTCTCAGAACTCCAAATTCTGCAACTTTGTTTGTTTACGTAGCCGCCTAGCGAGAAATTAGCATCATCGCTGAAGAAGTTTTTTTTCGAAAAATCGGGGTCAATTTGTTTATTTTCCAGAACCCAAACGGCGTATGCTCCACGCGTTCTATGCATTGAGCGGTGGTTAAACGATCCATATTGTAAAATGGCAAGACAAAAACTAGTTACTTGTCACTATTAATGAGCGATGAATTTGACAGATCGAACTTCTGCTGAAGTAATGAAACGATTTTTTCGAGAACTTGCCGCAATTATTCGATCTTCAGCAGCAATTGCCTTTCTTGGAGGTGATTGCATCTTGATTGCATTGGCCGTATTGTGTTTTTCATAAAACTGAATTGCGTTCATCACTAATTTTCTTGAACGTCCCACATCATTTGCAATCTGAGTTACAGTTTTTCCTTTATTTTTCACGTTAATGATTATTTGCCTGAACTCAGGTGTACACGGCCCATCTAATTATAATTTTTTGAAAAATCATGCAATTAACAGTGCTTAACAAACTTATTGTGTAATTTAAACGATTTTCAATACATTATTCAGTCAAAAAATACGATAACTACACGTTTTCCATACCATGAGCTAATTCTAGGGCCACATTAAATTCACTAATCGAACAAAGTTGCACAATAAGAAAACGATCAACAAGAATTTATAAAGGTACTTTTCCAGTGTTCATAGGGTGATATGCTCTAGTTTGGGAAAATACGCAAAGTATTCAGGAATAGATTTAACGTGATAGAAAGTGAATAGGGACATAATGTACTAATTCTCTGAAGTTTGAGCCTCCCTTATGCCAAATCATAAATTAAAAAAAAAAAAGTCAACATTCTGTCTGCACAAGTGAGTCAAATTCATCCAATTCTCTCCACAGGTGCCGAACAGACGTATTAATCGTATGGCCACACACCAAAAAAACGTCTCAATAGTCCCCCTAAAAAAAAAAAAAAAAAAAAAAACCCACGACCAAATAGCCCGAAGTCAAAAACTCGTCCGCCTCAAGTTGGCAATAATTTATAATAAGAACAAGAAGAAGAATAACAAACTGCAGTTTTTCCTGCTTCGGAATAAAACAAGAAAACGAAATAAATAAAAAACAAAGGAAAAACAACAACTTACCTGCTGGGAAAAAGTTATTCAAGAACGTTGACATTTTGTTCGGAGAGTCTGTTGTATCACCACCACACACACATGCACACACGAAATTCACAAAAATAAAATAAAACGAAAAAAAAAAAAAAAAAAAAACAGGAAAACTACTGTTTTTCTTTGCACTGCTTTTCTCTTTAATTTTCTCACTTTTCTTTTCTTTTTTTTTCCTATACTTCTTTTACTTTTATACTTCTTTTATTTACTATTTATTTCCTGAGTGTTTTATTTTATTTTATGAATTAACTTTTCGATTTTTAGCACTTTTGTTTTTAAAGGTTGGTATAAAAACATGTACATTTTTTATTAATTATTTATTTTTTTGCCTTTTTTTCTTTTCATATTTTCTGTTTTGCTTTTTGTTGTCTCACTTTTCTATAAAAGAACAAAGTTGCGGTATAAAATTCGCCATGATTCTAATCCCGTTTTTATTATTATTTGTTGTTGTGTTAAAGTTCTCATGTACGTGTTTCAAGATGTCTGGATTGGTGGTACGAAGAAAACGAAAAAAGGAAATTTCAATTCAATTCGAAATGCAAAATTCATGAAAAACGGGAAATTCGTTCAACAAATCAGAAGAAATTCATGCTAAACGAGAACATTTTTTATTTATTTATTAATAATATAAAACACAACAACGACACACGGATGGTAATTTCAATCTCTTTGGTGGTGGTAATGGAACAAAAAAAAAAAAAAAAAACGAAGGCAAGCATAAAGGAAATTTAGAGGGCACCGCACGTCATTATTTTCGTCGACCCGCACACGGGAAAGTACAAAAATATTGTAAATTCACCACACGGAAAGGGAAGAAAATTCAAACGGGTGACGAGAAGGTGATGGCAAGGAGTAACAAGAAACAGAGAAAACCCTGCTTTGTTTTTCCTGTTCGTGATTCTCCTGGTGTGAGACGAGGTGAGTGCGAAGCACACTCACACAGTACCAGTCGGATTTCTCCCCCATTTTCTTATCGGTTTTCGGTGATTACAGTGTTGCCAGTTTTAGCTATGTATTCAGGATGACCTTTGAAATTTTGCATTTTTTTTTAACAGATGTTTATGGTTTGAGTGGTAATTCTAATCTTGAGATCCGATCAGACAACCCCCAAATTATATTTTACCCTTACAAGAGAAATCGGAGTGATTGACTGCCACCTCACTTTATACATATTAAACCTGTTCTAGTACGTGACTCTTCCAAACGAACTAACCTTTTGTAGCCTCACTTTTGTATGTATTCCAGTAGTAGCTCAAAGGTTGCACTTGAATAGGCCTGTCACCTCATTTTCAAGTGATACGACTAAGAAAATAAAGATGAATTACAAGACTTTAAAAACCAATACAAGCTTCAACAATGGGAAGAAACCTAATCAAACTAGACCTTTATAGACGGCATTGTTCAGCAAATGATTTACATACAGTTGGCTGAAATTGGACAAGAACTGGAATCAGTTGAAAGACAACCCACCATCTAAATCTGGCCGTCAAATATCTTTCAGATCTTAATACCATGTCTCGGGTATTAAGACATACGGATAAGCGCTTTACAAACCAAGGTAGAAGTAAATATTTCCTGTAGTAGGGCAGTCTCTAGAGCTAATTGGAGGTCAAACAACACATCGTGAAGATTCTAGACGGGCCGCTGGTGTTCTCGGCTAAGATATCTGAAGAATCCGTTTTAAGCCTGACAGACACGCCAAAATTTAGCCCATGTAATAAATCACTTTGGCATGTTTGTATGAACAAAATTCTATGCCGGCCCATAATGGGAGGACTGGAATACTAAATATGGTTCCTTTCGCTCAAGACATCATATTACTATCTGTCTATACTATTAATGAACATACTTGTAATTTTGCAATATTTATTTTCTGTCAATTATGAGAAAGAAACGTTATTCTGATTTCAAACAGTTTTCCACTGGAAATTCAGACAAAAAATTGTAGTTCGTCTGCTATCTTTTTTTTTAACTTTATTTTAACTAGAAAATAATATTCGATATCTTTATTTCTCTTCCTTTTTTAACTAGAATTTATCACTTTAGCCAGCCCCCAGGGTCTTCGACGTACTGGATTTTATACCCCTGGCCTTCTAGTGCGAGATATATATACCAATCAATCTGAACCTCTTCTATCAAAGCAGATCCTAACTAGTTATGACGAAGTAAAATTCAAATTTCATCAAGAATTGTCACAAGCACTATGAATATATAATTATTGAGGCTTAAACTTCCAAAATCAACTGCTTACTCCTTACTTATGAGGGTGGCCGTGGTGTAGTGGTAACATCATCGCTTGTCACGCTGTTGGTTCACGGTTCGAATCCTGATGTCAAGAATCATCTATTTCTTTCGCATGAAATAAATAAAAAAGTCGATCAATTGCGAAAGCTAAGGCATAACACTGGCAGTAGAGTGGTCACATGGCTGAAAATGCAACTTAATCGTGATGATGACATCAGGAGGACGGAAAAAAATACTGTGAATCATGAGCAACAAAAAAAAGCAAAACAAACAAGCTCCCCAGTTATCTGGACGCTACCCTCGGAGTTTACAGAAAATTAATACCATCTAAGTTTCAAACCACCACAATAAATCTTTCTTTCTCTCTCTCCTTCACAAACGTGTCCTATAATAGTATAAGAGTCCTCTTTAGCGCGCGCAAATTATAAAAAAAAAAAAAAAAAAAAACAATAACAGGCGTGTTTTTTTTATAAGCGTATATATAGGTGCGTGATCACTGACGAGAAACCCAAAGTTTGAGTCTCCAAATACCAAAAAGAAAAAAAGAAACAGTGTATGTCCTTACCATTCGTGTGCCTCACAGCACGAATAGCAAAGAGATGAAAGATCAGGCCTTGTATGGGCTCTTAGTGACATAATATTTATTTTTTATTTATATACTCTTCCAATTCTTGATCTTACAGGTGCAAGTAAAAACTAACATCTTAGCAGATTGAGGCACAAATTCTTCATGGCTTTTATATCATGGCCGATACAAATTAGATGCGTTGATTGGGTTCCTTATCGACTTGTGTCAAAACTGAGTTAATGGTACCAGAAGGTTCACAATTATAAGAGAGAGAAAGAACGATTTAGTGTAGTGGTTTGAAACTTAGATGGTATTCAGTTTCTGTAAACTCCAAGGGTAGCGTCCAGATAACTGGGGAGCTTGTTTGTTTTGCTTTTGTCGTTGCTCATGATTCACTGTATTTTTTTCCGTCCACCTGATATCATCACGATGTGGTTTTAATCTCGTCCCATATTTTCCAAACACCGAGGATAGCTAATCATCAGAGAGCTTTAGCGGCAAATAATTTAAGTTTTTACTTCATATGATTTGGGTATCGTTGGGAGCCATTAATAACACATTCATCTCGGAATCGATCGGGAAATTTGTAAAATATTTAAAAACTTGGGTGGCAGTGTAATAAACTTATGTCGTATTACATTGGGCAAACAAAATTAATCACAAATGCCGCTTTTCCTGCAGATTTAACTCTACGTGCATGCTGTAACGGGTGTATGCTGTTTTTTTTATTTTTAATTACATGTTAGTTTAACAGTGACAGTTCTTTCGCGCTCAAACAATTGACAGAAACACAGTATCGTATCTCCGCAGTACGAAATGAATCGATTTACGCTTGAACAACGTTGAAAAATATTGAAATCTTATTTCCAAAGTTAGAGCTGTGAAATATAATGAAAATAAGTTTCGGTCGAAATAAGGCATCAACCGTGTCTGCTGTACACAAGTTTGTGAAGAAAGTTCTTGAGATTGTCATGCTAATTGATATACCCATACGTATGTAGTTGTAGAGAAGTGAATGCACCCTCAGCGTGCGACTGTTTGGTGTTATTGGTGGAATCGTGTGTCATACAAAGCCGTCTAAAAATCGATTTTTTACGCACTATGTTCAATAATCGTGTAATCGATGTTATGCCGATAACACAGAAACGAACACTTAAGCATAATCGATCGTGCTATTCGTGAAATAGAGCCCCGAAACATCGAAAATATACTGCAAATTTGCGTTGACAGGATGGGCTACTGCCAAGCCAGTCACGGCAGCCCACCCTATACAACCACGAACACCGTTGGTGTGGATGACAACCTGGTCCATGAAACGTCAGTGTTGTGATGGAATGGTGTGGCATTCTTTTATTACGAACGTTGTGGATATGATAACTTTTTCAACAGAATTTTTATAGAATTATATAAAGTTTTCGTTGTTTATGGAAAATTAAAAACCGAACAGTATTTCCTTCACGATAGAAACAATTTGACATTCGAAGAACTCGCAGGCCATGCATTTTGAAATTATGAATGTGACTGGGAAAACATCGAATAGTTTCGATGACTTTCAAGGTACAATGAAATTATATCCTCGAACATCGACCAACAGCTGTTTTACGTCATTCTCAAATTCGCTTTTCAAAATTGGAAATAAATAACAACTATAAATTGTACCACCATACGAATGCATTATTATCCCTCTGCTTATCAAAAATGTTAAATTTGATTAAATCAATTTCTACATTCACGTTAAATTCAGAAGTTACAAAAGAGATAACAGCTCACACAGCTGTCAAATAACGCACCAATACCATTACACAAAATAGAAGTGCGACTTTGAAAAAAAAAAAAAAAAAAAATGGTGCGCCATCTAAAGCATACGCAGCATAACTCAAATATCAAATTTGAACAAAATCGTCAGAGCCGTTTTCGAGAAAATCGATTTCTTCCAAATCTGTCATCTGTAAAGTACTGTTAATTTTGTGGTAAACATAGCTACGAAGTTTGAAAAATCCATTCAGACAGCATTGAGAGACCCAATTTATTGACTTTTTCTATCATAGTGATGTCAAGTTTGATCAAAATATCGAAAACAAACATTTTCAGGAAACCAATACTTGCCCTTATACATAGATATGTAAAAAAAAAAAAAAAAAAAAAATTGGCGCAACAGCTCTTTAAGTGCCAGGGCGTACTTCTCGCAACCACTCGTGTTGTGTGCGTTATATTTTTCACACGAATGGAAGGGACCTACAGTTTAGTGCCGTATTTGTTTTGAGAAGCATTCTCGTGACAACAATACCCTCGGATGTTTGCAGAAGTTCGTGAGAGGTGGGATTGTGAAAAAACTTGTTGGTGTTTTCTGGGATTCGAACTTGGAACCTCTTGCATAGTGATCCGACACACTAACCACTGCGCCACAACGTCCAGGCCTACATACATGCATATGTAGATGCAAGTAAAAACCAATTTCGTTTTATGTTGCATTGGACACGAAAAATCTGTAGTAACCAATGGAAAACGACTTACTAAAAATTCCTAAAATTCGGTTCTAAACTTTTAAATAAAACATTTTTCACGACAAGCAATGAATGTGAGTACTTGTCACCCCTCATATAAAACTTCATAGTCTGATGTTTCAGTGAACTCGTGCCTTCTTCTAACAAAATTTTTTGTTTAGCCCACGATTACTAGATAAAACTGTACTAAAACCTCGAACAAAAATTATATAGCTTGGAATTTCCAAAGCCTTATGACCGTATACAATCGAGACTCTAGTGTACCCAGTAAAGGTATAAAGAAAATTTAGAATCGAATTTAACCAATAAAAATTTCCTTTTCTACCTTCACGTCAGCTTGTGTAAGGAATTCTTTTCTCATATCGAAAAAGACCACCAGGAATTTCACCGAGTACCTATGTAAATATTTCTTAATTACAATACTAAATGCAAGACCCTAAGAACTCTAGAAATTGTCCACCTGACTGCAATCCTTGGTCTGTAGTGATGTTTACTGTAATTCGGGTGAAAGGTGGAGTCCATTCGCAAATTGGAGCAGTGTCATGTGAGTAGTTGCAGTTCAACAAAAACTCATCGACTGGCAATGAACTGTAATTTTTTTGTTCCCAGGAGCTTTAAATTTTGGTTCTCAATTAAAATTTACGGCGAAATTGCATCAAGAATTTTCTCCTGTTATTTGGGAAATAAACTGGCAACACTGTAACACAGGTAACTTTTTTTTCTTTTACTGGTATTCCTCGCACTCTTTTGGGAGAATGAGCGAGAAAGGAATAAAAACAGATGATGGCCGCGGGATGGCTTCTTTTCCTGAAGTTAAAAAAGTCTCTGCCAAACAAATCGAAGCACCAACAAAATTCGAAACAAAACAAATGTTTTTCACTAGAACACCGGCTTTTTACAACAAAATAAAGTTCTAAACAATTTATTTGAATCGAAAAAAAAAAAAAAAGAAACCGCAGCACGTCAACGGCCACAGATAAAGGACACGCGAAGGAACGAAGTACAAAACGGGATTCTAGCCGAAGAAAAACAACTAGGAAAGAACTGTTGAAACTGTAATAATTGAAAAAATAACTGCGTATTTCTACATTACGACGAAATTTACTACTTTTTCCTGTTATTTGCGAGAAAGTGCAAACATACGTACGTACGACTGACGAACGACCATCAACGGACTCAGCACACGACAAACTGATAAAAGCGAAACGACGACAACAAAATAAAGTTGATGATATCGTTGATGATGATCCGTGGAAGAAGAGGATGATGGAGGAGGTGAAGACCTTTGAAGAACAAACCCGACCGCTCGTCGAAGAAACAGAAACCCTGCCTGACGATGAGTTCTTGCGTCTGTGTGGTGTTTTTTTTTTTATACACCTCACTCCTCTATATGCTTCTTTGGTGTTCAGCCGATTGCTTTGTGTCTTTCTTCTGCGCGTAGAGGATGCCCAAAAGCGTTTTATTTTTTTTTTGTTCTTTTTACCAGCACCAAAGAGAAAGTTATGGGCGACGATGATATTTCGAGGGAGATTTTCTATTCGCGGATAAAGCTAATCCACTTCACTATCACAGGTTATCATTTTATGATCAATTGATGGGTAATTTATTTCTAGACAATGTTCCACTGTAATTATATTTAAACTTTACTTGTGTTGGGGTTAATTTTGCGAAAATTTAATCCGAACTAAATTCACTTGGGAACAGCTGTGGCCGCCATCTTACAAATCTGCCATGGTACTGTTGTCATCTCGCTTGGTTGTTTACATTTTTGTTTCGCAATCGATAAGTTTTGTACAGGTTCGTTAAATCTTTCTATTTGTGAATGGTGGCATCTAGTGAGAATAAGTTTAATGTTAACAAAAGTGATGCCAAGCCCGATATTTTATATTTTTGTTAAAACCGCTTCTCACTATGTGATTTAGCAGCCAATGTCTTTGAATAACTTTTTTTTTTATAAATAGTTTTAAATAAAATTGCATATCAAGTTATCAATAACTTCAGTGAAATATAGTAAAATCTAGTGCAGAATGTTGATCTCTTTAGCTCTGAATTGTGTATTTGTGGATAACTCTTGATAGACCTGAGAAATTTTCATTAGAAGTAGGAAACTGGTCAATGTTAAGACATTTAATGGTAAAAATAGCAAAAGAGAAGTAGGTATGCATAGCAAATTGAAGCCGCAACCAATAATTTAGATATAAGGCTAAGCAATAAATTATGTAACTCATAACCAGTGTTGCCACTCGAAATATTTTCTTCCAATTAGATTTGACAGAAAAAAAAACAGTCAAATACAAAACAAAACCGTTAACTGACTTTGAACTCTAATCCAACTAAATATTCAGGCAAGAGTCAAAAAAAAAAAAAATTCGTTAAGCATGTTAAGAGTTCCGTTAGAACCAAGATGCTTCAAAACTGTTGCTATTATTTCATGTAAAAAGCAGGCTTTCTGTCGGCTATTTTCTCCAATAACTTCTAAATTATTGAACCAATTTTATTGAAATTTTTTTTTTGTTCGTTATAGGATTTTCTTGGAAAGCCTCGAGCATTCCTTCAGGATGCATGTGGAAGCAATATGAAATAAACAACCCGTACGCGCATAATAAATGTGATATCTCGTACATTTTTCAGACATTCCTCCACTCTGGGCGTAAATATAAAATTATTAATTCGAGAAAAATATTTGTTGGGTCTACTCAAAAAGGTGTTTTCAGCATATGTCACATACCCGAATTTGTTTCCCTGTGACTCTTGCTTGTTTTCTGGAAAATGTTACCAGAGTTGCAGGGTGATTTTTTCCCAAAAATTGGGTTTAACAATAAGGAGCTGTAAAACCTTATAGCTCCACTCTCGCCGGCACACATGATCATTTTCTATTAGTTGTCGAACCAATTGAGTTTTATACGGGTACAAATGCAAGTCTTTTTTGATTATTTTAAACAAATTTGCCGGAGACATTCAAAATTCTTGTGCATGGCCTCTGACGGAGGTGCCCGCAGCAATATTTTGTACGTATGCTACGAACTCTACCAGTATATTGTTATCGACCGCTCTTCACGGCCGCCAAATGCGAAATGACAAATGCCAACTAACCAAAATGGTGGCCAAACAATTTTTGAAATATAATTAATTTGATGCCGTTTTTGAATGCATTTTTTTCGTTCTCTATAAATTGAGCAGAAATGCACCGATTTCGACCATTCTTCTTGCATGGTATGGATATTTGCATAGCGAGGACTAGAGTCCTATTGCTTTTGGTGTCAATATGTCAATCGGATTAGTGGTTTCTAAAATACAGTTAATTTAATGGAATTTTGACTTGTTTTCGATTTGAATGGTTATTTTTGGAAAATGAGTATTTCCATTAAAACTTGAGACACTTTAATTTTGGTTTGGGAAACACGGTTAATTTTGATTTAAATGGTTCTTTTCTGGAATGCTTACTTGAACCAGGACTCAAGATCTACTAATTTTAGATTCAATCCGTATAGCAGTTTTGAAAACACAGTTAATTTACGAAAATTGCTGCAAAAATGCAATGATTTCAATGATTTCTTATGCAAAATGTTAACGTGAAGTAGAACTTAAGAGGGCTGATGGGTTTAGAAAAGTACATAATTTCCTAATATTTTTCTTCTAAAATGTGCACATATTTTGTACCTACAACTATATCGTTCTAAGCACTGACTTCCTTGTAAATTTAACCGTTAGGTGTATTAAAAAGATGATTCGAATATGATTTAAACCGCTCCCCATATATTGCCATCACTTCATTCGATTCCAATAATAATTCCACTGGGACTACTAACGTATCAGTCTAAGCCTATAAGCCAAATTCCATCAAACTCCGTTTAGAAGCCGTTTAGTTATTCGGCTAACAAAGATGATGGCTTCAACTATTCGACTTATACTTAATGACAGGTTCCACAAATGTGGAGGATTTGATTTGATTAACTTGGCAAAGGAAGAAATGGTGTAGTGGTAAGATCATCGCTTGTCAAGCTGCAGAATCACGGTTCAAAACCTGATGTCCAAGAATCATTTATTTATTTCGCATGAAATAAATAAAAAAAGTCGATTAATTGTCAACTCTACTGCGAAGGCGTATCACTGGCAGTAGGGTGATCATATGGCAAATTATAAGCAATGACAATAAAAGCTAAATAAAAATATTCCCCATTTATCTGGGCACCACCCTCGGAGATTACTGGAACTTGATACCACCTGAGTTTCAAACAATTACACCAATCTTTCTTTCTCGTGCGTGTCTTGAAATAATATAAGGGGTCTTCATATTCCCTTTGACGTGCGCAAATTATAAAAAATAAATAAATAACTTCCACTTAATTACCAAGGCTCTACGGCTAACTTAAACAGCTTCATCAGGAAAAGCAATTGTTTCAATGGACCTATCTTGGTCTAAGTGTACCTCATCGAGGGCCTCTTCAAACCAACCAACCAACCAAATACTAACCATTGATTAAAGGGTGTCCCAAAATTCATACAGGAAGTAATAAGAAAATAGAAAACACAGGTTTTTAATTAAAAATTGTAAATGTTTTATTGATTCATAAAGTATACAGTATAGGGTTACGGTCCACGGCTTTGCTGGTACAAGCGCACTTTTTTGTCGAAATTTTTCATGACCTTTTTGCATAAAAGTGGCTAAATTTCGTTGATACAGCGCTCAATTTACTCCTTCAAGGCATGCGTGGTCGTGGGCTTATTGGCATAAACCTTAAACTTCAAAAAACCCCAAAGAAAAAAGTTCAACGGCGTTAAATCCCATGATCTGTGTGGCCAATTCTTATCACCAAAATGGGAAATTACACGACCAGGAAATGACTATGCAGTAATTGAATTGTTTATCGGGTTGTATGGCACGTGGCACCGTCTTCTTGAAACCACATGTCGTCCACATCCATATCTTGCAATTTAGGCACAAAAAACTAGATTATCATGTCGCGATAGCGAGCACCATTAACTGTTATTGCCTGACCAGCCGCATTTCCAAAGAAGAATGGTCCGATGATGCCTCCAGCCCAAAATCTGCACCAAACAGTGACACGTTGTGGATGCATTTGTTCAACAATCACAACAAAGCCATCAAGATGAAAATGAGCCTCTTTCCTGAAGATGATTTTGTTTGAAAAATCAGCATCCACTTGTTGTTGTTCCATAATCCATTCTTCGCTGTGCGTGGTCAGTAGGCTTCAGTTATTGAGTCAATTGCACTTTGTATGCATGAAGATGCAAATCTTTCGTGAGAATACGCTGTAGAGAGCTTCTCGAAATGTCCAATTCTTGACAACGATGCCGAATTGATGTTTTTGGACTCTCAACAACACTCCCATGAACTGATTCGATGTTTTGTGTTGAAGGTCGACTGAATTTTTGAATTAATCTCTTCTCAGTTGATGATCTTAAATCACTATTCCGACCATATTTTGTACGAAAATTGTGAACTGTAGCTGCCAAACCTTCACAGCCTTACGCTGTCTTTTTTTTCGTCGGCAACACTTTACCACACAAATGGCGCAAAATTAAAATCTTGCGTTAATTTTGAGATACCCTTTAGTTTCAGTTTCTTGTAATAAAAACACAATGACTAAATAACCCTCGTTTTCATTTTGATTTTTTGGTTAAGTCAGTTGGGAGAAGGTTTCAACGCCCAGCATTCCATTTTGAGAGCAGGTGTATCTGTGTTAAAGTGCGTGAACTACTGAGCGGGTGACTTAGGTTTAAGCCCCACAAACAGAATCTGAGTTACTGTCATAAAAGTATTCTCAATTACGTCTTTCGCAAACGTCAATAAAATATATGCATCTTACATTCGTGTCAAAAAAATATAAGACAGCACCAGTTGCTGCGAAAAGCCATTACGTCAGGCCGTAAGCGCTAATATACTTAGTCATGTCATAAATACTGATACACGTTTAAACGCACTCATTGTGAAACTAGTATTGAACACACCCATTCTACAGTGACATTTATACTAAGCTAAGCCTTCACAAGTGGAAAATGGAACATTTCCGGGCTTGGAATTACCAAGAATTTTGTGTATCGAACTGTTAAATTTTTTGAGGATACTTCACACAGTCAGAACTCCATAAATGGAGTTGTTAAAGCCTAGATAATTCAGAAACCTCCGCGAAAGCAGAAAATCTGGTCACGAGAAATGAAGATATCGCAGAAATTCCAGTCTCGCATTATCAAACAAGTTTTGTTCTTAACGCATTTAAAAGACACACTGGTCACTTATTCGCAGCCCAGTTAAAGCAAAAACGGAATGAAATATCAAGAGTGGGTGGCCGTGGTGTAGTGATAACATCATCGCTTGTCACGCTGTTGATTCACGGTTCGAATCCTGATGTCAAGAATCATCTATTTCGCGAATCGATCGCACCAGCTTAAAAGGGAAAAATAACACAAGGGTGGCTCCAAAACAATGTACTGAACTTCATAGCAGCAGACGATTGGCCGTCAGACTGTGCAAACCTCAATCCTTTGGATTATAGGCTGTGCTTCATTTCAGAGGCTATAGCTTGTTCTACTCGACACCCTTGAAGAGACCACTTACTCATGCAGTGGACAATTGTCCTATGGACGAGGTGCGTGCTGCGATCGATGAGTGACCAGAGTGACTTAAGGTCTGCATAGATGCAAAAAATCAGACAATATTTGTTGCCGTTTTTATTTTATCACCAGAAATACGTGTACCAGTATCTACAATGCACGGTAGCTACGGTATAGTAGTAGCACTAGTACGCGCTGTCATATGGTGCAGCGCTGCACTCATAAGATTCACCCACAATGGTGTAGCACGTTATGTCAAATTAATTATCAATTGAAACGCAACTAATTGGAATTGTGTTGTTTAGTTTTGGAAAATATATTGCGAAAAATATTTTTTCTTGTATTAAATATTAAATTATAATATATATAATTATATAATGGATGAAGAAGAAGAAGCTGTATTTTTACTGACTGTGACAAGCTACTGAAAGAGAAAAAGCGGAGTTGGTTGCCCTTTGTTCCAGGAAAGGAGTTCCAAAGGTTTTTTCGAGACCACGTTTACTTTTATGAAAAAAACATGTTTCCCTTTCCCACAATATTTCCCCTTTTTTTTGTACAGATTCAACGTCGCCTTCTTCCATTTCTTCTATTTTTAGCAAGCTGTCGAACTTGTAGTGCTACAAAAGTCAAAAGTAAACCAACTCGTACTACCGCTACAGCTACTCATTGTGGGCGCACTGTTGAGTTTGTATATATTGCTACATTTGGCACTCCTTACTATCACGACGCTCTACGCCACAGCTACCTCATTGTGTACGGCAAGTTAATAGCTGTAGCTGAGAAGGTTTTTCATGAAAGTTTTGCTCTTGGATGTTTGACTTTTTGGTGTTTCCGGAAATCGAGCCCGAGTCTTCCACTAAGTGGTTCACGCACTTCACCATTGTCAGCCACGGCGTCCACAGAGAGTTGTAAATTGTAAAAAGGGTTTTTCAATAGAGACATAACAATTTTGTATTTTAATGCGGACGCACTTTTAAACATTTTTTTATGATCTGTCAAAACGTTGGCTAGGGTTTACATTTTTATAATATTGAAGTTCACGAACGAGCAACGTTTGGAAATTTTTAAAAATTACTACCGAAATTCTGAGTCGGTGGTCGGAACTTTAAGAGCGCTTACTCCAATTTTCAGTCGTAATAATTGTCCCATCAGACAGGCTGTGCGTGCTATAGTGGATAAATTCGATTCAATATATTCATTATTGAATGCTCCTGTGCCAGTGAGACAACGCACCGGTCGAAGTAACGAAAATATCGCAGCCGTAAGTGCTTCAGTTCAAAATGAGCCAAATAAGTCGATTCCACGCCGTTCACAATAACTAAGAATCTCTCAGTCCACATTATGGCGAATTTTGCGTAAAGATCTTGGCCTACAGCCTTACAAGATCAAATCAACTCAAGAACTGAAGCCTTTTGATCATTTGAAGCGCCGAAACTTCTCCTGAATTTCATCGGAAAATCATTTTCAGCGATGAAGCTCATTTTTGGCTTAATGGCTTTATCAATAAGCAAAATATGCATTATTGGACAGCAACAAACCCATATGTGCTTCAATAGACTCCATTGCATCCACAAAAAGTTATCGTCTGGTGTGGATTTCATGCCGAAGGTGTGATTGGACCGTATTTTTTCGTCAATGAAAATGAGTTCGCTATCGTGCAATGTTGGGGACTATTTTTGGCCAGATTTGGATGGACTTGACATCGGTGATATGTGGTTCCAACAAGATGGTGCCACATGCCACACAGCTGATCCAACAATTGATCTATTGAAGGGGAAGTTCGGTAAACGTGTAATCGCGAAAAATGGTCCGGTTGAATGGCCAGCTGGCTCATGCGATTTAAAGCCGATGGATTTCTTTTTATGGGGTTACTCTAAGTCGTTGGTTTATGCCAACAAGTCAATGACGATAGAGGAGCTCAGGAACAATATCGACCGCGAAATTGCTAACGTTCCAGCCGATATGTTTGCAAGAGTGGTGGAAGATGGGCTCCAACAAATCGATCGCTGCAAACGTGCTCGCGGTGATCATATGAAAAAGATCGAATTCCATACTTTTAATTTAACATGTGTATTATATCTGAAATAAATCTCAGCCCAATATCCCAATTAATCTGTATTTTATTTAATTTGGGGTGGCCGTGGTGTAGTGGTAACATCTTCGCTTGTCACGCTGTTGATTCACGGTTCGAATCCTGATGTCAAGAATCATCTATTTATTTCACATGAAATAAATAAAAAAGTCGATCAATTGCGAAAGGTTATGTCAACTCTACTGTGAAGGCATAACACTGGCAGTAGGGTGATCATATGGCTAAAATGCAACTTGATCGTGATGATGACATTAGGAGGATGGAAAAAAATACTGTGAATCATAAGCAACGACAATAATAGCGAAAACAAACAAAATACTCCCCAGTTATCTGCACCCTTGGAGTTTACAGAAACTTAATACCACCAGAGTTTCAAACTACACCACTCTGTCTTTCTCTCTGTCTCTTCCCCTTTCCACAAAAAGCACGTGTTCTAAAAATTAGTATAAGGGTATTCATATCTCCTTTAACACGTGCAAATTATAAAAAATACAAAATTGTTATGTCCTTATTGAAAAACCTATTAGATACGAGTATTCAATTGTTTAACTAAATAAAAATAAGTAAAACTTAACAATTACCAACGATTTTTACACATTTTTCATGGTACCATTTAAAAAGTCCGATTAAGATTTTATTTCTGTTTTTTTTTTTGTTTTTTTTTTTTCTTTTATTATTCATAATTAACTTCGAAGTACATAATAAATAAAATTGAGTTTCTTTCTATTATATTTAAATTTTTCTCAAAAGCGATTTTAAATATATTTTCTTTTAAATTTTATTAATTTGCTTTATACTGATTAACCTTTTTTTCTGTTTGTTTTAAGCAATAAATAAATATCAATGTAATTATTATTTTAATAATTTTTATTTCGAGCTTATGCACTATGTAAGACTACCGCCATAAATATTCTCACCTAAAATCTTAAGCTCTAGAATATGATTTACAGTTTTGCTTTTATATAACGGTTCTCACTCATAGATTTCTAATTCGCTAATAATAATAAAAAAAAAACTTACTATTCTTTTTTATTATTTTTATAATTATTTAAATATTTTATTTAATATACGTACCATGAGCAATGTAAAACCATTTGAATTGAAACAAAAGAATGTTGCTTTAATAAATTCGTATATCGTTTTTTTTGTTTTTTGTTTGATGAAATTTGTTTAAAGGTAAAAGTATAGATATTTTCACTATGAGTGGAAAAAAAAATTCATGTATGAGAGGAACTTAGTCCATTTGTATGACACGATTTGTTTTGAAGTTCAAAACGCAATCAATGGGTAGTTGTCCTCCTGGCTCAGTCTTTGAGTGGTTAACCAAGTGGTAAATGAAAAAAAATAAAATAAAATGTGAGACGAATAAAAAATCAACTTTATTTTATATATAAATGGATCTTTTTCTCATGTTTATATATTTTTATGTTTAACAATTAAAAATTATGATTTTTTTTCTTAATTACATTTTTTAACATTTTCTTTTGTTATTTGCTTACATTTTGAGTGCTTCGATTTATATTAAAGGAATTCGATTAAAAATTGTTTAACCATTTTAGTTTAATTAAAATAGAAAATAAAATCAAAAAATTAAAATGTAGGTATAATGGAAATACGATTTTTCTAAGAAGAAGAATGCAGCATGCAATTGAGCTGTTGTGTTTTTTGTTTAACTCTGTATATCGCATATACATTTGTTTTTAGAAATAAATATTTGGATCGTATTCCATCACTTTTATGTGGTGTTCACAATAAAATGACGTATACCTACTCGTACCTAAAAATTCACAAAAAAAAGCTAAAAATTGTTAAAGTGCCAGTACCTGTTAATAAATGGTTATGCGAGGATCATGACATTCAAAGATTACATAGTGTAACTCTTTCCACAGAATGATGCCCGATTCACAATGCAGCGTGAGAGCGAGACTAGAGCGAGGCGAGAAATCCTCGTCCTCATAATATCGTTTCCCAGTTCACAATGAAGGCGATACTTTTGACAGCGAGCCTGTATTATCTATCTAAAAGCAATAACGGCAACACACCACCTTTCTCTTTCTGGCTACATAACAAAGTCGCATCAGCCTGCTGACAGGCTATCTCGTCGCGAGAGTTTTTCAATTTTCCGAAAAGAATGCGTTGCGATAGAACGAGTCTCGCATCATTGTGTATTGTTTCATACATTTGCATAGATCGAAACTTTTTTTGACAACTCGCGCTAGACTCGTCTCGCTCTCACGCTGCATTGTGAAACGGGCATGAGAATCACCGTCACTCTTCAAATAGTATCTCAAGGGCCTAAAGACAGACTTAAGAGGTTACGATTAGTGTTAAAATTTGAATGTAAATTATGTGTCAAGTCAATAAGTCTGAATTAAGCTCAAATTGTGTAAATGTCAATTCATTCTCAACAGTGGATATGCTATAAAAAATGTGCTTAAATAGGCAGCTTAGCACACTTTCCACCTTTAACTTGGTAAATAAAATATTTCAGTTTTAGTCAGGAAATTAGATTTATCCTACTAAGGATTAGGATAAATGTCGAAGAGTAAGACTTTTACCGAAAGATATTTTATTGCTTAATTTTTCTCAGGTGGAAAACATGCAAAATTAAATTTTGTTTTTCAAATCATGCAGCTGGTAATGTGTGTTTTTCTGTTTCCACATGCAAATGATTTTGATTTAGGGTGCATGTCGCTCAGGAGGTTGGTGTAGCTTTTGTGTGAGCGTTCAAAACTAGTAGGGAAAGATGTAACACAAAACAGCAAGCGCTTTTCGCAAATCTCATACTTTCAAAGTACGAATTTCTTACCAGAAAATGTACATATATACTGTTCTATTTGCTTCACTTGGAGAATATGACAGACTTGAATGCGCGAAGTTACAGAGTAAAGTGTAAACATTGTCTAGGGACAATTACAAGATAATATCCGTGAACGTGGAACTAAAATTAGCAGAGTTTTATGTTTAGCCATTCATAAATCTTTCCTGAGATTTTTACTAGCCAACAAAGTAATCAGCATTAAAAACGGTTCAACCGTTGTTGAATTACACGGCTACAACGCGTAAAACTCCAGCAACATAATACTCAACAATATAAATTTCTAAGACATTAATTGGAAATATAAAAAAAAGCTAATCTTTCAACTACCGTACTCTCAACTTGTTGCAACATTTTATATATGAAAAACATTGTTCACTAGGATGTTACAAAATACATAGGACAAAACCATGTCCTTAAATCGGCCGTACGCAGCAATTTATCTTGAAACTGTTATACGTGCAAGTGCAACTCGCTTTTGTTGGTAAAATGTTGATAGAGGATTATACTCGTAGGTAAAAGGGGTGCAAGTTCAAAAGCAAATAGCTGATATATACACTGTTGCAAGTCCTATGATCTCTGGCAGAAAATAAAAACAACGTGTTCACTAATACGATGAATGCAAGGTAGTATGATAGCAATCTCGGCTTTACCCACGTGACATAGTTTTATATAGTGTGAACGTCTTTCGTCTTCGAGACCCAATGCCGATAACAATTCTAACGTCGGCTGTGGCCGGTGTTATCACTAAACTCTCAAGTTGGAATAGAATGTTAACAAACAATGCTTGGTCGATCTATCCGTTATCAGTTTAGAAGCATTGGAAAGGTCCTAGCCGAATCCTTGGATTACTTAAGCGTAGATTGCGTTTTACTTCAAGTTCCTTTCAATTATTTTAAATCTTATATTCGTTATTCAAGCTCCCGCAATGTGTTTGAATCTGTTTCATATTGAGCATTGGCAGGTCTTAAAGCTGATCGATGACCCTTGTATTTGTTGTTCAAAGTCGTTCGACACATCGTTGGAATGTTCAATGATTTAGTTTACTTTCCACCACCAATTTAGTGATGTATTCGTATACGTACGAGTACATATGTACATAGGTATCTATATTCTAATTGATATAAAGAGCAAAACACCTGAATCATCTCCGAAACCCCTGGAGTTCGAAACTTAAAACATGTGGTGGCATTATACAAGGAATAAGACGGTCTATTGTCAAAACCGTCGCCAACAGCGGTATATCAGTGAATGGGTTTATATGATTGTGAGTGTTAAATTCAGCGCAGGGGACGGAGATGGGGTTTAATGTCGAACTTTTTAGTTATTAATGTGAACCGATTTTGATGAAAATTGGTTTTGTGTTTTGGATTTGCATGCGCGGGAAATATATATGTTCAAAGAGGTACATAACGTTTTAGATTTTAAAATCCGTCAGACGTCTTGTATATCACAGAGCTAACTATTTTCCGTTGAGAATATCTTATTTTATACAGGAGGGGGTTAGCTAGTGTACTTCAAATACTGGCTTTGGTAGAGATAAGTTTTGAAAATCATTTTTGATTTACACAATAGTAGAATAAGTTACCGACCTTGACAAACTACACTTACAACTTGCAAACATTCTCTCGACAGAAATTACGAGTATTTCGAACTAACTCGCAGTAAATTAGTAAATTATGACTTTGAGCAAAGATCCAACAAACACTGGCATTGAAGAACTTCTGCTAATTTTTCTTCTTTGTATCTGGATTCAAAAGTCAAAGCCATTCGAAAATGCTTATCGATTTGAATTGGTAGTTCTTTACTTTTTTGTATCTAACTACGAGTACAATATCAAAATTGAATTTCAAAAGTCTTATGGTTCCGAGTGATTTTTGAAACATGTATCTTCTTTCGATTTTGCATAAGAAAATTGGAGTGAGGTTGGTTCTATATAGAGCGGGGTATGTAACTCCAAATTTGATGCTCTATATATTCGCTCTGTATTAGTTTTGTGCCGAATGCTGGAGCATAAACAGGAGATTAGGGGGCTTATTATGTATTACGAGACAAGAGGCATGACAAACGATTCCCGAGTAATAATTCCTACGAGTTGTATGTACGAGTATGTAGAGGGCGGAGTAAAAAGTTGTTTGACGACCATGAGTGTCCTTGTTTTTAAAGACACTAATCAAATATAAATATTTTTGAAAGGAGTGACTAAATTTTAGTTGAAAGCACATAGAAAAATAATCATCTTTCACATGTATTCAAACTTTACTTGTTTCGAAAATATCGAAAAGC
This sequence comes from Pocota personata, assembly GCA_963082735.1. Classification (NCBI taxonomy): domain Eukaryota; kingdom Metazoa; phylum Arthropoda; class Insecta; order Diptera; family Syrphidae; genus Pocota; species Pocota personata. Next base: position 38,171,416 of record OY720431.1, read on the forward strand.
GTTACAGATAAAAGTCCTTGAATATCCCTTTTGTAACGATATGAACCAAGAATTTTTTTTTATGAAAATCGGTACTTTTGCCAATGTGAAGGACAGAACAAAATTTTAATTTTATGTAAAGGGTGGGCCATCCGCTAGTTTCTTTTTGAAATTCCATGTTTTTTTGACACTGAAAAACAGTAATATATCTCCGAGGTATGAAATGAATCAATTTACGCTTGAACAACGTTGGAAAATATTGAAGACTTATTTCCAAAGTGAGTGCTGTGTTGCCGAAACGGAGCGAATTTTGAAAATAAATTTCAATTTTCGTGCCTGCTGTACTCAAGTTTGTGAAGAAAGTTCTTGAGATTGGCATTCTACACTAATTGATAATATAAGTTATCCTCGTGTTCGTCCTGTGCGTTCAGCCGAGAATATTGCTGCTGTTGCTGAGACTTCAACTCGCCATAGATCTCAGCAACTGAACATTAACCGCACTATCCTGAGGAGAATTACGTAAAAAGACCTTGGATTATTTCCTTACAAGGTTCAACTGTCTCAGGAATTGAAGCAAAATGACCGCCCGCTCGTTTTGGCTTTAGAGCAGCTCGAAATAGATGGCGATTTTGCTAAAAAAAAAATCTCGGGGCTATGTAAACAATCAAAACTATCATAATTGCGGCTCGGAAAATCCACACGTAGTCATAGAGAAGCGAATGCATCTTCAACGTGAAGGAAAAATTTCGACCGTATTTCATGAGAGGAGATCGTGATGATGACATCAGGAGGACGGAAAAAAATACTGTGAATCATAAGCAACGACAATAATAGCGAAAACAAACAAAATACTCCCCAGTTATCTGAACAGCCACCCTTGGAGTTTACAGAAACTTAATACAAACTGAGTTTCAAACTACACCACTCTGTCTTTCTCTCTGTCTCTTCCCCTTTCCACAAAAAACCCACGTGTTCTAAAAATTAGTATAAGGGTATTCATATCCCCTTTAAGACGTGCAAATTATAAAAAAAAAAGTGCTATTAAGCCTTAAAGCAAGCCATCTTGAAAGATTGTAACGATATCTAATTCAAAATGGCTGCCATTTTCAACATCTTTTGCACTAAGAGCCTTTTCTTCTTCGATATCGTGAAAAACGTTGTTTTTGAAAAAAAAAATTTAAGGATACCAAACAATTTGTTTTAATTTGTTCTAGTCTCCATTTCGGTTCATATTCTTAAAACCGAATATATTCAAGGTCACTCATAATAATATCTTCTCGTACGTGCAAAAGTTCCACAATATTTTTCTATGGACTTTCTATTGCATATTGTAAAAATATATTTTCCCATTTAAAAAGGTTAAGTTTGGTTAATGTCCTTAAAATCATTGCTCTATGACGTTGCTAGTAAGTAATTGTCTCCTATTTCTAACCATTTCCGAATAAAACGACACAAACTTTTTAAAAATATTCACCCTGAATTTACATACACTACACATGTACATATATACTCCAAAGACAGCCGTGGTCGCCTAAAAAAATTGGTTGATCAAAATTGTTTGATCAAAATTTGTTTTTATTTTTTTTTTCGTTCGATCAAAATCTTATAAAATCGCATGAAGTATTTCTCAATCGATCAGAAATGTACGAAACGATTGGATGGATCAAAAATGTCAATTTCTATTGATCAGATTATTAATTGTGATCGAAAGAATAAAAAATCGATTAACTTTTCATTGATCTGATCGCTGATCAAATTATGATCGTTATTACACAAAACTAAGTAATTTTTATGAGGACATTCTTTTAGTTTAAGTAAATAGTGAATATTAAAATATTAATACAATGAAATCTGTACCGGATTATTGCTAGAGTTTGAACGAGCTAAAATTCTCCAACTTACTCGCAGCTGCTTAAATTGATCTACCTAGTTGTTTGAACTGATGAACTGGTTAACGAAATTGTGAACATTTTTATCAAAATCGAAAACCAGGACCCTTAATTTGGATCAGCTGTCGACTGACCTGTTTATACTTTCAATAACTCCATAATTCCATTTTGCTGTTGTATTGTATGTATCAATGTGCATTCTCTAAGAAGCAGTGGAAAACTTTGAAAAACAAAATGCATGCCCAGTAAATAAAAGAAAATCAAATCTTTAATTTCATAATATATTTAAATTGAATCTTAAAACAATAACAATCAAAGAGAAAAGAAATATATAACTCAAAATTATGTACGAGATCACAAAAATGTTAAATAAATTCAACAATAACTCTAATAGTCTTTTCTTACATTTTACACAATTTAACTACAACACGGTTGTTTGCCCTTTTTTTTAACACGAATTTATGTCCGGTTTTTTTTTTTTTTTTTTTTTTGTCGTATCGAATTAAAATTTACAATAATAATATTACAAATTTCACTTAAACTTAATTCCTATTCATACATATTGCACTTATTCAGTAAAATAATAAAAAAAAAAAAAAAAAAAACATAAACTGTCTTTTTTTTTTCCTAAAACACTTTTAAACTTAATTTCGTTCTATCTTTTTTAACATACAAAGTAAATTTAAATATATATTTTATTCGAGATTTCTTTCTTGCAAAATCATCTTTGAGTTTTTTTTTTTTTTTAAATTTGAACATTAAATGCACTATATAATTTTAATAGTTTTTTTTTTTTTTTTCTTTTATAAATTTTTATATTATTTGAAAAGTTTTTTTTTTTTCTTTTTCTTATGGTTATATAGTTTACTTTTCTAAATTGCATTTCATTGAAATTGAACAAATAGTAGTAGATTAATATAGTTTTTTTTTTTTTTTTATAAATATAGATTTTTATTTCATTTAAATAACTTTTTATTATGCTTTCGTATTTTGTTTTCTTTGTCTCTCTAGCTGTTAGTTTGTTTTCTTTTATTTTTAAATACTAAGTCTCAAAGCATTGTTTGGTATTTCTGATTTTTGGGTAGAGTCTAAAATTCTTTTGTTTTTTTTTTTTCTAATAAAAAAATCGATTATATGCTTTTCTTTGTTTTATATACAATAAATATAGTTAACCTCTTCGATTTAGTAAGTTATTTATAATAATAATTTTTTTTTTTAATAGCGAAACTAACAAAACTTACAACTAGAAGATTACTTTTGGCATCGATCTCTTACAAACTGAAGGGTACTCGAAAGAATGATGAATCGATGGACAAAATATAAATAAATAAATAATAAGTGTTTTTTTTTTTTTTTTTGTTAAGAATTAGCAACTACTTTATCTCGACCTTTGTATCAACTTAGCTTTTTGTGTTACATTTTTGTTTTTTTTTTTTTTTTTATTTAGCAAATTTTGCCAAATTTAAATTTTTGTAACAAATTATAGAATACAAGATTCTATTTAGCCAATTTTAGGGGAAAATCCAATTTTTTTTTTTTTTTGTGGGGAATAATTGGGAAGGGCTATATCATCAGTTAGGGTAATTAAAAGGGAAAATCTAACGACTCTAGTCATCTGGGTCCAACCCGATTAGTTCAGCTTGCAAACGGCCCTTAGTCTTACAGCATATTGTTAAACAAAATACTCTCAGTGCGATACGGAATTGCGGAGACATCCCGGTCATGATGATGATCTTCCAAAAAGAATTCAATACACCAATCCAGACGAGACCGAAATTCAAAAGAGTATTTTGGATAACTTGACCGGTTACCACCTCGTATATGCGAACCGATATTAGCGGCAACCATGATATCCAGAATGCAAACACTAATGCGAATGACATCATATGACTAGGATTCGATAAATTTTCAGCTAAAGCGGTTGCGTATTCTTTATCGTGTATGGGTTCACCGGAACGTAATTTACGCATCATAACGAATATATAACCATAATTGTGTACAATTGATATAACACTAGGACCTAAAATTAATATCGCGAGTGTGGCACTATAGGCAGCCATATTGCCCCAATCGAGCATACAAATGTAAGAGTCGCGATGGAATATTGGTGTATTGTAGCCAAGTATTGGCGGACAACATAGCAATGCTGCTGATATCCAAGTGAATGCCATCCAGCATTGACATCTAAAGGGGACGGAAAAGAATAAGAAAAAATTTATAATTTATTTATTTATTTTTTAATTTAAAAATATTTAATAAAAGGAAATATGCGTTGGTTTAATTTTTTATTTTCATCAAAAAATCAACACATAGGCTGATCCCACACCTTAGTTACAGCTTACCAAAACTTAAGCTAACTTAATAATAAGCTTAGACATTAATTTTAAGTAATACAACCTTCTACCCCTGGCGTGTCGGGGAATTGCTGCAGCGCCTGCTAAAATGAAATGGAGAGTTATGCGTTGAATTAGATTCTACAGAAGGACCACCAAAGGACTATTAGTCAAAGTAAACCGAGCAACCAACGAAGATTATAATAAAAATATTAGCAGCACCGGGCCCAGGAGGAGGTTTCACAATTTCATTGGCATTTTTGAGATGCAGTCTGATGTATGTCGAGCTAATGTTTTAACCACGAAACCCGAAAAGCATCAACAAGGAATGATTTAAACGTTGACAACCCACGCAAAATATAAAATAAATATTAAGATGACAATATAGGCCTACAATGATAATCGACCTTGAGAAAACCGTCAGGAAAGTATTGTGGTAAATTCAGTCAAGAAAGTCAAAAGCAGGACTCGAGCTGTTCAAATGTGATACTTACAAGTAAAAGCGCAGGAAAGTGGAATGCAGTCTTAAGTGGAGGAAAAGAGAATGAAATGTTCTTCACATTATAAAAGTTTCCCTTTGATCACCAATGAAGTCTTTTGGCAAGAATTATACACTTTTTCCCTATCAAAGTCCTTTCGAACCTCGTAGATTGACAGTTGACCAGATTTTTGTTAAAAATTCTTGAGCAAACCAATTTTAATATTCTTCTTTCCAAGAAGACACTAGAGTGGGCTTCCAGCTCTATTAAAGATGGAACGGAGATAAGAGACCCCTTTACAACTAGCAAAGCCTTTGAAACTTTACAAGCGACCAGTAAGGTGGTGGCCATGGTGTAGTTGGTAGTGTGTTTGCATGTTACCCGAGTTATGCAGGTTCGAAATCGAGCGGGGAACAGCACCCAACGGGTATCCGAGCATAAGAGAGATGAATAAAATCTAAGTTTCTCCAACCATTGTACCAAAAGTGGTTTCTGTCTGATAGTTCAGTGGACCGTTAATCGAGTTTGAGTACTCAGAGATTTGGAATCTAAAAAAATGTTTCCATTGAAATTGAAAAATCGGTTCGGCGGTGAAAAATTCCTACTGTCTGCTAGCAGCCTATTCGTTCAATATCGACTGGGTTAAAACAAAAAAGGATAACATCGGCGATTGTTGTCAAAAAACTAATCAACCTAGAAATGCAGTGAGATCAGCAACGAAATGCAATGAGATCAGCAACTACAACCAGTCAAAGGATTCATGTCCTACCGAAGCCTGATGACGTACACCCTTGACAGCTTCTAAAGAACTTTTTTCTGATTAATCGTTGGTCTGATTGCTGAGCTACTACTAGAGCAAATTGAAGATGTAAAAACAGATTTCAAGGTGGGATCATTCCTTATGAATCTTTTTCCGTGTTTTTTTTTGGAAAATTTGAAATTCTTAAGTCTCCGGCTTTCATTTGACAGGTCGCATGAAATGTGAAACCTTCTGTTTTGGTACACTAAGCTCCCAAATCCAAAAATGTCAAAAAAAAGAAAGAAAACTATTTTCGGTTTACCACTTAATATGTATATTTCTCAAAAATTTTCAGCAGGTCTAAGGGCTCAAAAGTTGCAAGCGTCTGTCAGATACATGACCAGACAAGACAGACAATCAGACAACGTTTTGAGTCCACAAGTGTTCCGTTTTAGCGAATATAGAAAAAAAAACAGAAAACATTGCATACTTAGAGGAATATGAATTAATTTAAAATTTATTTAAGAATGCACGTCACTTATTTTTGCTTTTATTTCTTAAGTTGTGACTGCTTCTTAAGTTAGCTAGAGTCTATTAGAAATGGACTTTAGAGTGAAGTAAGTTTGCTGAACCCCATTATGATTGGGCCTTTATTTGTAATAGATGTTACCTTTCATATTTATGTATTTCTTGTTGTCTTTGAAAATTTATTTTGTAGTTTGTGAATGAAAACATAAGCTAACGCGCATTAGAAAACCTACGTGCGCTACCTGTATTCCACGTATTAATTAACTTCAAGGACTTCCGAAAACTAATGAAAACAGAAATTACGGTCATACACATTTTTGAAAAATGAAGCGAACAAATTTCATTCTTTCCAGAGAAAATAATGTAAATTTTTGGCATTTGTCACTTCTGATTTTTCCACAAATTTATACAGTGTTTCTTCCGTCTTCTGTACAAAGAGGAAAGGTCAAAAATGTACCTACGAGTATTTTACATAAAGGATTAAGGACTATAGGTCAAATATTTTTTATTTTTTTAAGTACCATTTTTGTCAAAAACTTAAAGCACTAATTGATCAAAATTGAAGTATATGTTGAGAATCAAACAATGCTGTAGAATAAAATATTATACAGGGTGGCCCAAAAATATTAAGTAGATTTAAAAAATTAAAAACTTTGGAACGAAGCATTATTTTCAACGAATGTGTTTTTCTCTTTTAGATTAAATATTCCGATTTTGAATAATGGTGCACTGGATGATCTTACAACGAATTTTTGCTGTCGAATCATACATTCGGTACAACTCATGAATTGTAAGAGAATTTCGCAATCATTTTAATGTAAGAAGCGTTCGTTTTGTTGCCCGTTTTCGGCAAGAAGGAACTGTGTTCAATTGAAGGCAAACTGGGAGACCTGCATCCAGACATTCCCGAGATAACATAAGCCACGTACAGGTATCTGTTGGAGAACACCCGTAGACATTGACTTAAATTTAGTCAACAACTGCTTGCCAAAGACGATACAAGTCGGTTATTATTGGCCCGCACAATGCCTGAAAAACAGAATTAGGACCGCTATTTTTTGGAGAAATTGATTATGTCAGACGAAGCCCATTTTCACATCAATGGTTTCGTCAATAAACAAAATTTACATTTCTGGGGTGTGGACAATTCTCAAATAATTTAGGAGCTGCAGGTGCATCCACCTCGAATTATGCCCTATTTCTTTGAAGACCCAAATGGGGATCCCGTGACGATAAATGGGAACGAGTATGGGTGGCCGTGGTGTAGTTGTAACATCAACGCTTTTCACACTACAGGTTCACGGTTCGAATCCTGATGTCAATAATCATCTATTTATTTCGCATGAAATAAAAAAAAGTCGATCAATTGCGAAAGCTTATGTCAACTCTACTGCGTAAGCATAACACTGGCAGTAGGGCGATCATATGGCTAAAATGCAACTTGGTCGTGATGATGACATCAGGAGGACGGAAACAAATACTGTGAATCATGAGCAACGACAAAAGCAAAAACAAACAAGCTCCCCAGTTTTCTGGACAGCCACCCTTGGAGTTCACTGAAACTTAATACCAGTTGAGTTTCAAACCAACTACACCAATGTGTCTTTCTCTCTCTCTCTCTTCCCCTTTCTTCAAAACGCCCGTGTCCTAAAATATAAGGGTATTCATAACCCCTTTCACACGTGCAAATTATAAAAAAAAAACCTATCCCATGTCCAAATGTTGTTTCAACAGGACGATGACTATTCTTCGAGAAATGTACCAATGCCAAATAATCTCAAAAAATGGAGGCATTAATTGGCCGGTGTTCGTTCTCCGGACTTAACAGTTCCAGACTTCTTCCTATGGGGTTACATAAAAGGAAAGGTCTTCACATTGGAGTTTTGCCAAAAACAAAATGGCGGTTATCATCATAAAAAATAGCAAAGATTACCTATCAATATTCGTCTGGTTTTGTTAAAATACGTTAATTAAATAATTTAAAATCCACTTAATATTTGTGGGCCACTCTGTACATAATATCAATTTGAGTTGAACATAAATCACTATTTTTTTCTCTTTAGGAAGTAATCAGGGCTTTGAGCTAGGCTTTGATTTTCACCAACTCCAGTATAAATCCCAATTTGAATTCTGCAATATTGTCTAAAATTGGGCTCCCGAAAATTTTTTGAAAAAGGCTAAAAAATTTTTAGATACGAGTACATATAAAATTCTTTTCTTTTCCAAAAAAATTGTCGGCACAATTTCCACTTTTGGGGAGAGTACGATAACTTTGGAGCCAAAAATTGATAAAGGTTTTTTATAGAGGGGTCAAAAACAAGCATTTTTTACTATGGAAGGTGGGAGCCTATCTCGCTCCGTTTAGGGGGTAGGGGCAATTTGAGAAAAAATGACTTAAAATGAAAAAAAAAAAAAATATTAAAAAACAACGGCAACACTTACAATGAAGTACTATACCGGTTGAAAGCCAGAAACCAGAAATTTAAATTAAATAATTTATGCCAATAGTTTTTGAAAAATTCGAATGCAAACTCAAAATTTTGATTAAAAAAATTAAAAGAAAGATTCACTGTATAGTACTTCATTGTAAGTATTGCCGTTGTTTTTTAATAATTTTTTTTTTCATTTCAAGTATTTTTTTTTCTAAAATTGCCCCTACCTCCTAAACGGGGCGAGATAGACCCCCCCCCCCCCTCCTATAGCAGAAAATGCTTGTTTTTGACACCTCTACAAAAAACCGTTATCAATTTTTGGCGCTAAAGTTATCGTACTCGTGCCCGACTTTTGATAGAAGAACAATGACCAGAAAAGTTTTTTGTAAAAAAAAATGGGCAGTCAAATTTTTCTAGTGAAAAGAAAAAAAAGCCAGAAAGGTTGCCTTGGAACTATTTTTAATTTTTATTTTGTGGGCTTGTTCGTAAATGTGGATATTGCGCAAAATATGATACTAAGCACTCCACTCTTGTGTTTTTGATACTCTTGCTTTGATGATTTGCATTTCAGAATGGGACTAAAGAAAACTGCCCACATAAGGATAGTGCTATCATTTTAGTACATTATTCAGGAGAGCAATATATATGTGACCTGAACGGTGCAGATTAAAGCCCCAGCAGTGAAGAACAACCAACAGTCAACGGAGCATAAAATTCAATCTGGATAATTACATTTCAAATTTAGTTTAGTAATATTTTTACCAGCTCCGCAAAATAGTCAAAATAAATTTATTTTCAATGGAAGGCATTATTATTCGGAATGCGTTGGAACTAGGTTCATACATTCTAACTAAACTATCATAATTACATCCCTTGTTTGACAGTGACAGTACACAATAATATTTGACACAAATACTCTTAAAGAAAACACAAATGATTAAATTGTTTAAATACTTTTTTGTTAAATTTGGTACTACCAGTACCACAATATAATTACATAATATTTAGATTTTGTTAAATTTGATTTTGTAAAATTGTTAAATGAAGCTTGATATACCTAACCAAAAACATTGTTAGCAAGCCAAAAACGTTAGAGTTTAAATATTTTTCTTCACAACAACGAATATAAACTAACTAAAAAGAATATAAAATCCAAGTTTTACCAAAAAGGGGTTTCTGTCTGGTAGTACAATGGAGCAAATTGAATTCAGGTTTGTTAATTACTTGGCCATTCCGCTAAACACATCTGACAAATATATCAATTAAATAGCGAATTAACCTTTGAAGTTGAAGCAGTAGTTAAAAGGCCGGACAAACTATATTTGCAATTTTTCCAGTGGAGTTTTGGAAAGGTATGGACACCATGACAAGTAAAAGGTTATTCAATTTGAGGCTACAATTTAAATCCGCCACTACTGTGGTTCTGTCAAAGATAAACAGCTGATATTTGACATCTGTGAATGCTAAGCATTCACATTTGTAATTATGGAGCGGTATATGAGAGAACAACGCATTGCGAAATAATGTTGGTATACATCCATCTAGTGCCACGGTTAAGAAATTAATGTAAAAATTCGATCGAACCGGGTGTGTTGAATATGCAAAGACTAGTGTGGTCTCGTAGTGATCGGTCAAGCGATGCCACAGTCTTCAAAAATCGATTCGCCATCGTTCCTACAGCTGCAGGGCATTTTAAGAAACCATTCGCATCTGCATGCCTTCAAGATCAAACTGATTCAGAAATTGAAGCCAGCAGACCCTAAGCAGCTTTGTGAACTCGTTGATTGGGGTTCTTGATGGCGATTTTTTGAACAAAATCATCTTCAGCGATGAGGCTCACTTTCAACTGAATGGCAACGTACTCGTAAATAAATAAAATTTTCGCAGTTGGGGTCATGAAAATCCATTTCAATGCAATCACAAAAAGTCACTGGCCAGAGCGGCGGCGTGATTGGGACGTACTTCTTCGAAATCTTTTCGTGCTGCTGTAACAGTCAAGTTGCGGACCTTATCGGGACATGATAACAAATTAGTGTTGGCACCAACATTACTTAACAAAGTTTACCGGTCATGTCATCTCTCGTTTCGGACCCAAATTGGCCACCAAGAACGTGCGACATCACGCCTTTGGATTTTTTTTTTTTTTTTTTTTTGTAAAGCAGAAGTTGTGTGCCAATGACTTCCAAACAATTCCAGAGCTAAAGGACGAGATTCGCCGCGTTATCTATGAACTACCGCAGGATTTATGCGGAAATGTAATACAAAATTTCATCAAAAGGGCGGAAGTCTACATTTTTTATGTTCATAATGACATAAAAATATCTGCAGTTTATCAGAAATCATTCCAATGTAACGGAAAAAAAAAAACAACCATGGAAATCTGTTGGGAGAGATTAAGCTATTATAGTGGTTCGGGAGAAGACTGATGCACCCTGTATTATATCAAACTACAGCCCTTAACATCAACGACAACGAGCTACAATGGGTTTCATGACTTAAATGACAACTTGGACGTGACCTATTAACCCAAGATTTCCCAATCACTTACAATTCGCAGTCAAACGTAAATAAAACCTTTTTATATTACTCACAAAACGTTCGATATACTCGTAATGGCTGTATCCTCTTTTCTTTATTAAAAATTGCATTCATCCAAGTAACATATTCTTTTTTCTTGTATTGCAATCGTCAGATACTTTGGGGACGTACATCGTTCTAAGAATTAGTGAAACATTCTGCTTCTCTATGTCTTTCTGCGTCAACATTTTTAAGTGTCGATCTAAGCCTCTTAAATTCCGTTTTTATCATTTAGAAAGACCGATTCAAGATGACAAGGATGCAAATGAAGTGATGAAGTGAAGAATATTAATCCTGAATGAGTTAAATGTGTATATAGGTATAATAAAATGCAATCACTAGATTTTGCACACATTCACGGACATTCAGAAGATACATTCTTTTGATTTTAATATAACATCTCCAATTTGTCTCAATAATATCACACACATCGCAATTCTCCTCAGCTGCATCGAAAAAAAGCATAGAAAAGCGAAGAGAAAAAACCACATACTCGTATGCATACCCTTGAATTAGGCCTCCAACAACTCACCTTGTTTTCGTTTGCACCGTCTCATATCGGAGAGGTTTTCTTACAGCTAAATATCTATCGACCGATATCCACATAAACGTATATACTGACACCGCCCAGAGGGTCACTTCTAAGTAGCCGGTGAATCGGCACAAAATATCGCCGTACATCCATTCGCTCAACAGTGCTGGATACACCGAGAACGGCACTATCATAAGACCGCATAGTAGATCCGCTACGGCTAACGAAAGTAGGTAATAATTGATGACCTCCGTGGGACCTTCAAGAGAAAGTTAATTAAACTTTAGTAATACCTTAAAAGGACCTCTCGTCTTACCCTTAAAATTAGCATACGTGGCTATAATTAATAAATTTGAAAATACTATTGCTATGCCTAGGATGCATATTAATGCTGCTTGCGTTAAAGCCTCCAGTTTTGAGTCGTCCTGCAGGTAACTCATACCCTGCATCGTAACTCCTTTTTTTTCATTTTGAAAAAAAAAAAAATTAACACAAAATCAGATCGAAATGCTGATATGCAGCAGGCGAACCTGACTGGCATGTCCTGTCGCAACACTCACCTTACATCCGGTCATGACGCTTTTGTTATTTATGTTGTTGCACTCCGTCTACCCTCAGTTGAGAAGCACCATTTTATAGGCGTGCACATTCGAAGATAATACAACGGCTGTTGAGTTGAATATAGTCTTCGTAATAAATACACTCAAGTAGAGTGGAAGGACAACGTTGAGTATCGCGAATGCCAAAGGTCCTGATGCAGATCTGGATTCAAGCCAAAATCACGAACACGAAACAGTCTACAGAAGAAGTGGAACAGAAGTGCAAGGTTGACCTGACGTGTGTATAGGCTTTAAGGTCTTTTCCGTAATTTTATGTTTGTCGATTTATCCTTGTAACAGGTTAAGGATACAAATTTTTGTTTCTTTCTTTATTTAATATTTGTGTTTGTGTGTGTGTGGGCTTGTGAGTGCAGGTGTGGTTTATCTGAGTGATTGATTGCTTGTTGTTATCCGTTTTTATGTGTCTGTTAAAAGCTCGATTTTTTTTTTTGTTTTCCAAAATACGTCTCAAGAAGTTTTCACAACACGATTTGAGAGAGAGAAAAAGGGAAAGTTAGGAGTGTTTTTTTGACTGAGATTGTTGCTTTTTACTAGGAATTATTTGCATTAATTTCGAATAAATAATTTGAATTAATTTTTTCTTTTTCTTTTTCTTTTAAAATTTAACAACTACAATATGCTATATGTTTTTTTTAATTTTAAAATTCTAATGGAAGATTTAAGATTATATTTCAATATATACTTTTTTTTTTTTTTGGTTTTCAAGTTTAAATATAATATTCCTAAGCAATTATTTTTTTTTTTTTTTAATAATGTTTAACTTTTATTTTGAATTTTTAAAATTTTTATTATTTTTATGTGTGCGTCTTGCATTCTTTTCTAAGGCCTCGAATTTTGTTTTATTTTTTTTTTTTTTTTGTATTTTTCCTGTGTGTATATACTTATGCTGGTAAGAGGAAGTTTTTTTTTTTTTAAATAATTATTACAAGAGTGTTTACTGTAAGGAAAGGGAGTGAGTTTTATATTTAGAGTTAAAATTTTATAAATTTATGTTGCTATCCCTTGCACATTGCGCTTTTGTTGGATTGATTGAATTGTCGTTAGCATCTGAAAAGATAAAAAGTAGATAGAAATTTGTTAGATTAAATGGATAAAGCTAGAGAAATATGTTTTTCAAGGTTTTAGATTTTGATATAATTGTTGACTGCATTTTTTTTAAATTTAATTTAAGAAAGAAAAAAATATAAATCAGGTTGAAAGAAGTATTAAGTGCGCAACTAAATTTTTTTTGATGAAAATGCAACTTTATTGTGAAAAAATGGCTAGCTACAACTTTTTCCCATCTTTCTGGCAGAGCTCGAATACCATTACGGTAAAAGTGTTCATCTTTTGAGGCAATCCACGAATCAAGCCATTTTTTGATGTCTTCATATGAGCGGATCTGCTGACCAGCCAGACCATATGCCATCGATGGCGGAATATCTGGGGAATATGGCGGGTGGAGTAGGACTTTCCATTTGAGCGTTTCCAGGTAGGTTTTAACTGGTTTGGCAACGTGAGGCCTAGCGTTGTCATGCTGTAGAATCACTTTTTCTGTGATGGTTTCGTTGGGTTTCAACAGTTCATAATAAATAACAACGACCTGGTCCCACCAAATACACAGCATAATCTTCGCAGCGTGAATATTGGGCCGAGCCGACGACGTAGAAGCATGACCGGACAGTTCCCATGACTTTCTTTTCTTTGGGTTGCTGTAATAAATCCATTTTTCATTATCCGTCAAGATGCGATGAAGAAAACCCTTCCTTTTTTGCCGCTGGAGTAGTTGTTCACAGGCGAAAAAACGACTCTCAACGTCCCTTGGCATCAAATCATAAGGAACCCAAGTTCTTATTTTTGAATCATTCCAAACGCATGAAATCGCTTGGAAATGGCTTGACGGGTAACTCCTAATACTGAAGCAAGTTGTTCTTGCATTTGGCACGGATCCTCATCGAGCAATGCTTCCAATTCAGCGTCTTCGAAGGATTTTGGCCGTCAACATCGAAATCACCGTCTCTGAAGCGACGAAACCAATCACGGCACGTTGTTTCACTTAGAGCAGCATCTCCGTAAACTTTTGGAGCTCTCGATGTACTTCAGTCGCCGTTTTCTTCGAATGAAAGAAGAAAATCAACACTTCCCGCAAATGACGATTATTTGGCACAAAATGAGACATTTTCACACAACCAAAAGTATATGACAAAAGTTTACCATATGTCTAAGCTCGGTTCATGACGTTTTGGATATGCCAAAATCGAACAGCACTTACTGCTAGAGCCATCTATTGAGAACTTAGTTGCGCACCTAATAAGTTTTTGGTCCTATAAAGCCAGGAAAACCATAAGAAGTTTAAATAAGCCAGGAAAGGCTGCAATGCCCTTATTCGATGTGTAAAATTCTTACATGACTAAAAATTGAGGCAAAATAGATTTTATTTTCTCTTTAAAAATTCAACATTATAAAATGATTCAATAAACATAGATACAATATAACGACACATTTCAATGGATAGATATTTAAAAAGAAAATAGAATTAAATGCCACTTCTATAAGACTAAACAAAAATAAAAAAATTAAAAAATGGGTGGAGTGACCCTTCAATAAAAAACATAACGTAAGTAATAAATTAATTGAGATTGATTAATTAAGAAAGAAAAGGATAATAAATAAACCAATAGAAAGCAAAAAAAAAAAAAAAAAAATGAGAAGAAAAGAGATAAGTTTACACATAGCATCAGAACATCAGAGAGAATACTAAGTCATAACATATAAAAGTGATTCCAAGCTTACAAATTCAAACTCTAGAAGCCAACATTTCAGATATTTTTCTAAAGAACTATGAAGTCCTAGTGTTCTGAGAGATGGAGGTAGTTTGTTAAATAAACCACAGTATAAAAATTGCGAAATGTAGTAGTGCGAAAATTAGGCACAGGTACTAAGTACAATGAATTGTTACGCAAACCGTGACTATCAAATATTCTAAAATTAATCAAAAGATTCCCCGATCTAACAAAAAAACTCATTTAATACTTTATAACAATACAGGTGACGGACTGGAAGAATTTCTAAATCACAAAACAATGGCAAACTAGGATGCAAGCGATTTTTATTACATATTCTCCTTAAAACAAATTTTTGTAGCAAATCGTATAATAAACAGTTTTTAAGAGCTTCTTAGCGTAAAACGAAAGTAACGAATTAGGGAATCGATGTGAATAGCAAAGCACATTTTAGTGTCAATAATAAGCACCAAATATTTAAATTCATCGACTACCAAGTCTTGAAAACACTTTTCACTGCAGTTTGTACTTTTGCAAAACGAAAAAGAATTGGAAACACAGGAACAACAAGAGATTTGAAATTTCTGACACTCCGCAGCATGGAAGAAAATATCAGCCTAGAAACTAGCTTGTCCTGATAAACTGAAATAGATTTTAGAACTAATCAACAAATTATTCCCAGCAAACCAGATTCTAAGTAAATTAAGATCAAAGTTTATATCAGAAAACAAATTTAAAGGGCTGTCTTAACCATACACAAAACCAACATCATCCGCAAATGCTGTAAGAACAGCTTTAAAATGTAACCCGAACAAAGAATTAATAAATATTAAAAACAGTAAGGGTCCCAGTACAAACCCTTGGGGCACTCCTAAGTTAATAAAATGAATACCACTCCTAATATCATTTATCTTGACTCTCTGCGATCTACTAACCAGATAACCTAAACCATTCAAGCATAAAGCCACAAACACCAGCTCTATCCAACGTCGCTAGCAAAATATTATGGTTAACCATATCAAAGGCTTTATTTATGTCTACAGACAAGCCAGGTGTAAACAGTTTCCTATTCAAGTTAGAAAATATTTTAAAACAAAAATGGAGTAAGGCATCTTCAGTCGATTTATCTTTCTGAAAACCGAATTGGACAGGATTCAAAAATTTAGTTATGTTTTTCAAAAATCTTGCTGATCGAAGGAAGAAGGTAAATGGGTCTATAATTGGATATGTGGTCAGCAGCTCCCTTTTTAAAAAGTGGTAAAATGTCCGCTCACTTAAGGGCCTTTGGAAAGATTCCAGAAAAAACACTTTTATTAAAAATATTGGCCAAAACATCAACCGCAAAACAGGCAATATTTTATAATAACCGATTCGAAATATCATCAGCCTGGCTCTGCTCTAGACGCCTTGATGAACCTCCCCCCCTTGATATTTATATCATGGGGTGTACACTCAGAGCCATCTTCCGTTTAAAAAGAAGTGGTTTTTGGCACGATTCGCACTAGAATTTTGATGACGTTGCGCGACGATTATACTACGACCCCTGTCTCACGGATATGCCGTCTGATGCAATGACACCTGAATTACGGCTGCGGTGCAAATTTTAAATCAACTTTGGCCATGTTCAGGATTGGCTTTGGCCAGAGTCTGACCAAGGAAAGGAATGTAGTTGCATTTTCGCGGACGGCTCTAAAACTGGACAGGGGTCTGGTGCTAGTGTTTTAGTGGAATGCGACAACATTAGGCTTCACTTCTCATTGGGAAAAAACACATCTGTCTTCCAGGCAGAAATATACTCGTATGCTATCCTAAGAGCTGCGGATTATATTGGGAAGAACAGGTGGAACGGGCGAAGTATCTGCGTCTGTAGTGACAGTCAGGCTGCGTTTAAGGTCTTGCTCAATCCCTTAACCACTTCCAAAATTATTCCAGAATGCAAAACATCCTTGAATTCGGTCTGAAGGCTGAACCAACTGAATCTTGTTTGGGTCCCACGACACAAGGGGATAACAGTAAATGAGATCTGTGAAGAGCTTGCTAGACAAGGCTCAGAAGAGAATTTCTCTGGACTTGAACCAAAGTTGGGTTTGCCAGCGTCCTCGGTTAGGGCTTCCATTGACGACTGGGTTTTCAGTGAACACAATCGAAGGTAGCATGGCTATCCAGGATGCAGGCAGACTAAACGAATGGTTCTCGTCGTCTGTAAGAAATCCGCGGCTTCTTGCTATCTCTTAGCAGAAAAGACTGCAGACAACTTACTGGCGCTCTTACGAGCTACTTCGCCTTTGCCAAGAACCTCCATGTGCTAGGTTTGAGCGCTACCCCTATCTGCGACTCCTGTGGAGAGGGCGATGCCACTGCGGAACACTTCCCATGTGATTGTCCTGCCTTTGCCCGAATCAGGTGGCAGATTTTCGGTGCTGATGTGGTGAGTGCTGATGACCTAAGCTCTTCATCACTGAAGCGTCTACTCGTCTTTTTACAAAAGACGAAAAAAATACATTAAAATGAGGTTCTCTGCCTGGTTATCATAATTTTTGAAAAAAGTGGTTCAGGGATCAACAACACCGACGTAATTGTCAAAGTCGTCATTCTTGAGAGTCCTTCTGTTACCTCTAAACGTTCTATTAAGAAGATATGTCCTCTACCATTCGAGGAGGTAGGTACTCTATTAGCTTTACCCACAACTACTTCGAGTATATCATAACTTACTCCAACATGCAATCAAATTACTAAATTTATTTGTAGGCACAATTTAATAATATCATAGCAATTATTCATTTATAGCACTGAACAACTTATCAGCATAATGTGGGCTCATGACTCCCCTCCTTTTACTTGTAGAGACTTCATACGACCATAGGTTCTATTTTCGACTTTTAAAAAGTGTAGTCACCCCTTTCCCCCTCCCTTACCGTATTCCACTTCACTAGAACTCTCTGCCAAGCAAATTACCCTCAGAAATCCTTTCCGACGAATAAGAAAACATTTGACAAGGACACAAACTTAAATGAAATCCCGTTTCTCTCAAACATAATTGAGAAACCATATCCAACCGATTATCCTTTCCAAAGTATTTACATCCACTTCCACTAGGCAGCAAAATACTCCTTCACTTCTCTCCCTCTCTCCCGACCGCGTGCTCTTATTTCAAGAATTAATCATTTGTGGCCCTCTGCCCCCCGGTTCGTCCCCAATTAATCATCTCGAATTGGGTCGATACACCAGTCTCTTTAGCCTCGTATCTAATTAAACACTTGATCACATAATTCACAGAAAATTTAATTAAAAAAGATGACAGAAGTAAAAAACAACAACAACAACAGTGATTTTACCAACTCAGTAAAAACTCAATTTACAAAGTATCTGCATCGTTATCGTTAACATCATCGAAAGTCTACTAGAACGGAAAATTGCAATCGATGTCTAGCTCGATGGGTACGAGTACATGTTGACAACAAGGATAGCTCACCAATATACACATCCTCGTGGCACAGCAGGGCCCCAGGTATACTGCTCGTGCGGGACGATGTTTATTAATTAATTTAGAGAAAACGATGATCGATGGCACATCTCTACACATGTTTTGATTATGAGAGCGCCTATGCATTCAGTTATCATATTACAACACCACCCCAATCCATACGACGGCATGTAATAAGGACTCCACCACCATCCACTCTCTTGGGATAAAAGTTGCTATGACTGGCTCTAGGTGTTTACTGTGCTTTTTTTTCCTTCAAAAGTCCACGTGACAGGTGGTACTCATCGTAGTGGCATCATATTTCCTTGGCCCACCCACTCACCCACTACCATGCGAGCACTAGGATTA
The DNA here is from genome assembly GCA_963082735.1 of Pocota personata. Taxonomy (NCBI): domain Eukaryota; kingdom Metazoa; phylum Arthropoda; class Insecta; order Diptera; family Syrphidae; genus Pocota; species Pocota personata. The sequence goes on from OY720431.1 coordinate 38,190,118, forward strand.
AACAATTCAATCTGGTTCTCTGGTAAGGACACTCGTTCAGTCTATTATTAGTTGAACAAGTAGTTTGTTCGATTAGGAGATAAATTTGTTATTTCCTAGTTTTCGTGTGGTGGAGGTGTGTGTATGTGTGTTATATCGATCTCTATGTATCCTTATTGAGTTCTATCGGGAGACAACGAAATGGGATGTGCGTGTGGTTAGGAGGATGTAGGTTTTTGAATTAAAATAAAAGGAGAAGATTTAAACCAGAGGCAAGATTCCTTTTTTCGTTTGGGTTTTTGATGGGTCTCTGTTACTATCATAGATGCGGATGTGTCCTGCGATAGTATAGGTCGCATGTGTATCATATAAAACAAATAGGGTGTAGGATTTTAAGGCAGCACAAAAAAAAAAAAAAAAACGAGACGATTGGTCTATTTTAGAGGTTTGACATTTAATTTCCTGTTTTTTATGTTTCGATCTTCTTGAATAAAAGTCAACGGAGGATTTTAAGAGGATACTGTGTGTAAAATATTCAGAGAATTCATTTAACGATAATGGAGTGGCAATTAAATAGGATTTAGCTTTTCTTTCCGAAAATACATTCTAGGTTAGAATGAGGGAATTATGAGGGCTTTTGTCGAAACGTGTGCAATCGATGAGAAAAAATTGGGGATAAGGACGATGACAAGTTTTACGAGGTCTTAAGACCTACACATAATGTCCAAACTATGGCATTAAAAAGAACAATCTTTGGTTGATATCAAGTTTTCTTTTTTTTTTCAGCCCGCAGTTTTTCTAAGCCAGATTGCAAACTACTTAATTTTAAGGCCTAATTGACAATATTCTACTTAGCTTTTACTCAAGGTGGACGCTGGAAATATATCAACAAGTCTTATTGGACAGGTGTTTAGCAAGTCCTTGTCCATTTATGAGCGCCATATGAGGTGATATGAAATTTTGTGCTACATGCCCCATCCATCTTTGTCGAAGATTTAAATATTTCTGACCAGGCCGCTTCACATTACTGTGTCCTCTCATCTGTTGTCCATTAATGAGGTAACAAGGTAACAAGTCACTAAAAAAAATCTCTTTAGAGCAAAAACATAGTGGGGCGGCTAGTCAGGAAAAGAGCGGCGATCCAGGAGACTTACAAGTAACTCGTAACTTCTAAGATTTGTATGTGTGAAATCGTTTGCAGCCCCGCTTGACTCACCGCTTTATTATTTGCTTTATTTGTTCGTGATATATTCGATTGCCTTTTTAGGGTGGTCACATACGAGGGCAAGGTGAAAAGTTCTCGGCCTGACAATGAAAGACTGCGAATTTCAGTTAAAAAATGATTTTATTTTTCTACTACATCAGTATTCCTTCTCGTAAGTGAGAGTCTGGAAGGCTGTGAAAATATTCATCTACGGCCCTCTCAACTTCTGCCTTGGATGCGAAGCGCTTCCCAAAAACAAATTTCTTCAAGTTTGGGAACAGATGGAAGTCTGAGGATGTCAAATCAGGTGAATAGGGGGGGTGGCAGAGCAAATCATACCCCAAATCCCGCAGTTTTCCCATCGTCAACGTACACTTGTGTACAGGTGCATTGTCCTGGTGAAAGATGATTTTTGTCTTCTTCAAGCCAGGATTCTTCTCGCGAATTTTGGCATCCAGCTGGTCAAGAAGGTTGGAGTAATAGTCACCTGTAATTGTTCTGCCTTTCTCAATGTAATCAATTAACAGGATCCCTTCCGCATCCCAAAACATACTGGCCATGACCTTTCCGGCAGATGCGATCGACTTCGCTTTCTTTGGCACTGAACCACCAGCTTACCACCCACTGCTTCGACTGCTGTTTCATTTCTGGCGTGTAGTGGTGGACCCATGTCTAATCCATGGTGACAAATCGCCGCACAAAATCGGTCGGATCCCTATTCAATCGGTCCAAAGATTGTCGCGAAAATCGTTTGCACATTTGCTTTTGATCGGCATCCCTAAGTTTTTGTACAAGATGTTTCGCACCCTCTCTTCCGATATACACACAGCCTCACCTTCACTCGCCTATCGTCCAACACGATATCATGCACTTTTTCGATGGTTTCGGATGTGGTTGCAGTTTTTGGCCGTCCTTCACGTGGGTCATCTTCGAGGGACGTCCGACCACGTTTAGATTCAGCTGCCCACTTTCTAACAGTTGACATAAAGGAGCAGAGTCCCCCTAAACTTTTGTCAACTTTGGATGATTTTCCTTTGGGGTTAACCCATCCAAAACGAAGAATTTTATCACCGCACGACATTCAAGTTTATCCATTTTAACGAAAAACACGGAAGACGTCTACTGCAAAAATTCGTGTAAAAAAACTACTTAAGAGAACAAGTTGAAACTTGTTATACGAACTAATGCGAAGTGCACCCAGGCAGGAAACATAAATTTTTACTGATTGGAACGCCGTCTCTGCGTCAGGCCGATAACTTTTCACCCTTCCCTCGTACGTTTTGATTTTGTAGCAACCTAACCCATCTGAACGCTGTTTACAGTTAACTGGTTCTTACTTAAACCAGCATGCGCTCCTTATGAATCTTGATAGGTACATCAGCGAAACATGTGCCAACTCATCGAGTTCTCCGAAGAGTCTCTGTCCCATATGGAGGAGGAGACAGTTGTAGAGATTTGGGCAGTCGCAGAGTAGGTGTTTCATGGTTTCTATTTCTTCCTCATCTTGACAGCTCCTGCAGTAGTCCAGGCAGTTTATGCGCAGCATTTTGGCCATGGTGCTGATCGCGCAATGCCCCGTCAGTACACCTATCAAGATACGGACTCCCTTTTTCTCCATATCTCGGAGCCACGGTTTCAGACGCTCTGGGGGTGTGCTTGCGTTCGTAGCTCCTTGCGCTCTTTTTGTGCTTCCTTACTAGAGCCCTGTATCTTTCGCTCAGAGTAATATGATCTTTTGCTGACATCCTGGATGGATACCTTTTGGAGGTCCTGCAGTTACTACGTTGCTTCTCTTCTGGGAAGGAAGTACATTTCAAGGCTGCCTTTTCTGCTTCGGATATCAGAAGTAATTCGTCCTCTGTGTTGGATCCTTTGTATCTTTCTCTATCTCCGTTAGAGGGAGAGATTCAACGTCAGTGCCGTCCATGTGAAGGTTTCGAAAGGAAGGTTAGTAATGAGAGTGTCCGTATTTTGCGTTGTATGTAGATTGTCGTCGGGGATTTCTGGGATTGTAGTTGTTTGTTTTCGTTATTGTCTTTTTTGGTTTTGTTTGTTCATTGTCACGTTAGCTACTCGTATGTGGTCCCATGAGTAATCCGTCCCAACAGAGCCGATATACTGGGATAAGGCACTTATATAACCGACCTTGCCTAGGCATCGGAGGGGTCCGTTCTACTAGTTCTCATTAACCACTAACTAGTCATACTAGATACTCGGATACCTCAACACTCCGGGTTTAAAAGTAGGATTTAATTACTGGTTTACTCCACCTTAACTAAAGGCGGGGTTGTTTTTGGTTTCGTGCAGAAGACAACTGAATGACTGTAAAGCACTCGGGATATCCTTGCAATCAGACTCCAGCTGCTTACGTCTTTTTTGGACTACTCTCAGCCTACCCGCCACGACAAAGCAACAACCCAGGAGAGTTGTTATTTATTTCAGCAAATAAATCTCTCGAGCTTGTCAGGAGGTATCCGAAAAAACAGCATTTTCTGACTAGTGCTAGATACTTAAATAATCCAATTTGCAACTGAGTGCTGCGAGTAAGAGGACTTTTCAAACCCACTGAAGGAGATTTCACAGGCGAATAAGAGGCCCTAACAGATTATATTGTAATGCAGAAAATTTCACCCCCATGGTTGCAGTTAGTGATACTGTCAAGGCTCAGCGGTGTACTCGAGATGGGATCGGAATAGGAGCTACTTTGCATTTGTGCAATGGAAACAAAGAGGAGCCTTTTGGATGGAGTAGCAAACTAGATGTCAGAAAAAATAATCGTTGAACTTTTGCACCTGCAGTCAAAATAATGCTGAGTTGAAGGCTGCCAGTGCGCCCATAAATCATTCAAAATTGTTCTTTATGTAAGAGACTCGCTTTCTATATGAAACTAATTTAACATTATTTGGGTGTCGTTGTCATACTTTCTGTCAAATAATACCTAGATACTCTTAAAATTGAGGTTCTCTTTACGAGAAATTGGAAGTTGATCGGTGTGACTCACCCAGCGCTCAAAAGGCGTCAACATACAAATCTATTTAAGTATTTGAGAGTCATTCTGGATAGTAAACATCTATGGAAAGTGCTCTAAATTTTTTGGCAGTGTAAGGGTGCTTTCGTCAAGACATCGGGCTTATTATCAAAAATGCACTATAAGACCCTTCTTATCATATGCGTCGGTTATTTGGTGGACAAAATTTCGCAAAAATATTGTATGTCACTACCTTTCTCACTAAATTCCAAAGAACAGTTCATTCGGAGTCCTTCTCTAGCACGTCTGGCTCTGGTCTAGGTGTATTATTGAACCTCTCTCCTCTTGATATTTACATTATTTATTGGCAGCACAATAAAAGCAATCTTCCGTCTTAAACGTCGAGAACCTTGGGCGATACTAATTATCTTTTGACTCTTGTCTTATGGATATGCCATTTGATGCAATGACATCAGAACTTCAACTTCGTAAATGTCTCACCACATCCGCAGTATCGACGCCCTATCTAAAGGAGTTGCAGTTAACATGGGATTGCTTTCTGGTAGTACAATGGACCGGTATGGAGTTTGAGTGCATCAGTGGAATTTTTTTGTTGCATAATATTTAAGCCTATTTTGGATGGTTTATGAGATATTTCAAAGCTAAAAAGTCCTCGTTGGAGAGTTTTTAACATTTTTGACTGCAAAATGGAATGCAAAAAAAGCTACAATTTAAAGTGCATTTAATCAACAAAATACAATTATTCGATCAGCAATTTAAATACACTGCCCCAGAAAAGAATTTGTTGATCTACAGAAAATTAAAAACATAACTATCAGCAAAAGCAAATGATTAGCAAAAACCGAATTATATGATCAGCAGTATATAATTTTTTGATAAGCAGAAAACAAAAAATATTGAATTATTTTAAAATTTGTTTTTTTAAGTAAAATTTAATTATTTGACCAAAAGAGCTTATAAAAATAGTCAACAAAATTTTTAAGACTCATTTCCAAAGAAAGAAAGAAACAGTTATTTAAGAAAATTTGCAATCGCTCAAATTGTTTTCTTGAATAACTGCTCCTTGTATTTTATTTTTTTTTCTCTTGAAACATTATTGCTTTCTGCTGATCAAATAATTAATTTATGCTAATCATCTATTTTTTCTGCTGATTTTGTTGCTGATCAAAAAAATACATTCTGCTGATTATAAAATGATTTTCTCGCAGATGGTTTATTTTTCTGCTCGTTTTTGTTGGTCATTTAGTTATTTAACTGATCACTAATAATATTAAAGTTTAAGAAACGTATTGCTCTCTACCAAATTGGAAATTATCAACCGTAGTCTAATTTGCTAATTTGATTTGACTATTAGTAGTCTCACTACTTATCTTTCAATTGCCAACAAAAGACCACATTGCTTTCCTCTGCTATAATCTGACATAGAATAACCATAAATTTTCTAGATACCAGTATATAAATAAGTCTACGACGGTCAAGACTGAATTTGAACTAACGTTATTCCACGATTGCTTTGAGGCACTCCCTCTGATTAGTTTGAATTTGTCTGTCCCTACCACTTATTTCTTGTTTTGCTACATAATCACCCACTGCTAATGTTCTCCCGAAAAAAAAAACAACTTCCAACTTAACAAATTTCTTTCAAATCTTCTATTAGAGGATTTAACTCAAATTAGCTAATGCGACTTTAATAACACACAGCAATCCAGCAATTCAGCAATTTTCTCACTTAATCGACTTTGTTCTGCTCCACATCCTCAATTTGCTCCACCCCCAACTATTTTATCAAAAAAAAAAAAAAAAATAACACGGAAATCGCTAACGATATGAACACCGTTTTTACTGAACCCACCACCCATGGCGTAAGCCCCTTCGCCACCCCAGCAGGAGGACATTTCAACATTCGCCCAAATGAGTTATGGCCCAGGAAGTTGCTAATTTGCCGCACAGAAATGTCCCCCAAAGAACAAAAATAACCACAATCGGGCATTTTAACGAGGCGAGAGGAAAAAATTCACTTCTTGTATTGTACATGCAATTCCTGACATCGTTAAGGACATTTTCGTTTGGTGTATTACGACGAGGCGCCTCCCAAGGACTTAGACTGGAGCATAGTGCACGTGATTTGCGTGTCCTCTTGGCATTTCTTTGCGATGTATAGTACAATGTGAAAATTAAGCGCATGCATGCATGGTGGAGAATAAAAAAGTCCTTCCCAGAGGTTAGGAGGAAGATACTCGTACCATACAACCCCCCCCCCCCCCCCCCCCCCCCCCTGCTGCAACCACCTCCTAAAGAAGGGAGAATTCTGATCACAACGGGGTTTGATAATTAAATATTTTTATAGAGAAACTGTTGCATGGTAAGCTCTAACTAAAAGGGTGCAAGCATAGCCACAACGAAAACAATTATCGCAGAAAATTAAGGATGGACTGGACACTTTCTAAAGTAACACAGTCAAGCGCCAGTAATTGTCTCCTTCATAATGAGTTTGCCTAGGGGTTTACGTCCCCTATCAATCCAACTACTAAAGGAGCACACTACAAATCTAATTACGCTTATTTGATTAGCATACGGCGGCAAACCCATATGAACGGTCTTTATGACAAATGATGATGATGGCGCTTGTAATGAAGTGTTTCGAATGCAAGTCGTAATTAGAATTATGAGGCCTTTCATTGGAGAGAAAATGCGTTTGTATATCATTCTGACACGAAGGGCAATAGTCAGATGACATGGGTAGGGCTTCAATGAATAGTGGTGCAGGTGCATGTAACTCATAAATTGACAGCAACAACAGCATTCATTACAGGCAGAGTATAATTGCACAGCGTTGATGTGCGTTTCTAACGTAATCTGGTCTAGAAGTGACGTGTTAAAATTATAGCCCGGTAATTAGTCAGCTTAAACCTTATTGCTATTAATTTGTATAACTATCGTGCGTAGCTTTGAAGATTGATATGAATTGCTTTTCATTTTGCTGAGTGTTGTACATAAAACGAAAACATATCTTCCGGTTAAGCTGGAGTTGATAGCCTATTTCCATCTTAACTTAACAGTAATGTTTTATTTATCACTAATTTGACTACATAACTATCGTATCACAGTTTTATTGCAATTTTTTTTCAGTTGGTTCAAAAATTACAACAGTATGACATTCACACGAATCCACAAGTGTTCCCTTATACCATTTTTCTGGTATGGAACACTAAATAACTAGTGAGCCGCTGTATAACTAATTGTTAATCTCAATACTAAACAATTTATAAAATGAGAAACAAATCAAATTTGTTTAAGAAACACTAAAGTCCAAGTTTCTAGAAATGGTAAGAAAATGTAGAATCATAAGATTAATCTAGATCCCTTTAACTCACCTATTTATCGATAAAGTTTTATTATTCTTGACCATCACCAACCAGCTGGACATAAATATTGACTAAGGTTGGGTTGTTGCTCTTGCTTAGGCAATGTTGCATTAATAAAGTAGACCAAAGATGCGTCAATTCTCTTTGTAGATATTTTCCTGGTTTTACAGCATCAAAAGCCTTACATGCTGAATTTCCAGATAACGTTTTGTAAATAAACATAGTTCCTAAAAAATTTAAGATAATCCTGTTCTTAGGTTTCTTAGCAGCTATTGAATTAATACGACTACCGATAGTTAGTGACAAATCAGGGAATATAGAGGGTGCGCCATATTTTATGTCGGTATGAATAACTTTGACATTTATTAAACGATTGACTTGAGTAGACATGATTTTGAAACGTCAATTTAGTACAATTTTAACCATGAATCGCTTCACACACATTGAAAATAGTCGTTCAGTTATGTTAACTCAACGTGCATATCGTCGAAAATATCGTGGCCAACAAGCACCGTCTGACAACACTATTCGTCGTTTGGTGTCGAATTTTGTTGAGCACGGGACGCACATCAATGCCCAAGACGATTCCAACCAGCATTTTGGCGTCAGCAGAACCACCTTGCGGCACATTTTGAAGGATGATTTGCATTTGTTTCCGTATAAAGTGCAATTGACTCAAAGAATTTTGCCGACAGACCATCCACGTCGCTTGGAATGGAGACATTGACTGGCCACCAAGATCTCCAGATTTGACCCCTCCGGACTTCTTTTTGTGGAGTTATTTGAAAAGCCAAGTGTACGCCAGCAAACCTCAGACCATTGACGAGTTCAAGGCAATCATTCGTGCCGAAATCATCTCTATACCGCCCGAGATGTTCGAAAAAGTTATGGAAAACGCGGCAAAAAGGGTACATTTTGCTTTGGTCAATAAAGGCGGCTACTTGATTGATGTTGTATTCAAAAACTAGTCCAAATAAATTTTAAAGGACCAAGTTAAATAAAAATACCTCATATATGGAAATCGGTTGTTTTTTTAAAAGTTATTCAATATTCAATACAATAAAAGATGGCGGACTCTAAAAAACACGCAGAAAAGTGGTGGCTCTTGACGTATGGGTCGGTTGCTCAAACTAAAAAAAAAAAAAAAGTATTTGTACACAAGAACAAATATTCATAATAGATTTCCATTAGCTTCGGGGTAAGGTCAGGCATTTTGGAGGATTGCGATTGAAATCTTAAAACCTAAACCTTTAACTGTCAAAATTTATATTGTATGCTGTACCGTTTTCGAGGTATTCGTATTCAAAAATGATTTCCACAGTAGTTAACTTGGGGAATGAGTCGGACATATTGGAAGATCGTTATCCACAATTCTCAAAAATTTTAAAAAAATCAATCTTCAACCTTTTAGAAAATTTTAAAACAAAAAATTTTGGTCATAACAATTCTTTCGGTAGGAAATTTCTGAGATATTCGCTCACTTAAAAATTTGGAAAAATTGAGAAAATTCGGCATCATAGAGAATTTCAAAACCTAAAATTACTGTCCTAATATTTTTTTCCGTACGACGCACCGTATGGGAGATATTCGCACTCAAAAATGGTTCGGGGTAAAGTACATAGTCATGTCATAAATACTGGTGCGTTTAAACGTGCTCATCGTGAAACTATTGTAGTATTGAATACATCCATTCTGCATTGACAGGTGGTCAATGAGTGACATTTATACTAAGTTAACACACCAAAAGATTTACAAAAAAGTAGTTCGATAGTAAAATCGAAAAGTTGTGGTGGGCCTTGCGACTGTTTGAAATCAAACGAAATTTTGTGTATCGAACTGTTAAATTGTTTGAAAAGACTGGTGGAGTAACTGACCGTCAAAAAACCGGACGCCCTCGAAGAAAAAAATCGAAAATCATTTCGAAAGCAGAACATCTTGTCACGAGAAGTGAAGATATCGTAGAATCCATGTCTCGCAATATCAAACAAGATTTGGGATTCAACGCATATAAAAGCAAAAGTGGAATGAAAGGTCGAAAGTTCTATGTCGAAAATTTTGTTCACAGATGAATAATTTGTTACTATTGAGGAATCGTCCAATAAGCTAAAATGGCAGAGTCTATTCCCCGACATCCAAAAAAGTATCAGAACTTATTCAACTGGCATCTGCTTTTGTTTGGTGGGAGTCAGCTATGAAGACGTTACCGATCTTCATTTTTGGGAGAAGGAACATTGGCAAAAATATACCAAACAAATATCCTGAAAGGCATTGTGAAGGGACTTAACCAACATTTGTTTTTAAACAACCAGTGAACTTTCCAATAAGATTCCGTGCCAGCTTATAAGGTAAAAACAACACAAGGGTGGTTCCAAAAGAATATGCCAGACTTCATAGCATCAGACGATTTTCCGTCGGACAGTTCAGACTCAGTGCTTTGGATTATAAGCTGTGGTCTACTTTAGAGGCTATGGCTTATTCTCGACACCCAAATATTGAGTCCTTGAAGCGCGCACTTATCCGTGCAGTGGACAATTTTCCAGTGGACGAATTTCATAAATAATCAATTAAAGTTTTACAGTCGAAAATATTACAAATACTTGTTCGATTTTATTTTATCACCAAAAATGCGTGTACCAGTATTTATGACTTGACTAAGTAGAACAAATTGGAAGACGTACAAGCAATTTTCACTCATGAAGAGTTAACATTCTACACCCATTTCTCTGAGCTCTGCGAAAGGCTTTATCTCGAATACCTCGACTGTATGAAATCCAACCCGATTTCTGACCACAAGCTCTTTTTTCAATTCATTAATATCAAACGTAAATCTGACGGCTATCCTTCAACTTTCACCTTTTCGGATTCTTCCTCAGCAGACCCTAAAATAATTGTATTCGCTCACTTCTTCAGCCTGTCATTCCCTGACCACATCCTCGAACCTGACCTTGATTATTTCGCTTCTTGAACAACTCTGCTCAAACCTCCCTCGTTTCCGTGGATATAACAACGTCAATGGTTTAAGAATAATCAACTTAAAGATGACTACTCTCCTGGTCCTGACGGTATTCCCGCCATAGTATTAAAAGAATGTGTGAATCATTTGACACAACCCCTCGCTGCCCTTCTTCAACTCTCAATCTCCCAAGGCGTTTTTCCTCAATTATGGAAGGACGCTTATATTACACCTATCCACAAAAAAGGTTGCAGAAGTGAAATTTCTAATTATCGGCCCATTGCTAAGCTCTCATGTATACCTAAACTCTTCGAGGGCGTTATGTATGATGCGATGTTCTTTCACTGTAAGCCAATCTTCTCCACAAAGCAACACGGATTTCTTAAAGGTAGGTCAACAACTACCAACTTAACCAAATTCGTGTCCGGTACACTGAACGCTTTGGAAGATGGCAAAGAAGTCGATGTTGTAGCCACTGATTTTATTAAGGCCTTCAACAAAATTTTTCACCAACTCATTCTCTTCAAATTAGAAGTCCTTGGTTTCCCACCGCGTTTTATATCATGGATCAAATCATACCTAATGGATCGCCAATACAAAGTCCGTTTTAGATCGTCAATATCGGACCCTATTATAGCAACTTCGGGGGTTCCTCAAGGTAGCCATCTTGGACCTCTGATCTTTATCCCTACGATAAACGATGCCGAACATATCATTCAGAACTCCAACCTTCCGGTCTACGCTGATAATATGAAAATCTTTAGACGTATGTCATCTCCCGCTGATTCTCGCCTTCTACAGGATGACTTGAATAGTTTCTCTATCTGGTGTTACAGAAATTTCTTAGAGCTTAATGTCGATAAATGTCATTCCATTACCTACTTCCGCAATCGTCTGCCACCACCTCCTAGGGTCTACTTTATTCGCGGCGAGCCTGTACCCTTAGTCACATCAGCACCCGATTAAGGTGTCATCTGTGATAGTGAACTCAACTTTCTTTCACACATCGACAGTATCATTAATAGAGCTTACTCAGCACTTGGCTTTGTGAAACGCTGGTCAAAGGAGTTTTCTGATCCATATGTAACTAAATCCCTCTATAATACCTTCGTCAGACCCCTCCTCGAGTATGGTCGCCCCATTATGCTGTCCATACCATGAGAATTTTCGGCAGTGCAGCGCAGGTTCATGCGCTTCGCCTTACGCGGTCTCGGTTGGGCTGATAACGTTAATCTTCCACCCTATGCCGATCGTCTTAGATTGATTAATCTTCAATCATTGGAAAAACGTCGGGATGTTTGCTCCCCGAGTTTACAGTGCCCCATTAGGAAGCCTGTTAGAATACGTAGGTTATTCTTGTTAAGGCAGATCTACAGTTGTAGTGTCCCAGAAGTTTCTTAGCTTGCCTCAGACCTGGAGTATTGAGCCAGGTTCTCGCCCTGTTTTCTTCCTCCATCTTCCTGAATTCTTCGCGTATGGTGTGAGTTCCTATTCAGCAGAATGGTTCAGGTCCAATAAAGGATTCTGCTGCTCCTTGTCTTGCCAAGGAGTCTGCTTCTTCGTTGCCCTCTATTCCAGTGTGGCCAGTCATCCAATAGAGGGTTACCCTGTTATTGCTACCCAATTCATTGAGTTTGTATAGGCATTCCGACACAAGTTTTGATCTAATGACATGGGAGTCAAGTGCCTTGATAGCTGTCGTATTTTTTGTATCTTCTATCGAGATTGAATTGAACACATCTATCTATAGCGTGTATTTTAGCTCGAAAGATGCTAGAACTTTTACCCTTGGGTTTTGAGTACTTTGTTTTTGGCCCAAATATCCTTATTCAGTTCTCAAGCCGTCCGTGTACCACTTTATTATGTGGCTACTCAATCCGTATATTATGGATTCATTGCTCCAAGCTTTTTTGTTACTTAACTTCATACAACATTTTTTATCAAAGTTAAATTTCCTGATACAGAGCACGGGTACAATTTTTGGTTGTATCTTATGTGTGCTTTTTCCACATGAGTTTACTATCTCTGTAGAAATATCTAGGATTATACATCCTAGATATTTCACTACTTTTACTGGTGTCAGTTCCGTGCCTGAGAGCCAAATTGGCTTCAGTTCAAGCCTCCTTTTCCTTGTAAATTTTTGCCGGATTTATGTCGAGCCCAGCCGTGCAGCACCATTCTTCCCAGTATAGTTTGGAATCGAAAATTACGCACAGGTATCTTGCTGACCTTGGAAGATAATTTAGATCAACTCCTCCGATAATTGGCGGTTTGAATCTTTCTCTCTTTGAAGGGTTGATTCCCAGTCCTCGGCTACTGGCCCAATTCTTAACAAGTAACAGTGCTTAGCTAATGCTCTCACTAAGGACTGGGAGAAATTTACCTGATACCAGGATGACAATATTGTCAGCGTAATCTTTCACGTTAAAACTATTTTCTTGACATTACCCAAGATTGAGTTAATTCAAGCATCGCGTATATCTCTGACATCAAAAGGCCAACGACACAGATCCACAATTTTGTTTTTACCAAAACCAATCCAAAAGTCAGTAGAAAATCAAAGGAATCAAAAGAATGGCGCAAAACTATAGTCGCATAAAGTATACTTTAAAAAGATTTTAGCGCGTAACAAAGTCAAGATTAATGTTTTAGTAATTTATAGTCGACATAAATCCACTTTATAGTTATCAGCTCGCGCTAACTTTAAAACCACCAAAAGTGCCTTTTAACTTTTAGAATGGGCTTTTAATAATCTGTCATCTGTCATTTTTTCAAATTCAAATTTCAGCCAACCAACGGATGTAAACAGTCAACAAATGTGTTCGATCTGTCAAATTCATTTAAATTTGATACAACATTATCCCTTAAACTGTGTTTTTGTTCTCAAACTTTAAATTTTTGAGTTTGTTTGACTAAAATTTGCTGTAAGTCAGTTCTAAAGTCGATACTAGCTGTAGGTAGGTTACAAATTGTTTATAATTCAATTTAAAGTTAAGCACTGGGTTTAAGGTCAAAGGGGTGTTACTTAGTGGCTACTAACATTCTTTAAAATCAGATGACTATAATTTTGCGCCAATGTACAAGTACAAATAGATAGATACTTACGAATTTCTGATTGTTTAGTCAGTACATAACCGCATTCTGTAAAGAGAAAATTAAACAGTCAAGTTAGTACAGTTTGAAATAATAACACCTATTTAATAATTAATTGATTATTCATTTAATATTTCATATTTATTAATTAGTTTCAACATCATTTACAACAGACTAATATAATCTGTTGAGAGAAGAGAGAGAAGCAATAATTTAATTTAATTTACCTGAGTAGTAATATCAATTCAGAATTTTGCAAAATTAAGAAAAACGATTGAAAAACTTTAATTTGTTTAATATTTAAACTAATCTTACTATTTTAAGTTAATTCATCAAAATAATTTACATAACAAGATCTTCTTATGCTGAGAGGAAGTGCATTCCAAATGCGAATGGCAGAAACAAAAAATTGAGGCTTAGTCCAAAGATAATAATACCGCGGAAGAACTAAAGTCAAAGACCGATTAGACTGCACAAAAATTAGTTTATTAAACAAATACAAGGCTGTTTGGAGATTATAATTCTGTGAAGACATTTTGTTGAATTGCAAACAGACCGTCAAACTCTTTCCAACGAGCTGAATACGCTCATGGTTGTCTATTGTTTTACACCGAATTATTTATAACGAATTGCATATATTGTAACGAATTGTTTCAAATCCCTGGAATCTTCCTTAACATATTCTTTACAGCTCTAGACTGCCGATCGTCTCTTATAGAGATGGCGGAGCAGTTTAATATTCACCTAATTTGGGTGCTGGGACATAAGGATATTCCAGGGAATTGTAAGGCTGACGAACTTGCCAGATATGGAACAACAATACCCATCCTTCCGGGCAAAAGTTTACTGGGTATGCCTATCGCTACATGTAAACTTAAATTAAAGCTGGATGCCTCCGTAAAGACAAATTCTAGGTGGACAAGGAGTACAACTTGTCTAGCGACAAAACAGATTTGGCCTATGCTGGATCTGAAACGCTCTAGGAATTTGAATTCTCTAAATACTCGTAGGAAGCATATTAGTGCTGTTGTCATAACTAGACACTGTCTAATAGGCAAGCATGCAACAAGGCTTGGCGTATTCTCCAACGATTTCTGCAGAAGCTGCATGGACGAGAAGGAGGAAGAGACTATTCTTCACCTTCTTCGCACCTGCCAGCTCTCTCCCAAAGAAGGAAACTCCACTTAGCAGCCTTCTGTTTCAATGACCTAGATGATCTGAATAATATTCATCAGAAGCTCTAAATGGTTCAACGAGTAGGCTAGAGGCCGCGTCTCAAAAACATGTGGTATCACAATGGACCTATTGTTGGTCTAAGTGTGTTGGCTTCTATTGCTGACAGCCACTTCAGCCTAACCTAACCTAACGAATTGTTTATAACCTAAACCTTTGAGCGGTTTTATCGTTCACTTGTATTCCAACCACCAGGGTAAGCGTTTTTAAAAAGATGGAAAAATAAATTTTGTAATTTCTCTATTAAATTGGTTTTTCAATTTGTTTTTTTCCAACTCTCTTGTTTCATGGTTTGTTGCGGTGGATGTTCCCAAGCGAAATCATACGAAGCTGCATTGTGACAGCGGCTCAGGACCCCGTTCAACACATTTAATAGTGCAACATTTCAGATACTGGTTCAATGAGCATCCAAGAATATTTTTGGCGTAAACAGTTAAACATATCGAATAATATTGTTGAACGCAACATTAAGTCTTCTCTTGGTATTTGCTTTTACGCAGCAGCAGATTTCACAATCATAAGCTATGATGGGCACTAGAAGAGGTTTTGCTAGCATAAGTCTAGTTTTAAGAGCACCATACATTTTACCGATTATCGTAGTAACATGATCATCCCAACTTAGCTTAGAATTGAACCAGATCCCGCAGTTTTTACCCTTGTCAACAATCTCCAAGGTATATAGTAAGAAAATGGTTTACATCTCATTCAATTCTGCTAATGACCATGCATTTCGATTTTATGGGATTCAGTTTCAAAAAGTTTTATTGAGACCAATTTAAAATCCTGTGAAGATCGTCGTTTACCTTGATTATAGCTTCAGTAATAAGCCCAGACTTACAGCTGAGGTACAGTTGAACATTATCTGCATATGAGGGTGGGTTAATAAGTCCCAGAAAATTAACACAAATTGTATCGTCACCTTAAATAATTTTTTTTTTGTCAAGAATCATCTTTCAAAAGAACGCACCAAAATTTTCAGACAGATCTGTCAAATAGTTTTGTTGTGGCAGCCATTTTATATAGACGCCTACTAGCATTTTCGTTAAAATGGAAAAAAGTGAATTTCGAGTGCTCATTAAACACAATTTTTTGCGAGAAAAAACTATCACGCAAACCAAACAAAAGCTTGACAAATATTATGGGGACTCTTCACCATCGATTGGAACCATTCACCACTGGTTTACTCAATTTTGGTGCGGTCGTTCAAGCACAAGTGACGCCGTACGTTCTGGTCGCCCAATTGAGGTCACCACATTAGAAATGGTCGACAAAATGGTTTGATAATGGACGAACGGCGAGTGAAAGTGCGCGAACTTGAAGAGGCCACAGGCTTATCACATGGCTCAGTCATTTCGATTTAACATAAATATTTGGACATGAAAAAGCTTTCCGCAAGATGGGTGCCGCGTTTGCTCACAATCGACAACAAACGCATTCGTTTGACAACTTCAAAGGTGTGTTTGGCGATGTTCCAGAAAAATTCGGCTGAGTTTTTGCGCCGTTTCGCAACCGTGGATGAAAATTGGATTCACCAGAAACCAATGAACAGTCAAAACAATGGACTTCTCCTCGTGAATCGAAGCCGAAGAAGGCGAAGGCGGGCTTTTCAGCAAACAAGGTCATAGCGACAGTTTTTTGAAAAGGGTAAAACGATCACCGGTGCATATTACGCAGAGCTGCTGGATCGATTCCAAGCCGATTTGAAGCAAAAACGGCCGCATTTGGCGAAGAAAAAAGTTATTTTTCACCAGGACAACGCACCGGCGCACAAACCCGCAGTCCCAATGGCAAAATTGCATGAGTTAGGCTACGAACTTCTCCCTCATTCAGTATATTCCACAGATTTAGCCCCCTGCGACTATTTCTTGTTTTCAAACATGAAGAAATGGCTCGGAGGTAAGAGCTCGGAACAAACGCTTATTTTTAGGGGCTCGTGAAATCGTATTACTTGGAGGGCATCAAAAAATTGGAGAAACGTTGGATGAAGTGTATAGAGCTAAAAGGAGACTATGTTGAAAAATAAAATGTTTTTATACCGAAAAGAGTGTTCCTTATTTCATTTTTCAGGGACTTATTGACCCACCCTCGTACATGTGTGGTAGTGAATGTTTAAGAAGATCATTAACAAAAAGCATGAAAAGAAGAGGACCAAGAACTCAACCTTGTGGAACGCCTGTTAATATTTTAATGAATTCGGTAAAAATATTATTGTAGAAAACTGCTTGATTTCTTCTAGCAGCGTTAGAAATGTTATTAGGTTTTCGTAAATCATCACCAACCTTGAGTAGTGCAGTTGTATATTTTTCTGAAACCAGATTGAGTAAATTTCCGCAGCACTTTTGACAAATAAGGAAGGATAGCAACTGGTCAGTACTCATCCATAGAGTTAACTGATGCCTTCTTGTTCATTGTCGGAATAATTTTGCTAATTTCCATAAAGCTTGGAACGTGGAAGTCGTTATTATGTTATTAAAGACATGAGTCACAACCGAAAGTATGAAGGGAAGTATTATTTTGATAAACGAAGGGTGGATAACATCAACTCCAACAGCTTTAAACTTAATTTAAAGTATCGCTTTAACAACATCAGTTTGCTCAATTCTGTGAAATTCAAAGGAGCTGTTCGGAGCGGTACTGAGAGGCTGGTTTGACAAAGATAATGGTGTTTGGACGTCTGCAAACTGCCTATTTAGTTGGCTGGGATCAAAGTCCTCATCCTCGCGGACTGCCTTGCGACCGACACCCAGCTCACTCAAATTTTTGCAGAGGGTTTTGGAGGGAAAATTTTCATCAAATTGTTTTTTTTTATAATATTTCTATTTAGCTTGTTTCTCTCTGTTTCGCAGCTGATGGAAGGGGTCATAAAACTCAGGGAGCCTATAGCGCTTCCACCTTTTGTGGGCGATATCACGTTTGGTCCCGAGTTCATCAATCTCTTCAGTATACCGACATTTTACACGCTTTCTTGCAATAGGAATATGTTTGTTAAATAAATGCATAATTGTACCTTGAAGATAATCAGTTTGAGCATCAGAATTAGATTCAAAGTATAGGTTGCCAGTACGAGTAAATTCTTTGAAGATCAAGCTCCAATAGTTCCGGGTTTAGGTTTTTAAAATCTATATATGAGTACATAAGCTCTTCCCGAGGAACTGATAGGTTAAATGTTGAGAAAATTAAATCATGTTTTGATTATAAAAAACATCTGGACCAAAACTAGACAAAAATAAATCTAGAAGAGTGCCAATACTAATGTCAAACTTAGTTGGAATTGTCGCGTTAGTTAGACTCAAGTTAAGTAATTTCATTGAATCTACGAAATGTATAGATTAACCATTGTTTAAAATATTACAATTAAATGTACCCAATATACATAAACTAACTTCTTATCAAGCATTTTTCATTTTGACCTATGAAAAACTCCAATTTATGAGCTATAAAATTCAGCCTTCAGAGGACAAGAGACCCCATCTGTTACATCACAAATGCAAACCTTATCCCCATAAGCCATCTAAAATCCACCTACGCACTTACTCTGAAAAAAAAAAAAAAATCCAACATAAACCTCAGAATGACCACAAAGTGTCCAAACATTAATTTCAATTTTTAATTATCACAGAAAATAATTTTTCAACCGCATGGTCGTCCTCCATCGAAATAAATTGCCCGCTATAAATTATAAACTAACAAAACAAACAGAAGTTAATGCGGTGCGGTGTAGTCGGTCCCAGGATGATGGAACGTACAGACCAAATAATTATGAACACAAGTGCCTGTCATTAGTCATATGGTAGCACATCCTATCGAGGTCTCTTTGGACTGAAAAGGCCAACAAACTTTCCGCCCCCCAGAGACAGAGAGAGGGAAATAAGCTCTGAATTCAAAATGGCACTGATATCCGCCGACCTATTTGGTAATTCACTTAATAACCCCGAATATTTAACAATTTAACACCTGTCCTTTTTTCGAGTCCTTGATTAACGTGGTCAACTGAGGTTATACCCACAGCAATTGACGTCATAGGGTGGTGGCAGGTTGTCATTTAGAGCGGTGCGTGTAAATTGATAGTTAGTTCCGGGACAGTTAAAGCGGTTATTAAGAGATAGAAAACTACTTAATTAAGCTGTTGGAAGACACCACACTAAGAGGAGTAGGAGTAAATAATGTCTTTTTGGTCAACATCATGACTCAAATGAATGACTTATTTGCATGTCTTTCCCATGTGTAATGCATTCAACTGTCCCTGCTATCTCAACGAAAATTCATCTCTTAAACATAGAACCCTGAATGGGATTAACTATTCTTTACGTTAGCATGCATTCAAAAGAAGGAAACCCATCCAAAAGGATATACGAGTATGTACGTGCTTCTCATCTTGTGTACATATCATGACTCAAATGAACAATGCGCGTATGGTATAGGGATGTCATTTAAATGAAATCCTTTTCTCCTGACATTCCAAAGCATATACAATCATTCATTTCTGCTGGTAAGGGAGGAAACCCTTTAGAATCTATTTTTAGTTGAGAAAACTCGTTCGTGCATGAAAATCTATTTACAGGCAAAACACAATAATGAAAGCAAGTTTTTGAAGTCCTCCTCAACTAAGTCCCTCTAATTATAAACTTATAATCCTTTCAAAAAGTACAGCAACGAAGAGCCACAGGGCATTATCCTTTATAATGATCTTAACCTTACAACAAACAAAAAAATTGAATTAACAAGATTATAGCTTTGTTCAGTGACTCTGTACTGCACAGTCTAGCACAAAAAATTATAGCTTTTTGCGTTCAATGAGAAAATATCTCGTCCAAAAGTGTTCTTCTTTTTGTTCAATGACTCTGTACCGCACAGTCCAGCACACGATTTTCTGCACCTACTCTTGAGTTAGAACACATTTGCGAGAAGTTTCAAAATCAGCTGTTTTGTATGGCAAGGTTGTAATTTTCTGTTCTAATCTGTTCTGACAGTTTTCACAAACTTGTGCTGTTCTGTGCTATGATGGACTATTTTTTCAGCCACTGAACAAAGCTTATAAGAAGGACGAGCAGACCCATTTCAAATGACACTCATACTTTGGACCGATTTATAATTCCAAGCTCGTTCGCGTTCATACAATGACACTCGTGATGATTTTTGAAACTCGGTCAAGTACCGGAGTAGTACAGCGCAGCCCCTTGCTGGATAAAGTTGTTAGTTATAGTTGTTGGTTTCCATTGAGTGCATTTATGTTACCCTAAACCTCGACCTCATAAAATTCATGAAATTTTAAAGTTCTCTACTTGCCTTTGCCATTGGTAGGGAAGAGAATCATTTTCTGAGGAACACGAGTTTGTACCTTGCACTTTGGAGAACACACGTACGCGACAAGGATTCGTGACGACGAACTAGAAAACTAAATAAAGTTTATCTGCAACTCTGGCTAAAAAAAAAAAAATTAAAAGAAAATCTGTGTCAACTTTTTCGAGGATACAGCACTTGTAGGCATATGCACAGTGTACAGTCGTGCACAACGAGAATAACGAGGGTGAGGTCATATAAAAGAAAGTCACAGAAATGCTGATTAAAATTGCCGTACAGATGTGAATGCATACGTGTACATGCTAATATTTGTTTATCAAGGCCATTTAAAGAAGAATGTAGTTGGATCCATGTGCATGGATGCGGGGATAGTTTGGCTACACTGGGAACTATTGTTTCAGGTACAACTTTATTAAAATATAGCTGAACCACGACACAGATAAACATAAACTTAAAGTACATAGTGTACCAAAAGATGTGGGCCTAAGCAAACTCAGTCCGCCAAACATAATAAATGATTTTAATAAACATTTTGTGAGCATTAAACATTCATCTACGGCAATGATATCATCTTGAAGAAAGTTGCAGTCAAGTTCCGATTTAATTGGACAAAATAACTTGAGGTCATCTGCAAACAAAAGACCTTCAGAATGCTTGACGACTAGCGGAAAATCATTGATGAAAAGCAAAATCAGCAAGGGGCCGAGGTGACTACCCTGCAGGACACCTGACGTTACTTTTATCGACTTTGACAAACAATCATTAATTTTAACATATTTGACCCGATCACATAAGTAAGACTCGATCCAATTTAGTAAATTGGAATGAAATCCAAAACCAGATAGTTTTTGGATTAGTGTTTTGTGATTGACTTTGCCAAAGGCCTTTGCAAAATCAGTAAAGATAACATCCGTTTGGCAATGCCTTTCAAAGTTTTTTACAACGAAATTACAATAAATTGCCAAATTAGTGGAAGTAGATCTTCTTTTCATAAAAAAATATGGATTTGATAAAATATTTTTAAAAAGAAAAGAAATATAGTTGCAGATTATTTTTTCAAATAGCTTTGGAATTGATGAGATTTTACAAAGAGGTCGATAATTTCAAACATTTTGTTTAGATTCAGACTTGTGAATCGGAATAATGTGAGATATTTTCCAAATATCTAAAAAAGAACCCACGTTCGATCTACTTGCTACAGATAAGGTGAACTAGAGTTGATAGCGACTTTGCACAGTTTTTTAATAATATTGGAGCAATACCATCCGGGCCTTCACTATGAATGCTTTTCAGTCCATTTAGAGCATTTTCAACATCTAACTTATCAAAAGGTAATTCGCCAAGATCAATTTTGGGCTGATAACTATGCGAGTATGAACTAACAGAGTGTACAGCATCAAGAGAATATACCGATTTAAAATAATCAGCAAAGAAATTGCATATAGTTTTAGTATCATCAGATGATGAATCTAAAAAATACATAAGTTTATGAAATACCAGAAATAATTACTATTAGGCTTTAATTTACATTCAGTAAATTTCTACTGTCAAAATCGGATCGGAGAGTGAGATGTGGGAAACGGGGTTTGAACATTTTTTAAATCATCTTTGTTAGCCGCCTAACTCAAGATCTCGTGAACGGATTTCGATGAAATTTGCCAAATTCTCGAATCATCATTCAGGGTGGGTCAATAAGTCCCTGAAAAATTAAATAAGGAACACTCTTTTCGGTATAAAAACATTTTATTTTTCAACATAGTCTCCTTTTAGCTCGTTTCTCCAATTTGTTGATGCCCTCCAAATAATACAATTTCTCGAGCCCCTCAAAATAAGCCTTTGTTTCACCGATGATTTCTTCATTCGACCCAAATCTCTTACCTCTTCATGTTTGGAAACAAGAATTAGTCGCAGGGGGCTAATTCTGGGGAATATGGTGGATGAGGGAGGAGTTCGTAGCCTAACTCATGCAATTTTGCCATTTCAACTACGGACTTGTGCGCCGGTGCGTTGTCCTGGTGATAAATAACTTTTTTCTTCGCCAAATGCGGTGATCGTTTTACCCCTTTCAAGGTAATCGAGGTGAATAACACCGCGCGCATCCCAAAAAACTGTCGCCATAACCTTGTTTGCTGACAAACCCGCCTTGGCCTTCTTCGGCTTCGATTCACCAGGAGAAGTCCATTGTTTTGACTGTTCCTTGGTTTCTGGTGTGTTGTGGTGAATCCAGGTTTCATCCACGGTTACGAAACGGCGCAAAAACTCAGCCGAATTTTTCTGGAACATCGCCAAACACACCTTTGAAGTTGTCAAACGAATGCGTTTGTTGGCGATTGTGAACAAACGTGGCACCCATCTTGCGGAAAGCTTCTTCATGTCCAAATATTTATGTAAAATCGAAATGACTGAGCCATGTGATAAGCCTGTGGCTTCAAACCATGAATTTTGTCACTTGTTCGGCGTCACTTGTGCTTAAACGACCGCACCGAAATTGAGTAAACCAATGGTGAATGATTCCAATCGATGGTGTAGAGTCCCCATAATATTTGTCAAGCTTTTGTTTGGTTAGCGTGATAGTTTTTTCTCGCAAAAAATAGTGTTTAATGAGCACTCGAAATTCACTTTTTTCCATTTTAACGAAAATGTTAGTAGCCGTCTATTTAAAATGGCTGCCACAACAAAACTGTTTGACAGATCTGTCTGAAAATTTGGGTGCGTTCTTTTGAAACATTATTCTTGACAAAAAGAAATAAATTTAAGGCGTCGACACAATTTGTGTTAATTTTAAGGGACTTATTGACCCACCCTAGTACCTAACTCAAGAACCATCCAAAGGATTTTGATGAAATTTTAGTTTTGTCAGACATGTATGTATATCTGTTTGAAAATCATCAAAATTGGATAAAGATGGGGTAATATATGGTTGGGTGACACCACGTATTCGAATATTTTTCAAGAACTAATATTTTCGGTGATAGAGAGGGCTATCTATTTTTGAGTTTTTTTGCTCCAGAAACTTTATAAAAAAAATATTTTTTTTTTTATATTTTTGGACTCCTTGAAACATTTTTTTTTTTGGGTACATTATGCCCCTTAAAATCCCCAACCCCCACACAAATATATTTTTTACAATTTTGTTTCCCTGACTATTTTTGGTTCACCGTACTATTTTTGTGCATTCCATCTCTCTAAGTCGAACGGTTCGAAAGCTACAAGTGTGTGACAGATATGGTGTTGAATCTATTAGCATCCCGTTTATATCATTCTGGTATGAAGCACTAAAAAGAATAAGAGATCCTGAATATCAGAGTTAGCAGAATCTAATACTCCATAACTTTTACAGCTAATCTAGAAATATCTTACAGAAGTACAGTTATTTAGTGTAGCTATGTAGGCACCTAACCTATACATGAATTCACATGAACGAATTACAAATATTCATCTAAGACTTTAATGAAATTTCAGATCCTGAATATTTTCATCCTCTTCTGCCCTTATCATTGTAAATTCGTCCTCACGAAGGCATTTGCTTACATTTCCATGGATACATATCTATGTACATATATGTATGTACTCGTAGATACAATACACTCCCTAGATGCTAAAAATCACAGAGCAATAATCTGTGTCATCTCCCACCTCTATACCACTGATGACGAATACACTTTTCAATAGATACAAGTACAGTGATTTTGCCATCTCTTGCTATCCTTCCTCCTCCCACATTTTACCTTAGGCACACCAGGGAAGCAAACAAAAAACCAACATTATTTCACAGTTTCTGACCTAGATTCATTGTTTCACACATACCTACTCACACATTTGCTCCCATTTCTCTTCGCTCCGCATTATATTTAGTTCGTTCATGTTTTGCAACACGTTAATTCTGCTACGAGTATAACCCTGCAGGCGTCAAATTTCCTTGGGAAAAACTCAAAAAAAAAGGAAAGCAAGGCAACGAGAAAAAATTGTTAAATTTTTCGCCAATCATTTTCAGCACGTTGCACACACACTTCCCATGGCCATCACCACCACTCCTCTCCGCAGAAGTGCTTCAATTTCCATAATAAATTCCATTTTAAGGATCTCCAATTCGAATGTGAGCAACGTCACCACCACACCGGCCTGGGCTGTGTACTATCTGCCCGAGGAGGATTATTGTGGGAGTTTGTTGGACCATATATTTCTCTCCTTTGACTTGGTGACATCGCTTTCATAAATTTTTCATTTATATGCGAATCCTTAAAGCTGCAGTGCACAGGACAACCGACGACGAGTTGTCTTTTCTTAAAAAAAAGCAATGAAAATGTTAAAATGTCATTTGGTCTGAATGGCGGCAGCGTGTGCTCGCACATAGAATTTGTCCCCCTATTCAATCTTTTTTTACGAGATTCAACAAAAAGAAGAAGAGTAATCTCCTGTTTATCCTCTTCGATGGAGAGAGCGAAGGATATCCGTATAGTAGGTAGGTACCTATCACCTGACGACATTGGCGCCTTACGGGCTGATTTAAATATGGATTTAATTTCAAGTTGCTGTCTGATGGAATGGCACGGCACGGCACGGCACGGCAGGAGAGCTATGCCGTTGGTAGCAAAGCATTTTAATTCGAAAACGGAAGCTATCCAGGCTGGCGACATAAATGACAGAGGATTGGTTTGGCTTCCGTTAGAGTGAGTTCTAATTTTAGAAAGGATACGAATATGTGTTCATATCAACTTTGCAAATCGTACTCGTATATCCTTCTCAGAGATTTATTTGAATTTTGTTAGTGCAATAAAAAATTTAAATTGAATTTAAAGGATATGTATGTACATATATGCCATCAAGATGCAAGTGGAGTGGATCAGGGAAGATTTATTGAGAAAGACAGTTTTAGGAAGGGAAACTGACATGAGGGGAATTTCGCTATTCTTATGTGGAATTTAGAAATTGAAATTTTATTATACAAAGGAAATCCTTCTAAACAAAAGGAAAAATTCATACAGTTTCAACCCAACATTCATAGATACTGAATATTCTCGTTGTCAAGGTCCGCTAAGTGAAGCAGAGCGCTTTTAGCAAAACTATGTCCTCCTTCGTTAAAGTTTGTCGGAAATACTCGTAGTTAAATAAAATATAAACTTTCTCTATCAGAACCCATTGCGGATAATAGAAAAATACCCAACGGACTAATAGAAAATAATCGAATACGAACACTAAAACAATACAAAGAGCTGACAGAGAAGGTTCTTTTTTTAGAAATACTCTAGGCTAGGAAGGACACCAGCAACGCCCAAGTACAATGGGCAACTGCCTTTAAAACAATTTCATAGGCACAACCGACAACAACTGTCAATATTCCCAGAAACCCCTCTCTCACGTAATCCTGTAAACTTCACCTACAATCATGAAAATATTTAATAAAATCCGTAAGAATTGTGTCAAATTTCATATCCTTGCATACATATGTACTCGTATATACAAACACACACGTGTCACTGTCGACCATCACGCGGAATTTCAAAGTTCGATTGATTGAATATTTAAATACTCGTACCAGCAGTTGATGTTGGTCAGGGATTTCCCCACGAAGGACTTTTAAATTGACAAACAGTGACAGGGCGGACATACATACATATATACGTACGAGTATATTAATTTGTTATCCTGCTGAGGTTTGTGTTTGCTTTCTTATGTTTATTTTTTTTATGTGTCTATAGGCTTGTGTGCTGATTTTCAAGTGGCACTACTGACTTTTGGTTTGTCCAGGTCTAGACTATTGTTAGAGTTCAATAAAATCTCATAAAGCAAACTGTCAAGGATGACGATGAGCATGGGCGCGGTGTGTCATATAAAACGGACGAGGCTTTTCATTTGGCGGCGCCAAGTGGTCTTCATTGGAAATTTTTTTTTATACTCATTGTCTGGGAGTTACGCTATCATGGAGATTGTTTACTTGTCAGCTTTCGTTTGTCGGAGGTTATTGGTTTTTTTTGTGAGCCTTAATGCGCAATGAAAATCCTGAAATTGTTTTGTCATATTTGGTTGAAGTTGTAGTTTGTTTTATGCATTGAGGTAGCTAGCTTGTTTTGCAGGCTTGCAGTAGCTGTATTTCAATTGTTAGAGGTAGGTAATATGAAATGAGTCACGAAAAAATCAATGAAGAGCAGTGCAACTGATTGGGTACTATGGATAAAACGGTCTATAAGAATGTTGATATCCTTGCATACGTTCATAGCTTCCATGGCGTCCTGAGGAACACACAATCGTGGTCTAGAAGTTTAACGGATTGGGTAATAGTGGATTAGTTTCTAAGCATTTCAGACCCCATTCGTCCTTTCATTTTTGAATGATCAGTGAAAACAATTATAAACGATGGGCTATCTGATTTTTTTTTTTTTTTTTTTATTACATGTTACGAGGGCAATGTGAAAAGTTTTCGGCCTGACAATGAAAGACTGCAATTTTCAGTTAAAAAATGATTTTATTTTTCTACATAATCTCCCTTGACTTCAACACACTTGGTCCAGCGTTTCTCCAACATCAGTATTCTTTCTCGGAAGTGAGAGTCTGGAAGGCTGTGAAAATATTCATCTACGGCCGTCTCAACTTCTGCATTGGATGCGAAGCGAGTCCTAGAAACAAATTTTTTCAAGTTTGGGAACCGATGGAAGTCTGATGGTGCCAAATCAGGTGAATAGAGGGGATGGCCGAGCAAATCGTACCCCAAATCCCGCAGTTTTCCCATCGCCAACGCACACTTGTGTACAGGTGCATTGTCCTGGTGAAAAATGATTTTTTTCTTCTTCAAGCCAGGCCTCTTCTCGCGAATTTTGGCATCCAGCTGGTCTAGAAAGTTGGAGTAATATTCGCCTGTAATTGTCCTGCATTTCTCAAGGTAATCAATTAACAGGATCCCTTTCGCATCCCAAAACACACTGGCCATGACCTTTCCGGCAGATGCGATCGACTTCGCTTTCTTTGGGGCTGAACCACCGACTTCCACCCACTGCTTCGACTGCTGTTTCATTTCTGGGGTGAAGTGGTGGACCCATGTCTCATCCATGGTGACAAATCGCCGCACAAAATCGGTCGGATCCCTATTGAATCTTTGCTTTTGATCGGCATTCAGCAAATGCGGCACCCATCTTGCGCAGAGCTTTCGCATCCCTAAGTTTTTGTGCAAGATGTTTAGCACCCTCTCTTCCGATATACACACAGCCTCAGCTATCTCACTCACCTTCACTTTCCTATCGTCCAACACGATATCATGCACTTTTTCGGTGGTTTCGGGTGTGGTTGCGGTTTTTGGCCGTCCTTCACGTGGGTCATCTTCGAGGGACGTGCGACCACGTTTAAATTCAGCTGCCCACTTTTTAACGGTTGACATGGAAGGAGCAGAGTCCCCGTAAACTTTTGTCATCTTTGAATGAATTTCCTTAGGGGTTAACCCATCCAAAGCGTAGAATTTTATCACCGCACGATATTCAAGTTTATCCCTTTAAAAAAAAACATGCCAGACGTCTACTGCAAAAATTCGTGTAAAGAAACTACTTGAGAGAACAAGTTGAAACTTGTCATACGAACTAATGAGAAGTGCACCCAAGCAGGAAACATAAATTTTTGCTGATTAAAACGCCATTTCTGCGTCAGGCCGAGAACTTTTCATCTTGCCCTCGTATTTGCACACTGATAGCTCTTTCGCGCTCAAATAGTTTACAGAAACGCAGTATCATATCTCCGAGGTACGAAATAAATTGATTTACGCTTGAAATATTGAAAACATATTTCAAATGTGAGTGCTGTGTTGCTGAAATAGTGCGACTTTCGAAAAGAAATTGCGATCAAAACAATACACCATCTACGACTTCATGTCCCCGTTTTCGACATAATCCTCTTTTGTGGGGATTTTTTCTAAGAAGATTATTTTGAAGTCATAGAATGGCCTTAAGTACTCGTACTGTTGCAAATAGATTAATGCTAAAGGTACCATGTCACCTTCCTCGAATAGTAAAATTATTGCAAAATTAGTAATTTTTTATCGCCATTTCTCCGTGTTTCGTATTATATGACTTACTCAAGATTAGGAGTGGTTTTTCCTGAAACCCTGGAGGGGTGTTTACGTTTTTCATTTTAACTCTCATCCGGGAAGAGAACTACCTAACTTTTCTGAATTGGTGACAACTGCAGTACTATCCTGCTACCTGCCATGCGCATTGAGTGCTGGTCTCAAATCAGTGAGCTGAGCTTAAATTTGAGCTATTTGTATCCTTACACTTTACTTTAGCCTCAAATAGAGGACATTTGTTACTGTAATTTATTAAAACCATTGCACTTTATTGACAATCCTCTCAGTCGTGTTTGACTTGTTTGGTTTTGACCATTTCCCCCATCCAATCGGAAAGTGTTGCATCTATGTTCAGGATTGGTAGAACTTTTCTAATGAATTTGCTTGAATATTACTGCGTAGAGACTGAATTTGAACAAAGTCGAATTTTGAAATTCGGTCTTATTTCGGTCGGCATTAGTTCACGGCACCACTGTGTGGTATGATTACTTGACAGAAGTTTCTATTAAGGATTGTAATCCCCGGATTGCAACCTAGAAATTCAGAATATTTCGAAAAATGTGACCCAAAAAATATACTTTTGGCTGTAACCTGAAATTGGGTCTAAATTGATTCCACCACTTGTTTTACAAGAACTATCATACCCTGAATTTTTTATCGGATAAACCTGGGACACCATGTATAAATGAGAAGTACCAATATCCAAGTCGGTTTTGTGGCCTACCTTTTGAGATAGACGAACTAAATTTGGTATACGCCTTGGTTCTTATATTACAGGACAGTTAGGTTTACACAAGAACACTTGTAACAACGAACCCTAGAAAACTCAAAAAAATCAAGGTTAGGGAAACACCCCCATATTGTTATTCGATTTTTCCCATTTGAAAGGCCAGTAGAAATATATTTATATCACCCATATTTTCCTTTATATCGCACAAATTGGAGTGCTTATCACAGCTTTTATGCCCGGTGCCGCTAATATTAGTCGTATTGGCAAAAGGCTCAGAACAATGTTGTAGGGCGCCTTAAGAAGTTTCAGAAACATATTTTAACAATTTTGATCCACCCAGTGCTGGTACAGATTCTGAGTGGAAACCGTCCAAAAGTGGTAATCTCGAAAAAAAGATCTTGAGAGACAAAATTTGGAAAAAAAAGAATTCATAAACCAATTATTGTTGGATAAATTATTTATTTATATGTACGAGTAAACATACGAGTATGTCACTGTGAACAATTAAAGGAATGAAACTTTGACTGCATTACCTTCATTTTGTGAAGATGGGAGAGGTAACAAAACCGATGATGTTGGTGTTTTGCAGTCTTGATTATTAGCTTTGAAATGAAGAATATGTCTTTCATACTTAGAATAAGACCGCAGTCAATGAAACGGTTTGGTATGCTGAATACTATGCTTGATAAAGACCTATATGCAGTTCCAAAGATACTGTTGACTGGGCTACCTATAATATGTCTCGCAACTTGTATAAGAAGTCATTGAGGAAATAGCAGAAGACTCTTCTGTAGCAACATAAAGCAGTCCTCAGAGGCTTCTAGGCTGCTCAAAATCCTCTCCACTAATCTATTTATTCCCAGCTATGTAATGAAACAGGCGACAACTGGACCACCCCTAGCGCAGAAACTTCTCCTGGGCACTCATTTCCCCGGTAGCTCCTCAGCTGCTCCGGACTTTGCTGAGAATATCTCTAGCACCTTAAACATAGTAACCACTGATAAGCTCTTTTGGGCAATATGTAGCTTCAAACCATTCAAGTCGCCAAGTCCTGATGGTATTATACCCACAGAGATCCCAACAAACTGCAGATATTGTTTTACCCTCTCTAAATATTATCATGACAGGTTGTCTGAGTCGTGTCTATATTTCTCAAATTTAGACCGAAGTTGTCTTCATGCCTAAACCAGGTAAAAGTTCACATGCTAACCCAAAGAATCCTGCTAAAAAATGCTGGAATGATAAATTTATGTCCATTTGCGCACCAGCATCAACCCAATCAAGCTATGTATCTGCGTCCTAACTGCAAAGGCAAGTCGGTTGACATGGCCTCGCACTCGCTCGAGCGCACCATTGAAAAATCACTGAGCATCAAAGTGTATACCATGGCAATTTTCTTTGACATTGAGAGAGCTTTTAACAATGTCAAATGCGAAGCGATTACTAAAACAGGGAGTCGAGTCTTCGCTTGATGTGTTTGTCAATCAATTGCATTTTTTTTCTATTCTGTCTCCAACACCCTAAAACTCTAAAAGAGCTACTTCAACACGCTCTTCACTTACTCTCTAATTGGACCTCAAAAAGCTAATTAGGTATAAATCCCCATAAAACCGAATTAGGCCTCTTCACTACAAAATATAAAGTTCTTCCTATAGAAATGGGTATTATTTTGGATAGTAAACTAAAAAAGAAAGCCAATTTACTAGAACGCTATTGGTAGGAGCAGGGGTAGGCAATCCCTTACCATACTCTGGCTATACGTGGATGGCTCTAGTGAAAGCTGTACACCTCAAACTTTTAGGATAAGTACACAGATTTGAATGCGATGCATCAGCGGTGCACTAAGAAGCATTAAACATAATTTTCCATCTATCTATTACCTTTTCGGTAAACAAATGACCAGCCACTCGTCTCAAAGCCTCAGCGCAGTGGTCAATTTAATTTTACACCCGAAAACACTGATAAACGATTTGAACAATTCCTTCCAGCTTCCAGATCATTGTAGCGTATTTTAGAAATAACAGAAATAACGGCGATTAAGGAAGCCCTATCCTGGTTGAAATGTGATATAATATCTATCAAGGATATTTGCGTTTACACGGACAGTCAAGCAGCAATAATGTTCCTGATATCATACTAAGGGTGCTCTTGATTGCCGCTCGTCTCTCGTGGAGTTAGCTGAAGAATTCAACATTCATCTATGCCGGATGCCAGGCTACAATTGTAAGCCTGAAAAGCTCTTCAGAAAAGGCACCACCTTTAGTTTTTTACGAGAAAAGCAATACTTAGGTATGCCTCACGCATACTTATCCAAACTGGATGCGATCAGTAAAGCCAACCACAGATAAGAGTATGATACACATGTATGACATGTCTAGTATCCAAACAGGATGGCAATGCTTAAAGGAATGCAATTCAGCTCTATCATCAGTGTCCTCATGGGCAACTGTCCTAGGCGTTTTCGAATGATTTTTGTAGGAGCTGTAGAGATGAGAAAGAGAAAGAATAAATCCTACACTTTCTGTGTATATGTTCAGCCGTGTCGAAAATGATATTGCTCCACATGGGAGCTCCTTTCTTCGATGATCTCAGCGATCTGGCGGATACTGACATCAGTAGCATCCTTCACTTTATAAGAAGCCCGCAATGTAGGTTGAATAGAAACAGATTCAGTTGTATCCCAATAGACTCCCTTTGCTCTAAGTGTGTCTGTACTCTAGTGCAGACAGCCACCTTTACCTAACCTAATCTAAGACCTACATATAGAGAGAACATTACTGCAGTCAGACACGATTCACGGAATAGTTTTCTTGGTTACTTAAGTAGCAAAGCAAATCGTTAATTGAAATTGAGTTACCGTACAATAATAACTAAAATTAAACCAAGAGAATAATACATAGAGGATAAATGACTCTAAAAATTATATTAATTGGAAATTTTTGATTTTCGAGATTTCGCCTTCGAGATTTTTGCTTTCTAAATTGTATTTTTCGAGTAATTGGGGTAAACCAACAAACATTACAATTCCCCAGACTTCAAAGAATCAGAGCAATAGAAGGTCCACTTAATTGAGAAGAAAAACTCGATAATGATG
The DNA here is from genome assembly GCA_963082735.1 of Pocota personata. Classification (NCBI taxonomy): domain Eukaryota; kingdom Metazoa; phylum Arthropoda; class Insecta; order Diptera; family Syrphidae; genus Pocota; species Pocota personata. The sequence goes on from OY720431.1 coordinate 38,222,106, forward strand.
TTTAACTTACCTTAAATCTGTAGGCCTATGCCAAATGAATATAAACCAAATACATTTATTAATAGCGATAACGGTTTTCTTAAATATATTTCTTTTAATTCAATCATCAAAATATCCAAAGCAATATACTGCCCGCCCTCACAGAAATCTCCTTAAAATAGTCTTCCAGTTCCATTTCGAATACTCCACCATCATTAAAAAACCAAATCATTTTCTAATAGAAAAATCTCCATTACGATTCTCAAACGACATTTTTAACTTCTCTCTGGCATTTTAATAATAAAAATCTCCTTTCGTCGTTTTAGGATCACCCACAGGGCATTTTAATTTCAACACTGCGACATCACAGCAACGTTCTTCAATGAAATATGAGTCCAATGCACTGTTGACAGCACCCCCGCCGGTTGCTGTGAAGTTCTCTAGATATGGGTGGCAGACAGGAAATACCTTCAGAAATCAATACTTCCCTCTTCATCTGGCAGAAAGAAAATTGACATTTTGACAGGTTCTATACATTGGAAGGATTCGTTATGTTTGGTTTCTTTGGATATGTGTAGGTAGTTAGAGGCATTCGAATGGGAATATGTAATTAATTTAAAAAAAAAAATCAAATAGGAAAAATACTTAAATATATATTATACATTGGGAAATGTATGCAATTAAAAAAAAAAAAAAAACTTAGTATTTCGTATTTTGTTTTTTTTATTAGGTGCGCAACTAAGTTCTCGCTGTTTGTCAATAGATGGCTCCAGCAGTAAGTGCTGGTCGATTTTGACATATCCAAAACGTCATGAACCGAGCTTAGACATATGGTAAACAAACTGTTTTGACACATTAGTGATTTTGTTTTGGCGTCATATACTTTTGGTTGTGTGAAAATGTCTGATTTTGTACCAAATAATCGTCATTTGCGGGAAAAGTTGATTTTTTTCTTTCTTTCGAAGAAATCCGCGGCTGAAGTACATCGAGAGCTTCAAAAAGTTTACGGAGATGCTGCTCTAAGTGAAACAATGTGCCGTGATTGGTTCCGTCGCTTCAAAGACGGTGATTTCGATGGTGACGGCCAAAATCCTTCGAAGACGCTGAATTGGAGGCATTGCTCAATGAGGATCCGTGCTAAACGCAAGAACAGCTTGCTTCAGCATTTGGAGTTACCCGTCAAGCCATTTCCAAGCGATTGCTTGCGTTTGGAATGATTCAAAAAGAAGGAACTTGGGTTCCTTATGATTTGAAGCCAAGGGACGTTGAGCGTCGTTTTTTCGCCTGTGAACAACTGCTCCAGCGGCAAAAAAGGAAGGGTTTTCTTCATCGCATCATGACGGGTGATAAAAAATGGATTCATTACAGCAACCCAAAGAAAAGAAAGTCATGGGGACTGTCCAGTCATGCTTCTACATCGTCCGCTAGGCCGAATATTCACGCTGCGAAGATTATGCTGTGTATTTGGTGGGACCAGGTCGGTGTCATTTATTATAAACTGTTGAAACCCAACGAAACCATCACTGGGGAACGGTATCGACTTCAATTGATGCGATTGAGCCGAGCACTGCGCGAAAAATGGCCACAATACGAGCAGAGGCAGGAAAAAGTGATTCTACAGCATAACAACGCTCGGACTCACGTTGCCAAACCCGTTAAAACCTACCTGGAAACGCTCAAATGGGAAGTCCTAGCCCACCCGCCATATTCCCCAGATATTGCGCCATCGATGGCACATGGTCTAGCTGATCAGCAGTTCCGCTCATATGAAGACAACAAAAAATGGCTTGATTCGTGGATAGCCTCAAAAGATGAACATTTTTACCGTAACGGTATTCGAGCTCTGCCAGAAAGATGGGAAATAGTTGTAGCTAGCGATGGGCAATACATTTGTAACCATTTTTTCACAATAAAGTTGCATTTTCTTAAAAAAAAAAACAGCGAAAACTTAGTTGCGCACCTAATATTATACTAACAGTCAGCGACTCGAAATACCGCTGCATGCAAATTCCGATACGAATTACCGAACCATGAATGCAAAGCTGTATGCTGGACATGAACGTATCGGCTTCGCATTCCCTTCTTTAGTAATAAGAATGACCCATGTATGAATCAAACTTGAAAAATATCTTCCTTTAAGCTGTGACTTCAACTTCAATATAGCGTAAGGCATCCGAAAATACGAAATCATTTGGTCTGAGATCAATAACCGTAGAAAAGTTCATTCAGCTGTTAGAAGTTAAAACAAATGTCTTAAAAAAAGCCAACCATACGCCTAGTTCAACGATCATCATGTGAATCTTGGAATTAATTTTGCTACAGAAAACAATTTTCAAATTGGCGCCACTACGAGTATTTCTTCCGTTCACATGGTAAAATTCAATTAGGCGTTTCTACAAATGGCAAGGGTTATCCAAACATGTGTCAAAGAAATCATAACGAAAAAAAAAAAATTAATTGATAAATAGACAACTAACTAAAAATGTTTTACAAGCTCTACACTACTCAATTGACAGGCGTAATCTAACGGATAATTGAATTCGCTGTCAACATCTTTTGACACAAAAATGACAGACAAGATTAAGATCCTACGAGCAATTAACAAATTCAACTATTGCTTCGCTTTAAATTATGTATATTCGACGCCACGTTTTCTCATAGATATTCGAATTTTCAGACAAAATTAGTCACCCAACGTCGCGACATACTGGTATAGCTATAGATACATAAATGTCTCTAATCTGATCTCAACGATCATGCACATGATCTTGATTGCCAAAGTGATTTATATTCGATCATTTACGCAATAACGTTTGTCGGTGTCATTAAAAGTGACAAAATAAAGAGAAATACTGTCACAAGCACAACAACGACGCTATAAGTTTTTTTTTTATCTAATTTTAGATTTTCATTCTTCACTTCTCTCGCTGGGAGATTATTACTCGTGCAACTATCTGCCACCCCCTCAGCAATGGGTGTGGGTGTTGAACCTTGACGAAGAACTGAATTTAGAAACAAAGGAAAAGGAAAATAAAAGCTTCCCTTACACGCCGCGCCCCGCTCCACTAATGCAATTGGCGAACCTCGAACCTTTAAAGGTCAAAACACGTAAAAAGGACTCAACTCATCCACCGCCCGGATAACACAGTCACGAGTTGCACCCTCAATGGGAATCTTTCCCTTCCACTATTAGCTTTCGCTTTTTTTGTTTTTTCCTCTCTTCCACTCATCCTTCTGTCGATTCATTCAACTTTATTGCAGAGAATGGAGAATTGGTGGTGAACCGCCCCCGCACCATTTTCCCAGTAACCAAGGCAAAACAAAAAGAGTTAGCTCACTGTTTACATGCAAATTAGCGTATGCTACCCCCTGAATTCGAAAAACCCGGCCAGAAGTCGCCTGCGATTGTGCATTGGCACGGGGTGATATCGCCACGCTCTTTTCGGGGGATGATAGTTGAGAGCTGCGATTGCAATGATGATGACGATGGGGCTGCTAGTCAGCATTATGATGAAAGGAAAAGTCTTTAAGGGGTTGCCGGCGTTCCGTCGTCGAAAAAAACACTGACGCTCAATATGAGAGCAATCAGAGAGGGTGCCCAAAAAGGAGAGGAGAGACAAATAAACGCTTCACACGTGATCTATTTTTATACTCGTACCAGAGCAGGTGGTGGTGGTGGTTGTGTGGCCCTGCAAAAAGGATGGATGTAGGATTGGAAAATAAATAGACGGCGATTTGTACGAATTTGTTTTTTTTTTTTTTTGTTTTTATTCTTCGTTGACAGTCAGTCATACAAAGGCAAGGACAATTTTGTTCATGCTAGCATGACAGAGGTTTGTTTTTCCTATGAACTGACACGAAAATAACGATCAAACAAAGTTAAGAGATGATTTATAGTGAAAGGATTTTTTATTCTCTACTCACTGTTTGATTGCATTGAATCAGGATATAGCGTTTACATGTTTTTATTGAGCGGAAAAGTGCGCAGTGAATGACACTGGGTCATGAATTTTGTCGATTGTTTCGAATAAATTATGAACATTTACGAGTGAAATAGTGATGGGGTACGATTTATTTTGTTTCTCTGGCATGTTTTGTGGGAATAAATGGCACAGTAATGATAGCTAAAGCTAGCGTATTTATTACCTTTGGAAGATAGCTATTAAAGTGCTTTACGATTAATAGGGATATAAATCTTTCTGCAGAAAGAAGGCTGTTCGTTAACTTTGGCGACTGTACTTCCATCCTCAGTAGCAGCGAGGGTTCCGATCGTCTCTGTGGTGCTCTGTACTTCCGTATTAAAGTCAAATCCTACAAATGGTTGTAAAAAGAGAAGTTCCTTTATCAATCTTTAGCTGAACTTTTCGAGAAGATATCTGACACCGCCATTACAACTTAAGGGAACAGCAACACATGGAACAACAGCAACTGTCTTTGAGTGAAAGTATATTACCGTAAACCTTTGGAAACGTACCTCTAACAAATATATTCCATTTTCTGAAAAGGTCCTTCAGAATAGACTATTATTAAACTACAAAGATAATATCCACTACCGGAGAGGCAATACGAAAGAGCCCCCTGAAGGCAGCACAGGAGAAAAAAATCTCATGCCACTAAAATGAGATGAGAGGATATCGCAGAGCCAAATTGCAATTTCCTTCATACCTGTCCAATATCCGCTGCTTGCTCGGACCTATTTATTTGTTCATACATACTTATTGACAGTTCAACCATAATCAACATTGGGAAACATAAGCTAATGTCATAACTGTACGAAATACTTCCCTATGTTCTGTCAATTCCAACCGATGACCATAATACTTTTGCCTGCACACCTATCTATCAAATCAATCATTCTTTTGAAACATCATCTCATTTATTAAAATAAAAGGCATCTCTTTTATCGAAAAGGCACATATTTTTGCGGACACTTTCTATTAATATGTACACAAATTCTTAGTCCGATATTTTGTTTGGAAAATGTTCATAGCAAACATGACAACTATCAGATTTACATATGCAATCCAGACTGAAGGATGGTTTCGTATGACCTCTGCCGAAACAGTGCGAATACAAAGGATTTGTATTGCGTGACCATAATAACTTTTTGCTTCGATTCGTTAAATTTTCGTTCAATTTTGCTCACTTAAGAGCAAATCCATTCGTACAAAAATTTGACAGCTAAACAGCTGCGAATGGCTATAAACCACACAATTGCCTTTTTAGCCGTGAGGTAAGTACAATTAAAATTAATATAATTATCATTTCCAGAATAATTTATAATTTTAAAGTTATTTATAATTTTTAACATAGAAAATACTCAGAAAACAACACAAAAGCTCAAATGACAGGCAAAGCGATTTGACAGTTGCTTCCGAACATATACGCCTATTATGAGGTGCTTGAACAATTGACAGTACTGAAGGAAACTTAAAGTAGAATTATGGCATCAGCTTCCGATTGCTTCCGACTATTATAGTTCAGCCTTAAGACCGCTCTCTCTTGTGTTTGCAAAAGTGAACGAATATTCGAATCGACGCTGGGCTTATTACGTGTTGGATGATAAGAAGGGCTTTCAAACAATTCTTCCTTTAGTCAGATAAACGGCTTTGAAAACACAGTTTCTTGTAGTATTCACACATATTCGGCGCCGCATATACTATTGTTCCTTGCCGTACAAACAGATTTGCTTAACCATCGAATAGATTTTCAATAAATTTAATTTCTAAAAGCTCTTATCTATAGATTATTGACATTGGTTGGATAGTGGGTAGGATATTGATGACTTAGTGTCAAAAAGTTTAAAAAAAATACAACGCAATTTCAATTTTGATGTTTGTTCGATGAGGTTTGTTCTCTGGTGTATTTCAGGTGCGGGACAAGTGTGAACACTTTCATTTCGACACGGATATCCATGTATCCGAAAGCTCCATAAGCCAGACATGCATCTCAAATATTAAATTTTAATGAAAGCGTGAGAGCCGTTTTCGAGTGAATCTAAAGTAAAGTAATGTAAATTTTTGGGTCAGAATCAAAATTCCAATTTAACCTCGAATAGTGGTTCTTATAGGAAGTTTTAAGTAAATTCATCCATCCGTTAAGACTGCAGTCATACGTGCAGACAGGCCTATTTTTCGAGTTTCTCTACGTGAATCAGAAATGATCATAATTTCGAGTTCGGCAAATTTCATGAAACCAATGCCTACTTGTCTATAGGTATAAGTTATAATGGTTTGAAAGTCGCCTGCAATGGACTAGATCAGAAAATGAGGCTCACTTTGTTACAATGAATGCCATATCTGACAAGGAAATCTTGTTTACTGATCAATTATCAGTTTCTGGCCTGAAGCAGCTGAGCGCCATTAAGAAAATTCTGCACAGACAGTTGGGATTAATCCATCAATCAATCAATCTTCTCAAGGATGACTACTTCCCTGATCCTAATGAACTCCCTGTCATAGTTTTAAAAAAACTTATCCCCGCCGATTTCTGTTCCTTTCCAGCTCTTGGGGTTTTCCTTTTCTCTTGGGGTTTTCCCTGAACTGTGGAAAAATTCATACATACGTATCATCTCCTATCTATCATATAAGATGGGGCTGTAAAATCGACATTTCTAACTATAGACCCATTGCTAAACTTTCATGCATGCCAAGGCTCTTTGAAAGCACTGTGTATGATATGATGTTCTTCCATTGTAAATCAGTCTTGTCCTCTAAGCAACAAGGGTTCCTAAAGGGTATACCCACTACTATCAATCTTATTATATTTGTTTCTAACACATTATGTGCCCTAGAAAATGGTAAGGAAGTGGATGTGAATCTCTCCGCCGAGATTTAGAAGACTTTGACCCTTTTAGATTTTCAGTATTGAATCCAGTAAGTGCTACTTCAGGAGTTCCACAGGGTAGACAGCTAGAGCCCCTGATATTTACGTTGATCATCAATGATGTTGAGTTTGTCTTTATCGAAACTGGCAGATCTAAATAAATTCCCCATTTGGTGCCAACATAATTTTCTAGAGTTCAATGTGAATAAATGTGAAGCCATAACTAGCTCTCGTAAGTGTCTTCCCCAGCCAATTAGAAACTACTTCTTTGCAATGAACTTATTGCCTCAGTGACGTCTATTCGCAACCTGGGCATTTTCTGTGATAGAGAACTTAACTTCTGTGCCCATACTGACAAGATAATTAGCAAAGCTTGCTCTGCACTTGGCTTTGTTAAACGCTGGTCTAAAGAATTTTCAAACCCCTGTGTTACAAAAGCCCTCTACATGATCTTAGTAAGACATTTTCCTGAATATGCTAGCCAGGTTTGGTCCATTGTATCATGACGTTTACATTCAGATAATTGAAACTGTTCAGCGTAGATTCCTCGGTCACAAACTCGCTTCCTCTTTATGAGAACCGACTTAAATCGATAAATCTTTAGTCCTCAAAGTTACGTCACGACATTGCTGATATCCTCTTTGTTCATTAGTTGCTTACTCATAACATCAATTGCCCTCTATGGTCTATTCAGTCTTGCTCAACACCGTACTGACTATGACCAAAATGCTACGTAAAGTTAATAATTACTCCAACATTTCTGATATTAACAGCACCAAACTTACACAGAGAAACGGCCTACATAATCAGCTGAATCACTAACATATCATCCCTTAACATAGGTTTAAGTTGTCTTAACTTCAATAATTACTCGTATTTAGTTTTAGGTTTTACCATGCTTGTGCCAGGTTTAATTATTTAGTTTTAGCTGACCATTAGATTTAGTAAATTATTTAAATGATTATAGTTATGCTTGTATTAAGCTAAATAAATACAGATAGACGATGGTCGAGAGCTATGGGGTTACGGACTCCCAAAAAGTATACAATTCAAATGAAAATTTTAATTTCGGACAATTGAGATCCCGTAGAAAGTCGTTTAGGCTATGATCGACCATAAAAACGAAAAGACTGGTCTACACACAGAATGACAAACATTGAAAATAGAAAGATACACTTTTTTGTTCCTACTCTTCATTTTCTATACCAAAAATATAAAAATTGATCTAAAAATCGAAAAAAGTCCTTCTGAAATATTCGAATTGACCTACGAGTATGTGCGAGTATTAAGTAAGAATGGAAATTCTGAACGTGACAAATACAAGATGGCGCACAAGTCATCGCCCTATCGGAAGATGCTCTCATTTTTGCAAATGGCGTCTTATGTCATCGTGACTTTGACATTTGTGAAGTAAGCAGAAGCGAAATACACGTAGACAAACCATAGATTGCCTCCAATCTTATATACTCTTCAAGAACGCGGAATAATTGTGTCAACGTTCGTGACAAATAATCGGTCGGTGATTTTTGCTCAACGTGAATTTCGTCGTCGATTCCCTGGGCGTGTAGCATCAACTGGGCATACACTGTGGCATTTAGAAACTCGCTTCGAGGAGACTGTCTCAAATCGGAACGTGGTCGGTCCCGGAGCAGCCGTTCGGTCGAGAATATCGCTGCTGCTGTGACTGCAGATGTCCAAGAGGACCCTCAAACATCACCCAGAGGACAGACAACGCAATTGGGCATCAATGGGCGGTCTCTACAGCGAACTTTGATGAAAGACTTGAAGATGTACCCATACAAAGTGTAAAAGTGCATGCAGACCGCCAATCGCTTGTAAATTACAGCCAAACCCTCCTAAACCTTGGCCACGATGAGGACTTTCCACTGAAAATCATCATGGGCGAACAAGGCGCATTTCGTTAATTAGCAATATTCTCTTTTGGGGCACTTATAATCCATGTGTAATCCACAAAGACCCATTACATCCTCTCAAAGTCATTGTTTGGTGCGGCGTTTACGGAAGAAAGCTGATTGGCCTATAATTTACTGGTAAGCGCTACAGAACCATGTTCAACGACTTCTTGTTGTCGCAAATTGACGAATAGGGTTTGAAAAATATCTGTTTCCAGCAGGATGCAGGATGCAACCGCACACACAGCACGGGCGACAGCGGATATTCGGCAGCAAGCGTCTCTCGTTTTGGTGATTTACACTGGCCCTCAAGTTCCAGACATCTTTCCTTATGGTTTTTTTAAGTCACCGGTCTATATGAAGAAGCCACAGCCACCCTGGCTGCCATAAAGGAGAACATCCGACAAGAAGTGGAGAATTTATCTCCAGAAGTTTTGAGAAAAGCCATGGAAAATGCTGTGGAACAAGCCCGATTATGCATCAACTCTGGCGGCGGCCACTTGATCGATATTATCTTCGCGATCTAATGGAAACAAATTTATACGTCTAAGTAAACATAATCAACAAACAGGACCAATTCTTTATTATTTACAAACTAAGTTACTACGTTAGGGAATCGAGTGAAGACTTTTGCGCCACCTTTTGTACTTATGAGTACTTTTTACATAAATATCTAAATGTACAAAAAATTATTTAAAGGATACAATATTTATTCTCTAGAAACCTACAATCAAGTACAATTATGGAACAACTGTTTGCCGTGTTCAAAACTTATCTATCCTGAGTTGTGAATGTTTAAAATTGTTTGAACCCAGACAGGCAGGCATTTCAGTTGCCAACAAATCTAAACAAAAGTAACTAATTTCACCCAATTTATTTCCGTACACTCGTAAACAATCGAAACGAAAATAAATTAAATTTATTTCTGCTCAAAAATACCCCCGACAAACAAGACGAATTGATTTTATGAACCGTTTTACGATAGCCCACAATGAACATAAAATGTCGTCCTCTGTCCACATTGGCAAAGCAAATATCGAAATTAATTTGTGTGGACCGCAGCGGTATTGGAATTGAACAACATCGTCAATAATAAATCACGACCGTGATATTGAAAGTATTTTACGTATTCATACGGTAGCCGGCAATAGAGTCCTATTGCCTAACTAGACGAACTACGAGTATTGCTCAAGCCGGGTAGTGGCCGTCCGACACTAGCTCTGCTCTGAAAATTAATGACGGCTATTAAAGTGCAAAATGGCTAATTAAGTGTTTTTATTCTCTAAATTCATTTCATTGCGATTTCTAAAATTAAATTCACCACATTGTAGGAAGGGTTACTCGTACACCATTATATCAAATGAATGGCGCATCCAAGTTCCAAGAGATTTATTGAATTTAATTTTGAACGCAGTTGGACAAATTTCGAAATATCAATGAGTTGGCTGATAAGTGTGCTGAAGTACAATTGAAAATTATCAACCATTCATGAAGTTTTCTTTTTTTTTTTTTTGTTAGATTTATCAATCAGGTGCTTGACCTCTTAGTATGGCGTTGGCATCTATTTGTGGCTCGTTAGTTGGTAGGCCAATGCAGTCACCACAGTCCAAGCAGCAGCAGCTGTGCAGCACTTCTGAACGAGTATCTTTCAAATGAGTTTGAGTGTTAGGTGTGTGATGCAAGTTTTTGCTGAATGCTGGCTCAGCAGAATAAAAGTCTAATTTATTACAAATGTCATTGTGTCAGGCAACAGGTTAGAATTTCTGATTGGCAAAGAGCCTTCAGTAGCCATGTGGTCATGCGGGCAAGGCCATTAGAATTTTTGAATATTTTCTCAACTGATACGCAAGAAGTATGTGCAATGTAATGAATGCATGACCGGATTTTTTTTATACTCGTAGTTGATTCGGCTAAGTTCAGAATAAAATTTGCATTTAGATCAAAGCACATTTGTAGAGGATTACGATTAAGTTAGTCAATTCTATGTCAATGAAATCAAGTGTGGTTCGTTACCAATAGAGAAATAGAACAGATTGGCATTGGAGCTATATCTTATCGACAAGGTAAACCAAGGCAGTAGGTTAGATAAGATTAAGGAGCTGAGGAACGTTTGAGTTGCCTAGAAGATATAAACTAACACTGTGACCTTTAAAGATCGTTTGTGTTTTTCTGTGGCTGTTGCAGCTAAATACGAGTATGCCCCTGGATGAGATGAAGGGAGATGCGTAAAGCGCATTACTTAAAAATATAATAAAGACTAATTTAGTACTGATGAGAAGATGGAACCATGATGGATAGTAGTGCCGTAGTACGTGTTTCTAGGAGGAACTTTATAAATATATCTTCTTTATTTGGTGGATAAGAAGATAAATAATACATAATTGGCTGTGGAATGTGTGCAGAAACTAAAAAACATACTATGTAGATTGGGGATTTCTGCCTGGTAGTACAGGGCCAGAAATATTGAAATTAAATTGAAGTTAAGAACCTTCAAAGCAATGGAATGCCATTTTAAGGGGATTTGAGCTTGTTGGTGTATCTGAACAAAAAAAAAAAAGGACACACTTCGATCGCACGTACTTAAAATCAACAAGCGAAAAAATTTAAGTTCTCGTCAAAAAGTAAAAAAAAAAATTGTTTAATATATGCCCTAACATATGGTAGAATGCAAATGGCTTGACTTTAAAAAAAAAAATACTTTAAATAATTGTATACATCAAACGAATCTTGTTTAATAAATTTATGCTGCGAGTACGTTAGATATGGAATAGGCCAATGTATTGATTATGATACATGATTTCAACTGTAGAATGATACCGTTCATTCATTCATTCATTCAGAAGCGTGAAATATTTATAAAAAAACTAAGTACTCCGATTAGTGATGGCTCGTGACTTATTGGGTTGTCCGACATTTTGAAGGACTGCGTGTTTATCTCATATGAAGCACCGTTCTCGAGATATTTATATTCAACAAAAATGTACACTATTGACTCCGGGGTAAGGTCTAATATTTTGGAAAATTACGTACCCACAATTTTCAAAAATTTAAAAAACAATCAGGCATATATCCAGTATAGAATTTTAAAGCTAAAAATGTCCATCGTAATAATTCCTTTCGTACGAAGCTACCGAGGAATTCGAACTCAAATCCATTATTAGCTTCTAGGGTAAAGTCAGACGTTATAGAAGATTGTGTCATTATTATATAATATTCGACATCCACTTTTAAAACCTAAAATTTCGGTCGACATATTTGTTTGGTACGGTGCACTGTTATCGAGATATTCGCACTAAAAAACGATTTCCATCATAAGCTGCGGAACAACTTCAGATATTTGGAAAAATCGCTTACCTACTCAGTTCATTCAGCGAACTATTGAATGAAAGAAAAATGTAATCAATGAAAATAGTAATGAACGCAAATAGTAAAGAAAACTGAATAGCTACTGTTACAAATGTAAATAGGTCTCAAAAAATAAAGACAAAAGATATTAGATTAATTTTTTCCACAAATATTTATTAATTTATTTTGAACATAAAAAAATTAATTTTACTCAAAATGACCTCCATTTGCCCTTATACAGGCCTTGAGGCGAGTTGGCCATTCGTCAATCGCAGCACGCACGATTTCCATTGGAAAACTGTCGACTGCTCTCCTTAGATTAATTTTTAGCGATTCCAGGTTTGGATGCCTTTTAGTGCACACCATGCCCTCTAAAACGGACCATAGCTTGTAATCCAAATAATTAGGGTCCGGACTTGCTGATGGCCAGTCAATGCTTATGAAGCGAGGAACATTTTATGTGAGCCAAGTTTATGTGGTTTTTGCCTTATGGGCAGGAGCAGAGTCCTGTTGGAAGGTCCACGGCTTGTTTTGAAAGAAGAACTGATTGAGCGGTTTAACTACCCTTTCCAAAACAGTTTCCTGGTTTACTGCTGCTGAAGTTTTTACTCCCTTTTCACAAAAATGGACTTCTGTAACACCTTCATAAGATACTCCCCACCAAACCCTTTTTGTACTCTTGGCACAAGCTCAGCAGCTTCTTTAGATGACCGGGCATAAACTCTGACGTTTTGTTTATTAAAAATTTCCTCCACCGTAAAAATTTGTTCATCCGTAAAGAGAATTCGGCGGTATTCTGCACCAGCGTAATCAGTTAACAAGCTGTGCATCTCGAAAGGTGCTTACACGAGGGGCATTGTGGTTCCCCTTGGCTTATGTTACCGGATCTACCAGCGTGTGCTCCTTATGAATCTCGTGAAGTCCATCAGCGATGCATGTGCCAACTTACCCAGTTCTCCGAAGAGTCTATTTCCCATCTGGAGGAGGCAACGGTTGTGGAGATTTGGGCAGTAACAGAGCAAGTGGTGATCCTTTTCTGGCTAATTCATCTGCTATTTCATTCCATTCTATATCACTATATCTGAGAACCCTACAGAGAATGACCACGTGGATATTGCTAAGTTTGTATTGTCCTAGATTTTAATGTCTCACTGTCCAGTGCCTTGATTGCTGCCTGAGTGTCCACAAAAATTGTAATCCTAGATGGATTTATTTTCTTTGTTAGGATTGTCAACACTGCTATCAATGGAAAAGATTTCAGCTTAAACCCCCATCGTTTAACTCACCCCTAATAAAGTGGGCGTGGCGTTTTGGATTTTTTAAAACAGGTGAAAAAACTGTTCTTACAACTTTTTCTTAACAGAAAGTGGTCATGGCTCCCATGTTCACAGATTCTGAGGAGATATTCACAATAAGAATTAACCATCACCGTAAATAGCTTTGAAAAAGCAATACATGTTTTTTTTAAAGAAAACGCCCCCAAAGTAGGCGTGGTAGTATATGATATAGGGAAAGTCAACTTCTATATATTTTATTTAGACAATACTTTTCAGTTCCTAGCAAAAATCTTAAGAAAATCTATAATTTTCCACTTAAAAGTGGGCGATTCTTTTTACACTTGTATTGCTCCTAATACTAGAAACCTTATATAACCAATTTCATGTTCAAAAATGAAGACCTAAAAAGTAGCGACATACAGACGGACATGGCTAGATAGACATTATCACAAATATATATACATTTGGGGATTTATTTCTCTATGTTACAAACTATGTATGAAACCTAATATACCCTGGATAGGGTATAATGAACAAATTGTAATAACCAGATGAATGTTTGCATCACTAGTTTCCGCGGATATGTGAACTACCAAGAAACCACTTACTGAATTTTGACAATGTCTCTGTCTAAAAATTAAGTGAGAGTTGAAAAATCTTCAAAAAAAGGTCAAGCTCCTAATTTAAGAACTTCTTAGTGGATTTTGATGAAATCAGGTTTTTTTTTTTGAAGAACGTAGAACAGTATATAAAAATCATTCCAATCCAAAATTATCTCCAAAAAAACACTACAATTGGAATTTTTTCCAAAAATAGTTCATGGTGAACGGAAAACAATAAATAATAAGAAATAATTGTTTGGAAGCGGTGTTGGGACATAGTGTACCAAATGAAAAAAACTCCACCTCATCATATGACATATTCATATCAGCGCGAAAATTGGCGTTATTACGGGACACTTCTTGAAAGGCACGCCAAATGCCTTGGCCTCTTCTCTAATTACTTTTGTAGAAGTTGTAAAGGATGAGGAGACAACTCTCCATGTTCTTTGCACTTGTCCGGATCTCTCTGTTAGAAGAAGATTTCACTTGTGAGCTTAAGTCTACGACAGCCACGCTGAACTGGCTAAGGCATTTATTTATTTAGCTTAATTCAAGCAGAACTTAATAACTACACTAAAACTAGACTATTACTAAATACAACTTAAGACTAAGGCTAAGTACTTAAAAACTAAACTTAAAACTAAAACTAAAGTTATTAGGGCGGAGGAGTGGAAGTGGAGTTCTGGAGGGCATTTCTAAGTGCAAATCTGCTGCAGTGAAAATCAAAAGAGCTGTGAGCGCCGTTAGCCAAACGTAGCATTCTAGACATTGGCTCGTTACAACTATAATTGGTGCGATGAAAATTGAGACGGAAGATGGGTACAGACCTCAGGAGGCATACAGACCTCAGAGTATGTCAGCAATTTCTCGACGTATTTCAAGTGGCTGTACATTAATTAATTTCAAACGATTCTCATAGGAGGGTAAGTAATGCCTTTCAGACCAAGGAAGACCGCGAAGAGCAAAACGGATGAACCTGCGTTGAACAGCCTCTATTCGAAGGGAATGGGTATCATGATAGGGGGACCATACTTGGCTAGCATATTCGAGGATTGGCCGAACAAATGTGAAGTAGAGAGATTTCGTGACGTAGGGGTTCGAGAATTATTTAGACCAGCGTTTTACGAAACCGAGTGCAGAGTTGGCTCTGCTAATAATGTTATCAATATGGCAGAGGAAATTTAGTTCTCTGTCGCAGATAACATCCAAATCGCGTAATAAAGTTACAGAAGGGACGGGCTCGGCAGAGATGAAATATGATCTAGGGGCTGGAAGACGCTTTCGGGAATATGTAATAGCTTGACATTTGTTGACGTTGAGCTCAAGAAAATTTTTTTGACACCAGGTTGAAAAGTTGTTCAAGTCAGCTTAAAGTGGGCAAGAGTAGGCGGGGTTTAATATGTGCCTGAAGATTTTCATGTCATCAGCGTAGATGGATAGATAAGAGTCTTTGATGATGAAGTCAAAGTCGTTAATTGACAAAATGAAAATCAGGGGACCAAGATGGCTACCTTGAGGGACCCCGGAAGTGGCTTTAATGGGGTCGGATACAGCCGATCTAAATAGTATTTTGTATTGGCGTTCCTCAAGGTAGGATTTAATCCACCCAATGAAACTCAGTTGGAAGCCAAGGGATTTGAGTTTAAAAAGAATGATTGTGTGCGAGATTTTGTCGAAGGCCTTACTAAAATCTGTGGCAATTACATCAACTTCTTTGCCATCCTCTAATGCACACAGAGTCGTAGATACAAATTCCGTTAAATTAGTAGTTGTTGACCTTCCCTTAAGAAATCCGTGCTGGTTAGCGGAAAAGATAGACTTACAATGGAAGAACATTATATCGTAAATAATGCTTTCAAAGAGCTTAGGAACGCAGGAGAGTTTAGCAATGGGCCGGTAGTTGGAGATTTCATTCTTGGGACCCTTTTTGTGAAAGGGAATTATGTAAGAGCTCTTCCAAAGCTTGGGGAAGACTCCTTGTGCGATAGATATCTGGAAGAGAGCCGTGAGGGGTTGGGCCAGATGGTTCAAGCAATTTTTCAGTACTATTGAAGGGATACCATCAGGACCAGGAGAGTATTCGTTCTTGAGTTTTTTTTATTTTTTCTTTCACGTGTTCCACGGTTATGTCAACGGAGACTAACGAGGTTTGGGCACAGCTTTTCATGTACGAGAAGTATTCAAGATCAACTTCAAGCCCATGGTTGCTAAATGATTGGCTGAAAAAGTGGGCAAATAAATTTGCGATTATCTTAGGATCACCGGAGGAAGTGTTAGACAATTTTAAAGTAGCTGGATAGTTGTCAGATTTTCTTTTTGTGTTGATGATTTGGAAAAATCGTTTCGGATCGGAGATCATGGTATGCTGGATTTGGTCTAAGTATTCGAGATATAGAGATTCACAGAGTTCGGAAAAGTGGGTATATGCGTGGAGGTAATTGGAAAAGTCAGAGTGCGAACGAGATTTAAGGTACGTGTGCCAAAGTTTATTTCTTCTATTGCGAAGCAAGCGCAATTCTTTGGTGAACCAGGGTGGGGACGACGAGGATTTCTTCTGGAGCACGAATGGGACGGATTGTGTGAAACAGTTGAAGATTTCGGCGTAGAACAAAGCGAGAGCACCGTCGATAGTAATTCTAGGATTTTCAAAAATAACATTGAAATTAACGTTACTCAAAAGGTTATTCAGTTTTATGAAGTCTGCTTTACGAAAATTAAAACTGTATGAGTTTTCAGAGTGTACAGTTTTATTACCGTTGTTGTAAAAAAATGTGAGAGATAGAGGTGGGTGGTAGCGGTCTAATTTGGAGAGAAGGTGGTTGCTCGCTGATACGACGCAGTTGTCGGCATCGTCGAGATCAATGGCATTAAAGAGTTCTTCTTGCAGGGACTTGTTATTAGGCGGCTGTTTGTCGCAGGAGATTAAGTCTAGTTTGCTAGAAGTGAACTTCAATTCTTCTCCGATATCGATGACAGCTAGCCTGGTCGAAGCCGATTCGTCTCTCAGAGATCTAAGGCAAAGTTCGATCTCTTCTACGCGTTTCATGTGAACCGCCATATTAGAAGCCAAAGATTCGATTTTAACTGACTGGTTTGACAGGGACTCACTCATTAATTGCACGTTTGCATGAATTGAATTGCATAGGGATAGCTTAAGTTCGTCGATTTGGGTAACTAGGATGGAGAGAGGGCCGGTGACCTTGGCAAATTCTGCGTTAAGGTGGGATTTAGTGAGCGCGTCGCGGGATTTTTTAGAGGTCGATTCGTTGAGCTCCGTAAGTTGCATGTCAATATTTTTGAACTTAGACTTGTTCAGTTCACTAGCACATTCTATAACATTATTAAGGTCGTCAACACACTTAATGACTTCATCAAACTTCGCCAGTTGCTGGAGCATTTTCTTGGATGAAAGCTTAATTTGGTTGAAAAGCGAGTTTGTCGAATCACTGTTGCACTTAATAGCGAGCATGATGTGAGAGAGGGAAATTTCTTTGCACTCATCGCGAAAGAAAAGATAGTTGTTTGAAAATTCTTTTATATAGGTAACTGATCTTTTGCTGATGCCGGTGCAAATGGGATGGAACGATTTCCCACAGAGGCCACTACAAGACACCAATTCAGCGTTGTTGCTTTCGGCACAATTTCCGTTACCACATTGCTTTTCCATTGTTGTGATAGGTCAGTTTAAAACTTGCACAGACGAGCACTTTGAGTAAATACACTAAGAGGTCGACGAACAACGACGGCAAATGCGAAAAACGCTGAGGCGGGCAAAATATAGACAAAAATAAACAGCGAGGTAAACGCACTAAGAGGTCGACGAACAACGACGGAAAATGCAAAAATTTCAAAGACGAGCACTTTAAACAGAAAAAAAACTGTGAGGGCAATTTCAGGGAATTATTATTATGCTGCGTTGAATCGGTATGTTGAAATTCACGAGACGGGAGAGAAAGAAAAACACGTCCAAACAGGTTGACAGACAAAGTTATCTCGAATGTTAGGAGCCTCCATCGTTTCATTAGAGGCTTCAATTGGTTTTATGGTAGGTTGGGAGAAATCCCTTGATCCTGTCGTATCACAATGAACCTACTCGGGTCTTGATATGTCTGTGCTTAGGGCGCAGGCAATCACTTGAACCTAACCTAACCATATCGAATGATAAAGACTTAAAGAATTCGATCATGCAAAGAAAATCTAAACTAATATGCACGTCCGACTTGACGCAAAACCGAAATTTGATCAATCCGTTGAGTGGTTATTGAATTACGCGTATCAGAATGATAATTCGAATATTGTTCAAACGTCTCTTAATATTTTACCTCCTCTCCGTCATATTTTGATAATCTTCAAATGAGTGTACAAGTGAGTGAGTTACAAGCCCAGTTTCATCAAAATCGGTTCAAATAGAAAAGTTTATATAAAAATGTTCCTTTTTTTGACGAATTTTATTTTTAACAACAAATTTCATTATTTCACTTTTTCGTCATACAATGTTTAGCTGAAGTAGCATACAAAGTCATCCTTGATTTTGGTTTTGGCATACTTTTTTTCCATTCACTATAACTCGTGCGAAAATGCACTGATTTCAATGGTACCCTTTATGTACTTTGAAATCTGGATTACACACTTTTCCTCAAATATGCACGCATTTGGTACATATACGTATATTACCTAAGCAGTGACTTTATAGTAAATTCTATCGAAATTTTGCATATCAGACATTAACGAATTTGGGACAAATATTTGCCACAACCTTGTAGGTTCGTCTAGCTTGAGAAGTTACAAACAAAAAAAATTGTTTCAAATACTTCAAGGACTGGATTTAATTTGTTGAGACATACACCGTATTCGTACAGGTAGTTTTGAAAAATAAAATTTTCGAAATGCTAAAATGCGTTCGCATGCTCGTACGAGAAAGGTAATTGAGACGAATTTTATTCTGTAAAAATGAGAGCAACTGTCAAAAAATCCGAACAAATCCTCTTCTGTTTTTATACAAGTACATAATTCGTTATGCTGTATAAAAATTGAGACCTGAAGAAACATTGCAGAGAATGTGCCCTAGCACAACCGAGGGTTGTACTATTAATTTCGACATTTTAAAGTAAATTTTTAGCAAATCTGGAATTTTCAATTCCCAAAAATGTAAAGAGTTTTTCAATAGGGACATAACGATTTTGTATTTTAATACAATCGCATTCTTAAACTTTTTTTATGATCTGTTAATGTCGAAACGTCAGTCAAGGTTTATGTTTTTACCATGGTGAAGTTTATGAACGAGCAACATTTGGAAATTATTAAAAATTACTACCAACATTATGAGTCGGTAGTCGCAACTTTAAGAGCGATTACTCCAATTTGCAGTCGTAATAATCGTCCCACCAGACAGGCTGTGCGTGCTATAGTGAATAAATTCGAGTCAACATATTCACTATTGAATGTTCCTGTACCAATGAGACAACGCACCGGTCGAAGTACCGAAAATTTAGCTGCCGTGCTTCAGTTCAAAATGAGCCAAATCAGTCGATTCACAGGAATTGAAAATATGTCAGTCGAATTTTGCGTAAAGATCTTGGCTTACAGCCTTACAAGATCAAATTAACTTAAGACCTGAAACCTCTTGATCATTTGAAGCTCCAAAATTTCTCCGATTCAGCGATGAAGCTCATTTTTGGCTTAATGGCTTTGTCAATAAGCAGAATATGCATTATTGAATAGCAACAAACTTAAACTCCATTGCATCCACAAAAAGTGATCGTCTGGTGTGGATTTCATGCCGCAGGTGTGATTGAACCGTATTTTTTCGTCGATGAAAATGATCGCCATCGCGCCATGTTGGAAGACTATTTTTAGCCAGAATTGGATGGACTTGACATCAGTGATGTGTGGTTCCAACAAGATGGTATCACACAGCTGATCAAACAATTGATCGATTGAAGGGGATGTTCGGTAATCGTGTAATCTCGAGAAATGGTCCGGTGGAATGGCTAGATCTCTCATGCGATTTAACGCCGATGGATTTATTTTTATGTGGTTACGTTAAGTCGTTGGTTTATGCCAACAAGTCAATGACGATAGAGGAGCTCAGGAACAATATCGAACGCGAAATTGCCAACGTTCCAGCCAATATTTGTGCAAGAGTGGTGGAAGTTTGGCTCCAAAAAATCGATCGCTGCAAACGTGCTCGCGGTGGTCATATGAACGAGATCGAATTCCATACTTAAATCTAACTATACCTGGAATAAATTTCAGCCCGATATCTCAATTATTCTGTGTTTTACTGAAATACGAAATCGTTATGTCCTCATTGAATAAAGGGTTTTTATGAGAAATTTCCGAATTGCGTGGATAAATTCGACAAAATTTTGCAATTTTCGTTTGTGCGAACAAAGTATAAGTTTGAAACTGTTTAGTCTCAACTTAAAACTTAATATAAGTAAATTATAGTACTTTGTACTGCATTTAAAATACCCAAAGGCGGTGCCACATTGACAACCAATAAAACGCTAAATTTTGTTATGTCATAAACAGCAAAAACATTCATTCCTTTTCCGTCAGAATACAGATCTGCAAAAGTCATAAACAAGTTATGGCCTTTCTGCTCCTCAAATTACATCAAATTGTCAACTATTTTCCAGGGTTATTTGTTGGCAATAAAAATGCAAAGTATCAAGAGAGAGAGAGAGAGCTGTCGTAAAAACTTTCTCAACCACCATAAGAAGCTGAGATTTGTTATTTTATTCTCCTCTTAGCTATTACAATAAATACCACTGATTTCAACAACAAAATTTTTCAAAAAATTTGAATAATTTATAGCTAGCTTCAAGAGGGTCACCTAAAAGACAACACTCTACACTCAAAAAATTATAAAAGCCCTTTAATCAACTGGAGGATATATCATAAAAATATCATCCACAACAATCCCTCAATTAAGCCACATATCGCCCAAGAGCCGTTCTGCCGCCCTGTTCACCACAAAATACAGATTTCAAAAACAATCCTTTTCAATCACGTTGACCAACCAACAAACTACCATAACGTAACACATAACACAGAAAGTTCTCCCCCCATTCCGAGGGTCACACAAAAAATTAATAAAACACAGTTATCACCATTCGTATGTACGTATATGGCGACGTTGAGCAGCGCAAAACAACTTTAAATTCATTTCCATTCACACACCCATCAAGGATACACACCCACAACCCCACACCCATTCGAACCCCACTCGACTAAACGAGTAAAGACTCCCCAAAGGATATGGATGTCGCCTAAAAGTCTCTCGCCTTTGGGGCATAAATGAGAAAAACAGAAAATATACAAAACAGTAGAAAGAAGGACGAAAAAGGACCAAGCAGGGTAGAGTAAAAAAAAAGGAATTTGATTGGCATTTCTTTATCCACGCAGATGTGAACACGTAACCATGCAGACACTAGGCTAGGCTGTTATTGTGTACTCCATAACTACCCCACCCACCGCCACCCAACCAAAACAAGGATCAATACTCTCTCCAGCATCCATAGGCAGAGGAGAGTGAAATTTCCACACAGGGATGGCTGACGCTGCGCGCAACCCGAAATTAGTATGGACGGGTGGAAAAAAAAGCAAAACAAACAGAAAAAATACTTTTTATACACAAAAAGGAAAGCAGGAAGAAAATGAAAACAACGCGCGAGAGAGCCGATACAACTCCGTTCCGAGAATCCTTCGACGCACGACGAGTAGGGAGCGAAAAAAAATATAGGTAAGCGGAGTAATTGAGCTTTACACGAGCTTTCTCCTCTACACTTTCGCCACCGTGTCGTCACTGTACCTAACTTCATACGAGTATGAGAGTTTTTTTTTCCTCGTGAGCAGGTTAGTAGATTTTGTTGTCCTTTTTATGGTGAAAATTCCTTACTAGAGCGGATGCCTATTTTTCGATTGGGGTAGGTGCGGCTAAATGGAAGAGTAAATGCGGCGACGGACTCTAGTGACTGTTCGGTGGCCGCGTTTATTGGCGAAATTGATTGTACATGTGATTTATTGATTTGTCATTGTCTGCACCCGTAACGTATTTTATTTGAAAAAAAAATCCCCGACAGATACTCGTATATTTACAAATAGTGATGATGACAAAAGTAAAGTACTTAATTTTGTTGCAAATTGCATTATGAGTTACACTTCACGATGATGGTGGCATTGGAAAGGCGTCTTTTGAAAAGATCTAGGGCTCGAGGGGTGGTTCTTAAGTAGGTAATTGATATCGATTTGGTGATTATTGACACTTTTAGTTTAGTTGAATTTTCTAGACAGCCATGTTCGAGGAAAAGCCGACAGCCAATCGATAAAAATGTGAAGCATAATGAGAGGTTCTCACCATAAGGTCGTTGCACGACGTAGTTCTTCGATTCTACAACTCAAGTGTCTCAGTTAAAAATTATACACTTTTGTGTTGACCTTCTTACGGGAAACTGGTGCAATTATGTAAAACTTAAATGGCACAGTTCCAATAAGCGGAGGAGAAACTTGAATGCGAGTACTTTTAGACGTCAAGAACTGGCAGCAAGTCCAGTGCACAGTTAGAATGTCGAAGAATCATGTAATGTGGTGACAGCACTCAACTTTGTCACGTTTTAATATTTTTAAACTCACGATTGAATACTAACTAGTTGTGACAGTACTTAATACATAACTTCCTTCTTTAAGTGCACTACATTGAGTATGCATCTAAATGCACATAAATTCATGACAAATTGTGTGTTTTTTTTTTGACAGCACGGACTCGTTTAACGTTTATTGTTTATGAGTCTTTCTTTCAAATATTAATGTTCGTGTTTAATGTTTAGGAACATAAACTGTTCCGGCAGTGAAAAGAAGCCGATCTTTTTATAGCATTAAGTTATAAATAAATAATAAATTATAGAACACATTCTGCGCTTTTTGGATTTTCAAAGGACTAAAAAAGGCCTCATAGAAGCAGCATTATCCAATAGTTGGCAAATTATATAGAAATAAAATGAACAACTGCAGATGTGTGTTTAAAATCGTTGAAATATTAGTTTTTTTTTTCTTTTTTAAAAAAAAAAAATCAGTTAAATATCGGAAAGAAAGTATTTTGACAATTTTACAAAACTTGGTGTGCCACAACCTTGCTTATTTTTCATATATTTTTCTTTAAAGTTTACACTTTAAGACAGAACGATCTTATAAAGTAGTGAAGATTACATTTAATAGAGGGTGGGTCAATAAGTCCCTGAAAATGAACACAAATTGTGTCGTCACCTTAAATTTACATTTTTTTTTGTCAAGAATCATCTTTCAAAAGAACGCACCCAAATTTTTAGACAGATCTGTCAAACAGTTTTGTTGTGGCAGCCATTTTATATACACGTCCACTAGCATTTTCGTTAAAATGGAAAAAAGCGAATTTCGAGTGCTCATTAAACACTATTTTTTGAGAGAAAAAATTATCACGCAAACCAAACAAAAGCTTGACAAATGTTATGGGGACTCTTCATCATCGATTGGAACCATTCACCACTGGTTTACTCAATTTCGGTGCGGTCGTTCAAGCACAAGTGACGCCGAACGTTCTGGTCGCCCAACTGAGGTCACCATACCAGAAATGGTCGACAAAATCCGTGGTTTGTGGATGAAACCTGGATTCACCACAACACACCAGAAATCAAGGAACAGTCAAAACAATGGATTTCTTCTGGTGAATCGAAGCCGTAGAAGGCCAAGGTGGGTTTGTCAGCAAACAAGGTTATGGCGACAGTTTTTTGGGATGCGGGCGGTGTTATTCACATCGATTACCTTGAAAAGGGTAAAACGATTACTGGCGCATATTACGCAGAGCTGCTGGATCGATTTCAAGCCGATTTTAAGCATAAACGACCGCATTTGGCGAAGAAAAAAAATTTTTTTCACCAGGACAACGCACCGGAGCACAAGTCCGCAGTCGCAATGGCAAAATTGCATGAATTAGGCTACGAACTCCTCCCTCATCCAGCACATTCCCCAAATTTTCATTTCATTTTTCAGGGACTTATTGATCCACCCTCGTACACAGCTACAGAATAAACGCATTTCTTAAAACTTAATCATACATCTCCATTATATGTCCAGAAAAAAAAATTAAGCGAACAGTGAATATGGCTAAGAAAAATTAGTTGGAATTCTTAAGGAAAAAAGACTTAAGCTCGGTTCGAAAACGCTGAGTACCGCCTAACCTTTGAACATACCGCGGCAAGGAATTTCATAAGCAGATGGATTTTACGAAAAACTGGCGCTCAGACGTAAGACAAGAAAACCGTGGGATTATAAGTATAAGGGATCTGTTTGAGGCACCGAAACGCAGCTTGTTAAAAAGATAACTTGGGTGATTGGTTTGAATCACATTAGATAGCAGAATAAGAGATCGGTAACGAAGTAGGTGGTCAAGTGAAATGCTATAAAGTGATTTCGAGTAGTGGGAGATTCTATCAAAGCATTTCAGATTGTAAACATAGCGCTCAGTATTGTTAAATGCGACATTAAGTTTTCTTCTGCTATTAGCGTCACAGTTATCAAAATTTTCGCAACCATAAGTAAGGATGGGACTAACAAGTGTTTTTGCTAGCAACAAACGTGTTTTCAGGGGAGTACAATAATGTGACATCCACAGCTGACATAACATCCCATAAACTTTTCCATTGGAGCCATTGAGCATAATATCTGGAAAGTAGGAGAGATTCAATATATTTTTTGCTAATAACGACACATTTGGTTTTTAGAAAGAACCCTTTTTCCTCTGACCTAGTATTGATCGAGTTTGCGCAGTTTTCTATCTTACCAAGAGAGCAACTTTGATATAGTTGGACGTCAGCAGACATATATATAGATAGATGAGTACAATGATACTATTGAGGGAATTTCGTTCACATAAAGCGAGAAAAGAGCAGGTCCCAGAATCGAACCCTGTGGAGAAAACCGAACAAACGATGACCCACAGAGACAGCTTGTTTTCTATGCTGAAGATACGATGACATAAGGGCAACCGCTGAGTTAGAGAAACCAAACAACATTGATGGTTTGTTGCACAAATTATTGTGATCCACAGTGTCAAAGGTCTTCGAAAAATCCAGTAGCACTAAAAAGATCACTTTGTCACATATATTATATCACAACTTTGATTATCACCGTTATACAACTGTGGTGTTTCCTAAAGGCGGATTGCATTGAAGAGAGCAGGTTATTTGAACGAATGTGTGTATTAATTTGCCTTTGCAATACCCTCTCGAACATTTTAGACAAATAAGGTAATTTTTGCATTTTTCCATTGTTCATGTTAAATATTGTTTAGATAGTGATTTCGAATTTTTATGCGTACTTTTTGTGTTATGCGTACTTTTTACAAAAAGCTGGTACACAATCTGAGAGAATATGCCTATCATAACTCAAATAATTAATTTGATCGAAGACGTTTGAGTCGTTTTCGAGCAAATCGATTTTTTTTCCAAAATCGGGCGGTCGTGGTGTAGTGATAACGTCATTACTTGTTATACCATAGGTACACGATTCAATTCTGATGTCAAGCCTCATATATTTATTTCGTACGAAATAAATAAAAAAGTCAATCAATTGCGAAAGCTTATGTCAACTCTACTGCGAGGGCATAACACTGGCAATACGGAGGTCATATGGCTGTAAATGTAACTTGATCGTGATGATAACATCAGGAGAATGTCTTACTGTGAATCATAAGCAATGAAAATAATAGCAGAACCAAATGCTCCACAGTCATCTTGACACTACCCTTGGAGTTTACAGAAACTTAATACTTAATACCACTTGAGTTTCAAACCACTACACCAATCTTTCTTTCTTTCTTTCCCTCTCTACAAACGCTCGTGCCCTGAAATAATATTCCCTTTGGCATGCGTAAATTATAAAAAAATAAAAATAAAAATCGGCCTTAAGTAAAGTACCTTTTATTTTGGGGTTAAAATGAAAATTCCGTTTTTGCCTCGAATTATGATCCTAAAGAATATATACATCGGATACTCGGATTTTTTTCTCTTCGTAGTGATGCCAAGTTTCATCAAAATCTCGAGATTAAAAACCTTCAGGAAAGCAATAATCGAACATATTCGCAATTAAAAAGGCATTATAAGAGCTCTGTTAGTCAGTGCCATCTGCAAGAGTGGTGTCATCTTAGAATTTCTTCACAATTGCGAACAGAAAAAAAATGAATGGCGAGCTTCTTGAACCAACATACTGCGCCTAATCTGAAAACCATTGTATACATTTCATACATACTCCGAATCGGATACTCGGATTTAAGTGTATAGAGCTCAGTGAGAGCATTCAATATGGACTGTCATCCATTAGCCGGATATACCACGTCGGATACAGAATTTCTGGATTGTTCACATCCATCCAATGCCGTATATACAACTAACTTGTTGCTTGAAAATTCGTTCTCCTTTAATTTAAAAACCACCAAGAAGAAAACCACTAAAAATTGTATATCCAACTTCGCATATCCAATGCCTGATAAGTGTGAAGGACATCTCGGGCAATACCTCTAAATATATTTCGTTGATAAATTCGTTCTCGTCTTCAGGAGACTTTTTTACCTGCAGTAAAAATTGTTATTGTGCGACTTCAAAAAATGCGTAAGATTACTCGACGCTAATAATAAATATAATGTTCTATCTTGATGACTCCAAACCTTCCTTTTACCTGGGAACAGAGCAGGATAAGAAAACTCGATATTATGTAGCGTTGCGCAACCCACAAATTATAATATGAAGGACAAGTTTTCAACAACTAGAGCAGATATCATGATCGTAATGGAGAATTGGAATGCCATGATGGCTAATGCAAATACCATGCTCAATCATATAATACGAATCAACTTCATATATCTCTTCTACATCTGAATCACAAGATTATATACTTTTTATTCAAACCTCGAATTGCAGCTCCTTAATATGTAGAGGATTAACCTAGTATCGAATAGTTTTGAAGGACAACGGGTTGATGCAGGTCTTATGCCTGTTGATAATCAGTGATGTTGTTCTTGCAACGTGAATTACAATAAACAATAACAACTAACTGGTTTCGCCCATAGTTTGAAAGCCGAATTGGATGAAAGATTAATACTGCCAAGTCACTAGCCCTCAGTCATTCGCTGCTCAATTTATAAAGGCTGCGATATTTCCATTCCAATGTATATTCAAGCTTCAGAAATGTGTCCCAAATTATCCCGAAATTTAAAAGACCTTACGAAAATACCAGTATCTAATATTTAACGGGAGTGACTGCTATCAGGGAAGAGCTAAAAAAGAACAATTTTTAAAGTACCAAATTTAATTGTTATTTCTGTAATGATATTAAGTATAATTACCAGCAAACTGTATTGCAAACCGCAATACCTAATGTTAAGACTGTGGTTCATATTTCAATTTAAGCGGTTATATCGCAATCTTTCAGAGTAAAAGTGGCATCTCTAACTTTTTGCCAGGAGAGTAACTCTGGATTCTTATTATGTATTACGATAGGAGAGGCAGCATGGAAAACGATTTTCAGGTAACGATACCCACGACTCGTAATGCTTATTTCTAAGGAGAGCGGTCAAAATGTTGCTCGAAAAATGCTGATGAAAGATGCAAATCAGTGCTCTTTTGAATCGCACATCCCTTCACTTTTATTGGCACTTGTCATAGAGAATTATACAAATTAGCAATATCAAGAGGATTTTTTTTAAAATAATTTTCCTGAATTTATAAAATAAATAAAAATATTAACCAAATGTGAATGATTTCATTTGTGTTAAAAAAAAAAAAACAACCCTTATGTCCACTCACACAATACATGAGAAGATGTGGTATAACACAATTTTTGACACTTACGATCTCCAGGCAACGAGAATCGTCGATCTTTAAGTCAAGTTTAAAACTTTTTTTTTTTCATAGATTGGTACTACTCATTGAGTGCTACAATTGATTCTATAAAAAGCATACAAAAAACCTACAATCTGTCTGGAACGATGTGTAGGATACACATTTTCTCCATTATTTAACAAAACAAATTATTATGAGCTAGCCAACTATCTTCAGGGTTTTCTAATGCCTATCAGCTATATTGATGAACAACAAATGTTCATAGGATAACAACAAATAAATTTAAAATGCACGTAAGAAAACTCTTCATGTGATCTCCCTCTAAATTTATATTTAGTATCGGCTTTTGTGATAGTATCAGCTCTAGAAAATATTTTTGGTGACAATTGGTAATGGTCATGACTAATAAAGAGTGTCCCAAAATACACGCAAGTTTTAAATTTTGCGCCATTTTTGCGGTAAAGTGCTGCCAAGAAAAAGAAAAAGACAGCGTGACAGCTGACAGTTCAGGGTTACTAAAAATGGTGTGCTACATGAAAGAACAACGCATTTTTATTGTTCAGCAATATTTTTGAAAATAATGAAGATTTGGCAGCTACAGTTCACAAGTTTCGTACAAAATTGGTTGGAATAATAATTTAACTGTGAAGAAATTAATTCAAAAATTCAGGGAAACTGGATCAATTAGTGATCTTAGACACTCTCACCATCCATCAACAAATCGTTCGAGTGTTGTTGAATTGAACATTTCGAGCTTTACTGCAGCATATTCTCACGAAAGAATTGCATCTTCATGCATACAAAGTGTAATTGACTCAAGAACTGAAGCCTACTGACCACGCATTCAGTTCGTTGAATGGATTATGGAACAATAACAAGTGGATGCGAATTTTTCAAACAAAATCATTATCAGCGATGAGGCACATTTTCATCTAGATGGCTTTGTTAATTGTCAAAATTGTCGAATTTGGGGTTCAGAAAATGCACGAGTGATTGTTGAGAAACAAATGCATCCGCAACTGTCACTGTTTGGTGTGGATTTTGGGCTGGAGGCATCATCGGACCGTTCTTCTTTGAAAATGTGGCTGGTCAGGCAAGAACAGTTAATGGTGCTCACTATCGCGACATGATAATCCAGTTTTTTGTGCTTAAATTGCAAGATATGGATGTGGACGACATGTGGTTTCAACAAGACGGTGCCACGTATCATACAGCCCGAGAAACAATTAAATTACTGCATGAGTCATTTTCTGGTCGTGAAATTTCCCGTTTTGGTGATCAGAATTAGCTGCACAGATCAGGCGTTTTAACGCCGTTGGACTTTTTTCTTTGGGGTATTTTGAAGTCTAAGCTTTAAGCCAGTAAGCCTACGACCATCCACACCTTGAAGGAGCAAATTGAGCGCTCTATCAATGAAATTCAGCTACATTTATGCAAATAGGGCCTTCGACGTTAAATTGCAGTTCCGCGGAGGCCAAGTAACATTATCCAAATGGCTGATTACACGATTATTAAACTTAGCACATCATTTCCTCAGTTCCTAACCAAACAAAGTCAGTTATCGTAACACTGTAGCGCTCTCTGTTGACCGTAACGTTATTCCCATATTTATCTTCGAAGTAAAACAATCACACACTGAGGATGCACTCGCTTCTCTAAGACTACGTTTGGATTTTCCGAATTCCAAATACATCAGTTTTGCTTGTTTACTCGTACATAGCTGCTGAGATGATAATATACCTCATCCGAAAAAATTATTTTTTTTACCAAAATCGACGTCAGTTTTAAGCTGCTATATAGCACAAACAGAAAAGCGATAACGAAGCGGGTGGTAATTTTACTTCAATTTCTGTGTCAATTGGACCTTGTAAGGGAATTTATGTATAATTCTCCTCAGGCTAATATTCAGTTGCTGAGATCTGTGGCGAGTTGAGATTCTCGGGTTTAGGCGTACACTTTCGGCAACAGCAGCAACATTCCCGGCTAAACGCACAGGATGAATGCGAGAATAACTTGTGTTAGGTGGGTCAATAAGTCCCTGAAAGTTAACACAAATTGTGTCGTCACCTTAAATTTAATTTTTTTTTTGTCAAAAATCATCTTTCAAAAGAACGCATCCAAATTTTCAGACAGATCTGTCAAATAGTTTTGTTGTGGCAACCATTTTGTATAGAGGCCTACCAGCATTTTCGTTAAAATGGAAAAAAGTGAATTTCGAGTGCTCATTAAACACAATTTTTTGCGAGAAAAAACTATCACGCAAACCAAACAAAAGCTTGACAAATATTATGGGGACTCATCATCGATTGGAACCATTCACCACTGGTTTACTCAATTTCGGTGCGGTTGTTCAACGCCGTACGTTCTGGTCGCCCAATTGAGGTCACCACACCAGAAATGGTCGACAAAATTCATGGTTTGATAATGCACGATCGGCGAGTGAAAGTGCGCGAGCTTGAAGAGGCCACAGGCTTATCACATGGCTCAGTGATTTCGATTTTACATAAATATGTGGACATGAAAAAGTTTTCCGCAAGATGGGTGCCGCGTTTGCTCACAATCGACAACAAACGCATTCGTTTGACAACTTCAAAGGTGTGTTTGGCGATGTTCCAGAAAAATTCGAGCAAGTTTTTGCGCCGTTTCGTAACCGTGGATGAAACCTGGATTCACCACAACACACCAGAAACCAAGGAACAGTCAAAACAATGGCCTTCTCCTGGTGAATCGAAGCCGAAGAAGGCCAAGGCGGGTTTGTCAGCAAACAAGTTCATGGCGACAGTTTTTCACATCGATTACCTTGAAAAGGTGAGCTGCTGGATCGATTTCAAGGCGATTTGAAGCAAAAACGGCCGCATTTGGCGAAGAAAAAAGTTCTTTTTCACCAGGACAACGCACCGGCGCACAAGTCCGCAGTCGCAATGGTAAAATTGCATGAGTTAGGCTACGAACTCCTAAGAGATTTGAGTCGAATGAAGAAATCATCGGTGAAACAAACGCTTATTTTGAGGGGCTCGAGAAATCCTATTATTTGGAGGGCATCAAAAAATTGAAGAAACGTTGGATGAAGTGTAAAGAGCTAAAAGGAGACTATGTTGAAAAATAAATTATTTAATTTTTCAGGGACTTATTGACCAACCCTCGTATCAATTAGCATTCTAATCTCACGAACTTTCTTCACAAACTTGCATACAGCAGGCACGGTTGGTGCATTATTTTCAAAATTCGCACTGTTTCGGCAACTCAGCACTCACTTTTGAAATAAGTTTTCAATATTTTCCAACGTTGCTCAAACGTAAGTCGATTCATTCCGTACCGCGGAGATATGATACTCTGTTTCTGTTAATTTGTTGAGCGCGAAAGATCTGTCTGTGTCAACATAACATGTAATTTAAAAATCTGTTATTATTACCATTGAAAACAATGGCTTTCGCTGTAATCCAACAATGGAGACATCCTCTTGTCACAGCCACGTACTGCGTGGATAAAGATACTTCTATTTAGCACTATCTTAGCACTATAAGCATTTCCAACACTGTTAGCGAGTGCTAGTGGCTTGTAGTACAAAACAACAAAAGTCACTTTTATTATTAGAAACCGAGAAGCTAAGTAGTGAAAACAGGAAGGTTACAAGGAACTAAGATTAAGACGTTCAAGAATCTGTCCACAAAGCAATAACACGCCATCGCTATGTACATATAAATTGGGGAATCCATTGAATATTTTTTTGTTTAAATTATAATGGAAGACAAATCAAGAACTCTGTATTAAAAACGGATACTGCAAGTCCTTTTGCTGTTCCCTTTTTTTCCAATTATGTTTCTATTTTATATATTTTGTGTGCGGAAGACTCGAACTTCTTTAAACATCGTAAAAGTGTACCTACTTACAGTAAATTGAAATAAACGTCCAATGTTTTCTGTTCTTTAAATGAAAAATTTAAAAAAGCTTAACGACGAGAATATACTTCCGGTAGTTCACACTTTCACAGTATATTTAATTATAAGATAAATGAGAGACAAAGAATATATCTACATATATGTATCTTATGAAAAACTGTTGAGACGGAAAAAAAATAAAAAATCTCTGGTATTTATAAAAAAAAAATATTAAATTAAAAAAAACAATTTAAAATTCTATTTATAATATTTTATGTTGATGTTTTTTTCGCAGACGTTTAATAAATAAATACATATTTTACATTAGGTGCTCTAGCACTAAGTGTATGTAGACAGATTTTAAGGATTAAAAACACGCGATGTGTGGTACACCTATACAATGTATTATGTTACGTATACGCCAGAGAGACTAACATTTTGTATTATGGCAACACTAAAGCAATTTAAATACCCTCGATGGACAAAACACTTTACATGTTGATAGCTTTACATAGATTTCGTTTTTGACTCCCTCAATCACTCAAAGTTTCACACGAAAAATTGATTTTTTTCTTCCTTCTTCGATTTATAACCACATACCCGAACCATAATTTGAAAGGTAAACGGAAAACCCCATATAAGTAGAGGCCATAAAATTTAGGTTTTACCTTTATTTTGAAGGTGTATCCTTGAATCGATCACACACTCGTCACACAGTCACATAATATAGAGCAAACACAATGGTGTAATTATAGTCCTGCTCTCTGGGTAAAAAGAGGAGCCTAAAATTAGGTATCTTAATTTGATTCAATTTTACGAAACCACCCTTCAGTCGTTTTCACCACCACCCACTTCCCACACACCCCTTTTGTAACTATTTCAGAACGAGAACCTCCCGATTTGAGAAAAGTACACAACAGAGAAAAAGACCATAAACAACATGTCAAAATGGAATAAACAGGATAAATACATAAATACGAGTACACACTCTCGACCGTATCGCGCTGGACAGCGTCTGTAAGTCACGTTTTGATAATAAAAGGATTTCAATTAGAGGCCCAGTACTGCAGTTGATCTCTTACTTTTTTTTTGGGGGGAAATAAAATAAAATCCTTGCTAATTGAATCCGAATGACCGAGGATAACGTCGAAAGGGGACACAAAGTTAGAGAAAGAGATTAAAATATCCTTTTTTCCTTTTGCTAAATATATTGGAGTACAGTTCTTTTCTAAGGAGGTATATCCTTTTTTTGGTATCACAATTGTTGTTGCTTTAATGTTTTCATTTAAAAGCCCCTCTACCAAAGAAAAAAAAAAAAAATCCGGGACGCGATGATAATAGAAAACTTGAGAGAATGTATGGGTATTGTGAAAAGTATTCCCCAAGGATGTCGAGTGAAATTTCTGTCAAAATTTGATTTTGTTTACCACCCTCTACCAACTCCGGTAGTAGCTCCATCTATCGATTGACATTTAAAATTAAAAAAAAAAATGTATTTGTAAATTTAAAACTTTTTTCTTGTCCACCTACTTTTGGTTTTTTTTTTTTTTTTCTGGCTCCTTGATGGTTGTCTGAGTATGTGTACCAAAGATGTAAAGAAGAACACAGTGAACAAAAAAAATAAGGAGAATCCAACCACAATGAAGAAACTGATAAACTAAAGATATACACACATAAAATAAGGACGAGATTTTCTTTGCTTTTTTCAGGGGGTAGCCGTTTTCGAAATTTTCTTTATGCAAACTTTTTCGGGTTTTCCGTTCGAAAATTTTCGATTCCGTTTACATTTTTGTAATGATTTTCATTTTAAATTTAACTTTAACACTTTTCTCCGTGGTTTTTAGTTTAGTATTTGCCTGGAAAATGTCCTTGTTTTGTAGAAAAAGCAAAATGTCGACACATCCGTTTCGGGTATTTTCAAGTTTCTTTTGCAACAGTTCCGTTTAAAATCTCGACATCAACTGAGAGATTGGTCGGTTCGGTGGAAATTTTCTTTTGGGGGTTGTTGGGTATTTTTTTTTTTTTTTTTTTTTTCGCTTAGGAAAATCTAGTGTAAAGCAAAAATGGAGCTTTTTCGTTTTTCTCTCCCAGATGAGTGGTAGAGAACGAAATGATGAAAACTATGGAAATAGTGAAAACACCCCGTGGAATGCTCTCGCACATGATTGCGCATGGTTTTCCACACAAAATTTTCCTCTCTTTTTTGATGTGTGTGAGAGAAAAAAGTGACAACAAAATTTGTTGGTGGTGAGAATTTTAGCACATGGAAAATGTTGTGTTATTTATCAATGAGATTTTATTTGACACTTTCGTTAAGTTGAGAGATCTTTGTTGTTCGTTAAGGGTTCGTTGAAAATTTGTAAAAGCTCGACTGGATTGGTCGTGTGGATAGTGTTGCCGTGGGGGGTCATATCAACCAGTCCACGGCAATATGTGGAGTATAGTTATTCGTTTGGTGGAGAGCGAAATGATGCCATTGAGGGAAATTTTCTACAAACAAGCCTCAAGGTGGAATTAAAAGTCAAGCTTAGATACAACTACGAATATTTATAGTGATTTAATTTCACTAGCTTGTACGAATAGAGTATCTACATCTAATTTATATACCGGAGCTGTAATCAGTTTCAGAATAAGAGTTCTAGCTATCGAAAAAGCATCGATTATAAACTGCTCGTCCAAGACTGGAGCGATATCTCAGTAAGTAAATGTGTTGGTCAAATCAGTCGCAGGCGTTTTTCTAGATATCGAAGGGGCATTTAACAATGTGAAAACTCAAAAAATTGTGGAGACACTCTCGATATACTGTAATAACCAAATAATAAACAATTGGCTAGAACACATGCTTACAAACCGCATTATCACAGCTTCACTGGGAGACGACACAAGAAGGGGAACAGTCCGTATGGGAACACCACAGGGGGGGATAATATCTCCTTTTCTGTGGGTGCTTTACCTTAAAAGCACTGGATGGAACCTGTGCGAAATGTGTAGCGTACGCAGATGACCTAGCCGTTCTGATAAGAGGTAAGCACCTGAACATCATAGGAGAGCTTATGCAAAACACCCTTCGAATCATAAAAGAATGGGCGGAGGAGAGTGGATTAGAAATAAATCCAAATGAAACGGAAATGGTTCTCTTTACAAAGAAAACCAAAACTAGTGACTTTCACATTCCACAACTCGGAGGAGTATCACTACAACCCCGCGACAGCATCAAGTATCTGGGCATTATATTGGACAGGAAACTGACCTGGAGGAAGAACCTGGAAGAAAGAGTCACCAAACCCAGGAGAGCATATTGGATATGCAGGAGGGCCATCGGGAAGTCATGAGGCTTGAAACCGAAACAGGTCCACTGGATATACGAATGCGTAATAAAACCCATCATCTTCTACGGTGTAGTTGTATGGTGGCCAGTGATGAGCAAAAAGTATGCAAGAAACTTGCTAACTAAGGTGCAGCGTATGGTCTGCCTGGGTATTACAGGAGCACAATCCTCAACACCAACCGCGGCCATGGAAGCGATACTTAACATTCTACCAGTGCACCTCGAAGTGAAGAAGATTGCCGGCATTTCAGCCTTACGGCTTAGAACTATCGGCCTTTTCACCGGTGGTGCAAATACGGGACATCGAAAAATCACCGAAATGATAAGAGTAATGACACCACTCATCGATTTCCCCAGTGATGTTGTTGGGAAATCGTACACGTTCTCCAACAACTTCGAAACAATTTTTCCCGCAGGAGAATATTGGACGTATGAAAGAACGACAAGAAACTCCAATGGGATATCGGTTTATACAGACGGCTCTAACATATCAGGGGAATCAGGGGCTGGCATCTTCAGTGCTAACCCATCGATTGAACTTGCTATTCACCTAGAATCATTTGTATCGGTGTTCCAAGCAGAAGTCTATGCAATTATGAAGGCAACCGAAATACTCGCAGAAGACAACAGCGAAGAAAGGCAAATTGATATCTGCTCGGTCAGCAAAGCAGCAATTAGCGCGATCACAAACCCCATGTCGAAATCACGACTAGTAAGGGAGTGAAAAACTAAATTGAACTTACTTGCCAGACGCAATAGAGTCCGTCTCACATGGGTACCGGGGCACGAGGGTGTACCGGGTAACGAAAAGGCAGACGAACTAGCAAGGAAAGGAGCAGGCAATACAGAACTGAACCCGGATAGTACAATAGGGGTCCATCTGACAACTATTAAAACAATAATCAATGATAAGATACGACGGGAGTTCAATAACTACTGGACGAATCTAGACACGTGCAAAGTGGCTAGATCTGTAATAACACAA
Organism: Pocota personata; assembly: GCA_963082735.1. Lineage (NCBI taxonomy): Eukaryota > Metazoa > Arthropoda > Insecta > Diptera > Syrphidae > Pocota > Pocota personata. The sequence continues at coordinate 38,258,112 of OY720431.1, forward strand.
CCAAGTAACAACACAGCAAAAAGAGCTCTTAACTCAAGCAGAACACAATTGAGATTGATGGTGGGACTTTTAACAGGGCACATCAATCTCAACAAACATTCGTTCAGACTCGGGATAGCTGATACAGCAATCTGTGCCAACTGTGAAGAGGAGGAGGAAGATATAGAACACTTCCTCTGTCACTGCCCCGCTACTAAGGCTGAAAATTCTGGGATCTCCAAGGATTCCGGATATTACACACCTCAATAAGAAAGGAATCGGGAATATACTGGAGTTCGCCAGATGAACACAACGATTCCCCGATCACTATAAGACATAGTTGATACTACCCATGATCCCTAGACCTAAATCCTCTCAATACATAATTCCCAAAACACATCACTATTCCTTACAGTTACGCAGATGAGGGGAACACAACGGGCCCAATGGAGGCCTAAGTGAAGAGCATAAGCTCACCCTTTCAAACCAACCAACCAACCAAATGTGTTGGTGAAATTCGTTGTTAAAACTCGGTTACGCTTCGGGCAACTATTTCAAAGCTATGCAGTGAAAACACTCTATATGCTAGCCGTTATTACAGCAAGATCATTGAACGGCTTTTTGTTAGCTAGAAACTAACTGCATTTACTTGAGATGGGTAACTATAGGTATTCGTCACTTTCGATAATTATCTGGAAAGTCTCATACGTGCAATTCCTATACAGGACGATTCGGCTAGGTCTAGGGTGTACGGAAAATCAGTAAACGAACAGTTATGCCACTTTATTATTATGAGTGTACTTCTAGCACTTTTTGAACCTTTTGACACCGTACTCCGGTATATACCAACTGTTTTTCTCTTGAAATAATTATTAGATTAAGTTTTGTTATGGTTCAAAGATAGATTAAATTTTGCTATGGTTCAAAGCACATCGGAACCATTTGTGTACCAAAATCATTAAAAAATTTCTAATTTATAGGCGTAAAAAATAAGAAATATAGTGAGAGTTGAAGTCATTTTTATTTTGTCGTCTTTTGAGTTTTAGAAATTGTAGTTTTTCCAAGGGTTATTACAAAATGTCAACCAATACCGTCAAATAAAAAAGCCATCACAAATATATTTTTGTGTAATATTGATCACAAAAACCATTAGCATAGTAGAAAGTTACTACGTAGTAAGTCATTTCATTTGGCGTTTAGAAGTCTTTAAATACAAACTCCATTTGAGTGTTTTCCAAAGTTTCTGAGACTTATGAATTCTATCAAAATTTGTGAAATTTTATGCGTATCCCAAAGAAGAATGCAAGAAGATTAACAAAAGCTTCAATAAATTAAAAACTGTTTCTATATGTATCTCAACAGATTTTCTCAGAATTGAAAAAATCGTACTTTCCTAAGAATTATTTAATTGTTTAACAAAACAAGACTTCAGTCTCAAATGTCAATTGTTTTCACCACTACAGAAAAAAATATTCACTTCGCCAGTCGTTCAGAATGTGCTGCGTTCAAACCATTCAGAAGGGGGTATACAGAATCGGTTCTACGAGTATACGAGTGGTCATGCACTGAAAGTGGAAATCATTTCCGTTAATGTGTAAACAGGATTAAATACTAGAACAACATTTTGTACAGCTCACTAAAATTTCAGGCAGAATTTTTGAAATTAACTATTTTTGCAGTCAATTAGATTTCTCCCTACGAAACAGTGGCGACTAAATATATTTGTTTTAATTAATTTATTTATGGAATGATAATATCGATAACACTTTCCGACCATCGATTTCCGATTTTTCATTCTATCGATGACATTGGATCTGTTTAAAATAGAATTTCATCAAATTTTATTGATCTGCAATGGAAATCTTAGTAAGTGGTACACTAAGCCCAGACGATTTTAATCGAGAAACAAATAATATAATTATAATAATTATCGATAGTAAACGATAGTTTTTTTCTTTCCAAATTTCGATTGTTTTCGACTTTTATTCAAAGACCCCATCATTAATGAATTGTGTTGACAGTGTTCTAGCTAAAAATTTCTTCACTTCTCGTATATCCCCTCCATATTTCCTCTCTAGCGGTAATATCGGAAAGTTTTAACGACCCTGTCATTCTGGTACACAAAGTCGTTTTGCTAGATTCTAGCAGAATGCTTGAAAAGCGCCGATAACTATTTTCGATTATAATCTGTCTATCTGTCTGTCTATTTGTCTATGACTAGCCTAAAAGGCTGGATAAATTTTCTACAAACTTCTTATATGGGATCTGTGGGGTCACAATTCGAAGTGAAACTGGAACATTCATTCTAACCCCAAAATTAATGGTACTTTACTAATACGTCTTCAACGATTGTGTGCAAAATTAAAATTTGAGTTACCATGGATATATGCTACTATATGGCGAATAAGGTTTCTGCAAACATATACTATTTCTCAGCCATCACTCAGTAGATTTTGTTCTAATTTAATATCTGAGCAACAATTGACAAAAAAAAAATCGAATTTTTAATGAATTAAAAAAAAAATTTCTAAACCATTTCATTTAAATTCAAAATACATTCAAGTGATTTGCAAATAAGTAGAAGCAAGTACGTGGGACCCAGTCGTGCGCTTTATTTTGTATTAAATAGGAAATTAATCTTCGAAAATTTAAAGATATTTACTGTATGTCGTCCTAAAGCTGATGAATAAGCACAATAAGTTTGATTTTGATTTTCTATTTACCTATACATGTACCGCTGCCAACAGCAGTACACCAGTGGATGAATTTGTGTGGTTGTATATACTCAGAATATGTCGCCTTTTCTCCTTTCAGTATGTTTCGCTTAATTTGTAATTTATGTGGCAAAAATTAAGAAATACAATATTTTCGGTGGACAGTTCAAGTACTGAATAGTGAAAGTGCTTTAATTGGCCAAGCTTGTAACTTGGCAATGCGATATACGAGGAAAGTAAAAAGTCCTTTGTAAGTAATATAGTCTTTTAGAAGCTCCGTCGTAGGACAGACTGATGTTCAAGGAGATGTAGGCACCCAAAGCATGCGAAAATCCATAATTCTGGGAGGAGGAATATAATCAGGTACACAGGACTGTTAGCCCAACCGATTTTTTGTTTTTTTTTTTCGTTTCCGATTTTCTATTACAAAAAAAAATACAAGGCTCTGCTGAGAATGGTATTACATTTATCAGCCACTTCAGAAGATCTTCATACTTCACTTACCAGGCCAACACTATCACATTTCCTGGGTATCAGCTATAAGCTTGTTTGGAAGTGCTCTCCAGAATTTAGCTCTTTTTTCTCGGACGAAATGTTGACCAACACCGCAAAGTTGTGACCGTCTTTTTTTTACTGCCTTACAATTCGGTCTAAATTTGGTGTTCAATATCCCTAAACAGAGCCAATCTTTAATCAGCTGCCTCAAGTTGCCAAAGTCATCAGAGACGAAGTCTGTGAGGTCGTCTGGGGTAGATTCTAAAATTCTTTTTAACGGGGGATTGATACTCATACGTGAGCAACAACGTTGTTTGTTACTGGCATAGTTTGTGACCAAACCTATCTTTCACAACTGAAGTGTGATACTATCGAAAGCACTGCTCACTTTAAATTTGAGCCAGCAGCTTTGTATAGCATTTGTTTGACAGTAACTGGTCGGTTTTAGTATTCATCATTGTTTAACAGTCTGCTGAAAGGTCTCTACAGACTTGTAACATCGCCCGTAAATCTTTAGGGCAGATAATATTCCTGTCTTATAATAATAACTTAATTTGATGGCCTGATTTGAATGACTAAAATAGTACACGTTTTCAGTGGAATAGAATGTGGCTGTTTGAATCTTTAATTTCACCTGCCACTATAAAATCGAATCCTTTGTTGCTGTTTAATGACAAATTCAAAATTCTCAAAAGCTTTCTCTTACTAAGGTCATCGTTCATACTATTTTCCTATTCTAATAAATTATAAAAATAGGCTTTACATCCAAACAACAGTAATTCATAAAAAGTGGAACACAACCGTGCCTGCAGATCTGAAGAACCCTAACCCATTCAAATAAAAACTGAATTTACCAATTATCCCTTCAGTGACATTTAAAACATGAATACAAAATGAAACCGTCTTTTAAATCACAATTTCTCAGTTGCACTGAAAGCCCTTCAATACCAATTTAAACTTCAAGAACACATGTGACGTTATTTCATACAAAACCTACCTCAAATCCCTCCACCCTTACGACACATTCAGAGTCATAAATTCCCGTCTTCATTTTTATTTTTTTTATTTATTTGTTTAGCATAACACCCCAACCGAAGAGAAGGAACCTTTCTCTTAGCATCAACATCAACCATCACCGTCATTCTGCAGCAATAGCAGCTGACCCCATTACTTTCACGGCACCAGGCAGCACACCACATCGTGTAACCTACCTACCCTACACACAAAAGGGCCATGTAACCTAGAGAATATTGCAAATGTGTCACACAGAAATACTACAAACGACGACAGCGACGTAGCTGGAGTAATTGCGTCACTCGCTATGAGTTGCTAGTGTTAATTTATCCCTCGTTTTCCTTTTATCTGGTCCAAAGAGTATGTGCTCCCCATTATACTGAATAGTGACAGGCTGTCAGCCTCTAAAGCTTCACACTCAAACGTTATTGCTTCAATAATTCTGTCACCACTGCGTCATGACACTAATCAGATTCTGGAAACAAAGAGCAAGAGATACATATATCAATTGGTATTGCCTGCATAAAGGAAATCAATGAAAAGGTCTTCTTGTCCTGCGTCCACTTTTTCCTACCCGGCACCATACTACCGTGGGCCTAAAAATAGGCAACAAAATTTCATTATTTCCGTCATAAGTGTCACTGTCACCATCCGGTCCAATCGTCCTCATGACCCAATTTTAAGCCCGGCCGACGCTGTGCTAACCAATTGACTTTGTTTTTTCGTCCTTTTTTTTTGGAACGGTGTAGAGAATAAATTATTTTGCCCATTCCAGTCTACAAATTCAGAGGTGAAGGTTTCTTTTAGGCGCATCAATGGGGTGTACTGTTACGTAAGAATCAAAAATGAAGCACAGTGCTAACTATGGGATATTCTTTCCTTTCTCACCCCTGCAAGGACAATTAATAACAGTCATGCTCACGTCACAGGTGGGTGAATGGTGGGAAATGAATAGACTTTCCCTACGATGAAATCGTTAAATTTACGATGGCACTTTCATGAAGGAGTTTTAAATGAATCTCCCAAAAATAATCCTTTCGCTACAAATTACAATAATAATTCAAAAATTCAAGGTCTCAGGATATATGCCCGTTATTTACGAAAAGTGGTTGTTATACTAATATTATGACACTTTCATTCTTTTGGCGGGCTCTTGGGTGGGTGATTTCAGAACCAAAGGGAGCTTTAATGAGTTTTCTTGTTTTATAATTTTCCTTTTACATTTTATAGGGTGAGGTGAGTTTTATTGGCGGTTTGTATCATTTAGAAGTGGTGACAGTGTTTTAATAATCCTATACTCGTATGATTAGACTTTACCTAAAAATATTAGGACTGGAATGTTCGGTATAATGCAATCCACTGTTGAGTTAGGTTAGGTTAGGTTTTATGGGTTGACGTAGAGTGTGAACAAACTACGCCACACTTAGATCAGTATAGATCCATTGTGATGCCCAAGGAGTGAGGCTTCCCCACTCGTGAACTCTATGGGTTCTTAAACCAACCCGATGCATTTATGAATTTGGAAGTGAGGTGTATCCTCGTGTACGTCCTCATTGCCACAGCCTCTACATATATCTTCTTCGCTAATTCCCAATTTCTTTGTGTGATAACGTAAAACGTTGTGTCCAGTTATCATCCCCGCTAAACCAGATAAGATATATCTGTTGAAGTGTAGGACTTGCTCTGTACGATTTTTATCGTAGAGCGGCCAGAGTTTTCTTGTAATTATACAGAATTGTAATTATCTCCATCTACTATTTGCTATGGAACTTCTAGGTTCAGGTTGCAGGGTGGTATCTTAATTGACGGGTCAGCTCGTTCAGGATTTAGAGCTGAACCCTCCCTTGCCAGCTCGTCAGCTGTTGAAGTGTAGGACTTGCTCTGTACGATTTTTATCGTAGAGCGGCCAGAGTTTCTTGTAATTATACAGGATTCTAATTATCTCCATGTGCTATGGAACTTCTAGGTTCAGGTTGCAGGGTGGTATCTTAATTGACGGGTCAGCTCGTTCAGGATTTAGAGCTGAACCCTCCCTTGCCAGCTCGTCAGCTTTCTCATTTCCTGAAACGCCATTATGTCCGGGTACCCAGCAGAGCTTTACATTGTGTTGCATACCAAGAACCCGCAGCTCTTCGCGACAGCAGCGCACAAGCTTCGATTTTATTTGCGTGACTGAAATCGCTCTTATCGCTGCTTGGCTGTCAATGAAAAATGTAATATCATCTGGTGGTATAGCTTTCATAGCAGCGTCCCGGGCAGCAGTTGCCACCGCCAAGACCTCAGCTTGAAACACACTGCTATAGTCTGGAAGCCGAATTGACTTATTCAAATCGAGTTTTCCAGAAAATATCCCTGCACCTACTCCCACGTCCATCTTGGATCCATCAGTGTAGATGGAGATGGAGTTGTCATTTAGCGGGATATTAGTTTCCCATTCCTCTCGACTCGGAAATGAACTAGAAACGGCTCCGCCGTCAGGCTTGACCTCCAACTTTCAGATTGGCTTAATCTTAGAGCACTTCTAGCTGCAGATTCCTGCACAAATAAGTCTAAAGGTAATAGATTCAGTATGGTCTCTAATCCTGCAGTTGGTGTGGTTCTCATAGCTCCTGTGACACCAATGCACGCCATTCTTTGTATTCTGGTTAGTATCTTTTTTAGTGGATTTATTGCGAGTCCACTTCTTTTAGTCCAATTGCTGACTATCTTAAGGGCGCCTTCCATTTGGTCGCTTAGGGTTGGAAGGAATTTACCCGTGGCCAGTAACGCCAAATCGTCTGCGTATGCTACGGTCTTAACCCCACTGAATCTAAGTGTTATTAGTACTTCATTTAGCAAATAACCCAGAGTAGAGTTGAGTTACATTTGGGCATGGAATGGCAGCGGTGAAAAAATTCTTAATTTTCTTTAATAATAAATGTCAAATTAAGTGGACTATTTTGTTATTTTTTGCGTTGTATCAAGGTAACTTTGGAATGCCTGAACCAATTCCTATGTTGTGAATTTTGATGTCTAGAGAATTTATCAGTAAAGATTTACATATGAAAAATACACTTCGTTTGGTAAAATTGCTATTATGAACCGCATATTGCCACAGGACTTTTCTGGCTAGGTGGAAGAGAACGGTTAATGGTGAATGGTGACTTTCTCTTAGAAACATAGAAATTAGTGCTAGGAGACATAATTTTGATAGAGCACGTGATTGTCTGCAGATACATATTTGTGAAAAGATCGATGAGGGAAAACAATTTAACGAATGCTTTTATAGCCATGTATGCAGGGATAGATGTGTTCTTGAACTCAAAGAATCTGCAAAAAGGTACGATAGCAGAATTAGGTACAGGGTCACAGAAGAGTATTGGGCCCCCAATAAAGACGAAATGTACGAACTATGGATAAACAAATTTCTGCTGAGCCCTATATAGCTTGGACATCAACATTCACATATAGGAAAGATTTTGTATAACGAGATCTGAAGATAGAAGGAAATTTGCGTTCTTAACGCAATCAGCAAGGTATCACTATAATGAATATCTGAAGATAGCTCTCGATGATGAACAAACTGTCTCAATAAGAAGTAACATGCTCTTTGAAGAATTATTTTTCTAATGCTGTCTTTTTACATTAGCAGATGAAATGGACTGTGCCTTTTCCACGTCGCCAAATCCCACTCAGAGGTCTGCAGTACTTTTTTTATTATAATTTGCGAGCCCCAAAGAGAATATGAATACCCTTAAATTGTTTCTGGAGAAGCCTGAACACGTTGGCTTTAAATGTTTGAAGGTTGTAGTGATGAGGAAATACAGGGCCTGGTAGATCATTCCACATTCATGTCGTTCGGCTTATAGACGAATTTTAAGGGTGAACTGATGTGCATTCAAAGCATGACGTGTATTCAGGGTAAAATTTATAAAGGGGAGGAATGGAATTGGCTATTTCGCTGGAGCATTTTCTATATAAAAAAAAAAACGATAAAATAGGGAAAGGCGCGAGACATTTCGACGGTATTTAAGTGAATGTGTACAATACTCGTATCTCTATCACCTATAAGTTTTAACGCGTGATTCTGTACCCTGTCTAGTATACTCGTATTCAGAACGATCTTGGATGCACGAGACCAGGCGTTATATTCCAGCATTGGACGGATAAATTGAAGCCGGATCAGACAGGGTAAAATATTTTTTGCACCGTTTAAGAAATCCTAGACATTTTGCACCATTTTTGGCGACTTTGAAAATGTGATCATTCCATCGAAGAGGGTTATACACATACCAAGAATAGCAAGTCTTGGGTTTTAGAGATGCAAGTACTATTCGAGGGTTATGGTTTCGCTTGAGAGACAGAAGACAGCATTTTGTTTTGGAAGCATTAAATTTCAATCTCTTGGTTGAACCCCATTTGATTATGCTGTCCATTTCGGAATTTAATATGTTTAACATACGTTGCCGTTCCTCTTCTACGACCGAGGAGCAAGGACGTGAGTTAGGGAACAAATATGAGAAACTGAGGGTACTGTCATCAGTGAAGGAATGGATTGGATTAGAACTTGCAGTATACTTTTTCAGTTGTGGCCTATAAGGAAACTAGTTGATTGAATGAATGAATGAGGAAGGCAAGTCTTTCTCTCGTCTATCGGGAAGACCTGTTCAAAGCTTGCTCCTTTGTGGACCAATGCCTCTGCTAGGATGCAGAATCCGTGAGTACTGTGGCTCTTTACATTTAACGATGTGTTTTTTTTTACAGAACCCTTTCAGCATAGACTAATGGAGATCTTAGACTTCTTAAATTTCTGGATTATTTTCCAGAGTTTAATTTCCTCCTCTTTTAGTGGCTCCCCTCGGTTCTCGCATCCTGCAGAAAGGCTGTGGCACAATAAGAGATATATTTGTAATTTCTTTGGAGAGCTTCTACTTTCACGCCAGGCCAGGTCGCCAATGTAGAGTGCTGTTGTTGATAATCTTGCCTAGGCCTTTTAGCTTCTCTAGGTACTCGTAAATCAATTTTGAGGCTATTGAGTAGGAACTCAATGTTTTAATTGAGGTTTGGCTGTCTAACTTTTACAAGGTGTAAGCTGTCGACTACTTCTTCACTCAAAGCATTGCACTGTTTTATAGCGAAGTTTTAAAAGCTAGGTTTGGATTTCGAATTCAGATGCATTGTTCTCTCCTTTCATCCTCTTTCTCGAAACTTATGATTTCTCCATTAGCGATACCCTCTACTATTTATGAAATGTAGAGGAGATTGAGGATTACCTCCATAACTATTATGAGACATGACCTCTTTGCCCCCATCATGCATATGCAAGCCAATCTTTGCACTTTCCAAGACAATTCTTCATAGTTCAAAGCTTGGTTCTCTTAATCTTAATCTGGGAGTGGTGGTTTTTTTTTTTTTTTAATCGAATTACACACGCCAGTTGTTCGGTGTTACCTACCCCAGTAAAAACCGTGAGTTAGGGTCGGCTGGAGCACAGTCCATGTTCTGTGCTCTTACGAAAGTGTAACGGAGGTGAAAAATCTCGAAAGAGACTTGGTAGTTCAGGGTTACCAAGTACGAGTAGTGTGGGACTCTAACGTCACTAAAAAAAAAAAAAAAAACACCTCCTTAATCAGGACCGATCTATGTAAGATCGACAAATGATTTTTCTTTCTTATACTTAAAATCACGTTGAGGAAAGTTTAAAATTATAAGTACTTTCCACAGCTTTTAGACCATTAGCTCGTGAGGCTTGGAGGCTTCTCAATCTTCGGATATTGTCTCGTACATTTAAGAAGGTTTCTACCTCGGAGTTGATGTGATTTTGCAGTCACTGATTGTGGGACACAGCGTATTTTCTAACCACTTCCGTCACCATGTCTACTTGTAGGTCACGGCGCAAATTGCTATTTCTTATATACCAAGGGGCATTTATTATTCCACTAACGACTTTGTTTTTGAATGTCTGTATTGTTTGAATATTTGTTTTCTTTGTACAGCCCCATAATTGGATGCCGTACGTCCAGATAGGCTTCAATACTTGCTTATATAGAAAGATTTTGTTCTGGATAGACATATCTGAGTTTATTCCTAGTAACCAGTACATTTTTCTATATTTAAAGTTAAGTTCTTCTCTTTTCTTTTTAATGGGCTCTTTCCATTTTAGCTTTACGTCCAAAGTCATTCCAAGGTGCTTCGCTGTATTGGCATGGGGTACAATTTTATGTTAATGAATATCGGAAGATTATTTATCTTTTTATTTGTGAAGTTTATGTGAGTTGACTTTGTCTGATTGAGTTTAATACGCCATTGTTGCGTCCAATCGTTCTATTGACTGCATTCTGCAGTTTCTCTGTCGCCTTCACAGTGCATTTATCACGTGCTAATATTGCAGTGTCATCTTGAAAAGTAGCCATCATGGCATTATTGTCCACAGGAATATCCCTGGTATACAACAGATATAGGGTTGGTCCTAAGAGACTGCCCTGTGGAACACCTGCTTCAATTTTCTTTAGTTCCGAATATTCTTGTTCGTATCGGACTCGGAAGAGTCGATCTGAAATATAGGATTTCAGTATTTCGTAATACTGTCAGGTAAATCCCTATGCAGTTTATACTCAAGGACCTCATGCCAAACCTTGTCAAAGGCTTGAGCAACATCTAAAAATAGTGCTGAACAGACTTGTCTTCCTTCCAGTGCTTTTTCCACTATATCCGTAATTCGGTGTACTTGGTCTATCGTGGAATGTTTATTTCTAAATCCAAACTGATGATTCGGGATTAGACTTCTTTCTTCGATGATTTTGCTAAGCCTTTTCAGGAGTAATTTTTCGAAATCCTTTGCCATAATTGGTGTAAGGGATATCGGTCTATAAGAAGTTGCTTCTGTTGGTGGTTTCCCTTGCTTTAGTATTACAATTACTTCAGCAATTTTCCAATGATGTGGGACATATCGGGTCATTAGACATGCGTTTATTATAAATTGGAGTTTTTTTTTAAGGCTATTAATGGCATTTCTTTCAAGACCTGGACAGTTATTAAATCGTAACCTGGTGCTTTTTTATTTGACAACTGGTGTTGACACATAATTCTAACTTCTCTGAGCGTGACAAGGGGGATTTCAGCTTCTTCCCTTTTATCAACAAACTCTAGATTTTCAGTAGCTGTACCTGACGAGAATGGTTTGAAAACGTTCGATAGATGTCCTGCGAACAGATTAGCTTTTTGTTTCGGGTTTCCGATCCATTTATCGCCTGGTGATTTCAAGGGCGGGTTTTGAAACTGAGGTCTTTTTAGACGCTTAGCTGCTTTCCACAAGGAGTAGTCGGTTGAGTGACTCATTTTTGAATTCGTAGATTCGTTTTTTAGATCATGGTTAAGATGGTTGAACACAGCCTTATCGCCTGGGAACCTCATGGATTGCCATTTTCTACGAGCACTTCTTTTTCCTAATATCAGCTCCCTTATCACGGCGGGGTATTTTGTTTCAGGTTGCCTCCTATTTAAATTAGCTGGAGTGCTTTCCTCTGCCGCCTGTTGTACATCAGCAATGAATTGTTCCACTTTATGATCAATTTGCCCTCTTGTTTCCATAGGAGATCTTAGGTTTATAAAACTTTCTAACCTTTCTCTGAATTCAATCCAATTTGTTCTTTTGTTTACAAGCTTAGGATAACTTTTTTCTTGCACTTCCGTTTCACTTAGGGACATTTTGTTTTGGAAGCATTAAATTTCAATCTCTTGGTTGAACCCCATTTGATTATGCTGTCCATTTCGGAATTTAATGTGTTTAACATACGTTGCCGTTCCTCTTCTACGGCCGAGGAGCAAGGACGTGAGTTAGATAAGATAACCGGAGTATGATCTGACGATAGGTCATAATTACCTTCAACACTTATATGATTTCGCTTAATACCTTTTGCTACAAAAAAGTCGTCTAGGTCTGGTATTTTGTTGGGATCAGATGGCCAGTATGTAGGCTATCCAAATGAAAAGAATTCGCAGTTGTATTTGCGACTTGCTTGATAAAGCCTTTTTCCTTTTGTTGTTGTTAACCTAGATCCCCAGAGGGTATGTTTAGCATTGAAGTCATCATCAACAAGAAAGTGATGTCTCAGCAAATTTAGAAGTTCTGTATAGTCTTCTTCAGTTGGGGAGCGCTTGGGTGGCCAGTAAATTGCTGCTACCTTGAACTCTTTCCTTTTTAAACAAATACTTATGATTTATTATTGATTATAATTTTCATAGTGTGCACGGGGAATAGGACTGTAACACTAGTTTTTTTCTGATAGAACTCCAGTATTTGCTCGCTCCGAGCTTGTTCCTTACGAGTTTTCTACCTAGTGGTATCCGAAGATATATTTCTGGACAACTTTAGTTTCTGCAAATCGAATGGATCTCAAGTAGAGCGAAAGTCAATCACTTTCACAAAATTTCTTTATTTGATTTGTATTGCTGTATTAACCTCTGGTGTACAATATCATTGGAATTTGTGGAAACCGCCTTGTGTTATACTAATACTTATGGTCTTATGTCTCATTAGTATTTCCGCAGTCCTAGCATCCCACATATCCATTTTAAAATGGTACACCTTTCTTTCTTATTTAAAATTTATTTAAATTCGGTATTTTTTTTTTTTTTTTAAAGTACATAATAAAAAATTCAAACTTATTGGCCATCAGACATTTACTTCCATCATGAGTCTTTTGTGTTGATTTTTCAAATACAAACCTTTTGCCTCTAAGCATTTTAACTCGATTGCCCAATAAATGTCATCTTGGTCAACATTCTTTAACATTTTGTTCACAAGATATACTAAATCGCTAACTTGATATGGATTTAAGATTTGCTTTTTAGTTCTATTAAGCCTCGGCCCTGTGCGTGAATCTTAGTCGGGTGAAAAATAGGTCGCCAAGGTTTCATGATCGAAGATTTCAGTAATTAATTGCCTCGTCACTTTTTTTAAATATTCGTTCAAGGGTACCGTAGTGCCATTTGGGCCAATAATAACCCCAGATAGATTATTTAGATTATTATACGGATATGATTTCGTTTTCTTGTAAGTGCTTCTTTCGATTTCACTCTTACCAGTCCTTCTTTTGATTTTTGCTAACTTTCTAAGTCTGCTTTCTTCTTGATCTTCGTTATCCATAGTAACTCTTAGATCTATAAAAAATTTTACAAAAGGATCTGACGATTCAACAGTCTGCCAATCCGTATTTCTGTGTCGTTCGATGAAATCGGTGTCGTGGATATCGATTTGAATGCGACCTGGATTGCTAGATTCATTTGAAGGGCCCTCAAGTGTTGTGCCGTGTTCGGGTTCACTTTGAACTAAAGTTACTGCTCTCTCGGCTGTATTAAGTTCATGGTGAGGATTCGTTAAAAGTCTCCTTTCCCCTTGAGGATTGTTACGCATTGCGACTATAGATTCAGCGACGAGCTTTTTGATTTTTGCTTGACGTGCAGCAGACATGTTTTGTGTTGATCTACCAGAATTCGGCAACATAGATGGCGCAGCTACCGATCGATCCATTGAGGATGAGGTTGAGGGCTCAACTGAATTCAGCGATGAAGTGGAAGTGGGAGTACGTTTCCTTTTAGCTGGGCTACATTTCGGCTTAACATTAGTTTGTTTTTGAGAATTTAAATACGACAAAATGTGGAGCTTGCGAATGTTCATTGATGAAATCATTTTTTTTTTTTTTTGTAACTTGTCCAAGTGTTTAAATTAGGTATAGAAATTTTGTAAAAACAAAAATGACAAGGAGCTTTTACATTGGGTCCTGGGAATCTTCAATAACGCACCGCAAAATTAAAGTTTTTAAGCATTTTATTATAGGTACATTTTTAAGTATCCTTGTAGAATAATTAAGCAGATATTGTGAAGTGATGGCTACCTATCTGGTCCTTAAGTCATTAGATAAAACATATTTCGCAACATTAGTGCCATATGCTAATTGCTTAGGTGGGTACCATAATAATTCTAGAACATACTGTAAATCCAGTTGTGCAGATTGTATAATTAGCAGCATCCTGATTTCTTATATATCCGGATTAATTAACCCGCTACTAAGTTACAAAAAATAGGTTCAATTTTTGTTATACCTAAAGTTTCCTTTTTTTTTTGCTATAGAACTGAAAATTTAAGTTTTTCGCACATTTGGCACACTTTTCCCCAATAAACCCCCAATGATATACTTTAACTCTAAGCGGTTATATTCTTGCTGCTTTTTTGGTTTCAAACTTAACGGCTTCTGGTATAGTGTCGTCATAAACTCCTTCTACGTGTATGCGCAAATGATGTGTTGACTAAAAGAAACTGATAAGAAGTGTGTACCCGCCAAGTTTTTTTGTTCCAGAAACTTTATTTTTTTTTAATTCTTGGATTCCTTGGAATTTTGATTTTATTTTGATGTGCCACATGGTGGGGTATATTTTCGTTTTCTTGGGGTGCGTTATGTCCCAAAAGCCTCTTTCTGTAGGTCAAATGGATCAAAAGTTACAGGCGTGTGACAGATACACGAACAGACGGACGGATATACAGTTGATCCGTTTATACCATTCTGGTGGGGAATACTAAAATCAGGTTTAAAATCCGCCATATTATACTCGTAATCGTATAAAGTGTCCTTGTTTTACTAAAATTAATATTTTTCATAAAAATCGGTTCACCCGTTTACATTCTATTTCTTTGGTTTTGAGGTAGTCGGGTAAAAACAAAGGTTGCCTGACGTTTTGTGCTGCATATATAAAATAGAAAACATTCGTGCATTGGTGGCTAAAAGCTAGCTATCGCAGGTTCGATCCCTTCCCATGTACCAACGTTTTCTTTGTTGGACAATTCTCCAACAAATATTTCGTTCTATCATTTGAGCTAAAATAGAATGCTTATAGTTGTGTATAGCCTTGGTATAGGGTATTCATAATTCATCTCGTTAGGCTCAATTTTCTCTTTCCACTCTTATTCAACATATATCCTCATAGAAGGTCCTTTTCATGTTTAACCCAATTCCTATAGTTGTGACGAGATATATATCCATGAGTTTTATTGATACTTCCATGCACGTCCTTCCTTTTTCTGTTCTTTGAAGCATATTTACATGAAATTTTGATGGTACTCAACCAGGTGGAAATTTCGCGATAAGTTTTTTTTTTCTCCTTTCGTAATGTAAACCCTTCACGATTGGATATTGGGCATGGAGCATGTCCTTCGCGTAACACTTTCGAAATCAGAATGATGTGTGGAGGGGAGTTACCTACTATTCCCAATGTTTGATGAAGTAGGGCAAATGGAAAAGTTTTGCGTTAGGAAATGAGTGAATAGATTTTGTATTTTGCCTCTAAATGGCACAACTATTCATTTTTCCTATGAGGTAAAATATCTAGAAATTGTCCTGGACAGGAAACTTAACTGGAACTCCCATGCTAAGCCTAATATTGCAAAGGCGACCACTGCTATGAGGGCCTGTCGCCGTATGTATGGCAAAACTTGGGGTCTATCCCCAAAGGTCATATTCTGGTTGTATACCATGGTGGTAAGAACCATCCTTACATACACGTCCGTTGTCTGGTGGAGGAAAACCAAGAAGGTCACAACCATCAACAAACTCAGCAAACTTCAAAGATTAGCTTACCTCGGAATCATAGGTACTATGCACACCTGTCCAACAACAGGCATAGAAGCTATAAACGGTATCACTCCGTTACATATTTTCATCAAAAAAGTGTTAATCCGCAGTGCAGTTAGTCTACGAAAGTCGGGTGATAATAGTACATGGGATCATGTGGACCTCATAGATCTATTAACCGACTTCTCCGAACTAGGTATGCTCAGCACGGTTTCTAACTTTACGCCCAAATCACTCTACTTTGGTATATGGAATGATGGTGAACCGTTTTTTGATCCAAAAGGAATCATGTGGTATACAGATGGATCAAAAATGGATTCATGAGTTGGCGGCGGTGTATATGGACCCAATTATAAGATTTCGAAATCACTTGGAAAGAGTCCTAGTGTTTTCCAGGCCGAACTTTATGCTATCGAGACCTGTGCTAGTATAAACCTGCACTCAGGCATCAAAGGTGCCGCTATACCTGAACCCTCACGCTCCATTTGAGCGTGGCCACATACCTGTTAAAGATAAAAAAAAAAATGTTCCAACATCTACGTTCGGTTCGGTTTTCTCCTCCACAAAGGGCTCCGTAGTTGATCGCAATTGCTTTTTAAAACCAAAGAGATAAAAGTTAAGGACTTGGTAGATCCTCCAAAGACCTAAATGGAATGATAGGCAGAAATGGTTTGAAATGCCCTACTAGGTAAGGCTCTAGGACCCTTCATCTTTGTGTCCACCTGGTAACCGCGCGAACGTCTCTCTGTCAAAATGTCGTTTGTTTCAGAACTAGTAAACTTTGCAGAGATATAGTTCCACAAGCTTTTATTGTCCAGCTATTCCAAAGGCAGAATGAAGAGGTATCTAGTATGTACATACTGGCATATCTCATTTGTGTCGTGGCTAGTGACCCGTCCTCTTTCGATAGAGGTGAAATCACCACTTTTGCTTGACACTGGGACTTTTTAGAAACTTTCTAGAACCTCTTTCATTACAGTTCTTCTTTGTGGAATCCATCGTTAACCCACACAAAGACTGATGAAACTAGATTTTATTTGCTCTGTGGGGTTGAAGTGCCACAGTCTTTAGGCTTCATTCTTGGCAGCAATGGTTTGCTTACAATTCCAGTTATACCAAGGTTTGCTGGAAGTGGAGTAGGGAATGTAAAGCCTCATTGCGAGATGAATTATCTGGGTGATATCTCCTGAATGCTAACGTTGACAATAGTGCTTCTGGAACAATAGTCCAATAGTTCAAATTCTTCCGACTCTGAAGAGAGAAAGAAGTCCAGAGAATTTTTCTGAAAGCCAAGACTATTCTAGCAAATATGCAGATGCTCTTTGAACCGAAACCTTTTATGTATTTCGTATCCGTGGCAGTGAAGAGATATTTAATCGGTTGACGAATTGACTTGAATTTTGATTAGAACCAACAAGTGAAGCTTTTTTAAAGATTTTTTTTTTTTTTTTATAATTTACACGTGTTAAAGGGGATATGAATACCCTTATACCAATTTTTAGAACACGTGTTTTTTTTTTTTTTTTTTTCTGGAAAGGGGAAGATACAGACAGAAAGACAGAGTGGTGTAGTTTGAAACTCAGGTGGTATTAAGTTTCTGTAAACTCCAAGGGTGGCTGTCCAGATAACTGGGGAGTATCTTGTTTGTTTTCGCTATTATTGTCATTGCTTATGATTCACAGTATTTTTTTCCGTCCTCCTGATGTCATCATCACGATCAAGTTGCATTTTAGCCATATGACGACTCTCCTGCCAGTGTTATGCCTTCACAGTAGAGTTGACTTAGCTTTCGCAAGTGATTGACTTTTTTTATTTATTTCATGCGAAATAAATAGATGATTCTTGACATCAGGATTCGAACCGTGAATCAACAGCGTGACAAGCGATGATGTAACCACTACACCACGGCCACCCTCAGATGTTAATGGACGCCATTCCTGTTCAATGTGTAGAATCCCAGACCTCTTAATACTACAAAAGTCAAACTCACCGATTTTTTTTGCGAAAAATAATTGGATTTTGACGAGTTACAATCGAACAACCACGGCTACCTACCTATAGCTTTACCTCCATGCATATGTATCTAAACCGACTTTCTGTATCGCTAACGTATCACCAACAGCCAGCTAGGTTGAACCGTGAGTTCCACCTCGATAAGAAGAGATCCTATTCTGATACTGCGCCACCGATACTCGTACATATGGGAGAAGTAGAAATTGAAATTATTCATCATTTCCCTTACGAATATTTCGCTCTAACTAATAGGAAGATACTGTAATGAAGCTATCGGGATGGTACAGGACTGGCTAGTAATCATGGACCTAAAACTAGCAGAGGAAAAGACCGAAGTAGTGCTCATCAGCAGCAGACGAGTTATGGAGACTATAAGAGTAACCGTGTTCGATTACGTTGTAGTTTCCAAACCAGAGCTGAAGTACCTTGGCGTTACTATAGATGCAAGGTTGACTTTTAAGCAGCACCTGCAACCAGCAGCTAAGAAGCAACAAGAACAACGACTGCCCTGGCAAGGATCATGCCAAATATTGAAGGACCTAAACAGAAGAAGAGACTACTCTTAGCAAGAGTTGCGACGTCGATGATGCTTTACGGCTCCCAAATATGGGCAAGTGCCATAAAGACGAAATCGTACAGAAGAAGGACGGAGACGATCTACAGAACCAATGCCTTGAGAATATGCAGAGCCTTTCGAACAACCTCCTACGACGCGTAGTTACTGGAATGGTGCCAATAGACCTCCTCGTTAAAGAAGCCGAACAGAAATATCGTGCCAACAGGACAGTGGTGTCAACAGCGACGAGTCGAAGTGACACCGAAGTACCGCCAAGAACAAGCCTCGAAGAATGGCAAGAGAGATGGAACTTTTCTGACAAAGGCAGATGGATGCAGAAATTGATCCCCAATATAGACCTTTGGATCAATAGGAAGCTTGGAGAGCTGAACTTCTATCTGACGCAAATGCTTACTGGTCATGGATGTTTCAAAGCCTACCTCCATAGATTTGGACAAGAAGACAACCCTTATTGTCCAACGTGCACGGAAGAAGTCGAGGATGCAGAAGACATCATGTTCCACTGTTCACGATATCCCGAAGAGCGCACCTTGCTGGCGAACGGACTGGGTGTGGAGTTAACACCAGAGGCTGCCAACGCGAACGAACCGAGTATGTAAGGCTGAAGTCCCCCCGCGATGAAATGCTTGACGGCAGTGTCGCGTGGGCCAGGGGTAGGAGGGGAGATGGATTTAGTGGGTGGAAATACCACGCTGTTACTGAGTACGGGCTCAGTTTCGTCTTTGAAAGATTCCCTCCTCCCAACACAAAAAAAAAAAATAAAAATAATAGGACGATGATGACTCTTGGGAGTCAAGGGAGTAAGCAATCTTGTTCTAAAGACCTGCTGCAAATTGCACAGTACACCACGTATTTTTCAAACTTAAGCAACACAGCTGGATTTCTTTTTTTTTTTTTTTTGGTTTCGCCAAGGGATGCGTAATCTTCTAAAGATACCAGTAGCCCTGAATACTCGATGTCAGGAATACGTATACGTACTAAACCACACCCTTCATACTTCAACGACTCTGTATTACTTCGCGGGACTGGCTTGAAATTTATGCCCTTCTTTCCCAGTTCGTTGCTTCAAAAATGTGTTCAGCGTTTGCCGTTCTTTGCTCCATGAGAGATGTCGTCAGGGCTTCATTTTCAGTGTTGTTTTTCCTGACTCTTTCCAACCGCCGAAGTTCCTTCACGATTACTGCTGTAACCTGTTTCGTCGCGTCCCATATTGTGCTCGATGCTATCATGACCATCATTCTCAAATTTTTCCCTTTAGTTCTCTACACTCTATATCAAAACGTGGGCGCTGAAAATATACGTGCCACGCATCTTCTCTGGCCTCCCGCAATTGAGATTCATTGAGCCCGAATCGGTTCAGATACGCTCGAAAGCAGCCATGTCCGGTTAGGAGCTGGCTGAGGTAGAAATCTACTTCTCCATGCTGCCGGTCCATCCATTTTTGGATAGGTTCATCTTCCCTTCGAAGACTAGTTCCATATCTCCTGCCATGTTCCCATACTCTGCTGCCTTTCTTCCAACTTAATATCGCTGACTGAAACTTCGGGGGTCCTGAATTTTATGATTTGTAGGATTTCTTTGTTCTGGATCCAGAAGTCGGTCTTCGCCTTGTATTTCTAGATGATACGAGTATATGCTAGTTTTAAGTCGATGAATAGATATTAGGTTCCGACTTGAAATAGCATAAAAACTTGGTCGAATGTGGATATTCGGCAACGGAATCCGCACTGATATAAAGCAATCAGTGTGGCGCAGAAAGGCCTTGGATGTTAGCGCAATGCCCTTGGATAGGATCTTGTACGCAACATTTACATAAGTGATATGCCTCGGCAATATTTTCAAGGCACAGATGGGTGGCTTTTTTTGTTCAGATGGGACATATGGATCTTTCATCAGGGATGCTTTCGTTCATTCATTTCTGATTGATGACTCGTTGCGAGCGATTTATCAAAGTATCATCTCCGTACTTAACAAGCTGCGCTGACAAGCCATCGGTACCGGGGGCTTTGTTATTGTTCAGCTTTTAATAATGAAAATTCATCTTCTGGACGTCTGGCAGCTTTTTGGATATTCGAGCTCTGAATTTGGTGAAAACTAAGTAATGGTCAGTGTCAACGTTAATCCCCATGAATGTGTGCATATCTAATATATTTGCTCCGTGTCCAGCATCGACCAGCACATGGTCGGCCGTCTGGAGAAAGTGATGATGAAATCTATGTATCTCAGCCAATGATGTTCTCCTTGCCGATTCTCTGAGCTCTTTTTTTTACATAAAGTTATGGTAAAAAATATTTTCTTAATAAGGTCCTCATAGATAGTACAATAGAGGCTTTGATTCGTATCACAATAATCCTTGGCCGCAGCCGATATTCCACAACGAATCCGCATTCTAATATCTGAAATCTTTTATGGTAGTCGTTATAAACATCCTTCATATGTTATTCCCTAACTACCCCACTCAAGGCACTTTGTTATGCCATTCTAAGTTGTATGTATGAATGTAAAGCTATAAACTTTGCGAATTTTATTTGCTAGCTTCTGAGTCTTTATCTCGGTTAAT
This sequence comes from Pocota personata, assembly GCA_963082735.1. Classification (NCBI taxonomy): domain Eukaryota; kingdom Metazoa; phylum Arthropoda; class Insecta; order Diptera; family Syrphidae; genus Pocota; species Pocota personata. The sequence continues at coordinate 38,279,070 of OY720431.1, forward strand.
AGGGCACCGTAACAAATTTTGCAATAATTCAGACTTAAGTTGTAAACTGAGTAAAATTTCAGTCACGCTATAGTTACGACCTCTCAACATTCCCAGCGGATTAACTTTTGAATTAATTAGCTGCAGTAAAAGCACTACTTCCCAAACTATTATATCACAAATCACTGTTTTCCGTTCGCAGTAATATCTACTTCCTATCTTCCTTTTTCCCAAAATGTGCCGCGAAGTTAAACTGCTTTGCGTGTTACTATCGTAAATGGTACCTCAATCTCGGAAAAAATATCACCGTCATTCGAGTTAATTAGCTAATTTTACATTGTATCGCAATTTCATTACACGATTGGTAGACAAATTCCATTTCCAGACAAGTTCAAGTTTACCCATGTTGCTCATCCGAGATTCTATAAATGGCGAGGACAACTATCCACTCTGACTTAAATTTCTAAATCTAAACAAAGCAAGCAATCCAGGAAGTGATTGGAGAGGAATTTTTCTAGGCGTGAAATATTCAAAACCCGCAATGACAGTGTCATGATTTATAGCCACACACGTCAGGTCTCGGACATATTTTCCAAACGAACCATGAGGAATCCTTGTCAATTGAGGCAAAACAAGCGATCATATGAGGCAATTATAGCAATTTGCTTAATTAATGGATATCGCAGACTCTGTAATAAAGTGGAGAGATTCACAACGCCACCTGTGGCGTTCGAACAGTGTCATGATGATTCATGAGACGAGCGATTAAAGTTTCCCCTATCAAGTGACTATCGGCGCGTTTCTATATATATGGAGCACACAAGGAGAACCATTTATGGTCCGTAGCTAGGGGGGAACGTGCATACATGAACTTAACATCCGGGGAGATGTTTTATCTAAATTTTATTTTTTTATGACTTTTTAATAGGTTAAGACATCGATGTGAGAGGGTGATAGAGTGGAATGAATGTACACTCAGTCTATGATGGAGGTTTGGCTGCTGTTTTGAGGAAGTCATCAAAGAATATTTTAATTGGGCATAAAGTGTAGTGCTGTAGTTAACTAGAACATGAGTAGATCAATTTTATTGACCTATTTTATGTGATTACATGTTTTCTTAAGGCGAGCGAGATGAGGCAAGTGGATCAGCGATGGGAATTTGGGCAGCTACAGAAACAAATCGGTTAGATGGCTTTCGAATGGTGTTGGTATGCTTCAAGTCGTTATATTGGAAAATGTTTTTGGAAAACGTTTTGTAGCAATAAAATTTCCCTGAGTTGCAAACATTTTAATGCAGAAAGATTCATGATCGTATTGCCATTAGATGGTACACTGTTTAGCTACTATTTCAAGCGGAATTACTCAGTAGTCATTCACCCAAGGGACGATTGGGAAAAGTTCAAATTTGTTCATAGGAATACAAACATATAAAAGTGGTATTTTATTTTTTTAACCAACCAAGCAGAGAACCCCATTTTAATGTGTTTTATTAGACGCTTCAGTGATGAAAAACTTAGGTCATCAGCAGTCATCACATCAGCACCAAATATCCGCCACCTGTTCCGAGCAAAGGCAGGACAATCACATAGGGAGTGCTCCGCAGTGTTATCGTCCTCTCCACAGGAGTCGCAGACAGGGGTAGCGCTCAAACCTAGCACATGGAGGTGCTTGGCAAAGGCGAAGTGACCCGTAAGAACGTCAGTAAGTTGTCTGCAGTCTTTTTTGCTAAGACATAACAAGAAAGCCGCAGATTTCTTACAGACAAAGGGGACCATTCATTTAGTCTTCCCGTATCCTGGAGAGTCAATTGTGTTCATTGAAAACTTAATCGTCAATGGAAGCCCTAACCGAGGATGCTGGGAAACCCAACTTGGGTTCAGGTCCAGAGAAATTTTCTTCTGAGCCTTGTCTATCAAGCCCTTCAGAGATCTCATTTCTTATTATTCCTTTGTGTCCTGGGACCCAAACAAGATTCAGTGAGTTCAGCCTTCCGATCAAATTCAAGAATGTTTTGCATTCTCGAACTATTTTGGAAGTGGTTAAAAGATTGAGCAAGGCCTTAAGCGCAGCCTGACTGTCAATACAGACGGAGATACTTCGCCCCTTCCACCTGTTCTTCACAATATAGTCCGTAGCCATTAGGTTAGCATACATTTCTGCCTGTAACTAGTATGGTATGCGGATGACTCCAAAATAGACAGAGGATCTGTGTCTGGAATATTCGATGAGTCGTCTGACGCTAGTATCTTAGTTAGACGAGGTACATACTCAACCATTTTTCAGGTGACCCGTGGCAGAACCATCTTCATCATCTCTGATAAGCAAGCCGAAACGAAATTAGTTCTAGAGACCGTCAAAGTGCTTCTAGAACTGAGAAAGTAAAGCTTGGTCATACTACATTGGATCCGTGCACTAAAACATCATAAAGTAACGAAATTTCCGACTCACTGGCCAAGATTGGTGCATCAACCCCATTCATTGGTCCCAAATCATCGAAATCATTCTGAGGGGTAAGCAGGGTTCTTGTCAAAAATCATACGAGGGAACAGACCCTATTCAACTAATCACTGGACCCTACTTGCAGAATACTACCTAGAGAATGAGAAAACCTCTCTTACACATTTTTACAGAAAGCCCCGTCCTTATGTACGTGACCAACGAACTTGTCTCACCGACCTCACTCGCTGCGTTACACCCTGATACGTTAATGAACTTCCGAACAGCCTCTGGATTACTCTTGAACACTACGCGTTGGCACAATAGGACTTTCTGAAAGATCGCAGTACCAGAGCGGATTAACTGCAACCAAAAGCAATATAATAATGTTTGTGTCAAATCGTTGTTGAAAATCGATTTTCGAAAAATTTTAATTTTTTGTAAGAAGGTCATTCCAAAACCGGAATTTTCGCAGTAACGCCGAATGCAATAATTTTAAAATAGAAAGATTCATATTAGTGTCCTGAATGCAAAACTTCATTCGAATTTCGAAAAAAAAAATATTTTTCGGAGGTGGGTTAGGTCAAAATCGTGATTTTAGAAGTAAAGCTGATTGTAATCATTTTTGTGTCGAAATTCTCGTGTTCTGTGTTGAATCCAAAACTGCATTCGAATTTGAATTTCGTAAAGTTTTGATTTTTCGAAGAAAGGTCGGGATTTTCGAAGTGAAACCGAGTGCAATAATCCTAAAGCAGAAAGATTTGTAAAGTGATTTTCGAAAAAATTACATTAAAATCGGAATTTTCGAAGTTACACTGATTGCATTAATTTTTATGTCGAAAGATTCATATTTGTGTGCTGAATTCAAAAATGTATTCGAATAAGAATTTTTGTAAGTGATTTTAAAAAAAAATCTATTTTTCGGAAAACCTGGATTAAATCAAAATTTGTAGGAAGATTCGTATTTGTATGCTGAATCCAAAACTGCGTTCAAATTCGATTTTTGAAAAGTGATTTTCGAAAGATATAAATACTTCGCGTTAGTTTACTGAATACAAGATTGCATTCGAGTTCGAATTTCGAAAGGATAGTAATTTTTCGTAAGAAGGTCGGATGAAAATCGGATCAGCTTTTACTGAATTCTTATCAGACCAACTACTGATTCGAATATAGTAGGTCTGCGCTAATATCTACAAATATTTAACTTACGATTTTATTTGACATCTTGAATATCGAATATTTTCTGGTATTTGAATTATTTGATTCTTCTTGGATAGTATTTGCTCACCTCTATCGTAAATCGTGCAGCTCCTTAGAACTAAATGAATTCATCTCCAAATATATTAGAATTCGGTGTTATTTTTCTTAAATTTTCTTTAATTTCCAACAAACAAAATAGTGAATTCTACAAACTTATTGTTTCAATGAACATGTTATCAACAAAATTCATGGTTTGTCTATCCGCTGTTCCTTACCAGGCTGAGAGACGAGCACCATGAGCCAATGGAGCAGCATAACTGGCAGCAGCTAATGGAGCACCATAAGTGGCAGCAGCCAATGGAGCAGTGTACAAGTTCTGGCTAGCATATGAGTTGCCATAAGCTCCATTGTATCCACTGTAGAGTCCACCGGAAACCAAAGGTGTGGTGTATGAACGGGTCAATGGGGCGGAGATATATTGTTGAGCAATTGGAGCAGCATAGCTACGGATAGCTGGAGCAGCGGCAATCAAAGAAGCTGACTGAGCAATTGGAGCGGCATAGGTGCGTGCTAATGGAGCTGAAGCCAATACGGAACCGGAATATGCAATTGGAGAAGCGTAGCTACGGGTGTATGGAGCTGAGGCAATCAGTGATGTAGCTGGAGCAGCATATCCAGAGGAGATGATTGACGCAGCTGGAGCAGCATATCCAGAGGAGATGATTGAAGCAGCTGGAGCAGCATATCCACCTGAGATGATTGACGCAGCTGGAGCAGCATATCCACTTGAGATGACCGATGTAGCTGGAGCAGCATATGTAGCTCCTTGCAAAAGACCAGCCATAGCAGTCTGAGAGCAGGCAAGAACAGCAATAAGAGCAGAAGCCTAGAAGAAAAGAATAACGAAATTGTTAAAGTCCTCTTTCAACTTTGCAAAATCCTTACGAAACGGAACATGGTTAGTTTGTTTGTTTGTTGGTTGACCTGTTGACCACAAGAAGTATCTCAGATGAGTATGATTCAATGATTCAGTGGTCGCTGGTTTTATACAAATTCGCATTTACGTGACAAGGTACTTTCAAAAATTGTTCTGTTTAATCTTTTGCGACAATTTCATCCATACCGGTTGCGTCATATTAACGCACAAACACAAATCATGTATGTATTTATGAAGACTAATTAATACAAGTGATTTTGATCTGTTAAGGTCGACATACTCCGGCTAAAAGGTGTATCTGCTCTGTTTGTGGTTTGAAAGTGATTACACCTGGAATTGTGTCAAATTCAGGTTTTTTTCTTGAAACTACTGCCAGGTAGGGGTGATTCTTTACTGGTTTCATATATTCTGCTTCTGTATTTAGCTGGACAGTTGAAGGTCTTTAGTAGTTTTTTTTTTTTTATTACATTTCTGGATTCTAACCATAAGATACTGGTTTTAATAGCAATACCAGAAGAAGTGTAGGTCAGGAATATTCTGGCACTTAATCAAGTTACTCACTGCGGTGTGATTCGATGACAAACTTTAGTGAAAGTGAGAGGATGAGACTATTTAGTACAAAATACGGTATCACGTGGAACTGTCCTTCAATTCATTACCATGGCCAAACAAAAAGAAGAGAAGGGTAAGATACAGTGTTCATTCTGCCCGTGTTCACGGTTAAAGGATGTCGCTACATATAACAGGTTTTGGGCAACGGATTTTACTAGTGAGGGTGCCAATAGTGGAAAATTTGCATACGTAATTTGTGTATCACCTCTAGTCCAGCTGTGCTCTCTCACAATAAACTGTATAGTAAAAAAGAATTGTGGGTTACGCAGATAAAAGGTTAGTTATTGTTTCGAGAAAACTTCGTGGTTTTCTTAAAAATTAAACATCAATGTAACATCAGTTACTTAGCACGCCTATTGCAGAGCAGTAAGAAAGGAAATGCTTCAAGTTTTCTTCCTCCTCTTCGAGCAGCCTGGAATACTAAGTTACCAGCTTAAACCTGGATCTGGAGTTTGCAGATGTGTATGCATTTTGATTGGGGTTGACCTAGCAAGCACATATACTTGTTGGTGCATTTTATTTTAGCGAAGCTCTCACCCTTCAATGCAAACCACAGAATACTCCATCAGTTCCTCATCCTCATCCAAGATGAAATTCCCTAAGGCGACTATGATTTGCAGAAGCTTCTTTCCCGTGAGAAAACCTAAAATCATCCTCGAGTAATTTTTCCCCATTCAAGAAAATCTAATTCCTCAGGAACTCACCCCAGTGTCAATGACTTACATCGACAAAATTTGTTCAGTCTTTCAATAGCCCCATCCACAATTTTTAAGGTAATCATAGCAGTTGAACAGGCTTTGATGGTACTCGATTCAAAGAGATTCGTCCCATCATTTTGTTCTCCAGTGCGAAATTATGGTCTGTGTAAGAAATAGCATACTTATAATCCTTTCTAAAAGAACTACGAGGCATAGACTGTCCCACTCGACTTTGAACAAATTCTGGCTCCAAAGAGCTCGTAAAGGGTGACCATATAGCAATAATAGTTTTTCCAATTGTTATGTTTCAATAGCTGTCAAAGTTACGAATGACATCCAACTGTCAAAATATTCAGTAAAGTTTGCATCGTTTGACGCTTCCCGAACGTGTGGAAATTATTTAAAAATATTATCGAAATTCCGCCTCAGTTATAAATAAGTAACGTGAATTTCGTCGTAAGGTCGGTCGTCCACGGTCATCCACAAGCCACAACACCCTTTTGGACCTTAAGCCACCAACCAGACAGAGATCGGTGTGAAGTGAAGAAAATATATCCTCCGTAGTGGCCAGTATCGAAGAAGACCCAAAAATGTCGACTCGGCGCCGATCAGCTGAGTCAACCAGGCTTATTTTGCAGTTGGATTTGGGCCTACATCCGTATAAGATTGAATTGAAGCCGGACGACCATATGCAATGCTGTGAGTTCGCTAGTTAAGGGTGGCCGTGGTGTAGTGGTAACATCATTGTCACGCTGTTAGTTCACGGTTCGAATCCTGATGTCAAGAATCATCTATTTATTTCGCATGAAATAAATAAAAAAGTCGATCACTTGCGAAAGCTAAGTCAACTCTACTGTGAAGCCATAACACTGGCAGTAGGGCGGTCATATGGCTAAACTGCAACTTGATCATGATGATGACATTAGGAGGACGGAAAAAAATACTGTGAATCATAAGCAATGACAATAATAGTGAAAACAAACAAAATATTTCCCAGTTATCTGGACAGCCACCCTTGGAGTTCACTGAAATTTAACTACCACCTGAGTTTCAAACCAACTACACCAATCTGTCTTTCTCTCTGTCTCTTACCCTTTCCACAAAAAAACGCCCGTGTCCTAAAAATTAGTATAATACGTGCAAATTATAAAAAAAAAAATTGGGCTCTGGAAATGTTGGCCGGAGATCCGGATCTTGGGCAAAAAATCGTCTTCTCGGACGAGGCCCATTTTTGGGTCAGCGGTTATGTCAACAAGCAAAATTGCCGTTATTAGAGCGACCACAATCCACAAGTGTTCGACCGAGCATCAATGCATTCACAAAGATTGACTGTTTGGTGCGGTTTATGGCACGGCGGCATCATCGATAACATCGATATATCCGAGCTGTGGTTCCAACAAGATGGCGCTACATGCCATACAAGCGACGCAACGCTCGAAGTGGTGAAGGAGAAATTTGGCGACTAGGTCATTTCACGGCGAGCGTTCATCAATTGGCCGCCACGATCATGCGATTTGACACCCCTCGATTATTTTCTCTGGGGCTACTTCAAGTCATTAGTCTTCGCTAACAAGCCAACCACTTGGACAAGCTCGAGGCCAAAATTCGACATGCTATTGTCGGAATAACGCACATATTAGAAGGAGTCATCAAAAATTGGATCGACCGCGAAGCCGCGGCGGCCGTTTAAATTATGTGCTATTCCATACATATTTCTTTTCCTATCGTTCTTATCTGGTCACCCTATATATCAGGGATCCGTCTGTATGAAAGATAGAGTTTCTTGGTAAGAAACCAGGCCAGCCACTGCCACTCAATTCGGACTAAAACACTTATGTAAGTCTACGCTGAAAAACTGTAGAGGGAAGAAACACCTACACCTTCTTCACTCCATAGTCCTCACTGGTATCTACTTTCCGTCGTAGCAAAATATTTAAGCGATATACTGCTTTTCTGGTTTTGGTCTTTATGAAAAGATGTGGGGAGGAAAGGTAAAGACAATTTCCACAGCAGCAGCCCAAGGTCCTTCCATCCCACTAGTAATATGCAATTTTCTTTGGAGAAACCATATATGTATGTCTTCAAGAAGAATCATTTAAATCGGTGTACTTTCGAAAGAAACGAAGGACAGACAGATGTACAAACGCATAGCCGCCATGCAAAAAATCACTTCTTTGACATTTTGAGACAGAATCTGAACTTATTTCGGCCATGATTTTCAACACGATCACGGTACTTCAAGTTCTTTAGAACCTGCTGTAATTCGCACAATATGAGTTTTACGTGAAAAAATATGGCAACATACTCTAAACTTCGGAAATACGAGCCTAATATTGTTTTGCCCGCTACTTAGTCGAGTTGGATATTGTTTTAAAGGTCATGATTTATGGTTTCTGATAAAAACTCAATTCTTTAGATACAACGATATCGACAACACTTTTTTTTAAAGAAAATAAAGTTCACACGAGCAAGGCCGCCGGCAACGGCTAGAACTGACATACAATTTAAGAATTGAGAGCTTTACTTACCACATATACTCGTATGTATCATATATGCAGGATTGAATGATTAAATCCAAATCAGATAGGAAATTCAATCCGGGTTTTTCGCCCCACTAAATTCAAAGACTCGAAACTTGAATCGAATCGAAACTCTATCGCTTTTGGCACATAAATCTGTGGGAAAAAAGTATTTACATACGTTACACTTCCAAGAATTAATTGGAAGCAAATCGATTGTAAAATTAAATCGATATTTAAATTATAATCTTACAGTAATCCTCATTCGTATGGAGAATTTCGATTCAATCAAAGAAAAATGATGGAATCGAGTCAATCCGGTTTCAACTTAATACACGTATCCATGAGATTCAAGCACGCTTCAATGGATCAGTCATTTTTCTGCATTTGTTCTGAGCAGAGTCTGAATTGTCGAAAGAAAAAAAATTGTGTTTCTCTATTAGCTCAGGCTAGTAATGAGTATCGAAGGAGAAATTAAGTGCACGACTGGGTTGTTATCGTTGTTTATAAGTGAAATCTAATAGCATATTGCTACCTCAACACAAATATGAAATTTGATCGATATCGCTGGAGCCGTTATCGAGAAAATGGTTCCGAAATCGGAAATTTTCATGAAGCCATTACTTGCACTTATAAAGGGTGTCCCAAAATTCACGCAAGAAGTAATTTTGATAGAAAACACAGGTTTTTAATTAAAAATTGTAAATATTTTATTGATTCATAAAGTATACAGTATAGGGTTACGAGTATGTATGAAATAGCATTTTGTTCACGGCTTTGCTGGCACATACGCACTCTTTTGTCGAAATTTTCATGACCCTTTTGCATAAATGTGGATAAATTGCGTTCATACAGCGCTCAATTTGCTCCTTCAAAGTATAGGTGGTCATGGGCTTGTTGGCATAAACCTTAGACTTAAAAAAAAAAAACGTCAAAGAAAAAAAGTCCAACGGCGGTAAATCGCATGATCTTGGCGGCCAATTCTGATGGGAAATTACACGACCAGAAAAGGACTCATGCAGTAATTGAATTGTTTCTAGGGCTGTATGGCATGTGGCACGGTCCTGTTGAAACCACATGTCGTTCAGCATCCACTTGTTGTTGTTCCATAATCCATTCAACGAACTCTCTTCGGCGAATCACAGACGTTGTGGGATGCCAAAAAAGTACTATGAGATGGCTTTAAAGAAATTAAGCATCGGATAGGCAATTTGGGAGCGAAAGACCCAAAAAGAGGTTACACGGCAAGATCAGATTTTGGAGCGCATGTCTCAGAAAAACTTGAACGAGAGATGTTCCATTAACATCAGCACGCAGAGTGTTCAACGCCGGCTAAATGAAGTGGGTCTTCACGCCCCTAACCCTGCAAAAAAGGCGTTTCTCTTTGCAGTAATGAAGAAAAAAAATTTATGTTGGCCAAACAGCACAGGAAATGGACCGTCAACGATTGGTCATATTTTCTGACGAATTCAAATTTAATTTGATGAAGATCAGGCAGTGCGAAGGAGAGCTAAGGAGCGATATTTAGACGAATGTTTGCTTCCCACCGTTAAGCATTCCCCATATGTTATGGTTTGGGGATGCATGACAAATTGGGGTCTTGGCCGTATTTTGCTTTGGGACGGTTCCGTAAATGAAACGGAATATAAAGAAATCATTGCTGATGGTTTTCTATTTAGAACCCTGGGAATCTAAAAATGTCAATTATCGACCGCTTGGCTAAACCACCCAGATAAATATATGAATCTCAGGAATTTTCTTAGCTCAATGCTACCTAGCTCATCCAGCTCTGAAAAGAAGTATCTATCAAAAGCACGGCTTCTTTGCTGGCCAGAGCTGGACAGTCACACAGGAGATGATAAACGGATTCTATTTCCTCTACGTCCCTGCAGCTTCTACAGTAGTCGTTATGAGGTAACCCTAGCTGTGCTGCGTGATTGCCTATCACACAGTGTCCTGTCACGACACCAACAGTTATGCGGATATCCCTTTGACTCAGTTCTATAAGATTGATAGATCTTTTTTTGTCGTAGACTGGCCATAATAATTTGGCTGTAGCGCATGTATCTAATCGACACCAGCATTCATTGGCTTCCTCATTAGACTCGATGTCTATCTCCCTGAGATAGCGGCCTTAATGGCCGCTTGGCTATCAACATAGATATTGATTGTAATATCTTCCTCAATAATCATATTCACAGCTTGTTTTATTGCGGCGATTTCGGCTTGGAAGACACCGCAATCATCCTTAAGTCTAAACGAGCGATTTATATTCCGAGACTCACAGTAGACGCCGGCACCAGTACCGGCAGTTATTTTGAATCCGTCGGTAAAGATGGCCAGTTAATTCTCGAAACCGACTCTTCCCTCATCCCATTCCTCCTGCTAGGAATTCTAATAAAGACCTTTTTGTTGCAGTTTGGAATGGGGATGATGTAGTTCGTTTCCGTCCGGAGTCTCAATGTATTCCATCGGTTTAGAATTAAGGAATGGCCGTAGGGTTTAGCTTTCCATAGACCGGCTTCCCTTAGTCTTAGTGCAGTTTTAGCTGCTGTGTTACCGCAGTATAGTAAGATTCAATATTGTTTCCAGAGCTGCTGTCGGTGTTGATCTCATTGATCCCATCATCCCCCGACAGCCTGCCCGTTGAATCTTTGTAACGCTTTCAAGTTGGTACTTCTTCTCGAGCGTTTTCCACCAGACAATCGAACCATAGGTCAAGATGGGTCTTATTACTGCAGTGTATAGCCAGTGTACCACTTTAGGCTTGAAACCCCAAGATTTCCCGAAAGCTCTTCTATATGTATATAGTGCAACATATCCAGTATTACGCCGAGATATTTTGCAGTTACTTGAGATATCAGCTCGATACCATTCATACGAGAGGGTAATTGTTTTCTGGTATCGATCTTCTCCTCATAAATACCACTAACTCGGTTTTCGCCGGATTCACTTCCAGACTCCTGCCTTTGACCCAGTTATTCACTAATTTTAATGCATAATTGAGTCGCTCGCTGGATACCCGGAAGAACTTTCCGGATACCAACATCATCAGCATAGGCGGCTACGTTGAAACCATTCCATTCCATTCAAGTATATCTAACATCTCGTCCACTACTAGAAGCCATAAGAGTGGTGAAAGGATTCCGTCTTGTGGGGTGCCCCGCTTGACTCGCTTTCTTCCTCTTATGTCCCCTAGTGTGGAGTTGATTATGCGGGTACTAAGCATTAGCTCAATCCACCTGCATATACACGAGTGCATTTGGGCCCTGCACAGTCTATCTACTACAACTTCGATACTTACATTATTAGCCCCTTCGATATCAAGGAATGCACCCATCGTGTATTCCTTCAATTGAAGATTGTTTTCTATGGTAGAGACCACTTTGTGAAGAGCAGTATCCACTGATTTTCCTTTTAAGTACGCATTATGTGATTTCGATAAAAAGTTATCCACAATCTCATCTCTGACGAGCATATCTATTAACCGTTCCATTTTTTTTTTTCAATAAGAATGAAGATAGACTTATTGGTATGTAGTTCTTGGCATTAACGTGATTTACTTTACCCGCCTTTGGTATGAAAACAACTCTAACCCTCAGCAGTAATAACATCGATGATTTGCCTTCTTTATTACCTATGTGACCACATCATCAATATTTAGTATTTAGGGAGAAGCATTTTAAAGTGTTTCATAACCCACATTTGCGTCGATGCATCCGCAAACTCGATGATGTGCTTTTGCATCTATTCCAATTTATCTGCGATGGGAAAGAGAAATAAATAGAAAGGATTAGATCTGCGAGCATGGGGTTTCCCTCCCCCACATCGTATCACTATGGGGCTATACTGCTCTTAGTGGGATGCTAAGAAAAAAAACATCTCCTTTTCTCCTTCCAAATCATTTGCTAAGCGTGCTGAACTCACCACCTCCACTGAGGGGGAGATAGAATACGACATTTAAAGTCGCCTCTCACTTAACAACGGCTTTTTATACGAGGTACAGCAGCAGCATCCCTCAACAGGGAGGCATTCTGGGATCCTCAGCGCTCAGACAATACTTCTAGGGCAAAAAAAATGGTATACGATTGGCTCATGTGTAATGTTACATGAGTCAAAGGTGGTAGTAGATACCAGATACACTCTTCCACAACTGTCTGGTTAGCTGCCACCCAACGAGACCGAAACCCAATCTTCAGTCGAGGCATCATTACAGTGAGGATAAAAGTAAGACTTACCAGAAGTTTGTTTTCGTTTTCTTCCAACAAAAAAAAAACAATCTACTTTGCTATGAAAAAGTGCTCTTCTAATCGGAAATGTAAAAAATTAAAATAAATAGTTTTCTGTCATTTTGGAATCCAAATCGGTTCAGTTTGTAATAAATTTTCGTTTAATTTTTTTTTAACTCGTATTTTTGGTATATTTTTATTTTTTTGGAGTTTTAAACCATCACAATGTTAACAACAGGAATCTTAGAGTACTTTCGAACCTTTCGAAAAGTAGAGAAGCCTACCTATGACAAAGAATTCATTCGCCTTGCGAATGATTTATTTAGAAAGTAAGTCATTTAAAATTAATTTCAAAATCCGATTTTAAAATTAAACCATTTTAAGCGCATTGTCAAGTGCTACCTGGTTTCTTTATGTTACAGCAGTACTCCTGATTGCATCCTGCCTCTACTATTACTATTTTGAACGAAAGGATAGACGGGCACACACTCAACGTGTAAGAGAAATTCAAAACATGATAGATAGGTATTTTAAGCGTTCACTTTAATCTATCTCAAGTGTGTAAACTAATTCAGTTTTCTTCTTTTCTTTTTATTAGGCCACCACCTAAACGACGTCCCGGCGCTGCGGCACGAGAACGTGAAGTATTTCAGAATGTTTTGAAAACAGCTCATTCGTATATTTATCCGAAAAACGAAAAAAAAGCTTATATAGTACGTCAAACCAGAAGTGGCACCATTTATAGTCAATTTCTGGAAGACAAAGAAGAGAAGTAGACAAGAGGAATATGAGAAAAAAAAACAGGAGAAAAAAATAACATTTCATCCACAATTTAGTTTATAAGCGATAAGCATCTGGCCTATAAAATGCTGTTGTTTTTATTTCCTACAATAAATCGTAGGCAATAGACCAAATAAAAAAAAAAAAATCCAAAAACTTTCGCTGACTGTCACTCTCAAATCACGCAACATAAAACTTGATGAGTTTTGGAATAGTTACCAGAGAGTTGGTCTATTAAAGTCGTTGATTCTGGAGGAGGATTCATCTTTTAAAAAAGTTCAAAGTTTTTACAGGATGCTTGGATTTTTTTATACTCGTATGTATCGTGTACTTACGGATATATACGAGTACTGTAAATGTTGGATTTTTTTAGGTTAATTAGTAAGAGTTTAACATAGACGGTCCCTGAAAGTAAAGCCGAAATTAGTATCCTTAGATAGATAGACTGATGATCGAGGCGGGAGCTAGGCCTATTGTGATTTCCTCTAATTAAAGTTCATCCATGATGCCAGATTTTATGATGAATCTGGCTATGTTTTTGGGAGCGCTGGCAGATATTTCTTCTGCTTTGAGGTAGAAGTTAGCTAGGAAACGATGACGTGTTTTGATAAGACAGTCACAGTGGCAGAGTAAGTGTTCTGCTGATTCTTCGTCTTCGTTGAACATTCTGCATACGTCGTCATGTGCTATTCCCATGGCCATGAGGTGTTTTTTAACTCCGTAGTGTCCCGTTAAGAAACCTGTGACCAAGCGAATCTGACTCTTACTCAGTTGTAAGAGTTGTATCGTTCTCAGGTGGGAAGCATTTGGGAAAAATTTTTTAGCCTGTCTGTTACCTTCAGTTTCCATCCAGTAATGATGACCTTGATGAAGTGATATATAGATGTTGCAAAGGTCTCGCGAAGAAGTGCGCCCAATTTCAAGCAAAAAGTATGGAAGGCCTCTATCGGGAGTTGGAGGAAATATCGTCCTTGGCGTCTGATAGGAACCAAGCTATCCAGGAGCTTCGACAAAACAACTTGAATAAGGGAGCAACTATCTTCAAAATAGCCGCCCAGAGAAGAAGTAATGCTCAGGCGGTTTGTGCTCAAGGCCAGCTTCTTGTGGAGTACGACAAAATTCTCCACAGATGGCGACAGTATTGTGAAAGACTTCTGAACGAACATTTTCGCCGGGTATACTTTCCAAGAGCTGCTCGTACTCTGAGTTCTGGAAAAAGATGGGAGACATCGTTAATAGACAACCAAGAGATCTCTTATGGGTGGCGCTAAGACAACGAGGACTTCCAGAAACCTACGTGCGAATGATCATGGACATGTATGAGGGAGCAAGGACAAGAGTAAGATGTCCCGTAAGAGTCACCGAAGAGTTCCCAATCAAAGTCGGTGTACACCATGGGAGCGTCCTCATTCCTTTGCTATTTATTGCAGTCATTGATTATCTGCTTGAAGGAAAAATGACGGATCCCAAAGTGCATCAGTTATTCTTTGCTGACGATGGAGCTATCATAAGCGAAGATCAAATGGCCCTGCAACGAGCACTTGATGTATGGGTGGATATTTTGAAGGGAAATGGGTACCGTACTAATTCAAAAAAGACAGAGTATCTGTGCTGCCCGTTCTCTTATCCACACCGGCCTATTCCAGACATTTACTTGAATGGAAACTGCTTCCCAAGTGCGAAAAGTTCATATATATGGGATCTATGATCAAAAGCGAAGCAACTTGTGATGATGACATCAATCATCACATAAGGCGTTGGGTGGATGAAGTGGCGGAAAAACTCCGCTATCTTCTGTAATCGAAAAATGCCCCTTAAGCTGAAAGGAAGGCTCTACACCGCAGTTGTACGTCCGGCGCTCACATGCGGTTCACAATGCTGGACAATGTACGAGGTTCAAAGATTCGAGGAAGCCTTCATGTAAAGACCTCATCACAAGCAAGATAGAACACGACCGTCAAAAAGGCAATATCAGTCGACGTTCCTACGCAATTGCGCAAAAAAGACAGACCAAAAAACAACTGGATCATACAAATGCAAAAACACTATCATTTGATTGGCTTCAGTGACGAAGTGATCCGAAACCGGGAAGTCTGCCGGTACTTTCTGAGGTCAAATCGGCAAACCCCACAGGCGGACCACTAGGGATGCAGTAAAGTGGGCGGGTTGTGATCCATCTACTCCGGATGATAACTTCGCCGTAAGAAGAAGAAGAGAAGAAGAATGGTGACCTTTTTCTTTGAGTTAGTTCTTAATACTGCTTTTGGCAGTGCTCTTAGGTATTCCGCAGAATGATCTTGGCATCATGGAGTTTGATGCGGATTCTTTTCTAGCTAGTTCATCAGCTTTTTCATTACCTTCATAACCGCTGTGGCAGGTACCCAAATGAGATGCACTCTGTTTGTGATGTTGTGCAGTTGAAGGCAATCCCCTACTAGTTTTCAGGTAATTTCATATACTTTAATTGCAAGCAACGCGGATTTGCTATCTGAGAGAATATAAATGTTCTTGTTGGTTATAGACCTGTTCATGTTCTCCCGGATATACAGCTATATTGTATGTATTTCGGCTTGAAATACTGAGCTACTTTTATCCATACTTGCGTATATGAGAGTATTCGTGCTCAGTCCACATACTCCGGCCTCGACTAATTCATCTGTTTTGGACCCATTTGTGAACCATACATTAAAGTCTCTAGTAAATGTAGGTTTATTCTGTTCCCAGTTCTATCTGAAAATGTAACCTTGAATTTCGGAAGACATTTGTCTGTTATACAGGGTGGCGCACGAATCATGCTACAAAAACAAAACGTAATAACTTTTTTTCTGTGTAAGTAATCGCACGAAGACCGTACCATCGAGATCATATGTTCGGGTTCAAGACACAATCGCGGCTGTAGCATCGTCAATTTAGGCAAATCCAAGCGTTTCGACTCGAAACTTATCGGCGCAAATTGGAGTTATTAGACGGTCATTATAACGGATAATTCATGATGACTTAAACTTGTTTCCGTTCAAAGTCCAAAATAAAAGCAAGTTAAACCCTCTGGGTTTGCCTATTCGCCTGGAATTTTGCCAAAAAAAAATGATTGAAATGGCCAAAGAAGACAACAGCTTGATAAATTGCTTGCTTATGTCTGATGAGGCCCATTTTGATCTAAACGGCAATGTAAACAAGCAAAGTTGCCGTATATTGAGTGAATCTAATTCAGAAATACTCCATGAGATGGAACTGCACCCAGAAGGAGTTACTGTGTGGTGCGCAGTTTCATCAAGGTTCATTGTGGGGCCATACTTCTTTGAAGAAAACGGTGTAACAATAACTATCAATTGGGACCGTTATTTAAAGATGTTGAAGGAGTTTTTTACCCAGAACTGTGCCGAAGAAGTATCCGTTTCAATAGCATTTAGTTCTAGCAAGATGGAGCAACTGCACACATAGCCAGACCGGTTATGGCGAAGCTCCAACGAAAATTCCCAAACAAATTAATATCCAGAAACTCCTCTTTCCGCTGGCCCCCAAGGTCACCTGACCTGACTGCACCAGACTTTTTTTTATGAGGTTACATCAAGCAAGAGGTGTACAAAATGAAACCAAGGAATTTGACTGAATTGCAACAGTCCATTAAAACAATAATTAACGCGATCTCGATTTCAACCCTTCAGGCCGCAATGAATAATTTTCTGATCAGGTGTCGCATATGCGTGGAGGTCATTTACGGTCTATCATCTTCAAAAACAATATAAAATAAAATTGAATTTTCTATACAATAAAAAAAAAAAATGAAATACATTGATTAAAAAAAAAGTTATTTGAATTTTTTATTGTAGCACAATTGATGCAGAACAGGAGGCGACTAGCTCAAGATCGAGCTGGCTGGAGACTCTTGTTGGTTGAGGTCCAGGTCCACTTTGGACTGTAACTCCATCTAAAGTAAGTTCTTAGATGTCAAGGATTAATTTGCCACATATTTGGTTAACTAGAAGATCTGTTGAGTGCTGGAAAATTAAATTTTCTTTGATCTGAAAATTTATGTTTTTTGTTTCTTGTATTTTGGAGTATTACTTGCACAATGTTGCCACCTTGAGAAAAATTAATCCGCTAGATTACCACCTAAAATCCGCTAGAAATCGCTAGAATGTCAAATTAAGGAAAGTTGATATGAGGATTTGTAATATTCATTCCACTAAAAATTATACCGACTTCAACACTTGAAAGGGGAAAGGATTGCACGATATTGAAAATTCAGATAAGGTGCTGATGGCTGGCAAACAAAAATTAGAAACAGTTTGTTTTGCAGTGCCTCGTGGTTTACCGAGGATACCTGAGGCGGATTGAAGAACGCAAGCTCGAATTGTAGATACCCCAAGCTAGAGTCCCTATATCGAAGGAAAATGGCCACAGAAGCAGAGGAAGCAGTGAGCAGGTGCGATAGCAGAACCGTTTACAGAACCACCAAAGACCTGGCAAGTGGTCATTGCAAAGGCTTAGATGGTTCCGTACTCGTTTCGGATGAGAACCCGCTCATGCGATGGAAGGAGCATTTTGCTACAGTCCTTAACCGTGTATTCACCAATGATATGCACCCAAAGCAAACTAAGTTGCCCGAAGCAATTATTTGCCGAATTAGCTCCTCCACTCCTAGTAAATATGAGATCGCGCTAAAGAACAACAAGGCGGCAGTACTAGATGGTATTCTCGTAGAGCTTCTGCAAGCTGCTCCAACAACATCAGCAGAGCTTTTTTATCCACTTGTAGAGAGAGCTTGGTAGGCAGAAAGTTTCCCCGACGAGTGGAAGAAGGGAATGATTGTCAAGCTCCCTAAAAAGTAGTCTTATGGAGTCCGGAAACTTTAGAGGCACTTGCGTCCTTCCCACAGTTACTAAGGTAATAACAAAAGTAGTTCTTGAGCGAATAAAAGAACAACTGGAAGATACATTCGATGCCAAACAAGCAGGTTTCCGCTCTCGATCCTCCTGTGTCGACCACATCAACATCCTGCGGATCATTGTTGAACAGAGCGTTGAATACCGGTCACCACTTCACCTACTGTTCATTGATTTTTAGAAGGCGTTCGACAGTGTCAACAGACAGTTTATCTGACTTGCCTTGCGCAGGAGAGGTATACCCGATGAACTATTAGCTATTATCAAAGCAACCTATGATGGGTCTAAATGTCATGTTCTACATAGAGGAATTCGAGATCCAAGATTGCATTCTATCGCCGATACTTTTTTTATTTGTGATTAGTGATCTATTTCGCGCAACATTTTACTTTAGCTAAGAAATCACATTAAATTTCGCTAAAGATCTTAGAAATCCGCTGAAGGTAGCGACCAAATTGCTAAAATGGGAACAATGGATGCAAGTAAGTGTTTATATTTGTTGCTTGTCTGTCTGAATGTATGTTTGACCGAATGCATCCTAAACCACTTTTAACATGAGAATGATGAAACGCATTTTATTTCTTCATGTGTCAGAGGTGGAACTAGATTGAATACTCCACTCCCTATCCCACAATTTGTGTTTACTACTTTTTTTTAGATTTATAGCGGTGAATTAAATGGCCTTATTCAGATACAAAACCCGGTTTTATAAACATTTGTGTCAATAAACTTTTAACTTAAACAAAAGTAAGTATGAATTGTTTAAAAGAATTACAGGTGGTAAAATGTTTTCAAACGATTGAAACAACAAATTAGTTGTTAATTTTATCGCCGATAGATGCTAATAAATCTATACTAAATTTTGGAGTTGTTGTGCTTTTTAGAAATATTTAGCTCAGTATTTTTTGAAAAAAAAATAAAAGTTAACTTCTTCTCAACTTTTCCGACTCACCCTGTATCTCCCTGATTATTGACAATTTCTAGTAATAACCACCCAAACTTTCAAAATCCGGTTATTGAAAATTTTTTACGATTCGCAAAACATCGCTGTACTACAACACCCCAACTACACACGCTATCGTTTACCATGGCTTCCGTTCAAGGACATTGATGTCGCTACAACTACTACACATGCCACCCTCACCTCAAAAGCTTTGCAGACAGTAGGTTATAGCACGAACTACATGAATTTCTTAATCGTGGTGTCGATGTTTCGTATGTACTCGTATACGTGTTTGTTTTAGGTCAGTGCCTGACATTGACCCATTTTCCTGGTGTTTTCTCGTCGTGCGACCGTATTAACGAGCCAGGGATTTAGCCGTTTTTTAAGGACAATCCCAATTAATTTCCACCCGATGAGGTTGCTCATATCACATGATAAATGATTATTAATGCGAACGAGAATTTATTTTTGTCCCGTTTTTCTTAGACAAATTCAAACGAACTAAAGGCAAGAAGTATGTCACATTGTGTGCCTAGTTCATGTCAGCTCTTTTTGGGATGGTGGGACGGGGATAACCTCCTAAATGGTCATGCAGCAGTAAAAAATCGTCTTTTGTTGTGTGTGCGTGGACTGACCTTATCACTCTCTAATGGAAACATAATAAATCGCTGGGATTTGTGACGTCATAATGTTGCGGATTAATTCTGGGAAGACTATTCCGGATATCGATTAGAGATTTATGTACCTATATTGCTCTGTATTGTGCGGTGGCAGCGTTTCTTGATTTGATCACGTAGCAGACAATGGGGGACCATTTGGTAAATATTGATAATTTCGGTAGTAATTTACGAAATGGGGAGGAATATTGATCGGCCCGGGAGAAGTCGATTAATCTGAATGACTTAATGGGTAAAGCGGAAATGTATCCATTTGTTGGATGGTTAATTTCTTTGAGTTTTGCTGACTTAATTCGAAGACTTTTTTGTTTTGTTTGTTCGGTAGCGTGGTAAGTGCTTACGAAATAAGGAATTAATTTGTTTAAGGCTACTGGTTTCTGGAAAAAGGGACGTTGCGCTCAGATTTTGTTCTATAAATTTACGACTGGTAGAAGAACTCGGGAGCCAGGTGGTAGATACAGTGATGTATACTCATTTATGATGTTTGGCGTATTATGAACATAAGTTATCTTAAATGGAACAATATACTGTATGACCTTCAATACGGAACGGAAATATCCCACAAAAGATTTAATAAACCACTCATCCTGACAATTGAATCTATCCGTATATAGCATGGTGAATGTATTGCAGTTGAGTTAGATATGTTTAAAGCTTTTGATAAACTATAGCAAAGCAGCCGGCGAAGATTTATAACAGCCTGCATTATGAGTCTTTGAAGTAAGAGATCCTTATAGATTGTAAAGGGTGACCCATCTCTTGGTTTCTTTTTAAAATTGCTATAGAAAAAAAAATCCATTTAATATTTTCCAAAGTTTTTTGCTTTCCACTTTCCGATTGTATATGGGTAATAGTTTCATTTAAATATCTGCCGCGGCTGGTTCACTATAAAATCGATCTTTAACGGCATCCTACAAAAGAAAGTCCAACGGCGGCAAATCACAGCTCCGTGGATGCGAAGCAACATCACCAAAACGACTGATTACACATCTTGGTGGAACCATTATTCTCAGCAGAGAACACAGGACGAACACGAGGATAACTTGTGTTATCAATTAGCATGCCAATCTTACGAACTTTCTTCACAAACTTGCGTACAGCAGGGACGGTTGGTGCAGTATTTCGACCGATATTTCTTTGCAAAATGTCCACTGTTTCGGCAACACAGCACTTATTTTGGAAATAAGTTTTCAATATTTTCTAACTTTATTCAAGAGCAAACAGAGGTGGCATGACAAATTACCTCTTTATCATCATCGATGAGGTCGGTGATGAGGATTGCAGAGCACAGATATGTGAGATTCCCTACAGCGATCTTGCTTGGAGAGATCCAACTCACTGCTTGGAACGTCGAAAGGCCCCTAGCAACATGCCAAAGAAACATGGTGGTGGACAGATTAAGCTAAAATAGTGTTACGGGGAAACGAAAACGGTTTTTAAGGCTTGGTCAAAGTGCTCTTCTACTAACAGCGATGGAAAAGCTCTCCTTGAAGTGATATATAGATGTTGCAAAGGTCTGGCGAAGAAGAAGTACTCCTAATTTCAAGGAAAAAGTATGGAAGGCTTCTATCGGAAGTTGGAGGAAATATCGTCTTCGGTGTCTTATAGGATCCAGGGTATCCAGGAGTTTCGACAAAACAACTTGAATAAGGGAGCAACTATCTTCAAAATAGCCACCCAGAGAAGAAGAAGACATGCTCAGGAGATTCGTTCCCCAAAGTTTAATAATAATGCTTGTATTGGCCTTATAGATGGCGACAGTATTGTGAAAGCCTTCTGAACGAACAGTTTCCCCGGGTATACTTTCCAAGAGCCGCTGCTAACCATGACGAAGTATCCGACATTACTGTCGAAGAAGTTAGGAATGCGGTCAAATACTCCAAAAAAAAAGAAAAGCGGTTGGGCCAGACGAGATACCCTGTGAGTTCTGGAAAAACATGAGAGACATCGTTGATAGACAACCAAGAGATCTCTTATGGGTGTCGCTTAGACAATGAGGAGTTCCAGAAACCTACGTGCGCATGATCATGCACATGTATGAGGCAGCAAGGACAAGAGTAAGATGTCCCGCAGGAGTCACCGCAGAGTTCCCAATCAAAGTCGGTGTACACCAGAGAAGCGTCTTCAGTCCTTTGCTATTTATTGCAGTCCTTGATTATCTGCTTGAAGGAAAAGTGACGGACCCCAAAGTACATCAGTTACTCTTTGCTGATGGTGGAGCTATCATAAGTGAAGATCAAATGGTCCTGCAACGTGCACTTGATGTTTGGGTGGATGTTTTGGAGATAAATGGGTACCGTATTAATTCAAAAAAGACAGAGTATCTGTGCTGCCCGTTCTCTGATCCACACCGGCCTATTCCAGACATTTACTTGAATGGAAAGTGCTTCCCAAGTGCGAAAAGTTCAAACATATGGGATCTATGATCAATAGCGAGGCAACTTGTCATGACAACAGCAATCATCTCGTAAGCGTAGGGTGGATGAAGTGGCGGGAAAACTCCGCAATCTTCTGTGATCGAAAAATGCCCTCTAAGCTGGAAGTCTCTACACTGCAGTTGTACGTCCGTCGCTCACATACGGTTCACAATGATGGACAATGTACAAAAAGTATGAAGGCAAATTAACGGCAGCTGAGATGAAGATGCTTCGCATGACAGTAGGAGTGACGAAGATTGATAGAATAAAAAGTTCGAAGATTCGACAAAGCCTTCATGTAAAAGAACCCATCACAACCAAGGTAGAGCACGACCGGCTCAGTTGGTATTGTCATGTTCAAAGGAGAGACCCCGTCAAAAAGGCAATATCAATCAATGTTCCTACACAATCGCGCAAAAAAGGCAGACCAAAACAAACAACTGGATCACACAAATGCAAAAACACTAGCATTTGATTGACCTCAGTGACGAAGTGATCCGAAACCGGGAAGCCTGCCGGTACTTCCTGAGGTCAAATCGGCAAACCCCACAGGCGGACCAGTAAGGATGCAGTAAAGTGGGAGAGTTGTGATCCTTCTTCTCCGGATCATAACTTCGCCGTAAGGAAAAGAAGAAGAAGAAGTTCTAGCGTAAATCGATTCAGTTCGTACCGCGGAGATGTGATACTGTATTTCTGTCAATTTTTTGAGCGCGAAAGAGCTGTAAGTGTCAAAATAACGCTATTAGATGGATGTGTATATGTGCCTACTTACCTACTGCTATTCCCTTCCAGTTTTGGCTTCTAACATAATGGGGTCAGAGGTTCACGTTACGAAATAGAAATCTTTTCTAGATACCTGCACTAGAAAACAATTTCAACTTCGGGCAAAATTCGGATATTTTGGAAAATTGTATACAACTTCGGGGAACTAAAACAAAAAATGGTAATCCGGAACAAATTAACTTTTTCGATCAACCATTTTCGAGATAATTGCACCCAAATACGATTTCCATTAACTTGGGAAAAATGTCCAATATTTTGCATAATTCCGTAGGTATGTAGGTGTCATCAGTTTTTGAAATTGTAAAGGCTATCCAAAGGCTATCGAGTCGGATATCCAAAGTGTACAACTACTTTGGATATCCGACTCGAAGTGTTTAAAAATCAGTAAGAAAACTCCCACATTTTCAGCACCAGATTTACGAAACAAACCCCAGATATACGACTATTTGCTGACGAAAATACTTCAGTTCAAGCCGGCGTCGGATGACGAATATCGGAAGTGTATAGAACTCAAAAAAACGTTCGCCTGATTAATCCGTTACGATGTATGTTCATCTTCAATTCTGATTCAGAGTTTCTGGGCTTTTCACACGTATCGGACCCGAATAGTGATTTTGCCTTAACTTAACAATCACTATACCGATTTGGATTGAATTTGGTTTCTTAAACAGACATATTGTACAGATAGTTCCATTTAAACATCATTAAAATCAGGGAGATTGTGGTGATGATATGGATGGGTGAGTTCCAAAACTTTTCAAAAACCGTGATTGTCAAGAACTATCCAATGAATTTTGATGTGTGAACTTCATCAAAACTCGGATGGATTCAGATGAACTGGCAAGATATTCTTTGTTAGGTTACAACAAATTTTCTTTATAAATGCTTAACATAGAAACTTTGGGTGGAATTTGATTTGTGAATACATACTTATAACCTAATGCGTATAGGGTCTTATTTTTAAAATTCATGAAAATCATGAGTGGATAATTGCCAAACGTCCTGCATCTAAATCGAGGAGAATCAGGAAAGGATATAAAGTGGGATTCCAACAAATCATATACATGATATCGTACATCCGATGCCGGAAATTTGGCATGATTCATATCGAGTTTTGTAAATATCCGGCGCCGAATATCCGGCTGCTATCAGACTCTCTAACACCACGAATTTCAAACGAATTTAAATCCGATCTTGTTGCAGTTATCAATTAGGATATAAAAACAGAAGTAGAAATAACGCAATAATGTTTCGATAATGGATGTGTAGTATACTTATTTTAAGTAATAAGTGAGTGCAATCTAAAAAAGCTTGGATTAAGCAATCGTGAAAACGGCAGCCGGAAAAGGCTTCTCTCACTACCCGCTGTAAGCTAACTGGTTGATCTAGTTCACTAGGTGACTCATGTTGAAAAAAATACAGCTTTGCCATTAATTTCGTTACGAGATAGCGAAACGAATACATTAAGTAGCAAGTTCAATACGTATATACAGGGTGGGCAATTTAAAACTGACAACCCTATAACTTTGACATCTGTTTTCAGATCGTCTTATGACAGCCCGCGTTCGAAGCATCAGTCCCCAGCAAATTTGTGCCATGAAACTGTATACGCCACCACAACGTGCTGTTACTATTCAAAACTTGTCCTCAATTGTGAAAATGCAACGTGCGTACCGTGCACAATATCGAGTGAGGGAAGCGCTTTGAAATGGGACCGTAAATAAACAAAATTATCAGTTCTACGCCTATGAAAACCCTCAATTAATTCACGAAGAACCTCTCCACAAGCAAAGCGTAACGGTTTGTGATGGAAAGAATCATTGGACTGAATCATTGGACCGTTCTTCTTCGAAGACGATGCTCCAGCAGCCGTAACCGTCAATGGAGAGCGTTATCGAGCCTTGATAACGGATTTGTTGATGCCACTGATAACGCCATGGACAACATATGGTTCCAACAGGATGGCGCTACAGCTCATACAGCCCGAGCCACGATCGCTTTATTGCGTCCTTTGTTCCTCGAACGTCTAATTTCAAAAATTGGTGATTTTGGCTAGCCTCCGTGATCACCCGACTTAACGGCTCCAGACTTCTTCCTGTGGCGTTATTTGAAGTCCAAAGTTTATATCAACAAGCTACTAATCCTAGAAGCCTTGAAAGACAATATACGACCGAAAATGGCCGCTATTCAGCCCGACACGCTTCGAAAAGTGATGGGAAATGTCGAAAAAAGAGCACATTGAGCCATTCGCTCTGGCGGCGACCAATTAAGCGATACCATATTCAAAAAGTGATCAGAACAAATTTCCAAGGTTCAATATAAACGAAAAATGAATTCACAGCAAATAATTTCGTGTTCTTTTTTAAATTATTACCAAAAAACATGCCGAAGATTTAAATGGCCCACCCTGTACTTTCAAAAAGGGTACAATGAAAAGTTGACAGTAGAGTAGCCTAAAGTTTAGATCTTTATGGAGACTTTCAGCAATGTTTAGAGTAGTTCTTGAAACAAATGTGGGCAGAACTAACCCATCGACAGTGTCTACTGACAAGACTAGGGCAGTACGCACTGTCGATAGATATAAATTCCAAGTGGTGTAGAAATTTACCTTACTCAGAGTAATATAATACTTCGTCCAACGTCGTCGTTTAGTTCCAAGTAATACCGACTATTAAAAACCGCTGAAAAGAAAACCCATAGAGAATGTATAAATGCATCACGGGAATGACAGGCCCAAAGAACTGGAAGCAGAGTGATTAAATATTATAGCGGAGACCCTTCGCTAAGTAAATATGAGTTCTTACTGCCGCCATTTAAACGCAAACCCACTTGAATCAAAATTTCACGCCTAGCATGTTACGAGGCCCACTTCTTAAAAAAATGCATTTCATTTAATGGCACCCTATAAAATCTCATATTACCAAACAAAGTGTTTCTCACCCTCGTATAGTAACGTCAGAGATTTCGAAACGTCCTTCAACTCATGTATTACTTTCAGCATAATCGACTCTCCCAATATTTTTAACAACCATCCAACGCACAAGGTAGGTCCAACTTTATTACCTCTGAACAATTTGCCATGACTTCACAGTCATAGCCCCGTCATAGTATCCAATTTGCCCAGATTCTATCTGAAATGCAACTCATTTCCCTTTTCAAAGCGCCACATGTTCCTCCTCCGCACAACAACTGGTGGCTTAGCCATTTGTTAAGTACAAAAAACATTTTCGACGATTTATATGAAAAAATAGACAAAAAGCCAACAAAAAAATTCTACGCGTCAGTGGCAGTTCGACCTTATTACGACAAATGGGCTTGGCGGTCGGCAAGCTTCGAAATTCAATTCGAGAACAAGTCCGCATATCAGTTGAGTCTGAGTGTTTGCTGCACTACAACGTGAGACATTCCAAGTGAATTCAAATCTTGAATTGACAGAATATGAAAATATCGATACCTGGACCAACAATAACAAAGGGGCCAGGCCACATCGATTTGGGTTACATGACTTGGTCATGTAATGCATGTATGCCTGGTATCGAGCGCATGTCGAAGCGTGGCACCTTCTCTCTTCGAAGGTGGATGCATTGCATGACAAAGTTAACTTGGAGATATCCATCGAATGCAACAGCAGTCAGCGACATAAGGATGCAGGTTCTGGTTTTGTTTCCAGTATTTAGGCTGATTATTGTAAACCATGAGAGTTCTTTTAAGAGTTTCAAGAGATACGAGATAAGCTCGGAGAGCATTTTTTTCTTTTTTTCTTTTTTTGGGTCACTTCATGGTGCAATGATATGTGGTGTAAGGTACGAGTACCAGCCACTCTGCATATGTGAGGAGGAAAACTGTCACAAGTGGTGCCACTGAGATAAAAGAATTTTTTTGGGTTAAATTTCGAAGAATTTCATTCAATTGCATTGTGAGTGGGATGAGAAGGGAATTCTTGAGGTTAGAAGTGTCGTTTCTAATAACATGTGTTGTTAACGTTGCCCTGTTGAACGTAACGAGAGCAATTGTTTACAGCGGAAATGCTTTTCGAGAACTCTTGGTAGGTGAAAATGAAAGTGGTAGATGGCATGTTAAAAAAGAAATCGAATTTTATTGCTCTAAAGTATAAGAAATGGTTTGGTAATTGAATTACTTTGTTGTCATTCTTCAAATATCTACAGATGAAAAATAGTCAAATATTGTTTACTCCCTTGATAGAAACTTGAGCGATACTTCTCCAACCAGAGGCTCTCTAGGTGGTGGATAAAATTATGAAGGAAAGCTGATCATTCTAGTCTTCAATTCTTCAATTCTATTCAATTTCTTTATTTATATCTATAAAAATAAGTTTAAAATTTTACAAAAAAAAATTACATGCAGTTAATACATAAGGAATAGTTACGAGTAGTGACATCTTTATTTAAGAAAATAGAGATGATGCCACATTAAAATAATTTCAATCTTGTGTGGGGTGACAAAGGTAGATAAATAGAAGTTAAATTTTATAAAAATTACAGTAATTTAAGAGAGAAAAGTAATTTTTAACAAATGAAAAATGATACATACAAAACATATATATATATGGCAGAAATATGTGGTGTACAATATAATAGCAGTGCCTTACACATATTTATGAATTACTTAAAATTCATTTATTTTTCCAACGTGGAATGCAAACGACATTCTGGGAAAAATAGACGAATTAGAAATCTTTTTACGGAAAAACAATATTGATATATGCTTGATATCGGAAACCCACTTAAAAAAAGGACCTGGACCCAGAATAAAAGGCTACAGTGATTATCAGGCGCATCATCCTTCGGAAAATGCGAGAGGCGGTTCCTCTATGAACATTAAAGAATACATTAAGCACTCCGAAAACATTAAAGTAGAACTGGATTCTATGCAAATAAGCTCAGTTTCCGTAAAAATAAATCATTTAGACTACCAGATCGGATCGTGTTACTTCCCTCCGGGATATAGGCTGGTGGACGACGACCACGTTCGCCTCTTTGACTCACTCGGGCCTAATTTTATCATCGGTGGTGACTTTAACGCGAAACATACTTTCTGGGGTTCAAGATGTAATTCAACGAAAGGCAGATTATTGTACAAAGCCAGTATGAAAAGTGGTTTGGAATTTTTTCGACGGGAAAGCCAACGTATTGACCAACTGACAATAATAAAATCCCTGACCTCGTCGACTTCTTTATCGCAAAAGCGCTAACTAAAAATCTAACGGAAGTAGAAGAATGTTATGATTTATGCTCAGACCACTCAGCAGTCACTCTGAAAATCGGTGGAAGTCTAGCAAAAAAAGAAGGACCGCCTAAGTTAACTAGTAACAAAACAAACTGGGACGTTTTTAGAAAAGACTGCAAGGAAAATATTGCTCTAAATGTGCCGCTAAAGACACCACTTGAAATAGAAGACGAAATTGACAAGCTCGTGAAAGCCATTCAGTGCGCAGCATGGAAAAATACTCCTTTTCAAAAAAACAGCAACACGGAACAGCAAAGTCAAATACCAGCCTGATATCGAAGACCTCATACGAGAAAAGAGAAGAGCGCGCAAGAGATGGCAACAATCCCGCGCGCCACCGCATAAAACTTATCTTAACCACCTTTGCAACAAGCTAAAAAATGTGCTGCAGGACTTAAGAAATCGCGAGACTTCTACTTACCTCGAGAGCTTGACCGCTGATAAGTGTTCAAACTACTCTCTATGGAAAACCTTGAAGTCCATAAGGAAACCCGTAATGCACTCGCCACCAATAAGAAAAGCTAACGGCGAATGGGCAAAAGGAGACAACATTTAGAGGAAACGTTCAAGCCATTCGATGGGCAACCATTGATCGAAGATCCGAATGCAAATACGGCACCCGACAACTTTAAATTTAAAACTGTATCCCTGTCCGAACTTCGTATGACAATGATTTAATCACTGGCGAAGTTTTGAAGGAGCTACCGAAAAAAGCGTTAGTTAAGTTACTCTACATTATAAATGCTTCATTGAGACTTCTATATGTTCCAAGGCAATGGAAAGTCGCCGAAGTAATAATGGTTCCGAAACCGGGGAAATGTGCAAACGTCAAGAAATCATATAGACCCATTTCGCTTCTGCCGATAATATCTAAGGTCTTTGAGAAACTTCTGCTAAAAAGATTGCACCCAGTAATTGAAGAAAGACGATTGATCCCGGATCATTAATTCGGGTTTCGGGTTAAACATTCCACAATCGATCAGGTGTATCGAATAACAAATGAAATTGAAAAAGCTCTAGAAGGGAAAAAGATATGCTCTACCGCTTTTCTCGACGTATCGCAAGCGTTCGACAAGGTATGGCACGAAGGCCTGAGATATAAGCTAAGGGTAATCTTACCAGATAAACTCTACAGAATATTGGAATCTTACCTTAATAACAGACTCTTTCGTGTTAAACATGGGGCAGAATATTCGAAATTCAAAGAAATCCATGCCGGTGTTCCGCAAGGAAGCGTTCTCGGCCCAATCCTGTTCCTCCTCTACACAAGAGATATACCACAAGATGAAGGGACTGTCGTAGCAACGTTCGCAGACGACACGGCTATCCTCGCAATAGATGAGTCAGTCGAATCATCAACTGGAAAACTCCAACGAGCTTTAAACAAAGTATGCGAGTGGACAAAGACCTGGAGAATCGTCCTTAACGAGACCAAGTCAACGCATGTCAATTTTACGTACAAAAAATAAACAACTTACCTATTTCCATTAACTCGGTACAAATACCGTACGCAAACGATTCAAAATATCTAGGAATGACACCAGACGCAAAACTTAAGTGGAAGCCACATGTTAAAAAGAAGCGCGACGAGCTCGAAATCAGACTTAGAGAAATGTACTGGCTACTGGGGAGATACTCGAAGTTAAGCGTATACAACAAACTGCTTCTGTACAAGCAAGTGCTAAAACCATCTTGGACATACGGTATACAACTTTGGGGTTGTACCAAGCCAAGCAATATGACTGTTCTGCAAACATTCCAAAACAAAACACTAAGAGCAATTGTGAATGCTCCATGGTATATAAGGAATAGTGATATTCACAGAGATCTAGGAATTGCTACCGTGAGGGATGAAGTAACAAACTTTGCTCACAAACTTCGTACTCGCCTTCATGATCATTGCAATAATGAAATAATCCGTACTCTGGACGTGACAAACCTCGAGCGCCGACTACAAAGAACAAGACCGTACGATCTGGCGCAGTAAGGGAAAACCGTATTAGTAGGTGCCTTCGCTGGAAAGCTACCTACCTAACGCGATTAACACGACAGAAGCGTAAACTACTTGTTAAGGTAACTTAGTCGTAGTCACCACAAAACGAAAAAATGAGAGGAACGAATTTCCTACTACTATGAGCACGAGCGACCGGTTCTCATAGTGCCTCTCTGGGGGGTGAGGTTTAGCCCGTAGGCATATATACTCAGAGCCATCGTGTATACTCAGAGCCATCTTCCTTTTAAAAAGAAGTGGTTTCTGGCACGATTCGCACTGGAGTTTTGATGATGTTGCGCGACGATTATCCTACGACCCCTGTCTCATGGATATGCCATCTGATGCAATGACACCTAAATTACGGCTACGGTGCAAATTTGAAGTCAACTTTCCTCATGTTCAGGATTGGCTTTGGCAGGAGTCTGAGCCAGGAAAGGAATGTAGTCGCATTTACACGGACGGCTCTAAAACTGGACAGGGGTCTGGTGCTGGTGTTTTCGTGGAATGCGACAACATTAGGCTTCACTTCTCATTGGGAAAACACACATTTGTCTTCCAGGCAGAAATATATGCTATCCTAATGGCAGCGGACTATATTGGTAAGAACAGGTGGAAGGGGCGAAGTATCTGCGTCTGTAGTGACAGTCAGGCTGCGCTTAAGGCCTTGCTCAATCTTTTAACCACTTCCAAAATAGTTCGAGAATGCAAAACATCCTTGAATTCGGTCGGAAGGCTGAACTCACTGAATCTTGTTTGGGTCCCAGGACACAAAGGGATAACAGGAAATGAGATCTCTGACGAGCTTGCTAGACAAGGCTCAGAAGAGAATTTCTCTGGACCTGAACCCACGTTCGGTTTGCCAACGTCCTCGGTTAGGCCTTCCATTGACGACTTTGTTTTCAGTGAACACAATCGAAGGTGGCATGACTCTCGAGGATGCAGGCAGACTATACGAATGGTCCCCGTCGTCTGTAAGAAATCCGCGGCTTTCTTGCTATTCCTTAGCAGAAAAGACTGCAGACAACTTACTGGCGCTCTTACGGGCCACTTCGCCCTTGCCAAGCACCTCCATGTGCTAGGTTTGAGCGCTACCCCCGTCTGCAACTCCTGTGGAGAGGGCAATGACACTGCGGAACACTTCCTATGTGATTGTCCTGCCTTTGCTCGGATCAGGTGGCAGATTTTCGGTGCTGATGTGGTGAGTGCTGATGACCTAAGCTCTTCATCACTGAAGCGTCTACTCGTCTTTTTACAAAAGACGAAAAAAACACATTAAAATGGGGTTCTCTGCCTGGTTGTACAATGGACCTGTTTTTGAGTCTGAGTGCTCCAGTAGGGTGTACCGCCCCGACAAAAAAAAAAAAAAAAATATTGAATGTCGAGATAAGACAGTGAATGGCGCTGAATTCGTTACACACTGAGGAAGCTAAATGACAACATCGCGAAACAGCCCTTCGAATGAAATCCTCAGGATGCACAGTAGTTTGGAAGATCAAGTTTGGAAGATCAGCAGTCTTGGCAGAAGCGGCGGCCTAGAGGAAACCGTGGCCATAACTGAAATAACTAGCTGCAGACCGAGAAAGGAATAGATTTGTTGCCGCTCTACGTCCCACCCATTTTTAAAGGAAATAACTAATTGAAAGTACGTAAACAATTAACCTGTACATATAGATATTTTTTTTGCAAACTAAACCGTTTTGGAGACACCTAATTTTTCTTGAACACGAGTTCCGCATAATTTTTTCTTGAATGTCCCGCGAAATATCAACTTTACAAATAAAATATTCTTGGAGATAATCCCGATTTACCAGTTTAATTTAATGCGAATTATACTCGCTTCCTGTGTTGCATTTAGTTAGGTTCATACAAGTGCTTAAGTGGGGCAAAGTAAAGTAATTTTAAAAAAATGAAAAAAATATAATATCGTGCTGTTATGAAGTACCTATTTAAAATAATTTACTTCGGAATTTGCTCCATAGAAAATAACAGCTTAAAAGTGTGTAGCGACCCTCGCTGTGGAAGACCATCAACCTCAACTACAGTGGAAAAATATAAAAAAGAAAAAACTCGCGATCTGATCATGGATGACCGTAGATTGAAGATAAGCAAGATAGCTGAGATCGCCGGCATCTCGAATAAATACTTACTTTTACTTATGTCCTGTATCCCCTTGTTGGTCCTAGGGCCTCTACAACGCCTACGCGCCATCTTGTGCGATTTCTGGAAATGTGCCTCAGCTCTCCCCAACTCTTTCCCAGTTGCCGTGTTTCCTTCTCAACTGTTCTGCGCCACGTACTCCTAGGACCGCCGCGTATCCTGCCATCCTGGGTAAGCGGGTTCCATTGCATCGCTTGGTTAGCTATGGACCTGTCACCCTTTCGGAGAGTGTGACCGATCCACTGCCACTTTCGTCGTCGTATGGTTGTGCCTATAGGTTCATGGTCCGTTCTCTGATAAAGCTGTTCGTTAGAGATACGGTTTGGCCAGAATATCCTTAAGATGTAACGTAGACACCTATTGACAAACGTTTGCAGCTTCCTCGTGATAGTGACGGTCACTCTCCAGGTACCACATCCATATAGCAACACGGATTCAACGTTGGAACAGAACAGTCGTAGCTTGGTGTTTAAGCTAATTGCATTACTTCGCCAAACTATGGATAGCATCCCAAACGCAGATTTTGCTTTACCTATTCGGCTGGCTATATCCAGTTCGGTTCCGCCATCGGTTGAGACAATACTCCCAAGGTATTGGAAACTCTCTACTCTCTCAACTGTTTGTCCAGCAATGCATATATGAGTTGATGAGTTTGGTCCTAGGCTGATCATTTTTGTTTTTGCCGAGTTAATTTTCAGCCCAACGACGTCTGCTTCCCTCTCCACATTTGCTGTCATTTGGTGAAGGTCCATTATTCTGTGAGACAGTAGGCATACATCATCGGCGTAGTCGAGGTGTTTGAGTTCAGATGTAAGAGTCCATCGAATTCCTCCATTTCCTGTTGATAAGGCCGCATTCAGCACATCGCTAATCACCAATAAAAACAATATTGGTGAGAGTATGCAGCCTTGCCGAACCCCACTTTGGACTTCGAATTCCTCAGACAGCCTTCCTCTGTGCAAAACGTGACATGTGGACCCATCATATGTAGCTTTGATAATTGCTATTAATTTATCCGGAATGACTCTCCTGCGCAAGGCACGCCAAATAAATTCCCGATTGACACTATCAAACGCCTTTTCAAAATCGATGAACAACAGGTGAAGTGGTGATCGATATTCAACACATTGCTCGATGATGATCCGCAGGGTGTTGATGTGGTCGACACAGGAGGATCCAGAGCGGAAACCTGCTTGTTCGGCGTCAAGTGTGTCTTCAAGGTGTTCTTTGATTCGCTCCAGGATGATTCTAGCTATTATCTTGGCCACAGCAGGCAGCACGCAGATACCTCTCCAGTTTTCGCACTGCATTAGGTTGCCTTTTTTAGGGAGCTTGACAATCATTCCCTTTTTCCACTCATCTGGAAAACTCTCGGCTTCCCATGTTCTCCCGACAAGTGGGAACAGTAGCTCTGCCGATGCTGTTGGCGCAGCTTGAAAAAGCTCCGCGGGTATGCCGTCAAGTCCTACCGCCTCTCGAATAAATAGATTCAAAACGTTATTAAAAAAGAATTTGGGTTCTGCCAGATGGGTTCCGAAACTGCTTTCAGTTGAACAAAAACACAATCGGCTGACGATGTCTCGCGAAAATATGAAGCTGTTTCAAATCGATCCAGAGGAATTTTTAGACAGATTTGTGAAGACAGAGAGAGACCTATATTCACCGCTAAACTACTGAGACCAAACAGTGAGAAGATCTGGACCACAAGCCCCGGAGAAAGCTAAAGTTATATTATTGACAAATAAGGGACTCAAAGAGAATCGTCATGGTTGATGAACTTGTTAAGTAGGAAACAATTAACTCTGGTTGCTATTGAGGTGCACTATAAACTCGGGGAGCATCTAAGGAAACTAGGTATAACAAACGAAGGCCTTTGCAGATTCTGCAATGAGTCTCCAGAACATCTTCTGAAGCCTTGTGAAGCACTGACAAACAAAAGGTAGAAATACTTGGGCAAGTACCAACTATCAGATGAGGATATGCCAACCATGGACCCAATTCTCATTCTTAGATTTCTAAGAGAAACCGGGTTAGAGAGCGTGCTCTAGGGCGAACTATCCTTGCCAAAGCAAAGAAAGAGTGTTTGACCTTCGATAAAAAATCTGAAGGAATTATATTCTGAGAGACACTCTAATGATGGAATAAACCTCTCCTAGGTATTAACAGGGGGCATAATAGACCATAAGGTCGCAGTGCAAGATAACCCTACACAAATAATAATAATAATACTACTGAGGTCTTCTGCGTACGCTGCGACAGATAATAAAGAGAAAGCGTCCAGGGATGTTAAAGAAACGAAATCCAGAACTGTGGGTTTGAATTACTGCCGCACCCTCCCTATTCGCCTAATCTGACTTCCATCTGTTCCCCAACCTAAAAAAGCCTTTGGGAGGACAGAGATTTTCAACGAATGAAGAGGCAGCAGTAAACTTATTTTTGAAGGCCTTGAGGAAACATTTTATAAAACAGGTGTAATGGCTTTAGAGACCAGATGGAAGAACTGTATTGCGCTTAAAGGAGGTTGCGTTGGAAAATACTCGTAAATATGTAACTACTTTGTAAACTTCCGAGTCTGTTTCCTTGGTAAGGACACGGAACTTTTCAATCCACCCTCGTACAACGATAATTATAGACTTTTTTTAAGTAATAATTATAGACGCACTGTCTATAGCAATCTAATATACTTAAAGGAGGATTGAATCAACGCTGACGCTTCCCCTCTGATTTAATCATGCGATGACTGATTCTAGTGCACATTGCACAAATCTCTACTACTTTTGATTTCTACCGAACAAATAAATTTGACTGTGCTCGTATGACTGACAATGATTTCCTTCATTCGCCGGCCAAACGTATTCTTTTATATACGAGTACTCGTATCCATAACTACCTACTTTTAAATAACTTCTCCAATTGGATGTCTTTACACTCGAATTTACTGAAGTAGTCGATTGCAGATAATCGCTATCACCGAATTCACTTGTGTTTCACTGTATAGTAGTTACGTATGGAAAGTATAAGAGATACAAACCGTATTAGTACCACTTGCACTTACTTTTATCATCAGATACATAATGTATATAGTCCATCCATTACTCGTATTTGAGGAAAACAAAAATGTGCATGAATCACAAGCATAATAATTTCTTCTATTTACATGCTTCACACTCACTCTTTACAGCATTTTTCATAAGTAAAACTCAGTTTGTATGAAAATTTATCGCTTCTCGGCCTTATGGCTAAGATCAAAGTGTAGTATCTGTTCTTATCAGCTTAACATCTGATAGATCCCCCATCGGGGGACAACAAATGTTAAACTGATTTTTGGAATTAGACGGAGTGCTAGGGGCTTGCTCCACCTCTGTCGCGGGTTGGCCCGGTATTGCAGTACCGCCGGGATCGGCCCAAATTAATATTGTTCAGTTTGTAGGTATTATTTCGTTTTTGTTTAAACGTCGATGGCCCACATTTTAGTGAATAACATCGATAGTACCGCTATTGAAGCCTCTAATATAATGAAATGATAACGCGTGTTAGGAAAGACCGTACAGTTAGCCACATACGCATTGATACACCCCCCTTTCTCTGCATAACACAAGCAAAAAAAAGAGATTGGAGAGAGAGAAGTAAGAAAAGCAAGTAAAATTTATTTCTATATACGGTATTAGTGTTGTCCGCTTATAACAAACTCGGAAGGACCGACCAAATTGGTTCGTTATAAGTGATATGCTAAAAAAAATCTGATGATTTTTGTTTCGAAAATCAAAAAAAAAAAAGAAAAAGTGTTCAAACCAATTTTTGAACACATAAAAAACAAGTATTTCAGTATAGAGCATTATATTTTTATTAATTTTTTATTTGAAAAAGTCAAGAATTTTAGTTTGTTTTGTTTGAGAAGATTTCAATTGGTTTAAAAACAATTCGACGTCTGCAAATCTATTGAAAATTCTTTGGGGAATGTTTTGTGATTGAAGAAAAGCACGAAGGCCCTCAGCCTCAGCAAAGCGTAACGCGTCAGATATAGGTGCTGGAGCTGCTACAAATTCATAATTCTCACTTGCTTCGACGTCTTCATTCTCGTCAACATCTGCACTACCGCTTACAGAATGCACAATTGCATCATCATCCAGAAGTTCTACACTTATAATGTTGTCATCAAAGTGCACATATTCTTCAAAAGCATCGCTTTCGATAAATGTTGTTAATGCGTTTTGAGAACCTATGTCTTCATCGTGGTTAAGTCTCAGCCAGTCAACTAAGGGTATGTCGTCCTGTAAATTGAAATTGTCCTCACTTCTGATGAATCCGCCATGTCGAAAACTGTTAAAAATGGTTTTTTGTGTAACTTTTTGCCATGCCATATGGATTAAATTTATTGCATCTAGTAGCTTTGGTGTAAAGTTTTCTTCTTTTTTTTTTCAATTGAATTTATCATTTTCATGAGAAGCAAATGCCGATAATTGCTCTTTAAACTGTGAATGACGCCTTAGTCCATAGGTTGCAGCCTCGAGCTTGTATTAGGAGGCATGAAAACTAACTTAATTGACGTCAAATCCTTTACCTCAGGATGTGCCGGGCAGTTATCCAATAGTAATAGAATTCTCTTATCTTTACGACGTAATTCATTGTCCCACTGCCTTAACTCATTTAAAAAAATTTCGGAAGTCATCCAAGCCCTCTGATTATTTTTGTAGTTCACCGGCAATTGTTTGATGTTCTTAAAGCACCTGGGATTTTTTGGTTTTCCTATGACCAGCAGTCTTCCCTTTTCTGTACCCAACAAATTTGCCACCACCAATACGGTTATACGTTCTTTTGATAGTTTTCCACCAACGCATGTCTCTCCTTTAAAATGCAATGTTCTATTAGGGGTCAGTTTATAGAATAAGGCAGTCTCGTCGCCGTTGAAAATGTCCTCATCCTTAGAGTTTCCCTTAATACTTGGCCATTTGTTTTGCAACCAATCATCGACAATACCCATGTCAACTGCAGCTTTCCCAACAATTTTTCCGGTACTAATATCATGCCGTTTTTTAAATCTATTTAACCAACTCTTGCTAAGACTGCATTCCTGATTCGTAAATTTCCGACCAAACTCTTAGGCTTTTTTTTTTGTAGAATCGCACTACTCACGGTCACATTGTTAGCCCTTTGTTGGCTAAACCACTTCAACAATCCACTATCCACCTTCTCGTTTGTAGGTTTTCTTACTTTTTTTACCTTTGAATTTGTTTGATTGAAGTGGTCCAGGATCTCCTCCCTTTTCTTCCAAATTGTGCCAACAGTCGATTTACTTAGACTCATTTCCTTGCATATATCGCTTTGCTTTACACCTTGTTGTAAACGCTTTATTAAATCGTATTTGTCTTTTAATGTGAAACATTTTCTTTTTTTATTTGATACTAGATCTCCCATTTTACTTAAATGTCCTTTCTCTGTCCAGAATGTAACTCAACTAATTTGTGCTGCCTTTCGTTTGTAAACATATCGTTACTCGGGAAAGTACCGAAAAAGTTGTATTGAAGGACAGAATGTTGGTACGTATGCAGCTATACAGTTTTCGGGGAAGTCTCGAAAAGTTGGGAAAATCCGAATGACAAATTTTTGGTTCGTTATAATCGGACATTTTCTTTATTTGACGCGCAAAATGCGTTCGTTATATGCGAAAGTTCGCTTTAGGCGGGTTCGCTATATGCGAAATTTTAATTCATTATTCTTATGGGGCATTGATTGGGACTTCATGAAATGGTTCGTTATAACCGAAAGTTCGCTTTAACCGGGTTCGCTATAAACGATTACTACTGTATTTGAGCAATATAGAACACACTATACATAATTTTAACATAAATTCATTTCAGTTTTTTGAATAAAAAAGAACAAAAGTAATAAACTCAACCTCACAAAAGTATTGATACATATTTAAAATTCTTGCTTAAAAAATGAAAGAACGTAATTTAATATTTTTTTGGGTTACCCCCCGAAATTTGATTACAGCTTCTAATCTTCGTGGAATCGATTCCACCAACTTCTTGCAATAGTTTGGGTCCAATATTAGCACATTCTTCCGTAAGAGCGGTTTTTAAAGTCGCCTTGCTAGAAATCCTGTGTTTTCTTATTTGTTTCTTCAAATGTGTCCATAAATGCTCAATCGGATTTAAATCCGGTGATTGCGGCGGAGTATTGAGCATTTTGGGCGTGTTATACAGCAGCCACATCGTTGTGTTCCAAGCAGTGTGCTTGGAATCATTGTCCTGCTAGAACACATAATCCGTTCCCATCTGTAATTTTTCAGCACTGGCTTCAAGATTGTTTTTAATTATGTCTATGTATTTAAACCGGTCCATTATACCGTCAATACAAAACAATATTACCCACTCCGGATGCAGAAAAACACTCCCACACAAGGACGGAACCACCTCCATGTTTTACTGTGGGCCTAAGGTATTTCACCTTGAGAGGTTCTCCGGGTTTTCTCCAAACTTTTCGAAAGCCATGCGAAGAAAAAATATTAACCTTACTCTCGTCACTGAAAATTACCTTTTTCCAGAATTCCACAGGGTGGTGACGATGACTTTTGGCGAATAATAACATTTTCTTCTGATTTACCCCCGAAATGAATGGCTTGCGTATTGCAGTTCTCCCGTGAAAGTTCCTTTCCCGAAGAACACGTCTCACTGTCTCGTTGCTTACCGTAATGTTCAGGTTTTCTTTCAGTTGGGTCACAAGTTTTGGTGCACTAATATCGGGTTTTTTCTCCACTTCTCGAACCAAATACCGTTTATTTTGAACACTTAGTTTTGTTGGTCTGCCACTGCGACTCTTGTTTTCCAGATAATTCGTTTCTTTAAACTTCTGGACTATTTTCTGTATTGTTGTGAAACTTCTGCCAACAAATTTCCTAATATTTCTTTAGGATTGTCCTTCCGTATGTAATTTAATTATAATTTTCCGCTCTTCTAATGTAGTTTCCTTCATTTTCCTTGATTGCATGTTTAAAATAAACTAAAAATTCCCTACCGAACACAAGTAATGAATACCAATAACTTCTACTCAAAACAGGGAATGAGGCAAACAAAGTATACATTGCTCAGACGGCATAACGGTACTATTGTTGGCGCCTAAACGAGTGTTTATCAATACTTTTGTGGCGTGGAATTCTGTCACTATTTTTATTTATTATTTTTTTTTTTTTTTTGAATATATGAGATTTATTTTGATTGTAATTGTGCATGGTTTCGTTAGCTATTACTAAAATGAAGATAAATGAATTGAATAATTTTGTTTTTTTTTAGTATTGTTATGCTGGAATTCATATTGAACCCAGAGAAAGGGGGGGTGTATCAATATTTTCGTGGCTAACTGTATATATTTTTTAATGTATGCTCTACAAGAGAAAAATTTAATTTTAAACAAAAATCGTTTTGTTTCAAAAATAATAATTCAATCCTCCCTTCCATTCATTATTTGGTGGACAGTGTTGTCAGTTTGATTGTTTTCCAGGCAAATTTGACTGGATTTTTTCGGTTTTGACTGCAAATCAAGCAGACTTCAAAATAAATTTCAACTCGAATGTAAACCTAGTGTAAACGAGCATTCGCGCAGTACAATGAACACACCTATTTTGTAATATTTTTGAGTATCTGAATTGACAGAAACAAATAGTCATATTCATTCATACCCAAAACAGTAGAGTTTATGATAAGTGAAACCTACAATTGGTTTTCTCGCTCTTCTCCTCGGCAACTTGGCTACGAAACTAATAAATGACGGCCACAAGCCTTGAAAAATCACACAATCATGCCAAACTAGATGGTTATCGATTGAATCTGCTGTTACTAACATTCATCAACAATATCTAGAACTTAAGACTTATTTTGCAATAACCGAACGGACTGAAAACTCTTTTAAGATTACCAGTTTGAGTGATATAATACAGTAAGGAAATAAACTACGCTTACTTATGTTTTTTTAAACCTATTTTACAAGATCTCCAAAGAATATTCAAAATATTCGAAAGCGAGAAAATCGATTTTGGGAGATTGTATTGGGAGATTTGGAGCTTCTAATATTAATGCTTATAAAAAAAAGTTGTTAAGCCAGATTCCAATTATGATTTTGAAGCTGATGTGGACATTAGCAATTGTGAGTTACAAGCTAAGTCTTACCTGGGAATTGAGTGCGAAGAAAAACTGCATGGCTTAGAAATGAAATGGGAAGTAAGCAAAGAAGAAATTAGTTTGTTCAGACAAAACTGCAGAAGTTTTATGATTAAGAGTGCCAACTAATCTAAAAATTTTAAAACAAATAAGAATGCTTTCAGTATATGAATGCCTTTCGCAAAACAAAAGCTCCTTAAAACCTGTGCTTCAAGAGATAGATGTGGAACCAGTTTTACGCGACAAAATTTTAAGTCAATGGAATAACCTTTTGCTCGTTACATGGAAAAATATAAAGGAAACAGTACCATTCTGGTGCGAAGTTTCGTGCTATAAAGACGCTAGTGGAGAAAATCCATGAAGATCTCGCAAAGTTTGCTATTTCTGTTTTAGTTTTGCCAATTTCTAATGCCGCGAAAGAATATTTAGTCAACGAAATCGGATGCAATTATTGTTAACCAACTCTATTTTGACCATCAAAAATTATTTGCAAGATAAAAAGACATGTTATACAAATTTTGAAATACCTGATGAAGTTATAAAAAAAGTTGGAAAGAATACTATATATCAAAATATAGAAACAGAAGAAATAGAGAATTGCAATGACACAGATTCAGAAGACTGTATTATAATGGTATAATTTAATTACCAGTTTAACGTATTTTAGAATTAATAACTTATTTATTTGTTTAATTCACCTATATATGAAACTAGTCCCGTGAAATTACATAAGTACGACTTATTGTTTTTATTATTAAATAAAAAATATTTTTGCTTTCAAAAAAATAGCTGTTTTTATTTTTGACTGGAATTTTTTTTTTTTTTTTGTCAAATTTGACTGGATTTTAACATTTTGACCTGGCAACACTGTATTTGGCCGGCTTTCGAAAATATCCTCTCTGGTATGCAAAGGCGAACATTTCTGCAATTTCCTTAAGCCTGTTCCTGTCTTCTCCCAATCTGACAACTACGAGTAACTAACTCATTATTTTCAATGACTGGCATTTCCAAATATTGCCTTATGTCAACGATTGCATCACTCACTGGTGTAAGTGTAGGTGTAAATGCCTATCAGGCACTGTTGCTACCGTTCTAGCAATTTTTCCCTGGATCTAGTGGATTTTGAAGACTCTCGACGATTTTTAATACAATTGGTGTATCTAGTGACTTCTAGCGACTTTACACTACCACCACATCTGGTACAACAAATCCTGTCAAAAAAAAGTGGCAGCTCCGTCCTATTTTGAAATATTCTCACCACGACGTGTGATGTGTTGCACATACGAGTACCAATGACTGATTGTTTAGTAGGCGACGGAGTGTTTTTCGTTGAGGAATATGCATTCAACTTATGCGCTAGCAAGAATTTTTATTTTATAAGATGTTTGTAATTGGTGTCGTTAGTTGTTACTGTCGTTCTTTTTGAACATTAATTTGTGTGCTGAATTGTTTGTATTCGGCATTTAAAGATGGATTTACCTGCAATGAACAAAATATACTCAAAAATACAGAAGAAAATGGGGAAATCAAAAAGAATTTAAAGGGTGGTTGAAGCTAGTGAATCTTCTTCTTCTTTTCTTTACGGCGAGGCTATGGCCCGGAGTAGATTGATCACAACCCACTGAGCCGGGATGGGTTCTTTTAAATGAATATTCGAACTTCTTATTCTATCAAGCTTTGTTACTCCTGCTGTCATGCGAAACATCTTCATCTCAACTGCCGTTAATTTGCCCTCATACTTTTTGTATATATGTACATTGTCCAGCATTGTGAAACGTATGTGAGCGCCGAGCGTACAACTGCGGTGTAGAGCCTTCCTTTCAGCTTAGGGGGCATTTTTTGATCACAGAAGATAGCGGAGTTTTTCCGCCACTTCATACACCCTACGCGTACGCGATAATCTATTAATCATAGATCCCAGATATTTGAATTTTTCGCACTTGGGAAGCACTTTTCCATTTCAGTAAATGTCTGGAATAGGCCGGTGTGGATCAGAGAACGGGCAGCACAGACACTCTGTCTTTTTTGAACTAATACGGTACCCATTTCCCTTCAAAATATCCACCCATACATCAAGTGCTCGTTGCAGGGACGTTTGATCTTCACTTATGATAGCTCCATCGTCAACAAAGAATAACTGATGCACTTTGGGGTCCGTCACTTTTCCTTCAAGCATATAATCAACGACCGCAATAAATAGCAAAGGGCTGAGGACACTTCCCTGGTGCACACTGACTTTGATTAGGAACTCTTCGGTGACTCCTGCGGGACATCTTACTCTTGTCCTTGCTCCCTCATACATGTGCATGATCATGCGCACGTAGGTTTCTATAACTCCCCGTTGTCTTAGCACCACCCATAAGAGATCTCTTGGTTGTCTATCAAAGGCTTTTTCAACATCCTTTAAAGAATCACGATGTTTTTCCATTATGATCCTTATACTTTGGATTGCATCTGTTGTTGTTTTACCCGAGACAAACCCGCACTGGTCATCAGATAGCCGTATTATTTTCAGCAGTCGGCCATCTAATACCCGCTCAATTATCTTCATGGTATGTGACATCAGCTTGACAGAATGGTAGTTATCGCAGTTTCGCGTATCGCCTTTTCCACTGATTAGGATCGTAAGCCAGTTGCACACTCCTGAGCCGACTGAAAGGGCGCTCGAATCAGCAGTTCAGACTCTTGAACCAGTCAATCAGCCTTCTAAGCCGATTAAACGTACGACGAAGCCGTCCACTAAAAAGACTGAATGAAAAATAGCCTCGAAAAGCCAACGAATCCCTGTTCCCTGACGTATTCTCAGGCTGCAGTCAAAGCAACCAAACGAAACGACGGGCCACCCTATGATTCGTTGAAAAAAATTCTGAGCTGCATTTACGCTAAGTTCGAGGAACAATGTGAAACGAACAAACGAATTCTCGAACGACTCAGTAACGTCGAAAGCTTTTGTAGGGCTAACCTTATATCTAAATCTAAGTAGATATGGACTCTCTGCTTAAAATTATAGCATGGAATGCAAACGGACTCTTACAAAAATCTAACGAACAGTTGCGCGCGGTAAGGGTTAAAAATAAACACTTGAGCTACAATATACGAGTAGCGTCTGTTTACTGTCCGCCGCGATGCTCGCTCGTAAAAGGCGACTATTTTCGTGTCTTCAATGCCGTTGGTTCAAATTTCCTTATTGGTGGAGATTTTAACGCGAAGCACACCTTCTGGGGTTCTAGATGTACATCATTTAAAGGAAAAATTCTCTATGAAGTGGCAAATGAATTCGGTTGTTGTTTTTATTCGACAGGAAAACCCACCTATTGGCCAACTGACACAGAAAAAATTTCTCGCCCAACTGAGCAAACAATTCGAAAAATAATCACCAAATTCAAACAAATCGGTAAAAATATATCCGCTGTGAGTACCTCAGTGGCTAAAAACCCGACCTCGGATTTGCACCTTCATCCCTATAAGGCCCAGCTTACACAACAATTAAAGCCTACTGACCATAGAATGTGCAGGACATACACCGATTGAGATGTCAACAAGGTGACGCCTATTTTTCGAATAAAATTTTCTTCACCCATGAGGTCCATTTCCCG
The DNA here is from genome assembly GCA_963082735.1 of Pocota personata. Classification (NCBI taxonomy): domain Eukaryota; kingdom Metazoa; phylum Arthropoda; class Insecta; order Diptera; family Syrphidae; genus Pocota; species Pocota personata. The sequence continues at coordinate 38,323,315 of OY720431.1, forward strand.
CTTGACGGCTACGTAATCAAACAAAATTGCTGAATTTGGGGTTCTGAGAATCCAAATGTGATCGTTGAGAGGTCATTGCATCCACCACGGAAGACAGTTTGGTGGCAGTAAAAAAATATCACTGAAATCTTTAATATTTTTTATTTTATTTAAATTAAAATCCTAAAGCAGAAAATGAATAACCTGTACAATACACTGACAAATTAGTCCCCAACACATTCTTTCGAGAATTCATGTAAAAAGTTTCACTGAAATTTTTCTCCCAAAATAATTGACTTAAATGTGAGTTCAAGTGCTTTAAATATATCGCTGGCTGACTATCTTGAAACCTAAAATGAATTGCAAATGTGGCTGTTCTTCCTGATCGTACGGAATTCAATGATCTGTCCCTCCCCCAGCTCCACAATGAACTCGCCAGCAGCTGGCGATCGATCAAAAAGCAAGTAGGTACTGGTTTCCTAAATTTTCGATATCGAGATTTAGACCAATTTTTGTATTACCAGCACAGTGGAGCTCGAAAGTGGTTCCACCAATTCTGTCAATTTGTCGGTCTTTCTGCAGCCTCCAACATGCAGAACTTGTTGAACGGCATGTTCGAGTTGTCAAACTGCCAGCTGCAGCGTAATTTGACTTGCACTTCATATAAATTACGAGGAAATTTTGCATTTGAGCTGAAATCACGCATTTCGGTTCCCTGGAAACGTACGAGTACTATTACTTACCCGTATCCACGAATCGTTTAACAAATCTTTAACGAAATGTTTTTCCCACATTAACTTCTTAAATTAATCCAAATCTCTTTAAATAAATGAAATATGAATGCAATATAATTGATTCAACCCGCATGAATCGCTCATAAAATTCCATCAAAATAACATTCAATAAAAGATAGCAATAAAAGTTCCTTAATCGACAATAATTAAATTCACCAAGAGAACATAAAACGATCGTTTTGAAAAATTACCTCAACTCACTCGTGGCTCCAATCTGATTACCAAGAAATGCACGTCGGTTGTGTATCCAGTCATCCGTGTTCCCCCCCCTGGAAAAAAAAAAGAAAACACATAAACGTAGGCGCGATTGCGTGACCCAATACCTAACCGACACAGCAGCGATGCAAATGCAACACAAGCCGTAGTACCTACATCTTTTCCCCTATTCAACTCTTAAAGATCGCGCCTTTGAATGCCGATCATTAACGCTTTAACGATCTGATAACGTTTGATATTCGGTTCCATTGGATCAGTGTAAATCATCATTAGTCTTTCTATGTGTGGCGATCACTGATACCAAATTGACATCTTCTACCGAGGCGTTAGGTAGTGGCACAATGGATCTTGTTGTGGGCAGTGGCGATCAGCGATCAGCATTAAATTTCTCTCTCTCTCTAAATAACAGTCTTTCCTGTAATGTATGCCAATTGATTTGTTATCTTTTCGATTGAATGTGATGCGATTCAACAGAGTGGAGAAATGTATGTATCTACAGGGTGTTGCAGAATGATGTAAGAGATTAAACCTGAAAGATACACTTCTTCCAATCATTTACAACTGTCGAAGATATCCCACGCCATAATTTTCTTAGTATGACAGTTGAGTCTCTTGTTTTTGCCAGATACGAGTATGTAGCTATCGCAATCTGCAGCCCTGCGTTTACCCAGTGCCTCAGACGCAACGATTGTAGGTGTTTAAACAGTTTTTGCTTACACATCACAGTTGCAAAAATAAATGCCAACATGATAGCTACCGGAATGTCAGATAAGATAAAACTGACCAAGTAAGGTCACTGGCAGTAGTAGGAACATTCAACCGCGAAATTCCAGAAGAAGTTCAACGATCTACAAACAGGTAGGTAGTAGCTGTCGAATGTTTACAAATGATTCACCCAGAACAACATACCGTTGCTGGTGTGTTGCAATGCCTGCGTCTACAACAAATCGTGGACAACGTTAATCACCCGAAAGGAAGCCAGTGCTGGGCATACTTAACATGCATCCATGAAAAAACTAAAGTTATCTGACAGCTACTCTGTAGGTCGTGATCATGTTATCTCCTTTGAAAGACCACTCTTTGCGGTTCCTGGAAAAATGAGCACACACACGCTCCGACTTAGTGCCCCAAAAAAATGGGGCTACCCCGTTCCGGCACATGCACACCGGGGCACCCACACTGAACTTTTGGTGCACATCGACCCGTATCTGGGCTAATCAATCTCTGTGAACGCGTTCTACACTTATTACTCTATTAATAATCCAGGAAGATAAATAGACCCAGATATACGTACTTGCTTCGTAGTGTGATGGAAGTCTCCCTTGAGGGTTGTGGTTGCGAAGCTGTATTCTCTCTCTCCCCTGGAAACGATTTGTTTCCAATTTCGCTGATGATGAACCTCCCCCTGACTAATTGTACAAATTACTTCGGTTTAATAGCGGAGATGAGGCTCTGCGTGCGTGATGGCACGCTGCTGCAGTGCACCAGATGAGGTTGCACCCGACGAAGTGAAGAAAGCCGGATATCGGTTGAACGCGCACTCAGTGGAGATGATTAGTTTTTTTTTATACATAATATGTATCGCATTCATGTTTTGTGATTACAGTTATCTGGATGTTGAATTTGTTGATTGATTGTGGTCTGATAGGGTTGTGAAGCTAAATGGAAGCTTAAGTGGAAAATATTGTTTGATTATGGCAGCTCGTAGATTGATGATGGAATGGGAGGCTACATTGTAAATTGGTAGAGAAGAAAAGTAGAATTTTGATTAGGGAATGGGATTAAGGGGTTCAAAGGAATGTAATAAGGAGAGTTTTGAGTAAATTGTTCCCATTAGTTTCCTTTCCTTTGATATTTGTTACAAATAATGAGAAACTTCAACTTCGAAGGGTCTGTATGGATGCTTAGAGATACAATCATTGTTATAGCGGAACACTATCTATTGATGATAGTTCAATGAAAAATTATCCATATTATCCATAAATTCTAGAAGAGTCAAATGAAAGGTACATGTAAATCATATTTATTGCCCGTGACTCAAGAATGTCTGAACAGATTTTTATGAAATTTAACTCGTAAACTTAGACTGGTACGTTAGTTGTCTGGCCCGGGATTTATCTAAATCGGATTAAGTTTCGATAAGATATGGGAGGAGTTTTAAAAATCTTCAAATCATTTTTCTCAAACATCTAACTTTGATGAAACTTGGAGCTCACGGATACGCAGATCTTACTGCGGATTTACCTTGCTTTTCGAGGTTTTTTGCTCAACAAATTTTGTCTAAAAAAAATATCTTTCTCATATGTTCTAGAATTCTAATATAACATGTCGCATGTCAGGGTGGCAAAGTCCACCTGATTATTTACGGTTCACTGAATACCATATTTCTGTAAAAATATGGGTCTAACGATTCAAAAGGCGCCCTACCAGGGACAGGGGTTCCAGAGTGCATTGCTCAAAGCATCATTTAGGTTACTTCTTCTGGATTGATTTTAGATGCCTAGCAGGATAGGCATATCTTACCTCAGGGCTATTGACCCCTACCCATTAATAATCAATCAACAGTTTCATACAACTAATCGCCATAGCTGAGCTCCTATCAATATATTCCTTGATAGATTGGCTTTTGCTGTTAGCCGACCCAGACCTGGTCAAGGTCAGTTTCTATCTCCTCTTTTGCGTCAGATGCTTATGTACACAGCGTCCGCTTTACATCAGAGTCTTCTGTTGGAGTGGCTTCTGCACAGAGATGAACCAAAAAGAGATGGTCATTCGGGAAGTGCTGTTTTTCGACCTTCAAGCTAAAAAACTTCGAAAAAAAAAATGGCCCACTCATACATAAGTAAATGGGGAGCTTTTTTTATATTGGAAAATTAACTGTCAGAATGAGCTGTCAGAAACCGTGGGAAATTGCTATTTCTTTTTCTGTTTTTGCAAACGTTGCATTCGGAAATAATTCCCATGAAGCTGGACATGAGCAAAAGCGCTTTATTATAGAAGCATGAACAATATATCTATTGTTCACCCTCTTGCGGAGTGTAATCTCATTAAATAACCACAATAAAACAAAATAAAGACAAGACAATTACATATTTTGAGCATTTCTGGGAAAATCATAGACTTCTCGCGGCTAGTTAAAGCGCCGAACAGTTTTATTCGATCTTACATTTGACGTTTCGCCAATACGAAAACAGCAAAATAATGAATGAAAAATTAATAATTGAATCTTTTCAAATATTTCAAGCAATTGTAGCATGTATTGTATATACAACTAAAGAAAAGGAATATATTAACGAAGATGGTATGCTTGTTTTTTGGGAGTATAACCTAAATTCCTTTGTTGTATGTTCCTGAATGCCATTCAGTTTAACAAACTCTTCCGTTGTTTAAATTATTCTGCAAAACACTCTGTCGAACTTTTTACTTCAATGTATTCATCAGTCAAAATGTCAATTTTTCGAAATTATAGGAATGGATCAGATATGAAGCGTTTTATTCGCCACTTAAGACCTTTTTATAAAAAAAATGTCATCATCAAAAAAACTAATTTTGGAGTGTTGACACCGAACGCACACCCCGCAGGAAGGGAAAAGTTGATACGTTGCTTACGGACTAACAATAAAAAAAAAAATACAACATGGCAACTTCCCACTGTTTCTGACAGCTCATTTGCCACAGACACGCAATTTGAGAGAGGAATCAAAGTGTCATTTTGTGTGCAGTAAAGACTAAACGCCCCGACCCTTAGAATTCGTCGACGTCGTTCCGTTGAAGGTTGATGGTGATGTTCACGTATTGCCGGAAAGTACAGTCCCATACAATCCGTCGCATACCTTCGTTGACAGATTGAAATGTCAACCGATTGTCAACGGCCATGACAGTTTCTCTTCTCTCTCAATGCTTCCACCAATGGAAGTGCTTACTCTCAATTTGCCGACTGCCAACGGATCAACGGACTAAAAAAGTTGAAAGTAAACCTACTTTATCCGTCAAAGTTCATTCATGCGTCAGTTATGGGCCACTTTCCATAAGAATACGCGTATTCTATCTATGTGTCAGTTAAAAACGATGCAGCAAGGGATCAGCGGATTCTATGGGTCGGGGCCTAAGCACTTTGGTACATTTCTGCGCTGCATGATCCGTTATCACTGTTGATTGCCTTGGTGATTTAATCGGTATCCCTTAGGATTCCGCAAGGACCATTTAGGCAGAGAACTCATTACCTACTCTGCTCAACTAACTTATAACATGAGAGTGAGTTGCCTCTGAGAAACAACTCTAGCGGGCAAATTTTCCCTTGACCGTGTTTTCCTTTTCCTGCCCATAGTTTCTCCCGGTATGTCATGGCTTGTATGGTTAGATATGATATACATAGCCTCTGGTGTGAGATATTTAAATTTATGACACCTGTACATAAAATTGAATCTTGTACTTTTGACAGATTTCTGAGCAATCCTTAGGTATTACTGTACGGACTCTTAAAGAACCTATTTCAAGGACAAGTGCAATTGCTATGACTCTTTGTACCAACATTGATTACTTCGAATGTCAGCTCGATACAAGTGCATTCTAAATAATTACTTTCAGCCCAAGTACCCATCCAATTGTCTATCTTATGCATCCACCTACTAACTAGACAATGACAAACTTCTTCCACTCGTTCGTATTTATCTTCCGCGCGCGTTGACTACACATTTTTATCAGCATGAGTTCAACCCACGTTGAAAGTGAACTTGATAGTCGAACAACTTGAACTGCACTCCCCAACCAACCAACCAACCAACCAGACCATCAGCAGCAACAATATTTAAAGACGTGCATACGCATAAGTAAATACCTAGTCCAAGATGCAGCAATTTCGCACCAGCCTACGAGTAGGTACACCTGAAGTAGGTGCCAGTGCCACACAAAGAATAAACCACTCCGAAAGGATGATAGAAAAAATAACCACCGACCTGACTTGGCCCTGCAACAAGTGGACAGATATAGACGAGTTGAGCTCGCGACGCGTACGTGCCTTCGCATAGACAAACCAGCCAAATCCGTAGAGACAAAGATCTACACATGGGGGGGGGGGGGGGAATGTAGTGGCAATCCTACCAGGTAATGTACACATCTTCTGCTCAAGTTGCTGCTGTAGATGCACTGCAGCTAGAGCTGATTCTGATGATGTTGATGTTGATGATGCGACGCAGATGATCTGAGAAGGAGCAGCAGTTCCATGATCATCGAACAAAGTCAACATTATTTGCTGTATGCATTTGTTTTGTAGATAAATAGAGAGATATACCCAGCGAGCGACAATACTAAGATGCTACTCTTGTTGGTATTGCTTTGCTGCGGGAAAATTCATCTTCCGCGACATAGAAAAAAAACTGTCCCTTTTCTAAATAGAAAATGTATCATAGTTGCAGACGCAGAAGCTAGGTTCTTTTCTAAACGAAACCAGTTTCGTTTAACTGCATGAAAAAGGAAGAACACCTTTATGGTGGTGCTGCCGGTGATTTAAGTTAGCATAGGTACCTGTCAAAGTTGAATGTGTTATGTTTAAGAAATAAAATGGCCCCGGGGTCATTGAAATAGTGTGAGGTGATTTTCCTGTCGAAGCGATTGGATAGGCTTTAACAATAGAAATGTCTATGGAGTGAATAGGTGATGGTGTAGTTCTGCGCTCTGAGCAAATTACATTACTCAATTTGTTTGGACTGTTATTTATTTGAGTTGAAAATGCTTTTGGACAATAATTGGAAAAGTAAGTGGTTGTTTGTCCAACTTAACTTCACACTAGTAAATTGTCATGACACAGACGTTTTTAAAAATGAGTTACAGGGATCTGCAACGCCTATCGGAGTACTGGAATTGATTAAAATGGCAGTCCAGTCAATGGAGCTAGATTCCGCCTGAAACGGATTTTATGATACCCTATCCCTCATCTTCGTTGTGAACTTTTTAATTAAAATTCATTGACATAGATCTACTCAGAAGATATTACCGCGATTTTTAAGAGACTTTATCCGAAAAACTGTTGTTTCTATTTTTTCTTGTCTTCATGAAAGCATGTCTGCTGCAGATTTGGATAGAAATACGGTAATGATTACTTTCAGAATGTTGTCTCCCTGACATCACGCAACTTCACAACTTCTCAAGCACCTAACGTTGGTGTTACTTCTTTTAATCAATCGACTGTCCATAGGCAAAAGCAAACTACAAGTAGCACACCTAATATAAAGTGAATGCCCTTAAATTGAAGATTCCCTCTTAACCGATGGCCACTTTTTAACGTAGGTACTTTAGGCTGCTCTGCATGAAATTGTATTTTAGGCGAAATTTGGGTTAAACCTCCGCGAAATAGCGTGAGATATAGAAGAATCTTCAAATCGTCCCTATCGTATAGCTCACTCAAGAACCATTGGACAGATTTTGTTGAAATTTAAGCTGTAAATATGATTTGATGTGTTCATAGTCACATCTAAAAAAAACAATAAAATCAAATAAAGTGGTGGTATGACATGAGCTAAACATCATGATTACCCTATTATTGCAGAGAGATTGTATCTCGTTTTTCAATATAATAATTTCCTGAGAAGTTTCATAATATATGTGTTTCTTATAGCTATCTTCGGAAGCCTAAATATGACGCAGAAAGTCAGAACTTTGGGTTTACTTAGTAAGGACCACAGAAAAAACCTGATGTATCCGAATTTCTGATTTTCGACAAACAGAGATGACCTAGAAAGCTCAAACTTTGTAGGCTTTTAGGAAGAACTATGGAAAAGGATAAAATGAAGCCGAATTTGAGATTCCTTAAGCACAGTGGGCTACACACACCATTTATCTTTTGGATAGTATACAATTGTCCATTTTTCCATAACTCTCAAGAATTTCTCGAATGACATAAAAATCTGAAGCTTTGCAAACTTAAAGAATGGATCAAATTATGGATTTTTGGAATACAGGGTGTTGCACAGAATATTTTACTTCGAATTTTTATATAATTTTACCATATGTGCGTGATTTCCCGTAGCCCTCACGAAGTTCTTCGAAAACTTAAAAAGCTAAAACTTAGCAACCTGACAACATAAATCATGCGGAAGAACATAACATATTAATATATCTCAAAATACAGGGTGCACATAAAACATTTTTCTTCCGATTTGAATAAAATGTGTAAACGCCTTCCCGCACCCCTGCAAAACTTCATGAATGACCTAAAAATCCGAAACTTATTAGACTTAAAGAGTAGTTCACTTGGGACTCTGCATATTTTCCTTACAATTTCCAATGTGAGTGTGCCTTGCGGCACCCTTCTGCAAGCTCCTAGACGACTAACGAGAATTTATCGGAACCAAATTTTGGAATTTCGAAATACAAGCTGTTGCAGTCTTATTTTTTTTTTCTCCTCAGACTTATGTACAAATTTGGCTAAAGAAAAACGTGATATCAACCGCTGATATCCACATCTTTTCAGACAGCCAAGCAGCAATCAAATCCTTGGAATAATCCTGCATAAATATTCTAACAGCTCTAGACTGCCGATCGTCTTTCATAGAGATGGCGGAGCAGTTCAATATTCACCTAATTTAGGTTCCGGGTCATAGGGACATTCCAGGAAATTGTAAGGCTGACGAACTTGCCAGACATGGAACAACAATACCCATCCTTCCAGAATAACGTTCACTGGGTATGCCAATAGCTACATGCAAACTTAAATTAAAGCTGGATTCTATTGAAAGGACAAATTCTGGTGGACTAATGATACAACTTGTTTAGCGACAAAACAGATTTGGCCTAAGCTGGATCGAAAAAGCTGTAAGAATTTGATTACTCTCAATAGATTGCATATTAGCGCTGCAATTGGTGTCATCACTGGACACTGTCTAATAGGCAAGCATGGAACCAGGCTTGGCGTATTATCAAATGATTTCTGCAGAAGCTGCATGGACGAGGAGGAGGAGGAGACTACTTTCAACTTCTTTGCACCTGCCCAGCTCTCTCCCAAAGAAGGAAACTCTACTTAAAAGTCTTTCAACGACCTAAATGATCTGAAAAAAATAGACGATAGGGACTTCCTACGCTTCATCAGGAGCTCTAAGTTTTTCTATGAGACCGCTTTCCAAACCCATGTGGTATCATAATGAACCTATTATTGGTCTAAGCGTGTTGGCTTTTAGCTGACAGCCACCTCAACCTAACCTAACATATGTACAAATTTGCAACGTACATACGTGTTCCCACACGCTTCAAGAATCCCTTGGATAACCTAGAATGTTAAAATTTTGAACACTCAAAGAATGGATCACAGAATAGAAACTTATGCAGCCAGATATTAAATTTCCATAATTTTTTTATATAAAGTTGCTCACAAATACATTATTTAGTGATAATAAAGCCAATCAATAAACTTTTCGGCCATAATTATGTAAACTTTAGCAAAAAATGCACATGGGAAATTAGGGAACTCAGAACCCTGATTTGATGCCTATTAATCTGGGTGTTCCTCAGGGATCAATTCTAGGACCCGTTCTATTTTGTTGTTTATTAATGATCTGGCATCTGTATGCAAATGTATCTCTGCTCACTTGTGTGCTGACGATGAACAACTCTATTTAAAATAAATGTATAAATAGTCAGTCGTTAACGGGTTATCTCTGACCCATCGAAGTCTCAAGTCATATCGATTTCACACCTTTCGTTTGATTGTAGTTGTCTACCCGATATCTGGCTATAAAATACCGAACTAAAACTACCCGTAGTTGAGTCGGTTACACCTCTAGGCAGTGTTGTGAATTCTAATCTCACCTGCCACCACCACGTCAATTATGTAGTTGGTAGATTGGGACATTAATTGTCCCAATTTTAACATCCGCTGTGGTGATCTACTGAAATCCTGACTCGGTGTCTTTACATTAATTTCAAGTACCTTTAATGTCGCAGTTAATTAAATTAATTAAGTTAAATTCTAATTTATTTACGAAGAATATTTACTAGTTTGGTGAATGTGTATTTGTTTGCTTGCGTGAACACTACTAAAAGTGTTTTCATATAAACAGTTCTCATAGATATCAGTGCCAACATCACTTAACAACAATATAGAGCTGATAACAATGAAACAATTTGTTGCTACATACATAAAGTATCTAAACACACACTTTCTCGACAGCTTAACATCTGCTTCTAAGAATCTTTGTTACCTTTGTTTAGCCAGCTGATGTCGCAAAATTCATATACACGAAGGTTTAACAACAAAGACTCATTACCACCATAGTCTGTGAACCTTAACATAAATCTATTAATTATCCAAAAGTCATAATTATTACGAAAGCCGAATCTTTGTGGGTCCAAAAAAAATATAACGAATGACATTTTTAAAAATCACTCAAGTGATACACAATGCTCAATTTGAGTCATTAATTAATAACAAATGAAATTAAAGGCCATTGACTGTGAGTGAAATTCTTTTCGCGATAATTTCCCAAACAATTTAAGATACTCGTACATCTATGAACAAATGTTACGAAAAGATCTCAAACTGATCTTCGAATTTTAAGAGAGATCTCCTTACAGACTCTGCTCTGTATCTCTCCCTCTCATGGACTAACAAAATGCAGAGAAGAGTTCGATGAATGCAATCCAACCTGTTCTCCAAACGTAAAAGAAGAAAACCGGTAAAAAGAGACCAACAAATCCCTCTAAAGCAAACATGATCACTTTGTCTCTGATCTTGTTGCAACAAAAAGTCACTCAGGCCAGGCCAAAAAGTATCTGTACGATGCGTCCCGCATCACAAAGACTACACATTATGAACGAACTGTGCTGCTGGTTGCAGTTCTGTTAGTTAATTGACTTTCAGTTTCAGTCAATGGATTCAGTTGATTCGGGACAAAGCGTGTAAGCGGTTGTCGTCGGTGTGAGCGCGTGTGTTGAATTCTTTGCCAAAGCGATCTTTCGAAAAAGATACACAAGCGTTTTTTTTTTTTTAAGTGAATTTTTATTGATTGCATTTTGAAATCTTTTTTAAAAAAAAAAGTCTTATAAAACTTTCGGAAAGTTGTAAAGATCAGTGTGGGCCACAACTAATTTATTAAACGATCGGCGGGGAATTAACCAAAACGATCTTTTGGAGTAATTTTGTGGATTACCACTGGCGTGTGATCAATTAGCCGGATATTGCAGTTTTATTTTTATGAATTGATGTGAGTTATGTGATTTGTTTTGTTTTTTTTTTTTCTGTTTGTTGTACAACGAAGATCATTGTAAACAAAGAGGCACGATTATACGCATCGTCGTGTGCTTAAAAAGTGATCAGTTGTTTATTTTAAAGAAATTAATTGCGGCGCGGGTTATCTTGTGACTATTTTTGGTTTTGGTATATGAAAAGATCGCAAGAGCACCTTGTGCAGGCGTGCCTTCCAGACAGACAGACAGACATAATGGTTGGGAAGGTGTCTTTGGGGAATGGGGTTATGAATGGATTATTGCGATCTTCTATGGCTCGAGGGGTATTATCGGCTCTGTGGAGTTCGTGTGGTTTTTTACTTTTTTGTATAGGAGATTTTATTTATGAAGTGATTTGAGTACCTATTCGATATTTTCTAAGGGAATGAGAGTGAAAAGGAATTTATTTCTACATTTGATCGAGTGAAGTGGTTATCTTTGCCGGAGGCATTGTTATATATAAAGATGGGACTGGTTTTGTCTGGGTTCTCTTGAACAAATTCTTCAGGCAGTTGTAGGCAGTGTTCGTTTTAAATTTTCAAACGTTTGCATTTTGGATGTAAATTTTTTCCATCACTGATCTAACGAAAATGTCATAACTTCCTTTGAGTGCAGTTTGAATACAAAATTTGAGTACCTGCTAGCAAATGGTAATTCTTAAGTGTTAGTATCAATTAGACAGTTCTTGGAAATTGCTGTATTTTTAACTGGTAGTTTTGGCCATGTCCACGTGACAGAATAAGTCTCCTCGTATATACTATACAATGCTTAGACATTTGAAATTAGGCGATTAGCAGACTAGGGATAGTAGATTTCTAAAATATTTCGCCTACGAAAAGTATGTAAATATCTACAAGCCCAATGGTGGTCCGTAAGAACCTTTAAAGTGGTCATTCACTCATAATAAGTGCAGATACATTGCTAGCGATGTACTACATATATGTACATGCGTGGTACCCACTAGACTAACTTCCGCTATGGAAATATGGTGTTTTAGACTAGCAGCGTTGGTGAAAACCAGATAACTGCCCTTCAATCGAGTGACGACACACTGCGTCTTTTCTTAATAAGAATGGCTGCGAAAAGCGAAAAGCTAGGCCAGGCCAGGCCCTGTATGAGCTACTAACAAATTTATAAAATCGACTGAGTCATATTAGTAGACCCAATTTTGCAACGCAACAAAAACAGTCACTTCTGCTGTGACTACGAGCTACATATGTTCATTGTTGACTCACGTATTTTCATAACTGCATAACTGTCTGATTCTAATATCTTTGCATGCACTTTTGTATTTTTTTTTTTCCCCTTTTGCACGTCTTTCATTCTTATCAATTTGAAGAAACAAAAAAGACTTTGGAGTTCCTGATGACGATGACAATGACTATGACGATGTCTGATAACTCATTTAGCATATGAGCGGCACCTACTTACTTGATTTGAATTTTTCATCGGGCAAGTATTGGTTGCCTGAAAATTTTCTCTAGATTTTGATCAAACTCGACATTACCATGACAGAGAAACTCAATAAAGTATGTCTCTCAATTCTGTTTGTGCGTGCAGGCACGACTGTAGTCTAAACGGCAGAACGGATTTTCTTCAAACCTCTGAGATCAGTAGGGTCACAATTTGAGGCGAAATCGGAATTTTCATTCTAACCCCAAAATTAATGGTACTTTATTAAGGTTCTAACTTTGATCAGATTTTATATTTGACTTTAGGTTTAAATATGCTTCAGATGGAGTACCAGTTTTTTTTCCAAAAAGTACCAGTTTTTTCCACAGTTTAACGGTACTTTGCCAAAATTTAACGGTACTTTGCTTAGAAAATTGACTCTTTCTCGGGTTCAATTCGTCGATTTTGTTCGAAATCAATATTTCAACAATGTTTGCATACCGAATTTTGAATTTCTCCTCCCGATTCAATACACTTGTTACAGCGATTCAATAGTGCTTCAAATGCCTGCTCTAGCTCATTTTGCGGAATTGCCTCCAGTTTCCGTGTCGAAGCTGCTTTAATGGTCGGAATGTCGTCAAAAAAGCATCATTTCAACTTCAATTTCAATTTCGGTAACGAAGAGAAGTCGCACGGTGCCAAACCAGGTGAATACGGCGGATGATTTAACACACACACTTGATTTCGAGCCAAAAATTGACGTACAATGAGAGACTCGGTACATTATCGTCCAACAGAGACCGTCTTTCTGGATCCTGATATTCGAGTCGAATACGATGAATTCTGGCCATCAAACGCTTCAAATCCAACATTCCATCATTCTCAGTGAAGCATTCCGGTCTTCTGCAACAAAATCACGTACTTTTTGGATCATTTCAGGCGTCCGAACTGAAATTGGCCTTCCTATGTGTTTGTCATCCTCCAGCCTCTCTATGCCGCCCAAAAAACGTTTATGCCACTCGAAAACAACTGCTCTACTGAAACAATCATTTCTGATTCATTTTTACCAAGTTTTGCGTATAATTTAATGACCGCTCTTTGTTCAATATTAAAATTCCAACATCAAATGTAAACGTGTTGTGGAAAATAATTTTTATAATTGTTAAATGTCAGCCAAATGTCATGAAATTTTTACAGATAGTAGAGAAAGATTCAAGCTTTAAAATGCATGTTGTGTATATACATGTGTAAGTGCAACTACTCGCGACAAGTCGTGCACTTTATTTTTATAGTCTATAACATTGAGCTCATAAACACTGTTATACGACATAGTTTACATATTTTTTTGCATGCACTCCTCCAAAACAAGTAATTCGACTAGAAGTGGCGCCATGCCTCAGTGGTTAAGTACGTGATCACTCAACAGCAGACTCTATGTTCGAGTTCGAGTCCCAGAAAATACCAAGAAAAAATTGTTAAAAAAAGATAAACATCCGAGAGTAAAATTGTGCAACTTTATCAACGGAAAACGAAGGAATTCCATGGACTCCTAAATCCCAACTGAAACAGCTTGACTACGCTGACGATATATGCTTACTCTCTCACAGAATTATGGATCTCCACCAAATGACGGCAAAAGTGGAGAGAACAGGCGTCATCGGGCAAAAACTCATCAGCGTTGGGACAAACTCATCAGCTGAAATATGCATTGCTGAACAACCAGTAGAGAGAGTAGAAGATTTCCAGTACCTTGGGAGTATTATCTCGACTGATGGTGGAACCGAACTGGAAGTAGCCATCAGGATCGCTAAAACAAAGTGCGCCTTCGGGGGATGTTGTCCAAAATACGGCAAAGCAATGCAATCAGTTTGAACAACAAGCTAAATGCCCCGACCCACAGAATCCGTTGATCCTTGCTGCGTCGTTTTTAACTGACACATAGATAGAATACGCTTATTCTTATGGAAGGTGGCCCATAACTGACGCATGAATGAACTTTGACGGTTAAAGTAGGTTTACTTTCAACTTTTTTAGTCCGTTGATCCGTTGGCAGTCGGCAAATTGAGAGTAAGCACTTTCATTGGTGGAAGCATTGAGCGAGAGAAGAGAAACTGTCATCGCCGTTGACAATCGGTTGGCATTTCAATCTGTCAACGAAGGTATGTGACGGATTGTATGGGACTGTTCTTTCTGTCAATACGTGAACGTCACAGTCAAGCTCCAACGGAACGACGTCGATGGATTCTATGGGTCGGAGCATTAAGACTGTTCCGTTCCTGTTATATGGATGCAGCATATAACGATAAAGCTGCTCCATTTGTTAACAGGTGCCTGTACTACATCTTAAGGATTTTCTGGCAAAACCGTATTTCTAACGAACACCTCTACCAGAGAACGGGCCAGGAACCAATTAGCACAACCATCCATCGACGGAAGTGGCAGTGGATTGATTACACGTTCCGAAAGGTGACAGTTCCATGGCTAACCATGCTATGCAATGAAACCCTTTAACCCATGATGGCAGAATACCTGAGAATACAGTTGAGAAGTAGGGACGGCAGTTGGGCAAAAGTTGGGGAGAGCTGAGACACATTGCTAGAAACCGTACACGATGGCGCGTAGGACGTAGGAGCCACAAAGGGATACAGGACATAAGCTAAATTGTCATGAGAAGCTTGGCAACTAGACACCACGCCTATATAAAGAACCTACAAACGGGCACACTGATATCTTTTTCTTAAATGATATTGCAATGGCCATTCTTGTTGCCTCAATGTTAAATAAATGTTTTCAATCTTTTCGGAAATATTAATCTTTTTCTTCTTGTTCGTCAAACTTCTGTATTTGTATTTGAATTTTACCATGTGTTAGGTGTTCGATTTTCATCATTTCTGTAGCCGTATTTCGACTGTACTAGGTGCAATTTTGCTTTAAATTATTTACGATTTTAATCATATATTCCACTTTCGTTAATTATTCAGATTTCAAATTTAGACAAAATCAATAAGACGCGAATAAATTGACATTTTCGTAAAATGCGTTTAGAGTTAAAAAACTATTTTGACTATATGACCAAAATTTGAATGAGAAGTTTCTTTTAGAGTTCGACATACATTTTCAAAAATGACTTAGATATCAATTAGGTAAGTCCACTAATATGTAAAGTACCGTTACATAATTTTTTTTTTTTTTATAATTTACGCGCGCCAAATGGGATATGAATACCATTAATTTATTTCAGGGCACGGTCGTTTGTAGAAATTGAGAGAGAGAGAAAGAAAGACTGGTGTAGTGGGTTTGAAACTTAGGTGGTATTAAGTTTCAGTAAACTTCAATGGTGGCGTCCAGATAACTGGGGAGCTTGTTTGTTTTGCTTTTTGTCGTTGCTCATGATTCACAGTATTTTTTTTCCCTCCACCTAATGTCATCATCACGATCAAGTTGCATTTAAGCCATATGACCACCCTACTTCCAGTGTTATGCCTTCGCAGTAGAGTTGACTAAGCTTTCGCAATTGATCGACTTTTTTATTTATTTCAGACGAAATAAATAGATGATTGTTGAGATCAGGATTTGAACCGTGAACCAAGAGCGTGACAAGCGTTGATGTTACCACTACACCACGGCCACCCTTAATCATGTAATCATATTCCAAGCGTTTATATTACTTCAGATATGAAATTTTCGGAAATCGTTTGAGCCGTTCTCGAGAAAATATTCCTTTTTCAAAATTGTATATATAGTAATAAGTAAAGTACCATTAATATTGAAGCTAGAATGAAAGTTTCGATTTTCTCCATCTAACAGTTTAGCTTGCAGTGCGAGGTACAGACAGACAGACAGAATTTCGAGGCCCCCTTTTTTTCGAATTCCTCTATAATAGTAATACAGAAATTGATCTCAAGTATGAAACATTTTCACTAAAACAATACTTGCCCTGCAGGAGCAAATAAAATATGAGTATGACTGTCATAGACGAATTTACAATTTCTGTTCATTTTGTTGTATCTTCTTTTCTTTCGCTGATTATTTATTTTGTTTACAGATTTCATAATTTGTTGATAATTTCATAGAACTATTTTATATTCACCCCTATTCACAAAAGTCGAGTCACCCATAGACTAACATTAGGTAACCAGTGACGGTTATTCCCATAAACATATTTCATCATACAATGAGATCCACATCTGACGTACCTTATCACTTGCGTTTTTGCCTATGACGGTTGTAAATTTACAAAAAAAAATTGTCGTGTAATTTTACATAAAAACACATTTTAGGGGAACAAACAAATTTCCAAATGAAATCTGAAGTACTCTTGTCGATAGTACAGTTATGTCCAACTGTGAAAGTTGAAAAGAGGTCGGTTATGTTATGCTTGTCACCTACCAAGAATATGAAAATATCGAGCCTAAAGTGAGGTAACAAAAAGAAGTGAATGGAAATAAGATTGAAGTTTCTATAAACTGCACTATCTTCCAACTCTTATGTCACATGTATCGTCTATATCGACTGTTTTTTATCCTTTTATTTTTAAACTATAAAACTTTTTTATCACTTCCTCCATTTCTGTTTTAAAAATTTGTGATTCATAGAATAAAACACCACTGAATCTTGAGTATCAACAATCTCAACTAGACGATGGAAGTATAATTTTGCGCTTATTCTGTTGGCATTTGTTGGTGCGTCAAAAAATGACATTTGAAAATCCCGTAAACTTGTAGCTACATACCTGTCATTTAACATCAGGCCGGTGAACCCGTAAAATTACGTGAATAGCATTCTACCTAATGGTTAGTTTGTTTAAAAATCGTAATGTTACGTGACCAGATTATAATATATTTTCACTGATACTTTTGAAGACTTTTTGCATTTAACGGTTGCAAATTTGCAAATTTATTCGGCCTCAACCTCAAAAATATATTTTCGGCGGATTTTTAACACAAAGATAAAGAGTGACCTTGTCCTTTATATTTGGAATTATAGCAGATATTTTTATTCGTCTCATATTTTATTACGGAAGGTTTAGGTCTCTTGAATAAGTGGATACGGAGTAATCTGAATGTTTTTTTTCTAAATGAATTTATAAATAAGACCATTGGTCATATTTTCTTTCGTTCATCTAACGATGAATAATCCTTCTAAATAGTCAGACGCTATCGTTTGGGAACTTTTAAATAGATTTGTTACTCCGAAAGACATGAGTTAGTTGCGTTTGAATATCCGTTTCTATGAATTCAATTTAGAAGACGTCACCAAATGGCTCCTATAGATAAATTTATTTTAAGATTTGCAGAGAGTTTAGATTATATTACTTGACGAAGACAGCCAAATTGTATAATATGGATAATTCCAAATGTTGAGTGATTAATTTGACAACACCTTATCTGTGGTGTCATGTTTTTTTTTTTTTTGTTTTTTTATCCCAAATAAAGTAATCACGTAACATTATTATTATTATTCATTTTACTCCTCGGTTTCGCGCTATCCCAAGAAAAAATAATTGGCACGACTGGGTCGCATGTACTTGCTTCATATTATATGCTGTTCGTTTGTAAATTGTTCAGATTTCGAATTTACGCAGTCGAAAAGAAATGACAAAATTTTAATTTTCGAAACGTAGGAGGCTTAGATTTTGCTTTTACTTGGAACTCTAAAATAACTTAGATATCAATTTTGAATAAAATCATCTTAACAGTAAGCCAAATATGGCCAATTGTTTAGCGAAAAACTAAAAGTACCTCAAATATTCCGGTCAAAATCGTTGGAACCGTTTCCGAGAAATTTGCACTTTTACAAAATTAGCCTTAAATAAAGCACCGTTATTTTTGAGGCCACAATAAAAAATCCAACTTCGCCCCTGGATATCAGCACACAAACCCCAGATATGAGATTTGAAGTAAATCCGTCAAAACGTTTAGACTGCAGTCCGATTTGCGGACAGATGGCCAGAATTATGAGATCCACTTGTTTGACTTTCTCTATTGCAGTAATATCAAGATTGATCAAAATCTGGAAATTGATAATTTTAAGGAAACCAATACTTGCCCTTATACATATGTAGGTGCAAGTAAAACATACTTCCGAAGCAAAGGAAGTTATCTGGTATCTTGATCTGTTGTCAGCCAATGTATATTTGAGCGGTTGCCGTGTTTACCTTCAGCTGTATAAAGGAAAAAATAGACGATACAACCATAGTAATTGTAAACATTGATAAGTACTCATGCATACTAAAAGCCTTCGGCTGATTAGTATGATCGTAATCAACGCATGTTAGTTGTAGATAAATTATTATGCTTTATTGAAACTGCTTCTTTATAATTAGCTAAATAAGTTTGCAGTGCTCGCATCAATGACGATGATCCACGTTATCAGATAGATAGGAATATTTAATTATCACGTAGATAGGAATAAAGGAGATATGGCTCTTTGTGATCTTTGGTGCTTATTATAGATCTACGTCACTTTGCCTTAATGTCATCTAACCCCAATTTGAATACTTATTATGTAAGATTTAAACGTGGATCCTTACATCGGCTAATTATACACCTCGACCAAATCCATATGAACAACTCGTCTGCCCTGAGTATAAAAACAGTAGCTGACTCAAGAAAAACTTTACTGGAGACGATATTTCCTTAAAAGTCATAGGCTCTTAGTAATAGAAATATAAAGAGCAACTCCTAAAGTCGCAGTTAGTTAGGTGATATTAAGTTGCATTTAAAAATTCGTAGTAATAAAACAGATTTTATTTTTTGACAGATGAAGTCAAATTCAAATTCAAAATAGTTATTGTGATTCATTTTAATATATTCCCTACTGTGAACTTGCTCAACTTACTTTTGACAGATCGAAAAAGTTATTTTCGTATTTCGGACTAAAAATTCTGCTTCGGTGTATCTTTTTAACGCATTCAATCATTCTTTTACTATTTGTCGGTGCTCTATTATTCGTTTTATCATATCATGAATAATATCAAAGTCACGTATAAATTATTCATTCCTCGTTTTCACTTGAAATGCTGTCAACTTAAAACTGACTTAGAGGCGAGTGAGGCGCACCTAAACTGTCTCCTATTTTAGAAGTGACAGTCATGTTTATCACTACCGGTTTGGACTTAGAGACGACTTTTAGAAAAAACGAGAGTTTAAATTCGTTTATTACTAAACCTAACTTATTACTAAGTTTTTACCTTCCGTTGGCCTTCTTTTAGTGGTGGTCATGCCTCTCTGTGTAAAGTAAAATACTCGTAGGTTTGGCGGTATTAAATGAGGTTTTTTCTTAGTGGTAATTCATTTTTTCAAGGCTCCTGTACCAATAAAGTATCTGATGTTACGGTATTTTAACGTGGTTTCGTGATTTAATGTTTACAAAAATCTGCAACCAACAACACCACTTACTCAAATGGTGATTGTAACTGCCAAAGATCCCAGAACTGTTGGTTAGGAACTAAGTTTTTCAAAATCACCTCTTTTTCAAAAACTATGGCTGAGTTCGAAAATATCAATAGGCTTTAACTATCGTAGTCTCCATAATTTGTTGATGCTCTGCGTTGGTGATGTTTGTATTTTGCGATATTTAGAAACGACTTCCATATGAAAAGCAGGCAGGCCGTTCTGTCAGTCAGAGCCTGGTGCTCTTAGAAGTGTGATGTTTTTACTCACTAAACAACGCCTTCCTTCTACTGGTTTTCTACGACTAAGTTTCCCTAACAAGTAGTTTTAGGTTCAAATATATGCGGCTGTTCCTTATTGCACTAGATCGAACGATTTGGTTCTTTGCAGTCGGCGCACAAGGTTTGTCTCGTCCAGAATTTAGATTATAACGTTGTTGTAATAACCATGAAGACGAATACAGTGTTTTCGATCAAAGTTCGTTATTTCGTCATCGACGGCAGTTACTCTTAAGTCTCTGTGGATATCATTGTTCCTGATATACCATGGGGCATTTAATATGGCTCTTAGCACTTTGTTATAAAAAGAATTTAGGATATCTCTATTGCTTCGTTTGGTACAACCCCAAAGTTGTATACCATACGTCCAAACGGGTTTAGGCACTTGTATAAAAGCTGTTTGTTATATATGCTTAATTTGAAATGTCTTCCAAGAAGCCAATACATTTGTCTGAATCTATTTTCAAGCTCGTCGCATTTCTTTTTAACGTGCGACTACCATTTGAGTTTTGCGTCTAGTGTCATTCCTAGATACTTTGCCTCGGTTTGCATATGGTATTTGTACCGAGTAAATGAAAATGGGTAGGTTGTTAATTTTTTTGTAAGTAGGTCTTGTTGAGAGTAATGCGCCAAATCTTTGTCCACTCGCAAATTTTGTCCAAGCTCGTTGGAGCTTTACTCTTGCTGACTCTACTGATTTATCTGTTGTTAATATAGCCGTATCGCTAACGTAGCTACGACAGTGCCTTCTTCTTGCAGTATATCTTGAGTGTACAGTAAGAATAAGACCGGACCAAGAACACTTCCTTGCGGTACAATGATTTCCTTAAACTGGGAATATTCTTATCCGTGTTTAACACGGTATAGCCTGTTCGCAAGGTAGAATTCTAAAATCTAATATAATTGTTCGGAAAGAACCTGTCTTAACTTAAACTTCAAGCCTTTATGCAATACCTTGTCTAAGGCTTCAGAGACGTCCAGAATAGCGCTAGAACATATCTTCTTCTCCTCTAAGGTTTTATCTATTTCATTTGTTATTCTATAAACCTAATCAATTGCGGAATGCTTTGTTCTGCAGTCGAATTGATGGTCAGGAATCAAACATCTTTCTTCTATGAACGGTTGTAGGCGCCTTAACAAAAGCTTTTCAAATACCTTAGATACTATCGTCAGGAGCGATATCGGTCTGTATGACTTTTTGACGTTTGGGAGCTTTCCCGGTTTTGGAACCATTACAACCTCGGCGACTCTCCATTGCCTTGGAACGTAAAATAATCTCAGCAGTCTGTTGCCTAAGACCATGTATTCTACCTATTACCCTTACAACACTGTGCCCTAGCTTCAGCAATAATATATCAACCAGAATCTGCTTCTTTTTCGAATCTGTTTTATCCATATTCCTGTTAATGAGAACTCCTCACATTGGCTAAGATGACATTTAGCAAAGAAATAAAAATAAACCCACCTATGTTCTATATCCTCCTGAAGGAAACATATGTACATATCTGTTGAGAAGATCAAATGAGTAAATTTATAAAAGTAAATCTATATAAGTTTCTAAAAATTTCACACACAATTCTTAAGGTCATTGAAATTTATTCGTTATATCCGCATACTCGACATAACCTAATAGGTGTATAGCTGCTTTTTAAGCCTCTATGCGCATATCGTTCGTGAAGCACCTTTCCGTGAGACTTTTTGTCACCTCATGCATACTTTTTACCTCATGTTCCTGATATGTTTAGACATTCAGCCCGCATGCATACAAATTAAGGCTACTTTCATACTCAATTCGCGTTCATCATTAGTCATAAAGACCCACCCATTGGGCCATAAAATGCAACCTCGCCCATGAATACGGAATCACCTTACTATATTTCAAAGCCATCTATCTACCAACAAACTTTTATGCCAAACGCAATCAACAGAATTATACCTTCATACATAATATCATACTTTAATTTTATATGCAAAGGTTCTCTGCTGTGTGAACCTAAGAAATGAAGTTATGGCAAGTTTTGTTTCTGTGTTCATAGAACGCCACTCAACGGCAAGCCTCCGATTGAGTCCATTACCATTACTCGTATCATACCGGACAACTAAAGAATATTAACTTTCTTTTCTATCAGTCAACACAAGGTGCCTCTAAATCATTCCATAATCATGATTGATCCACTTTCATCGTAAAAAAGGTGTCAAATCTATGAAGTACATTCTAAGCCCAAATAACACTTGAAAGTGTGAAATATTCATTTTTGCTGTAAACTTATCTCGAGCCTATAAAATACGATCACGAGCTCAATTCACAGTCCCAGCATCATGAATTATTAATAAAGCCACCATCTTTCCAGATGTAAAGACTATCAATAAATGCCAGTATTCATCTGCCAGAAAGATATCAAATATTTGCTTCACAAATGTTTAACTTCTTGTACTCATGTAAACGATAATAATTTCTCATCACTCAACCACTCACTCATTTATGGCTCTGCTAAAAACGTAAATATTTGCTTGAGATTTATATTTCTTGTGAATCCATTATTTATCTCATAAGTCTAAGCGCCACCATTGTTACCCCAGCAGAATCATTTTTCCAAGATCATTGTTTCAAAAAGAAAACTTTCCTAAATAACTTCCACATAGCTTTGGCGATCTTGCTCGTGATCGCAATGATCGTTGAGCGCGTGAATCACATAGTAATTCATAGTTTCGCGAAAATTTTCCGCCATCATTTCTAAAGAAGAATTACAATTTCATAAATACAATAATTTCCCAGTGTCTAATAGTTTCTTGGAGATACATACCGATCGGTCTGGAATACTAATTAACGACAAACGTGACATCATTCGTTAAATTGGTTCACAAATATTTTCTTCTAATAAAATTTATGGGTCGTGATCATCATCAAGATGATCATGCCAACGATCCCTCCTTCAAATGGCGGAAACAAATATTTATTTTTTATTTTTTTATGTAACGCACAAGATTTTTATGATTTATTGCGGACAGGGTACTGTGTCTATATCAGTTGGCATGATCAGCATAAATTTCGGTGACGACTGATCCAACTGATCGTATTTCATTTTCCAATTATTTAAAAAATCTCTTTTCGTGTAAATAATTTATCGACTTTGTAATGTAAAGGTCCATGGGTGGTGGTGTTTGGGGAAAGTACCATCAGGTGGTAATCTATCTTTTCATAGTTTCAACACACCACGCAGAGGTGCTACGAATAGTGATAGAGGGGCAGTATAACAGTGTAGGAATAGTGTTTTGATAAAAATGGTAATTTTTGTATCCCCGATGGATTTTGAACTTCAAACAAAATAAACACATTATTTGAGCTAAAGAGATGCTAACGATGACCATATCTTAAGGTGTTATCCACCCACGGTTGATGATATTCTTCAATAGGTCCATCAATAGGGTCTCATGTCGGTAGCTAATGCGCGGTCTAAAAGAAGTGTTAAGACACCTACGCCAGGTGGAAAATCGTTTCATTGTTGGGAAACAAAATGAAAATGACTTTGGGCTTCTTTTTTGAAAGAAATGAAAGAAGTCGGATAGTTATAAGGTAAAGAGGACAAACTTTGATCAGGGTCAAACTTAGAGTTAGAAAACCTGTAGTGGGTTCAGTTCAATTAGTGAATAAATAATTTGATCATGTAATTTGTTCGGCATTGACCCATTAGCATTTAAATACAGTATACCTACTCGCTTTATTTATCTAAGCTTTCCACCGACAAAGTACAGCGAAGTTATGTCACGGATCACATCCAAAGAAAAAGGGTATCTCATGGTAGGATTAAGAAAACAACACTATATTTCTCGCATTTTGCTAGTCGCATTGTTTTGGAATCCCAAGTAGCGAAAGAGGATAGCTTATTTAGTGAAGACCTATTGAGACTTTATAAGTAATATTCACAGCTCAGCGAACTGCGAATGTGCGAACTGGGACCAAACCATTTTTAGTACTTTTATACACACAAAATTGCAAATTCTACATTTCGAAAAGAACTAGTTCAATTTATTTATATTTTTATACCAAAAACAAAAAAAAAATAATTTATAAAAGTTTGTTCGAAGAAATTAACAATTCGCTTATGATTCTTGCGAACTGTCAACCTTTATTCACAATCCACAAATGTATCATAGAATGAATTCCACATTTTCGCGAATAAAACATTCGCTCGAGTTTGACTTCAGAATAAATTCGTTTTGATCGGTCAGTCCTCATAAAATACTTTTAATACCAATTGTGGTTGTATTAGTCGAGAAGGTATTTTTCTTTAATACTTGTTGATTCACTCCCATTGTACACCTTTATTGTTTCACACACAAATCGAATGACCATGAAGAAAATATGGTTGTTAAGCAGTTAAGGTCCATTCACAGCTCAGCGACCTGCGAATACGAACGAGTGAATATTCGCAAATTTTAACATTTCATTCAGCAATCTGAAAATTTCACTTGTCATTCGTTACTATCAAGAACGAAACAAAAGAATTGTGTGGTTAAACTCTTACGAATGTATTGGTCGCGCGAATGTGGATTGCGTTCCACATCTGTGGAATGTGAATCAAATTTGACAGTTCGCAAGAAGTATTCTATTCTATTCTATCCGTCTATTCGCGGAAAAATCAGGGAATTGTTAATTTCTTCGCAGAAACTAATTAAAATTTGACTTTTTTCCTATTAATCGATAGATAAATTAAGCTTTGTTCTTTTGGAATAGTAAAGTTGTCAATTGTGTTCCTTTAAGTGTACTAAAAATGTTTTGTTCGCAGTTCGCCCATTCGCCGGTCGCTGAGCTGTGAATGGGTTTTTAACCAGCTAGGAACACTCCTTTTTCGAACCACTTGCAGCTGCTTCCACGTACTCAGCCAAAAATAAATAAAATGCTGGACCTTCCTCATATTCATACGGTACTGGAACTCGTAACTTGTTTTAATCCTCTGTATGACTGACAACAATGCACGATGCAAATGATAATAACGAGGCATACAGAAATATTTTGTCAGTTCTGAATTTGTGTCCACAGAGTGGCCACAGTTTGCTTGTTATAAGAAAGAAATTTAACACACTCCAACTATTGTGACCTGCCCAGCTCTCTTCTCAAAGCACATTTTATTTCCGAATCCCAAACAAACAATCTAAGGGAAGCAGGTCTGTAGATGGTCTCGACCCTTGCTATGTTTGTGTGTTATTATACCCTACCCAGGGTATATTAAGTTTGATACATAGTTGGTAACATAGAGAAATAATAACGATAGTCCCCCAAAAGTGTACGAGTATATACTTATTTGTGATCAGCATTACGAGTAGAATTTGCAATTTTGTGTGTATAAAAGTACTAAAAATGGTTTGGTCCCAGTTCGCACATTCGCAGTTAGCTGAGCTGTGAATATTACTTATAAAGTCTCAATAGGTCTTCACTAAATAAGCTATCCTCTTTCGCTACTTGGGATTCCAAAACAATGCGACTAGCAAAATGCGAGAAATATAGTGTTGTTTTCTTAATCCTACCATGAGATACCCTTTTTCTTTGGATATGATCCGTGACATAACTTCGCTGTACTTTGTCGGTGGAAAGCTTAGATAAATAAAGCGAGTAGGTATACAGCATTTAAATGCTAATGGGTCAATGCCGAACAAATTACATGATCAATCTATCCACGTCCGTATCTCAATAGATTGTATATCAGAGCTGTTATTGGTGTCATTACTGTACACTGTCTAATAGGCAAGAATGCAACATTAACGAGAATGAGGAGGAGACTATTCTTCACCTTCTTTGCACCTGCCCAGCTCTCTTCCAAAGAAGGAAACTAAACTTAGGAGCCTTCTGTTTCAGCGACCTAAAGGATTTGAAAAAAATAGATGTTAGGGACCTCCACGATTCATCAGAAGTTTCAAATGGTTCAATGAGTGGGCTAGAGACCGCTTTCTAAATCCACACGGTATCACAGTGAACCTATTATTGGTCTAAGTGTGTTGGCTTTTTAGCTGACAGCCACCTCAACCTAACCTAACCTAACCTAACCTAGCCATATCCGTCCGTTCGATTATCCGTATGTCACCACTTTGTGGGCCTTCAATTTTGATCTAGGAACAGGAAATTTTGCTTATAAACTTTCTGGAATCCGTTTGCAGTGCAAGTGTAAAAATTGTTAAAATCCGTTTACAGACACGCCCACTTTTTAAAAAAATTATTTTTTCTCATTATTTTTTACTGAAAACATACAAGGGGGCGTTTTCTTAAAAAATAAAAACGTATGTTGCTTTTTCAAAGCTATTTACGGTGATGTTTAAATCTTATTGTGAATATCTCATCAAAATCCGTGAACTTCGGTTACAAATTTTGGGAGCCAAGCGCATTTTCTGCTAAGAAAAATTTTTAACAACAGCTTTTTAAAAATCGCAGAAATATCTTCTGTATAGAAAGATATTTAT
Source organism: Pocota personata (assembly GCA_963082735.1). Lineage (NCBI taxonomy): Eukaryota > Metazoa > Arthropoda > Insecta > Diptera > Syrphidae > Pocota > Pocota personata. The sequence goes on from OY720431.1 coordinate 38,350,036, forward strand.
CTATTTATTTATTTGAGCTTAATACAAGCAATTGTAAATTGCCTGTATGTTTTTTTTTTCCATTTTATAGACTTTACCAATGAGAGCTATTCCTTGCTTCTTTGTGATGGGTTTGCTTGCAGTTTGCCATAATTGAGTATGTGTCTTATGATCGCGATATATGTATTTACAACCAAAGGATAATTTTAGAACTTGGTTCTTCGGTTTTCCTGAATATTACACTACATTTGTAGAAAGCTATAATTGCATTCTCAGCAATTTCAAGAACGCAAAACAATATCCATTTGCATGGTTGTGCATCAGCTAAAACTCGAGTATTATTGCGTAGTGTGTTGAGTTTTAAATTCTGTTTCTTTTCCTGTTTCTAAAAACAAAAAAAAAATAATCGTCCAAGTGTTAGTTGTCTTGATTGGATCAGTCTATTCACTCACCACAAGGTTTGATTTACATTTAAATTTCAATAAACTTTCTACGGTGGAAATTTTCGTGATTTTAATAAAAAAAAATCTAGGAAAAGTGTTGCCGTTGTTAGAAAGAGATTGTAGAACTTCACAGTGTTTTTTTTTAGGATTAATCAAAGTCTATTCACTTGATGTTAGTTAGACATTATTAATTATTTTTAAATGAGCAGAAAGAATATCATTTAACATTAGTCATAGATTATAGCAAAATGCAGTAATGTTTGCTTGTGGTGATGGAAGAATCGAGTACCTTCAGAAAAGTCTGAATGTCATTGCAAACGCTAATATCTATCTTTGCTACATGATTTTAATTGAACAGAAAGAATGTCATTTGAAATTAGTCACAAATTACAGCAGAATGCAATAATTTTTGCTTATGGTGATGGGAGAATCGAGTATCTTCAGGAAAGATTATCTACCTACCTCTACTACACGATTTTTCTTCTGGTATTCATATTATTACTCCAAGTTTGTCACGTTTCGAGATGAAAGTGAATTTAAATTAAAGCCAATGATACCTATTTTACGTACAGTCCCTTGAGCTAGACAGGGTCCTAAAAACAATTTATAAGAGTTTGGATGTCACCAACTGTTTTTTTTTATAATTTTTTTTTTTTTTTTTGTTTTTGTTTGCAAGGCATTGTAAGTAAAATTTAATCATTTGATTACTCACTGCACTCCGGTCGAGTTTTATAGTCCTAGAACGACGCGATGCAGTCAAGAAAGGGCGACCTGTTTAAGAGCCCAAGTGTGCTTGCGTGTGCTGTGTACTGCTCTGCGAATTGTCCAATCGTTGAAAAGAATAACTAAAAATAAATTACGGAATACTACAGATCAAAGCTAGTTTGGTGATGTTCAGTACAATGGCTATACGCAACTGAAGCAATTTAGTTAATATCAATTCGTTGCAACATTTATGCAGTGACATAGTATATACGAGTATGTTTCAATGCACTGATCATGGGGTTTTCCGAAATTCTAGACTCACTTTAAAAAGTAAAATTTGCTATGAATGTGCTCGTACATATATTTACGATGTGAATAAACACGTCTGAAATAATTTGAATCATTATTTACGTTATTCTATAACATTTTCGAATACTTTCTTCGAAATCTGAAAATTCACACACTTTTTTGTGTAAAATTGTAGATTTTTCTTTTTCTCTTTGTTACATTCTTTGTGTGTGGAATAGAATAGTTCTTTTGAAAATACACACGTTTTATCAACTACATAACATATGTATGCGTCTAACATATAAAATTGTTGCAACATTTTTTATCCTTCTGGCACTCATTGAAATAATTTCGTTTTTAGAACGTAGATATTTCTGTTCCATGGTGGAGAAATGGTCTTGCGATCTAATAGATACTCTACTTTGATGACTTTTGTTCTTACGTATCATTGCAAGTAGGTATATACCCTTAAAGAGTCGCTTCCAGCGTTTCCCTGGTAAATGTGAAAAGTGTTCCAAAGATTGGCACTGAGTATAAAAATGGATCCCGTATATTTTTTTGATTTTGGATCATCAAACAAATCAATTCCAAGGAATTAAAATGGTTTAATTTCATAAAGCTCATTGAGTTAGAGAGCTGAAATTTTGCACAAAAAAATTAGGTGGTGGGCCAAGAATAATCAGCATATATTTGTATATTTATATACCCCATCACGTTGCATATTAAATTAAAGATAAACTTCCAAGGAGTCTAAAAATAATTAGAAAGTAAATTTACAATTTACTACGGTATGTAAATGCATGTAAGGAGGTAAGAAGCAAATTATAAAGTGTGTCTACATATCCGTACCTCAAAACCCAAAACTTCATCAAAATCTGTTAAGTGGTTCTTGATTTAGGAGTATGAGTAAGATTATTCGAAAATGTTTTAAGCCTCTCCCTATATCTTACACGACTTCATTCGATTTCAATTAATTTCTTCTAATGTGTGAATTTTATTTTCTACAAGCCAAACTTCATTGAAATCCGTTCAGCAGTTCTTTAGTTAGACGGCTAATAAAGATAATCTATATCCCATTCATACTGTATCTCATCAAAATACCTTACGATAAATTCCTGTAGTTGCCCTAGAAAAAAAAAAACACCTGGACTAGATGACATACCCAACATAGCCTTCAAAGCTTATGTCGGACTGAAGGGGTATTTTGTATGTTGGATACGGCTTTAAGCAGTCAGTGAAAGCGCAGGAGGATTGACAGAACACCAATACGGTTTTCGAAGGTTACGATCAACGATAGATGCAATCCGAGTGTCTGTTGACACAGCGAAAAAAGCCATAGAAGCAGAAGATGGAGAAGGTGATGCTAAATGGCATTGTGCTCTAATCACGTTGGACATCCGAAACGCATTCAAAAACATCTTGGAAGCCCTTCGAAATATGTGGGTACCAACATACGAGTACATAATTAAGATTGTAATATACTGTCTCAGGGGGGGTACCACAGGGCTCAGTGTTGGGTCCACTTCTGCGGAATGTTATGTCTCATAATTGACACAAGGCTCTAATTTAATGAACATCTGGATTATGTTAGTGCCAAAGCCTTACGAGTGAATAATGCACTCATACGTATCATGCCAAATCATGAAGTACTGAGATACAGTCGAAGGCTGCTTTTGACTAGAGTGGTTATATCTGTAGTGCTCTACGGATCACCAATATGGGCTGAAGCCATGAAAATTAATTTAATTAGATGTAAAATTTAATCGACATACTGACCCTGCGCAATAAGAGTATTCAGTGCATTTCACACAATATTAGAAGACACAGTCTTTATAATTGCAGGATTACTCACAATTGATATATTGGGTGAAGAATTTAAAAAAATAAATAACGAAAGAAACAAGGAACCAGGAACCTCGGTTCGGTTAACAGGGAAGCAAACTCGCCAGAGAGATTAAACAGCATGACGAAATGGCAGCAGAGATGAAACGTGTCAGGTAAAGGTCGATGGATCTATCGTCTCATCCCAGTTATTGAGACATGGACAACCCGCAAGCACGGTGAAGTGGATTTCTACATAACACAAGTAGACATGGATGCTTCGAGCGTATCTCGACAGATTTAAGCAACCATGTCAACTCTCCCTACTGTGCGCATTACATCCAGGTTCAGGAAGATGTGGAACATGTGTTTTTTCATTGTCCGCGGTTCGAAACCGAGATGCAAACATTGAGGAATGTGCTTGGGGAATTATACATCCCGGAGAACATAGTAGAATATATTATCCAATCGCGGGAGACATGGAATGCTGTGGATAATTATGATACACCTAAGCCATCTCGAAAAAGAAAGCCGACATACTGAAGAAATCTCAATAAGTTTGTGAGCATGCTGTGCTGATGTCATGACGGCGTTATCATGGGGAAAAGAAGGCAAAGAAGTGGAGGTGGGTTTAGTGGATGAAAAACTCATACTGTTACTGGGTACGGACTCAGTTTCGTCTTTGAAAGGTTCCCACCTGCCAGTGCAACAACATATTATAAACAAATAAAAATGTCTTTAGTGGTTCTCTTGGCCTTGAATGCCATGACACCTGAAGTGCTCTTAGAAATCCGTTCGATGGGTTTCACTAATTTGAAAACGGAGAGTTGAGCTGCTTTAATAAAATCGTAATAGTTGATGAATCTTAGTTTCATAAGTACTCGTACTACTCGGAAACCAAACGGCAGTCGATGGTATGGAGCCCGGAAGGTGCAAGCTAAAGCAAGACCTTACTTTTTTTTAATGTTGAATACTTTTACCTAAAGATCTGTTTTTCAAATAAAATTTTACAAAAATCATCTAACCAAATTTTGCGTTCTGTATAAATTGGACATGAACAAGCTGTCATAGAATGGAAACCAGAACATACCAGCCTTTGGGTCATTATTCTACGTGACTTGAGCAAAAATCGCGCAATAATAAAATAATTATTTTATAATTTAGGAATTAAAAGCTGGTGACAGATGGTCAAATAGACAGACGTAAAGCAGTAGGATTCCCTGTGTCTATTGAACATAACCATAAAAAGCTATTATTGACAGATGTAACTTGATGACGTTAATGGCCATAATTTACGCAGAAAAAAGTGCTTATGAAACTAAAAATGTTGTAAAATCATTAGTTCATATAGCACGTACTTATTTTAATTTATAAGGCATTTTTCCCTTACTCTTCCGCAAGGCGCTAAAAGTGCAAAGTACTTAGACCAACCATCTCCTCTAAATCATCGATGTACAGTGCCCATTGTCCGTCTTCCGCCATACGGTCATGGGGATAAATCTTCGGATACGTATATATCGTAAATTTTCCCCAAATTAGAAGAAAAAACCCATTCAACTTCCTTTCTCCGCCCATTAACTGCATAATGAATTACTCTCGCTCTCCCGGAAAACAATAATTTATCCTTTTAATCGATTGCAAAACAATTAATTTGAAAAAGAAAAGAAAAACGCAGCTGGGTAATATCCCATCGCGCGCCCCATATTAGTCATTCCGCATGCATGGGCATTTAATGATTTTCCTTAGCGCCAACATAACCGCTCCCCTAGATGTGTACCGCGCGCGGCTAATTGCACCCGAGATCGACAACAAATTCGATCTTAAATATTAAAAATTCATAAATTATAAGGAAAATTGCATGCAGGCGTACGCAGTCATGTCGTGTTCTTAATCATTTCATTTAAAATGAACTTTTATTTTGCGGAACGACATCGACCATAGACGCCTTAATTTAGACAATCTCGAAACCTGGCGGATCGTTGCATTTTCTATTTCAAAATTGTTCACTGTGAATGGGTTCGTGTTGCTGAATTGCTGTCGTTCTTGACGTCTCCTGAAGTTGTGTTTGTTCCACAAATAAAATGACTGACTTTGACTGTAGAGTGTAGATACATACCATGTCCACTTGTCATTAGGTTAAGATAATTTGTAATTAAATAAACGAATCTGACAGATTCCGGCACGATTTTCACGAAGCGTGAACTATTGATAGTGCTTACTGCTAAATGCACTTGAGTGTGCCGTAACCTTAAGCTATGTGGCTATGCAATTGACTTGACTTAACTGGCGAGACTTTCTATTTCAAAAATTTCGTGATTGTCGACTGATTGAGTTTTTATTAATCACAAGATAAATTGATTGGTATTGCAATTGCATTCGGTGTTTGTTTTGAGTGCACAGCAGAGCTGGTCCTTATTCTAATGTCTTGTATAGTAAAGGAACGGCCAACAGTTGGAGTTCAATTGAATTGGTCATAGCTTTGAATTGGTTTCGACATCAATGATTACTCTCCATTAAATTGATGTGATAATTGCTGGCCTTTTTTTCTGATTTTTTTTGTCGAATCGAAGAAGAACAATGAACGAGTAGAGGTTGATGGCAGTGAGGTTCGCAATAGATTAGTAGTAGTTGTTTTAATTAAAAATATTGTAATGATGTTTACTGATCAGAATTGCATGTGATAATGTCTACTTTTACAAAACTTTTCTTTTTTAAAGTGTCTCAAGTTGATCTCGGGGGCTGGAATTTTACAAAAAAATCCTATAAAATATTGTAATATGCGAGCTACGGCTTGAGTAGATAAAACGTTATTCTGTGAGATTATTTCTTTATTTTCTAGTCTATAGAACAATTCCAGTTCACACTATACTGTTCTTCGCAAATTCTTTTCTTACAAGGTCTCTTTCTTCTCAAATCACTTTATCTCATTTCAATTACTTAATTCACATATCCAAACTAATTACTTTTTTTTGTTAACTCTCAACTTTCAATTTACCACAAAATTACAATTTCGCCTATTATCACTTTTCCAATCTCTTCGTGCGGTTCAAAACCCAACTGCCTTGCCTCGATCGCCATCTGTCCTTATATAGTCGCATTTCTGATAGCCAGAAAATTCTTCGACCACTGGAACAAGAAAATTCTGATGTAATAATTCCAAGATGACAGCTGCAGCCAATAATCTGTTGCGGTTATAATTCTCTCTTAATTCCGCGACGTCGTCTTAGATATAATCCGTCTCTTACCGTGGACACGAACCTCGAATGAAAAGACACTTCGGAATGTGTTGCATCTTTTTGGGGCGTAGTTATTATGCTACATTATGTTACAATATGTCTACTTCTCTGTTTTACGCATTATAGCGCTGTAAATCAAACACGTCTGAACCGTTTTTAATCCATTACTCAGAAATCTTTTGTGGATAGCTAATATGTATGGTCAAAACGCTCACGAATTCTTGTACATTTTGGATGCAAGTTTAGTTTATTAATTATGGCATTAATCCGCGATCACTTTTATTTATTTTCAAAGTGTACCCGTAGACATGCTACTCCATCTGATACCATATGTGTAACTTACTTAACTGGAATATAAAACTAGAACGAAATCGTTGGAGTCATTTTCAATACTTTTTGTTCAGAATTGGACTTTTAACAGCCGGGGAGAATTGGGACGAACACTTTATGAGTATCTCTAATGTAGTAATACAAAAGTTGATAAAATTTTGACATCGACCGTTTTACGAAACACTCTACAGTTGTAAGTTAAAATCATCATTCCATGGATTGTTTATATAGGTACATATCCCTTCTCCAAGTGAGAAGTGAAAAGTCCTCAAACCAATTAATGAATATTCACCAATCCAAGATTCTGTTTAGTTCGCAAAATTGCCGCTTAACATTCTACAACACATCTCAACAGACATGGAAAAACCAAAGAAATGAAAAAGCATTGACATGTACGAGGGTAGACCCAAAAGTACCTGACCTGACGTAGATATGGCGATTGTTGTTTGAAAATGATGACTATGGTAGAATATACCAACCTTATAAAGCTTAAATTTGAAGTTTGGTAACGCTACGTTGTTTAGTCCATCCATAGTGAAGGCTTTCAGTGAATTTGTAAACATGGAAAAAATTGGTCATCGTTATGTGATACAATACTTTCATTTGAAAGGCCTCAGTCCAACTAATATCAAAGCGGAGCTAGATTCTACTCTGGGAGAGTCTACTCCTTCGATTACAATAGTAAAATATTGGGTGGCAGAGTTTAAGCGAACCCGTTTGAGCTGCCAAGACGAACATCGTAGTGGTCGACCAAATGAAGTGACTACGCCAGATATGTTGAAAAAAATCCACAAAATTGTATTGGATGACCGTGGACTGAAAGTGCGCGAGGTAGAAAACATGGTAGGCATTTCAAAAAGTGCTGTACATCGCATGTTGACTGAAAATTTGGACAGGAGAAAGCTGTGCGCAAAATGAGTGCCGCTATTACTCACAATGGAACAAAAGTTTCACAGCAATAAAGCCGAGTTTATGGGTGGATTTATAACCATGGATGAAACATTGGTATATTACTTCACACCCGAGACGATGGAACAGTCAAAACAATACGATGTACTCGTACATGACAGTAGTACTCTCTGATTAAAAATTTATGATGATGGTTTTATGGAGAAATCAATCTTGTTTTGCTTATTCCTCACCTTTAAAATAAAGTACAAAGGATACCCTAATGCAAAGAACAGATATTGCTTTTGACAAACAAAATATACATTCAAATCTGGAAGGTTTTTAATCGTTTCAAGTGCATATAGGTAGTTTCAAATGGAGGGGAATATTTAACTATCCCTAAACCTCCTCTGAGAAATTACCTAATTAGAAATACAAACCATATCAAAATTAGTTCTAACGAAATAGATTAGGGTTGGAAAATTATCGATAGTACCTAAATTGGATTGAGATATTCACGCCCTTCGTTGAACATGCTGAAAATTTCTCGATATTGTCAAGGACCTAACTATCGATAACTATTGACGGTGACGGCTATCAATGGTTTCCCACCTCTGCCGAAGGTATATAGTTAATTTCTTGCATCATTGCGAGTCAGGAGAGATACCTATTAATTGCGCTCTTGAATTTTTTGAGATTAAAGGTTTCTGGAAATATGTCTCCATAGTTTCCTTGTCCTGTAACAGAAGTAGTTAGGTAGTTTTGATAAAAGGATGTCCGCACTGTGTGCTAGGTGAACATAGATGAGGTGGGCCCTGGTGGCTTGTCTAGTAGAACGCTCAAATATCGCAATTCTAGGGATTTTTCTAAGGAGGTCTTGGGAATATCTGCCATGATAGTATCTATAGTATAGACTGCTACCAATCTTCGATGAACTAATGGTTGGAGATTTGAAGTTAGTGCGGGATCTTTTATTAAGCGGACTGCTCGTCTTTGTGTGCCGTTGAGCAGATTAAGTGAATGTTTTTGGGCCAAACTCCAAACATGAGCACAATACTCAAGTTTTGGTCTAACTTGTGCTTTGTATAGGAGAAGGAGGAGATGTTGTGCTTAAAGTATGTCTTTGGTCCAAATAAGTAGCTCAACCGATTTTGCAATGTTACATATATGTTCTCATGCCATGTTACACCAGAGTTGACTGTGACGCCAAGAAGGTGCATGGCTCTCTTGGAATGGATAATTTGGTCTACTGTGGTACAGTAGAAAGGCGGTAAATTGGGTTTCTTCCCATTGAAGTCCACTAAGTTTGCTTTTCCCCACTGCAATATTGTCTGAAGATCTTCATTTAATGAGTTGACCTGGTCGCATCTCTGACGATGTAATGGTTTTGCATTCACGGGCATACTGTTAGAGCAAGGTGAGATTAGGGTGCTGGCATTTTTTTATAATTTGCGCGCGCCAAATGGGATATGAATACCATTAAATTATTTCAAGGCACGGGCGTTTGCAGAAATTGAAAGAGAGAGAAAGAAAGATTGGTGTAGTGGGTTTGAAACTTAGGTGGTATTAAGTTTCAGTAAACTCCAGGGATGGCGTCCAGATAACTGGGGAGCTAAACTGAAGATCTTATTGCTTTGCCTCTTTATGTTTTACACTAAGGCCCGCCTCGAATCAGTCCGGTCATCGAGTACTCAGCAGCACATACATAGGTACCATCTCAAATACTTTTAGTGTCGTATATCCGACGCCAAAAACATGTGAATGCTCCCATTGAGTTTCATACTCTTCGGGTCGGATATCCGAAGTCGACGGGGATAAGGTAGGGATGATTATCGAATATTTGATGTATGGAATTCTTCCTGAAAACAGCAGCCTTCCGAGGGGAATAAGCTTCTGGATAATTGATGCTTCGTCTTGACTTCAGACGCTCGATTATGCAAGGCACTTGGATTTGACTTTTGCTATTACTTTATCCGCTTTCGCCACATTACTTAAAGCGAAAGCAGATTTCAAATGACATATCAAATGCCAAATGCGATAACAATTTATTGGCGGATTGGGGGCGCGTTTGAAACGATAAAAGTCAAGAAATCTGTAAGGCAACACACGAATTGCTAAAATAGTGTGTATAAAATTTGGAAAAATGTTTTTATTTTATTTTTTATTAACATCACACGAATGAACACTTTTCGAATTTGTGGGCTGATGTCACAGAAACACTGAAAAAAATTTTTTTTTTTTTTAATTAGTGTTGGTCTTCGATTACTTACTTTAGGTGGCGCTACAGTCCGGGGTGGACCTGGGCCTCAACCAATACGCCTCTCCAGTTAGCGCGATCTTTGGCTAACTGCCTCCAGTTGCGCACTCCAAGTTGATTGAGGTCCCCTTCCACTTGTGCGCGCCACCTAAGGCGAGGCCTTCCTCTACTGCGTTGTCCCTCCGGATTGGAATCGAAGACTCTTCGGGCCGGAGCGTTGGTGTCCATTCGCTCTACATGTCCTAGCCATCTTAGACGACTGATACGCACTTTTCTGACCAGGTCGATGTCGCTGTACAGCTCGTAGAGTTCGCTGTTAAATCTTCTCCTCCAAAGCCCGTCAACGCAAACGGGACCAAAAATCACTCGAAGAATTTTGCGTTCGAAACAACCAAGAAGATCTTCATCCGCTTTTGCTGGGGTCCATGCTTCTGCGCCATAGAGCAGGACAGGAATGATAAGGGTCTTATATAGAGTCTCCTTAGTGTTTCTTGACAAGGCCTTACTAATCAATTGCCGTCTTAGGCCAAAGAAACAGCGGTTGGCAAGTGTAATTCTTCGCTTGATTTCTGCTGAGGTGTCATTATCAGAGTTTACCGCGGAGCCGAGGTAGATAAAGTCCCTAACTACCTCAAAATTGTAGCTGTCTATCGTGACGTTCTGTCCGATTCGTCGATGTTGTGTGTCCCTTCTTGTTGACAGCATATATTTTGTTTTACCCTCATTCACCACCAAACCCATTTTTGCCGCTTCTGCACTAATACTTGCAAACGCACCAGTGACAGCTCGCTGTGTTCTGCCAATAATGTCAATGTCATCAGCGTATGCAAGAAGTTGTACAGACTTTTGGAAAATTATGCCCCTGGTGTTGGCTTGTGAGTTTCGCACAATTTTCTCGAGAATGATGTTGAAGAAGTCACATGACAGCGCGTCACCTTGTTTAAATTCTTTTTTGACATCAAAGGTCTCGGTGAGATTGTTTCCAACCTTTATGGAGCAGCGAGCGTTCTCCATCGTCATTCTGCACAATCTGACAAGTTTGGCAGGGATGCCAAAACTAGACATGGCTCTGTATAGCTCGTCTCTATAAATGCTGTCATATGCGGCCTTAAAATCGATAAAAAGATAATGAGTATCGATTTGGACTTCTTGGGTTTTCTCCAGGATCTGCCGTAGTGTGAATATTTGATCGGTCGTGGACTTACCGGGCCTAAAACCGCACTGATAGGGACCTATCAGATCGTTGACGAATGGTTTCAAGCGTTCACACAGTACAGCAGACATGATCTTATACGCAATATTCAGGAGACTGATGCCTCCTTTCTTGTGGATCGGGCAAACGATGCTGAGGTTCCGTTCATCAGGCATACTTTCTTCTGACCAAATCTTGGAGACGAGTTGGTGTATGCTCTCCACCAGGGCATCTCCCGCCGCCTTAAACAGCTCGGCAGTTAAGCCGTCCGGTCCAGCAGCCTTGTTTGATTTAAGCTTAGATATTGCTATCCTCACTTCATTTTGGTCAGGTGGACGGAAATCTTGGCTTTCATCGTCCAGGTTGAATGGTTCATTCTGCCTGACAGCGGAATTTGTGTGGTCATCGATTATTCACTTTAATTATCTAACAACTTTGACAGTTCCTGTCATTTTCACTGGGAATAATGGAATGACAATTTACGACCCGTTCGCTTTTCATAATAACCCAAAGCGAAGCGAATATGAAAAGCGAATACGAATACGATCAGCCGCGCTGTGCATAATCCTCAGTCGATATTTGTTGCGACAGCGGCTTCGTCTTTAGCTTGACACATTTATTATGATTTTGTCTAGACTCTGGCTTAAAAACTTAATTAAAACTCTTCCCATATTCTTAATGCATTAAAAATATTTACGTTATTCAAAGAATTGTTTATAAAGCTGTGTAAAACTTGAAGATTTTTGTTCTCCGATTTCAAAATTTGTCCATTTCTTTCATGTCAAAACAATTTCTTTTTGTTCCGCGTCTGTCCGCCTGTTCATCCTTTTGATCTTTCTCACCTTCCTACTTCATGAACTCCCAAACGGATTGCAATGAAATTTAGTTTCTGCACATTCTTAACAGGCAACCAACGCAATGTCCCTGTAACAAATTGACTGTGAAACAAGAAATACGAAGTTATGTCGTGATACCCACTGCCACACTGCAAGAGTTGTGATTCATTCTAACACATCGCAGTGTCCTCATTTAGATTTTCTATTCTCGTTAATTCACAGACACCAGCCTTTGTTTGGAATTATTCACAAAATCACCATTCGTAACAACCTTCTTCAAAAATGTAACCTTAATGCCGACCTCAAAAAGGCAACAAAGATCGCCCAAAAGCCAAACAAATTATATCACCATCGCGGACCCAAATAATTTATTACCAAGGTCAAGTTAAAATTTGCGGTCATCTAAAAGCAATTCATATAAATCATTTAGTTAACGCTTCTGCAACCCTCTTTTCCAGTCAGGAAAACAAAAGAATACAATTCCTGGAAGGAAGAACAACAAAGAGTAAAGAAAAACCAAAACCTTCTGAAGCTTTCAGAAGATCAGTTGTTGCCTTGCCATTGCACTCTGTGTTGATCTGTTCCAATGCTTCAGCTCCATCAGCCTCTCGTGTCGAATTGTTTATGATTAGTGGGCGCCCTCACCGAACGAAGGTCGATTGAAAGCGGGAACGTCCCTCGAAAATTAAGCGGAAAATAAATATTCATTTTATTTTTGTATTTTTCTTCTTTTTTTTCCAGTTGGTACCCAGAGAGACAGACCGTGTGCATGGTCAATTGAAGTACAAGTGGCAAACCAGCAGATACAAGTCTGACCATCCCAACCAGTATAATGCTAAAGTACGCGTGATTGAACCGCACCACATTTTAGAACAATTTTAATTCACACAAAATAGGAAGGCACACATCACCATCAACAACAACAACAACATCAACCTACCGAATATGAATAAGTTATTAGCAATAGTCACACTATCGATATGCATCGTGATTGCATCGGCAAGTTACCTTGACGCACGATCGGAAACTGCACCATCACCATCTACACGATCTCGCAGCAACAATCATTATCAGCTACAGCAGCAACATCAGCAACAAAACCATCATAATCGCAAATCACAATCGGCGGTGCACAGTAGGAACAGCACGACGACGACGACGCTGACGACGGTCGAAAGTGGTGATAGTTCATGGACAATAGGTGGTGGAGCTAACTCAACTGGTGGCCGACCATTGAGGTTGAGACGATTGAGTTATGACGACAGTAGACAACAACAACACACTCACCGCAGGAACTATCATCGGACGGGAAGAAACTTTGAGACTAGAAGAGGTGGTGGTGGTGGCGCTTCAATATCGCCATCTAATACGGATTGGCAATCACGATACAACAACAACAACAATGTAAGGAGTTATAATAACAACGGACATGGTTATGCAGTGACGGTAGCACCGACAAATGGAAAGGATGAGATAATGCGTGACGTGGAACACATTAATGGAGATGACTTTAACAATGATCGGATGCCTAGGGTAGAACCAGAATTGGTAACTTTACCGCCATCACCAACGACGACATCAACGATGACAACGACAACGAGCACCACCACGGAGGGGCCCTACGGAACAGGATTCACCGGACGAAAAGGTGGCGTCGACGGACGATTGGATCCGAAAAGTTTAGAAGGGTAAGTCGATATTATATTAGTATTTACATGTGTGATGCATGATGATGACTTGCGAATTTTATAATAAAAAAACATCCGTGTTAGTCAGTAAAGAATTAATTGGCGCCCAACGTTCAGCTTCCATTCCATTTATAGATCTGTATTTAACAGAATAAGGAATATTTTCGATAGCCATGTCGCCCTAACGTAGACAAGTTAGGTATCATTCGAATGATATTGGTTCGATGTTATACATAATGTTCGGTGTGGGCTTGGCCTTTATAAAACTTCAGATGAATTGTGTGGCTGCTTAGGGAGTGCCAGGAACCATCGTTTCGAACATTTAAATGAAGTCAATCCAAGTGTTAAATTTTATTTTGAAGGGCATTGAGACACTAAAATCCCAGTCCTTTTGATTGCGGAATTTATACAGGATTCTTGTATTAGAGAACTTGGCCTGTTTTTTGCATTAATATTTTTGATTAGGTATCAATACTTTCTGAGTAGTTCCTTCCGAATATCTCGCTAAGCGTCTATTTTACAAACAAAAACGCCCAGATCTCTATTGTTCAAGGTGAAATTTTCTACAAAAATCGTCTTATCTTTATTTTTGGTAACATGGATCGATATCAAGTTGGAGCCGCGAGAAGTCGATGTCTCTCCTATAAATGCACCAAATAAAAAATTATTTTACGGACCAATAAATCGAATGGTACCATTTTCAGCTTTATGGAAATTATTTCAAAATTCAAATCCTAAACGCCTGGCTTACAAGGTCAAAAAAAATACATCGATATTAGTTATCAATTGGCGCCCAACGTAGGATCATTGTTATACAGGATATTTAGGTAATATGGGAAGATTGAAGCTACATTCAGAGTGTTTGGGGAATACGATGAAAAATGTAAACCACTTGAGATCATTCTAAGCAAAACAATTTTTAAGAAACATGGGTTCGACTCTTTACTGTTTCAGAGTTATTCAGGTTGTTGCTTTTTTACCGCCGCTTTCTTCATCATCAACCCCTTGTAGCAGTATTAGCTGCAATTTACATGGGACCTTCTCAATTTTCCAGGCCAACGTTGAGTGCTTGGCTTACCTATTTCTTAATTATTCAGTTTTTTCTAGAAATTCCCCAAGGCAAAAAAAAAACTAAACGTTTCTAGGATCCACGAAGACCCATAGAAACATCTCATGCACTTCAAAATACATTCTTTATCCCACCACCAAACAATCACTACCTCATCAACCACCCACCATTTGGCTTAGAGCAATCTCCTCTGAAGGTGAATACCTCCTCAATATCAATTCCTTCCTCGTTATTCATCGAAAACAATTCAAATCATTTAATGCCATTCGAACTCAATCAGCGATCACCCGGACAAAAACCACAACCGAATCCTCACAAAAGAACAAGAACCATCCATACCCAATGTTACTTCCCGTTCCCACTGAATCATGATATTGGTCCCAAACAACCTAACCATAAAGTCATCCCGGAAACAACAATCGAACAGCATCACGACGAACAAGATCTCCACCACACAAATCCCCGTTCACTATTGCGGTTTGCCCTTGTGCGTAGACCTAAAGCCTAAAAAACAAGTAACAATAACCCCGCGTGCTTACATAACCAATCGTCTGTCTGCATCCATTAAATAACGTTCGTGCCAAAGTCTCAGATTACTCATTTGTTGGTCTATAGATCCCTCTTCATGGGAACGAGACAGAAAGGTTCTTGTCAATGCAGCAGTCATGGATACACCGAGGTAGTTTGGGTACCCTCCTAGGGCACATTCTCGTGGTTTTACAAACTCTAATGGGCGCAAGAGCGATCACTTAACTCCGATAACTGGTAACAGGGATCGCTTTCAGAAAAATAGAGGTTTACTGCTCGAGTAATTATCCTTGAATCGTTGAACCGACCGCGCGACTTTACACGAGGCATGATCTGGCTAGGTGATCTTGAAAAATGTTATTATACCTCCACGCCCAATTGCAATTTACTCTAGATCAAATTAACATTAAACAAACACCTCCCAAGCAGTGTGCACCACACTAGACAAAATCACTTCAAGTGAATTTCTATGGCCAGAAGTGACCCAATTCACTTGTTGGCCAACTCGAGAGGATCACTTGATCGGCCGCATAAAATGAAGAAGAAAAAATATTTTCTTTAATCTTGTAAAAACAATAAACACACACGCACTCGGATAATGGTCATAGATACGTGTTGCGAAATGGCCAAAAAGATCAACATGAGATACATCAGTGCTGCCTCAGCATGATCTGCACAAAAGCCGACACTCGCTTGTCGCTTATGCAATCATCTACGCGATGATCGTAGACCCGTCGACTCGATCGGTTAAGAGAGAGAAAATCCTATCCAGCTGCATATTTAAATAAATTTTCGTTATTCAAATGATGAATGATCGACGAAGTGATCAATCGATCACTGATGATGATCACCAGGATAGGCAGTCAGACAGGCAGACATATAAACGTGCGAAGATCGGCAGCTCGGTAATGATAACAGTAATCCTCTCAGCTTTCAGCTACTTTCATTGATCATTAGATCGTGTGTTGCATGCTACAAACGCCGGCAGTCAATTAATGGCCATCATCACGATACGCCTTAGCCGGTCTCTAACTAGGAGGTTACATTTCCTCGTAGTGTCGATTGATTTGTGTGCGCGTTGATGACATAAATTTGACGCATTGATTCGAGTAAATTATCATATTTTAGCGCAGTAGCACTGAAGTCGTTTTCAAGCGAGATGCTTGATCTTGACTCATTTGGTGTAGTAAATTGAAATGTCTGCAACGTTTTACGCTCTCACCCGCCCGGCCAACTACTTGAAACTATTAATTGAAAAAACATTTCGAAACGAGGCAGCGAGTGTGGTTGGTACTGGTGTGGTACTGATGAATGGAGTTTTAATTAAGTTCGTGGGAAAAGTGGCGCAGAGCTGCTGCTCCACTCTGTATGGTTATTAACTTGAGAGCTCGGGTATGTTGATCCTGACTTGGTTAGGTAGCATGGCCAATGTTGACCTTGGTCGTTGCTAGTTGGTTGGAAAGTGGATTTATAGAGTAATTAAGTATAGTAGCTGGTGTAGATAATTGGATTGGTTGTGCTGGGACTTTGGAAGCATGGTGAAATTGTCGTTCGTGGGATAGTTGACAAATATTTTAGAAACTTGGCCTTTTCATAAATTAAAGCGGATATAGAGAGAATATTTTTTTCTCGTTTTGTTAATTGGGATCATAGGAGGTCGTTTTCTATGTAACGATCATTTGGTGGGAGGTACACTGTTTTATGAATTTCTTCAGTGAATACGTAGTGGGAAAATTTTATTCAAACAAAGTTGAATAAAATTATTATTAAAATTTTATATACGACTGCAGATATACGTACGCTAAAGAGGAACTTATAAGAGGTGGACCATCTGTTGGTTTTTTTTTTAACAATTCTATATAAAAAAAAAAATCCATTTAATATTTTTCTACATCGGAAGGCTCCTAGTAAAGCATCCACTACAGTGGAAATTCCAATTTTAACTCTGGGTATTAATCTACAGACCTTAGATATGTAGTTTAATGGTGGAAGAATTTGTCGATAGATTTGGGCTTCAGTCGCCGATACATACGGTTGGACAGACACAGATTTTTTTTAGTTTCGTCCATCTCAGGATGAATCAAAATCTGGAGATCTACGAGTATTCCGTTTCAAGTCGAAGCAAATATTTGTTTGTTCCGTGTCTGTCTGACTGCCTAAATCTCCAATTGGTCCTTTCAATCTTCGATTCCAAAAATTCAGAAGCACAGATTTTGAAATTTGAATCGTTAATTTGACTTGGAGTGTAGAGAGTTCCATACAAAAATCTATCAATTTGGTTGGAGTGTAAATAAGATATATGAGTATTTAGGACGTGGGGTCTCAAAAATGTTTATTAAACCCCTAACTCAAGGAAGACTCAACCAATTTTGATTCCCATATTACGAAGGTGGGTCAATAAGTCCCTGAAAATTAACGCAAATTGTGTCGTCACCTTAAATTTATTTATTTTTTTTGTCAAAAATCATCTTTCAAAAGAACGCACCCAGATTTTCAGACAGATCTGTCAAATAGTTTTGTTGTGGTAGCCATTTTATATACGCGCCTACTAGCATTTCCGTTAAAATGGAAAAAAGTGAATTTCGAGTGCTCATTAAACACTATTTTTTGCGAGAAAAAACTATCACGCAAACCAAACAAAAGCTTGACAAATATTATGGGGAACCATTCAACAATGGTTTACTCAATTTCGGTGCGGTCGTTCAAGCACAAGTGATTTGTCAGCAAACAAGGTAATGGCGACAGTTTTTTGGGATGCGCGCGGTGTTATTAACATCGATTACCTTGAAAAGGGTAAAACGATCACCGGCGCATGTTACGCAGAGCTGCTGGATCGATTCCAAGCCGATTTGAAGCAAAAACGGCCGCATTTGGCGAAGAAAGAAGGTCTTATTCACCAGGACAACGCACCGGTGCACATGAAGAAATGGCTCGGGGGTAAGAGATTTGGGTCGAATGAAGAGGTAATCGCTGAAACAAACGCTTATTTTGAGGGGATCGAGAAATCGTATTATTTGGAGGGCATCAAAAAATTGGAGAAACGTTGGATGTACTGTACGAGTATAGAGCTAAAAGGAGACTATGTTGAAAAATGAAATGTTTTTATACCGAAGAGATTGTTCCTTATTTCATTTTTCAGGGACTTATTGACCCACCCTCGTATAAGTTTGCTTAGACGTTTCCGTTTCAAAATCGTCAAAATTAGATTAAGTAGAGATAAACTTTAGAGATGTGATTCCAAGAACCATCACTTAGCAGTTTCTTTTTTTTCCACGCTAAAAAGATTTGGCATACAGCATGGAGTGGAGATAAGGAAGGATGAGGAAACGCTGTGATATCACTTGGTAGATGTTTTTTTTTTTTATTGAAAAATGATTTTGATTTTATCGTTAGCCTCAATCTTTTCATGAACAATGAGGATCAGTGGTTAGGTGCGCGATCACTGAGCGGGAAATTCAAGGTTCGAATTCCAGAGAACACAAACAAAAAAGTATTCTCACGGTCCCATCTCCGAAAGTAAAATTGTCATGAGAAGCTTCTCTTAATCGAAAAAATGGTCTTCGGAAACGGAATCAAATTGTAGGTCCCAACCATTCGTGCAGCACGAGTGGCTGCGAGAAGCTAGGCCAGGCTCTCGCTGAAAAGGCTGTTAGTTAAGGCCTAGATTAGATTCAGACTGTAGTGTCAGATAAAGCCTCAGATTACAAATGTCTTTTCTTCTAAGACGTACCACATCAGGCTAGTTTCCACATACATACACAAATTGTGTTTTTTTTTCAGTGGAGAATTGGCAATACTTTTTCCAGTGACAGCCAATTTGACAGCTGACAGAACAATGCTCTAATTGACAATACGGATCCGCAAAGACGTCGTACAGTGCTCACCGAAGAAGCTGTGCCTGCTGTGGAGCGTAGTATTGAGGGGGACCCGAATGAATCGATTCGCCGTGTTGCACATCAATTGAAGCTGTGTCCATCCACTTTATGAAAGATTTTGCAGAAAGATCTTGGTTTACGAGCTCGCTCAAGAATTGAAGCCACTTGACCTCTTGATCCTATTTTTCATCACAAAATTCTGTTCAGCGATGAGGCTCATTTTTCGTTGAATGACTAAGTCAACAAGCAAAATTACCGCATTTGGAGTGAATCCACAAGCCATTATTAAGACTCCGTTCCATTTGAAACACACCGTTTTAACTAACTTCTCCACCAAGGTGATTGAGCAATGAATTTCTTTAAGAACTTTATAAGTATATACTCTGTTTCTTTGCTGTAACTCGAAAACTATTCATCTGATGAAAAAAAGTGTTAAGGCAATAATTGCGAGGAATTGTCTCCTCTACATTATTTACCATAAAAGTTTTAATTCTATTACGTACTACAGAGGAGATGTAGGAAATACCCAATTGCTAAGCGCGGAGTGAAACTGACAATTCCAGATTTCGGCCACTGAGGCACTCACAGCGGCTATATTTTCAGTTTATCGAGCATTACGATGATGCATATTATGACGACCATAATTTGTCCTTAAATCGCGATACACAGATATTACAGAACTATTGTTTTTGTAGTAAGATGCAACAATTTGATTGCGTTGAGCCGTGGTTAAACTATACATATTGTAAAATGCCAATAGATGACAGTTGCCATATGACAGGGAGGTGAAATTCTAACCTCGAAATGAATAACCCTTTTTGTATTTAAAAGCACGAGATTAAAATCTAAGAGAAACGAATGGAATCTCTTTTAACATTTAAAAAAATTAATACCTCGGTGGGTGGTTATCTACGAGTATTTATTTAGAAAAGATGACCATTTAATGGTAATAGTTTTCAATAATTTACTCTAAGATACAAATTCACCTTTCTCCTCTATTCTTTTCGTAGTTTTAATTCTTGTGTTTTTGTTTTTTCTCATTTTCTATGTAAGTTAAAAGACCAATTTATATTTAAACACCATTGTTATCTGTCAAAATCACGACAGGGGTGTGTTCACCGGGTGGCTTAATTTTCCATTGAGATAAACGATAACTATTTTCTAAATTCCTATTTCCAGTTTTTTTTTTTTTCCCGCCTGCATTTGAGTATATGTGTATGTAAAAGATCTTATTATTTAAATTTAATAATATTAATCTATTATCTGTGATAATGGTGATGACCGCAACCAACCCTTTTATGTAAATTTTTCAAGATTTTCTTTGCTTTTAAAAATAAAAGTTCCTTTCACCCATCCTAAGATGGTTTATTAATAGAAGGTCGTTAAATGCGGAAGCTGTTTTAAATGTATCTTTCAGGAGTCTTTTCTTCCTACACAATATAGACTGTGTGTGGGGGGTTAACACACATAAGTGTAACTCAGTAATCCATTGACAAAGGCAACACTTTGTAATCTACATAACAATTAAAGCACATAAAAGCGGTTGACCCTCTTGAAGTATGCATTCATTCTCACATGCATCCCAAAAACAGTTACAATTCAATCCAATCCATTCACACGTTCTAAGAAATTAAATATTAAAAACCTCACAAAATGTTTTCCTTATTGAAAGCACAGCATTCCTCTTTGCCCAGTTAATAGTGAGTTCATAGATCTTTGCGGTGCCTATAGATACATGGAAAACCATTAGAATACCACACAATAAAAGTGGTAATAATAATCTGATTCGAATTAGAAGTAACAGATACAAAAAGGAGATGCAGTCGAGTTAGTTGTCGGTTGGGTCGTTGGCCCGCATGGCTATAACGTCAAACATTTACTTAGAACCAACTAACCAAACTAAAAGATGTCGAGAACGTGTGTGTATGCTGCCATAGCACCTAATGCTCTTCTTCATCGTCATGATCAGTAGCATCAGCTAGAGCTTCATCTCGTGGGTATTTGTTTTGAATTTAGTTGGTTTTGCTTTTTTTTTTTTTTCATTTTTCGTGCAATAGATGCCACTAACCTCAGTTTTTCCGCATGCTTGCATTCATAATGATGGTGGCGGTTTATTTCTCTATTTTTAACCCTAATACGAATTTTATTATCTATAAGCTTGGTGCAACAGCAGCAGTGGCAGCAGGCATTGCGCGGTGTTAGAACACAAATGTTGCAGAAAGATGTTTCTTTTTTTCTAAAATAAACAGGCTTGCTCGGTGCGTTTGTATAACAACTGCGAAAATAAATATTTAGTATTTGATGCAAACGTGACGACAGACGGCGACGCCTGTATTCGTTAGACGTAAAAAAAAATATAGGACAGTTTTAGAAAATTCTCGTTTTGTGGGTAGTGAGGGGCTTTTACTTAGGTACACTGCAATTAAGATCGATTTAATAGTTTTAGTTTGAATGTTCTATAATATTGCAAATAGTTCATTTACATTGTTCAATTGGGGTTGAGTCTTAACGTCCGATTAGAAAGGCAACGATAATCAGAGATCTTCGATTCAAAAACCTGTTCTAAAGTTTTTTTTTATTGATGATTCTCTGGTTAATTACTTTAACACTGATTGGCTTAACCATGCGATTTTGTATGAAAAAAACAGCAATCTCTGGTTACTGGCATCTTAATCAAGGATATTTAAATGTCTAATTGAATTTTAGAAGAAAACTGTCAAATAATTAAATTAGAAATAGAAATAAGAAAAGGAAAGAAAGGAAATTCCGATTTTTTGGAAACAGATTAATTATTTACCGTTAGAAATAATATATATATGTAATATGACCAATTTGACAGATAATATGGGAAAATTCCAATATTCATCAGCAAACACTTTCAGTTAAGACAAAATCGTAAACTCTGATTAAGACTAATCAGAGGTTAACTAACCAATGATTTAATCTGAGCTAAACAAACCGGGTATTACTGTTAAAAAAGTACTGAAAGTTATATATTTACGTACATACGTATGTACATATACATCTTATGTTAAGTATATCTTCCTAGATCTTCTGATCTAGTTGGCCAATATAAATATAAGGAGACTATAATAAACGAGCTCAAGTTTGGGGATACATGAAACACGAAGAAAGAAGAGTAGTAAAACTTCGGACATACTATTTAAACGAGCCTTTAATCGCCCAACAAACACACCAAATTATATGATATACTTAGGTATACAGGATATCTTTAAATTTCATTTTAATTACGTTATTAAAACTTTATACATGCACGCAGATAGAACACCACATAAAATATCTAAATTCATATTATACGAACATAATCTTTGCTATTTATGAAATGGAAGGATTCATGCGATCAATTTCAAATAAACTTCAACCCAGACATAACAAATACACAAGATATAAAAAAAAAGTCATGTATAATGTATTGAAATCCTTAGATTGTTGCCTGCGAGATGAAAGAGAGCTACACAGAGAACACTATCCCAATCTATGATAATACACAACTTACCTATGAGGAATTAACTAATTTTTAAAGCTCCAGGGGAGCTTTTGGAATTATATTTTATGCCACACAGGAATGATCTTTCAATCATTCGTTTCATGTGCAATTTGAGAACTCGAGAAGATGTTGTTCATCTCAAAGTATCAATACCACTCGAAAGTTGTTACAACACTTTAAACCAGTCAAAAAACGAAAAGCTGGCTCTTCGCCCGAAATGTTAACGAGGCAAGAAAACACGCAAAATAAACGAGAAGGTAAAGAACAGCCTGACAAAATAATCACGCGTGCCGAAGAAAATCCACGAAATAAGGTACGACCACCACCACCAATATACGTGATCGGAATTGCAGACTATAATAAACTGCATTCTTTTCTCAAACCTTTGTTGCTATCCGATTTTGAAGTAACATCGCTCAACAACAACAAATGGAAAGTAAACGTAAAGGACTCAGACAGTTACCGCTCAGTATCTAATAAACTGAATACTGAAAAAATCCAGTGGTATACGTATGAAAATAAATCTGAAAGACCGATACGAGTCGTAGCTAGAGGACTTCATGCCTCATGCCGAAAGGAAGACGTTGTTCACGATTTGAAGAACAAAAACTTTAAAATCGTCGATGCGGTAAACTTAATTAAACGGGAAAAGCAAAAATTGGAAGGCGAGGAAACGATGGTTAAGCGCGAGCTTCCTCTTTTTATGCTAACCTTTGATAAGGCTGAGAGTTTAGAAAAGATATACGAAATAAGAACAATTCTGAATGTCGTAGTCAAAATCGAACCCATGCGCAAGAATACAAGGTTGATACCTCAGTGCAAACGATGCCAAGGATTCAACCATACGCAAACATATTGCCGAAAAGAACCGCGATGTGTCAAATGCGCCGGTAAACATCTTAGTCAAGAGTGTGGTGTAAACAAAAAAACCCCTGCAGCGTGTATTAACTGCAATGGTAAGCATCCGGCTAATTACAGAGGCTGTGAAGTAGCCAAAGAATTACAAAAAAGAAGAGATCGACTTATGAAGCCGGAAAACCCACCCTCAAAACCGGTAAATAAGGAAAAGTCGAAAACTGCTGCAAGAAAGGTGACTAGAGACAACCGAGCCGACCCTGGCGCGCTTACGTACGCTCAAGCTGCGACATCAAACACCGATCAAATTCCACACCGGGTTAAGGTAAAAGCGCCTAAAGAAAAGCCATCAGATTCTGACATGCAGACGCGTGCTCAAGCATCAACATCAACAAAAACGAACACTGATAATTCGGAAAACCCCGTATCTCACGTCTTTTCCATTATCCTTGCGAGGCTTGAGGAGCAAACAAAAACAAACATGCTAATTGTCGAAAGGTTGGAGAAGCTTGAATATAAGCTTAACAATAGGAGCATTTCAAAACGAACATGACGAAACTTCTTAAAATTGTTGCATGGAACGCCAACGGTCTTTTGTTGTAAAAGGAATACCAGACAAATGTATTAAAATTGATGAAAGTTTTGATCTCTCTTCCGATCATTCCCCTATCATTCTAACGATGAGCGAACGCCTAATTAAAAAAGATGTACCTGCTAGACTAACTAGCAGAAAAACTGATTGGGAAGGCTTTAAAAAAGACATTGAAGAACATATCGAACTGAGAGTATCACTTAGGACGTCTTCTGAACTCGAAATCGAAATTGATCGTTTTGTTGAAGTTCTGCAGCGCGCCGCGTGGAAAAATACTCCCTATCAAAGGAAAACGCCAATCAATCATGGCCAAAAATATCCACCGGAAATAAAAGAAATGGTAAGGGAGAAGAGAAAAGCGCGTAAAAAATGGCAACAAACTCGTGCTCCGCAACATAAATCGCATTTGAATCGCTTGCGTAACTTGCTAAAAAAGGCCATTATTGATTTTAAAAACCGGACAATACAAACCAGCATTGAAAGCTTAACAGCGGACAAAGATTCCAATTATTCGCTCTGGAAAGCTATAAAAGGCATTAAAAAACCGAAAATACAAGCGGCCCCAATCAAGAAAAATGACAACGAATGGGCCAAGAATGATAAAGACAAAGCAGAAGTCTTTGCCGCCCATTTAGAAGAAACATTTAAACCATTTGATGGGCAAGCGCTTGCTGAAATGATAATGCGTCGGATATAGCATTTCACAATTACACAGTAAGAAATGCAAGGCTGACCGAACTTCAACAAGAAATAAAGAAACTGAAACCGAATAAAGCTCCTGGATACGACCTAATCACAGGAGAGCTTCTTAAATCGTTACCTAGAAAAGCGTTAGTTAAGTTCCTTTACATTATAAACGCAGCGATAAGATTAGAATATGTTCCGAGTCAATGGAAAGTCGCGGAAGTAATAATGATTCTGAAGCCTGGAAAACCACCGAATGATAAAAAATCGTATAGACCTATTTCGCTGCTGCCGATTATGTCTAAAGTTTTCGAAAGAATAGTACTTAAGCGATTACAGCCGGTTATAGAAGAAGGATCTCTTATTCCCAATCACCAGTTTGGGTTTAGAACCAAGCACTCAACAATAGACCAAGTGCATAGAATAACTGATTTAATTGAAAAAGCTTACGAAGAAAAAAAGATTTGCTCGAGCATATTCCTTGATGTTTCTCAAGCTTTTGACAAGGTCTGGCATGAAGGCTTGAAATATAAATTACGACAAGTTCTGCCGGAACACTTATATAATATTCTAGAAAAATACTTGACGAATCGACTTTTCCGAGTCAAACACGGAAACGAATATTCGGAATTTAAAGAAATAAGGGCTGGGGTGCCGCAGGGAAGTGTCCTTGGACCGCTTTTGTACCTATTATATACTCGCGATATACCGCAAGAAGAAGGCACCGTATTAGCTACATTTGCCGACGACACTGCCATCCTGGCAACGGGTAAAACGATCGAAGAATCGACTGAAAAATTGAAAGAAACATTGAATAAGTAAATGAATGGACAAAGATTTGGCGACTAGCTTTAAACGAAAACAAATCTGTTCATGTCAATTTTACTTATAAGAAAATAAATAATATGCCCATCTTTTCAAACTCGGTTCAAATTCCGTTTGCAAACGAGGCTAAGTATCTTGGAATGACACTTGATGCTAAGCTGAAGTGGAAATCGCACGTGAAGAAAAAACGTAAAGAACTCGAAACCAAATACAGAGAAATGTACTGGTTACTTGGAAAACATTCCAAGCTTAATATAGAGAACAAACTGCTTTTATACAAGCAAGTGCTAAAGCCGATATGGACATATGGAATACAACTTTGGGGTTGTACCAAAATAAGTAATGTCAATATTTTACAAACTTTTGAAAATAAAGTGCTAAGATCAATAGTTAATGCACCGTGGTTTATTAGAAATAGCTATATCCATAGAGATTTAGGAATTGCGACAGTCGAATATGAAATCAAAAAGGACACGTTAACAATGAAGTCCTTCGAATTCTAGATGAGAGGAATCTACTGCGTCGTCTACAAAGGACTAAACCTTTCGACTTAACGCGATAGCAAGAAACCGCGCCTAATTTGCGGAACAAGCAGGAACTTTCAATGGAAAGGGACCTGCTAAACGATCTCAATACGTGAAAGAAAAACTGCTGGATAAGTCAAAACTTAGTTGTAGTATGTAATCAAAGAAATTTATCACGAAGGGAGGTTTTTTTAGTGAGTAAAAATCTCACACTACTATGAGCACGCGCTATCGATCCTCATAGTGTCTTCATGAAGATTTTTTACCTACCCTCGGGAAAAAAAAAAAAAAAAAAAAAAAAAAAAAACTTTAAACCGTGTCAACAATTGGATTAGTCTTTACAACTTCATCAAAGACAGTATGCGATATCGACGATAGATTATTAGTGAATCCTCTTTTAGATTAAGAGAAAGTATCGAATTAAAATTAACTTTATTAAATTTTCAATATTTTGAACCTCGTAACTCATTGTAAAATAACCCGAAATTTAAAATAATGTCTTTTAATATAATCGAATCGAATCTTAAGTATTTCTCCCACATATCTGCCTTGCTCCTGGGCCACTTGTGCGGTTGCTAATTTTGCGAACCTCAACATCATTCTATAGACCGCTCTATTTTGGATCACATCACCACTGAGGCCGATAGTGTTTCATATACATGCTTAAATTTCAGTTCTTCACCAATCTCATTTTCAGAGAATTCACAAACTTTCCAAATTATTGAGAAACTACGAGTATCTGACATGGCCAACTTCGTCTATTCCGTAAAAGTTTACAAATTCCATGGGCTACGGTTAGAGATATGGAAAAAAATTAAAATACTTAAGAACAAAGTTGTAGAGAACGGAGGTTTTTATTCGATTATTTGATCGAATAAAAACGATCAACTTATTCGATAGTATCGAAATATTCA
Organism: Pocota personata; assembly: GCA_963082735.1. Taxonomy (NCBI): domain Eukaryota; kingdom Metazoa; phylum Arthropoda; class Insecta; order Diptera; family Syrphidae; genus Pocota; species Pocota personata. The sequence goes on from OY720431.1 coordinate 38,377,073, forward strand.
ATCACTCGATAGTGCGAGGATGGGTCAATAAGTCCCAGAAAATTAACACAAATTGTGTCGTCACCATAAATTTAATTTTTTTTTGTCAAGAATCATCTTTCAAAAGAACGCACCCAAATTTTCAGACAGATCTGTCAGCTAAAAGGAGACTATGTTGAAAAATAAAATGTTTTTATACTAAAAAGAGTGTTCCTTATTTCATTTTTCAAGGACTTATTGACCCACCCTCGTATTATAATTAAAATTCGTTCAGTACCATTTGCTTCATTAGTAATTCAATTCATTTTAATTCACGTCACTACTACATTCGGTTTTGACAATTTTTCTTCATTACTATTTTAATTTATTACTATTTTAGTACATTACTATTTTCATTCGTTCAAAAAATTGTAGTAACCTAATTAATATTGCTAAATGTCCGACGTTATCCTGAAGTTAATTTATCGATTTTAGTGCGAATATCTCAAAACGATGTATCGTACAAAGAAAAATTCTTACAATCGAAATTTTTGATTTTGGAATTCTCTACAAGGTTTTCAAAATTTTCGAAAATTATAGAAAAGCAATCTTCCAAAATGTCTGACTTCAACTCGAAGTTGCGTGTAAATATCTCGAAAACAATGCAAAATACGGGTAAAACTATTACTACATAAACCATCTTGTAGACGACGGATATTTTATTTTTTTTTTAATTTTCCAAAATGGTACGCAAAATGTCTGGGTTTTGAGTGTGAAAACGATGTGTAGGAAATTTTAGGTTTTAAAATAAGACGGATGCCGAACTTTTTTAAAATATTCGAAAATTTGTAGGTCAATGGAAATTGTTTTTGGTAGCGAATATCCCGAAAACAGTTTTTTACTTGTACCTAAAAGAACAAGTATTGGTATTACTACATGCATTGAAAAAAGTGGATCCCTCAATTCTGTCCGTTTGTATATCGGTCAGTTTGTTTGTATATATTTATGGTTGACTGTAGCCTAACCGCCCCAACGGACGAATTTTCTTCAAATTTCATATCTAAGTTTGGTGGGTTCACAATTAGATTTGAAATTGGAGTTTTCATTATAGCCCTAAAATTAACTATAGAACAACTTTTTCGAAAACAGCACTTACAATTTTGTTTAAATTTAATGTTTAGTTTTAATTGAACATGTGTCACTATATAGCGTGCCAAGTTTTTTGAGAAAAATTCTTGTAACGGTACATTATTTATGGATATATGTAATTAAAACGAATCTGTTGAAAAACAACATCAAACAATATTTGACATGAACATGGCTTACTAATTTTTTTGCTTTTCGACGCAAAAAAATTAAAACTTATGAGATCGTATAATTGTGGCCACGTAGTTTATGAGCGATGAGCGATTTTTGTAAGCGATAGAGCGACGTCGCTCTGTATTCAATTTTGTTTTAATTTTTTAGTTCATCGCTGAGCGACGAAACATTTTTTGTTGCCTCAATTGTTAATCGGCTGAAAAAAACGGAAAAAAAGTAGAAAGTTCACCTAATCAAGCGAATATTCTATCCAGCTATCGACGAATTCTAGAGGATGGTCCCTGAAGTAAAAATATGGAAAAAATAAGATCTGAATGCTTGATTTCAGCTGTCCAAAGTCGTCCGGTTTTATGGCAGGACAGCCATAAAGTGTTTAAAAATATAAATTTTACAAATAAGCAGTGGTTATTGCCAAAATCGGTCCGGATATTTGCGAAAATGTTGATATAAATGATGAAATTCTGACTTTTCTCGATTTAAAGGATATACACCAAATCTTCGATTTTTCGATCGTAGAATAAATTTATAAATCTGAACACGCTTTCTAGTAAAAGATTACGACGAACCGCACGTGACAAAGACATTTTCAAAACTAGTCGCTCAAGCCACTCGTCGCTCAAGCCACTCGTCGCTCAATCGCTCAGTCGCTCGTCGCTCAATGCGTGGCCTTAAGGCTGAACTATAATAGTAGAATGCTTTCGTACGACCACTTCCGAAACAGAGCGAATACACAGGATTTGTATTGTGCGACCATAATAGCTTTTTGCTTCGATTCGTTAAGTTTCGTTCACTATGTACGTATGAAAATTTGACAAACGGTCCTCCATCTAAGTACTAACAGCGCCCGATGGTGCTTGATTTCGGTGATCGGACGAGAACCTTTGCTTCCGAACTCATACGCCTATTATGGACTACTTGAGCAATTGACAGTACTGAAGGAAATTTAACGTGGAATTATGACATTAGCTTCCGATTGCTTCCGACTATTATAGTTCAGCCGGAAGGAAGTGATCCGATTAAAAAATTTTATTTCTCAATATAAACTCCCTCGATTGAAATGCATTTCTCACATCGGGCATACAGTGCCTTAATACCAAAGAAAAATGTTATGTTGCCTTCAAAAGACGCCCACCGCAGTACTTACTCCATTCGATGTTCAAATGGGGATTATTACGCGAATATTCAGCTTTTTGTATCATCTGTGAACTGTTAAAGATTAGCACACTACTACACAATTTTCACTCATTTCCCCACCAAAGTGGAGAGGTTTTTTAGAGCTTTATAATATGCACTCCTTTACTTCGCTGTAACTCGGAAACTATTTCTCTGCCGTAGGGCTTACCGGAGAGAAGACATTGTGAAAGAACTGATTTTGAATACAATTTTTACAAGATGGGAGCGAGCGTGCTTATCTGTGTCCCTGCCAAAAATCAAAACTACCCGATTAGATGGTAAGTAAAACTACCTATTGACAAGACTATAATTATTTTGAATCATTAATAATAATAATATAATAACATTTTGGCGCTAACAGCCAGTCGTGCTGTGCACCTCACGAATGGTTGCGACCTACAGTTTTATGCCGTTTTCGAAGAGCAATTTTTTCGATTGAGGGAAGCTTCTCATGACAGTTTTACTCTAGGATGTTTGTCAAACGTTCGCGAGAGGTGGCACCGTGAGAAAACTTTTCTTTTTATTTGTGTATTTTTTTGGATTCGAACTTTGAACCTCTCGGTCAGTGATCGCGCACTTAACCACTGAGCCACGGAGCCTGCTCGTACATTTTTAATCAACTAAAAGAATACTTGTGAAAATGTCGCTGACTGTAATTGCATTCTTCCGTGGCTACGCAGCGAACGCAATAAATTACTACATATGTACATATGTCGACTATTCGCGCTAGGATCTGCCCAATTCACTGATCATCGTGTATATTCCTCTTTCTGCCTCGTCTTTCTGCGTTGCGATCGATTAATATTTGTGCAACATTTTTGTTTTCCTTTTTTTCAAGATATTATTGGAGACACATTTCACGAAATTTTCCGTATTTGTGTGTGGTCCTCCGCTATGAGGATGAGGATGATACACCTCTTAGGCGAAATCTTTCTGTTCACTTATCGCACCTTACAGTTTTGAATAATTCACGTTCTACCAGTGAATGGTTTTTTAATACCTCTTTATACGACTTCACGGCAAGCATTGAAATTGTAAAATTTCCTGAGATTTAACAAACTAGGATTGGTCTTTGGATTCATGATGACCGGATCAAATTTTTGATTTTCTAAGAACGTGACTTGCAACAACAACCGTGCCGTTGTCTGATTTAATCCTTGGGTTCCATGAACACAAAACATCTAAAATATCTCTGAATTAAGCTATTCGTGAAATGACGGCTCAAAAGAATTATTACGTCATTAAATTCGTTGAGTTTGATACTACTTCAGATTAGATAAAATATAAATGCGGTTTTGAAAAGATCATATTTCAAATGCAGTAATAAAAAAAAATTAGAGTTTTGATTTTATCACTGACTTTAGTTTGATTTTGCCTTTTCGTCGAGGCGATTGAAAAAAGAATAATAAAGATTTTCACGCGGATCGAATAACCAAATTTCTTAATTCTTATTTTATGAATGGTTGCATTAGAGCAGTCCATGAGAATATTTGCTGCATTAAACTCAGATAAAAGTTTACAGCCAATGGGTGTGGCTAAAGTCCTAATGATTGCTTAACATTGAAAGGCCCGGCTGGAGTTATTAGCAAAAGCTGTCACTAATATGAGATAGCTACACCCGGCTTATAAGAAACGGAAATGAAAGTCCATAAAATCCAAAAGCCGCACCTACCTATAGTACCAGCATAGTGTATTGTATTTCAATACTGAAATTAGTTGAAATTAACTTTTTTTTCTGTTTATGTGTTGACAGTTTGGACAAGTTGTTTATCGATTTTTTGTCGACGATTCGATATTGACATATTGTTGATCACTTTGTCTTAATGGTGATGTGAATGATTGGCGAAATGTGACATTCAGTGGAGTGATTGAGAAAGATAAATGAATTTTATGTGGATACAGTTGACAGAAAGTAATTCCAACTCTTTTAAATTGCTCATGTTGAATGATTATAGAGATATGAAAATACACTAGCTAAATATTGGATGGGCTGCTGGGTACCTCAGGGGTACTGTGCATCTGATGAATTTGTTAAACAGAGTTCACTCCGTAGAACAACAGGCTTATAGACAATGTCACGTAAACGCAGCGGAAGAAGCGAAACATCTCTGCCACTATGGGCAACTTTATACCTTAAAGGTCAAAGGTATTGCTAAGGCACCATAAAGATAGTTTCTCCAAACGCACAAACATTATTACCAGACACTAGGCCATGCCAACAGCAGACATTCTGTCCATATCAGAAGAGCTTCAACGACCTAAACAATCTGAACAAAATCTGCACTTCATCGAGTCGAGTAAATGGTTCCATGTGTAGTTAGGAATTATAATGCATGCTCCAAAGTTTTGAGTCCCAACCAGAAGGTGGCGTTAATCGTCGAAAATATTCTAGTACTACAATTGTACCCACTTTGAAAGACACCGCTCAAAATTTCAGCCATATTGGAGGCTCTGTTGTTGTTTGACAGTCATTTATGTCAGTGGTCGAACCATCTTGGTTGATAATGATCGTTCGGGATAGTCAACAACTGCGATTCCGATACCACCGAAATCAAGGTTTGAGAAATGGCAGATTCTGTGGGTATATCGTTGGAGAGAATTCGTCATATTCTACATGAAGTATTGAGCACGATATAGCTGTCTGCTCGTCCTAACTCACTTTAGACCAGAAATGCATTCTCATGCTTCCGCGATCGCCATTGGAGATCATCGCATTCGTGGACGGCGAGGAAAGTTAAAGAAGTTGGAGGATAGCAAGAAAAAGTATATTTTATATTATGTTGAAAAATTAAATTCAATTTGACCGAACAAATTCTAGACTCAAAACTTTTCAAATAACCCTAATATGTCTGTCAAAGTTCACCTCATCGAGCACCACTTTCCGTCTATTTTCTTAATTGACGAGACAAAGTCAGCATGGGGCCGAAGAAATTGTGCCTAGCTTTTTTAGATGGTAGTTAAGTGATAAGTCAACTGGTCAGATATTCTTTCAGAAGCTATATTCCAGAACGTTCTGCCAATGTAACATTCTAATCATATCCATAATTTCTTATATTGAATAGAAGGTTAAACTTTATGCTCATAAATGGTGGCTATCACAGTGATGTGATTGAATTGTGAGGCCTCACACAACGTTGAGCTTATTTCCTACACAAGTTGGACTCTTCAATTTAAAAGCAGGTCAGAATCAACGAAAAAAGGGATATCAAGTTCTTCTCCTACTTTCCCAATTTCTACCGAACATAAAGTCGCCAGGTTCCTTAAGTTCTCAGAATTTACAGGATATACATGAAATGAATGCATACAACGTGAACAAAAAATAAATTTTAGGACTTTTGTAACAACATTTTGATACAGCAGAAAGCCTTTCCCTGAAGATTTTAAGAAAATTAAGTGAGACAAATCTTCACACATGGCAGAGGTATTTGTAACTAGTCTCATACAATTTTCACTTTATAAACAAACCTTGGGGAAAAACGTAACGAATTTTACTATTCTTGAAGCACTAATGGTTATTTTTTTTTTTCCTAACAAAGACTGCGAAACAAGTACATATGTCGATAGTATGACCACTTTAGAATCTATAATTGCAAGTGAAGGTTTTGTTTCATATTCCAGCAACTTCCGTATGTAAACTGACATAACACAAATCAATGTGCATTACGCAACATAAACTCGTCCTATTATATTCTCAAACTTGTTGAGTCTTCATTTAGAATTCCAAGCTCTAACCACTTATCCATTGAAAAGTCAACAACTATCAAAATAAATTAGTGGCGATTTAAAATTTCTTCAAAAGATCTATTGTATCTTTTGTATGAATATCAGCAGCATAATCGACAAGACCATACCCAGAAAACATCAAAAGCCACTTTTAACATATAAATTTTTTATAGCCTGTCCAGCATATAAAACAAAAAAAACCTTCAAACCATCTTCTAAGCTGAAACAAATTTTCCCACAATACTCCAATGTTAAGCGCATTCCCATGAAGTGAATACATCTGCACGAAGCACTAAACAAAAGAATTTCAAATTTCAAATTAAAATAACTCCAACCAAGCGATTGTGCAACCATATTGACAAGTTTTCAGTTCATCACCCAGCTGGTCATCGTTGTCGCCAGTCACAGCAGACCGTTAGGCGCATGTTTAGCCCCCAAGCCGCCACATTATAACAATGCACTCGCAATTACGAAACGTAACACTTTTTCACTCAAAACATAAGAGAAAAGACTAATCGCTTAATTACCATTTTCCTGAACGCTGACATCACAAACCTTTCAAATCCACCATATAAAAGTCGTTAATCAAATTTGACACACTGAATGGGGTCCACTTCGTCAAAACCAAATATGTTGTCCCCGGGTTGGTCGGAAAAGAATTTCTTTGACGAATTAACATCAAATTAACATAAATAAACAAAAGATAAACGTTTCGTGTGTAAAGCAAACATATCGGCTTTGCATGACAATACAATGCACTCGTAATGGAATTTGAATCTGACAGATCTGTGTAGCACGTGATATGTGAACGCCCCCCAAAAGGGGTGAATTCAGTGCAATTGCCTTACATGAGAAGGAGTGAAGGTAATTTGATCGCTCGGATGATCTCGCGCATGATCTCTTCCGTTATGTCATCACATTTGGTTTTATCGTTACCGTCTTCGCTTAGAAGGAATTCGCTTTACTAACCCACTCTCTGTTGACACATTCAGCGTGTTGTATTCTTTGGCGCATATTGCGTGCGCTCTTAACAGGGAAATCAGATACTTTGACTTTCTTTGGGGCGAACTTGCCGAACAATAGCAAATTTTTGTTGTGAATTTATTTTTGCATCAGATAGAAACAGACAAAAAACCTTTCGAATTGTTACTGAAACTGAACTTTCTGTCACCCATGTTTATCGGCTGAGTCGCCTGAACAGCAAGCATGTTAAACATAATGGTCAGATGAACGGATTATCATGTCGAAGAAAATGTTACAAAAATCTCTGAAAAAACGTGATTTTCGAATTAATGAGAAGCATTTTCTCTTTTTTTCTGTGCTTTTCTTTTTGTCATTTTTTCATTGGTAATTGGTTTCCATTCCATTTGCTGAGATGCGATCGCGTAGCCATATTGAATTAGTTTGACAGGTCGTCAATGAGTATTAGATGGCGTTCATATCGCATGCATTATGAATTTGTTACTCCGGCGATTTGAATTTTTATGCATCGATTTGTCAGCTATTCGAGAGATATTTTAGAAATTTTTTATTTTTAATTAAAAGAGACTGGAGGTGATAGAATATCGTTTGGATTTTGATGAGAAATGTTTTTTATTGGTAGTTGAATGGGAACTGTCATTCAACATGATGTTTTACAACACACGATATGGGTGTGTAAAACTGTAACAGTGCAATTATACATGTCATAAAAATGTAGCTGAGCTGTTGGTAATATAAAGGTTATAAAAATGTCAAACACAGCCGTTGTGTAGTATTTATTGTATTGGAAACAGTTGGTGGCTTTAACTGAAATGGTGTAGCTTTGGAATTTGACATAAAATGCTGTCATTAAAATGCTTTGAAAGAAAATGATTTATTTTTGGTATTTATGACGGGTTCATAATCTGTTTGGGGTATGACCCATAAGCTATGCATTCTATCGCGTTTGTTCTAAACCTTGCGACAGATGTCCCGCTGGGTTTATAGTACTAAGAGGTTCTTTAGTTACTCACACTTCTTTCATTTTATAACTTTTATTATCTTTGGTAAGAAATTCATTGAAATTGAAGAGTCACAATTCATATTTTTAGCGAACATAGATTGGCCATTCCACGTCCAAAATAGGTGTGTACCCAAGCTTATACATTTGTTTCTCTATATTCCTACGCCCATGCACTGAACTCATTTCCTATATTCACTATCGACCAATAAGTGTCAGGTGTTTGGGAATCATTCGACCCCTCATTTTTCCTCTTCCCTCGAGTTTCAGTCGAATGACATTGGCCAATATCCGAGTCTAGTTAGTGCTGTTGTTGATAAATTTTCACTTTTGTCGATAAATCGCTGACGTGATCGTTTATTGATTTATTTGACAGAGTAGGTAGACACGAAATTCGACCTTTTTGGATGACGAGAAAAATAAATAAAATAAAGCACATGTTGTGCGTCGCTGGGTACCATATCGATTGAATAATAACATAATAAAGCCCCTTGCGTGGAAATTTGAATCTCAAGAGATCGTTTAACTGAGTATTTCACAAGGCCCCAATCTAGCGGCTGTCAGCAGCAGAATATCTTCAAACAGATTGAAGCAGCCTGTTTGAATGCCTATTTTTGTCATATTGTCACGTATCCCGTAAGGGTATGCGAGTAACTGCGACCCCCCACTCCAATATATGTAGATGTTCACCTTTTTTTTTACAGTGTCATCTCTTTTCTGTTTGTCAGTGAACTACAGCTGTTAGTGTTGTACTTTGAGTTAAATATTTCTCCTGGAACCAAATAGTTTATAACCAACGCTCGGACTTCCACCCCTTTTAACCCTTCTACCCCTGGCAACTCAAAACTATCTCGGAAATATTATCTTTTTCTTTAGGTTCTAGCATGCATTTGGGAACATAAAGTCTGAGCTTTGCTGGTGACTGTCAGCTTATTTTACCACGGGAATAAAATTTAATTTAAATATTGTCGAGTACGTAAAGCAGCCTCTTTTAACGCGGAGAAACAGATCCCATTTTGTAACAAACGCAGTGAAGGCCATCATAGTTTGATGCTTATTTTAAGGCGGCATTTGCTCGCCTTGTCGATATTGACCCATACTCTGCTTATTATTATATTTTTATATGAAATCACAGAGCCAAAATTATTTGTAAATACATGCTTATTCGCAGGTAACCTTTATATCTGTTTCACCACACACAACCCATGGAAGCGTCCGGTAGCCTGCAGCTCGGCTTTCGCGAAATGCAATATAAAAAGCTAAGCAGATACTTAGCAGTAAATAATTCAAATAAACATATTTCCCGTGTCCTAGGATTTTAGATTTTCGCATGTTATAGGTATGATACCTCACCTTGTTCTATCATGACACTTAATGTATTACTCACCACCCCCAAATATTTTTCAATTCATATTGTTTTTCCAAGTGCACACACAAATTGTCAGTGCTCCTAAAAGGTTTCATTAAAATCCATCGATCCAGTCGTGAAAAGTCTAAAAAAGTCGTTCGGGCCTTTGTCTCCTGAGAGAAGATTATAAAAATGATGAAAGAAAAAATTCAATTTTACCGATTGCTCAGTTTAAGGATAACATAGAAAGATGACATATATGTATTTATGTAGCTTTAAATGCTCACTATGTAATAGCCTAATCGATAAAAAAAATATATTCGAATGGGATAAGTTTCTGTTGAAGTTTTAGCCGTATAACTTTTAAATTTGTAAATTATTTGTAATATCTTGCTTCTGTAGAATGGAGCCTAATGTTTAGCTATCCATAAATATTCTGAGAGAAATTACATAATCAACAAAGTAAACGGCATCGATATCGGTTTGCCCGTTCTTAAGTTATACGACTACATCGCAAAAAACTCATCAACCTACCACTTCAATTTAAATTTTTAGAGATTATGTTATTGGAAAATACTATAGAATAGGGATAATATCGACTGGGGATGAGTACCTAGAAACTTCATTAACTTGGTGACAAAACACAATCTAAAGGGGTTGGAGGTAAAGTTGGTAAAAAAAAAAAAAAAAACTACTAGAATTCTGACACAAATCAAGAATATTTAAACAGAAATTTTCGTAAAGGAAAATTCGGCAGATCTCAAGAAATTTCGAAGGAGAGTCAATATTCACTTGGACAGTGGTGCCCTTGTTCACTTAAGAAGCAAACGTTGATCCGAATCTGATTATCTTCTTTATTCCGCCTTATCTTCCCTTCAATCTTCTCCATCCCACGAAAGGGCGATTCAAATTAAGCCACTTAAGTATCTTGATGTCCCATAATGTCACACTAATTTTAGTCTCATTAAAACAACAGGGACCCTCACTAATTCTTTTAATCAGCTCATTCACAATCAACATCTCCTATGCAGCGATCAAATGGCTTTCTAAACAAATGCCAAACATTTGAATTCTACTTCGATGTCCGTTTAATGATTCCGCTTTTATGGTCACATACACCCACTCAATCGAATGGGTTCTCCGTAAAACATCGAACTGACTACATCAGCCAGCATGTCGTGCATCTTGTAATTGGTCTTGCAGCGGAAAGTAATGGACTCACTTTACATCCTAGTACAACTTAGGCTCTTGTAGGAGCACCTACAATTTTCTTCAGAAATTACTTACACACATTTTCTTCAGACAAGGCGGCACGCAGCCGTGCATGCCTCAAAGACTTAAAAACTACCGGCGCGTCTGGCTCGGGCGCTGTTCTATATGGCATTCCCGCGTCTTCATTTCAATTACGTTCGTGTTAATTATTATCGTAGTCGGATGTGGTCCTGATGAAGTTGTACCGCTGCCTGTGTTTGGTCAGATTTTAAATAGAACCGACACATGTAAAAATGATGTTCATATTAAATCAGCCAGCGTGATTCATTGCACGAATCAAAATTTTATTGCATTTACATGGAGTCTTTAATGACAGATCCAAAGATGGCCTCATTCCGAATGAGTGACTAAAAGCTGACCCAAACGGTAATCAAAGTGACACCTTTTATTCTTAGGATGTCACTGCACAACGGATTCAGTAGAATGAAACCCAAATAAACAGACGACAGGTAATCCGAAGTAAGTTGAGACTTTCTGGGCCCAGAATGAGGCTCTTACTCTTTGTATCTTTTTTTAATTATTCATTGTGACGGATTGTTGGAGATAGTGAGTAAGGTGCAGTGAAGATTGGAGGTTTTTTTTTTAGCTTAAAGGTTTGTTTGTGCCCTACCTGCCAGGTTTACTCATTCGCAAGTGGGCTTACAAGCCGCTACAAGTCGTTGAGGAAATTGAGAATATAAAATGTGCGGAGTAAACAATTTAAATTAAGAAATGAGTATATGGATGTGGGACATGCCTTGAGCACGTCATCAGGCAAATGCGAAATTAAGATGCTAATTGAATGTCAAAATGATAAATTTGAACAAGGAGAAGAAAGGAATGTGTGGATTGAAAAAAAAGAAAGAAAAAGGGATAAAAAGATACTTCCAGTCGAGAGGAATGTAATACGTTTGAGATTTTTTATGGAGACTTGGTAATCGTAATAAGCAGAGTGTTTTTATCTTAATGATTTACCTTTACTAAAAATGGAGATTTGTTGCCTTTGATATCTCCCAAGCAAGCCTTGAATAGATCAAAGTGTCTGTGACATTTTCTTGTTGCAGGTCATATTACACCACCATTCGCGATAATGCCGATATTTGCAAGGATCCAACCTTTTTCTGATTTACATCGATGACCCCCTTTCTGTATCTCGTAATCTAATTCATTTCTTCGCGAATGACAGCACTTTTGACTTACGCTAAAGGCTATTCGGGAAGGTGGAGTAACAGCAGCGGCTACCGAGTTGAGTTCAAAACGTCAAAAACGTTGTCAAACTTAGAATGGATGGAGTTTATGTTGAGGAATCTAATGGTTTATCAATGCTTGGCATATAAGTATATTCGCTCAGAACTTCAGCGGTGGTAGATTCCAAGGATTCCGCAAAATTTGTAAGCAGTTTTTCACTCCTAAAAGATATGTTCATCCGAATCTTAAATATAACTCGCATGTTTGTAGCTCATTCTGTACATGCATACATCTTAGAGCCTGCTTCGATGCGCACCGGTCACCGTAAGAAATCGTTTTTCCCTATTGCTCTCGCTAGCGCATCCGCCGTTCCGCCAATCACCACCTTCTACGTCCCAAACTATGAAACCTATATGTACGATTTTGACACAAGACATGTAAAACAATAGCCCAAACACATTTTTAAAAAAAAAACCTTATTTTGGAGGTGGCTGCAGACAAGCAAAATTCAAAAATATTTTTTTTTTTAATTAAAAAAAAAAATCGAGGAATGACTGTCTCTCCCCTCGAGCTACACTTTTCTTATGTCAGCAACACACACTTTTCTTATATCGCATCCGATAGTTGAAGGAGCGACTGAAGGAAAAATTTTATCTCTGGGCCTCCCAAGAAAGTTATCTAACCAACAAAAGAAAATTCCTTAAAATCGGACACCGCGCATTTGTAACTATAGCAAGTTTAGTCCCTATACCCATCAACGAGTACATTTATCAGCCTTATCTAGCATTGATAGCATTGATTTTCCACAGGAAAAGGACATTTTTTAAGTTAACCTCCCTTTCACTGCCAATCCTTTAGTCATCAGAATCCCAACAATTTTCAATTACCAAACTAAGTACATATACGCGACGTGTTAACGGGCTACAATGTCATCTCGACCCATTTCAACATTTATGAGGATTATTCTGAGCAGTCTCATGCCGTAATTAGAATATACTACTATGTGGCCATCACCTTGTTTCCCTAATAATTTATGCGGTAATGCTTAACTGCTCATTAGGCTGAGTAAGACTGCGTCTAAAGCCAATGGGCGAGGACATAACAACCCGCATGTTATGACCACCATCGCAGTCGTCGCCAGCATATTCCGGTAATGCACGAGTCCCAGCGTAAGGATTTGTAATTTGTTTATGGCCTTCATGCTTTCATATACGGTAAACATACCGTTCGCCTAGTGGCACACGTTTATGATATCATTGCATAAACTGGTTACCTGAGGCGGCGGGCGGCGATTGTGGGTATGGATAGGAGCACTTGGCCAGTCCAGGAGTATCGGTGGTAGCGCGCGCGGTGTTTTAATTAAATGATTGCCGACCATTTTTGCATATATGCAAGCGCAAGTGGAATAATTTATGAACACCACTCATGCACGTACGTCCTGATCGAAACAGGTTGCAGTTATTCGCTGAATGCGACCCTAGGGTATGATAAAAGAGTGCTCGCGGTGCGGTGATTAATTCTCCCCTCACTTTGTTCACAATCATCGAAAAGGAATTCAGGTGGGGTAGTGGATCTGTGTGTTAAGTGAAGACCCACATAATTCGCAAGATTGATATTCCCGGAATCACATCTCGATAAAGCCGGAGAATTAATATGCCACTCGGGGAAAACAAGGCAGCCATCCAAAATCTGATTATGCGAGTTCGAAAGTCAGCGGGTATAAACACAAATTCACTTCACAGGTACCAAACATAAAAAAAAAAAAAGTTTGCATAAAATAAAATGTCCAAATGTTCGGATATCCCCATCCCCCGCAGTGGGTTATGCAACGAGCAATAAAATCAATGACAGCATCTGAAATAGCATCGCAGAAAGGCTTTAAAAGTCAAAAGTCGCCAAGCGGGTGACCAACGCCCCATTTTGGGTCATACACCTTCTTAAGCGGTGCGCGGTCAATACCAGGTTTTCGTGGTTGGATTGAATTTTGTTTTTTAAATAATTAATTAAGATGTTATCCAATCGCAGACACCCAGGCATTCGTGGACCGATATTGCCCATTTATCATTTATTTTGTTTCATTTCATGTGTCGCACAGCGGAATGTTGCACTTGGAGTACAAGTTTCTCGAGATTTTCTGTGTTCTGTCGTGCGACCGAATTCACTTATCGGTCGATGCAACATTCTTTTAAATAGCAGAGGGAACTGCAAGTACATAGGTACCTACCTATATGCTTGTTCGTTTGTACCACTTCATTAGTTTTTTTGTTTGTGGTTGCATTGAACCGCCCACCATTTGTTTGGTCGTTTTATTATCGCCCATTTCTGAATTGGCAGGTAAATTTCTAGACCTTCACCTCGAAATGGCGTTCAGTGTTTAATCACGGAAACAATGACATTATTTGTAGTGTAATTATTGACGTCTCTCAGGTAACAACTAAACGAAATTTCGAAGAGCATTGTTTGATTGTTAGATAAGGATAGTTTAAATATAAAGGTCCATTCATAACTCAGCGACCGGCGAATGAGCGAACTGCGAACAAACCATTTTTAGTACATTTAAAGGCACACAATTGACAACTTTACTATACCAAAAGAATAGACCTTAATTTATTTATCGACTAATAGTAAAAAAAATTTAAATTTTAATTAGTTTCTGCGAAGAAATAAAGAATTCGCTGATTTTTCGGCGAATAGGCGAATACTTCTTGCGAACTGTCAAATTTTATGCACATTCCACAGATGTGAAACGCAATCCACATTCGCGCAACCACAACATTCGCGAGAGTTTAACCTCACAATTCTTTTGTTTTGTTCTTGAGATCTTAGAGTACATATTTTAAACAATTATAATTATGTTGAATTTGTTGACAAGAAGGTAGGAATGCAAAACCAACATCTCAATCTCTTCATCCATAAATATGTAAAAAACAATTGTTTTTTTCTTAGCAGACTGTGTTGCCTGACTCCCATTGTACACTTATATTTTTTTAGAAACACAACGAATGACAAGTGAAATTCGCAGATTGCTGCGACTAGAAAAAAAAAGTTGAAGGGAATGAAATGTCAAAATTTGCGAATATTCGCTCGTTCGTATTCGCAAGTCGCTGACCTGTGAATGGGCCTTAAGAGGGATAACGACTGGTCGTTCCGAGTTACAAACTTCAACTACTAAGCAACGTATTATTCCCTTGATTAAGCATGGAGCGCGCTCGGTATAATCACCTCTATCACGAAATACATCGAAACGAAAATTTTGTTACGAATCGATTTCAAATTTGTTCTCTTTTCAATAACACTTTGTAAGCAACCAAAAACATTATGTCAATTTTTCACTGCTTTGACGTTAAACAGCTGATTTCAAATGTAAGAACTTGCTTCATGAGGCAATATTATTTTGAATTCCGATCAGATTTTGTAATGGCATTTTTTTTCATATTCGTATCGTAGCTTTTTTTACGACGGATTCCGTGATAAGGGTGAGAGTATCTTTATAGAAAATAAGTACAGCGGTTTCTTTGAGCTTGAGTTTCGATTTTTCTTCAGTGCCTTGATTTGACTCTATTATGACTATTATCGCAACACAGGAAGGGAACAATTTATATGTTATTTACGAATTTATAATAAAGTGATTCTTATCCCTAAGGACTGAAGGAAAATGAGTTTGATATAGAAACCCTTAAAAAAAATGTTATTGTCCTACGAGTGTTTGCTGACATCAATCTACTTTTCACATTGGTCCTTAGAAATAGAAATTATAAAAGTCGACTTTGAAGTAGACTGTAAATTCCCTCTAGCATTTAGTGGAAATGAAACAAACTTAATTCAAATTCCTAAAATTTTTCTCGCCAAAATTGTTATACGAGTAGTTTAGTTAACTGTATTTATTTCTTATTTTTCTGATTTTGTTGCAGCAAACATATTTCTGCTGTCACTGTAGATTAAACTTAAATATCGTTTAGGGTTAACATTTAGTTGTAGAATTTTATAATTTATTTCCACAACTTTAAATTTAGGATCAACTTCTAGTTAAAAGTTAAACTGAATTGCTTAATTTCTAATTGAGTTAAATATTTTACAAATATTTTTACTGCCCAGACTAAAAGTGATGTTTTGTTTTGCAAAATTCACCCCCATCAGGAATAGTTTAGAGTTGAAATAGAATTCATGGAGGATGACTACCGCCAATTATGACTTGTGAAATAAATTCACCAGACAAAGAGATATGTAAATGAGCATAATACTCGTAACAAGGCTCGCTTTATGAGTTGCGAAAAGTTCCATAACCTGGTGGTAAGTTCGACGACATCCTAAGGAATTTGACGACCTGCAAAGTTCCAAGATTTCCTGTGATGTAGTCCTTAATAAAGACCGCTCGCTTTATATTAAAATTCAATACTTTATTAATAATTTAGGATTGATTAAATAATTGTGACTCTTGCTGCCTTTGGGCTGGCTGTTCGAATGAGTCGGTGCTGGTAACTGACAGAAGATAATGTCATGCATAGTTTAGTGCTGCCAGAATGACTCGAATATATAACACCCTCCCTCTCGCTATGAAAAATTGGAATAATGTAGCCTTTCTGGTGGCTCCTGTTGCGTATCGAACGGCGGATAATACTATCTGGTGAAGTGATCACTGCCTTTGATGATTCCAGAATGGGTTGCACTGGAACTTTCGCTGATGACATATCGTCCACAGCGGTGTGAGTTTTGGAGTTTTTTTCAAACCACTTAGCACTAGGTAGGGTAGGAAACTCAGTCGGTATGTATGTCTTGTCTGGTTGGTCATGTCTAGAAGTAACATTCGTTTTTGGCTTAATCTTGGTACAATTTACGCAACTCCTGTAGTTGTATTCTATGTTCCTATGTTTTTTTTTTTTTTGTTTCTAATTTTTTCAGTCAAGTGTTCTAACTGAATCAAAATGTGTTCACAACTTAGCTCTACTGCTTGCTGTTCTTTTCCAGTTTTCCAGCTATAGGAAGAATTCATATATCATCCCCACACATAAAAGAGCGCTATTTCTAACTATGGACCCATTGCTAGACTTTAACGGGTGCCTAAGCTCTTTGAAACCATTGTAAATCCATTCCATAGTAAATCAGTATTGTCCACTAAGCAATATGGGTTCCCAAAGGGTAGATCCAGTACTACTAATTTTACAGAATTCGTTTCGAACACATTATGTGCCCTAGAAAATTGTAAGAAAGTGGACGTGTAGCTACAGATTTCAGCAAAGCTTTTCCTCACCAAATCATCATCCTAAGAATTGGTTGATTTTCCGCCCAGATTTATTTCTTGGTTAAAATTTTATCTAGAAGATCGCCAGTACTTTGTGTCCTTTGTAGATATTCAGTATAGAACCCAAAAGTGCTATTTCGAGTGTCCCTCAGGGTAGCCACTTAGGGCCTCTGATCTATATTGACAATCCATTATGTTGAGTCTGTCTTTATCGAAACTGAGCTATGGGTCTATGCAGACGATATGAGAATCTCAAGACACATTAAGTCTCCTGATTTTCTTGTACTTTAGATAGATTTAAATAAATTCTCCATTTGGTGCCAACGTGAATAAATGTCAAGCCATAACTTAATCTCGTAAGCGTCTTCCCCTGCCAATTATAAACTACTTCATTAGCAATGGGCTCGTCTCCTCAGTGACGTCTATTCGTGGCCTGGACGTTATCTGTAATAGTTAGTTAACTTCCGTGTCCATATTGACAATATAATCAGCAAAACTTGCTTTGCACCTGGCTTTATTAAACGCTAGTTAAACACGTTATATACCAGTTTTTTGCAATAGCTATGTGGCATTTTAATTCACTGCTCGGTCTCATAAAATGGCTAAAGAGTATCGTAATGAGTCACATTGGGTGACGCACATTTTATATAAGTTCGCAGATTTTCTATTGGATACAGATTTATTTCTTCCACAACTGTTTCTTGCATTCGCCATCGGTTTTGTAAACATATTATGGAATCGCATTAAACATGCTTTGAAAGAAACCGAGGAAACCGAAAGGAATCGAGAGCCCAAATCGCTCCTTTCCAATTTTCTTCTCCCAAATAAGCACAAAGAATGATATTGCTTTTAATCAGTGGCAGCAGAAGTTGGGATGAAGATGGATTATTTGGAACTTATCCTGCGAATTCTGTTATAATTTTAGATTTACCTACAAGCGCCTTTGAATGCAATCGCTTGAGTTGTTTTCTACACATATTGAGGCAAAACTATAGCCATAAATTGTGCTTCCTAAAATAACTCACTCTCTGACAGTAATCAACTTCACTTTCAATAACCTTCTCCTACTCCGGCCAGACTTCCGACAATGGGCTTTTTTTTTCTTTATTTCCGATCCTGTCACGCCTTTAGGCATAAATTGTTTTTCAACACCACCAACGACAGTTCCACAGAGGAAAAAAAAATACTCGACTTTAATTTATCAAAACATGCAATTAGGTTGCACTTACTCCATGGTCTGCCCCAAGGCGTCGTCCGCAGACGAAACGACGACGTCGACGTACAGATGCTGATGACAACAACACGTCTACACGTTGTCGTCCATGTTTACCTCAATGTCTCCCCGCTCTCTCCACCATGTAACAATTTAATTTCACTCATTCCCATGTTAAATTAAATGTTTCCAAAGCACGTCCGTAATGGATACAAATGTATCTTGTTCGTGTGCGCGCGCTCAACTCACGATTTCTCTGCACACTTCGGCTTAATAATTTCCGACATTAAGTCTGTCCAGACCGCTTTTCTTTCCGTTTTAATCAATAATCCATTTTATTTGACTCACACTCCTCTCAGCGTCCCAATCAAGATCCATCTCATGATATAAAATTCTTTATTTCCAGTCGTCACATCTGCATGCAACAGCGCATACTGCAGGTACCCGTTAAGACTGTCGAGGTCTATACTAGGCCCATTTGGAAGCATATTAGCCACCCATGTCCGACGCAGACAAATCAATCGAATCAGATGTGCACACGCGTCCAACTCGTCCATGAGCCGGCATATCGAGATGTCATTCGTCACAAGACCACTAAGCAAATGGTCTACGACTGTTGTCCCGGTTGGGGCCGGACAACCAAGATGTCGAATGCGTGCTTGAAACGTAAGATCATTAAAGTCACTTTCACTACCTCGTGTAGTGTTGCGTGTTCTTCTCATTGCTATTTATTTCCCTTTCCAGCGATTTGCAGTGTGACTTGCCGCAATGGTGGAACTTGCATCAGTCCGGATATGTGCAGTTGTCCCCAGGGCTATGGAGGTAAATACTGTGAGAAGGACATCAACGAATGTAAGGAGGAGAAGCCATGCGATCAGCTGTGCTTCAATACAGAGGGATCGTTCTACTGCCAGTGTAGAGAGGGTTTCGTGCTGCAATCAGATAAGCAGAGTTGTAAGAAGATTGGTAGGCGCCTTTTAAATCCATTCCACACTTTGTCTTAACAGATGCTTTCCATTCC
The DNA here is from genome assembly GCA_963082735.1 of Pocota personata. Classification (NCBI taxonomy): domain Eukaryota; kingdom Metazoa; phylum Arthropoda; class Insecta; order Diptera; family Syrphidae; genus Pocota; species Pocota personata. The sequence goes on from OY720431.1 coordinate 38,396,488, forward strand.
AGATAACCATGACGATGATGCCTTTGAAGCCCGTGATCTTGAGAATGAGGTTGACTCTAATGAGGTAACATCACGCTTACATAAAATCGAAAAATCACTGGCCAATGAAAGGATCACCACAAATGAACTGCAAAAGTCCTTAGAAGCCACCTACCATGTCGTCGATTCTTTGAAGAACCGACTGAGCACTTTGGTAAATGAAATCATTGTCAATAACTTTCGTTCATTAATATTTTTTTTTTTTTAGGAAAAACAACAACAGGACGTGAATCACCTTCACAGCAACCTAATAGCAACTGAGTCTAGAACGCGAAAGCTTGAGAACATGATCAGTATGCTGTTCAAATGTCGGAACACTCCAGGACCGTATTGCCCTTAGATAAGACGAGATTATTGATTTTTAAGAGAAAAAAATGCATTAAGAAGCCTTGTTTTAGCCCCTGACGTAGTATTGTATCCCTGATTTTGTTTTTATGTGATATAAATTATGAATCCTTAATGAGTTGTATTCTTGCCTAGTTCTCTTTTCGTTTTGAGAGAAGACAAATAGAAGAAGAAGATGAAGAAGAAAGTGTATTAGGAGAAAGATGAGACTTTGAATCCCAAACTCCATTCCCAGTTTTTCATGTTTTAGTTTTTTTTTTTACTGAGGATCATTTTAACGATAAATAAAAAACTTAGTTTTAATTATTTAACATAAGAGTTTAGTTTTAGTGAGATCATAAGAAAATTAAGAACAAAATGCAATAAATTTAATGAAGTTTAAGTTAATGTGGACAAACGACGATAAATAAAGAGAATAAAATTAATGAAAAGGTTTAATTATTTTTTGATGCTTCAGAAAGACGTAAAACTCCGACGAGTGTAATAGTTTTTCCAATCAATAAAATGATACTGATTAGCAAGGTTAAGTGTTTCTTCTTTGGAATTAACATCACTCCAAGACAAGTGCGCTTACAGATCTCCAACTAGAAGATTTGGACTGATGAGAAGTTATTTAAAAAAAAAAAAAAAAAACCAAGACGAAGGCGGAACCAAGATACTTTCATAAAGGGTTCACCCACAGTCGATTTTGGTCTTCAGCAAACATGTAAAAACTTTAAACACTATATATACCAGTTCGCCGCCTTACTAATGCACTTATTCATGCCCATCCAACTCCAGTCGGCAAATACTCTACCTTCCATTCCCGACGAGACCATGTCTCCATGACTCCAATTCTGACGACCGGTCCTTACTATCAAAAACAATTAAGCCAAAAGGTTTTTTAAGAGCCAAGCAATACTTCACCTAGCAGCATCTCAAAATTAACATCCACGAAAACGTTTATAGAATACAAGTATACCACTACCTAATACCAAGATACCATATACATATGTATTTCATTTGTTCTGTTACCTCTCTAGTGAGGACAAAAAAAAACACTTCTAAATATTACACCTTAGCAACCGGTTCATGTGAGATGTTACCAGACAGCCCTCTTTCCGAAACATGTTGAATATTCCTTAGGACAAATATATTTCCAAACCCATTCAGATGGGTTAAAGATTTCAACTGTAACAATTCTCCAGAGATTTCCTGGCTAGATGGAAACTTGCGCATATCCAGCCAATTCGGAAAAGGCGATCCATAGCACTAACGCAAGTGTTTTCAAATTCATAAAGAGCATTGTCAATTACGGCCTTAGGAAATATCTGAAAAGATAAGAATTTCCTTAACGATCGTCAGTTTAGTTACCGGCAACATCGTTCCACAAAGGACCAAATGTTACAATTGTCTGGAAAATGAAACTAGTGCATTCATTAATATGGAGAATGCAGAATATCCGTAGTTGCCCTCGATATCTCCAATGCTTTCGATGAAGTGTGTTATAGCGCCCTGGTAAACAAGTTTCAATCTTATGATGTTGGGAACATTTTTTCGAATGCTGGTGTACCAGTGCTCTATCCAATCCTGTTTGCAGTATATATTAACGGTCTTCTCACTTTTACTCGCAATCCAATCCCTTCCTTTGCCGACGATAACTTCTCTTCTCAAATACCCCAAGCTGTAGGGTCAACTCCGATATTGATGCTGTCATCAAATAGTTTTCGAAAAACCGAGTTGAATCCAATGCGTCGAAAACCCAAAGATGTCTTTTATCTCTGAAAAGGGATACTGAGATAGCCTGACTCTAGATGAACAGAGCTGATGTTGAGGAATCTAATGGTTTATCAGTGATTAACATGTATGTATGTAAGTTAGCCCAGACCTTCGCTAGAATCAGCAGATTTCAAATGTTTGCTAAAGATGGTGCATCTGCCTTGGATTTCTCAAAGGATTTACATGTAATAGGTTCTGCACTGCATTAACAAGATGTTGCGCTATTGTACCGTAGACGAAGGTGGTGTGGACAATTTCTGGGAATAAAGCACGATTTATTTTGCAGTGCAAATTTTGTTCCGTAAATAGAACGGAAAAGGAAAAAAATTCCAAAAGAATACTAAATTTGTTCTAGAACATTGAACGCTATTAAAGCCTTCACGGCAACACTAATCACTAATTTTAATGAGCAATAGTTTTCAATTCGATTTACATACACATCGACGAGATAACGATGCACACAATGGCATCAGCAGACGTTCGTTGCGACGACTTTTGGTGAAAGACCTGAAAATATTCTCTTATAAAGTGCAAATCGTTCACCAATTGCTGCCTGCTGACCGTCAAGTGAGGTTAACTTACTCCCATGCTCTGTTAAACCTGATGCAAGAAGAGGATAATTTTGCATCCAAAATCATAATGAGCGACGAAACCCATTTCCACTTAAGTGGTTATGTGAATACACAAAATTTGCGTTTCTGGGGCACGGAGAATCCACATGAAATGCACGAAAAGCCATTGCATACCCTCAAAGTGACTGTTTGTTGCGACATTTCCAGTGAAAAAGTGATTGGCCCTTATTTTGTTGAGTACGCCGACGGCACCACTGTAACCGTAACTGGTGAGCGCTACAGACAGATGTTGAACGAGTTTTTTTTTTTGCACAAGTTGCTGAATTGGGTCTCGAGCATTGTTGATTGCAGCAGGACGGATCAATCGCTCACACAGCTCGGGCAACGATGCAGAAACCTTGCAAGTCTTAAAAGTCAACATTGAGGAAGAAATCACCAATTTGGAGCCAGATGTTTTGCGACAATTCAAAATGCCGTAAAACGAGCACAAATGTGCATCTCCTCAAGAGGTGTTCAATTGACCGATATCATTATTTCAACTTAATGTCATCAATTTTACACCTTCAAATAAACTTTTCGTTGAAACAGAGCCCAATTTTTTTCATTTCTAACAAAATGGCAGCCAATTCATATTATGACATTTCTTTTGCCCCACCTTGTATATTCCATATTCTTAGTTTAACTGTTCCTGTGACACGTTTGATACTTTTGTACCGTCTGACCTAGAGACCTGAAATTTTGTTTTTAAGCTCCAAATTAACTGCAAAATTGGAACCAATTTCAGTCAAGCGTGTGAAAAAGCGTATAAGGGCTTTTTCAATAGGGACATAACAGTTTTGTATTTTAATACAAACGCACCCTTAAACTTTTTTTTATGATTTGTTAATGTCAAAATGTCAGTCAAGATTTACATTCATATCATGGTGAAGTTCACGAACGAGCAACGTTTGGAAATTATTAAAAATTACTACCGAAATTTTGAGTCGGTGGTCGCAACTTTAGAAGCGAAGAAAATCCTGAATTTCATCGAAAAATCATCCTCAGCGATGAAGCCCATTTTTGGCTTATTGGACAACAAACCAATATGTGCTTCAAGAGACTCCATTGCATCCACAAAAAGTGACCCTGTGGTGTGGATTTCATGCAGGAGGTGTGATTGGACCGTATTTTTTCGTCGATGAAAATGATCGCCATGTTACGGTCAATGGAATTAGCTATCGTGTCACGTGGAAAGACTATTTTTGGCTTTGAATTGGATGGACTTGACATCAGTGATATGTCGTTACAATAAGATGGTGCCACATGCCACACATCTGGTCAAACAATTGATCTATTGAAGGGGGAATTTCGTTAATCGTGTAATCTCGAGAAATGGTCCGGTCGAATGGCCAGCTCGCTCATGCGATTTATAGCCGATGGATTTCTTTTTATGGGGTTACGTTAAGTTGTTGGTTTATGCCAACAAGCCAACAACGTTAGAGGAGCTCGAACGCGAAATTGCCAACTTTCCGGGCCGATATGTGTGGAAGAGTGGTGGGAAGTTGGCTCCAAAGACTCAACGAGATCGAATTCCATACTTAAATTCAACATGTGTATTACACCTGGAATAAATTTCAGCTCGATATATCAATTATTTTGTGTTTTACTTAAATACAAAATTGTTATGTCCTTATTGAAAAACCCTTTATAATCCCCATATTACAAATGAATAAGAAAAAACATCAATCTATCTTAGCACCTTACGAGAACAATGGTATGGCTTTTATCAGAACACAAAATCTTTTGTTTATTCAAATTTGTGACTGCAGTTTATTAACGCATTGAAGAGTTAATCAAAGTTTGCTCCTGTGCTGAATAATACACAAATAAAATGAAATAAATAATAACTAAAGATCCTTCTCTGCAATTTTGTGGAACACTTTTCTATGATAGTGGACATGAAATTTAAAAAAACAAAAATACCTCGACATCTAAGGAGGTGCCCGGGACTTTCATCAATACTGTCTCTCTCTGCATCTCATGATGTTAAATAAGTGAGCGGGATTACGGTTAAGTTGGATCTAAATTTAATCTAATCAAGGGTTTTAGGGAATTTTTCTCAAATGATTCTTTGGAGTGGACATATCTTTACGATCCCAAAACAAGTTTTTCATCCATTACAGTGCACATCCGGCCGACATCAATTCTCTTTCCCAAAACCTTACAAACATCATTAAACCACAGCCAACTTCACAAATGTTATTAATTCTGGGACAAAAGACGCAGTGCCAACAACAAAGAAAAATAAGAAAAAAATCACGATAAATTGAAAGGAAAACAAAACATCCCACCACCCTCTCGACGTAGTTGCAATCAAAAATTTAATTTCTTTTCCTTCCCTTCTCGACATTACTCACACATTTTTTTACTCTATTGTCTGTCTGTGTCGCTTACGTTACGCGCAGTTATACGAAAAATAGTCCAAAGAAATGTCAAAACAAAGTTCTGTGTACTAATTTTTGGGCTTCGAAATTACCACAAAATTCCATCAAATAATATTCTACGAGTGCACAATAAATATGAATGAACAAATTGAAAAAGTTGAGAAAATTCCCCTCAAACGGGCCGAAGTCTCTGTAAAAAAATTCAACGACCTCGCCATACCACATCACCTTGGCCTGCTGAAGAATCACAAATCCAATATCGAGAAATGCCTAGCACTTGGCGACTGGACGAAGATCAAAAAGGAAGAAATCAACGCAATGCGGGTAATAAAACAATTGAAGAACCTTATGCTGGAGATGGACATCCTAAGGGAGAAAGTATGCGAGGAGGATCTCGAGAAATTCGACGAAATGATGTCCATAGGGAAGAACAAGGCCATGGAGGGAATGAGGGAGTATTTGGGTGAGTTTGTTTAAATCCGTATTGAGTTAGGGATGTAAGTTATTTCTGGTTATGATGTAAGGGTCACTTCAAGCAATGAATCTGAATCAAGGGCGGTTCTCATTTGTTTTATCGATTTGTTGAGTGGTTCTGTTAATGCTGGCACTGCCACAATGATTTATGACCTACAAAGAATCAGCATAAGGTACTCTTTATTCTTGTCTGAGTGTACTTAGACGTCAATAAACCATAGGCTTCGTCATGGGTTTGCATATCTTCTCGGTAAACACTTTATCTTCCAGGTAATCAATATCGAATGTTCCAATTGGATGATGCACTACTCAGGCGGAGCCGAAATTTTTCCATAATCTGATTGCTTTACATTCGTATTTACGCGGATATTTCGTAGTAGAGATACAGGCAACCGTTGCCCTTTGTGTGACACTCTCAAGGGATTTATTTGAATGCAATTAATGCCAACTACCAACTCCAGATCCCAGGAAAACAATCACGGTATCCCGGGAAGAAAATCAAAGAACATTTTTCAAACTTACGTACAAGATAAAATAATAATTCTCCCTATCAAAGAAAAAAGCGCACAAATTGCGGCCTAAAATATCCACCGTGCAATAGGTACTTACCTCGAAAGCTTGACAACAGAAAAAGAATCCAATTACTGGCTTTGGAAGGCCGTGCAAAGGTTCTAAAAGACCTAATATTTCTGCGCCGCTAATCAATAAAAATCATAACGAATTGGCGAACTAAGAAAGAGAAAGCGGACATTTTTCTATGGTCAAGCGCTTATTCATAATATTAATGCGTTGGAAATACGAGTAGCGCCTGGCAATCATACAATAACAAGTGCATCGCTAACGGAACTCCAAAAAGAAGTAAACAAATTAAACCTTAAGAAAGCTCCTGGCTACGACTTAATAACCAGAGAAGTTCTTGCCTAGAAAAGCATGAAGTGTGTTTGTGTGCATTAAGCTTCTAAATATTATAAACTCTGTGCTTAAATTGGAAAACCGCCGAGTTTCTCCCAATTACGATGGTAGTCCCAGAAGTACCTGACTTAACAAAGAAAACGCAAACAAATCGGCAAAAAATATATTTCATAGTCTCCTGCTTATAGTGAGAGTAGTCGAGCTCCTCCAAATATCCATCAACCGCAGACTTTACCTCTTCACTGTTGGCAAGAAAATAATCCGAGGGGGGCTAAATCTGGCGAATAGTGTGCATTAGGAAGCAATTCGAACTTTGACTCATTGATTTTGGTCATCGCGATGATGAACTGGTGCATTCACTCAAACGCTGCAATAAGTTCGCATAATACGATTCTTCTCTTTCAAGCCATTGTTTTGACTGTACCTTCGTCTCGGGTGCGAAGCAATGGACCCATGTTTCATCCATGGTTATGAATCGACGCAAAAACTCGGCTTTATTGCCGTGAAACTTCGCCAAACACTCGATTGAAAAATCCCCACGACGCTGTTTAATCGCGGCACCCATCTTGCCCACAGCTTTCTCATGTCCAAATTTTCAGTCAACATGCGATGTACACACTTTTGTAAATGCCAATCATGTCCGCTAGCTGGCGCATTTAATTCGACGGTCATCCAATATAATTTTGTGGTTTTTTTTTTCACCATTTCTAATGTATTCACCTCATTTGGTGACCACTGCAATGTGTTGGCAGCTCAAACGGCCTCGTTTAAACTCTGCCACCCAATATTTTACTATTCTAAACGAAGAAGCAGACTCCCCCAGAGTAGAATCTAGCTCCGCTTTGATATTGGTTGGACTGAGGCCTTTCAATTAAAAGTATTGTATCACATAACGATGACCAATTTTTGTCATATTTACAAATTTACTGAGAGCCTTCACTATTGATGGCTGCCGAACAAATACTAAACAACGTAGCGTCATCAAACTTCAAATTTAAGTTTTATAAGGTTGGTACATTCTACCACAGCCATTCTTTTTAAACAACAACAACAGCCATCTCTACGTCAGGTCAGGTACTTTTGGGACTATCCTAGTATATCCGACATTTTCGAGAGGATATTAATCAAGCCCTTCAATTCGGTTATTAGGGGACAAAATCTTATCCCTGATCAGCAGTTTGGGTTCAGAAGAAAGCATTCAACCATTGACCAGGTTCATAGAATCACTAACGTTCTCTTGAAGAAAAAAGATTTGCTCAAGCGTTTTTCTTGATGTCGCGCCTTTGATAAGGTATGGCATGAAGGCCTGCCGTTGAAATTACGACAGGTTCTGTTTGTACGCTTATATAACATACTGACAACATATCTCGAGAATAGACTATTCCGTGTCATACACGGGAACGAATTTTCGCAATTTAAAGAAATTTCATTTGGCGTACCGCAAGGCAGCGTTCTTGGCCCGTTTCTGTATATATACTCGTGATATACCGCAAGAAAAAGACACTGTCTTAACTATCATATATTTGCCGGTGACACTGCTATCCCAGTAATAGGCAAAACGATCGAAGGAACAACTAAAACTACAAAGCGCTCTGAATAATGTAAATTAATAGACAAACGACTGGCGGATCGCCCTCAACGAAACTAGATCTGTTCATGTAAATTTATTTGTAAGAAAACGCCCACCTTGGCTGTCCTTAAAAACTCGGTCCGTATTCCGTTCGCAAACGACGTCGACGCAAAGCTGAAATGGAAGTCATGTGTGCAAAAAGAATCGTAAAGTACTCAAAATCAAATACAGAGAAACGTACTGGTTACTTAGAAATTATTCCAAGCTCATCATTGAGAATAAGCTGCTCTTATACAAGCAAGTACTGAAGCTGGTGTGGACCTATGGTATTCAACTTTGAGGTTGTACCAAGAAAACTAATGCCAATATTTTACAAACTTTCGAAAATAAAGTGCTAAGAGAAATTGTCCATGCACAGTGGTATACACGAAACGACGATATCCGCAGAGATTTCGGAATTCCTACAGTCGAAGATGAAACAAAAACTTTGCATGAAAGCACAAAATTCAATTAAACGGACATGTTAATAATACAGTCCTACAAATTCTGCACTAGCGACATTTATTACGCCGTCTTCAAAGGACCAAACCTTACGACTTAGCATGATAAAGATTAACCGCGTCTTAATAGCGGAACAAGGAGGAACTTTCATTGGAAAGACACTTACCAAGTGTCTTTATTTCGTGATAAAAAAATTGCTTGATCAGTCTTAAATTGATCAGTCTCAAATTTATATCGAAGGGAGATGTTTTTGGTGAGTAAGAAACACTATTATGAGCACGCGCCTGCAGTCCTCATATTGTCTATGTAAGATTTTTACCTACTCTCGGGGGGGAATAGAAATCGACAAACTCATCCCTAATAAAGTGGGCGTGTGGATATGAACTTTCTAATACAAATGCAATGAGATTTTATCAGAAATAACTGTTGTTACGCCTTTTTCTTAGAATAAAGTGGGCATGGCTGTCGCCATTTGTAACCGGATGAAATATTCACAATAAAACATAAAGCTAATAACTTTGAGAAAGCAAAATACGTTTTTTTGAAGAAACTCCCCGAAAATAAGGGCGTGGCTCTAGATATGAATAAAAGGAATGCAAATAGAAGAACACAATAAAAAAAAATAGGATTAAACCGACTTGTATTTCTTTTTTTTCAACGAATTGGCGAACTAAGAAAGAGAAAGCGGACATTTTTCTATGGTCAAGCGCTTATTCATAATATTAATGCGTTGGAAATACGAGTAGCGCCTGGCAATCATACAATAACAAGTGCATCGCTAACGGAACTCCAAAAAGAAGTAAACAAATTAAACCTTAAGAAAGCTCCTGGCTACGACTTAATAACCAGAGAAGTTCTTGCCTAGAAAAGCATGAAGTGTGTTTGTGTGCATTAAGCTTCTAAATATTATAAACTCTGTGCTTAAATTGGAAAACCGCCGAGTTTCTCCCAATTACGATGGTAGTCCCAGAAGTACCTGACTTAACAAAGAAAACGCAAACAAATCGGCAAAAAATATATTTCATAGTCTCCTGCTTATAGTGAGAGTAGTCGAGCTCCTCCAAATATCCATCAACCGCAGACTTTACCTCTTCACTGTTGGCAAGAAAATAATCCGAGGGGGGCTAAATCTGGCGAATAGTGTGCATTAGGAAGCAATTCGAACTTTGACTCATTGATTTTGGTCATCGCGATGATGAACTGGTGCATTCACTCAAACGCTGCAATAAGTTCGCATAATACGATTCTTCTCTTTCAAGCCATTGTTTTGACTGTACCTTCGTCTCGGGTGCGAAGCAATGGACCCATGTTTCATCCATGGTTATGAATCGACGCAAAAACTCGGCTTTATTGCCGTGAAACTTCGCCAAACACTCGATTGAAAAATCCCCACGACGCTGTTTAATCGCGGCACCCATCTTGCCCACAGCTTTCTCATGTCCAAATTTTCAGTCAACATGCGATGTACACACTTTTGTAAATGCCAATCATGTCCGCTAGCTGGCGCATTTAATTCGACGGTCATCCAATATAATTTTGTGGTTTTTTTTTTCACCATTTCTAATGTATTCACCTCATTTGGTGACCACTGCAATGTGTTGGCAGCTCAAACGGCCTCGTTTAAACTCTGCCACCCAATATTTTACTATTCTAAACGAAGAAGCAGACTCCCCCAGAGTAGAATCTAGCTCCGCTTTGATATTGGTTGGACTGAGGCCTTTCAATTAAAAGTATTGTATCACATAACGATGACCAATTTTTGTCATATTTACAAATTTACTGAGAGCCTTCACTATTGATGGCTGCCGAACAAATACTAAACAACGTAGCGTCATCAAACTTCAAATTTAAGTTTTATAAGGTTGGTACATTCTACCACAGCCATTCTTTTTAAACAACAACAACAGCCATCTCTACGTCAGGTCAGGTACTTTTGGGACTATCCTAGTATATCCGACATTTTCGAGAGGATATTAATCAAGGCCTTCAATTCGGTTATTAGGGGACAAAATCTTATCCCTGATCAGCAGTTTGGGTTCAGAAGAAAGCATTCAACCATTGACCAGGTTCATAGAATCACTAACGTTCTCTTGAAGAAAAAAGATTTGCTCAAGCGTTTTTCTTGATGTCGCGCCTTTGATAAGGTATGGCATGAAGGCCTGCCGTTGAAATTACGACAGGTTCTGTTTGTACGCTTATATAACATACTGACAACATATCTCGAGAATAGACTATTCCGTGTCATACACGGGAACGAATTTTCGCAATTTAAAGAAATTTCATTTGGCGTACCGCAAGGCAGCGTTCTTGGCCCGTTTCTGTATATATACTCGTGATATACCGCAAGAAAAAGACACTGTCTTAACTATCATATATTTGCCGGTGACACTGCTATCCCAGTAATAGGCAAAACGATCGAAGGAACAACTAAAACTACAAAGCGCTCTGAATAATGTAAATTAATAGACAAACGACTGGCGGATCGCCCTCAACGAAACTAGATCTGTTCATGTAAATTTATTTGTAAGAAAACGCCCACCTTGGCTGTCCTTAAAAACTCGGTCCGTATTCCGTTCGCAAACGACGTCGACGCAAAGCTGAAATGGAAGTCATGTGTGCAAAAAGAATCGTAAAGTACTCAAAATCAAATACAGAGAAACGTACTGGTTACTTAGAAATTATTCCAAGCTCATCATTGAGAATAAGCTGCTCTTATACAAGCAAGTACTGAAGCTGGTGTGGACCTATGGTATTCAACTTTGAGGTTGTACCAAGAAAACTAATGCCAATATTTTACAAACTTTCGAAAATAAAGTGCTAAGAGAAATTGTCCATGCACAGTGGTATACACGAAACGACGATATCCGCAGAGATTTCGGAATTCCTACAGTCGAAGATGAAACAAAAACTTTGCATGAAAGCACAAAATTCAATTAAACGGACATGTTAATAATACAGTCCTACAAATTCTGCACTAGCGACATTTATTACGCCGTCTACAAAGGACCAAACCTTACGACTTAGCATGATAAAGATTAACCGCGTCTTAATAGCGGAACTAGGAGGAACTCTCATTGGAAAGACACTTACCAAGTGTCTTTATTTCGTGATAAAAAAATTGCTTGATCAGTCTTAAATTGATCAGTCTCAAATTTATATCGAAGGGAGATGTTTTTGGTGAGTAAGAAACACTATTATGAGCACGCGCCTGCAGTCCTCATATTGTCTATGTAAGATTTTTACCTACTCTCGGGGGGGAATAAAAATCGACAAACTCATCCCTAATAAAGTGGGCGTGTGGATATGAACTTTCTAATATAAATGCAATGAGATTTTATCAGAAAAAACTGTTGTTACGCCTTTTTGTTAGAATAAAGTGGGCATGGCTGTCGCCATTTGTAACCGGATGAAATATTCACAATAAAACATAAAGCTAATAGCTTTGAGAAAGCAAAATACGGTTTTTTGAAGAAACTCCCCGAAAATATGGGCGTGGCTCTAGATATGAATTAAAGGAATGCAAATAGAAGAACACAATAAAAAAAAAATAGGATTAAACCGACTTGTATTTCTTTTTTTTTAACAAAGGAGGCATTTTTGGATTTTATCTTGTGTCAACATCAACTCCACTCACGCTTGGAAACAAATAAGGTCAAAAGTCCTTTCTTAAAAGACAAAATGCATGCTCTACAGGACTCTAATCCTGCTAGTTCTGCTATATAGCGCCAAATGCTGGACGATAGGCAGGAATAATTCGAGCAAAAAATTATTTGTTGAATATTTGCTACCGTATGCGAGGAGGGCTAATGGAGGATACGATGTAACCGGGAACTCTAAGAGCAGCACCAAGATGTGAATGTAGTGCAAAAACCCAAAATACGCCGTCTACATTGGTTCCGCCACGACGAGCGAATGGACAACAATGCTCCAGCCAAGAGATCTTCGAATCTCAGGCACAAGTTCAAGATTACAACGAAAACCAAACCTCCAGTTCAAAGACTAGGCGATTGCTAATGCTAGAGCGCTTGGTATACCCGAGATCGATCAGAATGGGAGGCTGCCCTGCTGTAGGCGGATACACCAGGGATCTGGAGCCCTTTAAGAGATAAGTAATATGCCGAACGGTGGTGTGACTGTACTTTAACCGATGTATGGTTGATCTACCTCCTGACAATTCAACGATCAATTCCAGCACTACAAGTTTTTCTTATCATCGTCGGTTACTAAAAGTTCTCCCAAAATGTGAGGGCTCTGCATGACGTAATCAGCAGCAATTTTACGTTATATCCAAGGTAGATGTTCCTTGTTGGTGAATGGATACAGTTGATTCATAAATTCACGCTCCATTTTGAGAAATCTGCCGAATTAGTGACAATTTCGAGTGTCGATAAAAATCCTAAGGTTCCTAAATCATTTTCGGTATTTATTCGGTAGCCAAAGATTATTAGCGAAATGTCTTATCTATTTCCAAGACATTGGTTCCGATTATTAAACTTTCTTTCCGTTTCAGATCTCCAACTAAAGAGTCCAACTAGCACAATTAAATCCGATGACAACGATGAGAATTCTCCACTACACCAAAGCGATAGTTTGCCACAAATTCAAGCGGAATTCCAGCTTCAGGAGCATCAACTGATAGCGCGACAATCTTGCCTAAAGGAATTTGAAAATTTACAAAGAGAAGTCCAGGACTTGCACAGTATGTTCCAAGACGTACGAGTTCTGGTACACGATCAAGCGGAAAGTGTACAAGTCATAGCTGACAATGCAGAAGAGGCCCTCGAACAAGTGCAAATGGGTGAGGCGCATTTACGACAGGCGCTTACCTACAAAAAGGCGATGTATCCCGTGGTCGGTGCGCTATTGGGCACCTGTGTCGGCGGGCCAATCGGTCTTCTAGCGGGCATGAAAGTGGGAGGACTAGCCGCAGTGAGTTGTGGAATACTTGGTTTCACCGGAGGAAGTGTCCTCAACTCAAACACAAATGTCACAAACGGTCAACTCGAAGAGAAAAAGAACGAATGACCGCAGGATGGTATTGGAGGTAGTGGAAGGCGATGGCGTGTCTGTACGGTTCAGTGAAAGGAGGGCAAGTTGATCCCCTTTTGTTTGTTGTTGGTAGTTCTATCTTTAAAAAAAAAAAACTGTCTCGCTGCTTTACATAAACACACGCCCACACATCAGTGGCCATTTTCCGCAAGTTATACTCCCTGGAGAATTTAATGTATTTTTACACACCTAACTAGAACTTGTGAATGTATGTATTTTTGTTGAAATTGTTTTAGTCAAATTTTATTATGCAAACCTGAGGAAGAGAAAATGAAAATAAATTTATTCTTACATTTAAGGCAAAGTAGATGGTTGTTCTTTATTTTATTTCCATTTGCCGGGTTCTGGTCCTTGTAAGCCTTCTACTCGCTTAGATTTCAATCAGAGAAATCAATATTACAACAATCAAGTTAGAGATTGATTTGCTTATAGAAGAACTAAGACTAACTTCATCTGTGACTCATGCAGGTACATATGTAATTAGAAGTGATTGTATTCCTTGATTTCAACCAGAAAACCCAAATTTATCTGCACAAAGGTTGCTAAAATTGGCCAGCTTTCAAATACAGGGTTATTCACTTTGTGCTTTAGGATTTTAATTTAAATATAGAATTAAAGATTTCAACGAAATTTGTTTGTTTTAAATGGACTATCCCATTACATGTGTATGGAATATAACATCGGTGAAATGGGTTTTTTCCAAATTTCGATTCTTGTGAGGTAATTTTCGATGACTACGGCACAGGTCTGTCTGTATTGCGGCCATAACTTCACGTATGTTAGTTTTTAAGTGCCCCAAAGTTTGGGGATTATCTGCATAGACACGATCTTTAAGATAATCCCCTAAAAAGAAATCTAACGGCGTCAGATCACACGATCTTGATGACCAATTTATGTCTCCAAATCTCGAAATTAAAGAGTCGGGGAACTTTTCGTGCAATAGAGACAAATTTGACTGTGTTGTGTGGCACGCAGCCCCGTCCAGTTGGAACCACATGTCGCTTACATTAATGTCTTCATTCTCAGGTATGTCATTTCACCATAGCGTAGAGAATTCACCTTAACAGTGACGCCTTCGTCGTTTAAAAAAAAAGGCCCGATCACGCCACCGGTCCACAACGCGCATTAAACCGCCACCCGTGGTGGATGGAATGGCCTCTCAATGATCACATCTGGATCGCAGAACCTCAATTTGGTTTGTTTACGTAGCCGTCGAGCGTGAAATGAGCCTAATCGCTGAAGAAGATTTTGTTCGAAAATCGGCGTCAACTTCTTGGTTTTCCAGCATCCAATCGGCGTATGTTTTGCGCATACTATGGTCAGCAGGCTTTAGTTATGATGTTAATGTGGGAGACAGACTGCTGGTATTGATACCATGGTATAACAATACTACGTTCTATACCACATGTCTGTCACTGCAATATTACGTAATAAGCTAGTATACCGTGAAATATACCTGGTATTGAGATTCGCAAGTTTTTGCTGGTATAGCACCATCTTACTGATTGCAGAGCCAAATTCTCTCTATTGGCTAGTTTTCGTAGCTTCTTTGACAATTCTTAGGTATGCACTTTCGCTTTCAAGTATTTGAATTTTCTTTTTATTCATCATTTGGCACAAAAGTAAATCATTTTTATTCATCCTGTCTTGAATTTTCTATTTTTATTTATTATGACAGACAACACAAACGTCAAAGTATACTACTTAACGCCAAAGTCACCGAATGCTACGAAATGCAGTCTGTCAGGGGTCGTAGTATTCACTATACCATGGTATCAATACCAGCAGTCTGTCTCCACTATTAGCTAGACCTTATAGGGATGAAGATTTTTTTTTTTTTTTTTTTTTTTTTTTCCGAGGGTAGGTAAAAAATCTTCATGAAGACACTATGAGGATCGGTAGCGCGTGCTCATAGTAGTGTGAGATTTTTACTCACTAAAAAAACCTCCCTTCGTGATAAATTTCTTTGATTACATACTACAACTAAGTTTTGACTTATCCAGCAGTTTTTCTTTCACGTATTGAGATCGTTTGGCAGGTCCCTTTCCATTGAAAGTTCCTGCTTGTTCCGCAAATTAGGCGCGGTTTCTTGCTATCGCGTTAAATCGAAAGGTTTAGTCCTTTATAGACGACGCAGTAGATTCCTCTCATCTAGAATTCGAAGGACTTCATTGTTAACGTGTCCTTGTAATCTGTCTTTATGCTTACGCGCGAAGTTTTTGATTTCATATTCGACTGTCGCAATTCCTAAATCTCTATGGATATCGCTATTTCTAATAAACCACGGTGCATTAACTATTGATCTTAGCACTTTATTTTCAAAAGTTTGTAAAATATTGACATTACTTATTTTGGTACAACCCCAAAGTTGTATTCCATATGTCCATATCGGCTTTAGCACTTGCTTGTATAAAAGCAGTTTGTTCTCTACATTAAGCTTGGAATGTTTTCCAAGTAACCAGTACATTTCTCTGTATTTGGTTTCGAGTTCTTTACGTTTTTTCTTCACGTGCGATTTCCATTTCAGCTTAGCATCAAGTGTCATTCCAAGATACTTAGCTTCGTTTGCAAACGGAATTTGAACCGAGTTTGAAAAGATGGGCAAATTATTTATTTTCTTATAAGTAAAATTGATAGGGATGAAGATGCAATTTCAAACGCGGGTTTTCGGCCACTGATGCACTTACAGCAGTTATGTTTTCAGTTGATCGGGGCTTACAACATCACAAACATTGCCGATTTATTTGAATTTGATTAATGTGTCTCGAAATCGTTGCTTATTTCCGTCCTGTCGGTCCTCAACTACCCGAACACAATGGACGGTAGCTGTGGCGTAGTAGTAGCACTAGTACGCGCTGTCAAATGATGTGGCGCTGCACTAAATTCGCCCACAATTCGCCCTTATGTCAAATTAATTGCCACTTGAAACCAGCTGATTGGAATTGTTGTTTAATTTTGGAAAAGTATTGTGAAAAATATTTTTTCTTGTATTAAACATTAAATTATAGCGAAAATAAAATGGATGATGAAGAAGAAGCTGTACGTATAATTTGAGGTAACTCGAAATACCATCATTTCAGATTTTGACAGATTTAGCTTTAAGCCCCATTTTCCGTAGTACTCTTCTAATCGACCTATCATCAGTTGCATAACTTGGACGTCCTCTGCCAAATAACAATGTCGTCAGCATACAGCAACAATCTTATAGTCAAGTGTTCAATTTAAAGACCTCCTCCCAGAAATGCATGCAAGTCACTTATATAGAGTGCAAACAGAAGTGGAGACAGTAGGCACCCTTGTTTAACCCCAAAGAGCGTCTCAAAATACTGCCAAAATTCTTTTCCAGTCCACACCGCAGAAAGAGTGTTGTAATACAGAGCTTCAAGCAAGCGAACAAATTTAGTTGAAATTCCCATTGAGTCAAGTTTGTAGATAAGCAATCCCCGTGAGATTTTATCGAATGTAGCCTTCAGATCAACAAAAAAAGCATAGACTTTCTTCTTTTCGTCAAGCTTTACCTTAACGATTGATGCCAAATTATAAACATTATCCACGGTCGAGTATTTTTTCCTAAATCCTGATTGATATTCCGTCAAAACGTTGTTTCTCTCTACCCATGTAAATAACCTCTCATTTGGGATTCCTATCATTATTTTCGCGATGCAGTTAATGAATGAGATACCGCGGTAGTTGCAAGAGTGGTTAGCGTCTCTCTTTTTGAAGATAGGAAATATTATGGATTTATTGAACAATCCTTCTATCCTACATTCACTGAGCACCTGTCTGAAGATTTTTGCTAGTTGTTCTAAGAAATAATCTGTGACGTTTATAAGGAACTCGTAAGGTATTCTGTCTTCCCCAGGAGCTTTATTTAATTTTACTTTTGATAGCATTGTTCTTAATTCACCGATGGAAAATTCTTTATCCAATTCATGGTTCTCAAATAGATACGGTGCATACTGTATGTGTCTTATATCTTGACTTGGATTAAGAAGATTGTAATAGTATGTTTTAAATTCAGAAGCGGAAATATAAATCCGCACTTTTGCCCTCAAAGCAAAAGTGTGGATTTGTATTGCGGGTCTCTTTACCTCCACCAATCGTTGCTGTCTTTTACACTGTTAAGTTTGATTTCGATTTGCTGGTAATAGAGAACTTTGCTATTCTTGCACACCTCCGTGAATACTACTTGCGCTCTTATATAGTTCAGCTTTACCTCTTGACTTTGTGTCCTTCGAAATATGCATAAAAGTTTGAACGATTTTTTCCTTGCTGTTTCGCAATCAAAATTGTACCATTTATTTTTTGCCCAAAAAAGTTTCGAGTTATTCCCTTGCCCTGACGCTGACTGCTTTATGATAAAAGTAAGATCATTTAGCTCAATCGAAACTCTTTGTGCCATTAAGTTTGCTAAGTTTGAACTTAAATTGATTTGATAGCGTTTTTTTCTCACTTCCTTCCACTTAAGTTTAAGAGGTAGTCCGTTAACGCTAGGTTCACTGCCAATAGTGTTCAAATTAATAAACATGTGATCTGACCATATCACTTCCTCCACATTAAACCTATCCGGTTAGTTTTTTATCTGGCTTAAGGATGAGGACGATACTGGTAGTTTTCCATGCCTGTGGAATGATCCCATGGTCGAAAATGTTGTTGTATAATCTTAAGATGCGTTTTTGCGTAATAGTTGGCGCGTTTCTTAATTTCATAACCGGATCTCCTACCCGACTAAACCAGCAATTGGCTGAATGTATTAAAATGTGGAGTAAGTTGTACTTTTGGGAAGTCAATTGTATCGAGAAAAAAAAAGTATAATTGTATCGCAAATTTCATCTGATGATGAGACAAGTATTTTGTCTGCACCAGTGGATGCGCCTAGGAAAACCTGTCGTTTCTGAAAATTGAGACACATCACAGCTAAGGCATATACGTAGGGACTAACAAAAGTTTAGTTGATTGAATAATAAAACACAAAAATAATTTTTACTTTAAATATTAAATCTTCATCTTTTTTTTTAATTTCTCCACATAATTCCCATTTATTTCAATACATTTCTTCAGCCGATAGATCCATCTTTCAAAACAGCTTTTAAAATCCTCTTTTGGAGCTTTTCGATTTCGACATTGACTGCATTAATAATCTCCTCATTAGATGTGAAGATTTTTCCCCTCGAATCTTTTTTTTTATTTTCGGAAACAGCCAAAAGTCACACGGCGCTAGATCCGGAGAATAAGGTACTGGGCGAATTTCATTGATGCCCGAAAGCGCAAGAAAGTTGTTGGTTTTTTCAGCAGTGTGCGCAGGCGCATTGTCGTGGTGCAAAAAGTAGCGGCGCAGCTCCTCTTTTTGTCGGTGTCCTAGTAAATTTTGGAAAACTTGTGGTAAGCAAGTTTCAGTGTACCAATTAGCAGTGACTGTCTGACCAGTTTTCAGCGGGATGACGGCGACCATTTTCGCCCTGGTGAAGTACATCGACATCATAACTTTTGCCGCTGACTTTTGTTGTTTGGCCTTTACTGGAGGATTTATATCTTCTGGGCTCCATACCATGGATTGTTACTTGGTTTCCGGGTCGTACTTGCAAAACCAAGATTCATCACCTGTAACGATCTTATTGAAGCAGCTTGACTCTCCATCTCCAAAGTTATCCAGAAAATATTGAGCAAAACGAACATGAGCCATTTGCTCTCCATTCAAAATTTTTGAAACCCATCGAGCTGACTTCGAATATTTCAGGGGATAATCTAAAATTCGTGACACAGCCATGGCATTCACGCTATCATCTCCTGTGTCATCCTGGCATCTTCGTCAATTTTAGCCTTCACCAGACCACATTCGTATCGTCGGTCCGACCTTCACGAGATTCGTCCTCCACAGAAAAATGGCCAGTCTGGAATCTTCGAAACGACTTTGAAATAGTAACAAGAGGTGGTGCATTTATTCCGTATGCATTTTGGCATTCGTGCAGAATTTTGACTGGCGTGAGTTGAAGTCGAAATCCGAAGAGAATGACAAAACGAATTTCTTCCTGTGTTGGCGGTGAAACTTCGACTGGGCTTACGTCACTAGTTTTTCTCTTTCTCGTCACCATTTTTACCTATTGTTCCGAAATTTGGAAATAAATATTGTTAGATTATAAGCTACAGAAATGCATCTTTCTTTTTTTCAAAAAGTATTAAATTGACACCAACTAAGCGAACTTTTGTTAGTCCCTACGTGTGGATGATATTCTTCCTCCATCGAACACGGAAGATCTCTAAAACTTAGAACTTGTTTTGGAAAAACCATCTAATGCTGGTATATATTGAACTCTTTATTGTTAAAATATTTCCTTCTTAACGTTTAATAAATCCTAAAACTATGCAAAGGTTCAGGGTTGTCCTACAGTGGTACATTGATTGTTGTCCATGCCTGTCGGAAGCGCTTCTTGCGAGCATGCTCCAACTTTCGGATTTTCTTGGCGGTTTTCCTTGGCTTATACCACACTGGGTACGAACCGTATTGGTCTTTTAATGTTTTCGTGTTGTAGGTGTGCGTTTTGCCAGTTTTTTCGTTCACCACGGTGATGTTCTCACCCTTGTCACGCTCTTCTTCGTACTCGTGTTCGACTTCTTGTTTTTCTTTGTAAAATTTTTCCTAAAGAGAGAGGAAATATGATGCAATTTTATGGTTCAAGATGGAGAGTAGTAATTCTTACCAATTTAAGTTCCTTGGCAGTTTTTACGGTGGCCACATCTCCAACTTCTTTCATAATCTCATTGCCATCAGCGTCGATAAGGCCAAGGGTTTTCTTGAGGCGAACCAGTTCCTTTGCGGCGTTGCGAGCTTTTTTCACTTTGTTCATTTCATCACGACGTTTGCGTGAACGATTTGTACGACCCATTTTCGATGATTTTTAAGGAAATATCAACGAAAAAGTAAAATATTTGGAATATTTTCGCAGAGGCAAATATAAACACGTGTGGTTGACATAAACGTCAACAAGTAAAGGAGATGACAACTGGCAGTGATGCCAGATCAACGAAATCCAGATCTGTTGGGGTATGTCCATACTAGTAGCCGTCACGATTCATTTTATATTGGCGCACAAATTAATAGCAGACCCTCTAAGAGAAAATGTAATTTCGCTATATGTGACATGAAATCGAAAAATCTTTGCAAAAACTCCCACAGAATAAACCAACATAAATACTCGCGTACGCAGGGATGGCGAATATTTTACTGGGGGCAATCTCGACTCTCATGACGCTACTGTTTCCCCAGTTTCCCTTCACTTATTTGCTATTAAATTCAGGTTTCTATTTCGTCTGCAAGTTTTTTTTATGTATTCTTTATTTATTTTAGTCCAATTTATTATAATAAGTTTTTTATCATAAAATATGCACGAAACTTACATTTGGATGCGTAATAAGTTGAAATTAAACCAATAGAAAAACACAAATTTTGAGGTCAAAGGAAATGGAATTTTCAACCACACAACAGATATTTTAATGAAACAAATTTATAGAGAACTGTTATTAATTTGCCATATAATTTGTTTACTAGGAAATCTTGAAAATTTAATTTTCTTTGATCTCTTTAAAATTTGTGTTTTTTTGCATACAAAGTGACCCTATTTCACATTCAAATAAACTTCGAGCAATGATCCCCTCGGCAGCGTCCAACTAAAAATGGGCGACTGTGTGTGTTCTTCAGATTAGAAGCGGCTGGAATTACGAACGTAACTTCTAAGTCTGACAAAACCTATCCTTTCCTCTCTAAAATTGAATTCTTCTTCAAACAATCTTAAATGATGGGGAATATTTAAAACAAATTATTTATATATTGCACCACTAACAAATTGTTTTTTTCCCATCTACCTGTATGTGACGAGTTTCGATCTAATGAGGGAAAACTTTGTGTTCGAATGGAGTCAATCCAGCTTCAAATCAATCTATGTATACACGCTTCAAGCTTACTTCAGTTATCCATGTTTTATATATATGTATGTACATCCCTTTCACTACTGATACCTTGGGTCAAATATTATTAGTGGTTTGCTAAATAATTAAAAGACAAGCAAAATATTCTAGCAAGAAATAATTCACCAGCCAAAACTGCATTTTTCGATCAGCAAAAAGTAATTTTTGGTCTGCAGAAAATAAGAAAAAAAAAATTGAGCTATTTTCTGGTATTCGCAACCCCCCAAGTTTCTTTTCTCCCTCAGTAACTGTTTCTTTGCTACTTTTTTTACATATTATGAATCCTAATATTTTCCAGCATTATTTCTAATAAATTACATTTTCTGCTAGTCAAAACAATATCTTTTGCTGATCAAAAAATTGTTTTTTGCTGAAAAATATTTCTTTCCAGATAATCTTTTAACATATTGGCTTATCTTCCACTTTTTTTGATCATCAAAAAACTAGCTTCTGCTCATTAAAGAACTACATATATTCAGCTGATCAAATAATACATTTTTTTGCTAATAATTAAATCTTTCTCCTGGTTTTGTTTTTAATTTTCTGCAGATCAAAACATTGTTTTCTGTTGATCCATAAACTATTAAATTGCTGATCAAATACGCAATTTTATTTATTTTTCATGGTAGCCAAAAAATAACAAAATAAATTGCACATTGATCCAACCAATGCTTTACAAATTTTAGTTGTTCTCTTATTTACATTGATAACATCTGCTTAAAACTGTTTAATTATTAACACATTTTAATTGATTGTATAGTTCCCTCCCAAAATGAAATTTGAATAGTTTAATAATAAAATAAAATAAATAGTAATTAATTAATTTTCAAAAAATTTTAATTCAATAATGAAATAAAATCGATAGTAATTAAACTTAAAAAATATTGTCAAAGTCATTTTCGACTTTACTTTCATTTCTGATATATAGCATTTGTTCCAAACTTATTTCAATACAACAATACAACCATATTTATGAAGTCAGAGTTGACATATTTTTAATGAATTTAATTTTTCTTATTGTGAAAATTAACTAAAAACAAAAATCAACTCGATTTCAATTTCTTTTCAAGTCAGACTCGATTACTTTACTTATTTTATTTTTTTCAAGTTGACTGGGAAAGAAAAGAGTCGAATTTGACTCAAAACAAGTCAACAGTCTAGCGTCAAAACTATAATGCCCAGTTTCATAGCGCGAGTTTAAACTTGAGTTTTACTAAACTAACTACTGAGTTTAAACTTTGAGTTTAAATCGTTCAGTTTCACACTGCATTTTTAAACTCAGTTTGTTTAAACGAAGTTTATCACACTACTGTGAATTACACTGATGTATTTGAATGACAGTATTTGAATTAAATGTCAAAGTGAAAATTATTTTGAATTTTTCCTATTACGGTGTTTGATTTCGAGTAAAAGAATAGACAAAAGAGATAATGGAGGAAGCAAAACATAATATTAATCAAAAGAAAAGGAGTTCTAATTTTTCCATAGACATAATTGAAAATAAAAAAACTGATAGGATTCATTGGACAGAGAAAAAGGCAGCATGGGATTCTATCGAAAAGCAATTTAATTATAATAGCTGTGGAACTTTCCGAAGTGGTAGTTTGCGGAAAAAAAAAGTCGCACATAGTCTGCACATTTATAGAGAAATACCCTTTCCTATTCCGGAAATTTCTCCATTTTCTCCTCCTGTAAAAATAGAGTTATGAAGTACATATGTGAATTTAGTCATTAGTAGTGAATATTACCTGGAGATTGAATTCTCACGTGGGCACAATCCAAGGCAAAAATAACTCGAGGAAACTTTGTAAATTTATAGAAACCTTGCACTATTTCAAATGTTTTCTCATTTGTTGCAGGAAATCTAATATATGTATTTGTCTTTGAGAAGAGCAATATAATGGGACACATTTTTACAAATTCTACTTGCAGATGCTTTTGATACACCACAAAAGTCTCCTGATGTTAAAAGCATGCTTCCACTTGCGTAGAATCGCAAAGTTAATAAAAACTTGACTTCGGCTGATATTGAATTGTTCCTTAAAGTATAACATTTTGTTTTCATATTAATCAAGTTACATGTACATACGTTTAATTTTCTGAGCTACCAGTTAGTTGGATTTTCAATTTTTGGACGTATTTCCTCCAAAACAGTATACGCTGATTGTTTGGACATGCGAAATCTGTTAAAGAAGTCCATATCATCCCAAAAATAAACGTGATTTGTCCGGCATCGAAATTCTCTTTCTCGTCTCACGTTAACCAGGATATTATAATATTCTTCATCACTTCTATCATCAGAATCACTATTTGCACTTGAAATCATTATTTTACTCACTATTTATTATTATTTTAGAACAAAAAACAATTTGACATTTCACAACAATAGCAGTCATAACCAAATTTTTTCCTTAAACGAACTTTAAACGGTAGAATCGAGTCGTTTAACTTAAACCGAACATGAAACTCAGTTTAAAGTTTAAACGAATACTGTGAAACCAAACATTTTGTTGAACTTTAGTTTAAACTGTAAAATGAGTTTAAACTCGCACTGTGAAACTAGGCATAAATGTTTCAATTTGAAAAGACGAAGAATGCCAAGAGTCCTGAGAGAATGATAGGTATGTATCTTTGTGTAGATTCCTACGAATTTGAGTTATAGAAGGTATTTCGCTTCCGGAAGTTTTCTTCTTCTTCATACACAAAATTAGTGAAAGATATTTATCTTAACACGAAAAACATGGGACAGTTTTTCAAGTGATATAACTAAAATTTAAAAACTTAGTTTGAAGCAATAAAACAAAGATAAAATTTGGCAACTAGGTACCGGCTCAATTATGTAATTATTGGTGCTGAAAGGTATATAGAACATTCCTCGTCATGGATCTGATAGGTCATAGCATTTTCTTGCTTTTTCTCCAAAAAATTATTTTGTCTTTCCTTTTTTAGTGTTCCGTACCAGAATGGTATAAAACGGAACACTAATGGATTCAACACGGTGTCTGTTTATCCGTCAGTATGTCACACGCTTGTAACTTTTGAACTGTTAGACCTAGGGAGCTGCAATTTTGAACTAATTGAAAATTGAATGGAAAATTATAAAAACAATTTTTCACCCCAACATGCGACATATCATATTAAAGATGAAGTTCCAATGAATTCGAATATGTATAAAATATTGTTTAATAAAAAACCTGAATAACCAAGGCAAAGACGGTTCCTCCCCATATCTTATCCCCACTTCTTCCGATTTAGATTATATTCAGATGAGGCAACTACCGTGTTAGTCATAGCTTTAAGAGTCAAATATCAAAATCTATCCAGAAATGTTTGCATAACCCGTTCTTCACATCTTATCCGCACTCTATCCGATTTTGAAATTTTTTGCCGAAGCTTATTATGTATGTACGTATCAGGACGAACACACAAATTAATTTTATACACATTTCTTCAGCGGTTCTAGAGCGAGCCATATAAGAACAAAGCAGACATGCAGACATGGAACAAAAAGTGTTTATTTTGATATAAATACATATATACATATGTATATAATCCTTTTCTTAGACATCTTCAAGGACTTTTGAAATTCCCATGTTACTTGTTCACAATGCCTCCAGTAAAAACTTTTGTAATACGGCTCAGGTATTGTGATCGTGCTATTTCCTGAATGGATGTTTGATTATTATTTCTACGATATATTTTTAATTCAATCGACAAGAAGACATTTCAATCAATTTACTACAAAAAGTGTTTTAAGAATTGACAAGTCACAAAATATGCAGATATAACCATATTGCCAACAATCTGCTACCCATTGCATCCATAGTCCATTTGAAATGCACTTTCCCAGTTCCACTTCATTACCTTGTCCTCCCCCACGCACAAATTTAACTTTGACCTACTCTTGTGTTCGCATCATCGGTCCCAGTAATTTCTCCTTTTCCCCTCTTGATTTTATAAAGGTTAATCCTATTTCTTCGTATGCGTTCATCAAACTCATGCACATAAAAACTGAAGTAACAACGAAGCGAAGGAGAAATGATACGAATATGACTGCGAAGCAAATTGATGAAATAAACAAACAGATAAGAAATGAACTATGTACTGCAATTGCGTGGAAAATTGTTTCCCCAGTCGAGAAAATTTATTTTCATTTCTTTGCTCATGCTCATTTGTAAACAAATAAATTCATTTTCATTGCATTTGTTTTTATTTTCTTCTTTTATTTTTAAGATACTTTTAATTAAGTTCATTTATGGTAGTTCATTTGGTGTTGCCGTGGAGTTTTTTTTTTAGAGGGACGGTTGGTATGGTAGTAATGGATATTTAGCTAACTGGTGTACAGTGAGTGAGTGATTGGACATGAAGCAAATCCGAATCCGGACAATAATCCAATCCAATTTAGAAAAAAATTGCAAAATATTATTGTGTCTCACGGACGTAATTGCACGTTCTTAGAGCACCGTTACGCAAGCTTCTACGTTAACGAGAACAAAAGCAAATATATTCCTTCCACAAAGGAAGAAACATTTTTGTCCAATACATAGGACAAATCCTTGCTGCGGACAATTAAATATTCAAGTTGACTAAAGAATTTATTAACTTGGGTAAGCCCAACAAGTTATATACTAGGGAGAGCCAAAGGCCCTGGAAAGCCAATTTTACTTCGGTTGTGAAAAATGAAAGGGGTTCGAAATTCTCAACTCGAATGAGGAACATTGATAGTCTACAGATCAAAAATGTTATTTTGTTATATTTGTGTCAGAAGTGAAGAATAATTGATTAATACCAGTAGACCACTACCAGTACCCTTATCTATACCATGTATTGACCCAAAATAAACACCAAGAATTCGTAAAGGGACTGCATCAAAGTCTACAGATGCTTTGTCTTGATACGGGAAGTGATGACAGCTCTCATTTACTTACAGAACTTATTATTTGTTCCCATTTTTGTTCACTTCCGGGACGAGTTTGTATAGTACTTACCTTTGACCCTTCTGTATAGATTATTGTGATCTTGGTATTATTATGCTAATTATTGACACTTTACTAATTCTATATATAGGTATATTAGCTACTTTAAACAAATAGCATACACAAGTTGTCCTATGGCTTGTTTTGAACGTCTATGAGGCAACTTTTAAACACTGGAATAATATATTAACCATTAGACTAGTATGAGTAAGGCGTTCTTAAAAACATTTAATTTCCATCACATTCACTTAATATTTGTCTTTATCGGTAAAAATACCGGTCTTTGAACAAAAATATTTTAACGACCGATTATGATTACATTTAAAATGACAGCGCTGTCACTCTGTAACAATTGTGTTCTGTCACAGCTACAATTTAACCATATAAAATTGAAAATTTATTATAAAAATTCGTGTTCTGCTCACCAAACGAAAATCATCTTCAGCAACAAAGTGCATTTTTGTCTGAATGGCTTCGAAAATAATCAAAAAATTCAGATCTGGGACGATGCCAATTCACAACAGTTCCAAGAGCTTATTTTTATCTAGAAAACTCACTGATTGGTGGCGTCATTGGGCCATACGTCTTCCGAAATGAAAGAGGCTGTAACTATCGACGACGAAAGGTATTGAAAGATTACGACCGGTTTTTTTTTTTTTTACCCCGAATTGGATGATATATATATATGTATATATGTGATTAAACATGTGATTTCAACAAAACGGTACTACGTGCCACACTGCCAATGAAACAGTGACTTTATTGAAAAGTTGAAAACCAGCTGCCACGATCGTCCGATTTAACGCAATAACACGAACTGGAGAACAACGTCATTCAAGCCATTCCTGAAATCCAGATCGATTTATGTGGAAGAGTCATTTAAAATTGGGTCTCTCTGTTTGTAGGAGCAAAGCCGTGTAGGCCATTTCAATGATATTTTTAAAACTAAATTGCATTGAATGTACTTCAAAATAGACAACTACAATTTTATCCTTAATCTTGAAAGCAAGAAGTCAATGTCCTCTTACGGATAACTAAAGCCCTGATCCCAATTATCTTTTATAGCACAGGAGCATGGACGTTATAAAAGTTGGGTGGAAATACGCTTGGTTGTTTTGAATAAAAAATTCTTCGAGTGATTGTCGGTCCCATTGCATTGAAATAGTATGGAAGAGAAGATGCGAAAACGATATGTAAGGTTTGCAGAAAGACAGACATTCATTTAATCAGAATGTTTCAAATTCATCGCCCAAGATGGCTGATATATTTAGAGCGAATGGACATCAACGGTTTGGAGAGTTCGCATCAAATCTAGAAGGACGACGCGGGAAAGGAAGGCTAAACCTGATGTAACGCAAACAAGTGGAAACGGCACTCAACTGAAAAAAAAAAGACAGTTGGCTAAATGTCATGCTGACCAGAAAGACGTGTTGGTGGAGGTCCAAGGTCTACCCACAAAAATACCTGGACTACTGTTTGATTTAAAAGGCAACACTATTTGATCCCTTTCTTCACTTACCTCAAATTTCAAATCCTTTTCTATTGCTTGTTTTATTGTTGCACTATACCTCATCTTCTTCTACCTACACCAAACAAAAAAGGCTCACCAATACACCACGAACTCAGCTGTTATGTGCGCACGATTCATTTTTTTTTTCCGTTCCTCCATTCTTCCCTTCGTGTGATGGTGTTCATTTCTCAACCAGCCAAGCACCAGCGTTCCTACATCTATTTTTTGTGTACAAAACACCAGTCAGCTGAGAGCGCGTCGCATAACAAGTTCGTTGAACACCATCATAATACAAACAGAAGTGTACATACAATTTTTTTTTCTTTACAAAAACAAAGTAACATAAAAAAAACGAGAACCAACAACAATATCCTTCAGGAAAAAGGAAATCAAAGTAAAAGTAAATATCCAGTTTTAATTATTTTTCAATCAAAGTGAATCTATTATGTTATTGCATAGAATTTCATGAGATTGCTTTGATACATAATGTAGATACACAAAGGAAGAAGGATATTTTTGAATGAAATTTTTGCAACAGCATTGTTTTTTTTTTCTTTCTAACGAAAAACAAAGAGCAAACATCAATTTTTTTTTCTTCTTGTTTTTTCAAGGATTTTGGAAGGAATCTTTTTTGTATGTGCAATAAGGATACAATTCTAAACGAACAGCAAATAACTTAAGGTGAGTTTTTAAGATTTTTGTTTCTTCTAATATTTAACTACATATTAGAACAAGTGAAATTAGATGGGGGGGGTGATGGGGATTCCCATTTAGTTCCTCTTTCTCCTCCGGCTATGTGGTGATAGTGGAAATTAGGGTTCTAGATACATGTCGCTACAAGTAGGTATGCGTGAATGTATGTAAATACTTTTTTTTTTTGTGAAATTCTTCATCTCTATGTTATGTGAAGCCGTTGTATGTACACTAAAATGTTTACTTTATTCAAGCGCAGGCATTAAGTAACGTTGAAAGTATAGTAAAAGCAATCTTTTTCTGGAGTTTTGCCACTCTCTGGGGCTGCTACTGTTATTATCACCATTTACCATGGTGAAGCCAGCTAGGTCATGCTGAAGTTAATAGATTTTCATTCATTCTGTATATACAGTGGATGTATATACATATATGTATATGATATCTGTACGTTGGTCTTCTGGGTACAATACTGCAAGCCACCTGTGCCCAGTTGAAAATGATAGCCATTTTAATTATCAGAATTTTTTCCGGGGAAGTATGGTAAATGCAAGTTTTTCTGTATCTAAAATTACTGCTTGGATTGCATTTTTTCTGTCTGAAATTGGAGGCCTGAATTTTGTGGTGATTGTGGAGGGTGGTGGAAGAGTTCTTTTTTTTTTTTGTTTTGTTTCTTGCGATCAATTGATTTTAATTTCATTCTTGATGGTGATTGTTGGCTGACAAAATTATCAGCAAATGTGAGACAGTGTCATAGATGTCATTCGAATAGACGGAATGACAGTACTTAGTAAATGCAAATTTTGTAAGTACATATGATACATAAGGGTATAATTATGTATTCTAGATAGTTTTTACCTAAAACTGGCACCAAATACATATCTACGTAAAAGAGTTTTCAAATGATATCAGATATTCATGTTTAATCAGGCTCAGCTCAATGACATTTGGAGGCAGAACAATGCCCCGTTTGTGTCAGAGGTAAATGGCTTTAGATAAGATAAGGTTTGTGTTGCTTGTTTTTGTTTTTTATCTATTAACTTTATTAGTTTGATAATGGTACACATTTTCTCTCCTTTTTTTACTTAAAATATGTCCTGGGACATAGAGCTCAGTGGGCTATGGTAGCTAATAAAGTCAGTTCCTTTTTCCCCCACTCTTTACAGCGCCTCATAGTGTTGTCTATAGCTCCTGGGATTTTTTCATTTGGTCTAAATGCCATTTAATTTGAATGACATTATTGCTTATGAACGTTATGTATACACCAGCAAACTTTTCTTCAAAATGATTGAACTACATCATGACTGAGCACAAATTCGCACCCACTTTGACATAGAAATAATGGAAATTGTTATTGAAAAAATCCAGTCAGAGCTTGTAAATAATTTATTATTCATTTGGGAACTTTCTTTCTCAAAACTGCTTGATTAAAATGATTGATCGTCTGTACCATACCCTAGGAAGAACTTCGAAGTCACTGAACAATAGCGTAGGTAGTGAGTGTACTCACCACATAACACACATTTGATAAACGCAATTTTTTTATTTTTAAATAAATAAAATCGACATTTTAAGTTTTGCCCTCGAGAAAAAGGGTTTCAAGGTTGTGCGTTTGGTATGCGATACTCAAAATGATAGGAAATTGTAATCTCCTCCCCCAGTTGTAAAGTAGATTTGGCTTGTTTGTGGGCGCATTTTAAAAAAATGTTACACCTGGGACTGCTTTGGGATCTAAAAAGTGCCAGATTTTAAATTAATTTTCTTAGCACAAAATTAAAAAAATGCTTCTAAACAAGGTTTGTGTCTTAAATACACAAATTTGTACCAACAAATGAATCTCCTATTCTCATCCGTCAATATGTGATACTCGACTGAACTGCCTTGCAAAGGAATTGTAATTTGTTGTCAAAAATTAGTGTTTTATTTTTAAGTACCTATTTCGGATATTTTTTGGGTTTAAATTCCACTTTTTGTGTTAATTTTTAATTATTGGATCCATTCCGACGATAAACATTTGCGAAAAAGAACAAAATAATTTACGTAAGCTTTACACAGGCTCTAAACGACGATTTCGGCGTTTAGCTTACGCGTTCTTTAAGCAACGCTGGTTTAGTACAAAAATTTACTTATAAGTCATATCTTTATGTTTAGAAGTTGCATAAAGCCTTGTTAGCTTTAAAACGAGATTATAGATCGGTCTGAATGTGTATAGCCTATTCAGGGGATAGGAAGGGAGTTTCCAAAAATGTAACATTAGAAAATTTAAAAAAAAACCCCCATCATGTATTAATTAACATATTTTTGGTTCCCTTATTTCGTTAGCTCCTTTTTTCTTTTAAAAATCAATTACGTGACATAAGTCGGGATTTACACACTGCATTCTCACATTGATTTATTTTGCGCAGGTACAATTTGACATTTTTGTCGTAAAATTTTCCTCAATGATGACCAAAAATTCCATTTTGACATATGGTATACATATGTATGTATATAGTATATGTATGTACATTTTTTTTAATGGCATTTTTGTAATTCTGCCTTATACAAGAGGGAGGTGAATAGATCAGCGAAGCTAAGGAATACCGTAATTTTAATTTTTAGTACCGTACTGGGACCGATGGATGTATTTAACATAATATTGGCAAAATTAAAATTGTATGCAAATAGGGGGTAATACCTTTTAGGAAGTTCAGTCTCTTTTTGTTTCTACATCTCCGACGAAAATATTGTTAAATGCGATCAAATTATTTTTATAGAACATTATCAAATAATTTTAAGT
Source organism: Pocota personata (assembly GCA_963082735.1). Classification (NCBI taxonomy): domain Eukaryota; kingdom Metazoa; phylum Arthropoda; class Insecta; order Diptera; family Syrphidae; genus Pocota; species Pocota personata. Next base: position 38,428,048 of record OY720431.1, read on the forward strand.
TTAGCATAAAGAAAGTTCTCTCTTTTTTTGTTCCGATGGGCACATGAAATCCCTCTTCTTTTTTTTCAATTGTATAAAATTTTGAATTTGAAATTGAACATTTTCTCAAAAAAAGAAAATTGCTTTAAACTGGCAGCACTGCTGTCACTTCTCTTCTTCAGCTTAATTTCCCATCTCTCTTGCACCTATTAGATTTTAAAAGATACGCAATTTGTGAGTCTGGATAAATCTATGGACAACCCTTAATCACCATCGTAAAGTGATTTATAGAAAACACGTTTTTTTTTTTGGGAAAACGATATGACAAAAGTGGGCGTGGCCCTATATAATGTTTGAAATCATGAAATTGTTTTTGTATTCTCTTGTCATTTAATTTTGGCTATATATCCCCAATATTAGTCCTGGTCAATTCAAGGTCAAGCCCAGGTATGCTACACTATTCAACAAAATAAGGTCTTGTCCATGTGTTGCCAGAACTTGGAATTTTTCTCAGCCTTGTACGATCGATTTGCCTTTACTGAAAGCTGTTAATGTGCTGATATTTTACTTTTCTCCGTATACTCTAAAAGGAATAAGTATTTCTTCGATTAATTTTTGATTCCGTTTGTTTTAACTCTGTAAGGGTTCCCCAGCAACAACGTTTTTGTCAGAAGGATTCGTAGGTACTCATACTCATTGCCAAACAGTACTGTGTCTCGAAAAATTTCTGAATCGACCACTTGAGAAGAACGGAGTGAATGAACTCCTTATCTTAGGTGGCGTGTGTGTACAAATGCAAAAAAGACTTGGAGACAGTTAGGAACATGGTTCGAATTTTCTCAAGGAGCTTGTTGGTCGAGATCAAGCTCCATCCTAGACTGTAGAACCATTATAAGTTAGCACCAATATGAAGAAGAAGGAACAATTAAAAAAAATTATTTGTAAAAATTCGAATCTAACGAAGGCTTACGAAATCAACCATGTCTTGCAACAGATGAGAAACGCAGCAACTATAGGCTTCTTGTGGGGTAGTCAAGAAGATGAGGATTGGAAACGCAATTTACTCAACAAAAAAAATCTAAACGTTGTGATACATACGAGTGTAAATTCTTTACCAATTACTTTTAGCTATCTCCAAACCCTGAATATAACTAGCGATTTGCTATTCAACGCCCATTAGTTGTCCTCGTGTCCAGTTTGCGTAACACCTCTATGACTAATATACTCCACCACCGAATAATTTCATCATAGGTTTTGTAATTCCACTAAACTGTATAACACATTGCAATTTTTAAAATGGATTTGTCATTTTGTAATCACTTACACATGCAACTCTCCCGCGTCACATTTGTAAGCTTCAAAGCTGCCATGGAAGTGGATTTTTTTTCTTAAAAGTCATATCCCAACGGGTCAACATGTACATACATTTCTGCTTTCTAAAGACTCCCTAACCGACAATATCACAAGGGAAATGCAGTCATACATTCACATGACAAGACATACAATACCAATCGAAATGAGAAGGCTTCATTTTGAAGGCGATGAAAAGTAGCTCCATTGCTTTCCTTTCGTCTACAATGGGACTAAGCCGAAATACAAATCGATTTAAAGAAAAAAAAAAAAACCTCAACGTTAACAAGTAGATATGCTCCAAGTAAGTATCCAAAAGAACTGTAAAAAGAGGGGAGATTAAGAAAGTTTTCTTCAAATTTCGAGTTTGGTTAAAGTTTAGGTAGTTGTATGGCTTCCATTATAGGAGTCAACTAAAATATTCATCGAGGCATGTATCATTCATAATTATGAATATTCAAACGAATGAGTGGGCGGAGGTAACGAAATTACCTTTAATTCCTTACCTCATCATACTATAAGAACATCGCATTAAGCTGCTTTTAATCACGTTCCACAGACTGTTAATAACATGCAATCTATTATCTGTCAACTTTCAGACAATCCACTACCAAACCCATGAATACGAGTAGCTTCGAACTGCAATGGTTATAAAGATAAGCAATATGTACATATCTACTATCTAGCTAATATCTAGTAATTCTCCACTGCCTCTAGTCCTAGGAGAGTACTTTGAAAATTACTTTTTCGACTGACCTGAAATTATGGTTTTCTAGATTGTTATAGATACATGGGTTCACCTGTAGCATTAATACCTGTCGATCAGTACACAGTAGCTATAGCACCACATTTGTAATGTGTGCGCGATGAAAGCTAGGTGCGAATACAAGTGGAATTATTTCCATGGAGAGAGATACGTACATATGTACGTATTAGGTAAGAAACTCGTTGGAGCAGTTCTTTCTTTCGTTTGTGCAGGTTCTTTGTTTCTGTATCTCCTGTGGAATCATTGCCTCGGCCCCAAGGCACGGTACCTACCTCATTACAATATATATAGCTGTGCGAAAAGCTTCTGTTGATGGGAGGTTAAGTAGTTTTTCCGCTTCTTCTGCTTAGTTTTTCTGCAATCAGGTAAAGTTTTCACTAGATATACTACGATTATGTATATATCTTTGCGATACACTGCAAGTTTTTTTTTTCATCGTTTTGTTTATATTTGTTTGTCTGTTTGTGCAAGTTTCTCTTTTTATACTTTTGTCTGATTGTCTGTTGGATTGTCTCGCTGGTAATTGTCGTGCGGAGGGTTTTTCTGTTCTTGTTCTTAGAATGACTAATATACAAGAGAGGGAACTTTTATCTACCTACTCCCAAGGTCTGGCTGTGGCGCGCAGCTGATACGAGTCTGTTAAGTGGAAAAAAAACTACCTCTTGCAAAAATCCAAGCAAACAAAGGAGATTGGATCGGTTGCCATTTGTTTGGAAGAACCAAAAACTGACATTGATTTTCAAATGGTCACAGAATGGTAGGTATACTACTCGTATACACCATGACGGTGTACATTTGAATTTAACGCTAAATGAGATTTTGTGCAATGAAGGATCAGTGGATTTGAGGTGTTGTGTGGGTATGTACATATGTATACATATGCAAACAGCCATGTAGCTACCTACCTGGGTGATGAACTGATGAGTAATATAACAGAAGTTGGTTGGGTTTCTAACGGAGGGTGGATTTCCAAAGGATTTATTTTGGAAGGTTTTTATGCGTATTATATTGATTTAGTTGCAGATGTTTGCTAATGTGTAATAGGGTGCTTGAATCCTACAGTGAATTTTATTATGGTGCGAAGGCTATGCAACTGATACTTATCCAGAATCGCATATTTAAGAAAGTGTAAAATATTAATTTTTTCGAACTAAATTCTCAAAGTAAACCCTCACCTATTCCTAGAGCCACAAATGCTGCAAATTGCTTTCACCTATTTTACAAACAAACATACCTACATTATTGAATGCATTCAGTTTTGCATACCTGCAAGAAGGACGACAATAAAGTTGAATGCACTTATTGTTCTTCTCTTTCAATATCTATTTTACTTTTAACAATACTCGTATGAACAAAATTATAACTCAGTAGAGAACGCGTATCATGAGCGTGACCTCGCTCCCTATCCTTTTCTCTCCATCATCTGGAAAAATACAATTTCTGATGTTGGGTTTTCTGCTGTATTGAAAAATACCGGTTTTGTGTTTTGTTTTACTAAGAATATAACGCTTATGTTTTCGTTTATTGTCTCTAAATTGTTCAAATGATAAAATGAAATATTTGTTGAAGAATTGTACTTAGGTAGCTCAGTTGATAGAGCATAGCTGGTCGCCGAAACAAAGTCCTGCCCGTGTACCATAATTTCTTTGTGCAATTCTTCAACAAATATTTAATTGTATCATTCGAGCAAAATGAGTGTAACTGAAAGAGCTTGTACGGCTATGTTTATGTAAAAAAAATAAAAAAATAAATATTTGGCGCAACAGCTCTTTAAGTGCCAGGGCCTAGCTTCTCGCAACCACTCGTGTTGTGTGCGTTATATTTTTCACACGAATGGAAGGGACCTACAGTTTAGTGCCGTATCCGAACGGCAATTTGTTTTTGAGAAGCTTTCTCGTAACAACAATACTCTGGGATGTTTGTCAGACGTTCGCGAGAGGTGGGATCGTGAAAAAACTTTTTTTTTGTGTTTTCTGGGATTCGAACTTGGAACCTCTTGCGTAGTGATCCGACACACTAACCACTACGCCGACGCCCCAAAATGTTTATGTATCATGTTTATATTTACATGTATGTATGTATGTATTTTTAATTGTTATGTAGATTTTTTTTTGGGTTGTGAAGTTTTTTGAAGTTAAAATCTTCAAATAAGATCTTTTTAAAGATTTTTTTTACTCATTACGAAGATTTTTTTTGAAAATCCAATTGGAACGCTTCCTGAACAGCATGATCTTGGTCTTTAAAGCGCGCAATTATTTACTAAATACCAGAAGTGCGGCCCTGGGAATAAGGACGAAAATATCATCGCGTTCGCATAAACCAATGTAGGATTAAACCCTGCGCAGGCTATTAATGACTGCTTTGGCGTTCAACAACGGGCGTCTTCAGCAAAACACCCTCTTATAGCAAACGAAGTTGGTGCTCATCACAATGCTACAAACAGCCTTCGATTCTTCTAAAAGAATGCCTTTTATCAGCTGAAACGCTTAAACGATGGATTAAGATGGACGAACATAAATTTCTACACGAATTCTTCCATGCGAAAACTTTTTGAGGAGAGACAACTCGATAGGCCCTTCCCTTTCAAGGTTCACTTTCCTGTGAGCTCTGCAATCTTTGCGTTCTTCTTCCACAAGGGCAAACGAATTGAACAGATGTGGAAATGTGATCTTCCAAAGGACGTATAGTTCAAAAGAGCTTCTTAGTTCCTTGTAGAATCTGCTCCAGTTTGCACTCATTGGGTTTCAAAAAGTGATTTTTTTCCGCACTGTTGCCAGAAAAGTACGCCTTGTCGCATACCCTCTAATTGACATCCCCGACAGAACCGTTTGCAGAGATAAAAATGCCTATTATCACTGCCTTTCTATCTGCTGTTATAAAGATGTGATCGTATCTGAAGGAATTCGCCACTTACGTCTCCTACGGTGATGTTTTTCCTGACTACAAAGACAACTCTGATCCGCTTGCGAGGGCGGTGTCATATTAGCTGTAATTTGCGACCTTGCTGCCAAAAATTAAGAACACTTCGTTGATGGCGTCATTCACGTTTATGACCCATTTGAAGTCTACAAGTTTGGTTTTTGTCGACAACAGAAAAATCGTGTACTTTGGTTCTGATTTTATTATTGGAGGTGGCATCCATTTCTCACTTCTTAATCTCTCCATTCGGATCATGTACGTTCCTTCCGATCACGCGAAGAATATAACAAGGACGGAAATCGATATGGAACTTTTTTTTTATATTACTCTTCCTAACAAATCTATTTATTTTAGTAGTGCAGACATTGCTTGGGGCTTAGGTTGGAAGATCTTTGGAAATAGATTCACCGTCACAGTAGTTTTTTTTTAGTTTTTCCAAGTATGTACATATGTACATATGTATTATGTCTTTATATATCAGTGAAGGTTTGTGACATATCGGAGGCTAGGGTTCACATCACTATAAAAAAAAAAAACTTCTCGGAATATTCGCACTTAAATTTCCATTGGGTAAAGTCAGACATTTTTGGAAGATTTCGTTCCTAAAATAGAAACAAAAATAGAAAATTCCAAAACTTTAAATTTGAATGGTGCATCATTTTCGAAAATTTCGCACTCAAAAACGATTTTATTTAACTTCAGTGCAAAAGTCGGTCATTTTTGGATAATCTTGTACAATTCTCGAAAATTTCTAGAAAATTGGTAGAGAATTTCGAAACCTAAAATTTCGAATGTAAAAATTTCGTAGGATGCACTGTTTTCGACATATTCGTACTCAAAAATGATTTCAATTAACTTCGGGGTAACTTTGGATGATTTCGTAGAGAATTTCAAAACCTAAAATCTCCAGTGAAATAATTTATTTCGTAAGACAGGCAGTTCTATTAACTTCGAGGTAAAGTCGGACATTTTAGATGTTTTTCTAAAAATTCGGTAACCTTGTAGAGAATTTAAACCTACATACATATGTCGAACCTATGTAATAATCATTTAGGTAGGTTAGACTTTTCGAGATATTGGCACTCACAACCGATTTCTATTTACTTTGATGTAAAGTCGGACATTTTGAAAGATTTCGTATAATTTGAATGATATTTAAAAATGGTTCTTTTAACGTGCTGAACTTTAAGAATTCAATAAAATGTAGGTCGTATGCAAATAGTCCCATTCAAAAATCATCAAAATCTGTTATAGCGGTGATAAGATATGTAGGATGATATTTCAAAAGTAGTCTTCAACAGGCCTAAAAAATCTTGACAAAACTTGTTTGGTCTATATGAATATTCCGCCTTAAAGGCTCCATCAAACAGAGATCGTTCTAATGCGCTGTGGTCGTCGGAATAGAAGGCGCTCAGCGCAATAAAAAATGTCAGTCTGACATTTGTTGTTTTCCATACATACATAAATCTGACTTTAAAACGGTATTATTATTATTGGAATGGCTAATTTAATATAAAGAATAATATTTCCGGACAAATGCAATTAACTCTCCCGTTACTGTTTGAACAAAATCACTAAGAACACCGAGCTCAAATAAAAAAACTGTCTGTGCTCTTAACGTTGCGTGTAACTTCGCATGCAACGTCGCGCTGCGTGTTTAAATCGCGATCTTTGTGGCTAGGTTTATGGATCCCCCATACAATACAACGAGATGTCAAAACGCGGCGTTAGAACGTCTGTTGGTGTGACGCCCTTAATGTTATGTTACGAATAATTTTATGAATAAAGTAGTCCCGTTTATATGAACTGAATTAATACAGAGTAAATTTATGTATTAGGTGCGCAACTAAGTTCTCGTGGTAAACAAGCTTTTTTGACACATTAGTGATTTTGTTTTGGCGTCATATACTTTTGGTTGTGTGCAAATGTCTGATTTTGTGCCAAATAATCGTCATTTGCGGGAAGTGTTGATTTTCTTCTTTCATCGACTTCAATTGATACGATTGAGCCGTACACTGCGCGAAAAGCGGTCACAATACGAGCAGAGGCACGAAAAAGTTATTCTACAGCATGGCAACGCTCGGTCTCACGTTGCCAAACCCTTTGAAACCTACCTGGAAACGCTCAAATGGGAAGTCCTACCCCACCCACCATATTCCCCAGATATTGCTCCATCCGATTATTACTTGTTCCGTTCGATGGCACATGGTCTGGCCGATCAGCAGTTCTGCTCATATGAAGACATCAAAAAATGGCTTGTTTCGTGGATAGCCTCAAAAGATGAACACTTTTACCGTAACGGTATTCGAGCTCTGCCAGAAAGTTGGGAAAAAGTTGTAGCTAGCTATGGGCAATACTTTGAATGATTCATTTGTAACCATTTATTCACAATAAAGTTCAATTTTCATCAAAAAAAACAAAAGAACAGTTCATAAAATCGAGAGGAATTAAGGATTTTAAAGCTTCATTTTAGCATTTTAAATTAACAATTTGACTATTTGTAGCACAAAACGCCTTAGAAAAGTATGTTTAATCATAGCAATGGTACCACGTAAAATTTAAAAATCAAAATGGCAAATTATGATTTAATTTCGAAAGCTGTTAACGGTTGAATGACAGGTGTCGATAATGAAAGACACATAACAAACTATCAGAAGAAATAATCCGAAACATGAAGGTACGTACATAAGTTTCAATTTTGGTGGAAACCTCATTAAATTGCATGCCTCAGGTCATTGAAAATTAAGCACCTCCATAAGTGGATTAACATTTTAATGTATGCGTAGCTATATACCAAACATGAGAAATACTTCAACCACCTCAATACATCATTCCCCTTTCCGCCGTCGTTACAATAATATTCATAAATCTCCTCAAGGTCAGGTACTTTCATCTCTGGCTATTTTCATATTTTTTTTTTTTGTAATTCATTATTTTACATTTTCTCTTGAACTTGAATTTTAATTTTTTTTATTTTTACTTTTCTGTTTCTTATAAATATGTGAAAATTTGCAAAATATTTATGTAAAAACAAAACAAACAAAAAATAGTTGGAATTCGTCCAACAAAAAAATAATAAAAATGAAAATTTATTCCGGACATCCACTCAGAGGACAGAGTTATATTTTTAGAAAATTTTATTCACATATGGTTTTTCACATCCACCAAGATCACCTGTGTTTTACTGATGACCTTGTGATATTCCTTTGAACTTACACACAGAAAAGAGTCATGTAGCGAATAAAATGTAATCATTTTCTAAATTTAGTATACCTACCTATACATACAATGTAAACTTGCATAATACATAGAAAAAATTGAGAAAAGGGGAAAAGCAGACTTCCGGATTAGAATAGTACATGCATACATATGTGGTTGTGAGTGGGGAAATTGAGAAACATTTCCAGAGAAGGGTCTAATCCTTTGATTGGCAATTGTAATTTTTTTGTATTTGATTGTCAATCAAAACTCAAGCAAACGTCAGATAATTATTTGTCTTGCCAATTTATGGGAAATTTGGGAAACATTTTCACCTTCAATAAGAATAGACAAATGTTGGCTTGTGGAAATTAGTAGATTAAGATTGAAGTGAATCTTGTCAGTGACAAATGGTCTCAACGGGTACGGACGTCATACTAACGATTTCCCGCTTATTTATTATTTTCCACAAGATTTATTGACATGTGCCATCCACTTATAAGTTCGTTCGGGTATTCATATACAAACGTACGCAAACTTAATATTACTCCTGAAAACATCAGAAAACCGTACGCGTATTGCGAGACTTAACGAAATTGAGAGAGATGTGACTTTGTCTTCGTTCACATTTCTGTAATTTTTTTCAAGAGGAATTTCGTCTCACGAAAAAATTAAAACTGTCAAATGAGTTACAGCTGATAGTGTTGACAGCAAAAAAGGATTTCAAAATAAAACAAACAAATTTGTGGAATAAATTTTAAATTAAAAAAATGCTTAATAAATTTGATTTGTGAAAACCGCCATTTATTTGTTTGGAAAAACAAACGTTTTCTGTTGACATTTATTTAAAAAAACCACCTTAAATTGACATTTCTCAACATTTCATACCAAAAGCGTACGGTTACTTTTCTTGAATTTGAGAGAACACTCTCGATTTTTGAAATTTGACGTTTTTCATTTTTCTTCCAGAAAAGTACCCGCACAGATTATGATTGCTTATGATGGTTAGTTATCCGAAAATAAAATAGGAGTACATTTTTTTATAACGACACGATTATCCATGGTTTTCTTATGTTGGATAACTTTGTCTTCCATTTTAAGCTGTGTTATTGTTAGGATTGTAGCGATACCCCTGCGATACTACTCACAAGTCTCACTCGGATACTTTTCAATAACTACTGGTATCAAGTACTTTGTCGTACTTAACTAGTTTTTTTTTTTAAAGGAAATTTCCAAATCCGGGAGCACTCAAACTCAATTTTCTGTGTCCATTGTACTACCAGGCAGAACTCCTTTTGGTGTAGTGGTTGGAGAAACTTAAATTTTATTCGTTTCTCTTTTGTGCTCGGGTGGCTGTGGTTGCTGTTCGTACAGTTCGGGTCACAAGCGAACACACTACCCACTACACCATGGCCACCCTTTAACTAGTACGTTAGTTAGGTACTAGGTGTATAAAAATAAAAAACAGACTATTTAATTTTAAAAAAAAAAGAAACTTAGGCGAAGAGTTATTCATTTTCTCTCACGCTTTCGTGTTCGGAGTTTTGTAACGTATTTGAAAATTCTCCAACTTTCAATACTCTCGCTTCCTCCATAATTGTTCTACGCCATGTTTGCCTAGGGCTAGCCAGCTCTTCTGTCGGATATTTTTCAACGGAATTTTCTTCGCGCTTTATTCTTCGATTGAGGTAAGAAAATCCTTAAGACAATGTGATGACATCCGTTTATAAAGGACTACTAAGTTTTTGCTTTTCCGATTCTGCTACCGGCACCCACTTCGGTTCCACTGTCCGTCACATGATAGATATTGTTTTCGCTATTATTGTCGTTGCTCAGTATTTTTTTCCGTTCTCCTGAAGTCATTATCACGATCAAGTTGCGTTTTAGCCATATGAACACCCTACTGCCAGTGTTATGCCTTCACAGTATAGTTGTCTTAGCTTTCGCAAGTGATCGACTTTTTTATTTATTTCATGCGAAATAAATAGATGATTCTTGACATCAGGATTTGAACCGTCAACCAACAGCGTGACATGCGATGATGTTACCACTACACCACGGCCATCCTAAATGATGCTTGGTTCCATCGTAGGTAGCCTTATTATTAGCTCTATGCGTGTATGGTTTCTGGCGATGTACATATCTCGGATCCAACCAGTTCTTCCTCAAATGTCAAGATTCTTCTTCGCTCTCTTTATTGTGTAAGTGGTTTCCATTGCTTGGATCGGGCAAGCAAACCGGTGAACATTCGCAAAAGTCCATAATTCAACGCGATAGAAAGCAAACATCCTCAGCGTAGCCGAGATTTTTAAGATAGGTTGTCAAGACTCCACTGTATACCACTAATTCACGCCGAAAAATAACTCTGAAGAACATTTTTTAGGACACCGGTTTGCGATCACAAATTTCCTTCAACACTTCTTTTGGGGATTTGTTAAATAATTTCCCTTTTACACTCTTCCGGAAACGGTACATTATTGATACACATATTTGATTTGCTTGGTAGAAAAATCATAAAGTTCCTTTATTCATCTTGAGTCCTTTGATTGAATTAATCTCTACGCTGCTGGAGGACTCGGGACTTATTTGGTGAGGCTCTTTATTGGGTGTTGTTTCAAGCTCTATTAGCTGCTTCATAAGCCTATAAAGTAAAATTAGTAATACTGTTTAACTTTTCGTATATTACACTACCGTGTATATATTCTCCTCGTGCTGTACTAAAATTCAAGTTTAAATTTATTTTCTATTCGTCCTATTTTAAGACATAGTGGAGCGCCAAAGCGACGTTGGGAAAGATTTTTTGTATGATATGTATGTATTTGAGAAACGCTTCATTTCAAAAATCTATTCCATCAATCCATTCCAATTCTAATTCTGAGCGCAATACGCTCTTCTATCCTTTGCCAGACGTCTGTTGGGGTATTTCTGTCTTTCGCAGCTCTTCAGTGCTGATCTAGCACTTTAGGGTGTCCTAAAAGTTAAAAAGTCTGCATTTTTTCAAATACTGGCAACATTTTATGACCTAAAAAATAACCAGAAAGACCCTCTTATCTTATCACCTTACAGCTAAACTGCACTACCTACCTAATTGAATTTGAAACAAAGAAATCACCCTAATGCAACCAGACCAATGTATTCTACAAAAACCTGCTGTTACTTGGTTTAGTTATGTACGAGTATATTGGAATACCTGAGTGAAAAAAACTTGAGTTCTTTGCACGGTCGATATAACACAGCAGTGGAATGTGTTAACCCTTAAAGTATGGAAATCAATATTTCGTATGTACATAGTTGACGTCAAAAGACGACACTGCCATAGGGGATGATGGTAATTAGTCTATGGTTCAATGTGCAATCCAAACCCGTTGTTCTACCCCAAGTGAAGATATCTGCTTTTTTTTTTTATTGTTTTAGAATATATCACATTTAAGTGCTGGTGATGCAACAATAGACAGGATTTTCAAGTGTAGAAAACATTCACCTCCCCTAGCTGTTTGTATACATGTTGTATAACTCCGTATAGTCAAACATTTACATATCTATATATCACAAGTAGGTGCTCTCCAGGACAAGGACAAAAAGATCGATTCACTCTCGACGAATACGAAAACAAAAAAACACAAAAGCAAAATAAAAACAAAGAAGAACCTCTTCTATATTTCCTCAAGTGCATGAATTGCGTCAGCGTCAACTCTCGCATACAGGGGGTAAACGAAGCTAGAAAAAAATGTAATCAAAATCTCAATACCATACTGCGCAGTGTCAATTTTTGTTATGAAAATCCTTGAAAGCATATTATTGGCTCTGTCTGTCTCATTGAAATGCATGTAGCTCGTACCTAGTCTTCTCCTTCGGTGTAATGTTTTGAACTAGGGTTCTTGAATTGGCGCTCTGATGCCGTCACACTGCCCGAATTGAACGTTACATCACACAGAACGCATTTTTGTTCTAGGTATGTCCTGGTAAGGCAATGATGTTGTTTCGTGTCATCAACCTATTACGCGTTCTGACTTTCCGCGCGCGTTTTGCGGGGACCACTTTATGAATAAATAAAATTTCCCCCCGTTCGGGAGGGTTTTCAACGTATGGCGCAATTCAAAGGATGAATGGGTGTGCAAAGGCAAATAAAGTCCCTAGACTGGGGGAAAAAAATATATTTACGACGAAAGTTTTCTACTCCCCTGGTTTTGTGTTTCTTTATTTTTTACTTGCTTGGAAGAAAGCTAAACTTTTGATTTATACGTGTAAATGCTTATGGTAGTATTTGCAATAAGGGATACATAATGCAATGACGTAAAAGAAAGGATATGGCGTAGAAAAGTGTTGTACACTATGTAATGGGTTCTCTTTCGCAGGGGTTCTACGAATCATGTACATAACTATTGTTGCAATACCTTGAGTACTTTGCAAATACCAATTCGTCCTAGAAACAAAAATTGCATGAAAATCGATTTGAGCCCGCGTAAGTCGACAAAGGGCTGAAAAAGCAACACTTTTGGATGTTACCAGCACGCAACCATTGTTCTGCACTATGATTAATGATAATGATAGGGAATTTAATTAAATGGCAATGACCGATTTTCCTTTGTATTATTGTTTCTAATTTAGATAATCGATTCGCCTTCTGGGCAATTATTTCACGTAATCAACCCTAATTGACTCGATCCAGTTAAAAAACCACCTGTTTTTTAGAAGATTTGTGGAACCCCACACCCATATCATTCGATTTTGATGATTTTTAGATGGGACTATCTAAACACCAGATTAGTCTTACAGCGGTTTTTGAGTTAGGTTTGTGAAAAGGATTTACGAGACAGAAAAGACAGGAAAAAATACCAAACTTTTGGAAAACAGAAATAAAACACACAGCAATTTCATCTGAAACGGGTCATGAATACCCCGATTCGCATTCTTTAAACCGAATCCTGTTAAAGTCGGTTTGGTTTAAGGAAATTTGTTTTTAAAATATTTGAATACAACGAATTTAAACAAATCGATAATATGGATAAGTAACATGCCGTTATACGTCATTTTTTCCAAAAACTTAGTACGCCTTCTAGTGACCTACATACATATGTACATATGTATGTACATATGTCTAACTCAGCTGAACTATAAAATTTAAACAAAATGGTTGTAAAACCGATTTTTCTCAAAATTCGTTAATTTTATGGTTAGAATGAAAATTTAGATTTTGCTTTGAATTGTGACCCCACAGACCCCAGATATGAGGTTTAAAAAAAAGTTCAGATAGACAGACAGAATTGGTAGACCCACTTCTTTGAGAAACTCTATTATTAAGGGTGGCCGTGGTATAGTGGTAACATCATCGCTTGATGTCAAGAATCATCTATTTATTTCGCATGAAATAAATAAAAAAGTCGATCACTTGCGAAAGCTAAATCAACTCTACTGTGAAGGCATAACACTGGCAGTAGGATGGTCATATGGCTAAACTGCAACTTGATCGTGATGATATCAGGAGGACGGAAAAAAATACTGTAAATCATAAGCAACAGCAATAATAGTGAAAACAAACAAAATACTCCCCAGTTATCTGGACAGCCAACCTTGGAGTTCACTGAAACTTAACTACCACCTGAGTTTCAAACCAACTACACCAATCTGTCTTTCTCTTTGTGTTCCCCTTTCCACAAAAAACGCCCGTGTTCTAAAAATTAGTATAAGGGTATTCATATCCCCTTTAACACGTGCAAATTATATATAAAAAAAAAAATTATACTCGTAGTAATGTCAAGTTTGGTCAAAATTTCGAGATCGAACATTTTCACGAAACCAGTATGTACTTGACTTTATGGATGAGATCTGTAGAACAATAATATATAAATGGTACTTTTCGGAAACGGCTAAACTTTGTTAAACTTTGATTGCCAACAGATGGCGTACTCGGTCGTGTACTTAGTTTTATACATATGTGATCTCTCGAGATAGCCGAACCTATAAAAAAGGACCTGCGCCCTGAGATGCATTTAGATGCCTTTTGATTCTGGACTTGAATAGCTGAAAGCTTCGAGGAATGTCTGTAGTCACAAGGAAAAACAGCACAAGTCGACTTACATATATCAATATTGAGTTAATGATACTTAAAATATATAAAGTTGTTTCTCTCAGATTTTTAGCTTATTACTCGTATCTGTAGCGGCTACCGAGTTATGAGCAGATGAGTAAAAGCATAAATCAAAAATTTCATACGATTTGCACAGAAATTGAAACTTATGCTGTTTTTCCTTGGTCACAGATGCGCCCCCTGGGAGTAAATTCCGAAGTTCTCTTGTTATGTAAAAAAGGAGTTTATGCCGTTCATTTTTTCCGAACATTTCATTGAGGCCTTTAAATCATCTACAATGGTAGTATCTATAGAATAGGCACAGGTCTTCTACCAACCTTCAAAGAGCCTACGGTTGAAGATTGGATGTTATTGCGTTTTTCGCTAGGTATACCTGTTGGACATTTTTAAAACGGAAATATTTACTACCTATGAGTAAGTAAATATTTTCCAAAAACAAAACAATAAAATTAAGGAGGTGATTAAGAAAATCCATCGGAATTGCCAAATTCTATTAATGAACTGCTAAAAATAAATAGTTGCATCACTTGATTGAGGCCATTTGAAAAATCTTATAAAAAAAGCACAAAATAGAGGAAATGTTTATATTTTTGGTTTTTAAACATTAAATATGTTTTTATTCATTAATAATGAGTATGCCCGCCATTTTTTGACATTAGCTCTATAAGACGGTTTCGTCATACAGTTTTTGTCTTTAAGTAGTTAAGCGAAACCTCGTCCCAGGCATCACGGGTAGCTTCGTTTAAGGCGTCCTTATCTTTGAATTCTCTACCGGCTTCATCAACTTTTCGAGACAGCCAGCCCCAATTATATTTAAGTCCGGTGAATAGGGCGGCCATTGCAAAAGTTCCACGTTCTCCGACTGAATCCAGCTTCTAGCTACCCTGGAAGTGGTGATGGGGGTGTTGTCTTGTTGGAAAATCCAGGGTAGAGGTCCAAAAATATTTTTCAGCTTTGGAAATGCCCGTTCCAGCAATCATTTGTAGTTATTTACGTTCATTGTAGTAGTTAGAAGGTTGTCAGCTAAGAAAGCCAACACACTTGGACCAGTAATAGGTCCATTGTATAGAAGCTAGAAACTCCGACTTGATTGTGCGATAGTAAGTGATAGCTCCCCACACCATAACAAAATAAGGTCTTCTTTTCTTAAATCGTGGAAAGAAAAGTTGTAACCATCGGATCTGTCAAAATAAAACTTTTTTATTTTATCCGAAAAGACAACACATTTCCATTCATTGTTCCAAGCGACATGCTCTCTGGTGATATTCATTCGAAGCTCCTTATGCACTTCCCCTAGAACTAGTTTATTTTTCATTTTGTTTACGCTGAATGTTATCACTGGTTTTAATTATCCTTCTAACCATCATAACGCTGGCTGATACCCCGCTTTTTTGCCTAAATTTAGGCGCTGATAGAGTGGAATTTGAGGCAAGCCGTAGTATTAACCACTTTTCTCGGGATGTTTTTGCTTCGGCTGTGCGTCATTTTCTATTTTTTTTCTATAGTTCTCGGTATTTGCAAGGTAGTTTTTTTTTACAACGGTCTTACTTCTATTCAGTCTCCTTGCTATTTATCGACTTAAGATTTAAAATCTCCAAAAATAATTAACATTTATTTTTTTGTATTACTATTCCGAGTCTAAGTTTTTTGAAAACATCTATATTTCATTTTTTTGTCGCCGTCAACGTGTTTCCAGGCCCCATTTGTATTTAAAATTAAAAAAATATGTATATTATACGTTGTTGTGGCGAACTAATTAAGAACGATCGTAAGTTCTGGCAACACCATCGCTCCAATAATATGACAGATGGCAACTAAAATGAAAAGTACCGCTATATTCACTCATGTATGTGTTCATGTAAAACTGTAGCTACCGAAGTTATAGCGCATTGTTTAACAGTTTAAATCGACTTAAGACCGTTTTATCAAAACAGTTTTGTTTGTAAAATTTCGCTATCCACGGTTTAGTAAATATACTAATTCATTTAAAATTAAAGGGTTATTATTAGGTTTTGTTGCGTTTAAAGACATTTTGGACGAGATATGGGAACGAAAAAGAGCTGCACTACAGGCATGAGGGATGCCATAATAAGACTTCACAGTGTTGAAAATTTGTCCTATAATGCTATTGCAAATAAGCTGGATTGCTCGAAAGCAATGATTTTTAACGCCGTAAAATATGTCGATAAACATCAAACCACCGAAAGCGTAGTAAGACGTAAAAGACCTCGTAAAACGAATGTAGCTTAAGATAAGCTGATAGTTATAAAAATATTATATATATTTGGCGCAACAGCTCTTTAAGTGCCAGGGCCTAGCTTCTCGCAACCATTCGTGTTGTGTGCGTTATATTTTTCGGTGCAGTGCAATAACACCCGCGGCAATAACCCCTGCAGGGGTTATTTCCCAAACGAAAAGGAAATAACCCCTGCAGGGGTTATTTCCTTTTTAATGTGGCAATAAAAACCGTAGGTCTTATTGCCTTTTACCTGTGGGGATTATTTCCAATTTCAAATGGAAATAAAGCCCACCATAGAAAACCTAATAGAACAAAACAAATTTTACAAAATAACCATATTCGCTTTATTTTAAGAAACCAAAGAAAAACATTGAAAATAATAAATAATAAGAAAAAAAAAACAATTTAAAATTCAGTTCTGAAATTTGGAAAATATGCTTAAATTTTATAACTATGCAAATATTTTACTTGTAAGTTTAACTATTTGTTTACAATATGGGCATAGAACTTTTGAATTTCCATCTTGTAGGGTGTCTTTACTGTGCATTTCAAAGCAAGTTTTACAAAACTTAAAATGATTACACGGATTAAGTACAATATCTCGCGGTCTTTCATAACAAATAATACAAAGCAAGGTTTTTTCAGGTTCTATAAAACCGATATCATTGTCCGTGGAATCGTCCGAAGTTGATGAATTATTATCATCGATTAATTCAGTGTCTTCATTTAAATTTATTATTTGATTTTGCCAATTACTCATTTGATTTAAGAATTCTTTTAGTGATATTTCTTTTTTTTCAAGTTTTTTTGTGGCTTTTTCAATTAGGTCGTTTCTTTTTTTGAATATTTGCTTAGGGCATTGAAAAACGCCGTACGTGCCATCTAGAGAGTTGTTCAGCTCTAATGATATCTTGAAGTCCTCATCTAAAATGCAATTCAAAAATTTACAAAAATTGCCATTATTAACAAGCTTTTTGTTAAGTTGTGAGTTGTAGCCTTCTAGACTACTAGTAGTCCTGATGCTTTCATTATGGACAGAAAATGATGAAGGTCCTTCCTGTGATCGTAAAAGGTACCAATTGAATCAAGCCCAAAAATGATATAATTAGTTCTTACCTTCTGCATCCACTGTCTTTCAAAATATGAAACAAAAATAGCAAATTGGGAAAAATTTTCAATTTTTGTACTCTCCTGTTTTAGTAACGCAAATGCGCGTGTTATATTCCCGGGTGTCAGAAGTGGTAAGACCATAAACATTTTATAAATTCGAGTGGCAAGATAGTTATTTTTTAAGGTTTTTAAAAACTTATTGATTTTACTGGAGTTTCTCTTCAAAGCATTGCAATAATGAAACCAGCAACCTTTCAATGACGCACGTGGAAAAATTCGCCTTAAAGCATTTCTCAGCGCTTGTTCGTAATCCGTCATGAATGAAACTGCATTGAACTCAAACAAATTATTGTTTATGAATCGAAACAAGTGATTGGCAATTACACCTGCAGGTGTAAATGCCTTTTTGTTGCAGGGGTTATTACCACATTAAAAAGGAAATAACCCCTGCAGGGGTTATTTCCTTTTCGTTTGGGAAATAACCCCTGCAGGGGTTATTGCCGCGGGTGTTATTGCACTGCACCATATTTTTCACACGAATGGAAGGGACCTACAGTTTAGTGCCGTATCCGAACGGCAATTTGTTTTGAGAAGCTTTCTTGTGACAACAATACTCTCGGATGTTTATCAGACGTTCGCGAGAGGTGGGATCGTGAAAAAAACTTTTTGGTGTTTTCTGGGATTCGAACTTGGAATTACACTAACCACTACGCCACGACGCCCACGCTGATAGTTCGCAGCCCTAAAAAAAAAATCCGTTTTTGAGCTCAAACGGTATTCGAAAAGAAGTTTTCGGCGAGGACCCAAATACACGCTCTATTAGAAAGCGATTGCATGCGAGTCAGCTTTTGGGAGATCAGCCAGAAAAAAACCATTACTTTCGCTAAAAAACCGAAAGGCCAAGTTAGCTTTTGCAAAGGAACACAAGGACTGGACCATCTCACAATGAAAAAAAATACTGATGAATAAACAATTTGTTCGACGGCCAAGAAAAAAACCCAGTATCACTAAAAATTTAAATAAAAATATTTGAAAAACATTTTTCCAGTGTATCGTTCTTAATTACAATAGTTCGCCACAACTGTAGTTCTCAAACCTTTCTTAAATTTTTTAAGTTTTTGTTTAAAAAAAAATTCACGATATAAATTCTTGCATAGCACAATATTCGCAATGGATTCAATCAAGTGTTGCAACTTGTTATACCCTTTTTTTTAGCAATTCCACTTTAATGGCTTTGTTTTTGGAAAATATGTAGTTACTCACAGGTAGTAAATATTTGCGGGTAACAAATTCCCAACAGGTATACATCGCGAAAAATGGTTGCAAAAAAAGTGGCCTCAATCGCAGTGTATGTACAGTTTGTGTCATATACTGCGATTGTGTCATAGTGTCAAACGGACTTTTTCATTTCAACGCCCACAAATATAAAAACTGCATGCAATAATAGTTAACTTTACCATTCGCTTTGACACACTTTTGTCGCACTTTAATAATTTTAATAAATACATTTCTGAACTTTTTCAAAGTACGAGTAACATGTACGTATATGTATTAATATCCTTTTATTTATTTTTTCTTACAGGTAAGCGAGTACAGAAACGAAATATCTTACTTTTGTGTATTTAAGGCGAAACGTAAGTATGTAGGTACAAAATTTAAAATATTTTAATTCACATGTTAAGTTAGGTGAAATTAAAAGAGCTGTCAGATTTATATAATTAACATATGTACTTCCTGTTGACATATGTGCTTTTTATTTTTATTGCACATTATTACCTATGAATGAATAAACAGTTCATTTTAAATTCCAAAGTATGTATTTATATAAAAATAAAATGAAGAACATGAAGCCATACATAGCATCATTCATCATAATCGTGGAACCACATATTTACTACCAATTCGGTCGCGAAAACCACCTAACATAGTTCCCGCATACCACAATCCACTAATGCGTTTTGAAATATTCAAGGTTAAATTCCCGTCATTTGATATTGTAAATGGAAAAAACAAAACAATAAGGATACTCGTACCCCGCCCGAAAAAAAAAGAAAAACTTTTTTCCTTTTTGGTTTCAAATTTGTCTCCATTAAGGTTGCAGCATTTTGTTTCATTCCCTTTTCGGTGGTTCGTGTTCGAAACCATATATCAGCTAATGAAAGCATGTCTAAGGAATCTTATTCACTATTAACTGCCAGCCACCACTTGAAAGTGTTTTAATCGACCAAACTTTATTTTCGCCCTGAAAATTGTTTCCATTCTACCGAGAACTTAACTAGAAAAGAAAAGAATTTTCATTGAAATTCGTCCTTTGATGCCGAGGAAACAATTATTCGAGAAAAGTAGCATGAGGGGGTGACCTCTACCAGATGTGTACCTACCAAAAGAGAGAAAGGAATTTTCGCCGGCAACAAGGATAAGAGATACGCGTACAATGACATTGGAAAGATTTGCCAAGGGCAAATTTTGTATACAGTTAAGTTCCGGGATTTTCACCATATCACACACCAAGGGTGGTGTGCAAATATCGATTTTGGATAGACACGTGGAGATAAAGACATAATGAGAATGGCGGTAGGGGGATCTTGTGTTTTATTAACTGTGTTCGAGATGAAGATAACGTCTCCCACCGGTGAAGATGGAAATGTATCCGGTTTTATATTTTGAGGAAAATTGGAGGAAGCTTGCGTAATGTAGCGACCTTCTATCATAGAACTCATTGGATGTAGGAGGCAATTGATTGTGTATCTGTAACATCTACACAAAAATGTCTCAAGTTTATTTTCTAAGAATAGTTTTACAAAGTAATCGACCTGAAGTTGATGGTGCTGTTGATACATATTTAGATTGGTTTTTATGTCACTCAAAAGTAAATTGGAATATTGAGACATTTATGTTTAATAATGTGACATTTACATGTCATTACTAGATGTATGTGATATCATTTGACGTTTTATGATTTTTAATTGGCTTTACTTGTGTGGAAATTTGACAGATTCAGCATGCGCTGAATCATGTAAAATTTGCTTTGGGTTAGGAGATTCTATTTTATGTATAGTCCATGCCTCGTATGTTTCTGTCACCGGGTTGAACATCCTGCTTGATCTTTCTCCAAAAGTTAACTTTGGTGAACAGCATCATCAAAGTCTTTGAAGGATTGACATGCAATAACTGCTCAGTGCACCAAATCCTGACTATAAGTCATCAGGTGGATTGCATCTTCTCACAATATGTGTGTCGCTGACGACCAATTAATTATCACTGGTGGGCCCAATTGGAGGTTACCTAGCTCAATGAGCCTACGATGTGTCGGCTAGCAAGACATTTTACAGACTACACAGTCTTGACGCAGCTTCAAAAATCTAATATTTTTTTAAGCATCGAGAGGGGTGGGAGAAAGATAGACGCACCAATTACAGAAATGTCTAAGACTTCCTCCTAATTAAGGAAACATCAAGTGCCTATTGCATACAGAAAAGTGCACGACACTCCTACCCGTTAGCTCAACTTGCCTCTCTGAAGCGCATATAAGGTACGAGTATGTTAATAAGCAGTAATTGTATGTATGTCGTCATCAAACTGGTAGGACTGTTCTTGATCCTCAAGTTGATCTCCCAGTGTTGCCTTGTATACACCTCAGTTTGTGTGATGTATATTTATTGGTACAATCGATCTGAGAATAAGTTGAAGGCCGCATATCTGCAATCCGAGGTCGTTTCCTCATATTTCTAATAGGCTGTTGGCCTGACACATTTGATATGTCAATAGTGACATCGATAAATACCCCTCTTTGTCAAATGGCAAAAGTTGAGTCGGCGCTATGTACCTAGAGTTGGAAAGAATCGAAGGACACAGTTCAAGAGACCTTCACCTCAAGCTTTTCCACTAGGCCGCTTAACTTGTATTTTATATTATTCAGGATGACTACTCATGAAAGATAAAGCACCACTCACCACTACTCAATTTGTGCTTTACGCGTCAAAAGAGACTTGTTTAAATACTGAAACCCAACTATAAATATATGGTCGAAGCTGAAGAAGCAGTAAAGATTGGATTAACTTCAATTTTTAGAGCTCTGTAACTCATCTCATACTCGTTTCCTAGTATTGTAGTCTTAAGCAATTCCATGAAAACATGAAAACAAAAACGTTATTCCATCAATTTATTTCACAAATTTTTACTCGTATATTCTTTTTGACGTTTAAATTTGGTATAAACGAGCTACGCGCAAACTCTATAGTATGTGTTTTTTCCTACAGCACACTACGATTGAGCCTTGCTTAATCGGGCTGACATTTGTCACATTGAAATTCTTATTCATAAGTCTAATTACGTGATCTGTCAAAAAATATTAATTCTTGTTATTTAGAAGACTGTTAATCGTAACCGATCGCACCTGTTGACATTTCATTGTGTGTTCTTTAAAAAATGTCAACCAATTTCCCATTAATTAAATCGCCATTGTTTTGTATCGGCTCACATGTTTACCGCGCTCTTGACGAAATAATTAAAATGTCTCATTGATGAAATTAAATTACGCGATATTTTTTTGCATATAATATTCTTAAAACAATTGCAAGCTTTGACATTGTTTATGCCTCCTCTTTCTCACATTAAATTTTTTCATTAACACCGAAACCACAGGGTAAACCTCAACGGATCAAAGTATTCCATTCCATTTATGCACGGTGACTACCTATGCACGGAAACTGGTTACAAAAAAATACTAAATACCCCAAGAGTGTGTTTATTCGAGTGAACAGCCTTTGTGGTCATGTAAAACAAGATTAAAATTAATAGCAGACAATTAACTAAACGTCAAGTTAACGCAACGCTTGTTCGTTCGCTCGTGCTCCATCTACCTTACGATCTTAATTCTTCTCTCGTTGTCGTTGGTTATTATTATCTCAATGTGTGTTGACCTTCGGTTCAGTTGAGAGGTTAAAGAAAATTGTATGTCATTGGTACTGGTTGGTGAGTAGGTGGTTATGCTTGCGCCATAAGTCATCTAATGTAAACCAGCTGTCAGCGAAGTCAAGAACCGAAAAACGCGTCAGCGTGTGTTATGTAATTATTTTTGTTTTGTTTTTATTATATTTTTTTTTTTTTGGTTTTCAACGAATCACGGAGAAAAATAATTAAAAAAAAAAAACACAAAACACGCAATAGATTGAAAATTCTAATTCGTTGCCAAAAAATAATTGAAGAACGTGAACTTTAGAAAATGACTTGTTCACTGGATGAGGAAATTGTTTTTGTTTTCCATGTTGTTAGGAGTAAAATATTTGAGATGTCATTAATCATAATGCAAACGAGTACGAGTATGTATAAGTCTAGTGTCATCCAATTAGCATTTTTCGAAATGAGGGACTCTTTGTTTGGGTATTTCTTTTACAAAATTTGCAATTCATGTAATTAGGCATTTTTCATGAAAAACTGGTTGTCAGACGGATTGGCTAGTCATGGGAGAGTAAGTTATTGTTCGGCGCGAGTGTAGCGGGTCCTTATATTTTCTTTGCAATTTATTTTTCAGCATTTTCCTATTAGAATGTGATTGTATTCCACTGCACATACAGTGTCAGACGTTGCTCACCTTCTCCTGTCAGGGGTACCACTCTTGTAGTGTCTAAAGTTTCAGGTCTTCAAGAGGTTATGAACAAAGTTGACAAAAATATTATTTGCGTCCAACATTACAGTCAAATTCTGACGATTGTGTAAGGGGTGAACCTGCTTCCAGACCTGGCTAAATTTTGAAGTTTAATAATTTCATATTGGTATTCACCACTATAATGTCAGAATTTAGCCACAGGATAAAACCTTAAACCATTTGGGTATTGTTGTTCGTATGGTGCACTTTCCTAGAATTTGTATTTTATTGAAAAATAATTGAATGCATTTAAAACTTTTTTTAGTAACAAAGTCACTAAGTAATAAGCTTAATTCTAACACACGACATATAGAAAGCTTTGTAAAATTCCATTACATCAATTTATCTACCCACAGAGTCTACACATCTGTATTTTTAAATATTTCTCTTGTCAACTTTGATCCAGTGCATTTATAGCTTACTTCCTGACCGGTTTTAATATCCACTTATGGTATTTGCACATTGCAAATAAATTTAAAAAATTCTTGATTAGATAAAACGTCGTTAAAAAAAGAAAAAAAAAAACAAATGAATCCCATATAAATATAACTGACCTCATCAAACTGACACTTAAACACGTATTCTTATCACACTTTATACCTACACTTGCAACTTAGCAGCAAAGAAAATCTAATTAAAATAGATTTGTTTAGTCATTGTCCCCATCGACAGAACGGCATTTACAAGTATAAGGTGCAATGGAATCTTTCACTTTATTCAAGGGCGGGACATCAGACAGCGAGTAAATAACATTTTTTTTGTTACTTAACTTAGTTCGTTATCTTAACAGTTTCATTATTAACTTAATTAACCTTAGTGGTGTTATTTTTATGACATCTATTTGACATTATTATATTATGGATGACAGGAGGCTATATGTTACGAGTACGTAGATGTGTCTTGTATCGGTTGAATAATAAACGTCATTTACTCAATGAATCCATAAACTGCAGTAGCATAATAAAATACAAAGTAGAATGCATAAATTATAAGTTAAGTGAGCTTCAAGTTAAATATCGGAGTTACACCTTCTTTTTCGTTGTCTACGGATCCGCTATAATTACCGCTAGCTAGCAGCGCGCCATTCAAAATAATGGCGCAAATTGTATCCAAGTGGTACCTTATGCGGTGGTAAAATTCAAAACACAACAATGACAACAAATAAACACAAATGTCATCGAAGTGCGAAAAAAACAACAAATCGCATCCTTGGAACAGATGAATGAAGGTGCTTCGCAGCGCGCAAGACCATGACGGGCAGACTTGATGGAAATTGTGCAATTCTATGTCTGTTGTGTGTCTATGGACCTCCATGTTTTGATTATTCTGTTGTTTTTTTATTATTGAATACACCACCTGGCATTTAAAGAGTTTATGCAAAATTTGTAAAGTGCAATGTGCGCACGATTGGTTTAATGATGATGATGATGATGGGTGAGCGCAGCGATGTGGAATAAAGTAGTTTCCTCTTTTGTTGTAGGTACTTATGGTGTGCTGGTAAAAATTTACATATTCGATGACGAATTCGCAAACAACAGAGAGAAAGACAAAAGTAAAACAAAGAAGTCATCGTTTCTATTAATTTAATATTATTCTATGCACACTCATGCGTAGTTGTAGACTTGAGGGGTCTATGTGAATATAAAAGAAAAATCCGCTACAGGGCATTATAATTCATAAATCTTTTGGAGAGGTGCTTCACAAAGAAGTTGCTAAAAGCAAATATAGTTAGTATAACCATTTAATTTGACATTTGAAAGATCTAGAGTTTTTTTTTTTTTTTTCTTTTACACTGTCATTCTCTTCTTGTGATTTACTAAATAAGGTCATGACCGATTAATAAATTTACATATTTTAGTCATTAACTTTCAATAAGCAGATCGTTACCCTTTCTTCATCATCGATTTTTTTCGGTCTACGACCTTTAATGATTGAACTGTTCTCGTGTATTTGCAAGTTGTCAAAACAGTCTTTAAAAACTAAACAGCTGACATCTTACAGTGAGAATCTACTGTCGCTAGAATGTACAGAAACTGACAAATCAATAAATTTCGAGTCAGTGCCATAGAGATTTGGAATGATAACTGGTTTTTGAACGAAACTATAATCAAAGACTCTGTGTGACGCTCTGTAACTTTCGATCCTCGTTGATTCCGTAGAGTTTTAATTTGTAACCTATTTGTTTACTGAACAGCGGTTTCACATTGACCTCCACGAGGATAGGAGTAGATGAACTTCTTTCCTTCTAAAGTTATTGCCGTCAATAGTGACATTTGTCGGCAGCATTCGACTCTTTTTCCCTGATCTTTAATTGACGATGGTGACATCTATCGATATCATTTCAGTAGTCCAACAACTGTACAAATTTGTTTGATGAATCGCAAAGTTAGCAGTTAAAACCATCCAGATAAAGACTTGAATCTCAGAAGGTCAGTCCGCTCAAAATGAATAAATCCAAAGAATCCTCAACCTAACAGGAGGCCGAAGCGAGACTTTCACCAAACAGGTGGCTAGTCGATTAATTGTTTTTCCCGTATCTGTAACATCTGTCTGTCACTGCGGGATTCTATCGTTAATTCTAATAGTGACCCTCTTGTTAAAGACTAGTGCCAGAAACAATAGTTGGTTTCTGTATTTTTATCAGAAGCTCCCGCATCGTGAAGGGCTGATTATTAAAATAAAGCTCTTGTAGTCGGATGATAGTATGGTTTTAGGCCACTGTCTTTTGCAATAGAAATCAGGAGGAGTGACATTTAGCATTGTCTCTCGTGGCACTGAGGGTATCGAACTTAAGGATTTGGTATACTGATGTGTGCCCAGCGGATATTATTTCAACTTCAAAGGTAGGATTCCCTCTCTATAGCACTATGTCCCATACGAAAGAGCTACAACAATGTGTCTCATAAATGTGTTTAAACCTAAGCCAACTTGTACATGGGTAAAAAGGCACGTATGTCTTTTGGTGAAATCGTCCATTCAACTTAGCTTGAAATCTAAAAAGATGTCCAAATATATTGCTTATATTCTAATCCCTGGAGGTTTGGGTACGTGAAAAGCACGACCACTGTCTTGAAAGGGTTGACTTCTAAACTTTGGCCGTGGCCCTGTACGTAATCGAGTCTTTCGATCGAGCCTTACATAAACGTAGGATGTTGCTTTAAAGCCTTCTACCTGCTGTTAATATTTGTATAAACTTGTCAACCATAAGGAGCGTGTGAGTGGCAAAGAACCCCGCCATGAGGTGACCTGTCTCTTGTGATTTACGTTTTCTAGGGTCGAGTTCATCCTAAACAGCCGAAACATAAAGTAAATCCAGTTTTGAAGACCTATGTTGAAGAGATCCCTGTGCGGATAGAGTGCTTGATTTGCTAAACCCATTAGATCAGATTCAATATTGCGGATTAACTTTTGTTTCTTCTTGAAATAAATCTTAATACAAGTTCTTTGGTCTATTTCACAATCAGACATACAAACGTACACATAAATCAATCGAAATGCTTTATTAGGGGTCAAAGTAACCATAAAATCTGATTCAAAGAGATTATATCTGCACATTGGTCATTGATTCCTAAACAAACATCATGGATCACTTAAAGCGATACCCTTTGGAGAACCACCCTACCCAATAGTATGCAACAATTTTCAATACTTTTCGTGTCATCATGCTTTAAACATGTCATCCCCCTGTCAAACAATCTCTCCACAGCTTTGTTTGGTATTATTTCCTTCTGCCGGTGTAGAAACTCCCAACATAAACATCCGTCAATCGATTTCGTCTGCAAAAAGTTTGGAAATTTTCTATTTGTAGTGTTACGGCGGGCATTTTAAAGCCAACAAACGTCCATCAAATATCACTTGTTCCAAAGAAAACTATAATAAAAGTGGAAAAGGAGAAAAAAGATAAACAAATCATTTTGATTCATAGATATACATATTTTTTGTTTGTTTTGTTTTGGTCTTTCCACTTTCTCGTATATCTCCAACGATCCACTCCACGAAATGGTCGTTAAAAATATTTTTTTTTGGCGCGAGACGCGAGGGTTAACGACGACGGTAATGGCTAATATTTGGGGGAAGGGGTGGTGGGCAAAAGGGAGGATGATAAGAGGTCATCCTCCTCTTTTCTTTGTTTTGATAGTGGTGCTTTCCAAAAATGCCATATGACGCAAGTTTCTTAGACTATTTACAAACAAAACGAAATGAAAAAACTTCGCAGAAGAGAAATTCGGTAAACATACGTATAAATTATTTAGCGAATATAAATCCATATGACAATGTCTGTGCGTGTTTTTTTTTTTTTTGAGGAAGTGAAGCTATCATATCATACGATAAAGTATCTCAAGTATGAGAATCATATGGTTTGCATAGATACATGCGTGTATGCTATTTTTTATAGTGCTTTAGAGATGCCTGTCTACCTTTTGCTGACGATAATTTTAGATGGCCATTTGTTTGTAAACATTTTATTGTTATTATTTTTGTTGGTGAAATAACGCAAGTCATTCGCACGATGAGAGACGTAGTAATGGAATTTTTGTTTGTTTTTTTTAATTATTTTTTGACAGTGAAAATACCCACATTATGTGTTATAAATGACTTAATGTGGGCGATAATGATGATATAAAATTAGATAGATTAACGTCTTTATCGTATCGAAGATGCAATGACCTCAGAGCTCGCCCAGTTGTTATTATGAGAACTGGAGCACAAAGCAAAAAGACATAAGTATGTGTATCGATTCAATGGAATAAAAGATTAAGAAATTATAATAACAATGCTTTAATCGGAAAACATTAACGGGTGACAATACTATTAATTAAATGTGAAAGCCAAGCAAATAAAATTATATTTAATGACGCATTGGCTCTTTCAAATATTATACATTCAAAATAAGATCATTATATCTGTAGGTGCATATTTTTTTCCTACCTTTATGAAAATACTCCTTGTTGATCAAGCAGGGCATTCAGAAATGTCTGTTATAAACGTTTTGCTACTACTAAAGCCAAGAGTCTAGATCTTGAAAATAGAAAATTTCAAATCTGAAAATTTATTCGAATGTCGACTTGATCGGTTTCTATTACTTGTAAGAGCTTGGAAGATTCGTTGTAATAGACAATATGGACTGCCCCAACTTTTTCCATTCGTAGTCCTTATTGTACTCGAAAAATTTAAATTGAAAAATAAAAAAAAAACACGGTCTACAACATAAGTTATTGAGACTAATCGGTTGGTTGACTGTGCTGGTCAGTGGTAAGTCTAAAAGTTCAAAAGAAGCTGTAACTGCATGCATTTCCACTTGTAGCGGAAATAATCCCTCTTTATCCCTCTCTCGGAATTTTGCATTAAAAGTGAAAAGTTAAAGAAAGTTACTAGTTTTTGTCTTTATCAATTTTTACTTATAAAGGTTAAGTATTGGTTTGGTAACAATTTCCATACCCAAAATGTTAATTAATTCGGGTATTACTAGTATAGAGGAACACAAAAAGTGGGTCTTTATGTAAGCATAACGAAATTTTTACTTTAACCTAAAAAAAAACAAAATTTAGGTTAAATTTCAAATTCTATTCCAAAATTTCAAGTTCCATCGCGCGGGTTCGAGTTGGGTGGAAGTATCCAGTCGTGTACTTTATTTATTTTTGCTTTCTCATTGCTCGTATGAATTATTCTTTTAAATGACAGGAACAAGAGTGATTAGAAATTACCTTACCTGCTTAAAATATACGATGGCGATAGGGGCTGAAATAATCCTTTTTTCACCGACGCCTACATAGTAGTGTGTGCGACGTTAGTTTTGCTAATTTAATTACTACTATCAATTTTCACTCTAAAATAAGACGAAGGCAGCGTAAACATATAGTATACACACGTATATTGAATACACAATACTTGGCGAAACAAACACATAGTGTACAGAACAGAATAGGCTGGCATACAACAAGACATGCGTCTTCTCAAATGATTTCTGCAGAAGCTGCATGGACGAGGAGGAGGAAGAGACTATTCTTCACCTTCTTTGCATCTGTCCAGCTCTCTCCCAAAGAATGAAGCTCCACTTGAGAGCATTCTGTTTCAACGACCTAAATGATCTGAATATTAACGTTAGGGACCTTCTACGCTTCATCAGAAGCTCCAAATGGTTCGACGAGTAGGCTAGAGGACGTGTCCCAAACACATGTGGTATCACAATGGACCTATTACTGGTCTAAGTGCGTTGGCTTCCTTTTTTTTTTGCTGACAGCATAATACATGGATCATGGGGAACGAAGAAAATTACAGAAATAGCCACCTAGGTTTCAGTTTTAATATGATAAAAAAAAAATTAGAGCTCCTTGCACCTTTGTCATCTGTTGTTTATAAAAATAATATTTAATGAAAAATCCCACAAATTGGTGAAATATTAAAAAATAATCCCTCATCCCTTTAGGATGGACAAAAATCCCTCAAAACGGGATAAATCCCACATTGTGACAACATTGGATGGATTATCTAAGCATGAGTACTTTTCATGAGCTTTTTAAGTACCAAAGACAGTAACTGTTACGAATTATACGGAAAAATCCAAGATAAATAATTTAAATAATGCGCTACTAATTCGTAATTTAAACTGACCTGCATTATCAGAAAAGGTTAAAAATGCTTTCATAAAAGAATGCTTTTACGAATTATTTCATATTTTTAAACCAGCTAATATTTAAAAACGATTTTGAAAATGTCGGTTTGAAGTAAAACAAGCATGGTTGGCGGGCGGTTAGGCTTAAATAAAATTTATAGATTAAAATTAAGATATGTAGGGGCAGGCATGTGCGACCCAGTCGTGCACTTTATTTATCTGTGCTTCCCCTAGAAATGTTCAAACGAAATACAGTCATACGTTGTTGTATTGAGCATATCTATACTTTAAATCTTGCTTTTGAAGCTCAGAAAAAAAGTGATAAGTTTCTGTATTCAATAATTTCAATATCCTACATATCCATTTAGTCTCAAAACTAACGGGAATCGTCACTGTGCATGTACTAAACTGAACACTTTTTTTTTTTGAAAATTTATAACCCATTTGGCACAGTTTCAAAAGAAAACATTTAGGAGTATGATATAGGTTACACTTCGTAACATACATATGTATATCTTACTCCTAAAAGCTGAAATTCCCATTTAACCATTTGTTCAGAATTCATTCATTTGTGGCTATACTCGTATACCAAATTTCAAAAGATTCCATTTAGATGCTTCAAAGTTATTAGGGCTCCAACAAATTTGATACATGAACTGCATATGCGCCATGAGCGAATGTCATACACTTATGAAAAAATAAGTAAATACAGTTTAGTAAACCAATATAAGGTCCACTTTTTATGGTGATGAGTGTATTGGGCTAATGTTCTGTATACACATTGACAACTGGTTAAGGACGTGTACTTAGCACCATTATTTAGAACGAGAAGTTCACTTCAATTCTTTTGCAATTCAAGAAATTGTTATTTTTCAAAAACTTTGTTACTTAATACATGGTCGAGCGACCTTTATTTTTGATAACTTCTGCGCATCTACCAACTTCTTGCATGTGGTCAAGGGAATAGATTTCCATGCCGCCTTCACCTCCGGCCAAAGCTCGCGTCTATTTTTCTGTCTTGTTTTACCTACAGCATCCCTCACTTGTATCCATCAGTTGTTAATATGAATATAGCGAAGCGGCTAAATACACTCACCGCCATAAAAAGTGGACCAAATTGTGGCTCACAAAGCTGTATTTTTTTTTTTATAAGTACGTAAATTTTGGCATGGACATCGACAGATTTATATTAAGTCTATTCTTTGTTTAACCGCTAAAAAGTTATTTCGTTAGAAAAAAACAAATATATATGTATATATACGCCGACATAACATTAGTTACGGAAAATGATTTTGAATCATTCTATCATGTTGCTCGAGCAATGCTAAATTAGTTTGGCTTTAAGCAGCTCTTTAATTTGTATGCTTGACCACCAGGTTGACTAAATTTATAATAATTCCCGAACCTGAAATAACAAAATCGCAGAAACATGCACATTTGGTAATTTTTAAATTTATCTTGCTATGGGAGTGCTTCATGGCGAACTGTTATGGAAAAAAAATATTTGATCTATTGTAAATATAGCTTGACGTTTTCCATTAGTTCTATAAACGTCACTAGCGTTATGCGTAAGCAAATTGTGTAAATTTTCACAACTTTCCACATTTACGTAAACTCTGTTTAACTTTTTTTCTTTTTGTATGGCAAAGTTTAGCCGCTTCAAATTTTTTTTTGTTATTGCAACTTCTATTTCAGCAACAGCATGGCGCATCGAAAGCACGAATACAAAAAAAAAAAATACAATAGAAAACTTGCTCTGCCAAGCGCTCACAAAGTAAACAAAAATAAAGTACTTCAAGGCTTGAGCGCGCATTTAAAACCCCTAACTGGCAAAAGTTTAATTAATCTATCATAAACTGTTTAACGATGTTTTCGTCTCCCCTTATTCTACTGCAAATACTGCATAAGGCATAACCCACCCCAAGGCCAATTTAAAAACAAAATATTCTTAAATTAATCATTTTACTACAACGACTACTAGATACTACTACTAGTTCGATTTGTTGTTACGATACTATACTGCACTCTGCACCCGCTTTCACCTTGAACTAGAGTGCACCATGCAATCGCGGTTCGAAGTTCGTTTAGAATGTTCTCTTTGCCAGATAACACAGAGTACAGAGAGGGTAATAATTGTTCTCTTTGTGACTGTGAATAAATAAATAAAAAAAATGCTCACATCATCAACTAGGAACGTGATCATGCCGCAAACTATGCCAAAAGTATCATCGTGGGGCGAAAAAGTTAACGAACTAATCAAACGTGCCTCTTACGATAATATATATGTGTATGCATATTTGTTTGTACGTTATATTTATGTCTAGGGGTGTATTTTTGGCGATTAATTGAACCCGTTTCATTCTTATTTAAAAAAGAGCTCCACAATTTAATTAATTAATTTTTTTCACCACTACTTTCAAAAGGGGAACACAAAAAAGTAGGGAACAATGAAAAGCCCAGACATAACAGCGTCTAGCTATAGAGTTTGTACTTAGCATTAGATGAGGTGTTGCCAGATTATTTGACAGTTCAATGACATTAACAAAGGTGTCCGTGTATAATGTGCATTATGTATGTATGTATCTTTATGACAGGGGGAAAGTATTTGCATTAGGTGTGTTCAACAATACTTTATTTTTCCAAACTCTCCAGTGATATTAAAGTGCTTTGTGAAATAAAAGTGAACCGTTTTTTATCTATAATTTTGTAAAAGTATGTACATATCAGAACTACGACCATTCACAACATTTGATATTTGAGTACAAAATTACAGAATTAGAAGCAAGTCGCTGAAATTGGGTATCTGAAAACTCATTTCTTGTGTTGTGTACTTGTGTTTCACATTTTTATAAAGTGCTTTAAATTTTGTTAGAAAAGTTCATAAGTAACCCCGTATAAGATATCTCATCGGACCGGTACGGTATAGTTTGTAAGGAAGTTTGATCTGTAGACAAATACTCTGAACATCCGGGCATTTGTAATAAAGTAAAATGAATCCTTTATATTAAAAGGCCTGTATTGAGACCTGACTCCATAATGTATTCAGCAGCTATAAATAAGCATTAGCGACGAATGAATAGAAAAATGTAATCCTAATTTATATTATATAATAGGCTAACCTACTGACTGTTCACTACAGTATCATTACAGTTTACCCGACATTTTTCAAATTCCAATTAACTAGTAGACCAGATTATAATCTATAAATTATATTTCTACGTTATTCTAAGGCTAAACAATAAGCAGAATAAACTACATTTCTTCATCAAATCATCATCATCAATTTTCAATCAACGGATATTATAGCCAACAGTAGTGCAGCAGCAGATGGGTCTTTGCAGTTGTATGTGTTCAACACAGCAGAAGGGCGGGAGATTTGTTTCGTTTTGGTTAGATTCTTCTGTTTTGTCCAACTTTTTATATGCTATCTCGTGATGATAGGCCCTCAAAAGTGTATGGGCCGTGCCCGCCCATCAGTCCGTTATGAGGTAGCAACATGAAATTTCATATGTAGGCTTTTTAGAATCCAAAGCAGTACAGTACAAAACCGCCTTCAGACACTAAAAAAAACTTCCGGTTTTCTCAAAAAAATATTGTCTACATAAAATATGTTGGCGTTAAGTCTCTCTACATTTTGTCCACACATTGTACATGGCCACGCCCAATGTTTGGGGGGGTTTTCTAAAAAAAAAACTCTATATTGTTTTTTCAAAACTTTTTATGGTGATAGTTACGTGTTATTGTGAATCCGTGAACTTCGAGTACAAATTTTAGCAGTCGCGAATTTCCATTTGTTTTAAAAATTTCACAATGCCACGTCCACTTCATTAGGGGTTGGTTAGAAGATGGGGGATAATGTATCATACGATCCGTTCAAAAAGGATTGTAACTTTCCTGTATATTTTTGGTCTGTTTTTATGGATTCGAATAGTATACGAGTACAAATGGAATCATACTCTACAAGTTTTTTTTGAATCTTTTCAAATTACAAGTTTCAGGATGTATTGAGGAAGGCAAGTTATTTCACATTCGTGTTGAATGGCTAAAAAATAATGTCCTGCGGTTATCGGTATATTATTATATTATTAAGAAATGCTCGTAAAATTTCTGGGAAAATATCTGCTCTATCCGACTTAAAAATGTCGCGAAAGCAGAGTCATGATAAACATCTAAAGAAACGTGAAACCGATAGAGACTGTAACTGAGATTGGACTGATGAGGTTTTTAAAAACATATCAATACAATTTTAACTTATTCGAGACTATTCTAAGAAAACAGTGCGTTAACATACTCGTACACTAAGATCGGTTAACAATTTCTGTTAAACTAGCCATAACCACACACATACGGGAAGGCAATGGATAATCAGATCAGAACCATTCACGATGTGCGAATGAATATACAGGTACCTAGCATTATTCCACCCATTTACACACAGCGAATGGTATTGATCTCATCGCTAGTTACTATCCGGAAAACTGTCTGTGAATGGGTAGTGTTTGTTAGGTTTTGTTTGAATCTTCTTTTGTTATTATCTGATACCCACCTACCGTGAACTTCTGTTTGAGGAACTTCCTGGTTTTACAGCTCTAATAGTGGATCCAAAGTCAGCAAGTGCTTTGGCTCTCCAAACTCAATTGTTGTCTTACTTAAATCTCTGCTATGGGGAAAAAATTACTGAAATACTAAAAGACTAGTAAGTAGTAGGCATGAATTTTCTGTTTTCAAAAGTATTTCGGTTGGAGAAAGGATACCTCTATACTAAGTACATACATTTATATCGACCATGACCATAATAACAACGTAGATCATACAAAGCGTTACTTTCTCAGCTCTAATTATGTAGATCGGGATACCTATCTTACATGTTTTGTAAGATACACCTTATAAAGTATATACTCGTATATACATGAACAGGTTCAGTAGCCCTGGTAGTAGAGGGAAATTCACCCCTTTGTTGCTAGGTGGAATATCATCACATCTTGCTGTTCCTTGGGATGTCGTGATTACGTTTCGGATCTTGGCAGATGGGACGGTACTACAAACATCTTAAGGTGTTGTCACAGCGTTATAGGCTCGCCTATCCTGATAAGGTTATTAAAGAAAACACACAAATTGTTTGCGTTTTGCTTTTCATACATTATCCAAGGTGTATTAAGTTTGATACATAGTTTGTAATATAGAGAAATAATAACGATAGACCCCCAAAAGTATATATATTTGTGATCAGCATTAAAAGTTGTTTCGATGTAGACATAGACTGTATATCAGGGCTGTTATAGGTGTCATCACTGGACATTGTCAAGCAAGCACGCAACAAGGCTTGGCGTTTTCTCAAATGATTTCTGCAAAAGCTGCATGGAGGAGGCTATTCTTTACCTTCTTTGCACCTGCCCAGCTCTCTCCCAAAGAAGGAAACTCCACTTAGGAGCCTTCTGTTTCAACGACCTAAATGATCTGAAAAAGATGTTAGAGACCTCTTACGCTTCATCAGAAACTCCAAATGGTTCAATTAGTAGGCTAGAGACCGTTTCCCAAATCCATGTGGTATCACAGTGGACATATTATTGGTCTAAGTGTGTTGGTTTTTTGCTGACAGCCACCCCAACTTTTTCTAACCTAACCTTGCCATGTCCATCCGTCCATGTGTTACTACTTTTTGGGCCTTCAATATTGAACATGATACTTGGTATATAAGCAGTACAACTGTAAAATATATCCCACAGACACGCCCACTTTCAAGAAAATGTCATTTTTCTCATTGTTTTTTGCTAGACACTGTTAAATATTGTCTAGGTAAAATAGGTAGATGTTGGCTTTCTTTATATTTCATCCATGTATAATGTATGTATAGGTACATGCCCGCCACAACTTTTTAGGGGCGTTTGCTTTAAAAAAAAACAACATACATGTATTGCCTTTTCAAAGCTATTTACTGTGATAGATAAGTTTTATTGTGAATATTTTATCAGAATACGTGAGCTTCAGTTACAAATTTGGGAACCACGTCCACTTTCTGCTAAGAAAAAGGTGTAGCAATAGTTTCGTACAAATCGCGGAACTATTCTCTGTATAGAAAGATATCATTGTATCTGTTTTGAAAATTAGGCAACTTCACGCTCACTTTATTAGGGATGAGTTAAAAGATGGGGGATAGGGTATGATACGATCCGTTCTAGACAGATTGTAAATTTCCTGCATGTTTTTTTTTTTTTTAAAGTGATCAATGCCACCCCCGCAATCGTCTTAAGTATTATACAACCTCTCTTTTATGTTATTGGTTAGGGCATTCATGTCCATTCACCTGTTGCACGCGTGACGCGAAACAAAATCGTGCGACGCGAAATATAATCGAGTGACGTAAAAAAAATAAGAGATATAATATATGTACATCTATTTAAATAGATATAATAGGTATAACACAATCCGTTAAGTGTGAATTGTAATCGCCTGTAATTTTTTTTTTTTTTTTTGTTTAACGTTTAAAAATGGCTTGACTACTTAAAGATTTGTAAACGATGGCAACCCTGCAATTAAAAATTTTACTATTAATACAATTTTATTCATACATTTACATATGATCATTTCCCATCCGCTAACAGTTCACAAGTTGTCGCATTATTCTTAAACATCACAAATATTGAAAACTATTCAAACACTTGAGGTTAATTTATTTCACATGGCTTGTTTGTTTATTATATAATACATGCATACCTACTCTCAAGAGTTAAATTAAAATCAAATTTATAGCTTCGCGTGTGTCGATCCAAAGAATTTTTCTCATTCTGTAATTGTTTTCTATATTTCATCATCTTCAGGCTACGCCAGATTTTCTACAAGTCTTCGACGATACAGGGTTCTTATTTTCTTCGACTACTTATGACTTTTTCCTTATGCATGTCCACAATTAAAAAATTGAATAAACAAATTGTAAAAATTAAAACTCAACATTGTGTTTCTCTCTAAGTGGGGTGGACAAAATCAATAAAATGCAGTAAGCAGACAGAGTCCCCCCCAACAAAGCCTCAAAATATGAGCCATACACATACATATTTTATTATGTAATAAACTGAATTAGAATCAACCCGCCTTGTTTAGTCGGCTATAGTCTGGTCTTGTGTCAAGTAGAATCAATCAATTAATAAAATCTGTAATTACAGATTTTAAACGACAATGATGATTACTTTGATGATTACTTACCTCTCCACCTCCACTCCCTCTTTCAATCAATTTTGAGAAAAAAAGTTAATTTTTCTGCTCTGTTTACATGAATAAACAATCCTCTTTGTTTACCTTATCATAGTACTTACTTTTTTTTTCCCCTGCCAAAACGTGCCTCATCTAAAAAGCTTCGATTGGAACTTTTTTCCCCTCGATCACTCAGCGGATGATTAACTTTATTTACAGTTTTTTTTTATTCTGTTTTATTTTTTCTTCTCTCTCCATGACACACAAAAGAATTTGTATAGAAAAATGAGAAATTGAAAGACAACGACAAAAACACGACGATCACACGCCTAAACAAAAATTTCATCAGCTTTTCAAATTCAGTGCTCCCATAACATTCATCGTTGCGATTTCACAGAAACAGTAAATAAGAGGAAGAAACCCCCCTCCCCACCTAAAGTTAACTGAAAAAAGGAAGAGTTTAGAAAAATTTTCAAAAAAATCAGATATTTATCGGAAATCATAGAACAACTAGTTGTGTTAGAAACAAATTCAAATACAAAAGTGCACTGAAAGAGAAAACACGTCGCGAAGAGCAAACGAAATTGTTTTTATTTTTTTTTTGTATTCAAATAGAAATGTGAAATAAAACAAAAACTGAGAGAAAAGTACATAAAGTAAAAATAAAAACAAAAAAAGGGAGAAAAGATTTATTGCAATTAATTTCAGTTATTCGTTTGGAAATTGTTTTTGGTGATTTTAGTTGGCATCGTCGTGTCGACTTAGGAACGTTCCCCCAGAGAAAGAATCTTTTTTTTTTTACATATCTTCTCTTTCGAAATTCGTTTTTACTGGTAAGCCAAAAAAATAATTCTTTATTTGGGTCAAAAAATTAGTGTGTGTATAAAAAACTTTATAAGTGATGCAATAAAAAAAAAAACTTGATTTTTTTTTTATTATTTTTTGAATACAACGCAATAGAAATCGAAAGTGAGAAAGTGATGCATAAGACCAAAGGTTTATTATGCGCACCATAAAAATGTTCTTAAAAAAAAAAAAAATAGAAAAACAATAATATTTACGTCTGGCAGTTGCAGATATCGTAGTTTATATTTAATTACGTTACAATGTAATGCGCATTCATTTTTAATCATTTTCTGATCTCAATTAACTTAATTTGATGTACGCATATGTACCTGCCTGATTACAATTATTATACTCTAACATTGACGTCAATGACTTTTGAGAACAAAGAACCTATTATTTGGGTTAAAGCCAAATATAACCCAGCTTGGATTTTTTATAGAATTTTTTATTTTATTTTATGAGTCGAATTAAATCATAAAATAATAATAAAAAAAAAAAAAAAATATTTAAAAATAAATTTCTTAACGACTATTGTGAAATGCACTTTGTCGATAGGGAGTGACAATTTTTTTTTTACAACAAAGAAAATAATAATAATTGCCTTTGTAGTGAGTTAAATAATAAAATTGTGCAATCTTTGCGATTTGAAAATTTTAATTTCAAAATCTGGGAGGAGTTTTAATGGATTTATTCCACACCTTTTAAAAATGGTTAAATTAAGCAAATTATGGAATTTTTTTTTTTTTTTACTAATCATATGTTTTGTTCACTCATCGAAAACGTGCCGCACTGTTTACTATGTAAGTGCGTCTGTTAATTTCTTTTGCACTTCATAGGTGGTACCTAATCTATTTTTTTTTTTTGAATATGTGTAGCGCGACGTTGTTAGATTATTTTAAAAGTTGAATGAATTATTATTATCAAACTTGAATGGAAATTGGGTGAAACGTAATATTGTGTTCTTTGTCGTACTTTGAACTCACGATTTGAGTAATTTGCATATTATTTTCAAAGGGATGACAGCGAGATGTAAAGGGTCTATAAACATGAAACCTGAAAATTGTATCTTATTTTTTCGTAGACAGTACGTAATTTTGTTGCCCTATCCATCGTTTGAATTACTGAATGGCTACGAATTTGACACGCGTTTGTAGAGTGATAATAATTAAAACGCAGTGATGTCTCTTAATTGCCTCATTATGTGCAAATTTATTGTGGTTTCATGCAAATTATTTTCATTCAGCGCGTGTTTCTTTGTACGTGAACATAATGTATTGATAGACTAATAGGCGGGTAATTAATAGAAATTTTGCAAGTATATTTTTGTATGTCTGAATGTCTGTTGTACTATAATTTGAAAACGGATGCACGTATTTGAATGACTTTTTATATACGTGTAAACAACTTACCAGCTCTACCTGCGTCGAGGTATAGCGCCAATAAAGGTTTTTTATGTAACTTTTTTTAAGAGTATGTCAGCGCTCTCATAAACTGGTATTCAAACAACGAACCTTGACCTTTTCCCTATAAGACTTCGATTGTACTTCTTTGGCAGATATCACTTTTATTGCTGACTGGTTGTCAATGACTGTCAAGACCTCCACTTGAAAAAAAAACATTTTTTCAGTGTTATGATGTTAACATTAATGTGTGCAAGGTACCACGCAGCAGGTATGGACACATAGATGATGACAGAGTCGATATGAGCCTCAAAACATATTCTTCCCCAAGGAAAGGGCCTCATGAATAAAAACGAAGTTTACATTACAAAAAAACCATTTCCAGATATTTACACCGAAGAACAAATATTCAAAAGTATGTATATATATATATATATTTTTTTATACAGAAGGAAATTTACAAATCCCGGAGCACTCATAATACTACCACGCAGAAATCCTATTGGTGTAGTGGTTGGAGAAACTTGGATTTTATTCGTTTCTCTTAAATGCTCGGGTGGCCGTGTTCGCTGTTCCCCTTCCGGACTTGGAACTGCACAATTCGGGTCACAAGCGAACACTCTACCCACTATACCATGGCCACTAGGTTTCTGTTAACTTCGGGGTAAAGTTGGGTATTTTAGAGGATTGCGTAAATACAATTTTGAAAAATTGCATCCATCTTATACAGAATTTTAAAGCCTAAAATTTGTAAAACCAATTTCCACCATTAACTTTGGAGTAAAATTTGGATACTATGTATCTGGAACTAGGATACTACGTATCTGGAACCATTTAAAAAAATTCAGATTCATCCTTGTAGAGCTTAAAATTTCTCAAAAGCTTCGGGGTAAATCGGACATTTTGGAAGAATGCGTACCTGTAATTTTCGATCATTTTAGAAAATTTTGTACTTTTAATTTCGTACAATGCCTCATTTTCCACAGATATTCGTATTCAAAAATATTTTTCATTAACTTCACGGTAAAGTTTTGGAATACTGCGTACGTATTCAGCTCATTCAGCGAAATATCGGATGAAAATAGTAATGAACAAAGATAGTAATGGCAATGTAAAGAATGGACATTACATTATTGGAAAATTGCACAAAAAAAGACAAAAAAAGAACATTTATCCAAGAGCAGGGAAGTGTTTGGGGCTAAAACTCTATCGAGTGCACGATTGTTAGACTTCGGCTTTCTCACTTCGACGGGACAATAATCATCCAAATATGTAGATACTTTAATATGTAACATTGGAATTCTCGAATAAGTCGATGTTGGGATTTTGTTACCTTAAATTATTTCATTTTAAAATATCTGATTTCGCAAATTTAGCAAACACATGCATCAGCACAAGGAGATATGTATATACTACTTGTTCTCCTTGTGCTCATGCATGTGTTTGCTAAATTTGCGAGATCAGATATTTTAAAATGAAATAATTTAAGGTAACAAAATCCCAACATCGACTTGTTTTATATTTCATCCAGAGATCTATCCACGTCCCATCCTTTATAAACGTGATTTTGTTATGTTAAAGTAATTTAGGGCTAAGACTAAGATTTATTGTGAAGATCTTTTTATAATTCGTGAATTTGGCTTGTAAAAGCAACCACGCCCACCTTTCTCTTAAGACAAAATCCCCAAAAAGATTTTCTGAAAAGAAAAATTAAAATAGACGAGCATAAGTAAGTAGCAATATACCATTTTATATGAAGCATACCATCGATCATCCGTTCCAGACGGATTGTAACTTTTCTGTATTTTTTATATATTCCTGACTAGGGATGCCAATTGGTTACAATCGTAGCAAATATGCTAACATTTTGTAAGTTTTTCCTTTTAGTTTTTGTCTTAAATTTGCAAAATTGTTTGAGCTAAAAACGTTTTTAACTATATTCATGCAATTATAAGATTTACAAAAATACCTTTCCTTGAACAGCCATACGTCAAGTAACAAATTTTCTGAATAGACGACATATTTTAACAATTTAACCGGTGGTCAATTACGTATTGTTATCTTTCATTTTGTCATGAAATTTGTTGCTTTAGTAACTTCTAAGGATAAATATATGACCATAAATATATCTGTTACACTTTTTCATTGTTTA
Source organism: Pocota personata (assembly GCA_963082735.1). Classification (NCBI taxonomy): domain Eukaryota; kingdom Metazoa; phylum Arthropoda; class Insecta; order Diptera; family Syrphidae; genus Pocota; species Pocota personata. The sequence goes on from OY720431.1 coordinate 38,469,543, forward strand.
TTACACTTTATGGCTACACAATTGGTTCTTTTGTGGCAGCACTGTACTATATATAAGCTTTTACTTGAAGTAAAAAGTAAAATCAAAAGCAATTTCTTTGAAGCAAAATTCAATAGGAAAAGCATTGGCCTCATTTTGAATGTTTTGCTCTGTAATAAATCCTTCAACTCCGTAGCTATTGCTACACTATTATTTCATTGATTTTCTGAAATGAGTTTTATACTATAACATTCTCCAACTTAGGGAGTCTTCGATTCCCCCCCATCCCATCCATCAGTAAAGGAAGACCTCACTAACAAGTGCAAAATACCTCAACCAAATTGATAGGCGAAGCTGGGGACGGCTCTCTAAGACCAGCCGCTAACAGATAATGTTCAGTTTATTTATTTTACCATAATGTGCTTCCAAGTATTTATTAATAAACTACTCCTGACCTATCTTAGGTCACCATATTTATGTTTGGGCCAAACAAAATGCCTTCCAAAATGGGAAGAGTCTGTCTTTTTTACTCGCTAGGAAGTTTCAAAAGCATAACAGATTGACTTAAGTGTTCTACTATGTCATTGCGGTGCGGACCAAAATATGTTCCTCAAATCACATTGAATTAAACAAAAAAAAAAAAACCTAAAATTTATTTATAATTTTATTTTTCCCAAAATGACATTGAAATTCTCGGAAATTAAATCGTTGTCCCCAATTTCCGGTTTAATATTTTGGCAAAAAAATTATTTTTACCGGATATAAGCAAATCTGCTTCCTCATAATCGACTACATACGATATTTATTTGAATATCAACGTAAATATTATATAATTCATATTTAATTGCCTATTCGCATATTAGATAATTGGATCACGTATAACAAACAGTATATTATCTACGATCACAACATTTCATGGAGAGAAATTACTTTTAAATAATTGCACACGCAACACTAGTTCGTCCGTAGATTATTTTTGTTAAAAATACATATCTTTATAGTTTTAGCTAGAAACATCATAGACAAACATCAAATTGCTAACTATTGCATCATACTTTAACCTTTTCTTTTCTCTCCGATTTTATTAACAACAGGAGCAGAATATCATTCACATTTTCGCATTCGCTTTTGTATGATCTCAAAGTCCACCACTGTGCGGCAGTAAATAGTTAAAATCGCCTCACGACTAATTATCGAGACAAGTTTGAAATTTGTTTGTCTTAATTCTACAAATTCCAAAAAAAAAAAAAAAATCAGTAATAAACTAAAAAAAAAAATGTTTGTGATAACTATTATCGCGGTTTGTTGTGTCTGGCTCGGTGTCGACATTTTTAGCTGATTACTAGGTAAACAGTCAATAATTTTTTTTTTTTTTTACAAATTAAATAAAAGAAAACGTAAAGAAATTCCTTTAACACGTGATTTTATGCAATTTAGTTGCCAAATGAAGGCGAAACGAACAGCAAATATTTTTAGAGGCCAGACGTCAATATGAAATACAAAAATTGTTTGTATCTAATATCGGACAGAGGTGTTGGTGATGTTAAGATTTGTGGATATTATTAGAAGTATTTTTTTTTTCGTTTTTCTTCACCATTTTTGGGATGGCCTTACGTAATATTACAAATGAAATTATGAGGCATACGTTTAAGCAGCTCTTTGTTTGCCCAAATTGAATTTTAATTTGAAATATAAATTCTATAGAACATAACATTTAAATTTTTCTTAAGAATTTATTTTTAATTTGTTGAATCTGCTGAGACAAGTGCATTTGGACTTTTGTTTTTGGGATCTTTTTTATGACCTTGATAGAAGAAGGCATTCCGATTATTTTGACAAAGATGCATGCAAATATTTTTAAGAGTGAAAACTTATTTACATTTGAAATTTCAATTTGATAATTAATTTTTGAATTAGAATACTGTGTCTTGGAGGCAATAAACTGTAGGCGCTTTTGTCACAACATCGTAGTCTGATGAGGTCAAGGTTGAAATGTGATGGACGACATTGAGATTTGATGATTTTTAACCAGAAGGCAACTGGAAATAAAAACATTGAACATTTATTACACGGAGTTTTTGTAAAGTTTTTGTCAAAACTAAAATTTTTAAATTGCTTACAATTTAATGAAATGGACCAACAAGCTTCTCCAATCAGAACAGTCCATTGCCAACTGCTGTCGGTTGTGTATGCCAAGCTAGTTGGGGTTGACGTATGCCTTCTTCCTCCAAAGATAATGTATGAGTCTTGTGCGTAGTATTACAAGTTGCCTGAAACCTTTGATGGTATTGGAGGTTTCGGTATTCCCTTTTCCGAACTTAACTGAGCATCGAGAGTTCTGTATCGTTATTATACATAAGCAAATGAGCTAGTTCGTTGATCCGTTGACAGTTCACACATTCACATATCCCTGAGAGAATGTAGTAAAACTGTCATCGCCGTTGACAATCGGACAACTTGCAGAGAAAACACTTTCACCAATAACAAAATGTCATCGGCTGTTATATGTCAACGAAGGTATGCCACGGATTTTATGGGACTGTTCCTTCCGGCAATACGTGAACGTCAACATCAACCTTCAACGGAACAACGTCGACGGATTCTATGAGTCGACGCCTTTAAGCAGAAAATCTGCAACTAGACATGATGCGATATATGTAGCTTATTTCTAGTAGTGTTGTCATACGCGGCCTTGAAATCGATTTTAGAAGGGGTATTTTCTCCGGTCGTTACCAAGATCCATCTTATCCCGTTTGGACTGTAAAACTCTGGAGTACCTGCTTTATCTTTTTGTAGAAATTTCGATTTCCTTTGCTGCTAAAAGAGTTCTCTATTTTCTTATTTATCGTGTTCGTTTTTCTTCTTCCTGAGGATGTGCGAGCGGAAATACAAGGATATACATATGTATATCTACTTAAACAAAAAAGTAATTAAGAAATCGTAATTATTTTAGTGATAATATTTAATTTGTTTATATTTACGTCAAAACTTTAACTGATGTTGATTTTATTTTCCTTTCTTTACAGGTGAGTTTCGAATTGCTACATAAAAAAAAATACATTATTTTAGTAAGTACCTAATTTAAATAATTTTGTTCCTAAAAACTTTGATGGGAGAAAAGTACACGAACAGTTTTTGTGTAATTATATGTCAGCCCCTCGTATTTTTTTTTTTTTTTTTTGCGAGTTCTTCAAACGCCAAATTACTTTTATTGCGATCAAAATACTACACTTTTTTAATTATCAATAAACAATGAAAATTTTTATATAATTCGACGAACTGCAATACGAATGCTCTTATCCGAACGTGGTCGTAATAAAGTGTACCACACAATTACAGTACGTCACTGGCAGTCCTGGTGCTAAGCGCACATGACGCATTCACACTTACAACGTATGCGGTCACGATACACGATGAAAAAACAAACAGCACCAGACTTTTTTCGCGCTGTTTTTCATTGTACATGGGTAGACACGTAGGTCCGTACTCAGCTTTAGTCAAAATTTAAAGCTGCCATTTAATTGACAGTTTTCATCATTTTGCTGGCAAACGTATACAAAGGTATTCAAAGAGAGATACAATTTTATTTTCTTTCATTCTTTTGTAATTTACTTGTTTGACAACAAAACGATTTAACATGAAGACAAATAAATTTATTTAATAAATTATGCATCCAAAAAGTGGAATAATTTGCAAATGATTTGGAAAGTAGCAAATGTTTTCCTTTGACATTTATATGACAGCTATCTTAAATTTTCACACGAAAAGCGTATTCTTAAATTTTTGAAAATACTCTCGATTTCTGAAATTTAACATTTAAGTTTTCTATCATAAAAGTACTTATTCGAGGACAAAAATAAATGTGATACGAACGCTGTCCAGGCACTTTCAGGTGAAATATTACGTAATATTAGTACACATGTACACAAATCATATAAGTGATCACTTATTAGCCCACAAAGATCGAAATCTTGACAACTAACATGTGAACACAACTGTGCTTTTTTTTTGTTGACATTTCGCGAATCACATACATGTTGTATGAGTAAAGAAAAACGAATATGCAAATGGCATTATACAAAATTTTAAAAACGCCTCACTTTGCTGTCATCTTCACTCTATCTCGTTCATTTGTAGAAGTCAAAACAAATTCTTGCACTGAGGCTAATCGTTTAACGTAGTAAAAGATGACAGTCGATGACTTTAATAAATTACCTTCGGTATTTTTCTCTATAACTCAAAATGTCAAATACGGCCGAGTAGTTATGTTATACATTTATTATTGACAGGTGATAATCTTCCTTCAGCAATTCGATGCTTTTTTAGTTACATATAGGCATGTTCGATTACTAACTCGAGATGACCTAAATGAAAGTTGAACTTCAACCTACGCGCACTAAGATTCGTCTACAAGAGATACTTTGATCTCCTTTCATTCCAGACTATTATTAAGTCCAGAAGTTTCTTTCATTTCTTTTCATTCTTTCGATATTGAGTTAATTATCACTCTTTATATTTTGGTATATATCTTAATTTATTTAATCAATAACTAATATATCAGGGCTTTATCCTAGGGAATGTTTTCATTGACTGGTAATCACATGAAAAATATTCGACGAAAAAAGATACGCCATAAACTCACTATAACTACGTACAGATACAGATGAAACGAAAACTACCTCTAAATTAAACACCACCCTTGAAATTATGTTCGATTTAACTCCCTCGCCGCAGTATATGCATTCACAGTATTCACACCATATGGGCCTACCTCAATGCATATCTAATGATCTGTGTGCATCAATTTTCATTCGATTTGAAAAATCCTCGAAACGAGCGAAGCGAGTTTGTTCTTCCCACTGCTTGGGTAATTCTAAAATTAATCAAACACATCACGCTTGAACACGGTCTCAACTATGCGTACACGACGCTAACAAATTTATAATCAAATCAGTAGAGTTTCACGTGCACAAGCGCACACAATGACTGGGAAACAGAAGATGCAATGCAAACCAAAACTAAGCACACGCTCATCGATAGTAGGTCATACAACGAACCTAATCATCTGTGAAGTTTACTCTCTTGTCCATCTAAATATATACGTATTTGTATACAGATATAGCTGGTCATCTCGATAGATACAGCTGCAAATTTAACATCAACGATCATTGTGCTCACTTTAGAGGTTGTTCTAGAATTCTAATTCACATCATTGGATGATTGGCATGTTTTATTGTGGCAAATAGTAGATGGTCCAGTCTATAATATCAGCCACTATCATCAAGTTGATTCCAATCAGGAGGCAACTCACTGTCAAGCCATTGTTTTTATTGTTGATGCAGTCAATTAGTTCCGTCTTTGTTCTTAGTCGGTTGCAGTTCTTTTTCTCTCTTCTGTTCGGTTTATTAATTTCTTTTTATGGAAAGTTGAAGATGACAATTAAGAGCGATTCATTAGCATTGGTAATTTATTTACTTTATTTGGTTTAATTTCAATGACGATAACTGCATATAAAGTGGTTTCATTAGCATATATGAGATATTTATTTGATGGCCAGTTCATTTTGGACAGATACATTTAAAATCGTAATTAACTCTTTATTTAGAAGATGTTAATCTTTTATACTGTTAAACGCTATATGTCATATTTTCTTCATCGCGTTAAGAAGGAAGATACTTATAAGGGTGCGTGGAGTTTATAGAAGAGTAAATTTAGCGTGTGTCGTGTGTGAAATAGAGATCTGAGTTGAATTTGTTCGTTTAAAATTAGTTGAGTAGTTCTGGAGTTATAACGGAAATTGAAAACATACAAACTCAGAGTTCCCCAACCCATTTCAGATCTCTATACTTCACTTCCAATGATTTTCTTGATTCTTCCTCAACCGTTCTGTACCACGTTTGCTTAAGACTACCCAATAGTCTGCTCATTCCACAAGTAAAATATGATGTCACTCCTCTCGTCTATTTGGGAAGTCAAGATAATTTCCTGACCTGAGACCTGTTCCTCTAAATACTTATCATTTATTAACTTATCATAATTTTCGATAACTTTCTGTTTCACCAAAAAGCGGATTGAAAAGAACTTAAATCATGTTTTAAAAAGTGATTAGTGTTAAACTTGTTAAATTTCACGTAGAAACAATGATAAGTATGTATGTGATGAGTGATAAGAAGTTGGAGAAGCAATGCCTTGTTCTCATAAAAAGCTATTCTTTCGAAACATACTGCTGCTTCGAATTTAAATTTGAGTACCTACTAGTAGTAGTTGTTAAGTATTTTCTTTAATTGTGGCTAAACATTTTAGCGTTCTTTAATATTCTGAAATATCCTCAAGCTCTCAAATATACTTAAGCGTTATCTTACATCCTCAAAAGGCAGAAATTTCACTTTTACTCTTTCAAGTGAAGGATAATCCGAACATTGAATGTTTTTGGTTTCATCCAGGACTCTCATTGCCTCAATTGTTGCTTTTTGATTCACCCACCTACTTCTAAATTTCTTCCATAATGGCTACGTTTGGAACCTCAGCTGCGACTGATGTTTGATGAACTTTTGGGATACTCATTACCCTCTTGGAGCAGCTTGATTTCTCAAAACCTCTGAACCGGGTATTTTGTTCAAGAAATTGTCCTCCATTGCTTGGTTGTGCGGCTCTCCCCTATAGGGACTTTGGCCATCGACTGTTTGCTGATCCTCTCACGATCGTCAGGTGATATCCGACTGCCAGGATTTATTTATTTTCACTATTTGAGCTACTACTTATTTCTGATCGTTGATTGGACGCACAATTGAAAACTGTGTATTAGACAAACGGAGATGGGTTGATGATAACTAAGGGTATGAGGCCTTCAATTTTGAACTACATAAAGCAATCTTTGTACAAACGCTCTTTGGGTCTTTGATTTTTTGAAAAAACGCCAAACAAACTCTATTTTATTTAGTTTCCAGCAATTTTAACAAGCTCAAGGACAGTCATGTACCCATATCTATAATTAAGGGCAACTTTTAATACTATTTTACTACGAGGCGTAAAATGACGTGCCGTGAAATAAAATTAGATAACGTTTTTTTTTTTTTTTATAATTCGCGCGCGCCAAAAGGAATATGAATACCTTTATACTGTTACAGGGCACGGACTTTTAGGGAAAAGGGGAAGAGGAACAGAGGAGAAGCCTGTGCAGATTGGCTTTAAATGTTTGAAGGTTGGTAGATCGTTCGTGTCGTTTGGCTTATAAACGAATCCCTATATTTAACAGTACGATTTCTGATCGTTGCATTCGAAGCATGTCGCGTATTGCGGGTGAAATTTTGAAGGGAAGGAATGCAACTGGCTATTTCGCTGGAGCATTTTTTGTGAAAAAAACGATAAAACAGGGAGAGATATGAGACATTTCTCCTATGTTCGAGTGAATGTATAGCATTCACAATGACTCTAACGTGAAATAAAATCACGTGAAGTGACATTTGTTATAGATTTAAAAAAAAAATTAAAGAAAACCCAATAAATAAATAGAACGAAGAGGCTTTAAAACTGCAAACAGGGCGTTCTGTCAGCCATTTTCTAAATTATTGAACCGATTTCAATTCTTTTGGTCACGTACTTTTGGAAACACTAGTTTTTCGTTTTTAGTTTCAACTGTAGGCGCAATTTTAAAATTTTTAATTCGGAAAAAATATTTTTAAATTCTACTCTGTTTTTTTCCTGCGAGTTTGGCTTGTACTGGAGGCACCTCCAAAACTCCAAAAATAAGGTTTTTTTTTTAAATAAATAGAACGAAGATGCTTTAAAACTGTAACTATTATTCCATATGAAAGCATACAAGGCGTTTTGTCGGCCATTTTCTAAATTATTGAACCGATTTCAAGTGGTTAGGTCACGAACTTTGGAAACAATAGTTTTTCGCAGACATTTCTCAACTTAGGCGAAAATTTAAAATCTTTAGTTCGGAAAAAATGTTTTTAAATTCTTCTCTGTTTTTTTCCAGCGAGTTTGGCTTGTACTGGAAGCACCTCCAAAACTCCAAGAATAACGGTTTTTTTTTTTTAAATGGTACCGGCGTTGTCTCCGTTATTATTTTACATGACTTGTGAAAAAATCATGCATATATGTAGTTTGAATGGTTTGGGAGGTAGAAGCAGTAGCGCATCCGTACATCCGTCTCTCTGTCAGGACGGAATTTCATTCATTTACGCTTGCACTTTGTACAAATAAATTTTTCGTAAAAGTCTTACACTTTAGACTTTCCTTATAATATTTCCACTTCGTTGACAGATTTTTACAATTTACGGTTGCACTTTGTACAAATAAATTTTTCTGAAAAGTCTTACACTTTAGACTTTCTTTCAAATATTTCCACTTCGTTGACAGATTTTTACAATTTACGCTTGCACTTTGTACTCGTGGACAGATTTTTACAATTTATTGACATCTTAGTGACAACACGAGTCGCTCACTACTAGTGAGTCTCCATTATAATTGCCTATCTCTATTCCAATCGCTAAGTTAGTCACATAATTCATGGGATTTTTTTTTGTCTAATACGCAATTCCCACAACCATTGTATATTCGTATTTTTATTTATGAATACATTTTGTATTGAAGCAGAGAAACCAATCCCCATCAAACGAGTGTGTCTGTATACCTGACATATTTGCGATAACAATCGAATGCACTAGGAATAATAAGTCCAAGGTTAACGAAATTAATTAGCCATGTCAGTCAACACAAAAGGCCATCTAACTAAAACCAAATGTGGCCCAATAAAAGCGCACTAAGAGTTCCTCGCCTTGGCCAAAAGCAATGCTCAATGGCTGTTTGCCCCTGTCAAAAGATATTTTATCAGTTTATTTGCGTTCTTGTTAGATTTTTTTTTTTTTCATTGCTTGTTCAATTGCAATTGTATTTTCACATATTTTTGACAGTCATTGTCGATTGCCGAAACAAAAATTGGCTAAGAATATTTAGCTAACTTGTTTGTTTTGTTTTTTGTTTGGCTTTTCGCGTGGTCTTAACAACCATCCAAATCGCATACGGAATAAAAATAAACAAAGCGCACACTTTACTTGACTTTAATTCAATTGCAAAGATGTTGTTGGGTTGGTATTTTATTTATTATACTTTTGCATCGAAATGGGGCAGTAACCGTCATTCTGTAAAGTGGTTGGTGACCACTCACATTAAATTATTGTTAATTCAACAAGCTTAATAATTAATTGGTTCGATAATTTTTTTTTGAACAACGAGTACGTGGGAAAAATAAAAGAGGGAAACAAAGAGAGCAATGCTTTTTGATGTAATTGTGGTTTTTAATTTGAACAGATGTTCAAAAATTTAATCAAGTTCAATAAAACAATAATGAAATGAACAATTCTGTTTAGGTGGGAACAAGGAATGTCTCATAAATATTTACTAAGAGTAATAAAGTGTTTTTATTTTCCGTTATGAAATGAAAACGACAATGTGTTTTATAAAATACGAAATATATCCTCTACACGTGCCTTCACATTAGCCTTGAGACTACCACACGGTCAGAAAAAAATGTCTAATATTTAAACCAGGGGTTTGCAAACAGTGGCAATTCCAAGGGTCGCGAGCTATAAGGAAGAGTAACCAATCAAGTTGAATCATTTGTTCTTAAATATTTTGTTTATTTATTTAAAAATAAGTTAGTAAGATAATAAAGCCATCAAGTTTTCTTAATTAATTTTCTATGAATAAAACGCCTGTTGTCACTTGCAAGTTCAGTCTCAATCCACAAGGCGTCTCACCTCTGCGGATGAATCTCTATACAAGCATTCCATAAGCAGGAATTAAGTTTTCTCTATTTCCAATTTACATTTAAAATAAAACACATTTTGATAAACTACTGATATTTTACGCCAATATAATGTTAAAATGTTGACATTTAACTTCAAAAATTAGGAATCAGCCACATGGACGTCGCGGCTGGCCTTGCAGACTTCCGCTCCTTTGATGAAACGTTCCATTATTTTGGGGCATAAATCCTACGGTAGTTTATAAATAAAGTAGGCGTCGTGGCTCAGTGGTTAAGTGTGCGATCACTGAACGAGAGATTCAAGGTTCGAATAAAAAAAAAAAAAGTTTTCTTACTCGCGAGCGTCTGACAAACATCCGAGAGTAAAATTGTCATGTAAAGCTTCTCTGAATCAAAACCAAAAAAAAGGCATTAAATTGTGAGCGTCACTCGTTCGTCCAGCGCACAGCTCGAGTGGCTGCGAGAAGCTAGGCCTGGCCCTGTATGAGCTGTTAGTGCCAAAATATTTACATATTTAGTTCATAAGTAACGCATCGAATCTTGTATTTTAGATATGGAATTGTTTGAGGGTCTGCTTCACATAGCTCCAAAGAAAATATCCTACGGTGCTGTATGGCAGGTGGTATTTTTGAAACCACATGTCTTCCACATCAATATCGTCCAATTGGTGTCAAAAATAATTTGTTACCATGCCCCGATACCGTTCACAATTGAGAATTTTCGAAGAAGTACAAGCCAATCACCCCACCGGCCGATCCAAAATCCGCATCTGTGGCTTTTTGTGGATGCATTGTGGAATCTAGGAAAACAGAATCCTGGAATCCAGGAAAACACAAAAAAATATCTTACGGTCGCACCTCTCGCGAACGTCTGACGAATATCCAAGAGTTGATTGTCATAGGAAGCTTCTCCGAATCGAAAAAAGAAAACTGTTCCTAGGAATTGGCATAAAATTGTACAACCCTGAGCTGTTAGCACCAAAATATTTATTTATATACTTTTTTCAGATTCACGTTCCCGCTTTTCGGTCATGGACATGGAACGACAGTGTATTTTAAGTTCATTAAATCCCGACCTTGCCAGCATAATAAAATCGGGTGCAATTAATAGATTGAATGCTTCGAAAACTTAATGCCGTCTTCTAGCCATAATTGACATTTTCATCACCAAAACCGAAAAATGTTCAATTTCCTATTAAGAACGTTAAGAGATGTCTATTTTCCTCGCACCACTCGTCAAAAAACCTACCGTTTTTTGAGAGTACATAGGTGAATAATGATTAGAAGAAAACTCACTAATAGGATTTTGGGCATTGAAAATTCAAATTTATGTCGGATTCGAACCACAGATTGTGACATGCTCAGGCTTAAATACGTAAACACTTTACCAAGCCAAACATTTTACTTAATAGCCGATCGTTAAAATTTCTTAAACCCGCAACCAGCAATGAACAACTAAAACCTTTTTAATTCATTTTATAGGGAGGTCGGAATAGGCTTGTCTCTCTTTTAATGTTCGTAGGGAGGTCACGGTTCGAAAAAGTTTGAAAAATCCTAATTTAAACCAGGCAAACATGCATATAGTGAAGAAGAGGTGGAAAGCGCGGTGTGTCTGCATCTGCTCAACCCATCAACTAATTCCAAAATGGTTCGAGAATCTGCTATGAACCCGTTAGACAAGATTCAGAGTACAACTTCTCGGGAGTTGACCCTTCTTTGAATCTTCCTGCGTCCTCGCTCAGTACTTCCATTGACGGTTGTGTTTCCTACTTCCCAGGATGTAAACATAGTTAACGAATCGACTTCTTTGTACTATTTTGTCAGCACGACTTCCGATTTTCTTGTTTGTAAACAATATTTTTCGACATGCCGTGATAAGAGATACTCCCGCTCTATCTTCTACAAATATTATAATTAATTCGAATTACTATTTGATGGTGTACATAGAAAACATTCAAAATTGTTTGTGCACATAAATATTTAGCCTAAACTATCATTTTGATTGAGACTGTCATTCATAATAAATAGATGCCTTCAAAGTTGTAGCAATATTTATGAGACTACTGGCTACAGATATCGTCATTGTTTGAAAGAATATTGTTGCTTTAACGTTACTTTGAACTCAGAACGATTGTGTGGACGATAGTGCCCAAAATAACTCCTGAATCACGCATCCACCTCTGCAAGTAGGTACTGCATTTGTTTGAAAGATGGATCGATTTTGGATGTACATAGCTTGTGCTTAGTTACTCAAATCCAAGTTCTAGTTGTTAAAAAAACAAACAAAAATTACGTTTTATGTTTTTATCAAGAATTGAGCCATTAAGTCCAGTGTTGACTTAATTTAGTTGACTCTAATTAGGTTAAATAAACTTCTTCATTAAAAAGTGTTTCACTTATCTGTTATCCGATGTTCAATAGGAAATTGTGATAGGATGCCTTTGTGTTTTATATAAGGTCATTCGATTTTTATCGTTCTGACTATTCCCTTCTAGACCCGGGTGAATTTCGGAATATAACTTTTTTTTTTAAACCTATCGGCAAAATTTTGTACTAGGGCTAAATTTTATGGACTCATGTTTCATGTAGTAATCACAAGCAGGTATTTAAAGGACATATAATTTATATGTATATAAATTACATATGGAGCTCTTGACGAGTAAGGTGCCTCCGTCTAAAGCACGGCAGCAGGCAGGTCCCTTCGAACCTCGGGCACTGGGAATCCAAAACCCCTCTAGTTAGAGCACTTATATTTTGCATATTTTTATATTGCATGGCCACTATGTAGATTGTTTTTTAACTTTCTACAGAGTGATTTTGTTTTAACTATTTTAAATGTTTGACTATACTTTAAGCGCAGTTTGTCTTAAGAGCGGGCTATGAGCGTATACGGGTACGATAATTACCCTACAGTTGCTCGACAAATTTGTCCTCGAACATAATTGTCGAACAATGGTCGGACAATTATGTCTGTAAACTTTCGCAGTCCTTTACAATTACACTGATTTTCATGAGGCTGCGTACAGTGAACTCAAAATGACACTTTTGTCGACATGTGCACTCGCCTACATATGAATATATTCCTAGCCAGCGTTGCGACCTCTATATGGATTTACTACAGTAAATTCGTAAAATCAGCTCATTAGATCGCTGTAAATATTCAAAACTCAAGCAATCAAAAATTACAACAAATACTAAGTAAAATTTAAGAGGACAAAAGTACCATGGGACAGTAGTTGTAACACTCTGAAACTATAAGAGCTAAAACGTAGCACTGTAACACAGTACACATCTGACAGAGCACTACTTGTTTTTAAGTATCCATCTTGCATCTGTATCGAGCGGACTTTAGCAGTAGACCAGAAGACTTTTTAAGTATTCAAAGTAAATTATTTCGTTTCAAAATATCTTGAAAAATTCTCCACCTGCTGGGGAATAATTTAAAAATTTGATTTTCTGTTGTATTTCAGGGAACATCCGTCCAAACTTTTAAGTCGTATTTTGACGTCGATCGTATGTGTTGAATGAGGTATAAGGTTGAATAAAAAAAAAAATCGTAGTCCGTTTAACACTCATTCTTGGTGTCAGTTGTGACGTGTTACAATTGTCCCCGTCCATACTTCAGTCAATACTAAATAAGGATCTTCTTCTTCTTCTTAGACTGTCTCGCATAAGAAATACGAACGCCTTAACGAGTTACAAAAGACCTTTCTATAGGCATATTAAATTATTATACCAATACCTACAGTACAATAACAATTTTTTCCAGTCAGGGACAATTGTAACAGTTTCCCCCCTCTGACTTCAAATGTTGATAACTTTTTCCCAAACAACTCGCATTTTAATTAATAAACTGATAGGAGTAAAATGCGTAACTTGAACTAATTTAAGATAAATATTATTGTGTAAGTATTATAGAACTTACACAAGTATAGGTAAATATGTTACTATTGTCCACGGTCTACCCTAGGCACTAGAACTATCAGGCTCAAAAGGCTATCATAAAATTGTCACAATAATCTACAATTTTGTAATTAGATACTAGTTTCTTCTATACTTCCCCTTAATAAAATGAATACACAAAAGAAAACTGAAATTCGCTAAAAAGAGTTGCCAGTCTGAAAACATCAAAATCAGAATAGATTTGCTTTACTGCGCAGTAGATTTGCACTTCGAAGAAAGCGCAGTGGAACTATTTCTATAGGAGTATGGTGGCAATGCTATTCATAGCATTTGCCCTAATAGGAGTCTGTCTTAAGACTAAAAGTTTTTGGTGTGTGGTCCCTCAATGCAAAACTGTTTTATTCAGGCGTTGTCTGTTGTTAAGCCGAACTAGACCAATATGTCGTTCGATAGTACACTGTGCCTTAACATTGTCCTACAATTTATATTCATGCAGATTTGATACCTTGGTGACAGGGTTGTTTGGCTGCCTGTGTTAAAAACATACATACCTCGAGTGCGTCCACCGGTTAAGAGATAAGATTAAGAGTGTAAAATATATATCGATTGGCTTCTGACGCTCATTTAATGCAGATTAAAGTATGTACTTCAAACATTGAAGGCATTTTAAATTCAAATGAGATAGGATTCAAAACACCTCACTCCAAATTTCAAAATAATTAGAATCCTCTTTCCAAAATTAAAAAAAAAAAAAATAAATAAAAATAAATTAACCAAAGCAGATTCCATTAAAAGATTCTTTTACAAGTATCATCCACTATATCCGAAATCAACTCAAACGCTAACAATATATGGTGCTACAAAGGAGAATACAAATTTAGGAAAATAAAAATGGTTTGCATCATGTTTTATTTACGTCTTTTACATTATAATTTTCTGCACACAAAATAAAACAATAAAAAAAAGGTCTAAAGTTCGCAAAAGCATTGAAAATCAAAAGATTCCATGAAACACCCCCTCTCCTCCTTGCACACGATGGGGTAAACACGAGTATCTAATCGATTGCTTAAAATGTTCGCCTCATCTCCCACGCAATCGAAGCGGAAAATCGCATGAATACATGAACTCTTCTCCACTTTAGATAATCTCTTCTTTAAGAAAAAAATAAATAAATAAATAAATAAGCTAAGCAAGAAATAAGATAAAACAAAATAGTAAAGTGCAACGTTGGAAAAGCCATTGAACTAGATTTCGCTGTTTGTTTTGTTTACATCGTTGCCGTCACACACAGCCAGCATAATGCTGCATGCATCACTTCCTGGGAACCCCGCAATGAACAAACAAGCAAAAGATCATGAAATATCCATGAGATACTTCAGTTCTATCTTAAATGGAATCTCGTTAAAATAATGGCACAACAGAAGCACACTGTGAAGAAAATTTCACACAAATCAGGTTGCGAAGGAATACATGCACCAGTACTGGTGTGAGAGTGGTACCCTGAGGTATCTCTGAAAATGGGAAAACCTCATGTGGATATTGTTCTGGGACATGATTCTTCTTGTTTATACCGCGCGAGTAACATCTTTGAAATGTGTCCCACATATCGTAAGGGTCAATC
The DNA here is from genome assembly GCA_963082735.1 of Pocota personata. Taxonomy (NCBI): domain Eukaryota; kingdom Metazoa; phylum Arthropoda; class Insecta; order Diptera; family Syrphidae; genus Pocota; species Pocota personata. The sequence continues at coordinate 38,484,820 of OY720431.1, forward strand.
TTAAGCTTAACTATTAGGCCAACGTTTTATTAGATAAATTCAGGCAAGGAGAGACATCGAATTACGAGAGTTTCTTTTCTTCTAACCGTTAGATAAATTGGATGTGTCAGTGTGGGTCTTTGTTATGAAATTAGGTCTGTACTTCTTGTGTATATAGTATTTTATCTCTAAAGTAATTTATTGGTAATTTTCCAGCGCTGTCTTTGTTTCGAGCAGTAAATTGCATTTAATCGAACCGCGCAAACTTAATGGGAGAAAGAAAATACTCTAGAGATAGTGGGGCACGTGTATGTCACACTTTCTCGGCTACACGGTCGGTTGTGGGTGAATCGAACATCGCGTGATTTAATCGAAGTTCATGCATAATTAAGGTGTAACGAGGTTATTGCCAATATAGCACCGTTTAATTGGTACATAACCTGTAACTTATGCATAAGCAATAAAATGAAAACCTGTAACATTCACAAAGTATAAATATGGTGTGGTATGATTATGGCCCGTAGACACATAAAGCGTTGGACTTTTATTTAAGGCTACTCGCATTTGGCCCATGTTATTGTTTTAGTCTGTTGAATGTTTGCGTGACTAGAATGTAATTTATCTAACTTCAGAAATGAGTTAGCTTTCGGTCGGATTTTTTATAATCCATATGGTAATTAGGGTAGAAGAAAAAGTTTTTCTTTTTTGTTTTCCGTCATTCGCAGTGCAAAGGTTACCTTTGTTGGTTAAATGGATTTCAAAATAATGCAAACGATTTTTTATCGATTTGTTATCGATTTTTTCATTAGCTGAGAATAAGAACAGCGCTAAATTGCTGAATAGCTTGACATTAATATTTGATTGACATTTTACAGACACGTTTTTTTATAAGCAAATTCAAGTCAAAAATTTGTTGTAGATGGTTGCTCCTATGGTATCTGTTTACATATAGGTATACAAATTGTGTGCTTACTTGCGAAATATATCTGTTTGTTTTTCTACACAATAAGTAAATAATATCGAGTGTCTCTTATTCGAATTTATTCTTTATTTAAACATGTTTTTTTTAGAAACAGTCAAAGGAGCTTTATAAGGTTAGCGTTGATATAACGTATTGCTCTTATAAAAACTACTTTGTTATTTACCGTTATTCAATCTTTGGTGTAAATGAGTGTATATTGTAATAATTAGATTACAGCGAGTAGCTGGACAGTCACAAAATGGTACTACGAGTATGTATGATGGAAAGCCTGTTTTCTTTTTTTTTTAATTTTTAATTTGTTCCTATATCCCAATTATTGCTTTTGTGAAAATTGAGTGATTTTTGAGACATCTAAGGATATGGCATTCAAGTTTTTGACAAATACTAAAAGTTTTTAGCTTTTTAATGTATTTTACGAAAAGATCAATTTTTCACGAACATCACATATGCAGCAAGTATTTACGTGCGTCCCAGTCGTGCCCTTTATTTTTATTTTTGTATATAGGAGTATATTAATTTATAAACGTGAGAGAATTGGGCGTGGCATTACCGTTGCTAGACGAAGGCTAAAATAGTAGGTCGTCCTTTAAAGAAGTATTTTTATTCACTTTATTTGGATAGATGTCAGCAAAGTTTGCTGTGTGGGATGACAGGGCAATGCAAAAGAATTTGTAGAAAGCTTTGGTAACTTTCGAGACATATTCAGTAGTCTTATTCCCTTACGTACTATGTTTATTGATCAAAAATGACTGGCATTACAGATCATTTTGTTTCATCGAGCATTCGTCAATCGAAATAATCAAGAAAAGTTCCTAGGGCGGGCTTACCTCTTTGAAAAAATGCCTGACATCTTTATACCCTGACTAGACTGACTATAGCTACCATTTTCACCTTTAACTGCAAGCCATATATGTATGTAGTACGAGCATCGAAGAGCTGTTTCTGTGCTCCATCCACGAGGTCTGTTTCCCTTGCTTTTTGACTCGTACGCTCAGGGAAGATTCGCACCAGTCTTGCTCTCTTGCTGGGTTTGCCATATTAATTTTGACTGGCCTAGGCCTACTCGTATCTGTCCTAAGAGCTTTAACACATTCGGTATCCTCTAAGCCGCTGTCCAATTGTACCAGTGCTGAATGTTCATTCCGTTAACGTAGAATTCAGATTCTAAGAGGTGATGGACAAAGTTGGGACTGAATATATCGAAGGAATGATTTTCGTAAATAGGGTTCGTTATGAAGGTGATGACATCTTCTATGGTGACGTTTTGTAATTCGTCCGAATTAAGGGTATTTTTCTAGAAGAGTTGCCACCTTATTCCACACAGAGCCACGTGCTCACATGCTCCTCTAATCAATTCGGAGTTCAATTTCTTGAGTAAGGATAATCTTGTTGAAATAATATCTGGCTTTACAGTAACAGCGGAGAAATATTTTTGATTTTGTTATCAGATGGTAGGTAGCCTATTGTAGCACTCGTATGATATATGTTCTCAATTGTAGTAATCCTAGTTATAGTCTGTTGAATTCTACAAAAATGTTTTGGACCTATGGAGCTTGTCATAGATCATTTGCTTGCCTGCTTGTCAGTTCTGGATTACATTAAAAAATGTGTGACCGTCCTATTTTTTCAGTTAAAACTTCTTGGACAGCCCTGTCACAAAACTCACTTTCTCTTTCCGGAGTATACAAAAAATCTATTGTTTATTATCTTGACTTTGACTGGACGGTGTTTTTATGACATATAATCCTGCTGACAAAAAAAATGAAGTCCCTGGCCAACATCGTGGTTTATTCTTCTCCGCATAGTACGAGTACTTGTCTGGACTGGTAGTCTTGCTAAAAAAAAATCATTACGTTTGTAGCTACTTTAAGGTTTCTATAGAAAGGAATTCGATTTGCCAAAAAAAAATCTTGGTGAAACGTTTTGAGACGTGGAACTCTCTAGGACCAATTTCCTTGGACTTACACTACTGCAATAAGTGACGAAGAATCTACATTTTTTAGCAGTAAACTCGAAAAAATTGTTATTGTGTCCCTCAAATGAATTTACACGAGGTTAAGTTTTCATTTTAAATGTAAGAACCATCGTAATTAGTATAATTTGGTTGTTCTGTGCAAACAGTGCTTTAAAATAATATAAACATCTAGCTTTCTAAATACTGTCCTACTATCAATCATGCTACGTGGATCAAAGCGTACAATTTAGTACCTACCAATAACCGACGGTTCAGACTTTATAAAACTTTTCCAGAATAATGAAAAAATAGAAAACACTTGCAATAAAACTTTTTTGAGCTTCATACATGTTACTACCATAATATCTCTTAGGAATCAACACCGATCCAAGTAATTTGCTCGTTCAATCCATTAAATTATCACTTTCCCAAATTCAATTAAAACGCTATAATTGAAAATACCTTAATTCCCATTAGTTTGCAATCAAATTGCAATGAAACTAGATAAGATCCTCCTCAAGAGAGTATAGTCCTCATACAAGAGCCAAACCGTGTAATTACGATTCCACACAATTGTTTCGTTTCACTTAAGCATGGAAAACTTTCACCCATGATGCACTTCGTTTTCGCGATGCAATTTATTTCATGACCCATCCTCGGACCGTTCCGTCGGTAATGACCGATTGTTGTGCCCCCCCGCAATGATTCCTCCTGCTCTTCCTATTTCCCAACGACGAGTATCTAAATTGTAAATTGAAATTGCAAGTAGAGCGTAATATGTTGTACATTTACAATGCAGTGCGCTATGTGTGGTGTCAATCAAGTGTTCTTTTCTTCGCATTCTCCCTCTATCTATGCCGTAACTATATTTAATTTTATTTGTTGATTCTCCCCTCACTTGTAAATATACAAACGATATATATAAATAAATAAATAAATGAACAATACTTCCTTTATTGTATATGCCGTCACGCGTGCGTAACCTAAATATTCGTTAGTTTATGCACTGACGTGACGATGAATATTCAATTCACCATCGCAGAACAAAGAACCTAGCAAAGAATCACACTCTATATATCCCTATGGAGGTTTACATAGACTTTTACCAGTAGAAAGATGTAAATCACTAATTTAGTCGGATGGGGAGGGGGAGGGGAAACGAGAACCTTTCTGAGTGCTTTTATACACTCGAAACGGTGGAGGTTTTAGAAAAATTGCTGTAAAAATTGTTTTAATGCGTTCATAGAACTCTGCAAAGATGGTGTTTACGACACCATCCAAATGGAGATTATGATTTACGGTCATCGGCTTTCATTCTTGAACTCACAGTTGATGTTCTAAATTATGTGGAACAGATTACGGAGATTTTGTTTGCTTTTGTAATGAATTTGCATTTAATCGTGCCGAGGTTTATGAGTTTTTTGACTTAGGTATACTGTGAAAGATTTGCTATTAGTTTTTGAATGATTTCAAATTCGAATTGAATGTTTGTGAGCCAGTAGAGGCTCATACCAGACGGACTCGAGCCCAACAAAATAAGAATCTTTTCGAGATATTAGCACTAAATAGCGATTTCCTTTTAATTGGGGGTGAAGTCGGACATTTAGGACGATTGCAAACAATTTTCTAAAAATATTAAAGTTCGGTTTCGTAGTTCACAACTTTTTCGAGATATTCTAAAGTAAAGTCTAACATTTTGGATGCGTTCCTACAAATTTTCGAAAGCTTTGAAAAACGCGACATCGATCCGATCCGAATCCGAGAGACAGTAAAAACCTTCTTAGCCGGATTGATCCGGATTAGAGAATAGCCTGTTATAGACACGGTAGTAGGTAAGATGGAATAGTCGTAGCGTTGAGATTTTTAAAAGCCCGATGTTTTTTGACTTTGTGGATTTCTGCTGCTCCTTGCTCTTTATTTTGTGCTTATCATTAATAATAAACCGGTAAGAGTTTACATCCCCTCTTGCATAAATCAAACCAAACATCCGAATGAAATGAATTCTTGTACTTTCTCTTTTTTGACACTCCAGATTAAACGAAGAGCTGCAGATTAAGAGGGTGTCAACTGTATTCGCATTTTAAAACGACTTCCATTAATTTCAGGTTAAAGTCGGGCATTTTGGAAGATTGCGCAGTTTACTTTTCGAAAACCTAAAATTTCGATCATAATAACATTTTTCATATGACCGTTTGCATTGAACTACGATTTTTCTAGCATTGTCTAACTTTGATTTTCGAAAATTTTGATTAATTTGGCATTTATCTTGTAGAAAATTTCAAAACTTAATATTTCGACCGAAATAATTTTTTCATAAGAAGCACCGTTTCGGAGTTATTCCAAATAAAACTGATTTCAATTAACTGCTGTTTTATATGTTTCAAAATTGTCTGTCAACACAAAACTTACATATGATAAGCGAATTTCCATACAACAGTGACAAACCATGTATGAATTTTGCTCTTTAGCACACATTTTTTGTGCACAATTTATTTCCATATAAAAGCTACGTGCTATGTAATAAATATGTTGGCAGACACACACGCTCTCCACATTAATCTTAAGCTGAGATGAGCACGTGCTATTCTACTCATTCCAGACAATTATCGCAATGTTATTTTATTTCCCTGCAATATCTATTTTGCAACAATGTTAGTAAAATGCATTGTTTTGCTTGTACTTTTTGTTCAGGTGCCCATGTGTTCCTATGGACACATATGAACTATTGCATCGCCAGAGTTAAATTTTCTCGGACCTTTCTAAGAATAATGTTTTCATTTCCTGTCGTCAATAATTTACTTGCTTTCATTTCATTGTCTATTAATAAATGTCGAACATACATATTTCCGTATCTTTGAAGCGAAGCCTAGTCATAAGATATTTTCGATTACAATACAGAATCACATAAATCTTACCATCTGTTGGCAACTATCCATCATTCTCACAGCAAATATATGCGGTCCTTAGTGCCAACCATGTGGTACTTCAATTAATTGCTCATCCATTCATGCACGCATTCTTTCAGCGATCTTATCTGCGTAAACAATTGCATCGCACACATTAAAATAAAACCAAGTTTCCCTCGTGTGTTGATGTTACTTATTTGCGCAATTGTTTAAATGAAAGAACTATCGCAGAACCTTAGAGTGTATTTTGTAACTGGAACACTTTAAATGCTTGCGCTATGCTTACAAGATCTTTCTCTTGCAAATGATACGCACCATGTTTACCGCCAGTTCCCTGTTTGTTTTTCGCCTATAAACAGAATGTAAACAAAGACATTTTTCTAGTCGAAACTATATGGCGCAGCAAGAATGGTGATGATCAAATTGCCGCCTCTATTAAAATGAAATTCTTTCAGCTTTTCTCCATTTGTCGGAAGAGTTTAGCTCTTTGTTCTAATAAACCCTCTCAGTTGGCGACGCGCGGTCTTTCTCTTACTGAAAGACTTCGAAATGATTACAACAATGGCTTTCTTTGTTTTTGTTACCCGAGACTAGTCAAGTATATGTAGACTCTGTCTTCATTATACTCCTGTTACACTTGACCTATATTTTGCGCTTTAAGATATTTTGTTTTTTTATTTTTCTTTTTATTGCGCAAATCGTTATTTAAATTGGTTTGATTCGCTTTCTTTTGAATAAACTCATTTAGTTGTAATCGAGAAGAGAAAAGTCAAACTCACAGCACTTTGAGGAGGATAATTATAATACAAGCGGTGCATTGGAATTGAATTGTGCGTTAACAAAATTTCATTAAACAACTAATGTTGTGCGGCGATAATTAAAATTAAAAGAATCGACGACGGATTTTTTTTTTTTTGATTTTGTTTCTTGTCAATGTAATTTGTTTGTCATTTGTTGGTTAAAAATAGGATTTTTGTTTTTATTTTTGAAAAAAAAATTAAATTTAAAAAAAATGTATTGCAGTTTTCGAAATTACTTACGAAATCAAGAAAATTGATAAAGAATTTGTGAGCTATACAACTGTTTATATCGAAGTATTTTCAGCGACCCTTAGAAATAAATCAATTTAGAGACAACTTTTAACTAAAAGTTCACTCTTACTCTAAATATACATTAAAATTCCCTAAATGTCTATCTAATCTTCGAAATAGTTAGACGAATCTAAAGTGACAGTCGAAATAAGTTTATTTGAAAACAATATCGAAATATAAATACGAAATACGAGTAATGAAGAAAAGTGGAGAAAATAGTAAAATACAAATATTGAAAAATTACTTTATTTAATCGAGTTTGTGGTAGTGAAAATACAGTAATTAATCACAAATGTGATGAAAAATTAACTTTACATAATTAAGTTTGCTTCGTTTTTATAAAATATTACAGATACATTACGATCAATTAACAAAAGTCTACTCGCTACTCCACTCCACTTTATCATACGATTTGTTCCAGGCGGATTGTAACATTTCTGTATGTTTGACTTAAGGTCCAACCATAATAGGCTTAAGTATTATAAAATAAAGATAATGTCGAAATTGAACGAAAAGTTCAAGTGGGCTCCCAAAACTGGGCAAAACTTACAGTAATAACCCATGGGTATACAATTTGTGGGCATTCGCATATATACTATAGCTAACCTTAGCTAGCTTAAATGCATTGTGGTTGGGTGTTTAGCAATGCTCACGTATGATCCATCAAACACAGAACCACTTTCTAAATGGTTAACATTATACTGTTTTCGTAAGCGTCATAAAAAGTCATTTGATCATCAAATTGAACGATAATGCAAGACACAATAGTTGCGGACATCATTTGCAAATGTCATTTTGATTTTTGTCATAGTCATATTTTGCTGCAAGGTACAAATTTGAATAAAGACAAAAAGTATTTTGACAGTAAATGGGATTAAGAGCGTTTTCGAGACATCATCTGCGACAAAATGCTTTGTATCATGTTTATTTATTATTATTATTTTTTATTTTTTTCAATTACATATGTAGGTACAACTGTAATATAGAAATGCTAATTTCCCAGACAAAAAATTTCTTTTGACAGCAAATGCAAATTGCCTTTTTTGTCTACTTTTCTACCCTGGAAATGATGCACAAAAGTTGTTATCGAACACCATGTAAATGAAGTTTAACTCTGAAAACGTTTTCAAACAAATGACTGGCAAATTGCATTTACGAACATGTTACAAAAGCATTTTGACGGCCGCAATCACAGGAGAAGTCACCCGATCAGCACTCGTAACTAACGCTCAAGATTTCTCTCTAAAAGCTGTGATCTGTAATGTAGCTATGCTACTAGTCCTACTTCAGATGCCATATATTTATTTTATGTTTGATTCACGTACATATATTTATGTATACATACTTCCATCCACCGGAAATGGATTATCGATACAGTTTTCTGAGAGTTATACTTTTTGCTTCAGTTGTTAAATACTTGAACCAATCTGTTTCAACTGACCAGTTAGAAACCTAGCTATGTGTATATCACTTTGGATTTTTACCAACTTTTGGTAAATGTAGACAAAAAGATAACTTCCATAACTCGACGCTGTTTGCACACTTCCATTTGCCAAAACAAAAGTTAAAAAAAAAACTACTATGTATATATGTACATTCTGTCAGTCTATGTATATACATTCTGTCAGTCTGACAACAAACATAATTTTTTCCCTTCTGATGAACTAAAGATTTGTTCCTTCAAACAAAATTAAATTCGTAGCTGTAGGCTACCCTAAACAAATGTCAACTTCGGTGGTAACTACGGATGTCATACGTCCCGGTTTCCGCGCGAATGTACCGAGTTTGATCTTTTCGCCCAAAATATCGATTTTATATTAATCTTGATTTTCAGCAATGATATTGATAACAAGTTATTAAAAAAGATATTTCAAGTTGAATAAATCATAAAATAGAGATGAAGAGATTTAAAAGACTTGTGGCCGATACTGTACACTAATGAAGTGTAGACACATCAAATTTTTAATAAACTGTATATACAAATATCAGTGTTCCGAATTGTCCCGGTTTCCGTTTCACTTAATGCAAATGTTATCCCAATTTGTCTCAAATAAAATCTATCATCCCTGGTGCTAATACCCTTGACTAAATTTGTTTTTGACATTCAACCATCAAGTGCAATGTCAAATGTAGTTTTTATGACTTTAAGGTGGTAACACCTACCCAATTCTTAATTCGATCCACACTAACCAAACTGGGTCAACAATGACATGAACTATCAGATTCAAAATCAGGTTCTGATTAGTCATGCTTCCCAGAATACACTAACCAGTTTATCATGCCACTTCAATTTAATTAAATTACTGACCATCAACGAAACATTAATCTCGCTAATTTATTTGAATTATTTTATATGCTAGCATCTTTGTCAGCATTTTAAAACAATAAATTCTAAATTCATGTCAAGCTAAAAGAGAGAAAAATAATTTCACTTGCAGCTGACTCAAAAATAGAATAAAATAAATGTACTCCATCCCAAATCAAGTGGAACCTCAGCCAAAGATACACGCGCACCTTTAGCCTTCAATACACGGGGACCACTAAACTATTTTGCTCTAAGACGTTTGCTAATTTTTCCACCTAAAAATATATCTAACAATAATTCTACGATTCGTAGCTTTGCCAAATTGGCAGACGAAATAAGAATTTATTTGTTGGCATTGTGCAACCGATCGCACACAATTCTGTGGAACCCTACATTAGCATTCAGATTATCAGTGCACACAGTACGGATGCAATAAAAATTACAATGAAACTACAAATATAAACAAAAATATTCCAAACACAGTGCCATAATGGTGAGGAAAATTCACTCATTTCTATTCCGCGGATCATGTAATCGCTCGCAACGCAATTCTAGTGATCATACATGCGATTGCGATGGCATGGGGTCGTCTAGTTAGTTAAATAGCCAGCAGCTGTGAGCCGCTCCCGTTTGTGGGTTATTGGTGGCAACTAGTATTATTTTTTTATTATTATTACAAGTGCACTTGATTTTAGATTTTTATGTAACTCTAGTAGTTATGCTGATGAGGACAGATGATACAGTACCATTATGATGCACTGCTATTATCACGCAATAACCTCAGCAAAAAATTGCGACTGAATAGAGCCAGTAGGTTGCCCGACGATTCTGTGGTTGAAGTTTGTTTATCTGATAATCTTGGGGGTTTGGTTTTTATGATGCTGAGTTTATATATATATATACTCGTATGTACCTATTAAAGGTTACGAAGATGTTGAATGTGATAATGCAGAAGTGGTGGTTGAGTATAGTGAACTTATCATGCTGCCAGCTGTTTTAAGTATCTGACTACCGACAAGGTTCCATTTTATCACCAATATTATTTGTATAAGCGGTCAGCGATAGACGTAGTAGAGTGTATAATACTATTAAAGCGGAAGTGCACTAAGGTTAGGATTTAAAAGTGTTAAGTTTACACTGACCATGATTGCTTGCTACCAATTGATGGGCTTAGCTGAAATGACTCTTGAGTCTTTGTGTGACTTGGGTAAGTGACGACCGACTGAGAGGCGCTGGTTAACAGTAGAGTAAGTTGTTTTTTTTCTACTAAAAGCAGTTATTCGCTAGGAAGATGCTGAGAATTTATCACATTTTGTGGAGCATAGATACTTGCTATTGCTAGATTGACTTAAGAAAGACTCATGGATCTAGATCTAAATCTAGATATAACAAATAAGCTATGAGGTGTTCAGCTATGTACCGTTCTCATTCTGCTAATAAAAAACTACAACAAAATCATTTCTAAAGAGTTTTTTTTTCGAAAACGACAGCAGTATGCTTGAATCAAAGATCTTTGAAGTTTGTAACCCTTACCTACGTACATTTATGTAAGATTATAACCCTCACTCAACGCGCTCCACCAGAGGAGTTAATCTAAAAAATGGACCTACTACGGCCTTGTATTATATGCATTGCGTCATCTTTGGTTGAAACTCCCATTTCTTTCGAAAAGTTTTATTTGACCTTTTGTTCTAGTTTCTTTAAATTTGGTTAAATGGACTGTTTTCTAGGGTTGCTTGAACAGTTCCTAGCATCCAGCCTATCTAATGACTAAAATTTAAGATTTTAAGATGGCGGCTAGAATGTAGGTACTCTTTATGATGAATAGGTGTTTGTACGCCTTTTTGAACTTGTTTTGAGATTTATATACATAGGAGCTACTTTTTTAAGAATATAGATGCCATATAGGCAAAGGGGTTATGATATGGAAGAGGTAAAGCTCTGTGGTTTAACAATTTTTACGGATTTATGGTCTCGCTGTGCCAGCTATCGAGATGAGCACCACTCAAACGTGTCTGCAGGTCTGGACAACTTGCTTTAGTAGAATGTAGCTTCTAAAAATCACCATCAGGAGATGGATGATTATTTAATTTGCTGACACCACAAAGTGATTCAGTGGAGGTTGGTTATTCTGAAAAAGTTCGGAAAGCGAAGGCTACTGAGCCAAGGCTTCGAGTTTATACTGGACCAGTCAAGGACTTTATGGTCAGATTACTGTTTATAACTTGACGCGTTTAACGTTTTACCAGCAAATATAGAAAATACAAACCATAGCTTGTTTCATGGCAGTAGGAGCTCTAGAATTCAACTAACTAGGACATCTTATACCGAATTTAAGTTCTTTAAAATGAAATTCGGACCCATTTTATTGCCAAGTTTAAATAGCAACTTTAACTTTAGATTCAACATAGATTACTTTTCTACTAATAACTCATTTCAATATATCCCTCTTGTTACATACTCTAAAATCTCGGTTTCCTTTATATCTTTTCAGATAAAATTCAAGCCCTTTCTATGTACATAAACTAACTCATAAAGTAACAAAAGCTACAAATTTTTCACAAGACTGAGATAATATTACAAACAAACAAAAATTACGTTATTTTGAAAGATAAACTCCAAGAAGTAAAAGAAGAAGAAAGCTTAAACATAAACTGATCTCATTAAAAGCAAAAAAAAGGACTACAAGAAATCCTTTCAAAAGAACCAAAGACAAAGCAAATAAAAAGAAAAATATATATAAAAGGAACTCCAAATTGACTGTGATCATCAGTTTGCTGCAACAATAATAAAATTCTGTTCTGAAGCGACTACAAATCTCAGCTGCAAAAACAAATACATTCACTCGCTCTCCAAAAAAAAAAGAAAAAAGAAAAGGATACCAAGGACATCCTTGTTAACCGAGAACCGGCACTCTTTCACCGTATAATGTTTAGTAGTCTTGCAAATCTACTATTTGGATCAAACACTAATACGCCTACTAATCCTGAAAGTACTAATAGAATCGAAGCAAACCAAGAGAACAAGTCAACTAACACCATCGAATCCACTGCAATTGGACGGACAGACAATAATTATCAAAACGTAAGTAATAGATCGATTGAAGATCATCTTAAGCATCTGACCGCAATCGATAACAACAACGACGTCGGTAACGACGAAGAATTGGACGACGACTGGCTATTGGTCAACAGGGAAGACGGTAAGTCATCACAAAGGTTTTTTAAATAAACGTTGAAGTAGCTTACTAGGATCTTTTGTCAAATGTTTAGACGAGGAGGATAGTCTCCCTCGCACCGACTCCGAAGAGGAGCTGCCATTTGTTGAGATCAAACGTAGTCCAACCTTTCAGCAAAGGCCACGTAATAGCAATCACCATTCCCTTTCAGCATATCATCAGCGGGCATTAGCACTACGTTACGACGATGGCGGTATTACACAATCCCTTTATGCCGTACCATCGACCGTCGATATTATTGGCGGTAATAACTTCAATAATTTACCTGCGACTATTTCTATGGAAGAATCATGGTTCCTGACACCGCCACCATGTTTTACTTCTACAGGACCTGTAAATATGGAGACGTCTCCGTTTGAGAATTTACTGATAGAACATCCAAGGTTTGTTTAAAGTCAATTCGGCGAGTTTTTTTTGTATTATCTTAGCTACTAGTATATATTTTGATTCGTTTTCTTTCAAACAGTATGTCAGTGTACCATAGTATTAGGTCAGCCCAAGAGGCTGCCGAAAGTTTTGTTAATCTTGATCTCGGGGTGGAGGAATCTCAAAATGGAGCGAGGGCTGTTGTTGAACAGCCAATAGTTCGAGTAAGTTTTACTTTAAAAGATATGTATATGAAAAAGTATTAATGTCGTTATGCGTTTTATTTTTTAAAGAATCAACCTGCCCCACATCGCGCCGCAAGCAATCGTGTTGAACGCTTGGGTAGCGCTGAAAGCAAAATGGAGTACCTGGCCCGCACTACGCAGAAGGTAAAAATGAAATGATTTACTTTTTACTTTGACTATTCTATCAATCTAAACCAGACGTAGTCAACCCGTGACATATAATATATGCCTATAAAAAAAGATTTTCTTTCTTTTAAGTGGGCGTGTTTGTGGGCGAATTAAAAAAATTGTTTAGACTTGAACCCAAACAATTTCGAAAAGCTTTTATACGAAAACTCATCCTCTTAGTTCAAAATTGAAGGCCCACAAACTTCAAAAGAACAGAAAACATTCGAAAAAAAACTTTTATAGTCTACCAAGTCTCCCGAGAATAACCATTTTTTAGCAGGCATTTAAGAACTGTTTTCCAAAATTTGGTATGCCATGACCTTACTTATGTCAAATATTGCTCAGATATTGATTTCGAACAAAATCGATCGAGTCGGTTAACACTCGTAATTAAAGTACCGTCATACGTTAAATGTGACACATGCCATCCGTTAGTATATGAACACCATAACTCAAAAATAAAATTTTAACAAAATTCAGAAAATCGATTTTTTCAAAATAGACCATTAGTAAGGTACCGGCAATTTTGGGGTTAGAAAGAAAATTCAGATTTTGCCTCGAACCCTGCAGATCTCGGCTAAGAAGTTTGAAGAAAATCCGGCCAACCGTCTATGTTGCAGTCGGCCATTAAAAAACCTACTTTTTTGACTATAACCCACAGTGTGTTCAAAGTAGTAACCATTTTTGGTAATGCGCTTTGTTACATGTATAAACCAATCATCCAGTCAAGTTTTCTATTTCTCCTTCAGTATCAAGTCTCATTCCTTCAAAAACGTATCAATTAACTTCTCCTTGGTGGAAAATCGACGGTCTTTCAGAAACATTTTAACTTAGGCAAATGAACCAAAGTCACAACGGGCTAGATCTTGGCTGCACGGAGAGCGATCTTAAGGACTTTTGCCCGTGCTCCTCAAGTAGTCTGCAGTAAGTCCTACCCTGTGTTGCGGTGCATTATTTCATATGCATGTAGGTGCCACGATCGTACTGCAATGCTTGGCCATAGTTTTGTGAAGGCTTCTATCAACTGAGAAAGGCACTGTTGCATATACCACTTGATATTGGTCTTCCGCTTATATTCAAGCATACCAGCCTTTATTTAACCCGTCTTTGCGAAAATACCGCCATCCCGTCTTTGTCGGAACATCAAAGGCCTACGCCCTACTCTTGGAATTTTTGGAAAGGTCGTAGTAATAGAGCCAGATTTTGTCATCTGTTAGAATTGAAATGGTGTTCTTGAATTTTCCATTATCAAATTTCTTGATCAGGTTCCGCGATCATTCCATTCTGCTGTCCGTAAGGACATGGGGTAAAAAAAAACGACTTGTCGGGCTTTTCTTTGCCTTTTGTCTACAACTATTTGGCGCCCTTGAAATTTGTAGAAACTCACATCCTTTCAGGTAGCCACAAACTAGAATAAGTCATCGCCTTTATCAATCGGTCGTACTCTGTAAGTCGTGTCACCAAAATCCGTCAGTGTAGGGTCGAGCTGAGTGACACGGCTTACAGAATACACCACAATAGACTCCTTTAACCACTATGGTTCGAATCGATCTGCCTCTAAACTTCTAAAGTCACAGTCCAATATGAACTATGATTGTGTTGATCGTGATATTTTCGTGCACAATTGAGCTGTCGCACAATCGATTTCACAGTGTAAAATGATGTCTGTCATAGCATGTGACTAATTATAATTTTTAACAATCATAATGTTTTTCTTTTTAGATCCATGACAAAAGGGAGCGTCAAACAATTTGTCGCGGAGCTATCAAACGCGCAAATAAAGTCCGAGACTTCAATAGCAAAGGCAATCGTCAGCGCCGTTCCGACATGCAACACTGCAGGATCATCAGCGGTGCCAACAATAACCGCAAATGCTAAACGATTAAAACAGTTGTAAATATTTGTTGTCCTCATTATACAACAAACGACGCTCCAAATGATGCGACTACACAACAGAACAAATAAGAGAATTCGCACCCCCACACAATAAACTAAAAAAATAATTATCCTTGAAATTTTAACTCTTAAGAAACAAATTACATTTAAATGTATAGATAAAGTAGAGTTAAAAAAATTTAAAAAAAACAAAAAAAAAAAAAAATATATATATATGTGACAAAAACTAAAAACAAAAAAAAAATATTTATTTAAATGAAATTTTCCGATTTAATTAAAACAAATATATGTATGTATATTATTGTTAATTGCCTCATTAAAAAAAAAAAAAAATAGGAACAATTATATTCACACAACCTCCCTCTCCCCTCAATGTCCATAGTCACATGTCTAAACAAAACTATTTAAATAAAAAACTATATAGTGTATTTAATTAAAAGAAAATTTACAACAAAAAAAAAATCATTGTGATACTGTTGTGCGAGAAAGTACGAAAGAAAAGAGAGAAATAATTATTTAACACAAACCATGTTAATAGCGAATGTGTGTTTTAGACAAAAAGATAAAATCAAAAATCTAACTAAATGTTTGTCCTCTCTATAATATAAAAGTAAATTTCTAAATAGAATATACAATAAAAATAAATAATCTATACAATGTGCTTAAGGACGATCAGGAAGTGTTGTGTGTGCATATAAGTAAAAAAAAAAAAAAACAATACAAGAGGTTTGGCAAACAAAAATACTTTTTTACATGGGACTAATCGTAAGGGTAAACAATTTTAAGAAATTGTATATGTAAGATTTTCAGAAAAAAAAAATCTAACATAATAAAAAAAAAGAACACAAAGGAGCAATATTTTTTAAATACATACATTTTAGAAAGAAAAAAGCTAAAAAAAATATTAAAAATCTTGAAAAAAAAAACAATTCTTTACATTGTCCTAGAATTAAACAAAAAAAAAAAGAATATATATATTTTTGGTGCAAATGTGTAAAAAAAAAAATTAACAACTTTGCAGCACATTTAACATTGTCCTGAAAATCTGATAAAAGAAAACAAATGGCATTACATAGGTTAATAGAAACCTTACTATATTTAATTTGTTTGCCATGGTATTAGAATTAAATTGCAATAAAATTTATGAAGTTTTCAAATTTAAAGTTTTGTTATATCATTTAAAAATAAAAATCGGAATCGTCTTCACTCATACATTAAATATAAAAAAAAATATGAAAGAATTAATGAAAAAGAAAAATTATAACTCATGTGTTCAGAAAAAGAAATCGTTCATTACATTACTTTTAATTAGAAAAAAAAAAAATATATTAAAATTACAAACTGCCTGTGGGGTGTCTCTGACAAGAAAATAATAGGCCACCATTTTAAAATTTGCAATAAAAATCATTTTAAAAAAAAGTTAATTAACATGTATCGAGCGATCGTTTACAAAAAATAAAAAATTAAAACAAAGTGCTTCTTTCTGTGACATAAAATAATAAATAGTAATTTCTTTATCAAGAAATTTTATTGCACATTGTTTTTAATAAAAAAAAAAACTTAACTATTAAAATAAAAAATAAATTTTGTAGTAGTGGATTCACATGAAAAACAAATTAATGTATTATTATCTAAACTAGATATTAAGTTACGAACAAGTAATTCAGTTAAGTAGTAAGTTTAATGTTTAATTTAAATTAAATATACAAAAAGAAGAAATGTAAAAAAAAAAACACATAACAAACTTATTGATGAGTGACAACAAAAATGCAAAAAAAAAAATAAATAAAAATGAAAATAATGAACAACTGAAAATGAAATGAATTAAAGTGAAATAAAATAAATGAAGGGTTTTATTTATTTTTTAGTTACTTTGCAAGGCGTTAGAATCGGTATAGAGTTTTAGTTTCAATCTTCTGCAGTTTCACTCTCATTATTGATTAGAACGTGCATCTGTGTCAAAGTCAAACGCCAAAACTGCGGCGCTGCAAGAAGTTATTATGGTAATTGCTACGTGTAAATTCAGTGTGCAATAAAGAAAAGTAATGGCGATCTCAATTGTCTTCGTCAAATGCAATTATTTTCAAAATCGCATTTGACGAAAACGATTGAGCATCGCCATTACAGTGATTCATTTCTGAGTTTACACTATGCATGAAGAATCGTTCAAATCGGCAAATTTTTGCATAATCTATCATGTGCCAAGAAAATGTCAGTTGAAACTACTCAAAATTAACTGTATTTTCATATGGGTGCACTTGCTGCATAATAGTCGAAAGCAGTCGGAAGCTAATGACAAAATTCTAAGTTAAGTTTTCTTCATTTGCGTATGTGAATGGAAGCGAGTTAAGTCAAATGTCAAATTTTCGTAAGTGAACAAAAACTTAACAAATATAAGCAAGAAGCTATCAAGAATGATAGAATACAAGATTGCCTAGTTAGGTATAAAAAAACCATTTTAAAAAAATGACGTCACAGGGGACTCGCTATTTGACAGGGGTCTGTTTTTGCTGTACATTCAGATTTGACAGCTGTTTGTTTTTGATATAAATATCACAGAAAAATACGAGAATAAAAGTTGGCAGGTCCCCTTTGACTTGACGTCACACAGCTGTCAGAAAAAAACATGACGGGCATGCGCAATGCCTAATCTTGTATTCCATTATTCTTGAGAAGCTATTATAGTCGTACAATATAAGTTTCTTGTGTTCGAAGAGTTACATACGTCGACGTACGCACCAATTCTACTATTCTAGTTCGGCTTTAAGTAATAATATCTTAAAGGAAAAAAATAAAAAAACGTCGAAATTTAAAAAAAATAAAACTGGATTTTCAAACACCGAATTGACACCGAATACCGACAGATTTATAGAACTAATTAACAGGTATCGAAAAGAATCATTCAAGCCGCAGCGGTTTTGCAGAAGTTATAATGAACGAAAAGCATGAACAAAATGAGGATATTTATGTACTTTTTACAGTTGTTCCTGCCCGTCCGTGCAACACGCTTGTAGCTTTTGAACCGTTAGACCTAGAGAGCTGAAATTTTGCACAAAAATAGAACGTGGTGGGCCTAAAATAACTAGTTAAACAAATTTTAAAAAATATTTTGTTGGGGCCTTTTGGGACATAATGTACCCGAATTATTTTTACTTACTTTTTGGATAAAATTTCTCGAACAAAACTCTCAAAACCATTGCATAGGTGATGCCACCCTCCCGCTCTATCACCAACACAATTAATGCGAACAATTTGAAAAACAAATTGAGAGCATGTAGATTTATGAGGAGGTTTTAAAAAAATTGAAATAAGTGGCATGAAGTCATCGCGTGTTCTTCTTTAAAGCGGTGGCAATCTCGACGTTCGCGATGCTAACCTCACGACGGGTTACTCATCAAGCTGTACAAATAAAAAATGAGTTATATGAAAAAGGATACAAACGATCACGTCATGGTAATGTTGGTTCAATTTCACATTTTTTACGTATCCAAATTAAGTTTCGTGCTTTTAGCTATGCGTTTCTTGATGCTAAAATCTAATGTACATATTTCATGAAAAAAACTAGTTGAGTTGCACTAAAATAAATAAAGATTATTTAATAAAGCCTGCAGAGTGTATAAAAACTTGAATTCAATAGCAAACAAGTGGAAGGAAATTGAGGGAAGGTAATTGTCCATAGGAAACGTCAAGAATGCCTCCAGCATAATATATTCTCGACGACCAAGACGCACCTGACACTAAATGTTCCCTCAATTTCCATCCACTCGTTTGGTACTAAATTCTCATTTTTATGCACTCTGCAGGCTTTATTAGGTATTTTTTCATTTACTTTAGTCCAAATGAAATATGGAATATATCTTCCCTATCTCCATCCGATTAATATCTACATACGCGCCCGACGTAACCCAGTTGTGTCGTTCTTCCATTTGATTTTTCTCATTTTCAAGTAGAACTAGTAGCGTGTCAATATAGGCCTACAAGCCAAATTTAATCGAAATCCGTTTATAAATTCTTGAGTTATGCGCCCCCTACATTCCTCTCACACTTGATACGATTTTGACAGTTTAACAGACAAAATGTTCTAGGTATCAGGACATAGAGCGAGACGTGTGAAAACATGGGCAGACATGAAACCAAAAGTGTCTGTTCGGCCTGACCTGTTCCAATGCAACCAAAGCTTTCCCTTTTTCTGCGGATAAACGAAAAACATTGTAATGCGCCAAAATAAACAGGTAAATGTTTTTTAACAACTTAATCCAGTTGCGAATTTCTACGAAATTTGACGAAAAGCGGTTAAATCTACACGAATCCCCGGATACGAGAACAGGATTAGACCAATTAGGGTTAGGTGTATTTCTTGGCTCACGTATAAAGTAGGACAAGGTTCTATCACTCATGTCCAAATGACATAATGGTTTTTCACACCCTAGAGGGGTTTGGCGCCAAAAATTTCAAATTACAATTCGAATGTTGTTCAGTAATTTTTGACATTTCTATAAATAGACACAAAACAGCTGATTGTCAATATGTGCGTCAAAATCTCATCTAATTTCAAGTTTCCATCGATCAATAGCTTCGTCTACTTCAGTCATGAATCGTTTTTTGAAAATTTTTAAACAACCCAAGTGCAACGTGATCGGTATGATCCACATTGGAGCATTGCCAGGTATAAATTTTATTTTAGGAGAGCCGCTAAACTAACTAAATTTCTAAGGTACACCTAAGTATGCCGGTAATTTCAATGAAATTGTGGATAAGGCAAAACATGAGGCGAATGTATACACTAAGCATAAACTGGTGTGTTCTAAGGTTGTTGTTCTGTAGAACAATTTTGTAATATTGTCACATTTTAGGACTCGGTATTGCTTGAGAATATGCATGATGTACCCTACGTGCAGGACAGACATCTAGAACCAGAAACTATTGCCTGTATGACTCGGATTGCTGCTGAAATCCGAAAGGTTATTCCAAACGCTATGCCTTGTGGTGTGCAAGTGAGTTATAAATTTACCAAGACAAACTAGTTAAGAATAATTATTAGGTCCTAGCTTGTGGTAATAAACAAGCGTTAGCTATTGCAAAAGCCTGCGACCTGCAGTACATCCGAGCAGAGGGTTTTGTTTTCGGCCATATAGCGGATGAGGGCTATACAGATGCTTGCGCTGGAAATATTTTACGATATCGCCGTTTCATCGATGCTGATTCGGTTCTAGTTTTTACAGATCTAAAGAAAAAGCATAGTTCTCATTCGATCACTGCTGATACGAGTCTGCTGGAAACAGCCAAGGCAGCTGAGTTCTTTCTCACCGACGGAATTGTATTGACAGGTTGTAGTGATATTTAATGATCGGATTGGAGGAATAGTAATGCTTGCATTCTGTTTTTAGGAACATCAACAGGTCATGCCGCTAGTCCTGATGATTTGGAGTCTCTTTACGGAAAAGTGAGTGTTCCTCTTATAATCGGCTCTGGAGTTACAAAGGACAATCTGGAGGATTACCACAACAAAGCGAATGCTGTGATTATCGGATCACATTTCAAGATCAATGGACATTGGGCCAATGATCTATGTGAGAGGTCTATTGGTGATTTTATGCAGAAGGTGAACGCCTTGAGAAACAAAATAAAAAATAGTCCTTAACAGTCATGTTTGTTTATTACAACCTAATAAAGTAAAATCCAAGAGATTTGTAGGTTTTACAGCCCACTCTTGGAAATATGACTCCTTTAGGCTGCTCCACGATTCTTGGTACTGCTCACAAGCCTTTTTGAAGTCATGATAGGACTTTGTGCCTAAGTTGTCCTCCTTAAGTCCAAGTTTCTTCACAACTTCCGGGTGTTTGTCAAGAAGCTCACAAAATTCCTCGAGAAGCCGGAACTTACTGATTCTCAGACTGGACTTCTTCGAATTGAACGCTTTCTTGGTGATTCCCTGTTTCTTCCCATTAACAGACACTTCGTATGGGCTAGAAATAGATATGAGTAAGACAGAACTACAAAGAAAACCCACACCTTACCCACTATCTTCTGGAACATTACTCCATGCCAACCCATTGGGTGATGGATTCTTACCCTCATCCTGGACACTTCCGAACTGGCATCCAGTAGCTCTTCGAATCTCAGGTTTGTGTGGCACAAACCGATCACTCGTGAAAACCCTATCTTCCCACCGTCCATAGATGGCTCTCGTCATGGAATTCATGTCAAATTCGCAGGTGAAATTCATGGTTTTCAAGTAAATTGGTTTCTCTAGAACTACGTCCAAGAAAGCGCCCTGTAACCCGAGAATATTCCACTTTGAGAGTTTGTCGCTGCATGACATTGATAGCGTACGATCTCCACGACCTGGTTTGGTTCGAAGAGCGCCCACTGTTTGATGCATTGGATCGGAATTCGTCTCGCAAATCAATTTGGCTCCAGTGAAAACGCTGCTGGGAACAAGTACATCTCCAACATCACAGCACTCACCATCCAACTTTCTTCGCTTGGCTGGTATTTCACCTTGACTCTGTATAAGATTCGCAACGATGCAAGCATCCCCACAGGGCGTTTGAGTGCTGAAGAAATGAAAGCTGACAGACTCACGAACGCGAAACACACATTTCTCCTCATCGTATTGGAATGTTTCACCACCAACCTTTAACTGATGGAATACGTAACGCAGGAAAGCTCTTCTAGCCAACACTTCAGCATGGGAATCATTTAGAATCAACCCCAATGGACACAACTTCGTCTGACCAATGCATTTTGTTCCAGCTCCTAGGGCGACAACTTTTGATTCGCATGTGGCACTGTCAAATTGGATGATGGACGCAAGAACTGTCCATTCTGATTTTGTTGGTTTACCACTTTTTGGGAGGGAATTGAATTTTTCGAACGACAATCGAGCTATTAGGTCCGCAGGTGGAAATTTGTGCATACTACTCTTAAAAATAAAAAAAACTCAACTTTTGTGTATGAAAGATATGACAGCTGTCATTGCTTGTGGTACTAAATCGATGTACTAAACCGGATGCATTCCATGCCTAAGAAGTGAATGTGAGGCGAACCAGCTCCCAAATCAAGCGTTTTTTTTTTTTAAATATGAATAATATCCGTGACTGACCAAAATGATTAATCGCGATTAACTCACTGATCGTGATCAGGAAGTCGGTCTGTCACCTATGACTTAGCTCCAACTAATAGATGCAGCATACATCGCAAAGTTTGGTCGCATTTGGTAATTGGTAGATGTCATTCACATTTTATTTGGAAATCTAAAAATTCTTTAAAATTTATTACAAGAAAATAAAGTTTTTTTTTTCACTGATCTCAAATGCATTTCTTCTCGTTTGTTTCCCTTTAAATTTCAGTTGTCAAAGGTTAGAAAAAAAACTCTTCTTTTAACTTCAGTTATCCAGACAAGTTAAATAATAAAGCGCAGCTTTTACCGCATAAGTCATCACCTCCATGAGATGAACAAGAACGCACGAGTGTGTGTATATTGTAATCACATTCCATTTCATTATAAGATAGTGCGTGACAACTAGAGAAATAAGTTCCATTTCTGTTACAAATATCTCTTCAAAGTGCATCATTTTTGTAGAGATTCGCCCTTGCCTTTGATACGTCTTCTCTAAAAAGCCGGTTCCAAACTACCCGCAAAATTTAAACTAATTTTAGGAAATACTGATTTGTAGAATAAAAAGAAAATAAATAATTAAACTCATCATCACAGCATTCTGAAACAGTGCATTACAAATATTATGTTCCTATTTGACAAACAAAAACTTTTACGTTTTTAGGCCGTGCAAATAAATGTTTGGAATAATTTTATTTGTTAGTACTAACAGTGAAAATTTAATTGAAACGCTTAAAATGGAAATTTAAACAAATTACAACCACCAATTGGGCATCAACATAATTTACATAATTCCTTAAACTTACTCTCAAGGAATATTCAATTAGATTTACCATTTGGAAATAGTTTAAATGAAAATAGCAATGGCAGATGGAAAATTGAGTTGTAGAAGCATCTAGAGTTAGGGGAGACACATTTGGAAGTAAGCCATTCAATACTTAACAGCTGTAACTGTCTTAAAAGTACTTAAAAATAGCAGCGAAAGCAAATTGGTGTTTTTGTTGGCTCTTTCGTCGGCTACCTCAGAGAATGCGAAAGAAAAAGAAAATATGCTAGGTAATAGAACACTGGATTATGGTAGATACGACCGACCTCTTCAAAAATTCATGAATATAGTTAAATTAAAATATTTTGACACATTTGAGATTGTAAGAATCCAAATACAAAAGAAACATCAAAAATCTACTTCAAATATTTATAAATTTCACATATTTTTTTCCCCTCTCAGCCTTCTATAATTTTTCCTTCTCATCTACCCAAACTAAACATAATCATTCGTTTCTGCGCGTCAGGGTCAGAATGTAATATGTACACTGAAGCATCTCATACTTTTAACATTCTTTCTCTTGGAATGCATCCATCGAAAAAAAAAACAGATTTTTCCTCGTATAGTTGCTCACCCTGACAACGAACAGCTGTCAAGTATTTAAAGACAGGTGCAACGTCGGATTTCCATTCAAACTACTTTGAATGGGATCCCACTTTGTCCGTTAATATTATAATTTGTGTGTGTTGTTGTTGTTGTTAAAATATAAAGACCATCAGGATGTACCGCACCCCAATGAAACGACCGTCGAGCACCCCGGAGCTTGATTTCCATACTCCCTTAACGTTCAGCAAGGAACTCAAACAAGTTCTCAATGAACGGAATCTCCTGACATCGAAAACAAGGAAAAGAGGTACGAAAATCTTCCAGAAATTGTGTTGGCTATATATTTAATAGTTTTTATAAAGTCTGCTCTCTGCTGGACCGCATTACACCAGATAAAGGCGAAGCAATCGACAAACGCCAGAGTTTCCGCCTTCAAGCCATCCAGGAGATAGTCAGCTCTGAAAAAACCTACCTCAAGCAACTGGAAATCCTCATGGAATTCTTCGTACTTCCTCTAAAGGAGCAGGGAATTCTCAGCGATGGTTGTCACACTACACTCTTTGGACAAATCGAAATGATTTACAATCTGAATGGCGAACTCCTGACCGAAATTGAATGCAATCAGGAGAATGTAGCGCATGCCTTCCTCAAAATGGCACCATTCTTCAAGTTGTACTCGGTGTACGCTTTCGACTATAAGAGCGCTCTACTGGTTCTCCAGGATCTGACCAGTAAGAACCCGGTTTTTAGGAAGTTTCTTGAGAACACCGAGTCTCGTCCAGAAGTGCAAAAGAAATTGAATTCGCTGATGATTGTCCCCATTCAGAGGGTTCCCAGGTATAAGCTGCTACTGGAACAGGTTTTACTCTACACTAGCCCAGCTGATGCTGATTTTAAATTGCTAAAAGGTAAGCAAATGGGAATCATTCTATCTGTTGCTGGTGCTAAGGGGTTTCTTTTAGAATCGGTTAAGCTGGTGGAAAGCACTGTCGCACATATAAATTCTGTAATTGAAGACCAAGAAGTCACGCAGCGACTATTGAATCTACAGAATTCCCTCGTGAATCGCACGCCAAACATAGTGAAACCCAGTCGCAAGGTAATCAAAGAGGGAATCCTCAACAAAGTCAATCGAAAGGGGGATGAAATCAAACGCTACTGCGTTCTGATGTCGGACATCTTCATGTACTGCAAAATCCTTAAAGATCGACCAAAGGACACTGTAGTCGAAAACTCGCTAGAATGCTGTTGCATCTTCCCCCTGAAAAAGTGCAAAGTCTACGAAATGTTTCCAGGAAATTTCAAAATAACATGCCAGGGTGATGGAATCATACTCTGTACGAATGATCTAAACTTGGGACAGACCTGGGTGGCATTCATTAAGGATGCAATCGAGTTGCACATTATTTGCAGAAAGACGCTTCGCAAGGAATCAAGTAAAAGGACGCCAATTAGGTAGAAACCTATCAAATCATAACTAGTGTCCCTTCCATCTTATTCTGTGAATCTTTTCAGGAAAAAGGATATAAAAAACTTTGACATTGACTACATCATTAGCCCAAACAAACGTAAATGTGTAAGTTGCTTTGTGATCACCTCCGGCCATCCCCCTATCTAATTCTTAACCCATTCCAGGACTATGAAACGGTGTTCCGCAACAAACGTAGCACTGACTCTGAAGACGACAGTGATGGCAAGTCTTCATGCTTCCCTCGTTCCAAAGACTTAAGTAAATTTAAAATGCCCAAGACACCACCAAAGCGTCCAATTTACAACAATCGCTTGATCAAAGCGAAGAACCACATTTCTTCGGAGAAACTCTCTGCACCACGCCGTCGTAGCATTTTAAAGAAAACCAAACCAACTGTGACTAAGAAAGAAGACCACGATCCAACTTATGGATTTGCTAGTCATATCTCAGACTCAAAGTCATATTTTCGTGCACAAACTGTTGACTCAACTATTCCGACCACAATAACACGACAGGATTTCATCAATGAAACAACTGCGGAGGGAAGAAACCTAAAAGACCTTCTATTCCCTCTGCGTACGAGTGGTGGCAGTAATAAGAGCGGCAGCTATGGCTGGTCGGTTCCCGGTAGTGGAAAAGAAAATTCTTTATCGACAAATACCAGTTCTCTACCAAGAAAGCGAGTTAAGTTTGATGATTTAGAAGCCAAAAAGAATGCTAATCAGAACAAAGTTGAACCCTACAAGTTCAACGGTGCTGTAGTTCCCAAGTCTGCAGTATCTCTACGCGAACGGATTGTCGACTTTTTTTCGAAACTGTTTTAAGTATCTGCGATTATCTTTTAAAGTGTTTTATTCTGTGCTTGCCGTTTTTGTCATATTTAAATGTAATATAGGTTATGTTAAAAAATTTTGTAAAGAAAAGTTTGTTTTTGTTTATTACGCTATCTAAAGCGAGAGTACCTAATCGCATCGAGTGGAGTCTCTATAGCGAACTGCTTAGCTACTGACATTCGCAATCAGCTAAATGAGCTAGCCTCTCATAGCTCATCTGGTCCATCAATCCAGGTATAACCCTGGTGGAATATTAAATTCAAAGACAAACCCGACCGTTAATAAAGTGCCCTTGATTTTGGAGTTTGAATCAAAATTCTGATCTTGCCACGGATTGTGACTTCACAGACTCCAGATGAGTTATTATATATTATGAGACGTTCCAGTTAACGATACAAACGACTTGCAATGATTGTGTGTGACCAGAACGATGGCAAAACAATTTTTTTTAGAAACGCAACTAACTTCGCTTTCTAATATTTCCACCATTTTTATTTTCACCACAATGGTGAATGACAATTAATCCTTAACGAGCGACGTGTTGTGAGGTCTGGTATGACAGATCCCATTATTGTAACGACAACCATAGATGTGCTCAAAATCGTAACACTTAATGGCAATTTTGTCGTTACGATATCTAGATAACGAGAATGGTTGAACAAAATAAGTCCCCTGCCGTTAAGGTTGCAGTAGGCTGTACATACAGATAGGACGACCGATAGAATTGAGATACCCACTTTTTGAGTTTCTCTATTCTAATAATACCTAAGTCGATCAAAATCTCTAGACCAACAATTTTCACGAAAACGATACTTGCCCTTTGTATGTGTGAACGTTTAAAATGGTCCAATGAACCCATTATGTAAACCCGATGGGCAACTTCTCCATCATCTTTCAGGCGGAAATTCATGCTTACAAAAGATGTGTCTAACTTAATATCGGGATGGGTGTACACATCATTCGAGAATACCTGCAAAGAGAATAGCGAATCAACAAAGCTGAACTATTTAGGGAACTTCCAAAACTGTGGAAAGTAAAAGTAGAAGGTAAGTAGATATGCGTGTTCCAGCTTGGCTTGCTGGAACCCAATTAGCGCTAGGTCTAAGGTCCGCTCATACACTGGCTTAAGGGGGAATATGCTCCGAATATTTACGAGCTTTTTGTAAGCTCCAAATACACCCCGCGCAACAAAAAAAGCCTCACATGGTAATTTTTAACAAAATAGAAGAAATTTAATAAATGATGACTAATCACTGCGTAGTCACTTTGTATTTTTGATGTTTAACATTTAAGTTAACACATTCCCCAATTTGACAATACATTTCGTAGCCTAATTAAAAAAAGTAATGATCGTGAAGATCAGACTACAAAATATCAGATATTACCCAAGTACTATCAATATACATAAATTAAAAAAAGAGCAACAATTTGAAGAGCAAATTTCTTTTTTCATATTTTTATTAACTAAGAAACTTTTTTACATAATTTAAGACTTTCATAATACTAAAAAATGATTCTAGTATTTCGTAGCACCACCCTTCGCTCTAACAACGTCATGAACCCTGTTTGGCATGGAGGCATAGAGATTACCGAGGTAATTGTTATTAATTTCATTGAACCACACTTCTTCAATGATGCTCTTTAGATGCTGCATGGTTTTTGGTTTTTTATCTTGGATCTTCTTTCCCATAAGAGCCCAGACATTTTCGATGGGGTTGAGATCTGGACTGTTTCCCGGCCAAATTCGGGATTCTATTCCTAATTCTTCTTTCAAAGTTTTAATCTGTGAAGGAAATTTAAAAATTAAAATCATAAGATTTTCAAAACACCCATAAATATGAAAAAAAAACCTCGAATTATTCACAGATTTTGCTCGGTGGCAAGGTGCTGAATCATCTTGAAAAATTGGTTTAGATGTTTCTGCTGTTATCATTTCCATACTCGGTACAACACCATCTAAAATAATTTGTTTGTACTGCATGGCGTTAACAGTGCCCTCGAGCATAATTAGAGATACAACTCCGATTGCGGTGATGCATCCCCACACCATAACATAAGGAGAATGTTTTACGGCGTGAGCTATGCATTCGTCGCTGTAGCGTTCCCCTTTTCTACGACGAACTATCTGCTTCCCATCCGGTCCGATTAGGTTAAACTTGGACTCATCAGAGAACACCACATTTGACCAATCTTGAACACTCCAGTTTTGCCTTTCCTTAGCCCAGCTAAGGCGCGTTTTATTCATTTTGCTGGTCAGAAGTGGCTTTTTCGTTAGTCTCCTTGCTAGCAAACCCATCTCGTTGAGACGATTCTGTATAGTTCTGACGCTAACTTCAGCCCCAGTAGCTTCTTGCAGGTCAGCTCTTAACTCGGATGCATTTTTAAACCTGTTTCTCAAGCTTAGCCTCTTCAGTTCCCGGTCCTCCCGAACAGTGGTACATCTCTTCAATCCTGTGCCAATTTGTCTGTCCAGATTGTGATCCCGACGATATTTGTTACAGAATCTTCTTACAGAACTCTCATTGCATCCAATTTGTCGAGCAATTTCACGAAATGACAGATTCTGTTTGGATAAGGCGACGATAACTGCCTTATTTTCTTTACTCAATTGTACCCTTTTAGACATCGCGATATACTCTTTCCACTTTTATCTAAGAAATACAACTGCACGCACTGTTTAATACTGCCAGAATGAATTCCGACACATTCCAAAATGTGAATTACCTAACCCGGAAGCAATCAAATATAATTCGGCGAATCCCTTAAAGGTAATTAGCGCAAAAAAATGGAAAACCCGTATGAGGCTTTTTTTGTTGCGCGGGGTGTACAATTCAGAAAGTTAGGCATCTGTAAGATGCATTAAAGCGGCGTGTGGGACTCTGGTCCATATTCTAAAACAGTGAGACATTGACTAATAACAGAGTAAGATACATGAGAACCAAATAGAAAAGAGAGAACTCCCATTTCTAGATCTAATTCCCTTTCTAAGGGAAATTCGCCTAAACGAGGTGTTTTAGTCCGAGAAAATGCACCCAAATTGATTGTTTTGGGATCTATAGGCAACACTTCACAAGTGAAAAGAGTCAACATCAGTTAGGACCATTACCTGCTTGTAGGGCTACATGTAATAATAGCCCAGGGACAAAATAACCTTTTTTTTTTGTGAGTTTGTTTGAGAGCATTACTTGCTAGCTTTAATATTTCATTTTCGAATAGTGGGAAGCATTTTAAGTTATAGCACACGTTTGGCAACACGGTACTATGGCGACACAACAAATTAAAATTTTCGTAGCAGTGCACGTGATCAATTCTACTACTCATTTAGGTATTCTAATTGTTGCTACGCCGGTCGTAGCATAGCGTGCAGACGCTGAACATAAAGTCTATTAAATCGGCGCAGGAAAAAAGGAAAAAAAATTACCGGAAAGACGTGCTCGAGAAAAGGAGGTTACACGTAATAATAACCCAATGCGTTTATCTTTTAAAGTGTTAATGACGCGACACCTACCGTGCTTTCTCAAATTAGAGAGAAGAGGACGGATGCGGAGGTTCGTTTGTTTAAATAAAATTTTGTTTTTAAGTAACTTATTAAGTTTTATTTATTATTTATTTAACTGTCTTTAGCTTGGCTGCGATCTTTCTGTTTCACTTTTCAAATTCAAATCTTCTATAGACAGTTTGATTTGGGATATAAATTAATTGGATTTTTACTTTTAAACAAAAGATACTTGAATAAATTTTACAAATTTATACTGCACTTCTCCCAAAGAACGACTTTATATGTGCAAATATCTGTTTGCTAATTTTTTAGTGAACGTAGTATAAAATGGTCATATTAAGTTGTTGCTCCAACACGACTCACACATAAACATAAATTTACCATGGGAAAGAAAGAAGCCAGCAAAAAACTTTTCTATTGTGTATTATAGGGTTCACTCCTCAAACCGGGGAAAAACGTTTCTACCTATAATAAAAAAAGAAAAAAAACTTGTTGAGACAAGAATTTTCGATTATAAATAGACTGTTATATCGAGATTTAATAACATTTTTCTACATTAAATTGTCAATCTAAGAACTTAAGACTTAATCTAACAATGTTCCCATACTTGGCCTCTTACCAACATTGAATACTTTTCTTTCAAGAATGAAATTGTTCCAATTCCAAGTATTCCTTCAGGCAGGAAGAAAAAAAATATTAAATTTTCAAAAACTTATTTCTCGAATAATATTTTATTCTTAACCTAGGAATGAATGAAATTGCGTCTGTTTCGTGAACAAACAAGCTCATTTTTGTGTTCGCATTTAAGCAGTGCCTTTCATGATAGCGGGTGAATGTGTTAATATATGTTTTGAAACTTAATTTATCATCATCCGCCTTACTCATCAGACTTATCCCCGACCGATTGCCACCTTTTTCAAAGTTTGGGCAATCATCACCAAAATAAACAATTCATAAGCCCAGATACCATAAAGCAGGACTTTAGGGACTTCTTAGCCCGAAAGGATAAGGACTTTTTCAAAGTGGAACGTTGGAAAAATGTCACAGATGTAAATGGAGATTATTTTTTGGAATAAACTTTTTTAATTTTTGAAATAGCGTTGTTTAACTTCCCACATAAAAATCGGCAACTTCATATGTAACGACCCTAATATTTGCTGCAAGTTGGTCGTTCTTAAAATTCTAATTCTGAACTATTTTTTTACATAGTGTTCTTGATTCAAAAACGCAAGTTCTAAAAACCTAATAACACTGTTTTTTTCTTGGCACAACAATTTGTGTTCTTAAAATATAAACATTTCGTTTACTTGAAATACGAATTTTGTTGGTAACTGGTAATGAACACACAGCATTCTTGGTATAAGAACGAAAGTTGTTGGGCGCCATTTAACCTATGAAAATTGTTGGAAGAAAGTACAACATTTTGATTTCTTAGTGTACATAGTCGAAACACAGGCAGTATTAAAAACTTGGAGAGACTAATTCTGAGGACTGTTAAAAGCTACAAAAACCAGAATCACGCTCTGATCGTCTTAATCTGGATGACGACCAATATTTTTGAACCGTTTAAGGCTGCGGGAGATGATTTGCTAAAGACCAAATGCAGAGACGTGACTTACACTTCCAAATAAATCAAATAGGTCAGCATCGTTTAATTTTAGAGGCGGAACTATGGGGTTATCACAACATATAAAATAAATTACGCTGAGATTGTTTTTCTTTTGACTTTATTATTTAAATTTCTATGTACAAAAACAGATTGCGTTATAGATTAGCTTTATGAGAATACTTAATAGTTTTAATTTTGTATTATTATATTTTTTTTTTTTAATTTTGTTGGTGTTTTATAATTTGCTTCTCTTAAATTTGTAATACATTTTTTTAATATTTTTTAATCTTTTACATAATTTAAAAATTATTATAAAGAAAATATTCAGAATTGTAATTTTGTATATATCTCTAAAATTTTCGAAGGGAAAATATAATGCATGTTTATAAAACTATCACTTTTTTTTATTATTATTGTAGGTATGTCTGTCCACAACAAACCTTTAAACTTGTCCAAAATATATTTATACTTAACAAAAAAAAAAAAATATTCTTACTATGAGATCATTTTATACTACAAGTTTTACTTTAATTTTAAGGGTTAGTAATATTTTGTAACATGTAAACATAAAAAGCACACTTACAACTCCATTATCCGTACAGTTCTCGGTGTATGCTATAAATGCCGATAGTTTTTTTAAGATTGTAAATGGTATTTTATATGTAGAACAAGCATTTTAATAACTTTGTATAAACAGCAAGTAAGATTAAGACCATAGTTGAAAAAGAAATATACTTAAACATCAATGCTCTCCCATATGCCTTATTTATACAATGTTAGACCTAGATTAAAATTTGTCTTGTATGTACATGGAGTGTACAGTATTTATGGAAAGTACAGTAATTAACACTTTCATTTTCATATTTTGATTGTGCAACGACATTTTAGTCCTATTGATGCAATTATGGAGCATGGGATATATAACTCAGGTGACGTCCAATTTCAAGGAATTTTTTACCCCTTCCCTCTATCAACACATGATACTTTAATCTCCCGCGCCCAATGCTCTAAAATGTTGGAAGAAAAACTTGGAAATAGTTTGGATTTTTTAAATTATTTTCTAGCATGTAATTAAAAAAAATATTTATATATAGCAAAACAGCGGAAAAAATGACTACAGAAATATTTTTGGCTTCCTATAAAAACCACACAACTTATCATTAAAGTTTGAACGAATATTGTAATCTCATTTTTAAATTATTAGGAGGTTCTGTCTTTAGAGGTATCAACTTTGGGGCAAATTGTCCTGGTTCCATATTGTTATCGTAGTTAACAAGAAAAGTTACTCGTCATAATAAAGTATGACGCAAAAAACCTCTTTTATGCGCATAACCATGCACTAAAATAATTCAAAATATGCACTAAAAAACAAAAATAAGATGATATGGCCTTAAAATAACAAATAAAGCAATCCAAGTTTATTTCTAATTTAAGACTCAAGATAAAATCAAACCGAAGAACATAAAATACTCGTAGAGAAACATATTTGTATGTATTTGCCAATAGACAACAAAATAAAGACGAACAACTTGTTTGTACTACACACAAATCTATCTAATAACTAGAACTCCTGAAAATATTTATTTACCGCACTCAGTTGGTACACCCTCCCACATGTTGAATGTTGTTATAAGAGCAGGGGTCGAATTACGACATCAGTTAACGAGTGAATGAAATCCATACGCTATCGAGTGATCGGGTAACTACATTGGGATGATCACATAAGAATGGTCACGTATCGAGTGCACTTTGAAAATTGTACTAGTACAATTCTACTACATTGAATTGAGATGGCTGACAAATGTCAAAACTATTTATTTTTGTGTGAGGAAAAGTTTTGTATTTATCGTCTTCAATTAAAAATTGAATATTTACTTTATTTTTCATCTTCTGATATAATCTGAATCAGAAGATGAAAAATAATCGCTATGAGTGTATTGAACGAAGCCTTTTAAGAGATAAAAGCGATCCCTTCTCTAACTATAATTTTCTGAAAATATCTTTCACAACATACACTTTTGATTGCAGTTCTATTGAAACAGTTAGGGCAAATAAGAATGCATTCTTATTTATAATGGAGAAGACAAATTTTAGAGGATGCACCTAAAAAATTTTATGAGCTGGGACAGCAGCTCATAAAATTTGCCAAAATTTCCTTTTGCAGACTCAGCCTGAAATAAATTTCAAACAGTAAATTTAAACAAACGCAAACATAATAAACAAAGATATTCTCACATATTTTCTCCCAAATGCACCTCAGCTCGTCAGCAGAAACCATATCGAATGAATAAATACACGATCACTGATGACAGAATGCCAAATTTCGATACTCGATCTCTTAAGCGGTCATGTCAAATCAACATTTATCAGTCACGTGTTGCTCGATAACTGATGCGGTAATTCGACCTCAGATGTAATGAACAAAATATCCCTAGCTCTTCGAATGCTTGAGAATTTCTTTACGGTTTCGAAGGTTTAGTTTTTCTGTGTTCTGTTTTCCTTTTTAAATGTCAATTAAATGACCGTTATAACTTCAAATTTGGCTGTACAATTTTGAATGGAAAATTTGAGAAATATGCCGGCGAAATATGCATTTATAGGACAAAGTCTACATTTGCATTTAAATCCGAGTCATAGTCATTACTTATAAGTTATTTGCGAACAAAAGAACAATTGTGGACGAAACATATCATAGTATGATTGTTCGGACCCACGTTGGGCGCCATTTTTTATAGCTAAGAAGAGGGGGTCAAGAGGAATTGTGTATTATGTTCTTTCTCTAATCTCAATTCATTTTCGAAACTCGCATTATTTCCTCTTCTTGCGGCAGAGAAGCTAGTACCGGTAAAATCGCCCTTAATTCGTTTAAAAAAGATAATATGTGTAACAGTGTGGCTCTGTTATGAAATTCGTGGTGCAATATGAGGATTGCGTGTTAAAAGAAAATCAAAGGCGTGCGTCTTTACCAAAAACTAAAATTGAATTCTTTATTACGTAGTAATATGACAGTAAAATACACAGAAACCAATGGTGCCTAATGGCAAGAAAAAAAGGAGGAAAATAATCGACAGGTAGATGTCGTTGCGCTCACACGACCCCTTCTTGTAAAATTGACTCCTGGCAATTTACCTCTCATAGTCTTGGAGCCATCTTGGTGGTTTTCGGGAGCGAACCGGTGCTGTATCCTTCCGGTCGACGATTTCCTCAATGTCTTCTTCTTTGTCACTATCTTCCATTTGATATACTGATGACCCATCACTCGTAGAATATTGTTCAGTTGGCAACTCTTCCTCATCGCCGGTATTTGTCTCAATGATGTTTCGTTTATGAACTGGCGGTCGCTCCATGAATAGCGGTAGGGCTTTCTGCGAACTGGTATATCATCTATTGTACGTAAGGAATGTTTATCTATGGTGCAGTATCCTAAAATCTCGTTGTCTGTCGAGAAGGCTTGTAAATTGTTGCTGACTATTTCTCGAAATTTTTGAATTTGTGTTGGAGATATAGATTTCGGAAATGTTGAGATTTGATGTTCGACTTCTTTTAGAATACATGGTGGTATAGTCTGGCTTTGTTTTAATATGCAGGAATTTATATTTGTGTGTGTGGTGTAGCCTGAGTTCGTATTTTGTTTTAATTGGACATCTCCGTTCGTTTCGACAGTTATGGTGATGTTATTGGCCTTTCTCCAATCGCTGCCGAGTATCAGTGGTATTGGTGCATTGTTTACCACCGCTACAGGACCAAATGTGCAACATATGTCGCCTACTGCAACGAATAGGTCAATTTGTCCTACAGGTCTACACTCATTGTCAATGGAAGTTATTGCTGAGCCTTCGTATTTTTGAACTGCATAATCAGGTGGTATAGAACGACGATCGATTACTGACTGTTCAGCACCGCTATCGATAAGAGTGGAAATAGGTTTTCCATCGAATGCATAGGCATCTACGATGGGTAAGCCTCGATCACCACCTTTTGACTTCAATGCGCAGTTTGCTTGTTTTGGAGATGGTTTATTTGGGCAGTTGCTCAGTGAATGACCAGTTCTATTGCATGTGTAACAGGGTATTGGACATTGCGAAACGGGGTGTTGACCTTTTTTACAGCGTGGGCATACATAAGTATTTATTTTTGTATTTTCTATGTATGCTGGTTTCTTGAAATTATTGTCTGTAAAGGACTGTGGCGTTCTAGTGTTGCGATACATTGTTGTTGTGTTGTGGAACTGTTTGCTGGTGTGTTTTGTGTCATCGTCAAGTTTTTGCCCCAGTTCGAATAGTTCGGTTATGGTCGAAGGTGTGCCAATGCGTAGAATACGGCGGTCTGTATTGTCAGCAACACCCTCGAGTAAATACGCAATTTGATCTTCCGTAGGAATATTTACATTCTTTGGGGGCTTAGAAATAATATCTAACTTACTGCTGAAGTACTGGATTATAGATTCGTTCGGCCGTTGGATACGTGCATTTACTCTGTCATTCCATTCGCGTAATGTTGGTGTCTTTATGAATCGTTTCCTGAATGAATTGAGCCATATATTCCAGTCGTCCCTTGAATCGCCTTCGAAGTTCTGCCAGTTTCTTGCAATGCCCGTTAATTTGCTGGTGCAGAATACTAATTTAACCTCGTCACTCCATCCGTTTATTTTTGCGGCTTTTTCGATGGATTTTATGAATTGCTCGGTGGAGTTGCTATCTTCCCCGTTGCATTCCAAAATCGTTTGCGTCATGTCTGGGTTGATGACGACAGTCTGAATAACTGCTGGACAAGTCCCTACCGAACTAGAAGTACCTGCTGATGGTTCGATTTTCCTTGCTTTAAGGGTAGATAGGATTTTATTGTGTTTGATTATGATTTGAATTAACTCATCTTTTGTTGTTGCTGTTGTTTCCAGTCCTCTTGATTTGACTTCTGTTTGGAGTGCATCCTTCGTGAACTGGTTCAGAATTTCTGCGTCGATGGTCGTTTCTAAGAGTTGCTGGACGAGAGACATTTTGTTGTCGGGTGTTGGTTGTTTCTTTATTGTATGTAGGTTGAGATACCGGCTGCGCCATGTAACAGTGTGGCTCTGTTATGAAATTCGTGGTGCAATATGAGGATTGCGTGTTAAAAGAAAATCAAAGGCGTGCGTCTTTACCAAAAACTAAAATTGAATTCTTTATTACGTAGTAATATGACAGTAAAATACACAGAAACCAATGGTGCCTAATGGCAAGAAAAAAAGGAGGAAAATAATCGACAGGTAGATGTCGTTGCGCTCACAATATGTTGACGAACATTCCCATAAATATTCAGACAAGAATTTCAAGTTGTAGGAGCAGAGCTGTCCACAAGGTGGTGTTTCATCCTCTACTCTGTGGAAATTCACTATGGATTTTCTTCTAAATAGACTTCAAGAAACGGGTATGCAGACCATGCAGCAATGATGCCCGGTGGCCATGGTGTAGCGGGTGGAATAGCAAGCATAAAAGAGAAAAGAATAAAATCTAAGTTTCTCCAACCACTACATCAAAACAGGGTTACAGTCCGGCAGTACAATGATTTGGAAATCGAGTCAGAGTTTTGGGATTTGGAAATTTTCTTGTCACTCCAAATTTCATGAAGAATGCACTCGAAGTAGTAAAGCAGTTGTGTTAAGTTTTCCCACTAATTCGGAAAATACAGATTTGATCGTCTTTATTAAAAATAAGAAAAACCTGAAGTGCCAAGGTTTAAAGTCCTAGCAAAGCATGGACCATTCTCGCTATTTATTGTACTCGAACCATTTGCTGCTCTAGGTAGAGGAACGGTGAGGGATATGATTGAAAAATGGGTCACAAAAGAACATCGGAAACGGTAGTCAAAGGAGGAGTGCAGGCAAGTCAAAATGACAATCAGAATGTCGGTAGGTTTTACTAAGGGACATGGTGACAAGGTATCATCTAAAGATGATGGGACTTGAAGACGGTACCCGCAGGGTATGTTTGGAGGATGTGGAGACGGTGGCACTAGCTACCAGAAGAAAATGTAAAAAGGCTTTTACTGGTTGGAAATCGATATGCTCCAAGCAAATGCTAGCTTTGACACAAGAGGTCGAGTTTAGGGATTAATTCTGCTGGAAGAGAGACAAAAAGGGACCCAACATTGTTGTTTAGTTTGATATCTATTTGACTAAATAAATATTTAATTTTCTGTAGGTTAGGTTAGGTTCAAGTGGCTGCCTGCGCCCTATGCACAGACACACTTAGACTAGAGTAGGTCCATTGTGATATGACAGGCCCAGGGCATTTCTCCCTTCCTACCTTAAAAGCAACTGGAGCTTCTAATGAAACGACGAAGGTTCCTAAAATTCGTGTTAGCGAGTTCACAGGGGCTATCGTAGAAGTAAGCTCCCAAGTGAAGCCTTCTCTGACAGAGAGAGCCGGACAAGTGCAGGGGAGATGGAGAGATGTCTCCTCCTCCTCCTCCTTCTTCTCGTCCCTGCAGCTATCTTCTGTAAGATCTCAAGTTTGTTGGATACCCATTCTCATTGATCTAATTCTTTTCCTATTTTTTCTACGAAACTTATATATGCCGACTTACCATTCAAAATACAATTAACAATCAAAGGTATTAATACTTTTCAATCTGTTCCACAACTCTCAGACATTTTTTCTTCAAGCATTTTTCATTTAAATGTCGAGAATGACATCTAAAGTTAAGAAATGGAAACTACAAATTTCTACGATAATATCAACACTATATTCATCAATTAAATTTCTTCTCAAAAGATGATATCAGTTTTTCTTTCTGTATTTACTGACACGAAATTTTCTGAGAAAGAAAAAGATCCCTTCTGGGTTTGCCAGGACAGGGTGGTGCAAGTTGGATACCTCATTATGGTTTAGCACTGCGCTCTCTCGTAAATTGTGTAAATTCATTCGAATTACTACTGCATGCTCACTTTTCGAGCTAACGATCTGAGCAAAAGCATTAAAACAGGGTGAAATTAATACACAATTGAACTAAATTGACTCGTTTTCTTTCTATAAATCCCCGGCGGTAGGCGTGGCAGTAAGCCTTCCGATCATGATGCAAAGAACTTTGGTAGTTTCGTTAGTGCGTGACATCTCTTGTAGACTTTAAAAAACCACAGTCAAAAAAGGAGTCTCTGAAATCGTGATCTTGCCTTAAAAGCTAACTGGCTACTAACCAAAATCATGAACAGAAGTAAATAAATAAAAGAAAGAATTATATTTGTAATAAATACTTTGTTTTTTTTTTTTTTTTTTTCTTTTTTAATAAATATCTTAGGGGACAATCTTAAAAATAAACAATAACTAAAAATAACAAAACAAAAAATTGTATAAACATTTTTTTTTTTTAATTTTAAGAGCGGAGGAAAAAATTGTACAAAATGAGAATAGAAATCATTTCACAAGGTGCACTTGGCCTTTCATTTTTTTCTTCTAAAATTCAATATTTAACATTTTTATTTTTAATTTCCATTCAAGATAAAAGAAACTAAGAATATTTTTTTTTTTAAAAATGTCTTTTTTTAGTTAGTTTCCAATTTATATAAAATAAAAATAATTTTAATTAAACTAATAATTAGGAGTAACTTGCACTGCAAAACAAGTGATCACTTCGGTATTATTTTTGTTTGTTATTTAAACAAATGACTTATAAATTTATAAATAAAAAAATGGAGAAAAAGTATATTTTACAAAAAAAAGTATTAGTATTAGAGAGTTGCATAAATATAACTTTCTTCTTGGTTTTTTTTTTGCGATTATCTTTAATATTATTAGCATTTTTCTGTCTTAAATAAATGTTAAAGCAATTTCTTTTCCACAACTATTTACTGTAGTTCTGTTTTTTGTCACTATAAAACTAATTACTCAGTTTTTTTCTTGTTATTATATTGTTAATATTAAAGTCGGATGTTAAATATAAGGATCGTTCTTTTTTTTTTCTCTAATGGGAATAGTGTGTGGCAGGGTGGTGTAAAAAAATGTTGTCTCTAGCGCTGACTGACGTGCCACACAATCAAGTAACTCTTGTCACCTCGATTCTCAATTGTCTGATTGGGTTCCAGGTGAATACTGCTTTCCATGTCATTGTCACCTGAAAGAGGTTTATCAGAGTAGGTTTTGTTAAACAAACTATCAATGTATATCCATTTCTTTCGAATTTATTAAAAAAAAATTAAACTTTCACACCAAGAATATACAAAAAAAGGAAATATTATATATGAAATGTATTTTGATCAAAAGGTAGGTAGGTGCCACACCATTAACAAATATATAAATAAAAATACAAAAACTTAAAATTTCATTTTTTACAAGGTGCACATATTAAATGTGCCAAAGCACTAGCAAAAGAGGATATAAAGGCAGGTACATATGAATTCTAATATTGTACTCAGGATAGGGGAAAATATTGTTTCCCATGTACAGTTAGTATCTAGTGTTATATCTCTATTATCTCCTTAACTACCTAGACGCACTCATCGTGAAACTAGTATTGAACACATACATTCTATATTGACAGGTATTTAATGAGTGACATTAGTATACTAAGTTAACGCGCAAAAATATTTACACGAAAGTCATTTGTAAATATGGAGTGCTGTGATGTTGAGAACCGTGTTTTGGTAATTGGCTTTCACAAGTTTAATATGGAAAGAGGCGATATTTTCTGGGCCTTGCGATCGCTTGGAATCACCCGAAGTTTTGTGTATAGAAGTGTTAAATTGTTTGAGGGCACTGGTGGAGTAACTGACCGTCAAAGATCCGGATGCCCTCGCACTGTCAGAATTTCACAGGCAATCAAAGCTGTTAGAGCCAGGATTAATCGGAAACCGCTGAGAAAGCAATATTGTCGCGAGAAATGAAGATATCGCAGAAATCCATGTCTCGCATTATCAAACAATATTTGAAACTCAACACACTGGTCACTTACTCACAGCTCAATTAAAGAAAAACGAAATGAAAGATCGCAAGCTCTACGCAGCCGGAAATTCTCTCAATTTTGAGCACCGCGCCGTGATAAAGTACCTCGTGAAAAAAGGAAAG
This sequence comes from Pocota personata, assembly GCA_963082735.1. Taxonomy (NCBI): domain Eukaryota; kingdom Metazoa; phylum Arthropoda; class Insecta; order Diptera; family Syrphidae; genus Pocota; species Pocota personata. The sequence continues at coordinate 38,524,892 of OY720431.1, forward strand.
GCCGTCTTCGGTCGGCCAGAACTAATTTTTCATTATTTTTATTATAAAAATGTGGCAGGTAGCGGACGAGTTGCACATCAGCAAAGAATGGATTGAAGAAATTTTGCGTGAGCATTAAACATGAAACAAATTTCTGCGCGATGGGTACAGAAAATGCTCATGCCGCTCGAGTGCTGCAAAGATTTTTTGGAGTTAGTCTGGGATAATCTCGTCGAAATTTGCAACCGAATAGTAACTGTAGATGAGACTTGGGTTCGCCAATACGATTTGGAGTCCAAACAATTGATTGAAAAAGGGGAGAGGCCGCCGAAGAAATTCAATTTTTTTTTTTTGGGGAGAGCGGAGGTGTTTTGCTGATTGATTATCTGCCAAGGGGGACTACGATGAATGGTCAATATTACGCAAATTTGTTGACTGAGGCACGTGAAGCGGTCGTACAGAAGCGACGTGGGAAACTCAGGCACGAAGTGTTGTTTTTGCAGAATAACGCGCCTGTGGAGGAAGATTATATTGAAAAATTATTTTTTTTTATCGGATCTCTCCTTTCACTTAATGCCTTAGACCGCGAACTTGTCAGCCGCCGCTCGCATATCAATCGATTCAAGTAAATTTAGGATCCAGAATCGATTTTGTTTGCTTCTAATCCCTTTTATGTGCTTTAAAACACATTTTGTTGGATATAATTTAATTTTTTGATAAGTGCGTTAATTGATGAAGAATTTGAGATATTAACAATTAATCTGTCCTAGAACCGGAGTAGTAAGTACAAATCAAAGTTTTTGTAAAAAAGTCTCAAGCAATGCGTGTAATTGCAGTCAATAACGCACCAGTATATGATTGTGTGTGTGTGTGTGTGTCTTCTTTCTCTCTTCTTTTCAAATCGATCACGTGCTAAGCGATGCTAGACACACATTTAAGCGCGACAGTATCGATTCTAATTAAAGGAGTCAAATTCAGAGCTCAACTGTCCAAGGATAATCTGCGAGATGGACAGAAGAAGAAATTGTTGGAAAATGTTGGACTCTTCAAAATGGATCAAGTGCCACATCACCATCAAAGAGGTAGTTGAATCCATCATAGGTTTCCAACCTTGGCGATGTTTTAATAGAACCCCAGCGCATGCAGCAAAAATATCAATTTCTTCAATTTTGTGGAGAAACAGATACTGCGTAGAGCTGGTACCAAAGGTACTGCCTATAACAACTCTGTAAAGCTGTAGACGATATTGACATCATCAGATGTTTTCAGCGTGCCGATGTATAAGCTTTCACGCGATTGAAGACCAGGCGAAACGAGTTGGTGTGGAGGTTAGTGAGGACAAAACCAAATACTACATGTTATCAACAAATGGAGAAGCATCTTTCTACTGTCTAGGGCAAAATGTAATAAAGATAAACTCCATAAATGACAAACTCATGGCGATCCGACGAAGACTGACCATAAGAAACTGCTGTAAAATCGGTTCACTCCTAGTTCAGAGAACAAAATGTATGCTCTACAGATCGATTATCTTTCCTGTACTATTACATAGTGCCGAGCAGATATCAGGCTCTTTCGAGAGAAAAATCTTTCATCGGGTATTTAATCTTGTATACGAGGATGGCGATTGGATGTGAAGATGCAACTGCGAACTCTATGAAACCAAGAGCAGAATGCAGTTCAAAAAACCATATCCCAGCCTAACAACTCGGTCACAAGAAGGTTTTCATAACATAGCCTTGAAGTTTGAGACCTTTATTATCTCCTCTCGGCTGTTAAAACGCGTTCCCTGGAGCGGTTTCTTGAGTAAATCGAACAGGAAGAAATCGCAGAGTCAAATCGGGCGAATTCGGCGGCTGTTGGATGGCATTCGTACTGTTATTGGTCAAAAACTCACGAATAAGGATGGCATTGTGCGATGGTGCGTTATCGTGCCCACAAATTCGTTGTTGACTGTCTGATCTTCTGGCATGAATTTATGATGCACAACACTGTTGTAATCCATAAAAACCGTGAGCATCACCTTTTTTCCGGTCTTGGCTCATTCGGTGCTGAGCCAAGATGCCTGGATTGCGTGTCATACTCATAAACCCACGTCTCGTCTCCAGTAATTATGCGCTTGCTGAATGTTGAGTCGAATTCAGCAACACAAAATTTGATGCAAACTCGTGTTGCAAAGTTGGTCCCATTTTTAAAATCGTAAAAAATCGAAAACACACACAGACGCAGATGTGCAGCTTTTACAAATGTCAAGCTACGACACTAAAATATGGAGGGAATGTTAATGACAGATGACTGAAAGGGCCACACGGTGGCTATTCCTGAAACTTTTTGATCAAGATAGTAAAACATATAACACCTTGTTCAAGTGATTAATAATTTACATTACTGCAAAATTATGAAATAAATAAAAAATTATCTTAACGTTTTGAGTGTTACAATTCGAATGAAAATTTATTATTTGGCATTCTGCCTTTTTCATTTTGACATTTTCCCAGAAGGGGAATTTATACATTTACGCGGGGAGTAATGCAACACGTTTAGACGTGATGCCAACACACCTTTCATTTACACTGTCTTGTGGGCCCTCAAAAAATCCCAAAGCACTCAGACTCGATTTTCGAGTCAATTGTACTACCAAGCGGAGACCCCTTTTTAGTGTGATGGTTGGAGAAACATTTTGTTTTATTTGCTCGGGTGGCTGTGTTGGTGATTACTGTTCCCCGCTCGGGCTCGAACCTGTACAGTTTGGGTCACAAGCAAACACACTACCCTTTGATGTTAGATTACTAGTCGCTTTCATTTAGTGTCATTTGCTTACTAGAAGGGATGCAAAAAGTCTACACTAGCATGCATTAAAATTAAAACTCTACGACTACAAATATTTTATTACCATGTACGAGTATTACCAAAACCTATAATTAGCTACAACTCACCACACTTACAAGTATATATTATATATAATAAAAGTTTTACCTCTGCATAGTGTGCTGTTGTGCATTTTATTAATGAAATCTATGTGCAAATTGCATTGTGTAAAAATATGTACGGCAATAAACGGCAAATTTGTATATTTCGTCTTTAAAACAATTTTGTTGGACAAATTTGTCAAAAAAAAATAATACAACTTTATTCGAAAAAGCAACCGATTAGGAAAATAGTAATAAAAAAAAAATAAATATTTTTTAAACAATACAAAAGTAGGACATGTTTCAAAGAAACAGAAAAATAATAAATACAAAAAAAAAAATCAAGTGCTTAAGTAAAAAAAAAAAAGCAACAACAAAAGAAAGAAAGAATAATGTTATAAACCTTTTTGTTGTGTAGTTACAATCCTTTCCGGACCAACAAATTTAGTGTTTGTCTCTTCTTTCTCTCTCTCTATTAACTTTCTAATGAGTATTACACTTTTTATTTATTAATTATAAAATTTGAGACCAGGGTTCATAAATTGTAAGTTCTAAATTTTAAAGAGAAACAAAAATAAAACAAAACAAGTTTTAAAAACAAAAAAATTATAAATAACAACATACACAGCCACAGCAGAGTAGCATTTATGTATTGAATTTTTTTTTTTTTTTTTTTTTTTAAATTTTCATTAATAAACGAATAACATTAAACGAAAGCCAAAAGTTAATCAATTTATATTAAAAAAAAAAAACGGAAAAAAAAAACAAATAAGAAAATAAAACAAATTCTTACGTATCAATTCGCCAAACTATCAAATGTGCCGCATTGTCGCACGCATCCTCTGCATGCTTTTCTTGAACTAATATTTATTTTATTTTTTCATTTTATAATAAATTTTGATTTTTAATGGTTAAAATATGTAAATAAAAAAAGAAAAAGAAAAAATGTACGATTATGAATAATGTAAATAAAGACTACTTCTAGGTACTAAACTAATTTCAAAATAAGATACACAAAACCTACTGAAGCGTATTTTCTAAGAAAAACCCTATGAAGTCAAGCAGTAAATGCGCGGTTTACGAGCGAATGCTTTTCAGTTGTGTATAGAAAATTATAAGGTTTTTTTTTTTTATATATATATAATCAGGATGAAGTGTAGTGCATCAAGGGTGACTGCTATGAGAGCGACTATCGGAGCCTGAGATATTATTGGTCCTTCCTTTTGGAAACACGACTCGACCCCGCGAATCGAAGAGTATGAAAGGCAGCGGTGTCAAAGAAAGACATTCTTCTCAGGTCGGTAGGCTCGATAAGTAAATTAGACGGAAGTATCAATCAGAAAAAAATAGTAAACTCTGTCCTAGACCCTGCGTCGATGTAGAGAGTAATGCGTCTTACTAGAGCCCGAGATTCTGAGCGTGTTTTTAATTACACGTGGCTGTGTTTCACGCCACTATTTACACGGGTACACGTGTACGTCCTAAAATACGACGGTGGGTCAATAAGTCCCTGAAAATAATTAACACAAATTGTGTTGTCACCTTAAATTTTTTCTTTGTCAAGAATCACCTTTCAAAAGAACACACCCAAATTTTCAGACAGATCTGTCAAATAGTTTTGTTGTGGCAGCCATTTTATATAGACGCCTACTAGCATTTTCGTTAAAATGGAAAAAAAGTGAATTTCGAGTGCTCATTAAACACTATTTTTTGCGAGAAAAAACTATCACGCAAACCAAACAAAAGCTTGACAAATATTATGGGGACTCTTCACCATCGATTGCAACCATTCACCACTGGTTTACTCAAGTGACGCCGAACGTTCTGGTCGCCCAATTGAGGTCACCACACCAGAAATGGTCGACAAAATCCATGGTTTGATAATAGACGATCGGCGAGTGAAAGTGCGCGAGCTAGAAGAGGCCACAGGCTTATCACATGGCTCAGTGATTTCGATTTTACACAAATATTTGGACATGAAAAATCTTTCCGCAAGGTGGATGCCGCGTTTGCTCACAATCGACAACAAACGCATTCGTTTGACAACTTCAAAGGTGTGTTTGGCGATGTTCCAGAAAAATTCGGCTGAGTTTTTGCGCCGTTTCGTAACCGTGGATGAAACCTGGATTCACCACAACACACCAGAAACCAAGGAACAGTCAAAACAATGGATTTCTCCTGGTGATTCGAAGCCGAAGAAGGCCAAGGCGGGTTTGTCAGCAAACAAAGTCATGGCGACAGTTTTTTGGGATGCGCGCGGTGTTATTCACATCGATTACCTTGAAAAGGGTAAACACGATCACCGGCGCATATTATGCAAAGCTGCTGGATCGATTCCAAGCCGATTTGAAGCAAAAACGGCCGCATTTGGCGAAGAAAAAAGTTCTTTTTCACCAGGCAAACGCACCGGCGCACAAGTCCGCAGTCGCAATGGCAAAATTGCATGAGTTAGGCTATGAACTCCTCTCTCGTCCAGCATATTCCCCAGATTTAGCCTCCTGCGACTATTTCTTGTTTCCAAACATGAAGAAATGGTTCGGAGGTAAGAGACTTGGGTCGAATGAATAGGTCATCGCTGAAACAAAGGCTTATTTTGAGGGGCTCGAGAAATCATATTATTTGGAGGGCATCAAAAAATTGGAGAAACGTTGGATGAAGTGTAAAGAGCTAAAAGGAGACTATGTTGAAAAATAAAATGTTTTTATACTGAAAAGAGTGTTCCTTATTTCATTTTTCAGGGACTTATTGACCCACCCTCGTACGTGTCAGACCCGGGGGGTACACGTGTAATTCTTAAAAAACGCGTTTTTTATAAAAAAGAAACAACACCATAAACAAATTCTGTGGTGATAATCAATAACTGCTTAAGTCTAATATCACGATTTTGCAGAAATTTGTATCACAAATGTTCATGTACATTTAAATGAGATAAGCAATGATACAATTCGTTATAACTTTCTCAGAAACAATCCAAAGTGAGTTAAATTTTATGTGACTGAGCTTTGCAGACTACAATGGCGTTAAAAACTCATAAGTCGAAATCAACGGTTGTTGATTATAGAACGAACCACTTAAATTTGCATGCCTGCTATCCTTGGATTTTCATAAATCGGGTCACAAATGATTTCCCTCAGATTGACACCTCAATCATCAAAATCCGTCCATTAACTAGAAAGTTACATACGAGTATATGACAAAACTTCCATTTCAAAATGCCAACCAGAACGAACCGTGTAAGTAAATGCACGTGTAAATCGTATACACGTGCATTTGAGGCACGGTCCGAAGTACATGTGCTAATTCACGAAAGAGCCAGATACACGTGTAATCCGTGTACACTCTAATATACACTACAGGGTTATTCACTTTGTGCTTTAGGATTTTAATAAATAAATAAAATGAAAAGTATTAAATATTTCAATGAAATTTGTTCACTGTTTTAGAATTTGGACTATGCCATTATGTATGGGGCACTTAGCCCCGTCCTGTTGGAACTTCAATCTCTGGCCAAAAACAGTTGGTTATCATTTGACCATAGCGCAGAGATAATAATGGCGCCGTAATAATGCTGCCTTCGTCATTTTCAAAGAAATACGGCCCGATCAAGCGGCCAGTCCACAGCGCGCATCAAACTGTCACCCGTGGTGTTTGCAATGGCCTCTCAACGATCATATTTCGATTCTCAGAACCAATATTCTGCAATTTTGTTTGTTTACGTAGCCGCCGAGCGAAAAATGGGATGGGCCTCATGGCTGAAGAATGTGCTGTTCAATTGAAAGAATGTGCAAAAATTTTAATGCGTTGAGCGGCGGTTAAACGATCCATATTGTAAAATGGAAAGGCAAGCACTAACTACCTGTCACTATGGATGACAGATGGATTTGACAGATGCCATATGGCAGGGATGTGAAATCCTAACCTAGAAAAGAATAACACAATAAATACCAGAGGTCTGTATTTCACTCGTTTTTCGACCTTTTTTCAAAGCTATTACGACATTGATGATTTGTTGATATCATTAAACTCCGTGAATTTTAGTTCGATATAGTGATAGCCAGGACTACTTTCTTTAAGTGCTATCACGGAAATATTTTCTGGGCCGCAAGTACAGAGTTATACCGATTGCACTGAACCGTTTTCTAAAGCTTGTAAAAATTGTATGGCCTACTGACCAAGATCTACGAGGCCCCTTCGGAGTATGATATCAACACACTACTCGGGGACTTTAAATTTTAATTAATGGAAGGCACTCATCCAGTACGTTGGACGTATAAGGAGACAAACGATGAACCTAACTATCATTTTGGTTTCCCGATTTAAACCTCAACAATACAAAAAATAGTAGGCACAGAGGACACTACTCATCTAAAATCATTCAGTCTAACATTCTTCATACTAAAGGCAATAAAGAAATCTACATGAGAAGAAATGTATTAGATAGATGCCTTTACACCACTAACAGCATGCATACCTGCTATACCTATCCAGCTGACCGCAATTTATAGTGAGCACAATTTGAAGGTCAAGTACTTAGTAATTATCCTAGATAGCAAACTTCTCGGTAATGAACATGAGTAGGAAGTAATCGAAAAAGCCACTCGGTATTCTACACCGGATGCATACCACGATGGTGAAACCAATCATAACCCTATAGCGCACTGCATTAAATGAATCAAGCTGACCACGATGAAGACGAGCCTCGAGAAAGTGCAGGGATTGGCTGGCATATAAATGTCAGGCACAAAGGGGTAATGTCATGCGTCGATTGAGGTAATTGACAATCTTTTAGCTCTACACTTAGTATGTAAGTGAAAGAGAAGCAATCATGAGGATAATAAAAGAATGAGACCACACAAAGCTGATACGGTCAAGGTTGGTAAAAATCTTCACCACGAAACTAAGTAATAAAAAAAGGAGAACACGAACCGATCGAAGACCACTCAGAGGATTGGGGCAAAAGTATTCAGGCCAATATTCAAATACTGGGAACCAATGGGTAATTTCAAGAATATTTCAATCGGAAAAATCACGCGATCAGAAGGTGTGCCCAACTTAACCTCCACAGCAACTATCGCAAGAAAAACAAAGCGATTATATCAGACAGGCAACTTGCCGTGAAAGTGCTGGGCTCGTACAAAATCAGTTTTAAGATGGTAGGGGGTACAGTGCCTCGAATAACTGGAGAATAAATTCTTCGGGAGGAATTCCAGTCTGCTTGTTCTTAAAAAAAAATAATTTTGATAAAGAAATGTTCGCGCTGTTGCCAAAGTAAAGATGATGCTATCAGACTTCGATGAGTCAATAGTTAGAAATTGGATGTTAGGGCAGGAACTTCTATTTAGCCAACTGTGGAAGAAGAATGTGGATTCCGTGTTATGAGTGCAGCACCACCAGGCATTTGTCTATCGATTTGCACTAAATATTTTAAGTGTGTTCTGGCCAACAGTATCTCTAATGGTTCCTTTTGTCAGAGAATGAGTGTCAATAAACGCCAACATTCAACGACTACACTAACTACGCAGTATAATGACACACGCTAACCCAGAATGACAGAAAGGCGGGTCGACCGAAAAATATAAAGCTCAGAAAAGTTAAAGGGAGTGACGGCAATTGGGGAGGGGTTGCAGATAACTAAAGTATAACGGCACGAACACATCAAAATTGATGCTGTTCAACAAGATGCAAAAATGTTGGATGATAAACAGAAAAGCAGAGATGAAATTAAAGTCCTGGGGAGACACGTACTTAATCTTTATTAAATCAACTAAATAATAAGGAAGACCGAGTATACAAGGACGAACCTAACATATTCTCTGAAAAAGCTAACAAGATTCTTACTCCTGATGGTGGATATATCTAAGAAATGCAAACTCAATAAAGAAAAAGTGTCAAAGAATTTAGAAAAAATAATACACCCATTCCACGTTACAACAAAAGCATTCGCCGTTTCTACAAAAACAATTATTTCTAACAAAGTCCATAAATTTGAACACTTACCTTGTCTAAAATCAATATATCCCTCCCCACCGCACATGACTAGCATATCGGGACGTTTGTTTGTAAATTGTTGTAAAGGATTTCCTGGTTGTTGTGACATTGGCACTGAAACAAAGAATTTCACTGCATCCCGATGGCCATGGAAGGATAACTGAGCATTGGCCATGCCACAACGTGGAATCAATCCATTGGCTGCTGAAGCTGTAAGACACATAATTCAAACCATCTTATGGAAATGCACACACATTTCTATACTAACATGGCTTCAGTGGTCCCTCGGTGAGTGGTACCGATATAATCACTCCATTACTCGTTCCAATCCACAAACGATTGCACGAGACCATTAGCGCTGTAATTCTCACAAATGAAAATCCTAGTTTTCCAGTGCCGAGCATTTTGGAAACATATGGCTCAATATCCACATCCTGAATGTGTTCGAATGTATGGGCATGATACAGTCGAAGTGTGGAATCCAATCTATATCGAAACTATTTTTAGCTATTTCATTAAAACAAACATATCACCGATTCTTACCTAATTGAAACCCAAACTCCTAGCCCTGTGGCGGCCATTTGCCGCACCTGACTCTCTTTTCGCGGATGAGCCTCCAGCGTGTGAATAACATTCAAGGAAACAGGGTCCACAATGTGGATCTTATTACGGTGTGCAGCCCAAATCTTATCCGCCACCACACACAAGCACCGAATCGACTGATGATGGTCGCCCAGCGTCACCAGGTGATAGCTGTTTAGATCCCATTGCCCATCGGTCTGCCGACGAAATACAGCCAGCTGCCCATTCGCCAGAGCAACTACCACCCGGGACTCAACGTGCACTATACCCAACACAGCGTCGGGCAGTAGCACTTTGTGCAGACATTCATGCCACCGCCCCACGCTACTGTGCACATAGAGCATACCGTCCTGGGCGCCCAACCACATTGTCGGACCTACTGATGTCATTGGAGGCTCATTTTGCCGATCTTGGGTGCCGAGAATTGGATTAACTGGCCTCGAGAATGCCAACTGAGCACTGGAATTGTTGTTATTCGTATTGGTTTCCGATACTCCATTCGTATTGGGTACTCCAGCGCCAACAACAAAGTGATGCAAAGGTGAGTTAGGAGGGATTTTTGCCTCCTCCACTACTACTGTCTCCTCACTTTCATTTGAATTCGATTTTTCTACAGCTTCCTTTGCCTTTTCCTCCACGTCAGCACTACCATTCACCCCAGCGTCGACCCCATTTTCCGCTTCTTTGGTTTCTGTGTTCCGATTTTGATCGGGCTTCGGTCGAACTCTAATATATTCCACATTTCCCAGCATCTCTGGACCCTCACCTGGCTTTTCGAGCGTTTCGCCAGCCTTAATCACCTCTGAATTTTCTAACAACGCGTAGTCTTTCTCCATGGCACCTGGCACTGAAGCAATGCACAACAAATGCGACTGACAAATCGGGAACGCATCCAGCACGTTCGCTGGTTCATTAGCATCCACCACAGTCACCGTACTGGCAGCATGAGTACTGGTACACACCCACACATACGAGCTGAGTTGTGTCTCGGGATCCTCTTCATCCAGAGAGATATTGAGCTGCCGTTCCAACGATTCCTGACCGCTGAGTTCTGCCGTCGGACTAGTGATCTCAGTGATTTTCGCCGTCGGTCTTGAATAGAAGATACTTGCTCCTATCACAGAACCACCGTCCTTATTGAAACCTCCATTGAGGTTCACTCCAGCTGCACAAAACACTTTCATATGCGGACTGGCTTCTGCCAGAGGATTACAGTAGACTGGAACAGGTACTCCACCCGAATGCCGATTATGGTGTTCTTGATTCGATTTGTTTATCGGCAAACTCCAACCGTACGCATGCAATCGACCGTCCTCCTTCTGAACGTGTGCCCTCAGCTGCCGATACTGTTCTTTCCGCCGTGCATTTACACGCTCTGAGGTTCCCTCTTCGCTAAAATCCTTTGCTAAGATCAGAGCATTGGCTAGACCAGCATTGGCAGGTGGGTGATTTCCTGATGTTATGGCAAGGCGATTGTCGCTACTTCGACTGGGGGATCCGTGACTGTGAGAGGGGCTGTTGTAGCGATATATCGGCCCCCCTCCCTGCCCGGGGTCCCGTTCCTGTGGTCGATTTGAGGAGCTATAGATGGAGATGGAGAGACACTAAATTAATATTTCATTTAGATCAGACGGCAAGGTGCTGAAACTCACGTGAAGAGGTTATTAAAATATTTCCAGATACCCTGTTTGGGTTTCTCCATTGTTTTCGTAGCACGGAGGATTTCGGTCAAACGGACCGCTTCTTGGAGTTCCATCAGACGTTCTTTATACTAAAAAAAAAAACCGAAACAAATTTCAAACGAAAGTTCATTATGCAATGCCACTGCGCTTTGTACTTGATTTCTCTCCATTAGCACCATAGCCATCTCCACACGGGTGAAACGCTTACGTTGAGCCATTGGAACATCACTCTCTTCCTGTTCTGTGTCATCTGAAAAAAAAAAATATACAAATTTCTTCACTTAGCAAACGCACTCATTTGTCGATTTGAAATCCTTACTCTGTTGTTTGACTTGTTCTTTGGTCTTCTTAAGTTCATCCTCCAGTTCCCCAACTTTCTGTCGAAGTTTGTTGCGCGATTGCGACATTGCGTTAAGTTCTTCTCGAAGAATTTCTATCTCACCAGTGAGTTCATCAACTTTGACAATCAAATCATCTTTTACGATATTAAGAGCATTTCTAGAAAGGAGAGAAGGTAATAATAAGAAATTGAGATTCTTTAAGTGAGAGAGTATCGTACTTGGTTGCGAGCAGCTCGTTATTTTCCATGATGAGATTTTCGACTTCTTTGCCCATTCCTGAAATGATTTATTAAAATTATTTAATAGTGTTTTGAGAGAAATATATACAATTTCTAATTTACAACAACGAAACAGCATGCTTCAGGATAAGGCTAAATAACAATGAGAAGCAGAAGAGAGAAATGTGGTGAAGATAGTTTAAATGGATGATGATCGGGGGATCTGTTACAAAAAATTACTGATATCCGCCGATTTCCAAAAAAAGGCTTCAAGAGTCGCAATCATTTAGTGGCGCTAACAAATGGCCCGTGCGTGGCCAAACGCAATGCGAATTAGAATAGAAGATCGGATACCCTTTCAGACCATTAAACCCTATGGATTTTTCATCGAAAACGCTTGAAAGATTAATCAATATACATACTCAACACATTCATTCCAAAGTAGCTGGCGGCCTTGCTTACGTGGATTTCGCTATTAATAAAAATGCCTTGAAACAAAATCTAAAAACTGTTTGATAAAGTAGCCACATAGCACAGCATTGAACCTGGAGAAATAAATTTGTAGATGCAAGTCAGCAAATTATGTCCTTTAATAACGATATCCAACTCTAGTAAGTTACCGGGAAAATAATGTTATTCTTCGCAGAGACCTGCATAGGACTTATAGGCTAAAACCTGGGCCAAGTCCGCTATAATAAGTCACAATCTGTTTCCAATCTGATCAATACTTAACAGATCAGTTGGTAGAGCATTGTCCAATAATATTTCATTTGCATTGATTTTAACTTTACAGTTTTATTTAAAGAATATCTTTGACTCTAAAATTTAGAGCTCGACTCATTTTGAAGCAAACAATTTTGAGAAGCTATGCCCAAACTGGATGGAGCGCAATATAAAGAGTGGTACTTTTTAAGTAGGGAAGGCCTTTAAAATCTGTGCTGAAACAAACATTCAAACAGAGAAATAATCAACAGATTTATTTCCATGATTGGGCAGATGCAAAATGTCTTCCGTACGCGTATAGATTGCACTGCTTGAATTAGATTCTCAGCAAGGGAATTCCACACGAGAGCACTGGCATCTAGGATAAACCCTCAAATAGGAGTATTACTTCAGCTGAAAATGTCTAGTTGCTGTAACTAAGGGAAAGTGATCCACAGGTTGTAGTAATTTCCTGCTCACCATCAGAGAACTGGTGCAATAAGCCTTAGCCATACTGAAGTAATCGACTATGAATTGCAATCTGACTGTCAACCCCCAACAAAAAAAACTTTCCCCCTTCGAAGGTAAACTAAACTCCGCTCGAACTCTCGCAAAGTGAAAAATAATATTGGCTTAATACTAAACATAATATTGAACTGGAAAGAAAACACCTCGGTATGATGGAGAAAGCATCCATTGCCTTTTATGCTGGTAACAGAATCTTCGGAAACTATACACTGTACGTATATGACCATTAATAGAGGCTTGCTGCAGAAAAGACAGAGCAGAGAACTAGCACTAGAGTATCACGGCATTGATTTAGTTATTTCATTGATTAGCATCAAAATGAATGGGGTTGATGTTGTCAATGCTTGGCATGTATGTTAGCTTAGACCTTCATTTGAATCAGCTGATAGCAGATGCTGTTAAAGCTGGAGCTAGATGCCTCGGATTCCTAAAAAAATGTAAACTATTTTTCACTCCCATAGACTTGGCTACAATCTATAAAGCTTATATTCGTCCGAGACTTGAATATAACTCGCATATTTGGGTAGGTGCTCCCACCACATGCCTGAGTTTACTCGATCGTGTTCAGCGATCAGCATGTAGGCTGATTGGTGATCAGTCCATTTGCATCAAATTCCCTCGCTCGTACACCGCCGAAATGTTGGATGCTTAGCGCTCCTGTACCTGCAATTTCAAGTGTTCGAATGTAATCTATAGTCACGTCCCACCAGTTCGTCCGTTCAAACGCAATATACGTGCGGCAACTTCCGCACACCCTTACACATTAAGATCGTTTTTTAACCACTCCACACGAATGTGAAATAACTTGCCTTCCTCAATATTTCCTGATACTTATAATCTGCAAAGATTCAAAATTAACGCGCATCGTTACCTCACTCTCTATCTTTTCCTCTCTAATCTTTGATTCTCTCCTATATCCCTTCCCCTGTCTCCGTCACTGGGTTAATAAACTTTAAAGGACATACTCCTAAGTGATGCAGAATATTTATTATTATTAAAAAAAATGAAAGAATGTCATATATCTTCAGCAATCCAGCAGTTACAAGAGACGATTAGTTCATTGCAGTATTCCTAAAACGGCAAAAACAGAAAAGAAAACTGATTATTTGATGCCATACCCGAACTTTGACCTTTGACTTTGAGTTTTAGACGATTTCCCATTGATCTAACTAATTTCTCTGTGTATTCACTAATGATTTTTGACCATTCCTCCTGTAGTGCCTTCTTTAGTAAATCCTTGCTAGAGATTTTGTGTTGTATTTCCGGATGTTAATCACCAAAATATGCCTTCAATTTAGCATGACGTTTAAGTCTGGAGACTGAGGTGACTTTTTGATCACTCTTGGGCAGTTATACAACAGCCATTCCCTTACAACGAGCGCCGTATATTTGGGATCATTATCTTGGTAAAAATGAAATGTGACCAATTTCCGAGCGCTTTCTTTCACATTACTTTTTAGAATGTCGAGATACTTCCACTTATCCATATTTCACTCTATAAAGTGCAGATATTCAACTCCTGCAACCGACATGTACCCCCAAACCATGACATGTCCTCCGCCATTGCCATCCTTTACTAGTTTACTTCAGTAGCTAATTTGCCAGCACTTAATTTTGGGTCATCATTTACTTTCCAAACAATCCACCTTTCATCAGCATAATTAAAAATTTGTTATTCCTTGTTGTGCTTTTATTTTCAATACTGCCATCACTTTTGTGCCTTTAAAAAATACTTTGGACAGTAGCATCACTTCTATTTAATATTTTAGTAATCTATAACTTTTTCTCAATTCATATTGAGAAATTGCACAATTTTTTAAACAAATTAACACACGCAACACGACACTGAGGAAACTGCAAATAATTTTCGTTTGAAAAAAATTGCAATCGCGTCAAATAGGCGCCTCTAATTCACGATGTATGATTTTCACTGTGAGATAATTTCCTTAACCCTACTGAAAATAATAGCTCTGTTTCGAAACTTGCCTTTAATTTAGCAATGGATTTTAATTTCTTATCTTCAAGGAATGACTAGTTTCCTTTATAAAAGGAAAATACAAATTTCTAGCAACAATTTAATTTTATTTATATAGAGGGTGTATGATTTTTACTGTGACTTACTGTATATCGCCCCGATATTTTACTTTTATTTTCTGAAATTCGCAATCGCTACTGCTTCTTTCTGGCACTGCGCCGTGGCTAAGTGACCTTTCACTGAACGGGAAATTCAAGGTTCAAATCCCAGAAAAAAAAAAAGTTTTCTCACAGTCCCAACTCTTGCAAACGTCTAACAAACATTCGAGAGTAAAATTGTCATGAGTAGCTTTTCCCAATCGAAAAAATTGCCCCTCGGAAATGGCTTTATGTCGTAGGACGCAACTGTCCGTGCGGCACACAGCCCGAATGGATGCGGGCAGCTACACCTGGCCCTATTTTATTATTTAAACTTAAAGTATTATTTTCGTATTATTTTTCTTTCTGCTGATCAAATAATTATTTTTGATAATTATTTACTTTTTTTTCTGATTTGAAAATAAAACACTTTGAGGGGCGGCCGATAAGTTCGCGGCCTAATGCATTAAGTGAAACAAGATCCGATTAAAAAACTCTCAAACTCTAACTAATCTAACTGATTAGAAAAAATTAAAAAGTCGTTCGGGGCCAAGTCTGGACTGTAGGGTCGGTTGTAAATTTCGTTGAGATTGTCACCGGCTAACTCCAAAAAATGTTTGCAGCACTCGAGTCGTCGTTGTTTGTCGAACGGCGTGAGCATTTTCGGTACTCAGCGCGCACACCATTTTTTCATATTTAAATGCTCGTGCAAAATTTCTCCAATCCGTTCTTTGTCACATTTTTTTTCTTCGGTCAGCCAGAACTAATTTTTCAACATTTCCGACGTTTTCTTCAGTGACCACTGATACAGGACGCCCTGGGCGGGAGTCGTCTTCACAGCTCTCGCCCTTGTTGAAATAATTTTACACGAAGGCCCAGAATCTTGAAGAGTGCCGCAATTAATGCTATCACTAATGAGAAGATGACTTGTTGTTGAGTATCTCCGCCGCGAAGTTATAAGCCGCCCCTTGTATTTTCTGCAGATTAAGAAATGATTTTCTGCTGGTCAAAAAAATAGTTTTTGCTGATTGAAAAGTTACTCATTTGCGAATAATTTATTTTTCCGCTGGAATATTTATTTTTCTTGATAGAATATTTTGCTGGCCTTAATTGATCAGTAATGATATTAGCTACAATAAATTAAAACAGCAGCAAGCGTTTTTCTATTATGTTTCGTTTCGAAACTCTCGGACTGATAGCATGCGCAGGTCAGTGACTCGAGTATTTAGTCGATTTTTCGAAACTCATATGACTACGACTAAACTATCTAGTCCTAGCAACTATTGTGTTTAAGTGCATAAATTCAGTCAAGGACTTTTAGATTGACTCGTGATAATAAATAAAAATTCATCGTAATTGTGTTATATCTCGTCTCGTCATTTACGAACATACGAGGGCAAGGTGAAAAGTTCTCGGCCTGACAATGAAAGACTGCGATTTTCAGTTAAAAAATGATTTTATTTTTCTACTTAATCTCCCTTGACTAAAACATACTTGGTCCAGCGTTTCTCCAACATCAGTATTCCTTCTCGGAAATGAGAGTCTGGATGGCTGTGAAAATATTCATCTACGGCCCTCTCAACTTCTGCATTGGATGCGAAGCGCTTCCCAGAAACAAATTTCTTCAAGTTTGGGAACAGATGGAAGTATGAGGGTGCCAAATCAGGTGAATAGGGGGGATGATCGAACAAATCGTACCCCAAATCCCGCAGTTTTCCCATCGCCAACGCACACTTGGGGAAGATGACTTTTTTCGTCTTCAAGCCAGGCCTCTTCTGGTGAATTTTGGCATCCAGGTGGTCAAGAAGGTTGGAATAATATTCGTCTGTAATTGTTCTGCCTTTCTCAAGGTAATCAATTAACAGGATCCCTTTCGCATCCCAAAACACACTGGCCATGACCTTTCCGGCAGATGCGATCGACTTCGCTTTCTTTGGCGCTGAACCACCGGCTTCCACCCACTGCTTCGACTGCTGTTTCGTGTCTGGCGTGTAGTGGTGGACCCATGTCTCATTCATGGTGACAAATCGCCGCACAAAATCAGTCGGATCCCTATTGAATCAATCCAAAGATTGCCGCGAAAATCGTTTGCGCATTTGCTTTTGATCGGCATTCAGCAAATGCGGCACCAATCTTGCGCAGAGCTTTCGCATCCCTAAGTTTTTGTGTAAGATTTTTCGCACCCTCTCTTCCAATATACACACAGCCTCAGCTATCTCTCTCACCTTCACTCGCCTATCGTCCAACACGATATCATGCACTTTTTCGATGGTTTTGGGTGTGGTTGCGGTTTTTGGTCGTCCTTCACGTGGGTCATCTTCGAGAGAAGTGCGACCACGTTTAAATTAAGCTGCCAACTTTTTAACGGTTGACGTCTACTGCAAAAATTCGTGTAAAGAAATTACTTGGGAGAACAAGTTGAAACTTGTCATACGAACTAATGAGAAGTGCACCCGGCAGGAAACATAAATTTTTGCTGATTGGAACGCCATCTCTGCGTCAGGCCGAGAACTTTTCACCTTGCCCTCGTATCAAGTGGTTTATACACATATACTATTATACAGTGCGTTTCATATTTATAACCCACCTTTCAGTTAGTTTTTTAAATTCGAATAAAATGTAAGAGCGACTTTGAGCAAAAGAGAAAATTGAAATAGAACACATTTATAGCATGACGTCAGTCAACAATACCGTTAGTTTTTGTATTTTTTTTTTGTTTTTACGACGAGAGAAGCATTTTAATGAGAATGTCGTATTTGGATATGTAGTAATGCGTTTCATATTTATAACCCACTTCACAATAAACTCAAGTAGCGAGAACTACAGATCGTGGAACGGTCAAAATGCCACGTGGAACGGTCAAAATGCCACGTGGAACGGTCAAAATGCCACTTGGTACATTATTATCCGACATTGAAAAAGGTAAAATTTTAGCTTTAAAAGGTGAAAACCATAAAGTAAGTGCGATAGCCAAAAGAATCTGTCGGAGTCCTCATGTAGTGAGTAATTTTTTGAAAGATCCCGAATCTTATGGGACTGTGAAGCGCAGTGGAAGAAAAAGAAAGCTCACGGAAAGAGATGAACGCAAGATTGCTCGAGCAGCTAGCAAATCGACCCTGAGTTGCACCAAACTTGCTGCGTTGGCTCAGACGAAAATTTCAAAAACGACGGCTTGAAGAGCAATTCAAAAAAATCCAAACCTAGTCCGGTCCAAAATGAATTGCTGTCCACGTCTCCTAGGTCGCCACAGAACCGCTTGGCTGGAATTTGCGCAAAACAATATGGCTACTGATTGGACAACTGTAGATGAAATCGTTGTTTTTCTTTATTTGAATTTCATTAATAATATTGTTCTAAATTTGTCTCTTAGGTGATATTTTCTGACGAGAAGATATGGAATTTGGATATGCACTCTTATTGCTGAGATTTGCGCAAGGAACCGAGATATTTCTCAACGAGAAATTTTGGAGGTGGTTCCGTTATGATGTGGGGTGCATTCTCTTCAAGAGGGTGCTTAAAAATGCACTTTACATCTTCAAAGATGAAGAGTGCAGACTACATTGACGTTCTTCAAAGCAGACTAATTCTGGCCGAAAATCGACAAAAAATTGGATTTTTCAGCAGGATAATGCCAGGATTCATACCAGCACTGAGACAATGAGTTGGCTTAGATCAAATTCAGTTGATGTGATGAGTTGGCCAGCATGCTCTCCTGATCTAAACCCAATTGAAAATATATTTGGGGCATTTTGGTCAGGCGAGTATATGCCCAAGATCGACAATTTGAATCAACTGCAGAGCTGAAGCAATCACTTACTGAAGAATGGGAAAAAATTGAACCTGCACTGCTGGAAAACTTGATAAAATCTATGGAAAAGAGGTTATTTGAATTGATTTTGGCTAAAGGATCTCAAATAAATTATTAGCCTTTTTCATTGGTTTTCCTATGTTAAGAAACTAAAACATGGGTTATAAATATGAAACGCTTGAATTCATAAAATTTCAATAAATCGCAAATATACACTCATTCACAAAATTATTTGCACAAATACTTTTTAGCCAAATATGCGACATTTTTCTTGGTTTTCAACGTAAAAAAAGGGATTTTTTTTGTTTTTGTATTTGCCCTGTATATTCAACAGCTGTATTCTTGCTGAAAGACAACGAAATCCAAACTAAGGGTAGTGTGCCTACCGCTCTTTGAATTTTGTATGGAAAAAGCATACACAAAATTATCCGCATAAGCACAAGGGATGTTTTGTAAGCTGCATTCATTCGGTTAAATGACTTGATCGAGGCAACAAGCATTGAGTGTGGACTATTTGCGAGTATATACAGTGAGGAAAGACTTGAAAAATTGATATGGGAGGAAAAAAATCGGAAACAACTTTGGAGGAGCGAAAGCTCATCCCTAAGCTAGGTTGCCAAGGAAAGACATATCGGGAGACTGGTGATCTTGTTGGAAGATCATACACCGTGGTTAGGGACATTGTCCACAAGTTTAGGAATGAAGGAAATTTGGAGAATAAGTCAGGTAGGGGGCGAAAGAAAATACTGTCGGTAGCAAATGAGCGGCATATCATCAAGAAAATTAAAAAAAAACCGAAGACACCTGTAAAATAACTGACCACCGAGATGTCTCAAATAATTAATAAATCCATCTATGGATGGACTTTAAGATCTCACGCTTTTCATGACAGAATTGCACGTCGCAAACCTTTTATTTCTGAAACGAATAGAAAAAAAAGACTTACTTTCGCCAAAAACTATGTTAACAAGACCTCAGAGTTTTGGAAGACCGTCATTTTCAGCGACGAGAGTAAGTTCAATTTGTTTGGCAATGATGGTAAGCAAGCGGTTTGGCGACAAGCAAATACAGCTAATAATACAAGCTAATCTCCAAGCAACCGTGAAACACGGTGGTGGTAACGTCATGATGTGGGGGTGTATGTCTGCTATTGGGGTAGGACAAATGGAGTTCATTGATTATAAGATGGATCAATATGGAGACATGAACATCCTCAAAAGAAATCTCCATCAAAGCGCGACAAAATTGGGTCTAGGGTCAAATTACATCTTTCAACAGGACAATGACCCAAAACATACTGCCCATAATGTTAAAATGTGGTTACTTTTTAATACACCCACGCAACTGAAAACACCCCCACAGTCACCCGATATTAATCCCATCGAACACCTTTGGACTCAGCTTGAAAAAAATATAAGAAATCGGCCTATCACCAGCAAAGCTTCTCTTAAAGAAGCTCTCAAGCAGGAATGGGAGCTTATAAGCCCATACTGCACAAAAAAACTTTGCGATAGCATGCCAAAACGTTTGCAAGCCGTAATTAAGGCCAACGGTGGCACAACTGAATTTTGTTGTTTTCTGTTTCATTTTGGTTTTGTGCGAATAATTTTGTGTTACCTTTTATTGAAATTATTTTTTTGTTTACCCTCTTTTTTATGAGTTTAATATTTTGTTTTGTTTTTTTTTTAACATCGTATTAACAATGAAGTCAGAATTATTTTTTTAATATAATATTTTTTAATTTTAGTCAAAGAAAGTAGTTTAATTTTGTTTTAGTCTTCACATATGGTCTTGTGCGATTAATTTTGTGAACATGTGTATATTTTTATTAATTGAAAAAAACAACTGATTTTTATTTCAATTTATATCTGAACTCATGAAAAATATTTTCAAAATGCAAAACAGGTGAAATGTGTCGTACATTTTCAGCTATTTGAAAATTATAAAAAAGGTTATATATATGAAACGCACTGTATTTCGTTCAATTTTATTTCCCATGACCTTATAGTACTTAAACGATATTAATTAAATATAATCTACTTTAAGTATTATCTATCAGCGAGAAAATGAAACCGGAAACACTCTGGAATTAAGTAATTGAATCTATCGCAAGATATGAAGACGCAACCGGACAGTAACCAAACAATTACAAAGTTTGCTTTTATAAGAAAACAAAATATCTCAACTAAAATTCCAGCACCAAAAAAAAAGGAAACAATAAAATAAATAAAAGAAAATTTAACGCAACTGAAACAACAAATAACCACTACCACTTGAAGAGGCTAAGTGCCTCGAGAGAGAAACTCATCTCCCAAGACACTTTTTATCCACCCAAACTAAAGTCTAAAATCTACTAAAACTAGTCTCAATGAATTCAAAAATTATCAATTCAACTTACCAAAGTAGTTATCATTAGCTATTGTGCGATCCATGATGAATACAGTGTGTGTTTGATTTTGAGAGAGGAGTAATTTTATTATTTGAGATAAGTTGAATTTGTTTTTTTTTTTTTTTGTTAATTCGATTTTTTTTTTTTTTTTTTGGGGATTTAGTAAAGAAGATTCATGTAAAGAGTTGATTAATGGTATATTTTTGGATTTGATTAAGTCTCTATATGTTAGCATCAAAAGTGTGCTTGATGTATTTACAAGTGATATAAACAAATCCAATTAAATACAGACGAAACCTACCTGAAGAAGCGTATTCCCCAGGATGCACCCAGCTGCCTGTTGTTGTTGTAATTGTAGTTGTTGGTTGAGGGGTTGTGAATAAAAATATTTGTTTTTTTTTTCCACAAATTAAACAAAAAAAAGGAAATGAAATAAAAAAAAGAAGAGAAATCATTGTTAGATGCTGGTTAATAACATAAGGTAAATAAAAACTAAAAATTGCTTGAACGTGCAACTCGGTTAATTGTTTTAAGCGCCACAGTGAGAACGAAGAACACATAGACTCACCTGTGACCTCATGCTCTTCGCTCTCTTCATTGTCCTGAAATGACAACTCTTGATAGAGTGTATTCGCGGAGCGTTGTTCCTTTTTGGTTGTAGTTCGACCAACTAATTAAGTTTTTTTTTTTTTTTCGAATTATTGATTACAAACCAAGATTTGTTATTAACAAAAGAAAAAAAAAAAGAAAATAATACGAGTTTTGTTTTGGAAAAAAGATGTGTGAAATTAGAAAATTAATTAGTTGGAGGAGTTTCGGTTTGGAGAAAGAGAAAAAAAAAAAAGAAAATGTTATGGACCCCATTAGTAGTTCAGATTGGAGAGAACAAGTTCTGTTGTTATTACCATTCGATGGAACATTTGGCACAATTGGACTTTCGTCACTCTGGGGCGAGGTGGCTTGATTGATGTGATGTAGGGTGTCTGTTTCGGCGGAACGTTCCATTGTGTGAACATTTTCCAGTTCATTTTGAAGTGATGGTGGGCCTGAATCATCGGAATTACTTCCCACGCTGCAGATTGTTTCGGTGTCCAACATTGTTGAGTTCTCAAGCGAGGCGAAACCGTACGAAACGGGTCCTGATGATCTATTTTTGAGGAAACAATTTTTTTTTTATTTTAAAATGCTATGCGTGTTAAAACAACGTACGGATATGTCATTGAATTGAATTATTTTTTAGGGATGACTTAAAAAGAAAAAGAAAAACTTAAACAAGTGTTTTTTTTGAACAAAGATCGCAGCTGTTATTGTGAGCTATACGGACAATAATATCCCGTGCAAACTGTTATAACAAACATTATCTATGCTTCAACCATTTAAAGGGTGCAGTATACAAAATTCCTTTTCTATGGCCTTGAGAAGTCACAATGTGACCGGAACGCAGCTGGACCGTATTCGGTATGTGTGAGGCTTAATTTTTAATTCTGGCTACTGTACTATATTTAACGTAAATCAGCAAAAGTGATTTTATTTAATCACTCAGACGTATAAGTATCATTAAAGGCTCATTCTTAAAAAATCCGTTGACGTGGTTCCGTCGAAGGTTGACGTTGACGTTCACGTATTGCCGGAAAGAACAGTCCCATAAAATCCGTCGCATACCTTCGTTGACAGATGACAGCGGATGACATTTTGTTATTGCTGAAAGTATTTTCTCTTCAAGTTGTCCGATTTCTCTACATTCTCTCATTGCTTCCACCAATGAATGTGCTTACTTTCAATTTGTGAATGCGTGAACTTCAATATGTGAAAGTGTGTATTTTAATGCGTGAATGTGTGAACTGCCAACGGATCAACGGACTAAAAAAGTAGAAAGTAAACCTAGTTTATCTGTCAAAGTTCATATATCCGTTGGTTATGGGCCACCTTCTATAAGAATGCGTGTATTCTATCTAGCTGTCAGTTAAAAACGACGCAGCAACAGATCGACAGATTCTATGGGTCGGGGCCTTTAAACCCTATGGAAAATAAAAAGATTGCGATCCATGTGGTTTTAGTCTAACAACTCTTAACAAATTATCCACAATTTTTCAACTTGTTGTGTTCATCGGTTTACTTGCGACAATCGCAGAACTTAGTCATAGTGGAGTAAGTTTAAAACATGTCGAAGAGAGAGTATCTTGCAGTGACAAAATTGTTAACTAAATAAGGATAACACCGACGTCGATAAAAACAATTTTTAAAAACTTAGTGCACCATTACATTGTTTATGTCAAATATTGTTTGAGTCGACTGAGTCATATTCGAGAAATAGCCCAATTGCTAAGAACTAATTAATAAGTAAAGCACTGTTATACATAATGTGAATGTGCCATAATTTTTGCAAATGACATCAAATGTCATTGTGCTTTGACATTTATGTTGTAGACTGAGAGAGAATTAGTTAACAACAAGCAATGGAGTGATACACACCTCGGGCAACGATGGAGATTTTGAGTCACCAATTTCTGGGGGCCATGTGATCTTCCGTTTTGGCGGATGGGGCAAAAGTAATGTCATAATAGGAATGCGCCAGACTTCTTCCTTTGGGGCTTTTTGAAATCTCGAGTTTACCACAACAAACCACAAACCTTGCAAGTCTTGAAAGCCAACATTGAAGAAGAAAAAACGAGGCCCCAATTTTTTTCATTTCTAACAAAATAGCAGCCAATTCGCATTATGACATTACTTTTACCCCACCTTGTATATACTTTCTGCCAATAACGTGGTACGCCATCTGATAGCATACATTTACCCCAATTCAAATATGAAATTTGATCAAAATCGTTAGGGCCGTTTGTACAAAGCCATGCCGGTTTTGCCTCGAATTGTGAACCCACCGACCATAGATACGAAGTTTGAAGCAAATCCGTCCAGCTGTTTAGGCTGCAGTCTGTCATACATAGAGACAGACAGAATTGAGAGATCCACTTTTTGAGTTTCTCTATTATAATCGTTTGATGAAAATTTCAAGATCGAAAGTTTTCAGGAAAACAATGCTTGCCCTTACAGGTGCAAGCAAAAAGAATGGGTGCTTTTTATGGGGACTGTTGTCTATTAATTACAACAATTAAGAGCTGATCTGAGCTGTTTAGCTGGGGACAAGAATAGTAGATCGTAGATTGTTGGTTGAGGTGGGATGTGGTCACCTTATCACTGCGGTCACCACTGGACCTATTGTGATTTCCTCTAATCTTAAACCTCATTTAAGATGCCAGAATTGGTGATGAATTTGACTATTTTTTTGAGTGAGCTAGCCTCTTCTGCTTCAATTTAGAGTTTACCTAAGTAACGATGACGTGTTCTGGCTAGACAATCACAGTGACGTAAGATATGTTCTGCGGATTCTTCCTCTTCGTTGCACATTCTGCATGTTATCTTGCGCTGGCCTATGAAGAATCTTGTGGCTATTCGAATCTGAGTCCTATCTAGCTGTAGGAATTGTTTCGTTCTTTTGTGGAAAGTATTTGACAGAAAGATTTTGGCTGTGTCCTGGCACCTAAATAAGATGAACTCTGTGCTGTATAGTGTTATGAGTAGTTGAAGGCGGTCCCACACTAGTTTGGATGTTAATTCGTAAGTCTTAATTGTTAATAGAGCAGTCTTGCTATCTGATAAGATATAAATATTCTCTATATGTTTATATTTTCTCTGATGCATACATATTTCTATGGCAAATATTTCGGCTTGGAGTCTTTGTGTTAGCACCGTATACCCCAGTAACAACTCCGTCATCTGTCTTGTATGAATGTAGGTAGGGAACAGAACACCCCAATTATTGCGATTTGGGAATGCCACCTTGAAATTAAATTTAGGCAGACATTTGTCTGTGATTGTTATTCCTAGTAGTTATTATTACTTTAGTGTTAAGTACTTGCACAATGGCCGAGTGAACTAGTTTGGAGTTTGAGCTATCTTCATCGATAAGCATGAAGGCGTTAACCATAGTTTCTCTCTTATATGAAGATGAAGAGATGGTAGGTTTAGAATAACCCCCAGCGGTGTAATAGGAGCAGTTATCATTGCATATACAAACTAGCCTTTGAAGTTTATTGAGCTTGTCTTGTACAGACCTCTGTTTCATTTAATGGTGCAGCATATGGACAATCGGTCTTGCTATCGCTGTGTAGAGCGATAGCATCACTTTGGCGTTTAAGCTCCAATTTTTACCAATGAGACTTTTGATGGTCCATAATGAGATCCTGGCTTTGTCTATAGTTTTTGTGAGGTGAGAATTCCAAGTAAGTTTTTCATCGAGAATTCTATTGCTTCACCAAAAAGTGTGGGTGCTTTTAACCTGTCTCTTTTTTATGGGTTGACGTTAAGGCAGACTTTTTGACACCAGTCAGCAACTAGATTCAGTGCCCTCTGGATGATATCCGAGATTGTTTCTTCGAATTAGAGTCTGATTAGTATCGCACTATCATCTGCGTAGTCTTGGGTATAAAAGCCTTCGTCGCTGAGTATTTTCAGTAGTTAATTAACTACGATGGACCGCAATAAGGGATAGAGGACTCCACCTTTCGCAGCAGTGACTCTGAGTTTATTGCTGCCTAGTGAAATGTTAATTTTTCTGTCTTCTAGCATACATTTTGTTCAGCTACATGTAGTATTATTATACTCCTGTGTATTGGATGTATCTGTATATCTGGGCGTATTCAGTGTTATCAAAAGCTCCTTCGATGTTAAGGAAACAGCTCATAGCATACTCTTTGCCTCTAAAGGATTTTTCAATCCTTATTGTGAGTTCTTGAAGAGCATGGGTCTTTGGTTTTCCTGATTGATAGGATTCATGGCGAGGACTCTATCTATCAAGTATTTTCGCGAGGAAGAAAATAGTAAGACTTAGAGGTTGATGGAATATGGGTAACTCTGTTGATCTACGATACGAGAATTATTAGAAGATGGCCTAAGTGAAGGAAGCTCTGTAATGGTGACTAAAATATTAAATTTATAGAAAAAAGTAACTCGTTACTCGGATTTACTGCGTCAACTAAGGCAGAAAATCGTTAAAAAACGATAAAAGCTCAGTCTCTTGCAAGACAGTGCCCCAGTTCACACAACTGCGGCTTCTAAGGCTATCGTTCTGATCTGGCCCCCAGCAATTACACCGGTGATGAAAATAAGTAAGCTGTTTTTGACCATTTCGATAGTAAAGATTCGAAGTACTTTATAGCGGCATAGAAGTTTAATTGAAAGATGTGAAAAATGTGTTGGAAGTACAGGGGACTATATTGAAAAATGTGTTTTTTTTTTCTTTCAACCTCTCCTTCTATGTTAGGCTAAGAACACATCGCCTGCACTACACTTTAAAATGATTTTCTTTGAAAGAGTAAATTTTAAAAAATATCTTCCCCCACCTGGTACTTCAGCCAACTGTCTACGGATTAATAACTAAACACATTAGCCACTAAACCACGGGCAGGGATATGTCAAGTGCTTCTTGGGAGATGCTGCAGTTAGACGTGTACTTACTGCGATTGCAGGGATTCAACAGAGTTTTCAAGATTCACGAAGGCTACATTTCAGTATATTTTGAAGAATACAGTAGACGATCAGCGTTTGTAGTGCCAATGGTTTAGTAATGATGACACCTATGTAGGTCTAGGTTAGACGACTTTAATAAGTCGAGATAACATAACTGAGGTTATACTGTGAAGTCTAAGAACGAATATTAAATCCGTATTTTCTTTAGTTCACAATACTGATGTATTGCGCTAGGTATGTCATTCAATAACAAGCCCATTTTGACTCCGGATTATCTCAGTCCTATGCATAAACATGGACTCTGTTAAAACTCAATGAAATGTAGAGTTAGGTTAGATTGGAGGGAAGTGCATCTAAGTGCTTATCACGGGGGCCATACGGTCCATTGTGTTTCCGTTTTTGTTGGGTGGAACCTATATTTAAAACCTTTGTCTTGCGGTGGGTTCTGTAGCAAACCAGCCTGCTTTCTTTATGAAGCCTATCATGTTCCTAAGTGGAACTTGTACGAGATTCCCTAGTTCATCAAAAAGACGGAGGCGGCGGTTTTGAAGACAAGTGTTTGATAGTTTCTGTCTCCTCTATATCTTGACAGCTTCTGCAGTGCTCAGTTGATGCCTAGTTTAGCAGCCATTTCCCCTATCGCGCAGTGTCCTGTTAGCATGCATATCAAGATTCGAATTTCTTTTTTATTCATCGCCAATAGGTTTTTTGTTCTGTTTTCATCTACTGTAGGCCATAAGCTGAGAGATAGTTATCTTGCTTTTAGGTCAATTTTCCTTTTTAGTTCACCTATTGGAGTTTCTATTGATAAAATATGGAATTACTTCGCAAGTAAAATCGGAGAATGAAAACTAATGCTTCGACCTCACTTTCTACGACGCATTCAAGTTGAAAAGTACTTGAAATAGGGATTTACTGTTTGACGATCTGACCTATGGAGTAACAAGTAAGGTAATAGCAAGGAGCTCCCGAATGGACAATTCTTTGAGACCGCAATATCGCATCAGGTCAGCCTTGCCCAAAATGGAGTAGTAACGATATGGAACGAGTTAGAGAGATCTTAAAATTAATAAAGTAATTAAGTACTACTAAGTCATCCCATTCTACAAACTTAAATATTAACTGAGAAAAAAAAAAACGAAATAAAAATAAAATCTTAATAGAATTACCGAACAATAGGATTTAACCTGGCTCTATTGACATCCAGTCTCTCCGAAGCCGAGCTCATCTGTGAATGGGTTGATCCCATCAGCATTTTGGTACGTTCCATATAATCGACATGTGTTTTAAAGAGCTCCGTATATCGATCATGTAATTTATTATACTCCTGTAAAAAGAAAACTTTATTTAGAAACATTTCTCGTCAGTACAATTCCAACTCACCTTCTTTAGATCGGATTCTCTCTCTTCCAATCGACTAGCATGTTCCAAACTATTCTTGTGCTTCAACTCCAGCATCCTTACAATACTTTCTAATGATTCTAATCTACTTGCTAATTCCTTATTTTCTGTTTCGGCTAGGTCTTCAGCTTCCAAGAGCTAAAAAAAAAAAATTTAAATTAAATTCCTAAAAAAATATACCGGCTTACAAAATACCTTTTGCTCTGATTGCTTCCTTGCACTTTTCTCTCTCTCATATTGTGTGACTAGCTGCTCATTGTCCTCTCGAAGCAATTCCACTTCGACATCTTGCTCCTGATTGATACGATACGATGCATCCAAACACTCCAAGACATTCACCAATAGTGGCATTAAATTCTTTACGACATCCTCATCGTAACGATTGATCATACGTTCGAATTCTTGATAGATACTGCTGGCCAATTGTTGTACCTGTGTATTGTTCCAGAATTGGCCGCAATATAGTGAGAAAAAAAAATGTACAAAAGAAAAAAAATGTTGGTCCGTGTTTAAAAAAAGAGTTTCTCTGGTCGTTGTCATTGCAATGACTGGGTGTTCTCTTGTGGATGAGTTTAGTGGGTTAGCAGGGGATAGGAGACAAAAAAAATGTAAATCGCTTAATGTATTCATGTCGATGATGGTATATGGTGGTGCAGGGGATGATCTCGTTTTACTTTCATACACTTCAGTGGATATCATGGATGTAGCATAAGGAAAGTGTTAATGGATGAGGTTAAAAGAGGTACTTTGTGTTATTTTTGTTGCTTCATGAGGTGAGGGTGGCTAGTCTACATATTTACAAAGGTTGTACTATTTTTTTTTTACATTTCTTGTGTGTCGTTCTTAGATTAAAACATCTAAAGGGAAACTTTATATTCGCAAACGACAGTTTGCTATTCCTTCAAGTATACCCCCTGATGGAGACAATGTAAACAAGAACCATTTTCCTAAGAGGGATTCACTCTTCCCCACGTGTCTCACAGTGAACGTGTTAATTGCAAATTAAAGAGACTCCGTAAAAAAAAAAAACAGCAATGAAAGCTGTTCCATTATTTTATTTTTATTTACAATTTGTGTAAACAAAAACAAATACAGGGAAGTGCGCAAAAAATCACAAAACGATGAACGACGAGATTGCCCCTAAGAAACTGGGTCAATGTTAATGTGTCAACTCCAAAAGTTACGAAAGATACAACCCAGATGGTAGGTATTGTTGATGATGACGATGTTGATGTTGATTACACTGACGATGATAATGTTGATGAAGATGTTTGAACTTAGACGTTAATTACTTGGAAATTAAAGAAAAATACAAGATGCAAAAGACCAATAGAGTTAGAATTGAAAGGTTTATTGATAACACATAACAAAACAGAAACAAAAAGAAACACAAAAACAAAAAAAACAAAAAAAAAAAAACACTTGTTCATACAAAATAATTTTGTTTTATACATGACATTAGTTTTGTATTAAAAATATTAATAAAAGAAAATAGAGAAACGAGTATACAAGAGAAAACATTGAAAATTAAAACACTCACGATGCTCACAACCTGTTCATTCTGAAATAAAATAAAATAAAAAAATAAAATAAAATGAAAAATAAAAACAAAATCAACAAGGAAGACATTTTTTTTTTTTAAGAGGGAAAAAAATAAAACTTAAGAGTTTACAAATAATTTGTAGGCATTTGTGGGTGTTTGTGTACTGACAGAGACGAACAAGGGGAGACATAAATGATTCGTTTATTCTTGGACGTGAATATAAGTAATCACCTTCACTTGATGAAAAGATTTACTGAATGTTTTTCTTTAAAAGAATTTAAAATACGCACATAACAACAATGTATCGCTCTGACTATACTACTCGTAGCATTCATACGGAGGATGCCTAAATAGAGTGACTTTGGGAATTAGCACCGGGCATAGTTCACCATATTAACTGAGCTATAGAAAACGTTCAGATGTTCACTGGCCTCATGCAAAACGTGCACATGTTTCTTTCAGCAAAATATAGGCTTACCCTGTGATAGGGCTTCAATACAGGGTAAATCGAAAAAAATAAAAAATATTTATAATCGAACTACCAGCAAAAAGAAATTTTTTTATCAGCAGAAAATATTTGTTTGATCTGCAGGAAATAAAAAAACAAAATCAGTAGGAAAAGTAAATGATTAGCAAGACAAATATTTTCAACAATCTTCTATTTCTGCTCAAAAAAAAAAAATTGCTTCTGCTCAACAATAAAATAATTAATTTTTGCTGGATTAACATTATTTCAGCTCATCTTTTATTTTTCTTGCTAATCATTTATTTTTTCTGCAGATTTTGATTTTAATTTCCTGCAGATTAAAAAATTATTAAATTGCTGATCAAATAATTTTATTTTGCTGGTCAAAAAACCATTTACTGCTAATCGACTAAATGGTAACTTTTATTTTATGCAAGATCATTTAAAAGTAGCTTGATAAAATCCGCTAGTATCTATTCCTCTTTCTTCTACCTCATTTTTGACATTTCCCTGCTTCTCCAATTTATTTTTTAGAACACAGCTGTTGTTTTGAGATGGTTTTAGATGTCTAAGCACAGAGTACTGCATATTATATCATTAGCTTCGATCTGAGCGCTGCAATCTAAAGATACTCGTGAATGAACAAATCAGCGTATAAGTGCATTACATTGTTAACCGCATTGTGGTGGCCACGGTTTAGTGTGTAAAGTGTTTGCTTGTGACTCGAGCTGTGCAGGTTCAAATCCGAACGGGGAACAGCCACCGCGAATAAAAGTGAAAAGAACAAAATCTAACTTTCTCCAACCAGGTAACGTCGTTCCCGACAAAAACAAGATATATTCAAGAGAAAACATTAAGCCGTGACTAAAAGAATTTCATCCACGAAGCAGTAAGTATGGAGAGTCTAACAAAAGTTTGCTAACTACAGATGTTAATTTATTAGTTTTAAATGAAAGGTTGGTTGTCGATTTCTTATAGCCTCAACGGTATTCCAAATTTCCGAATAATTCGTAAAAATGGAGACGAGAAAACGTTAAATTAATGATGTAAAAGGTTTGCCGCTTTGCAATTTCCTGTGGATTTTGACGTCAACTCAATTCGATGCAAATTGTCTACGCAAGGTCGATCGTTGAATGCCAACGATTGTGCGCCATCTCTTGTTACCGTTTCCAAGTTGTTTCAAAGTTTCCAGACTGGGCATTTTTCTGCGGGGGGCGAACATCGTGAAAGTCGCTCGAAATCTTCGACCGGCGATACAAATGTGGCTCTGTTGAAGGCACAAATTAACGAAGATCCAATAATAACACCAAGAGATGATAGGTGAAGAACTGGGCTTGATTAAGTCATCACTTGAAATATTTTGAATGACAACCAAAAAAAGCATGCGTTCATTTTGCGCAATATTTGTTGGAAAAAATTTAAAACGGAGTCGAGCTGCTTTAATAATATCGTAACAGGTGACGAATTTTAGTTCTATAAGTACTACTCGGAAACCAAACAGTAGTTCATGGGTGCAAGTTCCCTAGTTAAAGCAAAAGAACAAAAATCAGCAACAAAAGTCATGTTTCCGATTTACTTCATCGGAGCGAAAATGGTCGCTATTATTCGCTGGAAACTAGTAGACGGCTAATTGGTATACCAAAACTTGTTTACCACAGGTTTTGAAAATTTTGTTGGGAAATCAGAAAAAAAGGGGGACTTCGTCGCTACTTTTTACATGAAGGTAATGCACCTGATCACACTGCAGAAAAAAGCAACAATTTTCTGGCGCCCAGTGCCTTATTCCCCGGACCTAACCCCGCGTGATTTTTAGTTGTATTGTACATAATGTATTGAAAGAAATGGAAATTATGTAGAAAAATTAAGAAGGGGCGAAAAGCAAAGATATTGAGCTAAAATATTTTGCTTTTTTCCAACCAGTTAGCTCCTTCGTAGGTGCAGTAAAACCATGTACAGTTACCGAAGAGCTGATGGTCACATCTTGCTGGTGGTCACATCTGGTGGTCACATCTTGCGTCAACACCCGGTGGAGGTATTGAGTCCCTTTCCCACGCTTTAAACTACTCGTACATTGGACGACGTGGCTCTATTGATTTGTGCATAGGACTGTTGAACATGCCAACGAACTTGGGTAAATTTTTTGAGGGAGCTACCCTCGCGATTGTGTGACAAATCTCCAAGAGCGTAAATGTTATCAACAGTTTCTTAATTCGCTGTTCGGATTTAGTGATTCGTGCAACAAAAATATAACAAGCATAAGAATAGTTACGACAAGCTAGGCCCCAGGCATAGGCTGTTTATTTTTTTAATCCTCAAAATCAGGATGCCCATAATTCCAGGATTCGCATTGCACCTCCGAGTAAGGACAATATTACTGCTGCGATCTAAGAATTCAAAACAAACGGCATATCCGCGGAAATCTACATGACTTCGTCAAAAAAAAAAAAAAAAAAAAACAGCTTGGAAATACCGAGACCTGACGAAGAAGAGGACGGTTGTCAAGCTCCCAAAATAATGACAACCTAACACAGTATGAGAACTGAAAAGATACCTGCGTGCTTTACGCAATCTTCAAAATAATTAATAAATTAGCACTCAAAAAAACACTAGACAATAAGCAAGAGAGTTTCTGCTCTGGGCCTCCTGCGTTGACCACATCAACACCTTACGAATCATCATCGAGCAATGTGTAGAGTATGTAGGTGTAGATTTTCACTACATTTGCTTTTTATTGGCTTCGAGAAGGTCAGTTTATACGACGTGCCTAACGCAGGAGGGGCATGCCCGACAAACTGGTGACTATTGTCAAGGCAAGTTACGTAGCCACAAAGTGCCACGTGCTGCATAAAAGCAGACTTTCAGAGAAATGTTATATGCGAAGCGGTGTCCGCCATGGCTGTGTACTGTCGCCATGGTGTAAAGTGGTGGAATCCAATGGAGTTTTACAACCTACCTCAAACACCTCGACCGACCAAATGTCCACCAGTTTCGTGGCAGAGGAAAATCTGATATGGCTAAGGATAAATTTCGCCAAAAACTAAAAGGTTGAGAGGGTAGAGGATATTTGTTTTTTTTCTTATAATTTGCACGTGTTAAAGGGGATATGAATACCCTTATAATTATTTTTTAGGACACGGGCGTTTTTTGTGGAAAGGGGAAGAGACAGAGGGAAAGACAGATTGGTGTAGTTGGTTTGAAACTCAGGTGGTGGTTAAGTTTCAATGAACTCCAAGGGTGGCTGTCCAGATAACTGGGGAGTATTTTTTGTGATTCGCTGTTATTGTCGTTGCTTATGATTCACAGTATTTTTTTTCTGTCCTCCAGATGTCATTATCACGATCAAGTTGCATTTTAGCCATATGACCACCCTACTGTGCAGTGTTATGCCTTCGCAGTAGAGTTGACTTAGCTCTCGCAAGTGATCGATTTTTTTATTTATTTCGTGCGAAATAAATAGATGATTCTTGACATCAGGATTCGAACCATGAAGCAACAGCGTGACAAGCGATGATGTTATCACTACACCACGGCCACCCTGGAAAATATTCAACCATATTATCTTAGTCGGGTCACCCGAAAATGCAATGAGAGGCGTAAATTTATGTTATCATTAATCCACTCAAGTGCTCCCTGGCTTGTTTTCGCACGAACAAGCTTAAGATAAAGTGAGGCGATAATCTGTCACTTAGCCTTAGGGAATAAACATGATTGGCTCGATTACCGAATTGGGGGTGAACAGTCTAAGTAAAGGGTGCGTAAGGTATGTTATCTAAAATTCAGTACAATCTGCTTTCGACATAATTAAAGCTGTATAGAAAACATAGCACAGTATAATGGCCAAATCCGTATAACATCAGCAAAGACGGCACATGAACAGAATAACAACCACCCACTATGGGTTGTAGTAATGAGCACTCACGCGAATTCCTGCAGCCAGTTTAAATGTGCTCCATTTTAAGATACGAGTATGTACTCGTAAAGCATATTAAGTTGTGTGCTTACGAGTATCTAAAAAGGACTATAAAATGGTTGGCAAATATATCGACCCTGATAAATTATGCATGATTCTAGAAAAAAAGTAATGTCAATGACTGGTCTACTAGTACCATTAATTTAACAATCAGAATGTAAGTACATATTAGTTTGTTCGTTGGCATTTTTCGTGAGATTTTGAAATTCTAGTCGTTTTGGAATAATACAATACAATTGCCGTGATGTGT
Source organism: Pocota personata (assembly GCA_963082735.1). Taxonomy (NCBI): domain Eukaryota; kingdom Metazoa; phylum Arthropoda; class Insecta; order Diptera; family Syrphidae; genus Pocota; species Pocota personata. The sequence goes on from OY720431.1 coordinate 38,559,286, forward strand.
TATTTGTGAAAAATATACTTAGTACAGTAATAGTTCGCATGGAAGAGAAGATCAACTATTAATGTGTTACGCTCAGGAACGTTGGGGTATGGTAATGGTGTGCATTAATTAAAGTGCTTTTCGTCTTTTTGTTTACGATTTTTTTTTTACCAAAAACCTGATCTATCTGATAGTCCACCCCAACTCAAATAATAAATTTTAACAGTATCTTATTTTTTCAAAATCGGCTCGTACTTTACTCCTTTAATTTGAGAAAAAAACCCGTCTGGTCGTTTGAGAGATCCACTTTTTTGAGTTCTTCTAGCAAAATCTCGAGGAAGAAAATTGCCACGAAACCAATCAAAGTAACAATGGAACAATGAAAGACACATCCATTCTTCTTAAATTCCAATCCGCAAATAAATCAGTAGTGCCAACATTTCAAAATAAATAAGATATCTTTTCTTTATGAAACTAAAATAATAGAAGTTTATACAGAGTTACAAAAAGAAAAAACAGTGCTAATGATTGAAACTTCTGATCTGTGTAGCTTTTTATACTCTACCCAGGGTATATTAATTTTTACAATTATTTTGTAACGTAGACAAATAATAACGGCTTTCAAGGCTTGGTCTCAAAGTGCTCTCCTATTAATAGAGATGAAAAACCTGGCATTGAAGAAGAAGTGCGCCCAATTTCAAGCAAAAAGTATGGAAGGCCTTTATCGGGAGTTGGAGGAAATATCGTCTTCGGCGTCTGATAGGAACCAGGCTATCCAGCAGCTTCGACAAAACAACTTGAACAAGGGAACAACTATCTTCAAAATAGCCGCCCAGAGAAGAAAAAATGTTCAGGAGATTCGTTCCCCAAAGTTCATTAACAATGCTCAAGGCGACGACAAAATTCTCCACAGATAGCGACAGTATTGTGAAAGACTTCTGAACGAAGAGTTTTCCCCGGTATACTTTCCAAGAACCGCTCCTAACCATGACGAAGTATCCGACATTACTGTCGAAGAAGATAGGAATGCGGTCAAAAACTAAAAAAAAAAAGAAAAGCGGTTGGGCCAGACGAGATATCCTCTGAGTTCTGGAAAAAAATTGGAAACACCGGGTCCAGATGGCTCATGATTCTTATCTCCAAACTTATGAGCAGTAATCCAATACCTAATCTGTGCAGGGAAAGTTATCTTCTCCTTTTGCACAAAGGAAAGGGCGATACGCGAAACTGCTATGACTACCGTTCTGTCAAGCTGATGTCACACACCATGAAGATGGTTGAGCGGGTATTAGATGGCCGACTGCGGAAAATAATATGGCTGTCTGATGACCAGTGCGGGTTTGCCTCGGGTAAATCAACAACATCGTGACTCCTTAAAGGACTTGCATATGGTGTTGGTTGATTTTGAAAATACCTTTAATAGACAACCAAGAGATCTCTTATGGGTGGCGATAAGACAACGAGGAGTTCCAGAAACCTACGCGCGCATGATCATGGACATGTATGAGGGAGCAAGGACAAGAGTAAGATGTCCCGCAGGAGTTACCGCAGAGTTCCCAATCAAAGTCGGTGTACACCAGGGAAGCGTCCTCAGTCCCTTGCTATTTATTGCAGTCCTTGATTATCTGCTTGAAGGAAAAGTGACGGACCCCAAAGTGCATCAGTTATTTTTTGCTGACGATGGAGCTATCATAAACGAAGATCAAATGGCCCTGCAACGAGCAATTGATGTATGGGTGAATGTTTTGGAGGAAAATGGGTACCGTATTAGTTCAAAAAAGACAGAGTATCTGTGCTGCCGGTTCTCTGATCCACACCGGCCTATTCCAGACATTTACTTGAATGGAAAAGTGCTTCCCAAGTGCGAAAATTTCAAACATCTGGGATCTATGATCAATAGCGAGGCAACTTGTGATGATGACATCAATCATCACGTAAGCGTATAGTGGATGAAGTGGCGGGAAAACTGTAACAATCGTGACCGATGCTTCGCATGACAGCAGGAGGAACAAAGCTTGATAGAATAAGAAGTTCGAATATTCGAGGAAGACTTCATGTAAAAGAACCCATCACAAGCAAGATAGAGCACGACCGGCTCAGTTGGTATTATCATGTTCAAAGGGAGATCCTTCGAACCCCGTCAAAAAAGCAATAGCAATCAACGTTCCTACACAATCGCGCAAAAAAGGCAGACTAATAAACAATTGGATCACACAAATGCGAAAACACCAGCATTTGATTGGCCTCAGTGACGAAGTGATCCGAAACTGGGAAGCCTGCAATGTACATATATAGGTGACGCACATCATCCTCCGCGATATAGTCATAATCATTAAATAGCGAACCGCCGGATGCAAATCGTTAGTCGAATGCAAGTCAGCGGGAGAGATTTCTGCAGCATAGTAATCCTTGTTACGAGTATAGTTACGAGTACTTAGATGTTCCTGTCTCTACTACAGTCATTTTGGGGTAGGACTGGCGAAAGTTTAAATATATATCGTATAAAAGTTGTCTCAAGCAATGAGTGACCAGATATACATACACTAATAAATTTCACAGAATAACAACGAAGTAGCAATTAGCAGACTCAACAAACATTGACAATTGTGCTGCTAAAAGTAAGAGTAAAATCTAGAAATAAAAAGTATGTAGTTAAATCCGAAGCAGAAATTCTAAATATGATATGCAATCGATCCCTCCTCAATCAGAGCAAGGGGTTTGGTTTCCAAAAAATTAGCGAAAAACAGTGAAACAGATATTTTTGAAGTCACCACAAATGATGTTGCGTAGGCGTTGCAGTTCCCCATAAAGCGATCCAAGAGTCAAGTTACCCATTCTCACACACTTTTCCAAAATGTGTGTTAATGAGATGAATAATTTCAGCTATCCCTCTATCTATTCACACACAGTGAATGGTAATGATATCATCGTCTGTTACGTTCCGAAAAACTTTGTGTATGTCTATATCAATTGGCTTGCCATTACTTTTTGGGTAGAAGACGAATGAAAGAACATAAAAGTAAAACCTACAGCACATGCATTTAATAGGAAATGGTTATGCGAGAAAATGCAGCTCCATACTAAGATTCACGATTACCCATTGTTTTTTGGCGCAAAGCCAGCCCATGTCAGCCTGTATAAGGACAAGTCTAGAATGAGCAATCAGCCTGAAGAACATATCATTTCTGTGGGGGCAAAAAATGCTATTACACATCCGCTTCCAATTGGTTAAATACTCGAAGAATAAGTCGGTTTCGTATATTTTACGATTTGTTGTCCATATTTTTATTTGAATGAAACCCAAATACATATGTAGGCTAGTTAATAAATTAAGTCGATTAATCCATTAATTATACTCCAATACAGGTTTAAATACCGGTTTTACAATAAATATTAATAAAGTAGATCTCATTCAAATCAGCTATAAACAGACAGACTATAATCGCGATTTCAAAGTATAACTTAGGCTGTGCAAACGAACTGAAACAAGCAATTTGCTAGAAGTTCAAGAACTAGGTCGGGAATTAATGTATAATCTGTAAATGTTGTAGAAACTCTACGCACTAAAAGTGGAATCACCAAAGTGACGTGGAAACCTACTATAAACCTGCTTTGAAAGGTCAAACAAACTTTACTACATACATATTTAGCGAATAATATATTAACCGTTGACTTTATGGTACAATGAACATCCATTCATTATGGGCAAGCATTCATTACCACATAGTTACCCATCAACGTTTAATTTCGTTTTTCACCATATCACGTTAGGTAACCCCATTATTTGAAATCCAGACGAAGCGAATATAAACAACAAAAAAAAATTGATAAAGTGGAGAGTGGAACAATTGCAAGGCAAAATTGCGTAATAGCCGAAAACATTACACGTTACCACTTGTTATCATAAATTCTTTGATTTTCAACCTATTTCGGTATAACTAATCTCTTTTTCAAGTAACTAAGTACGTACTGTATCTTATTTTGTTTTCTTAATTTAAAATGTTTTGTTTTTGATTGGCGCTATGTAAATATTATGACATGATTATGTTACTCTCTTTAAAATCTAATTTAAATTTGCAGACTGATGTGCACATTAAGTATGCTTATCAATAATACTCAAAATTGCAAAGTCAGTGCAAAGTAAGTGATGCGATTTTCCAGTAATATACGAAGGGTGTCCCAAAATTCACGCAAGTAATTTTGATAGAAAACACAGGTTTTTAATTAAAAATTGTAAATCTTGTATTGATTCATAAAGTATACAATATATACAGTATATAATGTGGCTGAATTTCGTTGATACAACGCTCAATTTGCTCCTTCAAGGCGTGGGTGGTCGTGGGCTTGTTGTCATAAACCTTACGACTTCAAAAAACCACAAAGAAAATAGTTCATCGGCGTTAAATCGCATGATCTGGGCGGCTAATTCTGATCACCAAAACGGAAAATTACACGACCATGTGGTGCATGTGGCACCGTCTTGTTAAAACCACATGTCAACATTTTGCAATTTAGGCTCAAAAAACTGGATCATCATGTCGCGATAGCGAGCACCATTAACTATTATTGCCTGAACAACCGCATTTTCAAAGAAGAATGGTCCGATGATGTCTCCAGCTCAAAATTCGCACCAAACAGTAACACGTTGTGGATGCATTTGTTTCTCAACAATCACCTAAATTCGATAATTTTGACAATTGACAAAGCCATCATGTACGAAAATTGCGAACTGTATCTGCCAAACCTTCATTATTTTTAAAATATTGCTCAATAATGAAAACGCGTTGTTCTTTCGTGCAGCACTCCATTTTTAATAACCCTGAACTGTCAGCTGTCACGCTGTCTTTTTTTTTTCGTTGGCAACACTTTGCTGCACAAATGGCGCGAAATTTAAATCTTGTGTGAATTTTGGGACACTCTTTATAAAGAAACATGTCGTGACTGATTCATCATCGCCGAGTCGAAATCGCTGAAGCTAGAACTATGAAATTTGAACAGTAGTTGCGTTTTATGACGTAGACACCCACTAAGAAAGGATTTTTTTTAAATGTGCCTTAAGGCTATATAAGGCTGCCAAGGCAGAAAAAGAAAGTCTTTGGCTCGTGAAGATGGAATTCTTGCCCGGGAGTCTTTAAAAAATCGTCAAGACCTCTTCTGAACTAGCTGCTTCGCTTCAGGAACGCCAAAATCCTACGCTATCTGCGTGACCGGTTAGAAGAAGGTTAACATAAGCCGGTTGCAAGGCCAGAGAAAACCCTGTCTTTCTGAGGAGAACAAGAAACGACGTCTTCAGCGGGCCAAATTCCATAAGGATTAGAGCGTAAGTGTGGGGCTGCATGGCGAGGTGAGGCATAGGAGAGCTATTCACGTGCGAGGGAAGAATGAATAGCGACAGCTATATTGATGTTTTAGGGACCTCCTTAAAGGCATCCTATCGTAAAATATTTGGGAACAGATCTCACAGAAGCATAATTTTTCAGCAAGATAATGCTCCATGCCTTAAATCCCAAAAAACGGTGGAATGCCTTTCAAATCAAAACATTCAGGTCTTGCAATGGCCAGCTCAATCGCCAGACCTGAACCCGATTGAACACTTGTGGGCACTTCTAAAATAAGACTATAAAGAACAATAATCCGACATCCATAGCAAGCCTTAAGAGCGCTATACGACTAAAATGGCTAAAAAAAAAATAATACAAGAGGTATACAATGCGTTTAGTTTGCTACTTGCTTATATGATGTCAAAATATCCATTTTACTATCTCGTCGCACAACTGGCGCTGGTGTGGCTGATAAAATATCATCTAGTAGCCTATAGTGTCGTCGCGCGGTATTCTTTTCATTTTTGGGAATGTGGCTGGCATGTTGAAACATTTCACAGTCGCGGAGTGTGTACTGTATGTGGCTTATTACACTCAAATCAGTGATCATAAAAATTATTGCGTTTAATTAGGGTTATTCACTTTTTCGCCGTGACGCAAAGAAGACTTTAAGCACTGTCCAAAGCCTTTCTTCTTCAATGCAAATTTCTAATTTCATAAATAAACAAGACTATAAAATAACAATTTTATTAAGAACTACCCGTAACTCTCGAAAGTATCTGCAAATCTCCCTGAAATAAAACATAGATTTTCGAGTTCGCTCACGTGTATGTATATTACTTACGCACTGGAAGTGAAGAAAGACAACAATAAGGTACCTAATTATATATCGTCCATATCCCTGCTAGTTATTCTATTCTAACGATTTATCTAACTCGTTTGTGCTCTCAGGGAAGGTTTAATTAAGCATCACTCTTCGTTTTGCATAGAGGGCACCGTGGCTTATTGGCTAAGTGCGCGAGGATCGATTCCCAGAAAACAAGAAAACACAAAAATAAAAAAAATAAAAAAAAAGAGTTTACTCACGGTCCTACCTCTCGCGAACGTCTGGCAAACAACCGAAAGTAAAACTGTCATGAAAAGCTTCTCTCAATCGAAAAAATTTACCTTCGGAAACGGCATAAAACTGTAGGTGGAGGCGCATAGCACGAGTGGCTGCGAGAAGCTAGGCCAGGCCCTGCATTGGGCGCCAAAATATTTATATTTATTCGTTTTGCATAAAATGAGTAATTATCACAAAGTTAAGCCCCACAGACAAGTTTGCAACAACATTGTTTTTGTCACTTAGAGGACACTCTACTCTGCGATAAGTGATAATCTGTAGGGGAAACGTGCGTCGTGATAAATCAAAAGGGGTGTAAAACATGTGAACATTTTCAATCTTCAGTCAGGAATTATCCCATTCTAAGGTCATCTAAAATCTTCATCATATCATATATTTCTTGCCTCATGTTGTGCAGTTACATAGATGAAGTAAGAGTAAAATCTTAGGCAACCGCACACCAAACCTACGTGGCAGCGACATAATATCTGGTATGCACCTTCATTTGAAACCAATATAGACATTAAAGTTAAAGCATACTGGAGTGACATATGTGTTTCCTATTTCTTTCTGTCTGTTTGTACATACACAATTCGAGGCGAATTCAGAATTTTCATTCTAACCCCAAAATTAACGATACTTTACTAATTTGAGTTAAGGTGAACATACTTGGCTCTTTCTTGGCTATGGATCGATTTCGATTTTCTTCGAAAATAATATCTAAACAATATTTGATATATGCAAGGTCATGGCATACCAAGTTTTGGAAAAGTGTATTTTTTTTTAAATTTTAACGGAAAACTATTTATTTTTTTTCTAATTTTAACGAATTAAACAAAATTTAAATGAGTTTTTCTAGATAAACACATAGGTGCAAGTTCGTGTGACCCAGTCGTGCACTTTATTTACATTGGTTTCAGGTGAAGATATATGCCGGATATCATGTAACTGCCAAGCGTCTGCCACGTCAGTTTGGCGTAAATCAATTTCAGCAAAGGAACGAACAGCACTGCCAGTCCTTGCCAAAAAAACAGTCATATTTTAAATTAACCCGTACATACTTATGGATTTAAAAAGGTGTCAGTTCGTCCGTTTCTGCCAAACGCTAGCAATTTTTGAACTGTTTTACCTAAAACTGAAATTTTCCAAAGAAAATAATTTCTAGTTAACCGAAAATAATTTTTGTTTTTTTTTCGTCTAAAACTTAAACTTAACGAAATTAAGAGAGATATGATTTTTTTTTTCGTTCATTTTTCTGTAATTTTTATTCATAGGAATTTCGCATGTCAAAACAAATAAAACTTTCAGCTGATAGGTTTGATAGAAAAAAGGATTTCAAATCAAAAGAAACAAATTTTGAATTAAGCTTGATTTGTAAACTCTATTTATTTAAAAACCATCCTGTATTGACGTTTCTCAAGATTTCATACAAAAAGCGTACATTTCTTGAATTTGAGAGAATTCACTCCCGACTTCTGACGTTTTTCATTTTTCTTTCAGAAAAGTACCCGCATAGACCTAGAGTTAGTGGAATTGTACGAAAACAATTATTACGAGCCTAATTTTAGATTTTGATATTCGCTTCTGAATGGCAAATTTTGTAAAAAATTTCGAAAATCGTAAGTAGATACGCAGTCCTCCAAAATGTTCGACTTTAACTCGGTGTCACAATGCGAGGTGAAATTCGAATGTTCATTCTAACCCCAAAATTAACAGTACTTTACTAATGGTGAATAACGAGTTTGTTTAAAATTGAATATTTGGGTTGGATTAGACATGCATACATGCGTGCCACTAAATGGCGTACTTTTTAAAAAAAAAAATTTTCTCAGGTATGACTCTTTTGTTGAAAATCGATATCTAAGCAATATTTGACATGTGCATGCAAGGACATTGCTTGGTAATATGAACTCTCGACCCCATACACGCCACGACAGTTTTATTTTTATACAGGGTGTCCATTTTAAACGGGATCATACTTTCAAATGGTAATAGATATCTAAGAAATTATAAAGAGGAAACTTGTAGGGTCAGTTCTCTAGTTCCACAGGGTGAATCAAAAAATGTTTAATTTTTGAGCAAAAAATTGCTTTTGCATTGAAATCTTGTGCCTTATACATAGGAGCCAATTTATCACTGAGCTATATTTAACGTACAGCAATTTTAGTAAAAAAAAATCCAACAATTAGTGGCAGTCCATAATAAAGAAATCATGGAAGATATTGAAAACTTTACAAAGTGCACTTTTGTAGCAAACATTTTCTAGTTTCATAGGGTGTAGCAAACTTTTTAATTGTGTACCCCAAAATTGTTTGTAACATAAAAAAATAATAACAATAAATCCCTAAAAGGGGGGGATAATGTGATCAGCATCAAAAGTTATGTTGATTTATCCATGTCCGTCCGTCTGTCTGTATGTCTCTAGATTTTGGGCTTTACATTTTGAGCTAGGAACATGACACTCAATAAGCTTTTCAGAATTCCAAGTAGTATGATTGTAAAACTTTATGAAAAAATGCGCACTTTTAAAAAATACTTATTTTTCAATATTTTTATTGTACTAGAAACTGAAAAATATTTCCTTTACAAACTATGTACGTAGGGACTAACAAAAGTTCGTTTAGTTGGTGTCAATCTAGTAGTTTTTGAAAAAAAAATGCATTTCTGTAGCTTATAATCTATCAATATTTATTATCAAATTTCACAACAATAGGTAAAAATGGAGACGAGAAAGAGAAAAATTAGTGACGTAAGCTCGGTTGAAGTTACACCGCCAACACAGGAAGAAATTCGTTTTGCCATTCTCTTCGGATCGACGTCAACTCACGCCAGTCAAAATTCTGCACGAATGCCAAAATGCATACGGAATAAATGTACCATCTCTTGTTACTATATCAAAGTAGTTTTGAAGATTCTAGACTGCCCATTTTTCTGTGGAGGATGAATCTCGTGAAGGTCGGCAAAATCCTCGACCGACGATACAAATGTGGCCCTGGTAAAGGATAAAATTGACGAAGATGCCAGGATGACGCAGGAGATGATAGCGGATAAACTGGGCTTGAATTTGATGTTGGTGTACTTCACCAGAGCGAAAATGGACGCTGGCTGTCATCCCGCTTAAAACTGGTCAGACAGTCACTGCTAATTAGTATACTGAAACTTACTTACCACAAGTTTTCCAAAATTTACTAGGACACCGACAAAAAGAGGAGCTGCGCCGCTACTTTTTGCACCACGACAATGCGCCTGCGCACACTGCTAAAAAAAACAACGCGCAGCACCTTATTCTCCGGATCTAGCGCCGTGTGACTTTTGGCTGTTTTCGAAAATAAAAACAGATTTGAGGGGAAAAATCTTCACATCTAATGAGGAGAATATTAATGCAGTCAATGTCGAAATCGAAAAGCTCCAAAAAGATGATTTTGAAAGATGGATCTATCGGCTGAAAAAATGTATTCAAATAAATGGGAATTATGTGGAGAAATTAAAAAAAAGAATAAATTTAAATATCTAAGTTAAAATTATTTTTGTGTTTTATTATTCAGTCAACTAAGCGAACTTCTGTTAGTCCCTACGTACATCTTGTCATTCTCTATAATTTGCCTGTACATTATATAGGGCCACGCCCAAATTTTGGGGGCCATTTTCTTCAAAAAATCCGCTCCAGATGGATTGTAACTTTCCTGAATATTTTTTTTATTCAGTTCAAAGTTGAGTCATTTACAATTATGAGATAAGGTCACAACTAAGTTTTGAGATAAAAAAAGGATCTAATTTTAAAACCTTATATATTGGCTTCCAATAAATTTATCGAAAAACTGATAACCAGGTTTTTTCCAAACTTTTTTAGTACTCAAAAATATTAATGTAAAATCCAAAAATATAAATTTAGATGCACCCTCTGAACCTAGAGCACTGCTGCTACAAGTTTTCCCTTTCATAATTTGTTCAATTTTCATCGCCGTTTAAAAGCCACAGCAGTTTTTTTTTTTATAATTTACGCGTGCCAAAGGGAATATGAATACCCTTATATTGTTTCAGGGCACTGGCGTTTAGGAAAATGGGGAAGATGAACAGAGGAGAAGCATGTGCACGTTGGTTTTAAATGCCTGAAGGTTGTAGTGATGATGCTTATAAACGAATCCCTATATTTGACAGTACGACCGAAGTTGTGTTTAAGGGTGAACTGATGTGCATTCGAAGCATGACGAGTATTGCGGGTGAAATTTTGAAGGTGAGGAATGCAACTGGCTATTTCGCTGGAGCATTTTTTATTTAAAAAAAGGGATAAAATAGGGAAAGGCACGAGACATTTCTACGGTGTTCAAGTGAATGTATGGAGGTTACAATGTCTCTTTTTCGTTTAAAGTGTACACCCATTCCCGGCTTTCTGAATGAATGAATGAAATAAGTCATTCGATAGTTACAGTTACAGTGACAGTCTCGTGGAGAACTACAATTTGTACCCTTTACCCGTCAAAACCAAAATTAAACTCTCTAGTCCGGGACTATATCATGTGCTTGGCGGTATATGCATTTTTGCGACATGAACAACTTTGTTTGTATACCTATAGCCACATTTAAATTAATCTGACGCCCTGAACTTAGCCAACAATGCAGAGAATACAGAAAACTAAATAAAACAAGCAATCAAAGTCCTTATCAATGCCACATGTGTAGACATGACGTATACAGTGCCGGACTAATTCTGATAATCACTAATCACTGTCACACGCCGAAGGGTGATTGGGACTGTCAGTTTCTCTTCTCTTCATTTACCAGCAAAAACAATGAGTGGAATTCTGACAATGAACCTCGAGAAACGCTTAAATGACTTTCGAAGATAACAAATTATCACATTGTTGTTGGTCACTTATCGCCTTCTCAACTACACAAAATGATATAATTCCTATCTTTGCCCAGACTGATTCACAGCATGGAACGGAAGGCGAGTCCGGGGGTGATTCATAAATCACCACATGAATTGTATTGACTGTGTGCATCTTGCAGGCATCTCTTCCTAAAAGTCAACGAACTAATAAATCCTTTTGCGAACCTCAGCATCAGCAATGCGAAAACAACATAAAAATATAAAAATATGCCTCCAAAAAAATAAAAAATAAAAATACACGACAACGCACAGAGCGGCGACACATATGTACGCTTATCTAGAGAGGGAAGCAAACACGACACTTTTAGGAGCAAAAATATCGATTTGTTAGGTTTTTTGTTATTCAAAGACAAGTTGCACCGCAGTCTCTCTGTCTGTCTCTCTTGTGATTTTGATTCAGAATTTGATTTTGTGTCTCTCTAGTGTTAATCAAGTCACATACAGAGTTTCCGTTGTTGCCATTTTGGGAAACCAGTTCATGAATAGGTAATGTGAACGAGGGGCGATTGAAAGAGGTTTATGATCGGGGCTGGGTGCAGGTGGAATAGGAAACCAATCAAGACCCTGAAATGTCAAGCCCCACTACTGCGAAAAAGAAAAATGAGTCAGTGCACATAGTGACTGCCATACCTTCTCCGACATGACCATGTTATTGTCCTCCGTTCCGTAGACAGTCTCAGCGCCAGGCTGAGGACCACGACTCATCCCATCGTTGTCCATAATTGCTGCGTGATATATGAATCTGATGATATTCCGCAGGAGTACAAGGACACAAATGTTTCCTCTCTTCTTTCGGTTTTCTTTGTTACGTGTGTACCGCCCTCACTTATGGGTTGCTTTGGTGGTTTCCTTCGGTTTACGGGGCAGGTGGCTAGGGGGAAGGTTTTCTCTTACACCAATTAAAATGGAAAATTCTTCTTTATCGTTGTCGTCGTCGCTTGGATGCACATTAAGATGGAAATATTAAACTTTACTTTTCTTTTCCGAATTTTCTTTTCAACTACGACACAACATAACACCACCACACAAATCCAAACACAAACACACACGTTGGAGGAAAATTTTCGTATGAGAAAAATTTTCCTGTCCACGAAAATTTTTCACTTTTTTTTTGCTATTTGTGTGGCATTTTAGCGAATGCCATTCGATTATTTTGCGTCCCAATCCCGAAATAGTTTTATTTTACGAAATTTTATTCCCGACTGTCACGATGAGGTGGGGAATTAGAGTTTTTCACGAGGGGGAAAACCGTTTTTCAATTGGAAAATTTTCGCACGAAACACGACGACAGCGCAGAAAGGAGAAGAAAAAGTACGCACACAGAAAAATCACGATGAGTGATGATGAACATTTTTTTTTGTTCAACCAATATGACGTTTCGCGAGCGAACTAAACTGAGTAGACGGTGACAGATGTGTGGTGAGTTGGGAGTGAGGATAGAATTTTCATGTTGGCAGAGTTGTTTTTGTTGTACATGTAAATAATGACGTAAGTGTCTAACTGGTGCTGGCATCTAGTGGGAGGTATTAAGTGGGGAATGCTGACCGTGAATAGGTATTGAATTCTTAGAGATGTGCAGCTTGTTGCTTTAACAGTGTTCCATATATACGGAGACCTCTGAGGAATCTGCTGTTCCACTTAATTTCTCAGTTGAAGAATCGGATTTTTTTTTTGAGTTTTCTGAGTTGGATTTGTCGCCTTACTGCTTCTTAAGAATCCAGAGGGCGATATTTTGACGACCCAAAATTGGAAATGGGAGCCATAGGGTTTATTGGCGGAGGAGATTCTTGCAATGACACATAATTCAGAAATAGTTTTATTTTCTATTTTAGTTTGTAATTATTTTAATATGAAAAAGCTAAAAAAAACAGATTATTTTGCTTAGATAAAATTGAAAGAGAGCAACATGTGTTTTTGACACCTAATTTACTCCTAAACCTAGAATTCGTGTTCCACTTAATAAATATTTTCCGCTGAAGAATCGAAGAAAAATCTTTTAGGGATCTGTAAGAAGAACACACTTATTATGTTTATAATAAAGGCGTTCCTACTACGTCGAGTTTTAGAATTATCAAGGGGGCAGAAACGAAAAAAATAAAGGAAAATGTGACTCAGTCCAAATTTTTGATTTCAAAACTAATTTGTCTTTTTGCAATTTTCGGTTTTCTAATACTTCAAGCTTAGTAAATAGGGTGACTGAACAAAACAAAATGCTAAGACTACTACAGTCCAATTTTTCATACGTGTTTCTCCTGAAATTTCATTAAAAGGTAAGCAGCTCAAGTGTAGTACACTGTTGAGGCGAAACGAGAATTCCGATAAAAATCAAAAAGAATAATTTCGCACTCGATTCGCATTGCAAGAACTCAGTTCGACTATGAAGAATTTGTGTTGGCACTCAAAATCTGTGCATTTTTTTTCGCTCAAAATAATGATTCTTTCCTATTTTTGGGCAGCTAAATTTGTACTTTTCCTGGTGGAGATAGTTCAATAATAATTGTAAAACAAATAATAAGACGATATTCGCATAATAGTTCGGATAATATTAATTTGAATTTCGCACTCCCACATTTTTTTTTTTTTTTGCCATTTCGTGAACTCTTCGTTGGAGACTTGAAAACAGCGGACAAATTTCATTTCAGGTGGACAGCCTACTTGACATCACACTTATAATAGTTTGGTACGATGTTCATCCAAAACGAAATTTTTTTGCTGTCTCCAACGAAAATTTTGCCAAAAAGACAACGAAAAACATTCAATTTGATTAATATTTTCTTATTATTTGTTGTTGTAATTATTATTTATAACAAAACGAAATCCACATTTCGCTGCGAAATATAAACAGAACAAATTCGCAAACTATGAACCTCGCTTTCAGAAAAAAGATGTCGATTCACTTTATTTAATAATAATAATCAGAAAAAAAAGGATAAATATTTTCACGAGTACTCAAACATTTTAATATTGAATTACATTTTTAAATTTTCGTATGTTGAAAATTTTTAATTCCAATAGTTTTCTGGGAATTTATTGATGTAAAAACAATAGTGTGAAGAAAGATTTATGGCAAATTTCGCGACAGATTTTTCATTGTTTGTCAACAATGTGTCAACAAATTTGTGAGAAGCAAAGCTTTTTATCAAATGCTGTTCCTTTTCCTGTTTCGGTATTTGTTACTGATGGTAAATTTCTGGCATTGAAAACCCGGCTTAAATTTCGGTCTATGAAAACTCAGCTAAAATCTAAAAAAATAAAAATTCACAACGATCTCACTTTGATTTTCACTCCACTATTTAAAGAGTAGTGAAAAAATGCGCAGATTCGGAGACTTTTTTAAATTATATATTTTCCAATTTCTAAAATTTCAGTTTTGCTTTCAGATGGCAGATTGATTGTAGGGATGGCGGTCTTGCAGATATATAGTATTATGCTCCCCCGAATTGGAGCTCTAGTCGATGAGATGATCGACTTATGTGGGAGACAGACTGCTGGTATTGATACCATGGTATAGCAATACTACGTTCTATACCACATGTCTGTCACTGCAATACTACGTAATAAGCTAGTATACCATGAAATATACCTAGTATTGAGATTCGCTATTTTTTGCTGGTATACCACCATCTTACTGATTGCAGCGCCAATTTCTCTCTATTGGCTAGTGTCCGTAGCTTCTTTGACAATTCTTAGGTATGCACTTTCGCTTTTAAGTATTTGAATTTTCTTTATTTTCATCATTTGGCACAAAAGTGAATCATTTTTATTCATCCTGTCTCGAATTTTATATTTTTATTTGTTATTACATACAACACAAACGTCAAAGTATACTACTTAACGCCAAAGTCGAATACTACGAAATGCAGTCTGTCAGGGGTCGTAGTATTCACTATACCATGGTATTCGTACCATGGTATCAATACCAGCAGTCTGTCTCCACTATTAGAGCACCTCATCCAGTCGATTTGCAATGATGAACCAGAGTATCTGGAGGTGATCAAACGGAGGTGTTATGTTAGAATTCTTTTCACATCAATGGCTGCTTTCAGAATCCCGTGATCCAGTCGAAGTGCTAAAATGGTTAATAGCGAATAGAAAGTTGGACTTTCACAATTGATCTAGCCCTAAAAGAGACGAACGCGTTGTGGAACTTGATTTAACTTAAGTCAGGTAACAGAACTATTGTTGTGGGGGCCAATCACTTTAAGTCCTGGCAAATACTGCAGTGTTTTTTTAACTATGCAATAATGCCTGATTAATAAGCTCCAAACTACCTGCAAAATTTAAACCAATTTCAGTCAATACTAATTTGTATCGGCTTGTCTATAATACATAGATTATTTAGATTATTTCACTTACAATTTCAGTTTTTGTTGTCAAAATGATTAATGCAAATTTCACTAAAATGAATTGTCCTAAAGTATCGGAAAAATGTTTGTGGAGATTTTATTTGTTGACTGTATAAAAAGAAAATATACAAAAATAATTCCGTTTTTTCTTTAATTTTCATTGTTCATTTAGAAATATATTTATTTAGCAAATTGGAATATCTCATTCAAAGAATGGAATTCGCCGTTTTATTATTCAACTGAACTGGTTTAGATCACTGAAAATCAATAAAATGATTTGAAAATGATTTTGCAATGTTTGACAATTGAAATAGAAAAAAAAAAAAAAAAATCCTTTAAACCTTGTGCAAACAAAAAAATACAAATTCTTATTTATTTTTTACATACCCTCTACTTTCTTGACAGCAAAGTTAAAGAAAACTCTATAAATTTTGTAAAAAAAAAATATGAATGACATCTGTCAATTAACTATGTAATGTTACCAAGCTTTGCGGTACGTACTCCATCTGTCGAATTGATCTATTAGGTTCACATTACTTGAACCTTGCCTAGTTGTTGTGTTGTTACTGTTTTGTGTTTTAATACACATTGAACTGAACCGGATTAGTTCAATAACAAAACGCAGCTGTGGATGTGGATATTTACTGATGAGATTCAAACTGGAGTCAATCTACACCCTTCGCTATCAAAGTGGTAGCGTTGGTATGAGTGCGTTTCAGGCTCATCCTGTTACGGGGTGTCAGGGTTAAATTGCTGAACGGGATTAAGGTTAAATGGGATCGGTAGCTAATCGCCATCAACTTTGGTCTATCACGGGTTTTATAATAAAACTCTGGACGATAAAAACCAACTGAAAGTCGGCAGCACGGCGCCACGACAAAAAAAAAAATTGTATTATAAAAACAACAACGGGAATAAGGGCGATTATCTGGTGAAAAGGAGTGTGCCCAAAAAACAGTACTAGCTCCTCTTATTTCCCACATCACTACACTTCTTTGAGCCACGGCATTACTGCTATTACAGAAAATACAATTTCGTGTCCACACTTTTATTAACAAATTTACAAAAAGAATTCATTTCATAGAAATGTTTCGAAATAAGATTGTTCCTGTCTAGCGGTGTTTTGTTGTTCTGTACTTCCGTTCCTTAAAAAAAAATACCTTAATGCACAAATATACTATTCTCATTCCTTGGATGCCATGTGCCCCATCAGATTCCCGGTGAGTTTCTCGATTTTCTTCAGATCAGGCATATTCTCCGCTTTGTACTGGATGCACTGAAACACAAATATGCAAATATTCAATTCAATTTTAAGTGAATTTGCATGAATTCTCGTCTCACCTTAACATTGTCAGTCATCTTCAGGAGTATGTGGCCCTTCGCATGGACGTATTTCATTGTGTATCGGCAGTTTTTCGGGTCAGCCATGTACATATTCTCGACGGCAATCTCAAAATCTTCCCATTCTTTTATGAAAACCATGTTAAATTATGCGGACTCGTGCGAAAATAAAAGAAAATTTATTAAGCAGTGTGTAACGTCAACATTCAGTAATGGAAAAGGTAAAATCGAGGTTTTTTTCTGCTCATGTGTCAAGTTGGAACTGAGAGTTGTCAACAAATCGAGTGACAGCTGTCACGGAAGTGTGGTGAATTACGTTTTCGAGTGTAGTCACGGTGGTTAATTAGATATTTTCTGAAAATAACTGTTTTAAATTAAATAACTTCTCTCTTTGATGTACTTAAGACATTCTCGATAAAAAGTTATTTGTTAAAACTTTCAGGTAACTACCAAGTAACATGAAAAGCAGGTTGGTGTAATTCATTCAATCGATGGTAGTGCCGTCTACTTGTCACTATTCAGTAGCGGCGAAAGGAAGTCAACATTTTGAAAACGGAAATGACGGTTGGAGTCGTCAGTTACAATCACATTAGACGTTTGAATAGTGGGTGGATTCTGATTCGTGTTATGATACTAAAGTTACTGCATTAGTTGATTATGTAATAAATAAATACAATAAATATGCTGGTAGCCGTGGCCTAGCTTCTCGAAACCACTCGTGTTGTGCCCCGTACGAGTGGTTGGGACCTAGAGTTCTATGTCGATTCCGAAGGTCAATTTTTTCGATTGAGAGAAGCTTGTTATAATAATTTTATTCTCGAATGTTGGTCAGAAGTTCTTCAGATGGGGGACCGTGGAAAATATTTTTTTTGCGTTTTCGATTCGAACCATGAATTTCCCGATCAATGATCGCGAACTGAGCTGAACAACTTTTTTTTATCACATACTCGTATCAAAGCCTTGAATATTGATTGTTTTAAAAAAAATGTACTCATTTGCCTATACAAGTTTACACTAATGTAACGCTTTTTATTAACCAGAATTTACAGCTTTTGATAATTTTGGCATAAAACAAGTAAAGGGAGACCAGATAGCAATGATAGTTTTTCCAATTGTTATGTTTCAGCAGCTGTCAAAGTTACCAATGACATCCAGCTGTCAAAATACTCAGTAAATTTGGTGACTGAGTCATCTCAATTGACGAGCGTTCATCAATTGGCCGCCGCGATCATGCAACTTGACACCCCTCGATTATTTTCTCTGGAGCTACGTCAAGTCTTTAGTCTACGCTACCAAGCCAACTGGTCACCCTATATAGTGAAAAGTGTAACGTCAAAGTGAAATGATATTGTTATGCCAAATCGAAATGATTTCGTAACGCCAAATCGAAATGATTTTGTAGAGTTCCATCCGAAAATGGTTCCTCTTTCCTCTACATCAGAACACTTTTACTTCCAGAAAGTTTTCATTAATTATCCAGTTTTTGTATGTGCGTTTCTTTTCACAAATTTTTATATCTTTCCTTATGTCATAATAATTTCCAATGCCTATTTTTTAAAAACTTAACCAAAGTCACGACTGTGATCTATTCGCAATGTCGTGCTGGAACCACATACAAATTCGTCATCCACTGCAGTATACCATAACAGACATAGAAATCCAGACAGGGTAAAAAAATTCTTTAACTTCAATTATCTTGAGAACTAGCAGGTAGTTTTTTTAGGATATTGAATAAAAAGGCTTTGATTCTAGTTCACTTTGTAATAGTTCATTGAAAAAAGAAGTAGTTTGAGCGAAAGTGGAAATAATTTTATTAATATGGAAAATAAAAAGTAAATGAGTGAAAAAAACAATACAATGACTTTAAAAAATGAAAAATTAAGTGTTCGTGATATAGTGCGAAAAGTGGGATTCAGCAAGTCGTCAGTGGCTGAATTCATCAAAAAATTCGAGGCATCAAAAAATTGCAAAGAAAAAAGGGGCCGGGTCGCAGAAGAACGACCACCACCACTGAAGATCGGCTTTTAAAACGAATAAGTCTGCGTGATCGATTCAAAACTGCTGAAAATTTAAAGACAGACTTTGTAGAGGCTGGAAGATCAGAGATAAGCTCACGAACTGTAAGACGAAGGCTTCAAGAAGCTGGCTTTAATGCAAAAAGAAATGCCAAAAAAACATTTCTAAATAAACGAATGCGTCTAAAACGACCATAACGGATTGGAAAAATGTCTCAGATGAGTCAAAGTGCAATATGTTCGAGTCTGACGGAATACAGTACATGAGGCGAAGAACTGGAGAAAGATTCAATAATGAGTGCGTGACAACAACCGTGAAACAAGGAGGCTCAAGGATGATTTGGGGATGCTTTTCCTATCACGGCGTTGGACGGCTGGCTCTAATAAATGGAACGGTGAACGCAGAAAAATTTAAAAAAATATTGGAAGACAATCTGCTACCATCTTTAGAAGAACTTAGGTTAGGTTAGGTAACTGGGTGCCCTTGTTGACAGGGTTGTCAACAGCTCACTTAGACCACTATGAGTCCATTGTGCCCAATATTTAGAACCCTGGGAACCTTAAATATTCCAACCTTCGACCGCTAGGCTAAACCACCCAGATAAACGTATGAATCTCAGGAGTTTTCTTAGCTCAATGCTACCTAGCTCATCCAGCTCTGAAAAGAAATATCTGCCAAAAGCACGGCTTCTTTTGATGGCCAGAGCTGGACAATCACACAGCAGATGAGGAATGGACTATTTCCTAAAAAAAAAAAAAAATTAATCTTAAGTACACAGGTTCTTTGAAAAATATTAACCTGAAGATGGCGTTATTTGTCAAAACTATGTGGCAGCAAGGACTCAGCCACTGCTCCGAGATAGCACTGTCATTGTTTTCACTCCTCGAATTTAAGCTTCGTATGACACATGCTTTGAAATATACCTCTGAAAATTTCAGCCAGTTTGTACTCTCAGTACAGTAGCGTTCAAAATTTCCAACTCGAGATACAGAGATCATAGATTTTAAATTCATTCGAATGAAAAGTCCTTCGTCGAATAAATGGTTATATGTGCGAGGAGAGTAAATGGAGGAACAAATACAACCTCCAACCGTATTAGAATTATATTGCATTTATTAAAAATGAGTACATTGGAGTTAGTTAAAAATCAAATTACGACACGACGACTACACTGACTCAGACAAATTACAAAACAGATGAATGGACAACAACGGTGTATCCTAAAATATCTCAAAATTGAAGCTCCTATGTTTGAGAAATTTTGAAGCAACATGACCACGAAAGACGTCCATAAGAAACGGTGGCGCACCTGATAAACTAGAAGTTGTAGCGCATAAATCACTTTAAATAATTTCTCAGGATGTTCCTTACGAAGGGTTTCTTGTCTTTTGTACCGAGATTGGTTTGTATGCTTATTTAATCTCTACATTATACTCTTTCAAGTGATTCAAGCTTAAAGGGGAGCTTACAACCCTATTCATACAAATGATACTTCGGATGCGTTAAAATCAAGCCTAATTCATACACCGGATATTGTATGACTTCCTTTAAGCCTTCCAAGAACTTGTCTATAAATTATTAATTTATTATTGAATCAAATTCACTTATTACGAAATGTTATTACCAATATTTGGAGTCATCAAACTGTGATTCTTAGAACTCTAATTTCCTCAATGGTTCATTCATAATTACTCAACAACACCCGCCAGAATGACTCCACACACTTGGTGGTCACACTTTTAAGAACAGCAAATTATCACTTCTTGAAATATTGACATAATGTTTTGTAAACAACTACTCTACATCATAATACAACTATTGGTAAAAAAAAAAAAATTGAAAGAAGCGAATGCGTAAGTCCTTATCAGTCGATTTACTTGCAATTGCCCTAAACTCAGTGTAATCGAATTGTGCTGACACGGTCGCTTATCAAACGCGAACTCATTCACTTTTCCAATTAAAGTCGATTAACAGTCCATAAAAGGTAGAATAACTCATCGTATTTCCATTCCAGAGGGGATTTAACGAATCCGGGATATTTGTTGGAATAAAATTTCAATGTTTACACATCAACATCAAATCGACTTATCGTGTAAACATTACATTATCGTTCGATATTGGATTGACTAATCGAATTGCCCTTAGTGCTACCTGAATGATTGCGTGAGGAAAGGCCCTTGCTCCCAGGAAGTCATTTTTATGTGAATTTGTGTCATTTTTTTTTCGATTGAGAATATTATGGATCACTTTGAGATAAGGTAGATATACAAAGTTAATAATGGTGACGTTCATTCTATGATGTCAATCTAAAACGATTATAGGATATGGTTTCATTTGGCAGTAGTCTCGAGGGGAGAAAAACACTACAAAAAGGCTTGAAAAGAAATCTGCCTGTTCAGTGATAACTTTTACGTAGTCTCCAAATTTCGTCAAAAAGTTCTGGATTTCCTAATTAAAATCTGACTAAACCGACAAAACTGATTATATCCCGATCGTGTGAAAGAGGAAGGAAGCACATAATCTTTTCTAATTCCTTTCAATCATTATCTAATGTCTTACTATTATTGATAAAAATAAAATATACTCATAGATTGAGTATCTAGATTGAGTATCATGCTATATTCTTAGAATTCCGGTAACGATAAATATGTTTCCTGAAACCATTGCAGATCCAATTCAAGGCTTATTTTCACTATCACACGATTTGATATTCCCGGAAGAATGTATTAAGCGACATTTTCAAAATTTTACAGGAAACAAATAAAACTTCCTGTGCAGGTAATTATTTGCGTATTTTGTAGTAATAAGCAATTTTTATTTCTCTCTAGTGTCGTTTGTATCAATGGTAGAGACGTCAAACCAAGATCAAAACGTAACGATTGGCACAATTTATAAAAACATTCCAAAAAGTCATTTGCTGACAAATTGTCGCTTAATACATTCTTCGATATGTACGAGTACATTATCGCATTCTGTGTCTGTACAGGTGTTTTTCTAGATTCAACAATGGTTGGAGGTTAAAAACAAATTATAGACTGACTAATGAACTCTTAATTGGTTGCAACCCCAAATGTGCACAGTTCTTGTATTGATATACATTCTCGGTCCCTTATTCTAGTGATCTCCATCAGCCTAATGTGCGCATGCGGCTCAACCAGCGAGGGCGAATAGGAGGAATATAATGACTTTTTGCACTGTACTAACAGAATCTGTCTAGAATATGATACCGAAATAATATGTACTAGGGGATTTCAATACCAGAAATGACAAGGGAAATATATTTGACGGGTTAGTCCAAAAGGTATACCTCCACCACATGAAACATTGAAACAAACGTTGCCCTTAACCATTTCTTGGTTGCCGGCCAATTTACAAGCCGATTAACTGACGAAAAGAGGCCGCGACCATTCCAGAATAGAAAATTTAACGTTGGATGACTAGGTGAAGATACATAAGTCCATGGGTCAGCAGTTCATAATGGGAAGTTATATTATCGCGAATAGCGAAGATTAAATAAAACCATGGGACGAAGCCCGCGCGAACACCAACCGTTCGCTAATCATCAAAACCAAACTTTTTCAGATACAAATCAAACATATGCTTACAATTTATCGAGTAAAAGCTTCACATCTTTATGTAAGAAATAGATCACTAGCCCACAATTGACTTCTCGCCTGACCTATCAATATCTACTGCGCCCCGTTTTGCTGATAGCTTAGGTTGTTCTTAGATTAAAACCCCTCTTTCAGTCCAATTTTCTTCAGAAATTGACGTGTCTTATTAGCTTTAGCCTTTAAAACGTTTTCGGACTGATAGACAACATACCCGGACTTTGAACTGAGCCGCCAAATAAAATTCTTGTATAGGAAAACTGGACTGAAGAAAATGTCATAACTCATAAATATGAACAATATATCTGTCCTCACACACAGTTCGAAAATAGAAAAGGATTTGTTCGGACTAACTCACATTTGTTAGTAGATAAATCTACCAAGCTATGGTAGTATATTCCAAGCGAAAGTTCTAGCCATGACAGTTCTAGCCAAGGCAACTATGGACACGACAAAATAAAAGAAAGGCAATAGACGTCTGTTTAAAAATTATTATAACAGGTCACAGTCTGCTAACAGCCCATCTAAAAAGAATGCGCTTATGTACAAAAGACTTCTGCATGTGTCAGAGGCTCATTTTCTCTGCGAATGCCCAAACCTCAGTCAAACCAGAAAAGCGGTCCTCGGACAATACTACTTCAATGACCTGGGCGAACGAGCAACTATTCCAAATGGACTTTTGAAATCCATTCTGAACTAGGGATGGTTCCTGAAGAGAGGCTTAAATCATAAATTAAGACTAATCTGCTTTTCCATCTTCCTGTTTCTTTTTAGTTCTTGTGCTTACATCCCTCAACGGCGAACACAATGGATCTTAGCCGTCTAAATTCTTCCAGAGCTCTCTTGATTTCCATCCCGCAAAAGTGTTCTGGCTCAATCTTCCAATCGCATTCATCTCCGATTGAAAGATGCTGGACAGTTTGCCTAATGCTTAGGATGCACTTAGGAGCCTTCTGTTTCAACGACCTGAATGATCTGAATAAAAAAAGCTTCTACGCTTCATCAGAAGCTCCAAATGGTAGGCTAGAGGCCGCTTCCCAAACCCATGTGGTATCACAATGCACATATTACTGGTCTAAGTATGTTGGCTTTTTGCTGACAGCCACATCGAAATAACCTAACCCTTGCCAAATGCTCATTGATGGTTCTAGGCCCGAATACGTTCCATTCGTGTAATTGATATGAGTATGTTGTCAGTCCTTCTTACCATTCTAAAAAGAGGTTTTGCTTTGGAAAGCAAGTCCCATGCGTGGAAAAATATATAACAGTGGCTTTCAAACTTCCTCAAAAAATATTCCACTTATTGGAAAAAGTGGAATACAGTAGTGTCCGCTTATAACGAACTCGAAAGGACCGACCAAATTGGTTCGTTATGAGTGATATGATAAAAAAAAATCATCAACTTTTGTTTCGAAAATCAAAAAAGAAAAGAAAAAAGTGTTCAAACCAATTTTTGAACACATAAAAAACAAGTATTTCAGTATAGAGCATTATATTTTTATTAATTTTTTATTTGAAAAAGTCAAGAATTTTAGTTTGTTTTGTTTGAGAAGATTTCAATTGGTTTAAAAACAATTCGACGTCTGCAAATCTATTGAAAATTCTTTGGGGAGTGTTTTGTGATTGAAGAAAAGCACGAAGGCCCTCAGCAAAGCGTAACGCGTCAGATATAGGTGCTGGAGCTGCTACAAATTCATCATTATCACTTGCTTCGACGTCTTCATTCTCGTCAACATCTGCACTACAGCTTACAGAATCCACAATTGCATCATCATCCAGAAGTTCTACACTCATAATGTTGTCATCAAAGTGCACATATTCTTCAAAAGCATCGCTTTCGATAACTGTTATTCATGCGTTTTGAGAACCTATGTCTTCATCGTGGTTAAGTCTCAGCCAGTCAACTAAGGGTATGTCGCCCTGTAAATCGAAATTGTCCTCACTTCTGATGAATCCGCCATGTCGAAAACTATTAAAAATGGTTTTTTGTGTAACTTTTTGCCATGCCATATGAATTAAATTTATTGCATCTAGTAGGTTTGGTGTAAAGTTTTCTTCTTTTTTTTCAATTAAATTTATCATTTTCATGAGAAGCAAATGCCGATAATTGCTCTTTAAACTGTGAATGACGCCTTGGTGCATAGGTTGCAGCCTCGAGCTTGTATTAGGAGGCATGAAAACTAACTTAATTGACGTCAAATCCTTTACCTCAGGATGTGCCGAGCAGTTATCCACTAGTAATAGAATTTTCAAATCTTTACGACGTAATTCATTGCCCCACTGCCTTAACTCATTTAAAAAAATTTCGGAAGTCATCCAAGCCCTCTGATTATTTTTGTAGTTCACCGGCAATTGTTTGATGTTCTTAAAGCACCTGGGATTTTTTGGTTTTCCTATAACCAGCAGTCTTCTTTTTTCTGTACCCAACAAATTTGCCACCACCAAAACGGTTATACGTTCTTTTGATAGTTTTCCACCAACGCATGTCTCTCCTTTAAAATGCAATGTTCTATTAGGGGTCAGTTTATAGAATAAGCCAGTCTCGTCGCCGTTGAAAATGTCCTCATCCTTAGAGTTTCCCTTAATACTTGGCCATTTGTTTTGCAACCAATCATCGACAATACCCATGTCAACTGCTGCCGCTTCCCCAACAATTTTTCCGGTGCTAATATCATGCCGTTTTTTAAATCTATTTAATCAACTCTTGCTAAGACTGCATTCCTGATTCGTAAATTTCCGACCAAACTCTTCGGCTTTTTTTGTAGAATCGCACTACTCACGGTCACATTGTCAGCCCTTTGTTGCTAAACCACTTCAACAATCCACTATCCACCTTCTCGTTTGTAGGTTTTCTTACTTTTTTTACCTTTGAATTTGTTTGATTGAAGTGGTCCAGGATCTCCTCCCTTTTCTTCCAAATTGTGCCAACAGTCGATTTGCTTAGACTCATTTCCTTACATATATCGCTTTGCTTTACACCTTGTTGTAAACGCTTTATTAAATCGTATTTGTCTTTTAATATGAAACATTTTCTTTTTTTATTTGATACTAGATCTTCAATTTTACTTAAATGTCCTTTCTCTGTCCAGAATGTAACTCAACTAATTTGTGCTGCCTTTCGTTTGTAAACATATCGTTACTCGGGGAAGTACAGAAAAAGTTATATTGAAGGACAGAATGTTGACGTTTGAGAATGTTGGTACGTATGCAGCTATACAGTTTTCGGGGAAGTCCCGAAAAGTTGGGAAAATCCGAATGACAAATTTTTAGTTCGTTATAATCGGACATTTTCTTTATTTGACGCGCAAAATGCGTTCGTTATATGCGAAAGTTCGCTTTAACCGGGTTCGCTATAAACGATTACTACTGTATTTATATTTATAAAAATTCCACTCGGCAATTTTTATAAAAAATAGTTGCTAATATTCAAAATAAATAAAGGCTGTATGTAGATACGAGTATATAATAATTGAAATTGAATTACTGCGTTGCAAATACCTTACTTTTATATTACGTAAGCAAATTTCTGCCTGCTTTCAAGAATGTAGGATACCAGTCTCCGTTAGCATACTGGAGCCAGTTATAACATGCGCCCACCTCAAGATGAATAAAGGGTACGAGTGGATCTCGCGTACTTGCACCTATGTGCTGTTCATTTGGAAATCACACACACTTGATATTTAGTTGAAATTGTTAAAATTTATGCTTTTTTAATAAAAATCCGCTAAAGATCAATGAAAATATTTCAACAATTTTTCAAAAGACGTCAAATAATGCTTAGATGTCGATTTTCAACAAAATCATTTGAGTCATGATCGAGAAACACCTCATTTTCAAAAGATCGTTAAAAAATTAAAGTACACATTTTTTCTTAAAAATTTGGTACACCATTTAGTAAAGCATATTCACTCCAAATCAAATATGGAATTTCATCAAAATCGTTATAACCATTTTCGAAAATCGAAACTGCCAAATCGGAAGGTACCTTTCATTTTGGGGTTAGAATGAAAATTTCGAAATTTGAGCAAAATCCGTTCAGCACTTTAAACTGCAGTCGGCAATACACGTAGACAGACGGACAGTTAGAAAGGCAGACAAAATTGACAGACCGAGTTCCTCTGTACTGTCTCACTTGTTCTTGAGTTATAGGCGTGTAATCAGGATTTTGATTGATTTTCCAGAAATAACTAAACTAACAAATCAAGTTCCATTAAAATCAAATCGAAAACAGAAAATTTGAAAGCCCTTAAATACATATATATATGACATATTATATATGTATGTAAAGGGTGTCCCAAAATTCACGGGAGAAATAATTTTGATAGAAAATACAGGTTTTTGATTAAAAACTGTAAATGTTTTATTGATTCATAAAGTATGCAGTATAGGGTTATGCATAGAATAGCATATCGGGTACACTGCTTTGTTGGCAGATACGCACTCTTTTGTCGAAACTTTCCATGACCGTTTTGCATAAATGTGGCTGAATTTCGTTGATACAGCGCTCAATTTTCTCCTTCAAGGCGTGGGTAATCATGGGCTTGTTGGCATAAACCTTAGACTTCAAAAAACGCCAAAGAAAAAAGTCCGACGGGGTTAAATCGCATGCTCTGGACAGCCAAATCTGATCACCAAAACGGAAAATTACACGACGAGGAAATGACTCATGCAGTAATTGAATTGTTTCTCGGGCTGTATGGCATGTGGCACCTTCTTGTTGAAACCACATGTCGTCCACATCCATATCTTGCAATTTAGGCACAAAAAACAGGATTATTATGTCGCGATAGCGCCGCATTTTCAAAGGAGAATGATCCGATAATTCCTCCAGCCTTAAATCCGCACCAAACAGTGAGACGTTTTGGATGCATTTATTTCTCAACAATCACTCGTGGATTTTCTGAACCCTAAATTCGACAATTTTAAACGATTAACAAAGCCATCAAGATGAAAATGAGCCTCATCGCTGAAGACAATTTTGTTTGAAAAATCAGCATCCACTTGTTGATGTTCCATAATTCATTCAACGAACTCTCTTCGCTGTACGTGGCTTCAGTTTTTGAGTCAATTGCACTTTGTATGCATGAAGATGCAAATCTTTCGTGAGAATACGCTGTAGAGAGCTTCTCTAAATGCCCAATTCTTGACCACGGTGCCTAATTGATGTTCCTGGACTCGCAAAAACACCGTTACGAACTGCTTCGATGTTTTGTGTTAAACGACTTGTTGAAGGACGGTTAGAGTGTCTAAGATCACAAATTGATCCAATCTCCCTGAATTTTTGAATTAATATCTTCACTGTCGATGAAGTTAAATCACTATTGCGACCATATTTTGTACAAAGATTGCAAACTGTAGCTGCTAAACCTTCATTATTTTTAAAATATTGTTCAACAATGAAAACGCTTTGTTCTCTCGTGCAGCACTCCATTTTTAATAACCCTGAACTGTCAGCTGTCACGCTGTCTTTTTTTTTTTTTCGTTGGCAACACTTTACCGCACAAATGGCGCTAAATTTAAATCTTGCGTGAATTTTGGGACACCCTTTATTTCAAGCCAGAATTCCAGGATTAAAATATCCATGTAACGATCGCGTTAGTTGTGCAACTGTCCCTCTTGGTAGCCCGCCTTTACTAGAGCTAGAGCTTTCGACTGTTCTTTAATGTAACGTTTATTTTTTCACCATCTGAATAGGAAGTTGCCGAATGTTTCAACTGATTACTTAATCTTTATATAACATTTTTCTAAACCTTATAAGTTGAAATGCAAATTGAAATTCATTCCTAACAACATCAAGTATGCTAATCATAATAAATAGTTTTAAAATGAGCATTCCATCTCATCCAACCATGCTGGCGCCAATCTACTCAATTCGAACTTCGCATTATCGTTAAAAATCCAAAATAAAATACCGACCCCAAAACTTCCAATGAAAACATTTATAATTCCACTCAGAGTACATAAATAATAAAATTATATTGATTTAACCATTTCACTTCATTCCCAATAAAAAGTACTCCTACACTCCTTTAGTGGGATTCTAACCACTTCAATGCCAAATTCGTCGTCAAAAAGAAGAAACCAAATCGATATAAGCCGCAAGATAGGCCAAACAGACCGTTTTTTATGATCAACCAGCAGTCCACAATGATTGTAATGGAAGTAGCTTCTGTTTTACTGCGAATGTAATCCGTTTGATAAACAAACAGTACACAAAGTCAGGCCACCACTAATTACCGAAGAGCATCTTCAGATTTGGCCAATACTATCGAACCACTTCGAAATCTGTGCCATTATTCCTTATGCCAAACGTAGTTCAAATAGAAGTCACCATTCTCTTAGTCAGTGTTTGTGCCACTTTAATCAGGTCGGCTACTCTGGCTGGTAGCTGATACAAGACGAAGACGACGACGACAAAGGCAAATCCACCATCATTAAGTGGTTATTTGAGTATATTTTGAGTTTAATGGTTTGTGGCCCAACTGCCACCGCCGACCGCCGAGGGTAAACATAAACACTCCCGGGTAGGTTCTTTGACGGTGGAGAAACCAAAATGTAAAGTTTGTCTAAGTGATGCGCTGCCTGTTGTTAGAATGCGGAGTTTTGGGTTGTATTGCTTACGATTAAGTGAAGATTAAAATTATTAACTGAATTACGTGACTGGTGTGTGGTTGTTTTGCTTTCCCACGATGTAGATTTTGGTTTGGATTGGGCCACTTTGTGAACTGGCATAGCTCAAATTGGCAATTTGTAATTACATTCTGTTTTAAGGCAATCGATTGATTTTAAGTAGAGATGCACACCGATATGCTTTGTGAACACTGTTTGCAGATAGCTTTTACCAGTTAAAATAGAGACCGTCAGTTGTAGGGTAAACAAAACGTTAATAACTTAATTGCCTAAAATATGTAGAAAAAATAGGCAAAATCTAATAATCGCTATCAATTCTCAGGTTCTGAATTTGTTATCCATGTATAGTCCACAGCCGCCATTTTTCTATAGGCGGAAATATATTAAATTTATCAAAGTTACCCGTCTACTTATGAATATAATCTTGCGGTAACAAAAGCTTTGCAGCAAAACGGAGCGATACGTTTACCGACATGGTTTTGTTACAATTTGGGGTATCGTTGAGTTTCAACCAACAAGCTTCTGAGACTAGAAGTAGAAGTTAAAAAAAAGGCGAGCTGCTCGGATTACAGTGACTGACTCGAAACCTGTTTTCGAATTCGACTTTCGAAAATTAGTTTTCGAGTAATTAATCTTTTTTAAAAAAAGTTAAACAAAAATTTCAACTCTGTGGAGTGCAATATTTCGTTTTTCGTTAGATCCCTTATTATTTTCTGATTCGAAACCGGTTTTCGAACTTCGAAAATAAGTTTTCGAGTTATTAAGGTCTTTAAGAAGTTAAAACAAATTTAACTCCGCGGATTGCAATAATTTGAGTGTTGTGAGATTTCTGTTTGTTTGCTGATTCGAAACCTGTTTTCGAACTCGAACTTTGAAAAGAAGTTTTCGAGAAATTAAGTTTCTTCGGATGGAGTTCAAAAAAATTCGAACCCCGCGAATTGCAATAATTTGTATGTCGTTAAATTCAGTGTCGTTATTTATTCGAAACCTGTTTTCGAATTCGAACTTCGAAAAGAAGATTTCAATAAATTAATTTTTTTAGAAAGAAGATTAAAAAAAATGTGAGCTCCGCAGATTGCAATAACTAGTACGTCGTTACCGAAATCTGTTTCCAAATTCGAACTTCGAAAAGAAATTTTCAAGAAATTAAGTACTTTCGGAAGTAGTTAAAACTAATTCGAACTCCGCGGATTGCAATAATCCAGCGTTAGATTCGTTATTGTTTACTGATTCAAAGCTTGTTTTCGAAAATAACTTTTTGGGAAATTTAGGTCTTCAAGAAGAAGTTAAAACAAATTTAACTCCGCGGATTGCATTAGTTTGTGTGTCGTTAGATTCCTTATTGTTTGCTTATGCGAAACCTGTTTTCGAATTTGAGCTTCGAAAATAAGTTTTTGGGAAATTAAGTTTTTTTTTTTCCGAAGAAGTGCAAACAAATTCAAACTTCGTAGATTGCGATAATTTGTGAGTCGTTAGACTCTTTATTTTTTGGTGATTAGAAACATGTTTTCGAATTCGAACTTTGAAAAGAAGTTTTCGAGAAATTACGTTTTTTCGGAAGAAGTTCAAACAAATAACTAGTACGTCGTTAGATTCCTTATTATTTGCTAATTCGAAAACTTTTTTCGAATTCGAACTTCGAAAAGTAGTTTTTTCAAAGGAGTGTGAAGTCAAAATCGAGATGAACCAACGCCGATTGTAATAACTTTAGATAGATTCGTGTTTGTGTGCTATATATAAATAATTTTTTTTTTCAATTCAATTCAATTCAATTCAATTTATTCTTATTCTCCTTATTACAATATTTTTAATAACTACAACTTTTTTTTAACATTGTTTAGAGAATAGTTTGTGACATTTTATATTAAACAAATAGAGACAATGCCACATATTAAATTTGTATTACATTGTGGGGTGATCAATAAAAAAAAATATTCATTAGGAAATATAATAAAAAAAGAAGAAATTCAATAAAAACGAACAAGTAAATTTGAAGTAATATGAAAATAAGAAGAATTTGTCTATAAAAAAAAAAATTCATCAAACAAAGTAGCGCAGCAATAATTCTATTTCATAAATATTAAAACCTAGAAGTCATAACTTTACACGTTTTAAGAATGCTAACAATGTTCTAATATTTCGTATATCTACTGGGAGCTTGTTAAACAATTTACAAGACACGATAGTGAAGGTGTTTCTAAAAAATGTAGTCCGAAAAGTAGGCAAACCAACAGCAGCGGAAGTATTGCTGCGTAAGCTGTATGAGTCAAAGATAGGACTTTGCATATAACCACCTCTCATAAAAAATATTTGGACCTTAAAGTAAAACAAGTGCCTTACTGGAAGAATGTTCATCTGTCGAAAAAGATCCATAGAGTGGGCTAACCGAATTGCATTACAGACTTTCCTTACGGCACATTTTTGCAATAGAGTAAGCGGTTGCAATTTATTAAGGTAGGCTCCTCCCCAGCAGCAGATTCCATATTCTAACTTGGAATGAAAAATTGCAAAATAAATGGTTCTAAGAGTAGTATCAGAGACAAACTTGCGCAGATGGTAAAAACATCGAATAGTTGATAGAAAATATTGTTTTAAATTAAAGATGTGTTCAGTCCAGCTTAATTGATTATCTATGGTTAACCCCAAATACTTAAATTGCTGAACTATTTCAATTTTAAAACAATTGACATTACAAACACTTTCCTCTTTATACAAACATGTAGAGCTAAGTCCTGGACAGCTGGCATTAAATAATAAGTGTTTAGTACACTCCGGAGCATGAAATATAACACTTATATCTGCAAGCTCTTTAAATGCAAGGCTAAACAGCATTAATTTTGTTTTTTCACTGACCATAAGCTTATGTTCAGCGAACCAAGTTCTCAGCAAGTGAACATCATGGTTAATGTCAGCAACTAAATTCAAGGGATTAGATGAGTCATAAGCGATAACGAGATCACCTGCAAAAGCTTTTACTTTTCCTACAAATGGAAGCTCAAAAACTGAATTTATATATATATGAGGAAAAGAATCGGACCGAGAACGGAACCTTGCGGAACACCCAGATTAATTGTTTTGCCTTCACTAAAAATGTTACAAACTTTGACTTTTTGAGTCCTATTTTTTAAATAAGACGAAAACCACTTCAAAGCAAAACCACGAAAACCAATATTATACAGCTTGTTTAAAAGAATATTGTGGTCGACCATGTCAAATGCTTTAGTAATATCTACGAAAAGTGCAGCACAAGTTTTTTTGTCATCCAGACCTTTTTGAATGAAGGAGATGAAGTCCAAAAGCGCATTTTCCGTAGAAAAACCTGCCCTAAACCCAAACTGCAAAGGACTTAGAAAATGTATCCTAGTCAGGTACTGCATAACTCTATGTTTAACGGACTTTTCAAATAGCTTTGAAATTACAGGCAACAATGAAATTGGTCGGTAGTTGGATTTGTCCTTTCTATTACCCTTTTTAAAAACAGGTATGACATTTGCACATTTAAATTTTTCAGGAAATATACCAAGACTAAAACTCAAGTTAAAAATATGTGCTAAAATGTCAACAACATTATAGGCGATTCTTTTTTAGAACAATGTTAGAAATACCATCATTTCCACAGGCATTAGAGTTCTTAAGTGAATTGATTGCTTTTAAGAGTTCCAAACCAGAAATTGGCTCAAAAAAGAAACTGCTTCTGCAAATAAAACTATTTGAAAGGCTGAAGTTTGTACAGCATCTGTAAGATAAAACACAATTACTGGGAAAAGTATTTTTTGTAACCGTGACAAAGTAATTGTTAAATTCATTTGCTATTTCGGTGAGATCTACGATAACAGTACTACCGCTTTGCAGCAAAAATTCATTTGATTGATTGGAGACTTTTCTATTAACAATACTGCTTATAACATTCCACTCCTCTTTTAAATTACCCTGCGAATTTCTGATTTTCATGTGGAAATACCTATCCCTACTTAATCGCACTTCATTGTTAAGTTCCTTACAAATTCTATTAAATCTATTCCTTAAGCTGAGATTATGTGGATGCTTATAAGACTTCTTCCGTAACTTTTGGTTGAGTCTAATTTTTTTTAAGAAGAATTGAATTGAATTGAAATTGAATTTTTTTCGATGGAAAATGCTGTAGATGATGAAGATTGTCAGAATACGGTGATTATGCTTGCCATATATGTATATATCAGCGCCGTGGGGTGAAATTTCAAGAGAGGGAAGCCGAAAAAAGATGAAATAAAATGTTTTATTCAAGACTTACCATATTGGTGCTTATTAGAAACACAGATTTAAGATATGCATTCCAAGCCACCTTTGTTATACTTTAAGTCATTGGAATTTACGTAGACAATGAGCTCATCGCATAAAAAAAGTGGCTTCGAAAGAAGCCGTTCTGGGCAAAGTAATCTATATAAGTTATTGATATCTCGGATCGTTGTTAAATGTAAAAAAAAATTAGCAATTACAATTATGTACTACCTATTTGTACTTTTTTACGAATTCTGCTAAATCTATTTCATAAAAATTTGAGTTATTTTTAATTTCTAAAGGTTCGATAGATAAAAGTGCCAGGTTTGAGAGTCTTTCTTCTTTTTGGGAATTTCTTAAGTAAATATGGACTCTTTTTAAAGTTGGAAAAGATCTTTCGACAGAGCCCACAGTCAAAGGCAGGGTTAAAAAGATTTCACACAATGTTAGAGCTTGAGAAAAAGTATCTCTAAGCATTTCCGTATTAAAATGCTTATAAAGTTGAAAAACCTCAAGCTGTTTAAGTAGTGTATAAAACTTTGAGTTAATTTTTTAAAGTAGATATTTTGTGATCCGGCATTGAATTAGAAAAATATTCATATTTTGATTTGTTTAATAAATCAAAGAAAACATATGAACTATACCTATTCTTAATCTGACTTGTAACATTATCTATAATTGCTACAAAAATTCGGCTATAATTTGTTTTTGAATCAATATTAAGTAGTCGGCGTTTGCGTGGAGGATCTGAGCAGTCACTTACGCTCTCATAGGTTGAGACAAATGAGTTTAAAAATTCAGAATGAATCCATGACTCAAAACCCTCGATCTCTTGCTTCGCAAGCTCTATGTCGGTTTGTTTATTTTGAACTAAACTTAAAAGAATATGTGTTTTTGCTAATATGACGGAAGTAACAATAATAATAATAAAGGAATGCTTTCTAACGATTTAGATAATACTAGATTCAGAACATGGGCATAACAGGGAATAAAAATAACCATTGGGCATATATTCCCGATTCTTATTTGGACTCCACCATGGCCTCCAGACATTACGGCCGCACCATCGTAGAACTGACCTATTAACTTTTCTTTACAGTTAAAAATATCTAAGACATTTATAATTTTATCGCTCAAAATGACCGACACTTACGTCAAAGAAACCTAGAAATCTTTCTTGTATTCTATTTTCTACTAAATAATGCACTACAATACTAAGCTGTTCTCTGTGGCTCACATCTGGTGTTTCATCGACCATCACAGATACAAATTTTATTGAACTGATTTGATCCTTAATTTCGGATTTGATGACTGCAGCGATACTATGTAATATAAAATATATAATGAAAAAATGGAGATTTGATTTTTCGTCGCGACCACGGAATGCCAGCTCTTGTTTTCCTAGATGAACCACAACTTTTCTATTATGAGCCTCGTAAGAATTCCCTAAAGAAGTCTCTATGCGATATTTGCCAAATTCATCCAAATGCAAGCAGCTACATATACGTATGCTTTTCCGTTTGAATATATTTTTTGGAAGAATTAATAAAATTGTTTATATCAAAGAAACCTGTGTGACTCCAAACAGTAGGAGAATTAGAAAAAGAAGACAAGGGAAACACAACATTCTATTTCATTTGCAACTGCCAGTCAGCCAAGGATTCTTTTTGTAAAAAGACTCATGAAAATATTTCTGATACCCATCCTTTCGCGTATAATCAATTTTAATTGATGGTGACGAGCGACCTACATAGTTCTATAACTTTTTTTTTTGCAAAAAAGAAAGCTTACTGAACTCGTGGGTTTCTTTTAGATGAAAATCAGTTAAACAACACTCAAAATTAACTAGAGACATCTTGTCTAAGAATAATTAGAATGTTTAATGGGGCACCTCTTGAGTAGTTTTATAATTACTTACTTACTATAGCTAATAACTATTCACTTAGCTCACTCACTATTTTATAATAATTTAAAACACTAACTTAACTTAACCAATATGTAATTGCGAAATTTTTAAAATTTTCTAATAATTAACAGTCACAAAAATCACAAAAATTTGCATCCGAATTTTCAACGCACAATTATACAACCGATTTGCAACTGTCATTTCAAATTTGCAAAAAAAAAAAAAAATTATGCAAAGAAATTATACCCAACAAGTAAGAAAAACCTCAAACGCCGTTCGAACCACTACATCACCCAATAACCCGATTTTCGTCGGCTTATTTTGTTGCCTACAATAAAAAAAAAACTCCTTCGAACTAAAACCTTTCTCCTCCACCAATGTTCATCCACAAAAGCCGAGAAATCCCGGGTTATTTTCCTCATAAGCGAATGTTTGTTAGACAAAGAAATCGCAAATAAACTTCTACTATATTCCAGAAAGGAATAGAGTTGAAAGTTCGTACTGTGAAGAAGTGAATGCATAAGCCGGAAAATGAACGGCTTCTCAAAAAAATTCATTGCAGTTCATACTTGTCTCGCCTATGTGTGCGAGTTTGTGTATGAGTAAAAATGAATAACCAACCGAAGTGGTCGTAGCATTTCATCTTCGAGCGTGTATAAAGTTATGAAAAATGGTTTGATGAACAAATAATTGAATGTGATGGTTGGCAAGTGGCAAAATAAAAATGTTTGATATTTGAAAAGGGAAGCCGAAAGGAATCGGCTTGTATGGACGCCACGCCACTGATATATATTCATATATATTCCACTGTCAAACTGAGCAGCTATTCACTGATTCAATTACAATGATGTTACGAGTAAGTCTCAACTTTTTGAACGCCAAACAAACATTACTCATCAGAATTCCAGCAATCTTCTATAAAATCAAAGCAAACAAATTCGCATAATTTATTTTCAATTAAATGAGATTGCCTCGCGATTGCGTCCAGAAAAATTGTGGCATTAAGATTATACTTAAAAATTTCTTATAAAATCGCTGGACAGAGATAACCACCAGTCCCCAATTCGGGACGACATTTTGTGTTTTTTTTTTTTTTATTTCTTGCTCCAAATTAATTGCGATTCTATCGCGTTCAAATCTAACCATACTCATGGTCAATCAGGTGAAACAAATCTGCAATCATCTACAAATTCGACGTGGGTAATTATTTTAATTAATAAATTTTAATAGCTTCCCCGCCACTGCCGCCACCCTCCCAGCCATCTAAATTGTTTTGACAACTTAAAATGGTTTTATTTTCATCGTGGTAAATCACCATTGCGGGTAATTCCGAAATTTCAATTAGCCACCTTAACACCTAATTAATCTCAATAATCAGTGGCAGCTACTACGTGTGTGTGAATGAGAGCGAACACAACACGGAGATTAATCCAAATCGATTAGATTAGTGTTCGACTTTCAAATGTCGGAAGATAATTAATTGATTATTATAAATAAAACACATTTATCTGGCACAATTACTACCATTGTGACTAAAGAGTGGAGAGTGGTCAGCAGCAGTAAAATTCCCGTCCTCCAATGTACTCGTAAGAATCACGAATCGCGCAGCTAGTCCAAACTAATTGAAAATTGATTGAAATTTATATCAGTCAGTTTGTGGGCGACTCGAAATTCCATAATTGGAAATTAATCCATCACAATAAAAATATTACTGATTGAGAATGGGTCGCACATACGAGTACTACAAAGATAACCAAGAGTCGAGAACTGAGGCGGGGATGGCGGGCTGTGTCGAGTTATCGATTGGAAGAGCTTAATGCGGGTAATGTCTTGAGTATTTGTTCTTGATTTCTAATCGCGATAGTGCGCGAACGAAGACAGGTAGACCGACTGAAATATGCGGACGTACATAGTAGGGTTTGGCTGGCTATACCTACTCGTACAAGTATACGGTGTGTAATCGACGGAATAGGAATAAATGACGAGCTATTCGTAGTTGCCTTTGCTTCCTAAATCCAAAATTGTTTTTTTTTTTTTATGGGTAATTGGATCGAAGGCAAGAATCAAGATTAAATGATTAAATCGAGCACAGAGGCAATTAATGGTGGGTAAACAAGCTTCTGTTTGTAACTTTTATGACGAAGGTGATTGATTGGACTCGCCTAGCGGTAGCGATTACGCTTTTAGGGCTTATGAAAGGTTTTATTTGTGTAGTGCGAGTATTTGTGTTTATTTCTATCTTCTATTTATGGTGGGCAAGTCAATAAATGTCAATCGATTATTAATGCAACTGTGTAAGAGTATAGTAATCCCTTTAACTCAAAACGATTGGGTTTAGCACTTTTAATTTGAAACTTGCTTTGTTTGTGACAAGATGCTGTTTTTGGTATAAATCCTTTTGCAGCAGACAGTGGTAATTCAGAGAGTGCAATCCACTACCAAAATTACAACTTTATGCTATTGCGTGAATTGCTTCAGTTACTCCGAAATAATCTAATCGGTGTATTAATCCCAATAGCATCAAATGATTTTCAGAGATTCCAGTGGAAAAAGAATTCGAGTGTCAACAAAATCGTAACAACCTGACAACTGAAAGAGAAAATGCATAAGGAGCAGTGCGCAACTATCAACCATACTACCAAACCAGTAGTTTCTTCTGTTGTTGTAGAAAGCGAGAATTCAAACAAAGGTTGACCATGTTCCGGACGTTTAATGAGTAGACAAGGGTAATCTATGAGGACACAGGCTTCGACACGTTATTCACTCCATACGAGTACAACTAATACCTACTCGTAGACTAAAGATTGGTTTTCAATCGAATTTCAATGTCTTTTATTGCAGCAAACGAGAGAGAGGAAGAGTTTTTACACTAAGGCACTCTTTCTTAGATCCAGGCAACAGCGGAAGTATTCTCAAAATGGTATCAACGATAAGGTATACAGTTCCAATTAGGTCAAGTTAAGAACTTAGTGAATCCCTTACATTCGAGGCACAGGTTTGTAAGGATCTTCAAAATCGTTTCAGGGTTTTCGTAACAATAGATCGTGGCAGATAAGCCCTTATAAGACCATCGGGAGCTCTCGCGTCCCCGAAGTTACGAAGCTACGTCAAATGCAGATGACCAATGACATATGCTGATATTCTCGCAATCATAAATTATTATTATTATTATTATTATTATTTATTAAACAAGTAATTACAAATTACAAGTAAATTTTATAAAGAGAGAGTAACTAGCTGCTGGGCTCTAAACTAGCTATAAAAAGAATATAATTACTTAAAGTGAAATAAATCAAAGTATAGATATGAAATACAATTTATGTGGCTCTATATGGTGAGACGCGGCTGACAAAATCATTGTAGATATTGTAACATAATGTAGCATAATAACTACGCCCCAAAAAGATGCAACACATTCCGAAGTGTCTTTTCATTCGAGGTTCGTGTCCACGGTAAGAGACGGATTATGTCTAAGACGACGTCGCGGAATTAAGAGAGAATTATAACCACAAGAGATTATTGGCTACAGCTGTCGTCTTGGAATTATTACATCAGAATTTTCGCGTTCCAGTGGTCGAAGAATTTGCTAGAAGTTTCTGGCTATCAGAAATGCGACTATATAAGGACAGATGGCGATCGAGGCAGGGCAGTTGGTTTTCAAACCGCACGAAGTTAGTTAGTTAGATGGGCATGCTACCGTCGATGTTAATTTTGTAATTTTGAGTAGTGATGATGGTAGTTACACCAGTTTAAAGACCTTTCCTTTTCTATCTTTTGGTTGACGAGGTTTTGAAGGTCCTTTTTTGAAAAAAATGTCGAAGGTGTGGACTGGAGCTCTATAGCATAATTTTGCGGCCATGTCGACAAACTGGTTGCCTTGTATCCCACTGTGGCTTGGTACCCAAATAAGTTTTATTTTACTGGAATTCTTTATAAAGAGATCCCTGATGTTAGTTATGAGACCAGATTTATGGTTTGGATTAAAGATAGCTTTTAACACCGACAGGCTGTCAGAGCATATTACCGATTTAGAGCGGAGTTTTACCAAATATTTAGTTGTCTCGAGTATGGCGATCGCTTCTGTAGTAAATATTGAAGTGTAATCTGGCAAAAGTCCGATTCCTAAAACTGTCCCGTTTTCCAAGGCGGCGGCGAAGGATGTGTTATTAGCAGATTTAGAGCCGTCAGTAAAGGCTGGGTTCCAACCATCTGATTTTAGGTCTGCCATGGTTTTAAGGAAAATAGCGCCGTAGATATCGCAGTTTGTGCTTCTTTTGCAGAGTAGAGACAGATTAAGTAGTATGGAGTCAGGTTTGATGCACCAAGGTAGGTAAGTTGGGAAGTGGCCCTTCGAAAGTTTTAGGGGGAGCTCCATTTGCTGTGCGGCTTGGATGGTTTTAGCTATTGAAGACTGAATCCCATATGATTTTTTGGCAGCGATTGCGGCTGCAATGTATTTATTGATAATGGAGTCGGTGGAGAATGAGAGTTTAGTGAAAAGATTGATGAAAAAACTTGATTGTCGTTCTTCTAATGTTGGTAGTCCTGCTTTTACCATTATGATCTGGATACGCGTTGTACTAAGTGCATTAATACTCCTTCTAGCAGCATGGTGGTATGGTGTTTTTAAAAGATTAAGTGTTGACTTAGCGCATTTTCCATATAATGTTGAAGCCATAATCAATCTTACTTAGAACTAAAGATCTAGTAATGTTACAAAGGGTATTAACATGAACATTAAGTTTTTTACTATCTAAATAGTTAATGATATCGGCAGCAAGGCTCTTTTTTAATTCTAGACAATGTGTTTTACAATTATATCTATGATTTATAGTTAATCCTAGGATTTTTAGAGCATTAGTGTTTTGTATATTAACATTATTTAGGTTTATCGTAAGTTGCGGACAAGAAAGTTTCCAACAAACATGTATTAATTTACATTTCTCTAAGGAGAGTTTGGCACCCGAGGTGCTGGACCAAGTTATTATATCCTTAAGTACAACGGTTAGAATTTGATTGCTCCTTTCAATATCGTTCAATTTACACAAAATGTAAAGTTCATCCGCATATACTCGTATGCAGCGATCTAGAAGACTGTACTCGTTTATTACCGTACTTATATCATTAAACGCTATGATGAATAGGACCACCGACAGTGGAGACCCTTGCGGGAAACCACAGGTTTGATGAAGAGTGCCGCCAAGCCTCCCCAAGAAAATCGGTGCTGCATCGAGGGACTTACCAGACCTCCAAGCAAAAGAGAAGCAAAGGACATCAACTTTCGATCGGGACAATAGTGGAGTGTTATAGCAGGAATTATAATCCAAAGTTTTATCAAAAGATAAAGAGAACATGTCAAGACTACAAAGCATTGTATTTGAAAAGAGTACAAAATCCACTATCAGACAGGATTCCCCAGTATCATCCGCCCGATCCACAAAAAATGAGACTCTCTGAAAAACGCCAATTACAGAGTCATCAGTCATTGTGGCATTTTTTGAGGAAAACCCAGGAGCTCCATATCAATATTCACAACCGTTTCATCGAATTTATAGCATTTAGACGAGGTATTTAGCGCCATGTCTAGTTTCAGCATCCCTGCCAAATTTGTCTGTCTGTACAAAACGATGATGGAAAATGCAGGCTGTTTCATCAAGAAAAGAACCACGACAAATATCATACTTGAATGGATTGTACTAAATTCTCAAGCCTACATCAGGAATATACAAATATTCCCATACGCCAACGATAATGACATATCTAGAAAATGCATCGACCTGTCAATAGTGCGATCGATAGTATTGAGATAGAAGCTGCACAAATGGGTTTACCGATTATCGACGGCGAA
Organism: Pocota personata; assembly: GCA_963082735.1. Taxonomy (NCBI): domain Eukaryota; kingdom Metazoa; phylum Arthropoda; class Insecta; order Diptera; family Syrphidae; genus Pocota; species Pocota personata. The sequence goes on from OY720431.1 coordinate 38,600,534, forward strand.
GTAATATACAAGTATATACAGTCAGCAAAAAAGAAAGCATGAAAGCAGTGTTAAACCAGTCACTCTTCATTTGATATGCGTTTTATTGTTTATAATCGATATTGTCCCCTTCAAAGTACTCTCCATTGACTGAAACGCACTTTTGCCAGCGCTTGATCCAATCCTCGAAACATTTTGTTATAATCGGATTTTGGTATAGCCATCAGAGCCGTCTACGATTTTTCAATTATCTCCTCTCGGCTGCTAAAACGCGTTCCCCGGAGCGGTTTCTTGAGTCGATTGAACAGGAAGAAATCGCAGGGAGCAGAATCAGGCAAATTCGGAGGCTGTTGGATGGTATTCATACTGTCCTTGGTCAAAAACTCACGAATAAGGATGGCATTGTGCGACGGTGCGTTATTGTGGTGCAAAACCCACGAGTTGTTTACCCACAAATCCGGTCTTTTTTAGCGAATTGCTTCACGCAAACATCTCATACCGCCCAAATAATAAACCTTGTTGACTGCCTGATCTTGTGGCAAGAATTCATGATGCACTACACTGTTGTTATCCATGAAAACCGTGAGCGTCATTCGGTGTACGCCATTCACTCGCCTGATGCCCGGATTGCGTTTCGTACTCATAAACCCACGTCTCGTCTCAGGATCGAATTCAGCCGTCGAATCCATTTTTAACACAAAATTTGATGCAAACTCGCTGTTGCAAAGTTGATCCCATTTTTAAAATCGTAAAAAATCGAAAACACACACGGAGGCAAATATACTCTCGACAGCGTAGCTTTTACAAATGTCAAGCTACGACGCTAAAATTTGGAGGCAATGTTAATGACAGATGTGCCAACCTAAAAAAAAACGAATCAGATGACTGAAAGCGTCACACGGTAGTCATTCTCGAAACTTTATGATCAAGGTAGTTTGTTGTCAAGATCGCTGAATCCAAATCTGAAGTCAAAATTTTAGAATTTGGAATGGCGGTGTTTTTAATTTTTTTTAACACAATTTTTACTTTGAAAATTTTGAAAAAAAAAATTTTAAATGATTTAGCTTTGGCTCCTAATTTGGATTCAGCATCGTCGAAAACATTTTTGCCTATATTTTCCTTTGAATCACTTCGTCAGTTTACGCAGAAATTAAATTTGTTTATTATTTGAGCCATTTTGAATCCGACTTTATATTTGGATTCAGCGACATAGGAAACACTTTTGTTTCCTTGATTTACTTCAACAATTTACGAAGAAATTGAATTTGTTTATATTTTCCATTAGGATTTTTGAGAGGTTTTCATTATTTTATTTCGTTCATTTTTTTTCGGAATTTTACTGGAGTGAACCACTGTTTTTCGGGCTAAGGAAGCAAACGAGGAGTAAGGCCCTAACAAGAATTAGTTTACGAATTAATCACAATTGCAACATTTTGAAAAATAATGTGTCCTCGGAAAATACACCATGCAGCTTAGAAGGCTGCATGATGTACATGGCCACTTGACACCAAAGTAAACTTATGCCACGTCACGTTACTTCAGTGCGCGTTGACTCATATTATGTTCACATTGGTTTCAAGTGAAGATGCGTGTTAGATGCCATGTGACTGACACGTTACTGCCACACCACATGTCGCTTTGGTGTGCTTTGTGCCTAGGAAATGATCATACCTCGACTATAGAAACTCATCAGAGCAATTTATTTTTGTGCAAAATTTATTGAAAACTAAAAATAGATACTTTTAATTGAGTCCTGCCTTAAAGACATTTTGTAATCTTTCCCAGTTACCAAATCCTTGGAAAAATCGTTTAATAGTATTCAAAAATGTTGTGCTGTTTACCACCAGCCACACTCAAATTTATCATATTCATTGAATCGAAATGCGGAATATAAATTTACCGTCAGATATAAAAATTTCTATAAATCAGAATTCGTATCATTCTGTCGTTGTTCACAAATAAATTTATCTTCGTTATCACTGTGTAATTATATTTTTATTTATAACTTAAGAAACATTGTTGCACCATCAGGTAGCTGAAAATTAATGGTGGTAAGAAACGTCTCCTTTCTTCTCTACTAATCGTGACTACAAATCAATTACAAACTATAAATAAATGACTGATGATGTCGGCGGCAGCGGTTATAAAAATGTGCACTGCAGTCGATAACGCGTTGTTCAAACACGCACCCAAGTGCCACCTTCGTATTTTGTGTCACATTAGTGATTATGTGTCGATGAATTGTCTAGATTATCGGTAAAATTGGTTACCATTAAGCAAACGAATTTATCGAATAATATTTTCACTAGACAGTACAATCCCTAAATCAATAAGAAACCAATAAACGCCAGGCGTTTGTACTAAAGATACGAGTAATGTTAAACTTCAGTTTTAACCAAGAAATATAAAAAAAAAAGTTATCGACAAAACTCATGAGAGGTACGTTTTCCTTTTGACGTTGATTGTAATATGAACACCCTACTAACTGACATCTAATTTTGCGGTACCTTACCTACTCGAAGAAGTGTCACACTTGGAAACCGATATGACGTATCTGATCATCTGCCATTTTAAATGTTAATGTTGTTTCTGCCTTTTTTTTTTCTTGCGTCATAGATATAACATAGACGTGAAAGGGATTTCCCAACTTCAAAATTTAAAATGTAATCGAACAAATTGAATCAACTACAAATAATGATAGGCGTAGAGGGGAGATAAACACTTGACTGATTTCGGGCTGGGAGAATCATTTGGCAAGATGTGATGGGTATTCACCATTTTTGTGTGAAGACTGAGAAGCTTAGTAACTAAAGTCTAATCTTCGTAGAAGTCTGTACTAAAGTGATCTAATTAAGAAGAACAGATAGCAAAACATTAACGTCAAGATGTCTCATATCAAGCGACCCGCTCTTAAATATTGGGTTAGCGCATTCCATTGCATAGCCTGCCGGCAGAACAGTTATCCCTTTTCGCAAGATGTGACCGATCCAAAATCTTCGTATTTATACTTTCCTGTACCGTTCTTTCATAAAGCTCTTCGTTCCAGATACGGTTTGGCCAAACATCCGCAATATGCTTCTGAGACAACGATTAAAAAAAGTTTGCAGTGTTTTTGCGATATTCATGGTCACTTTCCAGGTACTACAGCCATGTAGCGATTTTACATTTGAACGCGAAAAGTGTCAGCTTTTTTAAATTTCTGCAACACTTAGGACTAGTAAGTCCTTTAAAGATATAAACTCAGAGATGGAGTGAAAGGAAAGGATATAGGGGCATACAAAAACCTTTAAATCATCTTTATTAGCTGGCTTACTCAAGAATTCCTGAACGGATTTCAATGAAATCTGTGCAGACTTAGCCTGACATAGTAGTAGTCCCAGTTGAAATCGAACGGAGTGGTGGTAAGATATAGGGAGGGGCATAAAATATATTGCAATTATCTTTCTCATATGAATAACTCAAGAACCACTTAACGGATTTTGATGAAATTTGAGTTACGTTGCACGTAGACACGTTTTTCCATGAGAATTTTGAAAAACGTGTCAGACGTAAAATCAGACGAAGAGTTTGTAAGTCAACTTTTCACCTCACGTATCCCTATATTTTTGAAGAACTGTTTGTGCCGGAAAGTTTGTTATAATTTTCCTTCTACAATTTTAACTTGCAAGTAGTGGTTTCTTGGAAGTTTTCGATCTCGAGATTTTGATAGAAAAATTTAATGAAGTGGATCTCTTAATTCTGTTGTCTGTACGCACGACTGCAGCCTAAATGGCTGGACGAAATTTCTTCAAACTTCATATCTGGGGTCTGTGGAGTCACAATCACATAAAAGCGAAATCGGAATTTTCATCCTAACCCCAAAATTAACAGTACTTTACCAATGGCCGATTTTGAAAAAGATTTTCTCGACAACGGCTCTAACGGTTTTGATCAAATTCGATATTTGAATTTACAGTGGACATATGCTATCAGATGGCGTACCACTTTTTTGCCAAAAAATAAGCATAAAGGTACTTTGCTTATTAATTGGTTCCTAAAAATTTGCCACTTCTCGACTTCTGCTCGATCAATTTTATTCGAGATTAATATCTGAACAATATTTGATATGTACAAGGTTAAAGGCATATCAAATTTTGGAAAATAATTTTTTTTTCATTTTTAAGGCATTTTCAAAAAAAAAATCAAATTTGAAATTTTACAGGTAAACAACATAAATATACTCGTAATGCCCCAAAAGCCCCACACAAAAATATTTTTTATTAGGTGAGCAACTAAGTTCTCGCTGTTTTTTTTTTTTTTTTTGATGAAAATGCAACTTTATTGTGAAAAAATGGTTACAAATGAATCATTCAAAGTATTGCCCATCGCTAGCTACAACTTTTTCCCATCTTTCTGGCAGAGCTCGAATACCGTTACGGTAAAAGAGTTCATCTTTTGAGGCTATCCACGAATCAAGCCATTTTTTGATGTTTTCATATGAGCGGAACTGCTGATCAGCCAGACCATGTGCCATCGAACGGAACAAGTAATACTCAGTCTCCATGACTTTCTTTTCTTTGGGTTGCTGTAATGAATCCATTTTTCATCACCCGTCACGATGCGATGAAGAAAACCCTTCCTTTTTTGCCGCTGCAGCAGTTGTTCACAGGTGAAAAAACGACGCTCAACATCCCTTGGCTTCAAATCATAATGAACCCAAGTTCCATGTTTTTGAATCATTCCAAATGAATGCGATCGGCTGTAAACTCCTTTGACGGGTAACTCCTAATGCTGAAGCAAGCTGTTCTTGCGTTTTCAATGTCTTCGAAGGATTTTGGCCTTCCTTCACGCGGACGGTCGTCAACATCGAAATCACCGTCTTTGAAGCGACAGAAGCAATCACGGCACGTTGTTTCACTTAGAGCAGCATCTCCGTAAATTTTTTGGAGCTCTCGATGCGCTTCAGCCGCCGTTTTCTTCGAATGAAAGAAGAAATTCAACACTTCCCGCAAATGACGATTATTTGCCCCGCAAATGACGATTATTTGGCCAACCAAAAGTATATGACGCCAAAACAAAATCACGAATGTGTCAAAACAGTTTGTTTACCATTTGTCTAAGCTCATGACGTTTTGGATATGTCAAAATCGACCAGCACTTACTGCTGGAGCCAGTTGCGCACCTTATACAATTTTTGTCCCTGACGTATTATTTTTGTTCATCGTATGATAAACACATGGACAGACGTACAAACAAACACCGTGTTGAATAGATTAGTGTTCCGTTTATACCATTATGGTACGGAATACTAAAAGACAAAAAAGACTGTTGAACTGAGGGACATGCGGAACACAACAATATATTTCATCCGGACATTTATGATGATATTGTCGGTACAGTAATGCTAAGCATCTAACATTCCGGCGGTGTTTAAGCTGGTGGTACTGGAACTCCCTGATTCTAGACAACATACCGAACGGAGCGTTTGCTTTCCTAATTCAATTGTTCCCGTTCAATTCAGCACCACCGTCAATTGAGGCAAAGTACCGAAAATACTTCTATTGTCCCTCCATCTTCTTAGCTGATACTCATCTGAATAGAGCAAAGAACCATTCATTCACTTTACCATTGATGACACTTCTTTCGTTCTTTTCGACGGTCGCTACGCTGGACTTTTCTCATACTCATCGGTACGGTGACTTAAGCATGCTTCTAGGAAAACTTTAAGTTGTTTCCCCTCTTCGATCCACCTTCAGGTATACGCAGATAACTACTTCGGTTACAAGTACATTCTTCACAGCACTTCAGTGCTCTATATGTTCACTGGCAAGACGCTTCTGATTTACCCAGGTTCCAAGATGGTTTCTAAGCTATTGAAGCACTGCGGGAACCCTTAGTCTGTCGGTGCTACACCTGGCTCTATGATTTATAACCAGCAAAACTTTACATTAAGATAAATCCTGTTTATTATTGTCAGGGTAGTTTTTGACAGCTTAAATAAGGGCGAGCTATATGGCTACACGTGAAGTATTGGTACAACTGTTAAGCTCATCTGGCTAAGTGGGAGGATGAGGTTGGAAAGGAGACTAACGAGACCGTCAACACTACTAGAGGTTTTAGGCAAGCCGATTAATGGAAACTAGTTTCTTTAATATTGTACTACTAATGAAATTCACAGAACAATACATTCGGCAAAGTATTTTAGTACTCAACGGCCATGTCGTGTCTTAGGTTGTGTCTCATTTTAAACGATGATACAACGAACCTTATGCAGCAAACAATAATTCTCCCAATATTGCTGTATGTTACAAAGTATTCGAATACTTCAAAGTCAGATGGAAGTACTTGGAGAAAAAATTGTTCGTAGGATCTGAGGTCCTGTTGACACAATATGGAAGAAAAGATTCAGCTACCAGTTGTGCGGGCTTTACAGCGTACTAGACCAAGTAAGGAAAGGCCTGCAGATGAATAGATAGAAAAGTGACAGGATGCCTCAACAGAGCAGATATCTAAGGCTAGCTTGAGAGGGTTGAATTGTTGGTCCACCCCACGCTGTAGCACTACCTAATGTAAAAGAAAGCAATATCCATAAGGCAAATATTTTTTTACATCCTACTTCATTACCGGATGTTTGTATGTTTTGACAATCGAAAGATACGAACGTCGTATTAATTGCAAATTCTCCGAGTTACACTCACCCATCATTTCATTGATATCCACTACAAAAGTCATCACGTGAAAGCCATCACCATTCACCATCATCATCATCCTCATCATCATCATCATCATCATCATCATCAATCAGCATGAGCATCTTCAAATTAAGCAAACACATTACTGCGATGACATTATTTCAAATGCTGAATGCCGCGGTTGGTAGCCAACTCAATCTTCGCCAAGGCAAATACCGCGTCACCTTCAACGGAAGCCCGTTGTTGCTGGTGTAAGTAGCAGAAACATCAAAGCCACCGATAATCGATTAACGATGACAAACGGCAGCCGTCAGTTTGATGGGGGGTTCCAATTCCCGATTTCTCCTACTCCTACTTCCACACGGGACCCCCGCATTAAGAGTCAATATAAAATCAGTTAAAAACCATCGAAGAGTAAATGAAGTGCGCGCGATTGGTATACACCAATGTCAACTTGACATCCTGAGAGTGTCTTCACACAGGTGTTTCACTGCGATATAGCTTCTTAAGGGTGATGCTGGGCTATGCCAGCACAAGAACCTCTTATAGTAGGCTCTGGGCTGAGCCGCCACACTCTTTTGTGGCAACATTAGCAGAATTCTGTATTGACAGAAGCCGAGATAGTAACATGGCGGTGTACTGGCCCAACAGATTGCGGGAACTTGAAAGTTTTCGCATGAGGAAGTCAAAGTGAGTGAGTGTACTTCTAGTTGGAGTGAAGGTAGCACCACCACGACCGCTGCTAGTTAACCACCACGGTACGGCAGCAAAAGCGTAGCAATATTGTCGCTTTGAAGTGTTGACAGAACAAATATCATTGAGGGCATCCGCGCGAGCAAAGTGAGGAAACGAAATGCGGCGAGCAAACAATATGGAACGCATTACTCTGGGCGGGAGACGAGGTTGGCGGCTCTTTTAATCCCTTTTTAACAAGCGATTATTGTTTAATTTCATTAATGGCTAAGGGGATGACGAATTCAACGTTTAAGATGATGATGATGACACTTGGAGTGGTGATGACACGTTATCGAGAAATACTAAACACTAGCAAGTGAACAACAAGTAGTAACTTGTAGTGTTTGAGGAAGTGAATCTTAATGATTAGCTATCGTAAAGAACGGAAAGCTTTGAGAATTTTGCTTCTTCAAGAAGAAATGAAGAAACGATATTAATATTTTCATGAGTAGAAAACTATGGAATGCGCTTACAAGTAGCTGTTGAATATATTTATACAGAGCGCATTGACTTTCAGGCCTGTTTGCTGATGCGAGTCTTAAATATTTAAGTATCACTTATACATAAGCTATGATGATCTTTAGGTTTAAGTACTTAGATAAGACACAATTTTATGACTAGTATCAGTAAATGGGACCTACGCCCTTGTCTGAATCAGTTCACAGAAAACATGGATACTGTGCCAAGTCAAAAGGCTCAAACCGCCTCCTTGTTTAAGCATGTCGTAGTCTGTCCAATACGTTGAATGTCTCCGCCATTGCCTGCGGATTTGGTTCCATATTTACTTTTAACAATGCGTCGTCATGTCGTCTTAGGTGTGTTTTTTTCGTGGAATTTATCCACAGTTATGCTAAAAGCTATGTATACAAAATGGAATCATCAAAAAGGATTGTAGCCAGCGAGCCATTAAAATGTTTCCTAGGCCACAGTGCATGCAGATCTGAATTTAACCCTGACCGTCCGACAGTGATATTTCACTGCGCTACGAAATCCTAGTCAAGGAGTAGTCATTTAAGGTAAGTGGGTCCTTGTGTTAGGCAAGGAGTAGGTCCATGTAATACGACATATTTACTCGATTTTCGAGAGCCAGAATCTTTAATTGCAGTATTTTTCTTCAGCAGCGTGGTTTGAATTGCTGAAACGCCTGAAGTTCTATTTTTGGAAAAATTAAAGTGCAAATTTGAATTTGTTATTTCATAGCAATTTAGTTTTTGAGGACAGATTAATGAACAATTCTGAATTTTCTGTGCTATGCTAAACCAGAGACAAATTATAGAGAGATAAACAACTAGCAATGCCCCGCCCCCGAAAACCCCCAAAAAATGAATGACGGCTCTCTTTTAGGCTCGTGCCCATGAATATCATCTACGGAATGAGACAAATTTCACCAACACGATTCGCGCATTGTGAAATTATGTCCCCGTAACGCTACACGCTTTAAGGGGATACCTGTCCTGCGTAAGCCACACAAAATAAGATCCCGGTTCACCCTATCGGCGATCGGCGCCATTTTGTAGTGTACTTCACACATTGCTTAAGAGTAATTCAATTAGAAGTTACAAATTAAATCTGGCACTAATGTGGTTCTGTCAAAGACAAACAGCTGATATTTGACATCTGTGAATACTAAGCATTTATATTTCTAATTATGGAGCGGTATACGAAAGAACAACGCATTTTAATTGTTAAAGCCCATCTCCGAAATGGGAAAAATTTCACCAACACGATTCGCGCATTGCGAAATAGCGTCGGTATACATAACCATTCACGTTGCGCCGCGGTTAAGAAATTAATGGAAACATTCGATCGAACCGATCAGTGCTTTATGTGCAAAGACCAGTGCGTCCTCGTAGAGACCGGTCACGCGCAAATATTGCCACAGTGAGTGACAGTACTCGTGACAATCCATCAAAATCCATTCTCCATCGATTGTCCAACAATTGAACCTTTCCTACAGCTCTCCGCAGCGCATTTTAACAAAAAGTATGCATCTGCATCCCTATAACATTCAATTGATTCGGGAATTGAAGCCAGCAGGTGATTTGGTGTTAGAGCGATGAGGCTCACCTTCAACTGAATAGCTATGTAAATAAATGAAATTGTGGTATTTGGGACTCATGAAAATCCAATTGACAAAAAGTCACTATTTGGTGCGGAATTTGGGCCGGCGGCATGATTGGGCCGTAATTTGTCTTCGAATATTCTCGTGGTGTTGCTGTAACAGTCAATGGTGTACGTTATCGGGACATGATAACAAATTATTTTTGGCACCAATTAGATAACATTGATATGGAACACATGTGGTTTCAATGCGACGATGCCACCTGCCACACAGCGCGAGAAACAATGCAGTTATTGCACACAAAGTGGCCACCAAGATCGAGTGTTTGTGGTTATGTGAAGTGACAATGACCCCCAAACGATTCCTGGGCTAAAAGGCTAGATTCGTTAGTTTGAACTACCACAGTATATATGCAGTAAAAAAAAATGGAGAATTTCATCAAAATGGCAGAAGTCTGCAAGCCCAGCCGTGGCGCCTATTTGACCGATATTCATGTTTAATGTCAATGTCTCAATATTATATCAGCAGTTTATCAAAACCTAATGTTCTTTTGTTCCAAATTTAAATTGTAGCCTCTAATTGAAACACCCTTTATTTTAGAACGAAACAGACTAACCTATTCTTCTTAAATTCAGATAGCTTTTGAGCAGCATATAGATTTGAGCAAAAATGGAAAGCATATCTTGCAAATCCAAAAACAAACATGTTATCTTAAAACATTCATTTATAAACTATATAAACAATAATTTATAAGATTTTTGGATCAATAATTTATTGTATTCGCAAATAATGAGTTTATTCAATTTCCTTCCGTATGCTAGCATAAAATGAAAACGTTTTTTATTTTTTAGAGTACACTTGCATTGACGTTTTCATCCCTATAACAATTAATTTTCGTTTTTGACAATCACTTTGACAGAGGGGTAACGTCACTAGCTGTCATTATTTTGGCCATAAAAACAGTTAAAATGTATGCGCGCCAAAAAAGCGTCTCAATGCTATTCATATGGAACATACGAGTATACATCGATGCCGTTGCCATTCGGGAGAACAAAGAGTTTGGGGCGAATTGAAAGAGTCCCCCGAATTCAACTATCTCATTATAGTTAATCTCTGACTAATACCAACCCCCCTCGATTACTAAAAGCTCATATCATGGACATGCATTGGTTTCGTGAAAATTTTCGATCTAGAGATATTGATCGATCTTGGTATTACTAAGTAGACCTCTCAATTCCAACTCTCTATCCGTCTGTCGGTGGCGATTTTGGAAAAATTCGATTTTCTCAAAGAAGGCTCTAACAACAATACTTTGTTTAAATTTAAAACTAAGCAATATTTGATATTTGCAATAACAATGCATACTAAGTTTTGGAAAATTATTACTTTCTACTAGGGTCTTAGAAGCACCTTGACGATCACCTCGACGCACCGACTTATGACTTGGCGACGGCAGGGAGGTGACTATTCACAACAAATTGTGTACATATATGGACGATTGTGAACCAGAGAAAAAGGTTGATGTTCAAAAGTGAGGGATCAAATTCGACGCCTCACCGAAATCCATATTCTTCTTCTGTTCACCAGTTTTCACCACTTGAATCAAAAATATGGGTTCTTGAATTAATAGGACAAAAACTACAATCAACTACGAGCTAAGCCGAGCAATCGCGAGCATGCTGCTGTCCCCCTCGCCTGCGCCGAAGCTGCCTCCGAGGCCCTATCTGACTCACAACAGGTTCACATTACAAAACGAAAAACACATTTTTGGGGTAGGAATCGGACATTTTGGAAAACTCCATACAATTTTCGAAAATTTTGAAAAGATGGTGTAGTAAGGCAAAACGTCGATGTGAGAGATTTTTCATGTATTTGTTCAGCGCTTTACTTTAGAAATTGATACAACATTTCTTGCACCACCGCTTTTCCTCTTCGTTACGTTTTTATCCCAAAGTGGATGAAAATATCCTTTGTTGCTTTGAAAGAAACATTCTCGAAGTGATATTGCTCTCTCTTTGCATTGTCGTGGCTCAGTGGTTGCGTACTAAGCTTTAGGATCTTGCGGTCTTAGTTCGAATTCAGGGCCGACATGCACCACCCCAGTCGGTGGATGCGGATGGAATATATCGTTGAATGGGTTATAACTATACTCATTGTTTGCTTATAATTCGCAGATATTAATTATTTTGTTGATGCGAGTCCAACAAAAAAATATGTGATGGATCAGAGTTGCATAAGAATATCAGATCATATACTCGTATTGGCCAAATGGCCGCGTCTGGCCGCGGTCCAGATTCGTGCTCTTTCAATCTTATTTTGCATAACATTTTGGCACATTTCGGGTGTTATTTCACCAATTTCTTGAATTATGTAGTCCTTTAGCATGTACCCCCAAAGGGCGGTCAAATCAGGGTATCGTGGGGGACAATCGATATCACATTATGCGGCCGAGAAGAATTTCTCGCAAAATATCCATCGTATCGTTAGCTGTTTGTGATGTGGCATCGTCCATGTGCCCACTTGATCCAATTCGGTATATATACCGAATTGGATCAAGTGGGCGCATGGACGATGCCACAAGTTCTGCAACATGTCACGATAGCGATCACCTGTAATTATCAGAACATTGCCTCTTGCGTCTTCAAAAAATGTGGACCAACACCGACGAGGGTGTAAAGGTCGTTGGTGTATCAATTGAGGATTTTCAGTGCCACAATAGCGGATATTTTGTTTATCAATGAACTTCGTCACTCATGAATTGAGGTCATCAATATGGAGCTGCAAAACCGTTTCACTCCGGCGCATATGGTCATTTTCCATTAGTTGTTGAGTCAATTGAATTTTATACGAATATTGAATTTTTGCCGGAGACATTCCAAATTCTTATGCACTATGTCTAATGGAGGTGCCTGGACTTTCATCAACATCGTCTCTCACTGCAATATTTTGTACGTACGCTACGAACTCGGCCGGACCTCACATTACAAGCCAGTGTATACTGAGTTTTAAAGTTATTCATTATACGAGTACGCTGCTTGGTTGACTTGCTAGGAACATGATTTAAACCAAAAAATACGCAAATTTCTTCGTGTTTTCACAATTGAATGATTATTTAGATGAAATGTTGTAATAACTTCAACACGTTGTTGAGGCATTAGATGCTGCACAATATTGCTCTTTGATTGCTCCTCACGACTGTCAAATGTAAAGTGACAAATGTCAAATAAAACCAAAATGGCGGTCAAACCACATCGACCTGGAATATAAAAGACACCCTGTAATTGACGGAAAATGAGAGAACATACAACGACAAACAGAGCGGATTGTAAAGCGACATCCACTTAATCAGAACTGTTCGAATTCAGCGTCACATGTAGAACCAATAAACGTCAGAGAGATCAACGATAAAGGTGCTACATAAGGTGACGGTGGTGGTAGTAGAAGAAAAATGGATAAGTGGTAAAATAAGATTCAGAGACATCTCTATCTGATCAATGGAATGGAATTTCTATAAGCGGACTATGATTAAAGTCAGCCAGTAATATCAAAGAAGACTAAGAAGTGCATAGTCTTTTTATTTCCTGCTTCAGACTTGGCTTTATTATTTACTTTGCTGTGCTACAACAAAACTAATTAAAAACTTATCTTTCATAACAAATTCGTGATCAATCACCTTTAGTACTTATTAGGAATACTATTATTTCTACAGCCAATTATATGTCAATAAACAGAAACAACAAGTGATTGTTAAAATCAATTACTGCAAAAATACTGTCAGTGAGTGAATGCAGTAAGTCCATATATTTCAATATCATATTACTACCAACAAATTTTTGTATGACACAACCCAAGCAAAGGCATAAAAGTAACCAAATATCGATAGCACATTTACTCAAGTTTACCCACCATTTTTTGTGAATCTTCGAAAAACGAAATTTAAAAGTTAAATTTGCCCGAAAAACGAATGTACACATTCACCCTCAAGTTCCAAACTTCAGCTGGCGCCAGTCAGCTAATCGCTAATTAAACTCTGTGACAGACCAACGTCAACGATAATTTCGTAAATACTCAATTTATATCAAATTACAATTACGCTTTCGATAGCAACCAGCTTACTCATTGCGTCAACAACTAGCCATGTCAATCGATTCAATTACCCACAATTTCAAAACTACAAGTAGGTACTTTGCACGAAATTATAGTTTCATTATCATTAGAAGTTTGGAGTCCCCCCCCCCCTCGGTCTCTCACCCCCACCCGCATGCCATGGTTTCGCGATTCACATTAATACCTTCTGAAATCCCCATCGCAAATAGGCTTAAGAACTAGGGACACAATTAACCTCTCCACGTCTTCGTGCAGCAGAACCCAACAATGAAACCGTATCTATAGTACTTCTTCCTCAAGTGTATCATGACATGTGAGCTCGTCTTATGGGAGTGTGTGTTGTATCTATACTATCTACTCCACCATCGAATCCAGTGCACACACATCATTATCAACAAATTTACAAAATAAATATAACAACACAGCAGCAACGATCAAACACAAATCAAAACACGATTTTCGCGGAGCATTATCGCGCGAACGGAGAAGGCCTTATCGCAGCGCAGAAATCAGGCTGAAGGAACCGGAACAAGGCATCGGGGTTTGCACAATGATTTTTCATTTTTTATTTACCAAGGCCTAATGAACCTCGTCAAAAACCGCCAATTTCGACTCAATCAGTATGTCGTCATCGTTATTGTTTGGTTCTTGTGTACCAACTTTGTGTGTATCTTTGTATCTGTAGTTCGATATTTATCTGTCTGACAGACATGAAATCAAATCCACTGGGTGATGAAATAGGTTCCCAACAGGTAAATCTATTCTAGGATAAGAAGAGTGCACACGACAGAGGAAAATGCGTATACAAATGTTGACATAAGGAATTTTTTTTTTTTGGGTATTAGAGGAGTCACTTGGGTATCTTTGGATTCGATCTAGCAATCTAGGGGTTCATTGCATGAGATTACGTAGTCTTATTGACAAAAACATGATAAACCGATTAAACACGTGTTTCACAGCATATTTTGTGAATTCTGTGTGATTGATTTTTGGCAGATTCTGATATCGTAAATGAATATACATAGAGGAGAGTGACAGTTATCAAATGGCATTTAGGTATCATAAACTGAGTCATTTTCAACAAGGGTATCTTGTATAGTTTTTTTTATGAACAACCAAGTTTTTTGTGGTTAGAATTTTTCCAAAAAATCGGCTCTTTCGTCTTCGATGACAGAGGTTGATGAGTCTCCTAATTCTTCTACATGTCTTTACAAAGAAAAGCATGAATAAGTGTCATATTTAAACATAGAAAGTGGGATGTAGAGAATCTTTGGACCGCAGTAAACAGAGAAATCTAAATTAAGAAATAACTTAAACTAAGTGGACATATTTAAAAAGTACTACTTTGGACCTCGACAGTAACTAGATGAGAGCTCTTTTAAGAAACAATGCTGGGCTACTTGATTATATGAGCTGATACCTTCTTATCGTTTCTCAATCAGAGGGAAGTGGATATAACATTTACCTGGTAGGTAACACTTCTACGCAAAACCATATGTCCTGTAAAGTCAAAAAAATCAAAAACCAAGTCAGATGGCGCTCAACACTTCTAAAGGTACTGATACGAACCTGAGGACTTCCAGTGGAAAAAATAGACACCCCTTACCATCGAAACGCATATTCAGAAATGCTCAACCGAAGAAATAAAGTAAATGCTAAACAAGTTATCAGACCTTATAGCCGAGTCTACGAAACGAAAATAAGCATTCGTAACAAAAAGTCTGGCTAAAAGTTTTAGCTACTGATATGTCAACATAAAAAAAAGTTTGGTAAATTAATATAACTGACACTAACAAAAAAAACTATCCACAGTGGTTATGTACGTAATCACTTAGCAGGAGACTCAGGGTTCGAGTCCCAGAAAACACAACAAGTTTTTTTTTCCCCGTTCACGTCTCTCACGAACGCCTAACACACACAACCGAGAGTAAAAATGTCATAAGAAACTTCTCCCACGACACCTCAATCTGACATTGCTGAATTAGAATTAATCTCGACCGATACGTGGCACTGAATTGAATCAGTGCAGTCAAATCGACATTCAGTTTGTTGTCAAAGATCTGGGGTCAAATTACCGCATCAGTTATCGAGCAACACGTGACTGATAAATGTTGATTTGACATGACCGCTTAAGAGATCGAGTATCGAAATTTGGCATTCTGTCATCAGTGATCGTGTATTTATTTATTCGATATGGTTTCTGCTGACGAGCTGAGGTGCATTTGGGAGAAAATATGTGATAATACCTTTGTTTATTATGTTTGCATTTGTTTAAATTTATTGTTTGAAATTTATTTCAGGTTGAGTCTGCAAAAGGAAATTATGGCAAATTTTATGAGCTGGGAAAGTGGTTTAGGTGCATCCTCTAAAATATATCTTCTCCATTATAAATAAGAATACATTCTTATTTGCCCTGACTGTTTTGATAGAACTGCAATCAAAAGTGTATGTTGTGAAAGATATTTTCAGAAAGTTATAGTTTTGTATACGTACGCAGAGTCTTGTAAAGACAAGGGATCGCTTTTATCTCTTACAAGGCTTCGTTCAATACACTCATAGCGACCATTCTCTGAATCAGAAGATGAAAAATAAAGTAAATATTCAATTTTTAATTGAAGACGATAAATACAAAACTTTTCCTCACACAAAAATTAATGGTTTTGACATTTGTCAGCCATTTCAATTCAATGTAATAGAATTGTACTAGTACAATTTTCAGAGTGTACTCGATACGTCACCATTCTTATGTGATCATCCCAATGTAGTTACTCGATCACTCGATAGCATATGGATTTCATTTACTCGTTAACTGATGTCGTAATTCGACTCCTGGATTCTGTCTCCCAACCAGGGTGAAAGCGACATTGGTGAAAGCTTTAATTCTGCCAATGTTGCTTTATGCACATCCAGTTTTCTGTGATCCCAGTAGCTTTAGTTCATTCAATAGTGCTGTGAGATTTGTGTATAATGTACGCCGCCATGATCATATCTCTGGATATGCAAAAGATTTCCTTGTCTTGTCTTTTTGTTCAAACTCAAGGAGAATAAAATTCCGGAGTATGTTTATCATAGACTTCAGTTCGCTGCCTCTGAAGGAAGTCGAGCATTATTTGTGCCAACTTTTCGATTTAATACGACCGAAAAGCAATTTTTTGTATACTCAGTACGACTTTAGAACTCTCTTCCAGCCAATATAAAAAGATGTCAAGGAATCGGTGACTTCACGAGAAGGGTCAGACAGCATTTGACTACATGAGAGTTAATGGATTATCTTTTTGTTAAATAGGGAAGCTAACTTTAAGGCTTGGGTATTAGGGACTTTCTTTTTGTTTTGTTTTTTTGTTGTTGTTAAATTGTTTCAAATTCCCATTGCTTAATTCTGCACAGTTATGGATATTATATCTACGTGTATGAATAATTGAAATAAATTGAAATTGAAACGAGAGTGTTCAACATTTTGACAGTCAACATTAACAACAATAGCCACATCAATCATTCTTTTCAGCCGGTACTCTACAGCCTAGATTCACTGAATTACAATAGTTCAAGCAGAATTTGAATTTGTTCACATTTTTCGGCTTTAATGAATTTTTGAAAAATGTTGAAGTTTGCTAGTTCGGCTTGACTTCTTCCCCAAGATTATGCAGCTATCGTTTCTGTGTGTAGATTCGTTTCCCTTTCAGATTCAAATTCAATTTCATTTCGACAAATTTAACAAACTTCCAACAAGAAAGCATGAACATTAAAGTACCACAAAAGTATTTACGCAAATAATTCCAACCGAAAAGGGACATTTTAACCTCATTTATTATTCTTTCCATTTCTAGTTTCTTCCTATTCCTTCTTCGTCCATCCACACAAGTCCTGACGCAAAAGTATAAGTAAATGACAATTTTCTCTGTATCCCAATGATTCCCTGTTAAGCGCTTTAATGCTAATTCTTATTGTTTTCATTTCTTAATGGATCCTAATGGCATCAAACATTTGTATTGATATTATTGTCGTAACGTGACTTACTTTATACCGAACAGAAATAAGAAATCAACATTTTCTCGTTGAATACAGAGTTTTGCTGAAATTTGAATACTATTAGAAGACAATCACGTTTTGAGTATTTCAGTTTACTACAATTTACAGATACCTGCGTAATTATAAGTAGCAAATTGGAAAAAAAAACAGGGATGTTAGATTATAGTACAATTGACAGATGTCAGAGTAATGACACTTCTAGCAATTATCGATTTTATTTGTTTATATCACAATAATTGACAATACTTGCTCTTGTTGACAACATCAATAACAACTCGATGAAATGATTTGACAATTGATTAACCATTATGCGTCAATTATTGTAGTGGGTGCTGTAAACAAATTTAAAATTAATAATTATCTCATCGATTTAACGAAAATACAATCGAATTGTATATGTACATATCGCTTACCTAATTAAAATTCAACTACTTACGGCAAGTGCATCGCAAATACAAAAATAATTATTTTGTTGCAACTGTCATCAGTCGTACAAATGACCACTAAATGACAATCAACTTCTTCCTACTCCTCCCTGGGCTGCCATACAGAAAATAAATTTACACAATAAAATGAATAAAATATCGATTTGCTAACATATAGTATTTAAAACTTATCAAGGCAAACACATCCGCAGATTTATTATATCTATATTAAAAAAAAAAAAAAAAACTACAACAAAAATAAATGAAAAACAATAATACACACAATTGACACATTCAAGGGAGAGACTAGCTGCAGTCGATTGGTAAATATTTATCAATCAAATAATTGGCATTAAATGTAGTGACAGTTTACCACCCCCAACCTCCCAACCTTTCGATGTAATTTGAGAGCGTGTGTAGTGCAGCATGCGTTGTGTACAATCTACTACTTCGTTGTTCGAATATTTTTTAATGTTTGCATTAAAGTTGTTGCAGGCGGTCAAAAGGGCGTCAGACGCAATCTTTTGGCACGTTATTTTGTTGTAGTCTACTTATAATGAGCGAGTTGACAATAACATTTTAGAACCTTAGGACTCTTTTCGACTCCTGGGTTAAGGGTCCCAAAAACACAATGCAAAACAAGCTGCTCTATTCTGGGAAACCAACGATAAGCAAAAGTTTCATATCTTGGAGATCTTTTAGTGACCGGATTTTGACTGTATTCAGCGTTACGCTACGACAAATGATGAATTGGACAAATTTTTATAGCCAACTGGATGCGACTTATAAGTCATCGCAATGGGGGGCTAAAACACCAAGATGAATAACAACAACATTGCGCTTAAGCAAACCATAACCTCTGAGATAAAAATGACAATGGCGAACGGTTTGTGGACATGTGCAATGTTAATCGCATTGGCATTGCTTAATCGTCTGTTTGAATAATAGAACTGCCACAAGAATACAATTCCCATATACAACACCGCTATGCTTCGGCATCCTGTATCGCGCTAACAATTTAATAATCCCGTCGAAGAAGCGGAACCAATCAGATGTTTAGTACAACCGGCCGTATGTGAGCACTGGACATCTGTGGAAACCGTTCTTGCACCTGGCACAGACAATTTTGTCGGAGTAAGGCAGAAACACCAGTAACACCGAGATTTTAGTCGTGATCAAAGCACTCAAGAGCAGAAAATGGAACGAATCAGAGAATGTCTTGACTTAACTATCGATATCGATGCTGAACAGGGAGGTATCTGGATCCTTTATGCTACACGCATGCAGTGTTACCAGATTTAGCATTTTCCTACTTTTTTTTTTTTTTTTTAATATTTGAGCACCTTAGGATACGTTTTACTAACATTTTATACCTGCAGTGTATGTCAACCAGCGTTGCCAGTATAAATAAATAAATATTTTTGGCGCCAACAGCCCATACAGCCCATACGTGCTGTGGACACATGAGAGAAGATTTTCATGTCAATTTTATTTTCGGATGTTTGTCAGACGTTCGCGAGAAGTGGAACCGTGAATAAACTTTTTGGTATTTTTGGAGACTCGAAACTTGAGTCTTCCACTCAGTGATAGCGCATTTAACCACTGAGTGGAACACTGTGACATAAAAGAGCTCTGCAAATGGCACGCTGAGTCCAGCGATATCTGTATGCGGAGACGAGAAGGGAACGGAATCGGTCCAACATCTATTATGCCACTGCTCCGCTCTACAAGAACGACGGCTCTGCGCTCTGGCCCACAGATTCTTAAATTTATTAAGAGCACAAACTGGTTTACGAGTTTATAAGTCAAATGAGGATAGACTCCCAAAACATGAAGTGATTCACAATGGACCTTAGAACAAAATGCTGAACCTAACCTAGACTAACCCACTGAGCCATTGCGCCCACCAGAGTTGCCACTATAGCAAGATAAAAATGGTAGTCAAATCTCACATAAGCGGAGCAAATTTGGTAAAAAACGAGAAATAAATAATTATTTGAACCTACAAACATCCATTATTTACCTTTAACTAAACATAAGGAAAGTCCAAATGTAACACTTACCTAAATATGTTATCTGCAACGGTTTTTTAGTGATTTTTAGTCGAAGTCAGTGTACAGTTTATTACTGGAAATCTTTAATTTTTAGATGCTCTAGATGGGGTATTGAAAAGTTTAGCCAATATTGTCCAAAATTTTACCAACCCTGTCTGCAAAAATTAAGTTCAAAGTATTGACAACCAATACCGTAAACCTAAATTCGTTAAGACTGTAGCGAACTTCTTAGCAACAGATAGCAACAATAATTCTATACCAACGAAGTTGTCTTTTTGCTGCAATGTTGTTGTTAATCAAAATGGGATACTCTTACAAGTAATTTTGCCAAACTTCCAATGTTGCATGCGAAAGAATCTTCTTGCAAGTAAATTCATTAAAACCCAAACAAGTGTCAAAAAATGTTGCTCAAAATAAAAATAAATCAGAATTAGTGAATTTTCCAAAAGTTCGCACCCAATTTTTATGAAATTCTGCTCATCAGCTTCGACCGGTTTCATTTGAAGACCATACAAATAGTGGTGATAGATTGGATATGGTAGTGGTAAGATATGCATCGAGTTATTAGGCTTTAGCTGTTTTGTCCTTCTCTAGCATCTCTTAAGTAATTATTCTTAAAATTATTATGAGTACTTTACCCCAGTTTTAGCGGATTCAATTAAACAAATATGGCAACACTGCTTTCACCAACTATATAAAGACTTTGCGTATATTTGCATATAAAGAATAATTCAATTGGAGGTTACAATTTAAATTTGAAATAAAACACACTGGTTTTTGATAAACTGCTGATATTTTTATGTCTATATAATGTTGAGACATTGACATTAAACATAAAAAATTATATCGGCCAAATGGTAGGCCTTGCAGACTTTTGCTCTTTTGATGAAATTTTCCAATACTACGGCATAAATCCTGCGGTAGTTCATTAATAACAAATCTAGTCTTTTAGCTCTGGAATCGTTTGCGGGTCATTGTAATACACTTTACATAACCACAAAAAAAAATGTAACTGCGTGGTATCGCACTATCTTGGAGGCCTATTTTGGTTGTCGAAACGATAGATGACGCGACCTGGAAACTTTGTGTGTAATAACTGTATTTTTTCTCGCGCTGTGTGGAAAGTTGCACCGTCATGTAGAAACCATGAAACTACATCAATATCGTCCAATTGGTGCCAAAAATAATTTGTTATCATATCCCGGCAATTTTCACCATTGACTGTTACAGCAGCACTACAAGTACGGCCCAATCACGCCGCCGGCCCAAAATCTGCACCAAAAAGTAACTTTTTACGTAGCCATTTAGTTGAAAGTGAGCCTCGTCGCTAAAGAAGATTTTGTTTAAAAAATCGCCATCAACTTGGTGGTTCTCTAACACCCAACCATTGATCTGCTAGCCAGAAAAGGTTTCTCTGAGTTGTTCATTGGACCTGAACCATTTTGCGGAATATCTGACTCTGCCTTTAAACTGACCCTAAACAGTTGGGAACGCAACATGTGCATTTTAAACTGGAATAACTCCCAAGGCCCAGACAAGCTAAAAGAGCTGTCCAACAATGTTGATATCCTAAAATATAGCAGAAACGACATAAGCAGGCTTGTGAGGTTCCTTACTGGTCACTGGCAATTACTCTACCACCTAAATAAAATGAGAATTTCAGAGGATATCACCTGACTAGAAGAGGATGAAACTGCAGAACAAGTACTATGTGAGTGTGTAGCTCTGTGCAGAAGTAGGGGAAGCTTCTTCCTTAAGGAGATAATGTTTTCATAAGGAAAGTAGAAGTACTGCTGCCATAAAAGTGGCCACTGGCGCAATACTTGTAAATCTTTCTGGTCGCAGTGCCTACACGCCGTTTGCGTGGCCACAATCCTGATTCGAATCATGTTGGTTAAATTTTCCCCATTTCGAAGATGGGTTTTAACAATTAAAATGCGTTGTTCTCTCGTATACGAGTACCGCTCCGTAATTACAAATGTCAATGTTAAGTATTCACAGATGTCAAATATCAGCTGTTTATCTTTGACAGAATCACAGTAGTGCCACTCTTAAGTAATGTGTTAAGTATAGGTCGTCACTTCTTTTTCTATTTATCGACTACAAAATGGCCGTCGACATGGTGTAGCGGGATTTTATTTTGTGTGCTTTACGCAGGACAGGTATCCCCGAAAAACTTTGAGCTTTTATCAAGAGTAACTACTCGTATGATGACGCTAAGTATTATGATCTGCATATCGGTAAGGTATCGTACTGTCTCCATTTGTATATCTGATCAATGTTCCGCTTGCAGATCTGATGATCGAAAGCTATGGAATGCAATGAACAATAACAACTTACCTAAAACATCAGAAGTAAGCTGATGACGTTTGTTTCCTTTCGCATAAAATAATGGACTTCCACTAAATGGTCCGTACCTTAGGGCTGATGATAAGGCACATCCTCAATAGCGCCTTTCAAACTCCACTGCTCACGTAAGGTTGAAATAGTTGCCAACTCTCTTTATATAAGAAATTTTGTCTCGGTGGAGCGAATTGGACGTCGGCAGCAGAAACGGGAGAGCAAAAACTGCGTTTGGTATGCTGTCAAAATTTGACAAAGGAAGTGTTTCAGCACCAAATCTAAACTCCAATGTAAAATCAGTACTGCTGCACACGTGTAATACTTGGAAGGTAACTGCTATTGTTACTCGTAAGCTGCAGTCAAATATCTTCGTATATCATCTTGAGAAATTTCTGACCGAATACAATCTCGAATGAATAGCTTTATGTGAAAACAAGTCAGAAATCTATCGAAATCACAATTCGATCAAGGAAGTGGTAATGGATCGGTAACACCCTTCACCATGAAGAAAATTCCTTTGCGAAGTATGGGAACCAGTACAATACATTTACTCAATCCGACAGAAAAGTTGAAGAGGAATCAAGAACTGTGAGGAGAGTTGAAAAGCGTTGCAAAGCACCCAACCCCATGGCGTACAGGAGTTATTTATGAGGGATGATAGGACATAAATAAAGTAAGTAGAAAACCGCAAAATTCCATAGTCTTCCAGCTCAGATTTACCTCTCTGGGTGCGCCCACATTATTGAATTAGTAGAATACATAAGTAGGTACTGTATGCTGAAGGTCTCGATACAAGACTGGTTTCAATTCACCAAAAATTAAAACACCACTTCTATTCTAAGACCTCACTACACGAGAAATGTGTAAGTACAATACAATCCTAAATATACGACTCGTATCTCATCGCGTCTAATTGCAACTTACCCAAAAAGCTACGTGAATAAATACTGCACAATTGAAGAGGATCCTTAAAAAAAAAAATGGTTACATCCGCACACAGAGAGAACTACAAGTATACTGCCCGCCAGTGAAAGTCCTGAATTAAAAATCCCAATTCCAAAGCAAATAAAAAATAGATTTACCTTCTATTTCACTGTATACCCTTAGCAGCATTCATTTTTCAGCTCTTTAAACTTCACTAATGAGATGTCTGATGTTTTGTCTACGGATTTGGTCCGGTTCGTGCGCCCAATGTTATCCACTCTAATTTTTATCCACATTGATGGAGAATGGTACCTCATTACCCCGCCTTCAGCACACAGTACCCGAAAACCGAAAACCAATTCTAATTGTCTGTTTATATTCTATTGTACTACACTCATCGCCCTGAACGTATAGCATGGAAACGTGCTTAAGTATGTTGTTTCAAAAACTCCTTCAATCGATCGGGGGGACACACACGCATTCCTCGAGACTCTAATAAAAATTAAAAATTTTCATTTTACCCGTGATTTCTTTTTGATTTCGAGGAATTGAAACCTAAATAGCAATTAAGGCACACACTTGGTGTACACATTCCGTATTCAACAAGGGATGATGATGATTCAGAAAATGTTTGTAATAAGTGCTGATGCTGACATCGGTTGATTAGTTAGGGAGGACAGGCGCAACAACAAACCATATTTGCAGTTGGAATTACAAAAATACTCGTACGCCGGGTAGGTGTTACCCTAAGGGTGGAAAACAACGATTGACAGGCGAGCACAATTCGTCTAAACGACTTAAATATTTATTCAATTAATAATCCCAACTTTTTGGGAGTAGTTTCGGGGACCGAAATATTATTGCTCACTTATCAGATGAATTAACACGATACAATCAGAGGAACATAAGGGTTGTTTGTCACCACCACAGTGCTTGGCGGGGTAAGGTTATTTTATTGTTTGCATGAACCTGCTGTGCTGTGTTTGCACTCATTGTGGCTAAATGAGAATTGTACTCGGTTGCTGGTAACGTTGACAGCGGTACTGGTCGTTGCGATGATGCTGGTGTCATGGGGTGTAATTGTTGTAACATATGCGATGTTTTTTTTCGCAGTTGATTGTGTTGCAAATTTTGGAAATTTTCCAAGTGATTTAGCTTAAATGCTGCAATTAGGAACAGATTGGCTTTATAAGGGAAGGCAACAAAAAGAATGGATGGCATAGAGTTAATTTATTGGCTTTGAATTGTATTCGACAAATTTCGATATAATCCATGTACCAACTAGATTTGTGAGCACATTCAACTTTCTATGTTAAACGGTTTAAAAGTTCTGAGGTTGTGACAGATAGATGGGCAGGCAACTGAGTCTGTTCTTAATGTTCAGAGTTCCGTAAATACCTAGTCATGTCATAAATAGTGGTACACGTTTAAACGTCTCATCGTATTGAACACATCCTGAATTGGACGGATGCTTGAGTTGCGTATTATTAAATCAACCCTGGGTAATGTCAATAGCAGAAGAAAGGGCAGCAGAGGGACTCCTCAGCTCCTAGTGGTGGATGAGATTTTGGACACACTGAAAAAAAATGGTTTCAACGTAACAGCCTATGCTGACGATGTTGTCATCCTGGTACCAGGTAAATTTCTTCAAGTCCTTAGTGAGAACCTTAGCTACACACTACTATTAGTTTAGAATTGGGCCAGTAGCCGGGGACTGGAAATCAACCCAACATAGACAGAGATCGTTCTTTTTATTAGAAAAAGATTGATCCCTGTGTTCAAACCGCCAACTATCGGAGGAGTTGAACTAAATTTTTCAAGATCAGCAAGATACCTGGTCGTAATTTTAGATTCCAAACTATACTGGAAAGAAAATATCTAGGATCGCATTAAGAAACCATGTGTAGTCTTCTATACATGCAAAAAAGACTTTCAGCAATACTTGGGGCCTCAAAGAAGCTGTGGCATACTGGTTTTATACAGCGGTGATTGGGTCTCACAATCTAACGTTCGGCTCGACAGTCAGGCACTTAAGAAGAAATACCATCTTTCAATGCTCACCAAGATCCAGAGAACGGACCGCATCGGGGTTACAGGATCTATTAGAACGACACGCAATAAAGTCGTTGCTAAAACTGCATTAAGGCTAAAATAAGCTGGATTTTGATCATCAGCATTATACGGTCATGCTTCCATCCTATCCCGATGGAAAACTACACCCAGGCAGATAAAGAAACTGACTATGTGACTCCGACACTTGGTTTTGACGGGAGATTCAATATTAGAATTCAGTATAGAAGTGATAGCAAGTCATAACCAAAGAGGAACTAGTCTTCTACACATACGACTCCAAAATGGACGTCGGTACAGGGGTTGGGGTATTCTCTGAAACCCTAGGAGTCGTCCACTCCTTTAGAATTAACAACAACTGCAGCGTTTTCCAAGCCGAAAAACATTATCCTAGAAGACAATATCGTCAGGAAGATAATTACGGTGTACAGCGACAGTCAGGCAGCCGTTAAGGCCTTGAACTCCGCGGTAACTAGATCAAGACTAGTAAACATCTGCAGAAGACACCTAAATCGAGAGCCAATACGGTGACCCTATGCTGAGTCCAGGTATTGAAAGAGCAGACGAACTTGCAAGATCTGCGTTGCATATTTCGCATGTTCTTTGTAAGAATTCCCATTAGCTCTATAATTAAGCTCATAGACGACGAAGCCACTGGTATAGCCAACAGGCGCTGGGTCCACTTGGACACGTGACGGCTAGAACCCTATGGACGGTCTATGACAAGAAAATATTTCTCAGGATGCTGGATGCTGAACTGTAACCGCCGTGACCAGGCAGGAACTGTGTAAGGTGGTAGTTACATTCCCCATGCTTTCGGCTTATCCAGTCTTGGATTGTCGGTATTAGTTTATATATCCAACGAGTTTGCAGTTTGTTGTCCAGCATTACTCCAAGGTATTTAATTGCTTCTTTGGACCTGATTGTTTGGTTACCAACTTGAAAACTCGCGACTTCCACGGTTTTTCAACTGGTTATAAGGACAACTTCTGTTTTATGGTCGGCTAGTTCTAGTTCGGCGGAAACTAGCCAATCTCCTATCCCAGCAATTGCTTCATTTGTAGCTGATTCGACTGTACAGATCTGTTTTGGAAGCGTTAATCGTAAGACTCCGTCGTACATGATGTTCCACAGTAGCGGTCCTATGCACCGATCCTTGTGGGACTCCCGCAGTGACGTTGTAGTATTTTATCGGTATTATACCTCAACTTTCTGTTTATGAAATAGTTCATCACTATACGCAGCAAGTAATATGGCGTATCCATCCTGGCGAGTGATCTTCTAATCAACGACCAGTTTGCAGAGTTAAATGCGTTTTTAACGTCCAGCGTTACCACATCCAGTGTTACCACCATCTTTTTCCTTCGATGGCATCTTCTGCCCATGGATTAATGTCAGCTTCTTGCCAAAGACCTTTGAAGCATGCGGTTTTGCTTTTAAGTTGCGTCTTGTCAGTCTAAGGGTCCAAGCGTTGTTGAAAGTCCGCTCTCCTTCTTGATCGTTGGACTTTGCGCCGGGCTTATAGGCATTTTGCCCGAAGTGTCCTTATTTCCTCGTTTCACCAGTAACACAGTGATGCCTTCCTGCTATTTGTCCTTTTAGGCATTGATGCATCGCATGCTGTGCTGATGGTGCTTGTAAGACGATGCGCAAGTGTCTTCGCTGTTCCACTTAGAGTTAAATCACCGTTGAGCATCTCTTCGAATGTGTCCTTATCGAAACATCTATCTTTCCATTTTGGGCCCGTAAGTTTTGGGAGCTGGACTGGTTTCTTATTTTTGATTTCGATTATTATCACCTGATGATCACTATGTGAGTATTCCTCACTGACCCTCTACTCTATTGGTCTCTATTGTTCCATAGATGGTGTTGATTTTTATCATGACCAATCTTAGAACATCGACTAATGATTTCCATTATTATCAATTCTTATTTTGGGAATTATCAATATAAAATCAAATAAATTTCGATAACCCTCCATAAGCTCGTGTGGCTTGATTCTTCTCAATCGTTTAGTATCATTTCGTAGATTTAGCACGGTCTTCATTTCGGAGTTAGCATGAGTCTGCAATCGATGGTTGTGATGTACAGCGTGTTTCACGGTCACGGTGAAGATCGCTATTTCGTATATGCTTTATGTTTAAGTTTATAACTTAATTCGTGCGGTTTTTTGTCAAAATTTGAACGTTTTTTTAAGAAAAACAATGTAAAGGGTGGTTAAATTTTAAGGGCCGATGTTGAATGTGAACCACACCTAAACGTCAAGTTTTTTTCTGCATTTCATTTGAATTTCAGACTAACATTTCAGACTAGCATTTCTCAATTTCAGACTAACTCAATTTGAACCATGGAAAGATACACAATCGAGCAGCGCGTTAAAGTTATTCAGGCTTATTATGAAAATGGGCGTTCAAATCAAAATGCATATCGTGCATTTCGTGATTCTTTCGGTCAATTTAATCGTCCAAATGTGCGTACAATCGGAAAAATCGTGCAAAAATTTGTGCAAACCGTGTCTGCAGGAGATGTGAAAACACCAGTGCATGCTCGTACAGCTCGTACTGCAGAAAATATTGCTGCTGTTCGCGATAGTGTGGCTGAAGAGCCGTCCACCCCAACTCGTCGTCGTGCCCAACAATTGCACCTCTCACGCTCGTCGTTGATGAACATTATGCATAAAGACTTGCATTTACACGCTTACAAGGTGCAATTGACTCAAGAACTAAAGCCTCTTGACCATTTCAAGCGTCTTTAATGGTCACAATGGTGGCAAGAAATGGCAACAGTGGATGATCAATTTTCGAAGAAAATCATCTTCAGTGATGAGGCACATTTTCACCTCAGTGGATTCGTCAATAAGCAGAATTGCCGCATTTGGACGAATGATAATCCAAGAGTGATTGTTGAAAAACCAATGCACCCACAAAGAGTGACTGTTTGGTGCGGTTTATGGGCTGGCGGCATCATCGGGCCGTATTTTTTCCAAAATGAGGCCGGTCAGGCAGTTACTGTGAATGGTGTTCGCTATCGTGAGATGATAACGAACTTTTTATGGCCCGAATTGGAAGATATGGATGTGGATGATATATGGTTTCAACAGGATGGTGCCACTTGCCACACAGCTAACGAAACAATGGCTCTTTTGCGCGACAAATTCAATGGCCGTGTTATCTCACGTGGTGGCGATGTCAATTGGCCGCCAAGATCATGTGATTTGACACCGTTGGACTTCTTTCTTTGGGGTTATTTGAAAGAAAAGGTGTACGTCGATAAGCCAGCAACAATTCAAGAGCTAAAGGATGAGATAATTCGGCACATTAACGGCATAGAACCTCAATTATGCCTCAGCGTCATCGAAAATTTGGACCATCGGATGGAGGTGTGCCGCCGAGGTCGCGGCGGCCATTTGGCCGATATTTTGTTCCATACATAATTGAATCATACCAATATAATCATAATAAAAAGAAATGACAGTAATTTCCTAAATAATTTGTGTTTTATTCAAAATCAACATCGGCCCTTAAAACTTAACCACCCTTTACAATAGCATTATTCAAAGTATTGCCCATCTAAAGCTATGACTTTTTCCCATCTTTCTGGCAATTTGTGGATCCCATCCCAAAAGAACTGCGCCGGCTTGGCAGCCAAGAATGAATCAAGCCAATTTTTGATATTCTGCTCTGATGTGAACCGTATTTCAGTGAGGGCGTTCTGCATCGACCGGAACAAATGGTAGTCAGAAGGGGCAAGGTCTGGGCTATAAGGCGGGTGGGGTAAAACTTCCCATCCACTGTTTTCCAAATAGTTCTTAACCGGAATAGCAACGTGGGGCCGAGCGTTGTCATGATGGAAAATTATTGCCTCGTGTCTGGTCGCATATTCCGGGCGTTTTTCAGCTACTGCTCTCTTCAAACGGATTAATTGTGTTCGGTAGCGTTGTCCATTGATGGTTTCACCCGGTTTTAGCAGCTCATAATACAGCACACCCTTCTGATCCCACCAAATACAGAGCATTACCTTCGCGCCATGGATATTCGGCTTTGCCGTTGATTTGGCTGGTTGGCCGGGTTTCACATATGATTTTTTGCGCTTGGGGTTGTCGTAATGGATCCATTTTTCATCACCAGTAACAATCCGATGCAAAAATGACTTCCTTTTGTGGCGTTCCAGCAGCATTTCGGACATGCAAAACCTCCTTTCGACGTCTCTCGGCTTGAGTTCACGTGGAACCCAATTTCCTTGCTTTTGAATATATCCAGCTGCTTTTAAACGTTTTGAAATGGCTGCTTGAGTGACACCCAAAGATTCTGCGAGCTCTTCTTGTGTTTGGCAACAATCTTCATAGAGTAATGCTTCCAGTTCTTCATCTTCAAACTTTTTTGGCTGCCCAGGACGTTCATCGTCTTCCTTTTGGCACGTTCGCTCAGCTAGCGCATGTTCACCATAAACTTCCACCAAAATACGATGACTTTCGGCAGCAGTTTTCTTCATATTAAAGTAATGAAGAAGAACTCCCCGCAAAAACACTTTTTCAGGCACAAAGTTCGACATATTTGAGTGAAAAAAATTAGTGTTGTTTACCCTTCAAATTGATGACATATACTGAAATGACGTACAATGACAGTAGCTTTCCAACGCATGTTCCAATGGAATAATAACAATGGAATAATACAAGTTACGCCATCTCTTAGCAAACCGCACGAATTAAGTTATTGACCCAATATTTATTTCTCTCTCGGGTGCGGGTGGTTGCTGTTCCCCACTCCTACTCAGTTCAGAAGCAAACACACTACTTACTACACCGTGGTCACCTAAATATAGTCCTTCGAGCTAAATAAAGTTAAAGATATCTGTAAAGTCTTAGCAAAATCGGGTGGATTAGGTCACTTTTCGAAAGTTTAGCCGAAAGTTCTTCCGAAAAATACAGTCTATGTGATAGAAAAGTATGTACTAGAAGATCAACTTTGACTTCTGCCGTGGATAACAGTGATTCATATAAAATTGTCTTCGACTCGCAACTGAAGAAGACGTGCGAATTCATTCTGAAATGAAAATTATCTGCTCAAAATCAGTGCTGGTGGGAATAAATTTACTGAAGGAAGCATAAAATCAATAAAAGTACACAGTTTCATTGCAATACCATAATAACTTGAGCAGCATCAAACTCATAGATATATAATTATCGATTAACCACCTCTTAACTGAATGTTTATCGGTCTCTGATGTATCCCATTACCATTTAACGAACAATAAAAGCCAATGCCACTCCTTCATCCACCGCACATCAACTACTTACACAATCGATAAAAGCTATCCTTCTGAAAAAACACACTCACAAAACCTACTTGTCGTTCGTATCTGTGCAGTATTTTGTTCTCCAAACCAAGTCGCAATGGCAGTCAGAAGAATAAAATAAAAATAAAAATCAAATGAAATAAAATTCTTCAAATCGTTCACATACGACAAATTGATTGCCACTTACCCTCCTGAAAACGGATATTACAAGGAATTTACATTTTTCCAGCACTCTGAAGCTGCTCTTCCATATTCAAAAGGACGAACAAGAGACCCAGCACACGTCCAGTAAAAACAGATCAAACAATCAAACAAATGGACAATAATGAGATGGACTTTGTGCATTTTTCTTCGAGAGAAGAAATCGTACCTTTATCCTTACCACCCACCCCTGAACTATTCGAAGAAAAGCCATCATCCACCACCAATACGCAGAGAGAAGTGAAATTTTACGCCATTTAAAGTCAAATTTCCACCCTATCTCGTAATTGGAAAAAACCCACCTTACAAGGGCTTACCACCGGATTTGAGTTGACAGCAACATAGACGACGACGACAACGTCGATGACAACGAGGGTGGTAGGTCGAGTTCGAGTTCGTCGCCGTATTCACCCGATAATCGCCAATTATCCCTACCACTACTGGCAGGGAGGGCAGGCAATCTCTGTAGCCGGAGAGTAGAACACTTGCCACTTCTCGTTTGACGAGATTTTTCAATACCACTCCATCCACATGTACGATATGCCACTCCCACTTTTGATATCCAATTTTCATTTTGAGTTACCACTCAGCCACGCCTTCATAGTTGCCTCTCTGTCTAGATACTGACAGTATCTGTAGATACACAGATACGACTCCATCTTATCTCCGCTGAGAGGTGGTGACAAAACTCGTTTCTACGCTAGTAGTTGTTTAATGATAACTACCCATGCGTGTACAGTGAGGTGTGAAAGATTATCATGGATATATGCGACATTAGAACGTTAAGTTTATCACAGTTCGGAACGCGCTGTTGAGTTGAACGGACGTTAATGCCGCCATTCGTTTAGTGACAATAAAAATAAAAAAAAAAATACCTACATTCTGTGTACATTTCCCAAAACAGTGACAGTGTGGATGAAAAGTGACCATACAGTGAATCAGAATGTCAAGTGTCCAAGTGCAACAACAACACATATCGCGTTTTCTAACCACCAATAATCATCCGAGCCCGCTCGGTCAGGACTATCAAAGTGATAATAATACAAGTGCATCGTTATCGCCACCGCGTCCAATTAATTCACCTCAGTCGGCGAACTCACCACAGAGTAATTATACGCTTAGCCCCCTGCCGGTGGAAAATAATCAACCACTGCCGCTAGTGCAACAACAGTCGCAAATACGGCCTCTACCACCACCACAGCCGCCGCAACCGCCTCATCCGGCTATGATAGGTGGTGGGTGTTTGCCTCCACTAGCCGTGGGCCAATTGCCGACGGAAATGCGTGATTCCGGATATGAGAGTTACCATCATCATCAAGGATACTTGGCGCGTTTGCCGGCACAATTCACACAGACATCACCGCCGCCAGTTGCACCTGCCAAAAAATCATTTTGCATCGATGCACTATTGGCTAAAAATCAAAGTGACGCACAAAATGGAAAGGATCCAAGGATGATGCTGCCACTGAGAGGACACGGTGATCTACCAGCGGCAACAATTAGTGAACAGGAAGCCCTTAGAAGGATACACGAAAGTCGAGACCAATACGGAACACCAAGTCCCGACGGAATGTCAAGGTGAGGATTAGTTGTTGTGTTTTTTTTTTTTTAAGAATGAAGTATTATGATTCATTCAGTATCACAACAAATGTCAGAATTGAAGTTTACAATCCCTGGTAAATATAAACAAATTTTTAGCAACACTGAATACAATAGGGTCACTGTTCAACAATTTAATTGGGATATGACGAATTTTTTTATCTATTATGAGATTAAAAAACGTTTTTGTGACTTAAAATATTTGTCAAAGTCATACAAGTTATTAATGTTCAAACAGTTGCAATATTTTTGGAATTAAAGTACATTAAATTCGACGTCGATTAGAAGATTGATTTAACTTTTCGGTGCCATAAAATGAAATATAAACAACAGTAAAATTATTAAAAATTGATTACGCTTAGTGGTATTTGTTCAATTTTTTTTTTAATGAGCCTGCAATTTATAACTTCCCATTCCAATATAATTCGTAATGTTTTCTAATGACGTAATGCAGTTCTGGTTAATGTCTAATCAGAAATATTTAAAACAAGTCTTTTTTTGTAATTTACTAGTTGACATAAACTATTTATTAACAAAATCTAGCAACGACCATTGGCAACTTACTACAAAGCATTTTGAAGTGAATTGAAACGCTTCAAAGTACTCGAAATGCTCTCGTATACGAGTACTTGTCAAATATGAACGAAATAGAAAAGTAAGAAGTAGCGAGTAGCGAGTATTTGCTTTCTCTAAATTCTGTAAAACTGTCAAAGGAAAACAGCTGATAGTAAAAACAAAAAGTTGAACAATTTTGAATTTAAAATTTTATTTACTTTCAAATTATCATTGCCGGAATATTGAATGCCTGATATATTGTGGTGCAAAATAAGTTGAACCATTTATTTTCTCTTTAACTTTTTGTATCGAGTGTGAAAAATCAAAAGAAAATCATTGTGGCTATATTACCGTTGATGTTTCCTTTAAAGGTTTTTTGGCCTATTTTTGCACCACTCTTTTCCATTGGTCTAACAGTGACACTTGCTTTAAAATTTCCAATCGCAATGTCAATTGTGTTCCTGCCTAGATGGTCATTGAATTATCGCTTTAAAGTAAAATTCTCAAAAAAAAAAAATTAAGCACTAAATTACATAAAAAAAAGGTTAGGTTTTTGGACGACAACTAATCAGACGCTCCACACTTTTGGAAGTTCTCTGCTCTAGATCTTGTTAGAGATCGTTAATTCAGTGGGAGAGTAGATAGACATCATTTTAAAGTAGGCTATAAGAACATGAATGCGTACAAAATTGACGAATGCTAGTTCCGGATTTACTTGCCACTGCCACCACTTACGGATATCTCTTACTCTCCGATCAGAAATTGAGTTCACTTTTTGAATATCACGAGTTCCTGGCCGAGCTTAAGTCTCGGGCAATGTGTCAGATACTTGTAGGTCCTATTGTTTTGCAGTACTTCTGTCGATATAACGAGTGAGCCATCTGTTGGTTTCTTTTTAAATTATATGGTATTTTGACACTGACAGCGCTCAAAAAATTGACAGAAACGGGGAACGAAATGAGTCGATTTACGCTTGATCAATGTTGGGAAATATTGAAATTTTCAAAATGAGTGCTGTGTTGCCGAAACAGTGTGAATGTTGAAAATAAATTTCTGTAGAAATAATGCGCCAACCGTAGGCAAGTTTGCGAAGAAAATTCATGAGATTGGCATGGAAATTGATAACACAAGTTATCCTCGTGTTTGTCCTGTGTGTTGAGATGAGAATATTGTTTGGTGTGGTTTATGGAATGACGGCATTATTGGCCCATTTTTCTTGGAAGATAAAGATGGCAACATCGTTACGGTCAAAGGAGTGCGCTACAGAGGCATGATAACCGATTTTATTTGGTCAGAAATTGAGGACGATCTCTGGTTCCAGCAAGACGGCGCTACGTGCCATACAAGTCGTCCAACAATCGATCTTTTACGCATAAGTTCAATAATCGTGTAATCAGCCGTTTTGGTGGTATTGCTTGGCCTCTGCGGCCTCCGTTAGAATTTTTTTTGTGGTGTGCCACTAAAGATCGATGTCATGCTGACAATTCAGAAACGAGAAAATTGATGGAGCTATTTATGAAATAGAGCCTCGAACTATCGAAAATATACTGCAAAATTGGGTTGAGAATGGGCTACTGCCAAGCCAGCCATTTAAATGAAATTATTTTCCATAAATAATAATCGGAAAGTGTACTCTCTTCAATAAAGCAAAAAACTTTGAAAAATATTAAATGGATTATTTTTTATAGGATTTTTCAAAAAGAAACCAACAGAAACAGGGTGGGCCACCCTTTAGACGTTAACTACTTACTCCAAAATCATTGAGAATCGCAATGACACCAATAATATTTTTGTCGTCGGGGCTAGATTAATGAAAAATGAGGGCTAGATTTGACTTAAAGGAATAGATTTTGATTTTTAATAAAAGGCATTACAAGCGTAAATACAGATCCTCTTTTACTTCTACTTTTCCTTACACCTTGCAAATGGTTGATGCGTATTCATAGAGAACAGCATAGAATAACATTATATGCAATACGAGGATAGGCTCATATTTTGTACTTTTTACTTATTGGTTGCTAAAAGTTTTGATCTCCATATTGATCAATCTTCTCGGTTCTCCCAACTCTGTATATCGATCTGTGTGTATGCACAACCGATCATAGCCCAGATGGCTGGACAATTTCACTTCATATCTTCAATTCTAGGTGAAATTGACATTTTCATTCGGGACTATTTTGAAAAACTTGATTTTCTCGACAACAGCTCGAACGATTGTGTTCAAATTTAATACATATTTTGGTACCTCAAGGGATCAGGTTTTTGGCTAAATGATTCTTGAATTACGAAAATGGAAAGGACGATCAGACAGACACGAAACAAAGAGTGTTTGGTTTATTATTGGCCTAAAATGCGATGGTCAAGTGACAATTTCGAAATCGAATACCAACAATTATTTCCATAATTTCCAAATATCGAGGGAGCAGAACAAAAAATACCTAATTGTCTATAACTTCGTTTAAAAGTGCAGGTTGTAAAAATAAAAATAAATACCAATCTATTCAGTATTACACCATAGACGGTCAATAATATTGTGCGATATTATGAATTGTCTAAAGGTCGCTGTATATAAAAAAATTATAGAAGTTAAAAATACTTAATAAGGGTTAAATTGACTTTGTGGGTAGATTCACATTTTTTCTGAATAGAGTTAAATTGGCATCCCTGAATTTGAGGCTAGCAATGTTGCCAATATTATTCGAACAGAGGCAGTCTTTATTTCTGTACAAGATAGCTCTCTGCGCACCGAAGTTCGGGTTTTCTTCTATAGCCTCTTCCGTCCAACATTTCAGAGGGATCTTTTTCTAATTTTTTTGCAAAAATTTTTAAAAATTTGCATTTTGCAAATGCAGTGTCCAGTTCGAGTGGAGCTAAATTTAAGCAGTTCCCCTTCATTTTTGATCTCTACATGGTTTGCTTAAAGCTCGCTTAAAAACATTTATTTTCGAAGTATTCCTCGAAAAAACTGATAGCTAAAGAAAAAGTTTTTATATTTTTTTTTAAGATCCGTCAAAATTGACTTTTATTTACACACTTGTGTTCTGTCATTATGCCTTCCATTCCCGAGACATTATTGTGTTGCGAGCCCACAGCTCTTCTCCGTCTCATTTGGCACACGATACTCGCCATTAGCTCTCTCCTGTTCGTTATTTCCAGAGAAATTCTCAAATGGTACCACGAAGAGGTGGGAGTAGGACTTACTAACAGATCTCTTTTTCGTAATTTTGCGTATTAACACCTATCAGCAGATGCTACTTCGATTAGACCGTTGCTAGTCATTTGCATTGAACAATTTTTTCATGAGCTAAATTTGTATGTAGACTTTCGGACGGCCTAATTACATTATGAAAATTGAGCTCCACAAATTGGAACTGAAAGTTTAATTTTCGTCCGAACAGGACACTAAAATTAAATCTGTAAAACTTTTTTTTCTGTTTTGCTGACTTTTGAAGCTTGCCATACATCTTTAGATTTTTAATTTTAGAAATCACTTTCAGGATTTTTGCACTGTAGAACTTGCCCCTTTTTCACTTGCAACTCTATCTTTTTGGTTTAAATTTAATCAAAATGTGTACAATGACTTTTAAGCTAGAAGTGTGATGAGGACGATTTTTGAAAATGTTTGCAACCTCATTCTTACCCTCATAGTTTCATAAAAATCCATTAAGTGGTTCTTCAAGTAGTAATTGTATCAAAATGCATCAAATAGTTCTTGAGCTACGCCTAAGACAAAGAATTAATGGGCAATCACAATATTTGATGACTTAGCACTCAACCACCAATATCTTAACACCACTAAGTCATATTTAATATTTTTTAAGTATGATCTATACACTGCAGCAAAACTAGACACCAATTTCATTGAAATCTGTTTGGTAGTTCTTGAGTTATGAGTGTGAGAAGGGTGAAAAGGACAGGCAAACAGACCTTAAATGGAAAGACCAATTGAACATTTTAAAATCGGAGACCAACAATTTATTGGCTTTAAAAAAGCTATTCTCTAAGTAGCGGGAAGGAAAAACTTTCGAACCTTAGAGTAAAAGCCGAACAAAGTATATGAGTAAAGTTAGACGCTGAAGTGTACAAATTAAGTTTCTTAACTCCGACGCATTGCCATTTGCACACACCTTTCATCATTTTGTATGAGAAAAACAACTCAAGTAAAACTTTAAATGAAAAATAACAAAAATTGTCTCAGACTTGTTCTGCATTGTACTGACCATATGTCCGCTTTCGAAAAACTTATAAAATATACTTATTTTATTGATACCTCTTTTATAAAAATCTGCCCAACCGTTTTTACTCGTACTCTATGAGATAAAATGTGTAACTATAAGCACAAATGAATTCACGAGTAACAGAAACTTAATACCACCTGAGTATCAAAACAAAAAGGCAAGTAGAGTATAAACGAAGGGGAGAGTTGCCATTGGAAAACAATTTTATAAGAAAAATTTATTTACCTCTACTGTTCCAGAAGAAATAAATTTGGGAGCTTCCCTCTTTTTGCTTTTCATTTAATGAAGTGCAATTGTTTTCCACCATTTCCAGTTTCAACTCGACTTATCCGAGCAATATGTGCCTCGGTGTCCTTCAAGAGATTAGTATTTAATTGAACTGCGCTATTTTCTAGACAAGAAATTGTTAAGGGTTGAATATGACTTTAAAAATTTCGGGGTCATCTTCAACTCCAAGCTCACGTTTAATGCTCATATTAAGTCCTTGACCTCCAAATTCTTTACTAGGCTTTCTTGAGCGATATTATACGGGTTTTAAGGATCCATACACACTAAAATCAGTCTTTAGTAGTATTGTCTGTCCGATAATTGAATACTGTTGTGTTGTCTGGAATCCTGTATTGTATTGCAAAAATGGTAAAAAAAAACTCCTACAACTCAAAATGCTTGTTTCTCGGAATGCAATCTCTTGAACTCATATGGAAAATGTACGATGTCATGTTCGTTAGGGTCTTGCTCTGCCCTTCACGTGACTTATTCTCATTTATTAATTGACATCAGCCAAATGGATGTCACGACTGGTCTCGCAGATTTCTGTTCTTTTTTTATGAAATTTTTCATTACTTTTCGGCATAAATCCTGCGGCAGTTCATAAATAACGCATCGAATCTCATCTTTTAGCTCTGAAATCATTTTGGGGGTCATTGGCACACACCCTCTGCTTCACATAACCCCAAAGAAAAAAGTACAACGGCGTGATATCGCACTATTTTGGCGTCCAATTTTGGTCGCCGAAACGAGAGATGACGCGTCCGGGAAACTTTGTGTAAAATAACTGCATTGTTTCTCGCGCTGTGTTCATAAATAACGCGT
This sequence comes from Pocota personata, assembly GCA_963082735.1. Taxonomy (NCBI): domain Eukaryota; kingdom Metazoa; phylum Arthropoda; class Insecta; order Diptera; family Syrphidae; genus Pocota; species Pocota personata. The sequence continues at coordinate 38,638,913 of OY720431.1, forward strand.
CAAATCTCATCCTTCAGCTTTGGAATCATTTGGAGGTCATTAGCATACAACTTCTACTTTACATAACCTCAAAGAAAAAAAACCAACGACGTGCACGATCTTGGTGGCCAATTTTGGTAGCCAAAATGACAGACGACGCCGCCGTGGTGTACATTAACTACATTGTTTCTCGCTCTGTGTGGTAAGTGGCAACGTCTCGATGAAACCACATGTGTTCCACATCAATATCGTCCAATTGGTGCTAAAAATAATTTGCCATCATGTCAACGTACACCGTTGACTGTTACAGCAGCACCTCGAGAATTTTCGAAGAATTACGGCCCAATCACGCCGCCGGCACAATTTCCGCGCCAAACAGTGACTTTTTGTGGGTGCATTGATTGTTCGTGAATGGCCCGAGGATTTTCATGACCCCAAATGCGACAGTATTGTTTGTTTACTTAGCCATTCAGTTAAAAGTGAGCCACATCGCTGAAGATGATTTTGTTCGAAAAATCGTCATCAACTTGGTGGTTCTCTAATACCCACTCAACGAAGTCACGATGCTATTCATGGTCTTTATGGTCATGGCTGGCTTCAATTCCAGAGTAAAGTAAATCTTGTTGGTAAGTAGATTCAAATTTTTTGTTAAAATGTGCTGCGTTGATCTGTAGAAAAAGGTTCATTTGCTTGGAAAGACGGAGAATGGGTTTTAACGGATTGTCACGAACAGTACTCACTGCGGCGATATTTTCGCGTGACCGGCCACTACGAGGACGCATTGCTCCATGCACATCCAACACAGGTCCGGTTTAATCGAATTAGTTCATTAATTTCTTAAGCACGGCACGATATGGATGGTTATGTATACCGACATTATTTCGCAATGCGCGAATCATGTTGGTTAAATTTCCCCCATTTGTTCTCTCGTATACCGCTCCGAAATTACAAATGTCAATGCTTTGTATTCACAGATGTCAAATACCAGCTGTTTATCATTGACAGAACCATAGTAGTGCCAGATTTAAATAGGTTAGGTAGTAACCTCCAATTGAATCACGCTTTACGTACGTGTGACTCAGTCATGCACTTCATTTTTAAATCAACTGCTACCAATAAAATTTTAATTTGCGGTTAAAAATAAAAGTTGTGTGGTGAATTACGAGTAATACAATTGTTTGCTAGGACCAGGTATTTCTTTTGACGTCGCTGTCGATAGCACCTCCGTGCCATGGCACCGATGGCTAGTGGGCTGCAGAAGCGTGTATGAATATACGAATCTCGGCAGGGAATGAATTGTATTGCCAATTATATTATATAATTTTTGTTAATATGTTATTATATTTTATTAATTATTATTATATAATTTTTGTTAATATGTGGGTATAAATAAAAGTTATACTTAATTGAATATTTGGAATCCCGAGAAATATTTCACCGGACAGACTTAAAATTCCCAAAATATCATATACCTATCCGTAGAATCGAAACGAAAATGAGTTAGAGCAAAGTCAGCGAGCGAATGCCAGAAAATTAAGTACTGGGGGTTTAAAGTCTCTGCCGCGAGCAAAGCGAGCCAGCTTCCTCAACTGATTTACTCAAAAAAAAAACAAGACCATAATATTGTAATATGCAAGCTACGGCTCGAGTAGATAAAACGATATTCTGTGAAATTTATTTCTTTATTTATTAGTCTATAGAACAATTCAAGTTCACACTATACTATTCTTCGCAAATTCTTTTCTTACAATGGTCTCTTTCCTCTCAAATCACTTTATCTCCTTTCAATTATTTAATTCACAAATCCAAACTAATTACTTTTTCTTGTTCACTCTCAACTTTCAATTTATCACCAAATTACAACTTCGCCCATTATCACTTTTCCAATCTCTTCGCCACGGTTCTAAACCAACTGTGTCTTTTTCATCTGTCCTTATATAGCAGAAGTTTCTGATAGCCAGAAACTTCTAGCAAATTCTTCGACCACTGGAACAAGAGAAATAATTCTTGCAGTTTTAATTCCCTTTTATCCCTGATATTATTCGTCTCTTTCGTTGACATGAGCTGTGGAGACTTCGTCCCAGACACGAACCTCGAATGAAAGGACAGTTTGAACCAAAATTCTGCCAGAATGGAAAGTCACTTCGGAATTTGCTGCATAGACATAGGAGCGTAGTTATTATTATGCTACAATATGTTAGGATTTTTTAGGATTTTGGGACTTGATTTTCAAATACTTAACTGGTACAGCCTTAAGTTTTTCGTGCACCAGCAATCTGACTTACTGCATATTCTCTACAAAAAATGTCGTTTTAATCAGGTTGTATATCAGGTTGTAACATAAGTATTGTTCCGGAAAAACTAGAATGGAAGTGAAGCCACTAGAGAAATCCAAAATGTGTATGAAGAGGGTGTTTTCAGCGGGTCCAAGTGTAGGCGTTGGTTTGCAAAGTTTAAAAATATCAATTTTGACCTAAAGGATGGATTTTGTTCAGGTAGGCCAAAAAGAGCTAGACGAAGGGCTCCTGAAGTCCACCGTCGAAATAAATTCCACTGTTACGGTAAGGGAACTCGCAAGCGAATTCAACGTAAGCCGTATGACCATCCATCGACACCTAACAAATATGGGAAAAGTCATAAAGTTGGGAAAATGGGTACCACACCACCTATCGCAAAATAATTTTCAGCAAAGAATCTAAGCTTCCACTGCGCTTCTGTCGCGTCACAATCAAGAGCCGTTTTTGAACCGGATCGTTACCGGAGATGCATAATGGGTTCTTTACAACAACATTAAACGTCGCCATCAATGGTTTAGTTCAGAAGATAGAACAGCACAACATCCCAGAGATGGACTTCACCTGCTCAAGGTGTTACTGTGATGCTGAGGGAATAATCAATTTTGAGCTGCTGCCTCACAACCTGACTATTACCGCAGACGTCTACTGTCAACAGCTGTGTAGATTAAAGTCCGCACTAGAGCAGAAACGGTCAGGTCTGGTTCATCGAAAGGGTGTTCTATTCCATCAGGATAATGCTCGCCCTTATACAGCTCGGACCACATGCCCACAGTTACAGGAGTTCGGTTGGGAAAAAAAATGGTGCATCCGCCTTATTCTCCAGACTTAGCACCTTCCACTTGTTCCGAAGTCTGCAATACTTCCTTGATGGAAACAATTTTAGATCTCGGGATGATATTCAAGAGGCTCTTGGGGTATTTTTTCGTCAAAGCCAAGCATTTTTTTTAGTGACGGCATTAAGAAGTTGCCTGGGAGGTGGGCAGAAGTGTTGTCTAATGAAGGGAATTATATTGACGACAAAATTTTTGCATTTGCTGCAAATTATTTACCATCGTGCAATACTTATGTTACAACCTGATACTAAGCGAATTCAACATACGTTACAGCCACCCTAATGTTCAGTCAGCAAATAAAGCTGTGCTGACCACAGAATCCTCACAAATGCGGTAGCTGATTTTATTAGATGTTGGTCTTAAAGAATTTTTAAGAAACAAAGTTCAATAACTTACCAAACCGCCTTTCGACAGAACTGTAGTACTCTGCCTTTTAGCAGGAGCTCGTGAGGGCTCTGATAAAATTAAGCCATTTTGGAAGGCTTATGTGTTTTCACTATCCAGATAGATAGTTTGCAGCAATTCTGCCCAGACAAACAGCTAGGCGTAATAATTGCAAGACGCATTTGTAATTCAAATCAATCTTTATAGACTTCAATGTAAACTTTATACAAATTGCAACTGTCTTGCAATACCCTAGCTAAGTCCAACTTCATTTACTAATAACTCAATCCTTTTTGTTACAGATCAGAATCTCCAACGTCTTCACATCGATCTAGTCCGCCGATTAGTCCGGGTTGTGAGGATCAACACCATATAAGTATGCGAATGGAATTTCACGATGAATTCAAGAAACCAATTCCCCCGCACAGTCCAATAAGACCACAAGACTTTCCCCTCTACGCTGGTGGACATCCATACCAACTGTTAGCGCAAGGAGGTTCAGCATTCCATCGTCCCTTGGATCCATCTGGTAAACCCATTCCGGTGAGTTGCAACGAAGATAGAGTGAAGCAATTTCATTTGACTGAAGATTGGCAATCCTCTCTTCTCAACTTGCAGCTCCCCATGGGTCATAGTTTTGTACAATCGCACCTGCCGTTTGAATTCCTTGCCCGTGCTGGTATGCTGCATCATCGAATTCCCGAATTGGCCGCCTATCCACATCATGCCATTCTTGGCAAAACAAGACGCCCACGAACAGCGTTCACCTCACAACAATTGTTGGAGTTGGAGAAACAATTTAAACAAAATAAATATCTCTCAAGACCGAAACGATTTGAAGTGGCCAGTGGATTGATGTTGTCGGAGACACAGGTGAAAATTTGGTTCCAAAATCGTCGAATGAAATGGAAAAGATCCAAAAAAGCACAACAAGAGGCTAAAGAACGTTCAAAAGCCTCGGCAAACAGTGGTTCTAGTTAGTTCGGCAAAAAACGTCTTCTCGCGGTGAATGCAGAATCCTGAATCTAGTCAGACTTTCAAGTCACGTTAAATTAGTGACCAGGAACAAAGTAATGATCCAATTTATATTTAATTTTATATGAAAAAAAAAAAAAATATATTGGGACGAAAGTGTGTTTTAAAATTATTTGTTTATTCTTTTCTACTTTATTTGTTCTGTTTTAGAGAATTTAAAAGAAAAAAATATACATAAAAACAATTGTAAATAAATAAAATAAAATAACAAATATTTAAGGCACCCGCTATGTGTGATACGTGAGTAATAAATTAAGATTATAAATTAATTTGTAAATATTTAATTAAGAAAAAAAAAGACAACAACTAAATAAAGAAATTTCAAAATACTAAAAATTACAAAATTATAATTTCGTACTGTCTTATTTTCCATGAAAAGTATTACTATCAATTATCGGAACACCCTGTAGCACTTAACGTAAAAACTAATAGGTGTTTGTTCCTTACAAATCCACTTAGAATTACTACCCTGCTCGCTTCAGTTGCAAGATTTGAGAGAAAGGGGCTGGGATTCGAATACAATATTGGCTGAAACGTTGATATTCATTCTCTCAATGAATCCGAGCCAGAGCCACAGTAGTCGTTATATTTTAGCTTTGTATAGTAGATCCACAAACAAAGTGACGAATGATTTTTATTTCGAAAGAGTTTTTCAATTTACCGTCTAGTACTCGGGAACTTACAAAATAACTGGCAGGGCCATCTACAAAACAATATTAATTCTAAGCCAACGACTCACTTGCAATCCACATCTTGAGTAGATCCTGAGCAAAGTAGCTTCAGCATAAGGCTAAAATCTTTTATTGAGTTTGCCTCACTCTCGCGTCAAAGTTCCGACAAGCACAAATCGAATAGCAATAGATACAAAGATCCAAGGTGATATGTGTTTACGCCCAACTTCAGCCCTAGAAATTGTTTGTATCATCCTCTATTGCAGAGCATGCGCCATAAAATCCTTTCTTATATTTAGGCCTGGCCTAGACCCTCGCAGCTACTGTCGGGACCTACAATTTTATGCCGTTTTGGAATTAGTTTGGAGTAACTTCTCATTACAATTTTACTCTCGGATGTTTGTCAGACGTTCGCGAGAGGTGGCACCGTGAGAAAACTTTTTTTTAAGGTTCTCTGGGATTCGAACCTTGAATCTCCCCCTCAGTGATCGTGCAGTTATGTAACTACTGAGCCACTTTTTATACAATTATAAATCAGTCGATTTTTCTGGGCATCTGGTGATACCAATAGCATATTACCGCTACCTTCAAATCCAGTATTGCACATCACGAAGTTCATGTTCATGAAAATAGCTTTGAATGGCCCTAAATTCACTGCATGGGAAAATTGCAATATTAAAAAAATTGAGTCTGTTTCAACTGCATGAAATCATTTTTAAAAAAGCAGTTGAGCTATACGCCAGAGGGTAAGGATATCATCATAAAAATAAATCTGTTGACTACCAGGGGCGACTGATAAGTTTGCAGCCTAAGGCATTAAGTGAAAGAGAGATCCGATTAAAAAATGCCGACTTTTCCACTTCGAATTTCTTCGGCGGCCTCTCCCCTTTTTCAATCCACTGCATAGACTCTTGTTTGAACTCTTGTTTGAGCTCATCTACAGTTATGATTCGGTTTCACTTAACACCCCTTGATATTTATGGCAGACAAATTCGTCTTAAAGCTACTTCACAGTGGTCTAAAAAAATGTATGGCCACGCCAATCTTCCCTGAAGACATTGACTACACCATCCCCAAGTTAAATTTTGACAAAAACTTCCAAGTTATCATCCCTTCCAGAGCATTCTGGGAAGAAGAAGGCTTCATGGAAGATAAGTCGGTACATTTTTATACCGACGCCGACGGTTCAAAAACTAACGACGGGGTGGGTGGTGGCTTAATTTAAACCTCTCTTTTCGTCTCCCAAACCATTGTAGCGTGTTCCAGGCGGAGAAAATGGCAATAACGGAAATCTTGTCCTGACTAAAAAGAATCAAATCCTTGGAATCATCCTCAATAAATTCTTTAACAGATCTAGACTGCCGATCGTCTCTTATAGAGATGGCTGAACAGTTTAACATTCACCTAATTTGGGTGCCGGAGCATAAGGATATTCCAGGGAATTGTAAGGCTGACGAACTTGCCAGGCATGGAACAACAATACCCATCCTTCCGGGCAAAAGTTTACTGGGTATGCCTATCACTACATGCAAACTTAAATTAAAGCTGGATGCTACCTTAAAGACAAATTCTAGGTGGACAAGGAGTACAACTTGTCTAGCGACAAAACAGATTTGGCGTATGCTGGATCTGAAACGCTCTAGAAATTTGATTGCTCTAAATAGGAAGCATATTAGTGATGTTATAGGTGTCATTGCTGGACACTGTATAATAGTCAAGCATGCAGCAAGGCTTGGCGTATTCTCTAACGATTTCTGCAGAAGCTGCATGGACGAGGAGGAGGAAGAGACTATTCTTCACCTTCTTTGCACCTGCCCAGCTCTCTCCCAAAGAAGGAAACTCCACTTAGGAGCCTTCTGTTTCAATGACCTAGATGATCTGAATAATATCGACGTTAGGTACATTCTACGCTTCATCAGAAGTTCTAAATGGTTCAACGAGTAGGCTAGAGGCCGCGTCTCAGACACATGTGGTAGTACAATTGACCTATTATAGGTCTAAATGTGTTGGCTTCTTTTGCTGACAGCCACTTCAACGAAATTTCGTCGAGATTGTCCCCGGCAAACTCCAAAAAATCTTTGCAGAACAGCGTGAGCATTTTCGGTACCCAGCGCGCACAAATTTTTTTCATGTTTAAATGCTCGCGCAAAATTTCTCCAATACGTTCTTTGCCACATTTTTATTCTTCGATCCATTTTTTAGCCCATTTTTTGACCATGGTGTCTTCGAAAATTTCTTGGCGATTTACCTTTTTTCACGAGGTACATTATCACGGCGCGGTGCTCAAAATTGCGAGAATTTCCTATTTCGGCTGACATGATGATGTTTATCCTACCACAGATAATAACAAAATGAGATTAATATTGAAACGAGGGGATATTTATACTACTAAAAAATGCAGCAGTTAGTGCTATCACTAATGAGAAGATGACTCGTTGTTGAGTATTTTAGGCCGCAAACTTATCAGCCGCCTGTCATATTTTCCTTTCTGAATGTTTGTTTAGGCACAGTTTTTAAACAAGGCAATAACATTTGACAAATGTATTTAGATATATCTCCCACTTAGAAACTGTCACTCTATATATTGGGCTACATTCAATTGTGGTACAGCTCCCATAGGGGTCCATGCGGTGCTCAAAATGATTTTAATCGCAAATGATTCAAATTGGGTACCATTTTAAAGGGCATTAACTCCTTATTTCAAATATGTCTTAGAAAATCGTGCACAGTGGGTAGTTTCTCTATATTAAATAAAACTGCAAAGTATTGATCTATAAATTTGTTTGTTTTCTAACAGATTGTTTTTCTTTATAGCCACTCAGGTTATGGAATAACTCCTGTTCAGGAAGGTCTCTGCGGAACCTAACAATGTTTTGCCCCCAGCTTGGTCGAGCTGGGATATAATTTTAACGTTCATGATTTTCTGATTCCAGATACAAAATCAATTCTCCAGATTCAATGATATTCTTTTGTCCTCATTTATCATACACTTTTTACACTTTGTTCTAAAGCATTTTTTAAATAGCAAAAACCATGCGAGCAAGGCCGCAGGCAACAGCTAATAAAAATCATTGCAGATACCCGGGGAGCAGTGAAAGCTCCAAACTCCTTTCGTTTGCAGATAAACTCTCCAGACGAGGTTCTCAATCAAATCTTACCAAATTGCAAATGTTTGTCCGTTCGTGTGTGCGAAACAGGCTAGAAATGACAGAGGCTAAGAGTTCAAGCTCTAGTAACCGATGCCAAAAGTAAGAAAAGGAGTATTTTAATCAATCATTTGGTTAGTAGTATCTGCATAAATACATTTTATTTTCACACAAAGAATGCCTATTACTAGTTTCGAGTTCGGTATTAACACTGCATTTAAAATTACACAAAACGATACCAAAACAAGAATTGAATTCTCAAAATTCTTTTCTTTCTTAAAACCTTCGGATTATTAGAGATTTTGTTGGTAGTCCTTATACGATGTTTTATTAAAGTTTTACTAATTTTTTGTTTTATTTCTTTTATTCTCCTTCTCAATTGTTGGTGGTATATTTTGTGGTAAACACAATTTTTATTAGTTATATCCCGTGTGGTAAAATTCTTTGAAAAATACTGGCAGCATTGCCTAAAGATCGTGAATAAGTGATACTATTGTACTCGTATTTGTTCCTCCTGATTCCAACAATGTTGTTCAAAATTTCGTCACACATCTAAAATTTGCGTATTGCAATTAAACGGAAATATGTAAATAAATTAAATTGTTTCGTAAACTATGGAAGTAGATGAAGGGACGTTGTTTGAAGGAAAAGCGTTTTGTGTGTCGCTGAATCTGAATCCCGAATCAGAATTGCAATATACAAAATGACGAATTAAACACGGAGTACACGACATTCTTTGGCTTGGAACTTTTTTTGGATTTCTTTCGGAATCTGATAAAGTAACAGAACTACAATTTTTTTTAAATCGCCACCTTTCATTGAAATTTATTTTGACTGAACTTCTACACCTGACGGTTCAAAAGTTTTGAGTCTGTGACAAACGGACAGACGGACAGGCAACTGTTTTTACTTTTCAAGCACCGGAGTCCTGAAAATTAAGATGGCAAATGCAATACGGCAGTTCAAACTTTTGCTAATTAATATTTATTGAAATGTTTAAGTAAACTATTGGGTTGCGCGTTTGACAGGCATTCCACCGACTTACGATAATATTTGTCACAACGCGCGACCTCAAAATTTGCAACACCAAATGTGGCTTCAAGACGGTCGGTCGTTGAGAGGTTAGGAATATGACAGAATTATGATCTGTTCCCTCAAATTTCCCACACACGATTTCGCGGCAGAAAGAAGAGTAGAAATGTACTCTTTATATTTATGATTTGATTAGGAACCACAAATATAAGAAATAACTTCGCAAACAAATGTGTATGAATAAGAAAGTAAAAAAATAAAACCTCTGCATACTCTAACATAATTAATTGGTATTCAAAAAACATAATTTAGCAATTAGAAATTTTTACATATTAATTTCTAACAATTCGGAGTACATACACGACACAATGATTTACCTTGTTGCTAAAATCGAACAAGTCAAAGTTGCTAAATGCCCAAAACGCAATGTGGCGTTAGGTCGCTCTCGCTTTGACATATTGAATAGAAACAACGCGTGCATATGGGTTGAAACGAAATGTAAGGCGTTGTGATCACTTTAGATCGTATATATCGTAAACGCCATTACAACGCCCAAGTAGATCTACTCTCGCGTGTTTGACAAATCATTCACAGCTGTTTATGAGTTTACATAAAAAAAAGTTAATTGGTGCGCGACGATTGTTTGAGTTAGCAAAGTAAACAATAATAATGGTTGAGTAAACAATAAAAATCGAAAGAGTAATTTTTCACTCTTTTTTCTGCGACCAATTCGTGTATGGGAAATTTAAGCAAACGGAACTTATTTGTTGTCATCGTCATACTTCGCAACGCTGAAGCAAAATTTCGTTTTGGAAAATTGTCGGTCGCGCTTTTTGGCAGATTTAATCGTAAAGTTTCTACAACGCCGCTCAAAGCCCATTAACACGCGACCGCGCGAACCCCACATTGCGTTTGGGGCATTATGTTAATCCAAAACAACTGTGAGCGCGACAATAGTAGAGAGTAGCTCTACTCCGACGTTGAGGTGGCGCTTACGATATTTACGATCAAAAACTGACCAAACGCCTGAGGTCACATTTGGTGTTACCCCATAAGATCCCATTGCTTTTACTCATTTTGTCAACGCGTGACCGCGCGAGCGCCATATTGTGTTTCTACTTGGGTTGACAGGCATTTGACGACACGGGAGATCGCTCAGCGATTTAACATCGCCCATACAACCGTTTCGCAGCGACTGAAAAGGCTTGGAATGTCGAAAAAGGTGGATGTTTGATTTCCTCACGAACTCTGTGGATCTTTGTGGAGATAGAACTCGCTTGAGGCTTTCCTCAAATTATAGTGGTTACGAGTGACGAAAAATGGGTGGTTATTCAGTGAAAAAGATCATAGTGCGCTCCTGGTGTATAATCACAGTCAGTCCGTAAACAAGATTTGCATCCCAATAAGGTCATGTAGAGTGTTTGGTGGGATTGGCGAGGTGTATTGTACTTCGAGTTGTTTCCACACAGTCAAACGTTTGACAGAGCGATTTATATATTTTATTTATTATTTATTAAAATGTTTGAAACAAACTAAAATTATGTCCCTGCGACACATACGTTACTAGGTTGATGCCCACAAACAGATCTACTTAATGGCCCCCAGCTTCAATTTATAATATTAGAAAATAAATGGAATTATATCTTAGATCACGAAGAGATGCAAACAAAATAAAAATATTGAATAATTTGTTTGTTTGGCATTAATACGAATCCATCCCAGAAGGTCGATGTGGTAAAGGAAGATCTCACCTTAAGTGGCTCACAAATGGAAAGGATCCCCAACCAACTTCGTGTGCAAAACTGGAGGCGGCTGGCACAAGATTGACCTGGCTGAAGACTCTTGTTGGTTTGGGCTCAGGTCCACCCTGGACTGTAGCGCCATCTAAATTAAAGCAAATTAATAAGGCATTAATACCAATATACGATCAAATTTTGGCCAGAAGTGCTGGTTCATTTCTTAAATAAGAAGTGATGATGTGCTGATGGCATGGACTGCTACAGGAACAAGGTTGCCAGTAGTTAAAAGCTTCCACTAACACCTTTGTGTGACGCTGAAATGCATAGGTATGACCCCTTTTTATGAATAATCCACTTAATCGAGAACTTTAAAATTGTTTGCCACAAAAAATCTTCACAACAGCCTTAAATAGCAACTCTTTCCCTATCATCAAACTGTGAAAAAGCACTCAAATTCCATTAAATGTAAATTACTGAATTATTTCCCGACTGTGCCTTCAAACAGTGCTAAATCCATTGTAATCCATCTAAAACGTGCTGCGGCTCACCCCTCGAATTATCCTTTTAAAATTAAGCAATAAACGGCAAATAAAGGCCGTCAGTCAGTCATATGCAAAGAGCGCGCACTGAAAAACGAAAATATAATTCACGAAAATTTGATCATCTGTGTTGACACAGAGATCATCTTTTGTCATTGTGTTCTGGTGTTCTGGTGTCCTTGCCTCCTACCCTCGTCGCATTTAGCCAGTTGTTCTTCGTTTGTTGGTTAATCGTCGTCGTCGTCATTCTACGTGAGTACAATGTTACGGATAAACAACCCGTAACCGTGCAACAATGAATACAAATCACCATCATCAGTCCTCGTCTCGAAAGCGTTTCCCAAAAAGGATCAACAATAAATCCAATCCCTCTGGTATTTGGAGTCTTGTCACAGAGGGTGAGTGGTACAGCGATGACAAATAATATAATTTGCACCCTTAATTGCAGACAGAATCCAAGGGGTAAGTTACACTTACACGCTCTACTTTCATACCACAAAATGCCGACATGGACAACGATGACGACGAGCAGAACATTTAAGCAATCATCTGTTTGGCATTAGTGCTGCTATGAGATGAGAACTGAATGAAATGAGAAGGACTCAGAGACCAAAGATGAACAGATGGGCTAAACGACAGCGCACAACACAATCAACTGGAATTTGTATTTGGGACCATATTAGCACTATCATGCGCTGATGGGACATAACAGCAGGAGGAGAGCACAGCAGGAGGAAGGCACAGCTCACAGTGTAAACAATTCATTGCTGGTGTGTGGATAAGGTGCATATTCAGGGGGTGGTTGTGTGTGCGGGCTGATGCACTCTTACACGAATTGTGCGTATCCACTTCAGTGTGAACGACACGATGCAACGCATTTACTATGAGATGAGTTATGGACATGGACACACCAGTCGACTGGGATAGGATATGTTGGTTAAATAAATGTTTTCCTTTGGACGCCTTTACGCACAATAACGCACTTGAAGTGGTTTGTAAGTGTCGAGAGGAGTTACGTGATGAAGTGGCCAATGCTCAATGAAGTGAGTGGTGAACGAGTGAATTAGTAAGTGGAGTGCGGAGGAGTCTTGAGAGGTTGATTACAATCATAATAAGGAGGTAATTGTGAATGCTCATGTTGGAAGTTTATAATTGAAAAATTTCTTAACATTTTTAGAACACTCTTCGGCAATGCATTTGTTTTCATTAAGGTACATAATATTGACAACAACGTCTGCAGAATAGGTATTGCTAGAATAGGTATCAGCTTAAGGTTAACAAGAATTGTGCACAAAAAATGTGTGCCTAAAGCAGACTTCCCATAATGTAACTCACTTAAGCAGTGGAAAATTGCAGAGTTCTTTTTTTTAAATTTCAGTACAGTGCTGTCACAGCGAAATTAGCTGATAGGTATGGCGTTAACAGATTATTTTGTGAGAAAACTTGTAAGAGAAACTTCCGGATTGCCGTAAATTTAATTAGTTTTCAACTGCAAATACGTCTAAAAGAGTGAGACCTACGTAAACAAATTGTACCGTCGAAGCTTCAGGTTTTGAAATTCTCTAGCATATGTCTTCTAAAATGTCCGACTTTACCCGAAATTTAATGAAAAAATCGTTTTTGAATGCTAATATCTCGCAAACGGTGCGTCCTATCTACAAAATTACGGTCGGATTTTTAGGTCTTGAAAATCTCTATAAGATGGATGTCGAATTACTCAAAATTTTTGAAAATTGTTGGCCCCCCAGAAGTTGGTTGTCCTAAAAATCACACAATAAGTGTCGCCATTTGTGCAGTAAAGTGCTGCCAACGGAAAAAAAAAAACAGCATGGCAGCTGACAGTTCAGGGTTATTAAAAATGGAGTGCTACACGAAAGAACAAAGTGTTCATTGTTGAGCAATATTTTAAAAATAATGACTGACAGCTACAGTTTGCAATTTTCGTACAAAATATGGTCGGAATAGTGGTTTAACTTCATCAACTGTGAAAACATTAATTCAAAAATGCAGGAAAACTGGATCAATTAGTGATCTTAGACACTCTAGTCGTCCATCAGCAAGTCGTTCAATACAAAACATCGAAGCAGTTCGTGAGAGTGTTGTTGAGAGTCCAGGAACATCAATCCGGTACCGTTGTCAAGAATTGGACATTTCGAGAAGCTCTCTATAGCGTATTCTCACGAAAGATTTGCATCTCCATGCAAACAAAGTGCAATTGACTCAAGAACTGAAACCTACTGACCACGCACAGAGAAGATGTCTTTGTTAATCCTCAAATTGTCGAATTTGGGATTCAGAAAATCCTCGAGTGATTGTTGAGAAACAAATGTATCCATAACGTGTCACTGTGCAGACATCATCGGCAATAACAGTTATCCAGTTTTATTGTGCCTAAATTGCAAGATATGGATGTGGATAATATGTGGTTGCAACAAGATGGTGCCACATGCCATACAGCCAGAGAAACAATTCAATTGCTGCCTGAGTCATTTCCTGGTCGTGTAATTTCCCGTTTTGGTAATCAGAAATGGCCTCCCAGATCATGCGATTTAAAGCCGTTGGACTTTTTCTTTGGGGTTTTTGAAGTCCAAGGTTTAGGCCAACAAGCCAACGACCACCCACTCCTTGATGGAGCAAATTGAGCGCTTTACCAACGAAATTCAGTCACATTTATGCAAAACGGTCACGAGAGTGCGTATGTGCCAGCAAAGCAGTGGAGGTCATTTACCCGATATGCTATTCCATACATAACCCTATACTATGTACCTTACGAATCAATAAAACGTTTACAATTTTTAATTAAAAACCTGTGTTTTCTATCAAAATTAATTCTTGAGTGAATTTTGGGACACCCTTTGTATCTGCGGATAGACTTTAATACTACAAAACTTGTACATACAACATTTTTTATTTCACTTTAAAATAGACAATATTACATATAAAAAAGTGCGTTTGTGTGTTCATAATAAAATGTAAATGTTTCCAGTATTTTCGACTTTTGGGATACTATCCCTATCAGAAACCAGTTCTAAGGAAGTTGATGGAAGTATCAATTCGATATGAACCCCATAATACTACATGTACCATATGTCAAGAGCTCCCACGTATGCATGTACAATCTATATTGCTGATAAACTCAATCAACTGGCATAATGTAAATGTCTTTCAACTTCTAGTCCCATCTTTAACTGGTGAATGTGTCCTACACCTCGGCTGAAGGTTTGTAACTTTCTGAAATAAAAAAAACCGAAACTGAACTAAAACCCAACTGAAAACCTCGCTCAAAGCTAACGAACTCGCCCGGCAAACTTTTTCCAAACTTTATATTCAAATGAGGTACCTCAAGATACTGTGTTTACACCAGCATTATACCCTCATTTGGCAACACCTTCAGGGTGCATTTTTCTCATTTTGTATTCATATTTCATGCGTAAAAATCATTGAAATGTATGGAACATTCATACATATCGCACAGCATTTGAATTTTTCGTGTGTTGAAATTTTCTAGACGAATAATTTTAATACCACAAAACAAGAAAACCTAAAAAAAAAAAAAAGTTTCAACACGTCCAAGGCAAATACGTGAATTGTTGATTGTTTAAAATATATATCTGTATCTGATCCCATAATCTGATTTGTATGATGATTTATTAGGCACAGATACACGCATAAAAAAAAGGATTTCTCTCCATCGATGTGGCATTCCACCCTCGGATCGATCTCTCTAGGGGTAACATTTTTGATGAGACTGTTTGCTGTTTTCTTTTCTGCAAACCTTGGTGTTTTTTGTTATTGTTATACGAGAGCATTAGTTAACGGTATTATTTATTCAAAACAAATTCAATTGGATTAATACACTCGATTGCACTTTATTTAGAAAAATTCGTAAATTTTTATGGTGGTGCAATATTTTTATTCGAATTCTACCCCCTCGACAGACAGACAGAAATGTTAAATCTATACGAAGGGGATTTTGCGGATGGAAACAAATTTTTATCGTCCTGTTTCTATAATGACAGGATGAGGTATTAAAATTTAAATTTACGATTTTTATTTTTCAAACATTATCCTGTGCGGTGGATAAATTGATTGTATCCTCAAGGTAGGGGATGTGTGGTCTATAGAGATTGTGCAATGGTTGAATTAGGTTAGCATTTTAAAGCCCCTTTGATATTAGTTTTTAAATGATTTTGTTGAATTATTGGAATGCCAATTAATTATGAGTACAATTTCAATTTGAAATGGCTTGAGGTGTTCACTTCACTTTAACTATGCAGACTAATCCAGAAAAATTAAGCAGAGTTGATCACTTAGCGATCAGTTAATGGTTTAGATGTGCTTTTTTGGATTTTCCGAGGACGCTTTAAGGACTCAAGTAGTAACACTGACAAGCTAAAGTGTTCCATAGTGCTTCCACAGTTTAGAGTAGAGTTTAGAACAGAGAAATTTACTCGTACATCTTGTGAGTGTAGGCTTGCACCACTAGTTCACTTGTTTTGTGACAGAGGCAAACTTACTGGGGCTCAAGATAAACTTGGATCAAACTCCTTGGGTTTGCTGAATCCTAAACCTCCAAGGACATTAGAATGGGAGAAAATCTATGTGCATATCTACAAAATTGCCGGTATTTTCGAAAGTATTGCCGGAATAGACGGTACAAGTACAGTGCATTGTCTAAGATCGGAAAAGTAGCTTAAACACCAAAATAGCGACTGTTCCGCTCAAACATGGAGTCTATACTACTCGTATAAAGTAACCACAAATGTTACAAGAAGACTGAGGTCTTTTGTTAATTTTTACCTCAATCATTGAGAGTGGCCACGGAATGGTAGTGTGTTTGCTTGTGACCCGAGCTGTGAAGGTTCGAGCCCGAGTGGGGAACAGCAACCACAGCAACCCGAGCTTCAGAGAGAAACGAATAAAATCTAAGTTTTTGAACAACTACTCTCGATTTGGACATTTCCTTTTCTAAAGGCTACTATTCTCGATTTGAACATTTCCTTTTCTAAAGGCTAGAAAAAGAGTGGGTAGCGTAAGTTGGCCAAGGAAAAATCACGGCAGTTAGGAAGGACCTAATGGGAACCGCTAGGAATCGCACTCGATGAGGCGCAGGCGTGT
Organism: Pocota personata; assembly: GCA_963082735.1. Taxonomy (NCBI): domain Eukaryota; kingdom Metazoa; phylum Arthropoda; class Insecta; order Diptera; family Syrphidae; genus Pocota; species Pocota personata. Next base: position 38,655,686 of record OY720431.1, read on the forward strand.
TAATTTCCCTAAATCTGAAAAGAGACAACTGACCCAAGAGTATAACCCGCATCTCCTGGCATGAGAGAAAGATCGTTAGGAACTGGAAACACCAAAGAATGATTTATCTGCAGCCTACAAAGCCTTTTACATAGGTCCGGTCTCCCAATATGTCGAAGTATAGCCCATATAAGGTACTTACTTATTAGTACCTACTTGTCTTGTGTTTTTTTCAGTATTTAGAAAATAATCACCACAAATAATAATAATTTCAGTACAGACTCTGGCTTAGTTGAAACGTACGAGTATTAAGCAAAAAAAAATTTTTCTTAATAAAAAACATACAGAAACGTTACAATCCGTCTGGAACGGGTCGTATGATACCATACCCTTCGTACCCATCCCTAATAAAGTAGTTGTGACGTTGTGAACTTTCTTTCTTTTTTCTTCTACTTTCTACTGAGAGAGTATTCTCATTATTTTCAAGAGATTTTACTAGGTAATTTGCTGCTAAGACTTTTCCTTAGAAGAAAGTGGGCGTGGCTGTCACTATTTGTACAGATTCTGGTGAAATATTCACAATGAGACTTAACCATTATTGTGAATAGATTTAAGAAAGCGAAATACAGTTTTTTAAAGAAAATTACCCCAAATTGTAGGCGTGGCTCTTTACAATGTATGAACAAATTGTAAAGAATAGCAACGTCTACATATTTTCTTTAGGGGTTAGGTGTAGTCAGAGACATGAAAAAATTACAATTTTAAATAATTTTTTTTTGCCAGTAAATTATTTTATTTTATAAAAGTAAAAACATAGCATCATTAAATAAGGTTTCGACTTTACTTGACAGAAATTTGAAAAAAAAAAAAAAAATTAATAATTTTAAAAGTAATGGCTGTTTGTATTGATCCAGTTCCAACCGAAGCTCCTTGCGGTGACCATCACTAATCCTTGGAGATTCATCTAAAATCAATCGGACAAAAAAAATTAGTTTTATTAATAGATAATCTAGTGCCTGATCGAAGCTTTTTTTTTTTTTAAAAAAAATTAACAAAATGGCGGCCTCAGGAAAATTTTTACCAGATTTTCGGGAAAAAAACCAACAGTTAATTGTTTATAAAAAATTGAAATTAAAAAAAAACAAAATCTTTCGATCAGGCACCAGTTTTTCATGTTTTCAAAAAGCTGTATAAATTTCATTGAAATCTACCGAGCGGTTTTCGAGCTACAGTGGTCACCAGTTCAAAATACATAGTTTTGAGAAAAACGCATTTGAAGTTTTACACTCAATTTAAGTAAAGTAATACGTATTATTTAATTACTTACACCGAGTCATCTATTCCTGGGCCATATAATAGTTCTTCAGCCGTTGTAGCAGCTTCCAAAATATCTCATCAAAGTTGTGAGTCAATCATGACAATAGAACCCGATAATCGGTCGCTTGCAGCTGCTGCTAGCTACCTGCTCTCGAACGTTCCAGAGCGCCCGAGAACCCTTTGCTAATTATCGAATAACTCGAAAAGTATTTGTCGGATTTACTTCAAATTTTTAGAGAATATTTCTAAGATATTATACTTTAAGAAAATGCAAAAAAAATAATCGATTTTTTGAAAATTCTGACTACACCTGCCCCCTTAAATAAATATTTTTCAGTTTTTAGTGAAAAATAGTGAAAAATAAAATTTGTTTACACTTGTACTCCTTCAGATTCTAAAAAGCTTACGAGTATGATGCTGATCACAATATATTTTATTGGTGTTTTGGAATAAGGCATACAAAGTTTACACCCAAAGTGAATATGTATCCTAAAGTTCAAGAAGAATTAGAATCGATGAGTTCGTATCACGAAAATAGCCAGTAGCTCTCTTATGGAGCAGTCCACATGACTTTGGTTTATCGTTTGGGAGTTTGGGACTTTCCAAGCTTCCAGCATGATGAGTGCCGTTTTGCTTTTAAAAAAAAATATTCAGGTGGATCTAGAAACATTTTTTTACTCGCATAGTAACTGGTGATGACTTGGATCTACCAGTGTGATCTTGATTCCAAAATGCAATCAAAAGAGTGGTTGCCAAAGGGCAACCTGTTTTATTCCATCACGATAATGCCCCAGGTTATTCTTCGAGGCAATTTCGAGATGTTTTGATAGAATTTGACTGGATTCCATGCCAAAAAAAGATACACATCAAAGGGAAAAGATGGGAATCCATTAAGGATCCTGAACAGACCGTTTTTTTCGTTAAAGCGACCTTTCTTTTTACAGAAAAAGTTTAGAGAAGTGGCAACACCGAATGCAAAATTGTCTGAATGTAGACGGGGACGTATGAGGAAAATAAACCTTAATTGCGTGTTTTATATTATCAGTCCGGTTACTTTTTAATATAGACTCGTACACTTTTTTAAGATGTATACAACGTCAGATATCCGTCGTCCGATTCCAGATAGAACGAATGTATTTCCGGCACGCACAGAGGCGTATATTTGACATTTGTATCGTATATCCTATACCGGATATGTGTGAATCCTACGCTGCACCGTCATCTCTCTAAAATTGTCTTACCCACTGAAGTAGATTGTAACTCGGTCTACAAACATCTAATACCGAACAGAGATGTATAAAAACAACTTATTGTCCTAGATATCCACTTCTCCTAAAACCCACCGAATCATTGTAGATATTCTATGCTAAATGCAACGCTGTTTGCCAAGCCGCCTTATAGCAATCAACCAATACTGTACGACGTTCAAGGCGCTCCCAAAACAATACTACCCAGCACCAGCAAAGGCATTAAGACTGCTGAAGAAATCTGTATACGAGTAGTACAACCTCGTCTGGCCAGTATTTGATCTAATAAAATCTAAAGAATTGCGTGTATCATCGATGTCGAAGTTTACCTCATCAATGACACACTCTCTGTTTCTCAATATATGGTGGTACAGTCCATTGCCAAAGCCACATTGAGATGGATGTACACCATGATGGTCATGTAGCTTGGGCCTGAAGAATCAGGCTGAGAAGAACCCTTGGAAAAGTACAAAGGCAAGTTTCCGTTTGCATAACAGGGGCTATGAGAACCTGTCCCACAGCAGCACTGAAGTTGATATTAGGACTCGCCCATCTACACTTAGCGCTAGAAAGGATTGTGAAGGAAACCATACTAAGAAAAATCAAAGAGGGCGTTGGGAAAGGAAAATGCATAGCACAAAGACAGCGAAAGACACTTTCCAAAACAGTCCCGCTTTTGGACTGGCTCAGAAACGGTTAAGAGATACTGCTTCGAGATAAAATTCAACTGGAAAATGAGCAGTAAAAGAGAGTGGAGCAGTGAGGTCGGTATGTACGAACTCAATCAAAATACCATAAAATGGTACACGGATGGATCATCCACAGGAACCGGAGCAGGTGAATACGGGCCTAGAACCAAGTATTCGAAAGCCAGTATCTTCGAAGAAGAGGTCTACATGATCGAAAGATGCGCCCAATTTAACCTCGCAGACAAAACAACAAAACATGTCGAGGCCGCCATCAAAGCGTTAAGCTCTCATGAAATCAGGTCTACACTGGTCTGGGAGTTCTTTGTCAAGATAAACCAATCCTCTACTAGGTACCAGTCCACTTGGGAGTAGAGGGAAATGAAGCAGCTGATGAACTAGCAAGAAAAGGCTCAGAAACTGCTTTTAACATTCCGGAACTATTCTGCGGGCTAGGACCTCATATGATAGGGGAAGAGCTAGCTAGAACTTCTCGGGAATTATAATTGGAAAAGAAGTAAGGTCTGTATAAAGATTAACAAAAACCAGCTGCGCATTCTTACAGGCGTCCTGTCGAGTCACTGTAGACTTAACTATCGCCTCAGGAAACTGGGTATAGAGCAAGGCGGAAGAGATCCCAGGGCACCTTCTTAAGGAATGTGGAGCACTAATCCACAAAAGAGGGTAATACATGGAGGTGCTCTAATTTGAGTATCTCATCCACTAGTGCTCCAGCTCGGAGGAGCACAATAGATTTATAAGGACGCAGTGCGCTTACACTCCTAAATTCATTCAGTTTCAGTCAGTGTGGATCAGATATTAATTAGAAAACTTTTAAACCCATCTCGTCTTCATACCTGGTGACAGTTTCACATAACAAGTCAGTAGCCAGTTGGTTGTGGTTTCTTACTTAACTGTCTTCTTCACCCTAAGAAACAGAAGGCTAGATGAAGACATTGTGTCACACAATGTAGAAATTTTAATCATTACCGTCCATATTGGAGCAGCAAGCATCCTCAACATGCAGAAACGTTCATGTGTAGCTGAGATGCTATCAGGCGATATAAGAAGTTTCCTCTTTAGTGATCGCCTAACCTTTCTTTCGTTGGGCACTATCCCTAAGCAGAATCCATGAGCCGTACTACAAGCAAATGTTTGATGTTTGCCTTGAATTAAATAAACTTGTGGTCAACTTGCTCAGCAGTTTTACATAGTAGAGGTACATAACTAGGCAGCGGTTTGGTATCGAATATCTGGTGCAAGTTTTTTTTGTTGGAATCTATAATTATTTGACCTATTAGGGAGGTTCCACGTTCCAGCCATCTCGCCAAAGGCGAACGTCTTACGTAGTTTAGCATTTAAGTTCGAATATGCATCAAATAGGGTCTATCCTTCTGGACTAGTTAAGGATACGTTAATAGACTTATTTTGCAAATAAGCATATTTTGTATCAATTTGTGTGTTAAATGCAATACTCAACCTAACAATAAACAAACAAATGAAAAGGTTTTTTTTATAAAAAAAAAACCTGAGTAATTTGTCCCATAAGGCTCTCCCCGACTGGAAAACCCATTTACACAAATGTCATAAATGTGCAAACAAGAGAATAAAAAAAAAAAAACCGGAAACATTAAATTGTAATCCCCTTTAACAATTACGAATCTACATCTCTCTAGATCCGACTGTATTCCCCTCGCTCAATTATTTAAGTGCGCATAAATTAGGCAATTATTTGCCCACATTTATCATATACTCGTAGAGGTTTCGTCTGAATGGATTCTCGTCCTCACCCGGCCAAAAACGAATCCCTAATTCACTCGTGTGGGGTGGGGGCAAATCTAATAGGAGTGTTTATACCGAACCCTGTGGCAAACAAGTGCGTAGCGCAAAATTGATTCTTACACCCTTCATAATAGGACTAATCAACCCCTGAAGGCAACACACTCGGCGCAACCTTGTATCTATTTGGGTTAACACCCGAGAAACGCGAATCTCTCTGGAGACTTACCGCACGTTTAATTAGAAGAATCTCCTGCGGCGACGGGCAGCAAGGAAGCTCCTTCGACAACGGTTTGGAAAGAAAAAAAAAAAAAAAACTTGAATAACTTTTCTCGCCAAAGCTAGGCAATTAGCAGATCATCTTTCTTCCCTAGGAAAGGGATATCCATTGTTTATCTCGTAATGCATTCAATTTAACTCAATCGAGAGGGTTGATTGCTGGTGTTGGTATCGTTCCAAATCGAAGGGGATGACAGAGCGACTTTAGCCATAGGTGATGATTATGACTCTCGGCAACGCATCTGACTGTTAACCATCGGTCAATTGTTTGGATTATTTTCTGGTGAATTATTGCGTGTTGACACATATGGTGTCGAGTTCTTTGTGTCGCGAACGTAATACGCTCGGAATATGCTGCCACATGAACGGACCATGAATAGAAGGAAAGGATCATGCAAAGCTGTTCGGGCGATTAAATTGAAATCAGAATTTGTGATAATGGCTGGGGATGGTGTGATTTCGTGATGCGGGATGGATATTGGTTTTGTTTTTTGGGACAATTTTGCAGCATATGGGCTAAGTAAACATATTCTGACGACAATCCAAATTGATTGGCATTATGTGCATTGGGATGGGAGTTGTTCAGGCAGAAATTCTTAACGAATTCTGATATTCGAATTTGCAAGCAAATATTTAATCAGAAATCAATGCAAAAAAGAAATCGAACAAAATATTGTAAGTCTCCACATTGGAAAAAATGTTCAACGAAATTCCATGCCGGCATCTTGTCGTTTTTCTTTAATGTCACTGCTAGTCCGGATTGAGCCAAAAAGCATCATTGTACCTTCGGCACAAAGGGTCACATCTGGCCAGCTACAAAAGTGTAAGGTACAGGAGTCCAATGGAGAAAATGATTCAAACCTGAAGTCGGTGATCCCACACTACCATACTCTACCCCACGCCTTTTCCCCCCAGATAAATTATTACTCACAAACCCAAAAGTAGTAAAAAATAGTTAGGCGCGAGACACAAAGGGGGTTTTATAAAAATAATTCGTACAAACACGAAAATTTATACCGCCATCTTGGAAAATGGCGGCCAAAATACGGTATCCAACCATTTTATCGAGAATCTTCCATTCTAAAAAAAAGCCATAAAAATGTGTATAGTTTTTGCCATAACAATTTGTTTAATTTGTCTCACCCTGGTGGCACAAAATGATATCGAACCATGACTAGTATTTTTATACATTTTGTCATTGAAGGACTGCTATACAAAAATGTTGACATAGAAAGTTGTAGAGGATAAGGCCTTGAGTATTATAGGATATGTTCGTCATTCAAAAAATTCCGCCTAAGCGTTAACCATGCTAGAGTTATTATACAGGGTGATTCCACTTTAAACGATCAAACTTCGGGAGATGATGAGCCTTACCAAAATAAAAAAAAAATGCTGGGAGGCGGCGTCTATCACCCACCGTTCTCAGAAATGGGGACTAGCATTTTTTTTTTACTCCACCCACTTATACCAGTTTTACTCTTCTAGGGTATGATGGAAAATAATGAGTGAGGTATGTTTGAAAAGCAAATTAAAAAGTATGCAACACTGTTACAGCAACCTTCATTTCTATACTCCAAATGTATTGTTCACTTTTTTCATAAATCAGTTAATAATATTTTAATGTACAACATGGCTTCTCCAAATTTGATCATATCCATCACATGTTTCTTAACGCAATATCCTCACCAAATTTCCCGGAGATGATTTCTACTTATTTATAACCGTTTTTAAAACAGAAGGCAGACTAGTAATACACATGCACGAAATTACCTGTATTAATGAAATTTTAAAAATGTACTTTGAGCACCCTGTATTTTAATATTTGAAAACTAATCTGATTAGGGATCTGCCATGCGGTGATGGAAAGGCGCACACACATATTGAGAAATTATTTTTAATCCAAAAAATTTTCTTTGTGGCACCCTGCATTTTGAAAAACGAAGATCTGGCTACATAGAGTTCTATACCATAGTCTGTTATGTATTCTTTAACAGCCTTTTTTTCGAAAATCAAAAATATGTCTGGATTATGTTATGTCTGGACCATTCTAAAGGAGTGATAAATTTAATCTTTCTACAGGGTGACCCATAAACATTAACCCGCACATTAAAAGTAAATAACACATTGGGAAATGATATTAAATCAAAGCTAAATATATTTTATATAGCAACCTGCGTTTTTTAAATTGGAAACGCATGCTGAACACGTGCATGACATTTTATCTTTCTAAATAATCTAGAAGATCTTGGAAATTTTGTAAAGGTACATGTACAAATTGGAAAATTTTATGGAAGAGTCCCAAAAGTTAAGTGTTAATCTTTAACAGTCTGTATTTTGAAAATCAGAAATCTGCATTATGTTCATTCTATAGGGGTTCAAAATGTAATCTTTCTACAGGGTGGCCCATAAACATTGAGCGCATTTTAAAAGTAAATAACTTTTTTGTTGCACGAATGAAATTAGAAAATTGAAAAAGTGATTTGTAAGAAATTGTTTCTTTTGAAATCATTTAGAGATTGGAGTTCATTTGCGAATATTTGTCTTTCAGATAACCTCAGAAAAACAAATCTGAAGCTGTTAAATCCAAAGAACCCATTTTGAGATATCAATTGATTTGAGTCACAATATTGCCATAATTTCTCTACCGGTTGAAACCACATAGGCCCATGGTTCAGATGGTTAAGTTGTGGCTGCAAAAGGTTTCTGAACATTGCACAGTATACATCGCCAGTAACATTATCATCCTCAAGCAAGGGCAAATCACCTTTTGGCCACAATAACACACCATACATTTGTTGTTCCTGAATCACTTGTGGACTTTGTGAAACTAAAATCGCATATTTTGTTTATTTGTATAGCCGTTAAGGTGAAAATAAACTTTACCTGATATTATTGACTTTGCTATAAGTTTTATTTCGAGCACTAAAAGTTCTATCAATAAATGACAATATGCTCTGAGAACCAGTTTATAACCGAATTGAGTTTTGCAAGGAAAATAACGCAAATATTTTTTTTTATATTTGCTGCAATGTTGTCCGAGGAATATTTAATTGGCATAAGCGCCTAGTATGTGCTAGGCTCTTCTTCAACATATGCGCTGTCGCGACTTATGTTCTCTCGTGAACGGCCAAACTGCTTCTTTCAGTCGGCTTATGAGCGACTATAGTTCCTTCCTCTCGAAAACGAACAACATATCGCTTGATTGCGTGTTTAGATGCACTTCGTTGAATTGGGGTTATCCCGAAAGCAGATTTCGACAAGTGCTTCATGAAATGAAACAGCAATGTATACTCTATTTGAAAAGACAAACAATTTTAAGTTTAAAGTTTCTAAATTTTAAAATGCGCTTAATGTTTATGGGCCACCCTGCAGGTCATTCGAGTGAACACATACATGCACACTAACAAGCCGTATTAAATTGTTTTTTTTTCAACACCCTGTACTTTTAAAATTGAAAATTCGACTCATTACATTATAGGCCATAGTCTGTACGGCAAGTATCTTTCTATGTAATCCGAGGCTTCTGTAAGATGCGGAAATATGCAAATGCACACTGGGAGATAATTTTTAAGGATTTTGAAAAATATTACACATATTTCTATTCCACTTTGCACCATAGTCTGTACTGTAAGTGTGCAATGTCTCAGATTTTTAGGTCATCCGGTGAGTACTGGCGAATTCGGAAGCAAAGTAAACCTGCAAAATGACAAAGTTTATGAGGTTATCCGCAGGAGGTAAAACTCAATTCAATTTTGTGCCTCCAAGGTTCAACAAATCAAAAAAAAAAAAAAAAAGTCAGATACAATTCTCGCCTGGACAACTTTTCCATAAAATAAATTATTTTCGAGAAAATAACCAAAACCACATTCTGGCCGCCATTTTCGAAGATGGCGGCTTGAGTACATTTTCGTGTGTGTGCAAATCCCTTCCTTGAATGATTTTATTTTTTATTTTTTTACAGACAGACGAATGGATAGACGGAGACGCTAGTCTCTATCTAGAACGGATAGATAGCTCTTGATTCTTCTTTGTTCCATTTTTCCCATTTTATCTGTTTACGAAATCGTTTTTTTTTTTCCATTCACTTGCCATAGCCGGTTAAGAAAAGTCTCAAAAATTTAGTTGCCTATGGCCTCGAAGACCATTATCACACTTCTATGTGAGTCGGCAGCACCTTTGGCTATGAGTAAATTACAACTGTACTTGTACTTGCCGTGCACCTCTATGCATCACTAGATACTCACGTAATACTTGTAATATCTTAGGTACCTATCTGCAGTTGAAGTCGGATACATATTTCCAATTCTCTTCATAACATTTAACTGTTTATTTCTCCAAGAGCCTTCCCCCTTCGAAAAATATCAATTTCTTACAACCTCCGAGTGGAAATGTTCCAATTTTGCGCCTAATCTACTTAAAATCATAACATATATCGTCGTATCCTCCCCTCCGAGTCAGCATTTCACATCTTTCATATTTACCCTCAACTAATTGCACCATGTGCCATATAAATTCTACTAACCCCCTGTTCATTTCATCTCTACAGCGGCACCATCCACAACCATGAATGTACATCAAATAGCACAACGAACGGATATGGGAGGAGCAGGGCAAAAAACGAGAAACATATTAAACACTCCTCAGTGCCTTAATTAAGAGCCATAAAGGACATACTTACACAGAATATCTGAACCAAAGTAGGAACTAAGTGCCTCTTTCATATAATTAGCACAGGAGATGATGATAATGATGATGATGACGATGAGGACGACAACAAGGACGAGGCTGATGATGCGGGTGTAGCATACACGAACACACACACATCCGCCTACACAATTTGGGGATGAAAGCGCCATTAAACTCCAGTTGACAAAATGGATGTGCGTCGTAGAAATGGCAAACAACCGAGAAACACCCACTCACCCACTTATTCAGTTACCAATTCAACCCCTATTAGGACATAAGAAGGACAATTTTCCACACATCAACTGTGAAACATCCACCTTGTCGACGTGGCATGGCAGGAAGAAAGCTTTGCTCGTTTACAGTTTATCTCACTGAAAGTATGATGAAGCAAAAAAAAATAAAAAAAGGGTGGGTGGTAGTAATCAAGGACATTAAAAATGGCGTCCACATTCGGCGGTAAGAATTATTAATGTTGTTGTTGTTGCTACTGTTTTGTAGTTGGTGCCAAGGGATACTGCCGAATTACTGTGATGGGAGTTGGTTTAACTACCTTCAATTATGTTGGCCCAAAAAAAAAGTTTCTTTCCTGCAAATGAGGGTTGGAGTGGTAGCGTTAGGCAATTAACTTTTCCATTCGTAATTTTTTGGTAATGGTAGATGGGTTGGAGGAATAAAAGAGAAAATGGGATCCAAACGAGGGTGAAGTTTTTATTTTTATCTACAGAGTTTATAGCGTTCGCAAGTGTTTTGCATATTGGTTAACCAGCTCTGTACATACATTTTTTTACATCCAACAAATTGAAACGACGTGGATCGTGACAAATTGTAGAAAATTAAGTAATTTTTAACAAAATAAAGAAATCCACATCAATGAAACTTTCATGTTTTAATACTCTTGTATGGACCCCAGTTACTTTTGATCTATAACTTCGTTTTGCTCATAGACTTCACGATTGAGTCATCATCTACATTCGATTTATAAGAGTTTTAATAATTTATTAAAAAAATCAGAGACGGTAGCTGTTACGATTTAAACGGCAAAATCGATGAGTAATTTTGTGATTTTTTTTTAGTCAACAATACGAGTACACGAGTATAATGCCGATCACTATTTTTATTATTAGGGGCGCAATTAAGTTCTTTTCTGTTTGTCAATAGATGGCTTTAAATGCTGAGCTTAGACATATGGTAAACAAATTATTTTGACACATAGTGATTTTGTTTTGGCGTCATATACTTTTGGTTGTGTGAAAATGTCTGATTTTGTGTCAAATAATCGTTATTTGCGGGAAGTGTTGATTTTTTTCTTTCATTCGAAGAAAACGGCGGCTGAAGCGCATCGAGAGCTCCAAAAAGTTTACGGAGATGCTGCTCTAAGTGAAACAACGTGCCGTGATTGTTTCCGTCTTTGACGACCGTCTGCGTGAAGGAAGGCCAAAATCCTTCGAAGACGTTGAAAATGCAAGAACAGTTTACTTCAGCATTAGGAGTCAAGCCATTTTCAAGCGATTGCATGCCTTTCGAATGATTCAAAAACAAGGAGCTTGGGTTCCTTATGATTTGAAGCCAAGTTCGTTGAGCGTCGTTTTTTCGCCTGTGAACAACTGCTCCAGTGGCAAAAAAGGAAGGGTTTTCTTCATCGCATCATGACGGGTGATGAAAAGTGGATTCAGTACAGCAACCCAAAGAAAAGAAAGTCATGGGGACTGTCCGGTCATGCTTCTACGTCGTCGGCTTCGCCGAATATTCACACTGCGAAGGTTATACTGTGAGACCAGGTCGGTGTCATTTATTATGAACTGTTGAAACCCAATGAAACCATCACTGGGGAACGGTATCGACTTCAATTGATGCGATTGAGCCGAGCACTGCGCGAAAAACGGCCACAATACGAGCAGAGACACGAAAAAGTGATTCTACAGCATGACAACGTTCGGCCTCACGTTGCCAAACCCGTTAAAACCTACCTGGAAACGTTCAAAAGTCCTACCCCACCCGCCATATTCCCCAGATATTGCGCCATCCGATTATTACTTGTTCTGTTCGATGGCACATGGTCTGGCTGATCAGCAGTTCCGCTCATATGAAGACATCGAAAAATGGCTTGATTCGTGGATAGCCTCAAAAGATGAACACTTTTACCGTAACGGTATTCGAGCTCTGCCAGAAAGATGGGAAAAAGTTGTAACTAGCTATGGACAATACTTTGAATGATTCATTTGTAACCATTTTTTCACAATAAAGTTGCATTTGCAGAACTTAGTTGCGCACCTAATAATATTTTTAAATATTGAAATTAAGAATTGTATCATGATTTTTATTTTTAAAAATTAAAAGTAAAAGTCAAATATTTTTTAAGGAACAGTAAAAATAAAGTCTGATTCATAGGTCCCACACATTTTGATTTCTGATTTGAATAAATATGAACCATGATTTCGTTTTTAAATGACTCGCGCTCAATTGAATACTTAGCGAAACTGCGTCACTTCAAACCATCCAAGCAAGTTTCATAAAACTACAGTTTATCAAATCAGTCAAACTATAGTTTAATGAAACTCAGTCTGTGCGTCTTATGAGTTTTAAATGGGATAATTTGAAGAAACTATAGTCTCTCGTTAAATCATATTGATTTCAATAGGATTCCGTCATTCATTTATGGAACCCTGAGAACTGCGATGGCCACACCGCAATCTAGCCCACCTCAGATAGAAAAGAAGTATTTCTAAAAAAAAAAAATAAGGTTGGTAGCACTTGACATTGGTGAATCAGACAATACTAATTTACACTAAAGCGAAGCACTTCTTTACTAAAAGTGTGTTGCATGGTTTTGCGTACTTAATGGCCAACTCCCTTTTTTTCTAAACTCGCCTCTAACTCTAGATCATGTGTCACTCTTAAAATTAGGAAACAGTTTAACTGTGGCTCATGCTCATCTAAGTCGATTTTAAAGTGACATTGAATAGCATTTCTAGCGAAAATGGAGGATGAACTAATTTTACGTGGTTTGGATATTACACAAGATGAAAACGCATAACAGAGGATTGACAATTTATAAAGAAACAATTGAATACGTTTGAATTTAATTTCTTCGATCTGTCAAAAGTCAAAGGTGTAAGTTCATAGTGACGAAAATATGACAATAGATCACAATTACTGTTCTGAATTTAACTTTTGTTAAATCTGTTTTATTACTACGAAACTTCAAAAGGAACTTAGAATCACCTGACTAAATGTGAGTTTAGGAGTAACGCTCACGCTTATCCACACATATATGTATATTCTAAACTTGTCTACTTTTTTAACTGTTAAATATTAAAATTCTGCATTCTTGTATGGATTGTCATAAAACACCTTCAAACCATCACCATGCACGCACATGGCAAACATAATTCAGACAAAAAAAAATGTCTACATTATCGCATAATCTTCATATCTCTAATGTAATTCGTAGCAAAACAAACCAGATACTCACTAATCCATCAAATTGTGTGACATCTGCAATTTTATCGCGTGGAATTCCACATATTTTGTCCACTCAACATGGTCTATCCCAAGAAGGATATACACACATTCACGTATCCTCAAGAGCGGGAATATTTCCTATCGATATGTTAATATTTGCAACGCCAAATCCGTCAAACATACACACATGAATGTATTCCAATGTAAACACAGATTGCGCTAATGGCCGGTACTGTATACATCTGACTCAAGCATAGCCATCGGCACGGCACCAGGACCATGTAGCAATTGACAAATAATCTATCGTCGATTGAATAAATTGCCACTCTCGGAAATTATCCAAACAAAATCTAACGATGCACAGTCATGGAGGAATCCACTGCCCATGGAGCACTCTTCCGGTGATTGCTGCAAGAATCATGACCGTCCAACTGCAACCGACAGTCGTAGCTTAACTAGCGGTAAGTGCTAACAAAGTTTTAGGCTTCAATTCGCATAGTGAGACGCGATAGAAGTGCAATTTCCCAAATTGCATAACGTACAGCTTTTGATTAATTTTCGATTTGGAATGCAATTGGAATGGAATTCCCCGAAATGTTACACCAACAGACGCAGAGCCATCACCATCATCATCGTCGTCGTTACCGAAACTGAGCCCCATCACCGCTTCAGTGAGATCAATTTATTTGAATAATTGCGCAAATTGTTGGCACAAGGATATCATCACATAGCTTTTATCTATTGATTTTGAAATTATGAGAGTAAACAGAATGAGAGGGAGCCTCTATAGAGCAGCCCACCATCAGTGTAAACCGTTCTTGGTGGGCTGCTCTGTAGGAGGGAAGTTGCAATTCTGTGAATGGATGCCTTTGGCTTCTGTTGATGACGATGAATGACGGATATGGCCGGATGACTTTTGTTTAGATTTCCAATTAAATTGTTTGATTGCAGTCAGCTATATACCGCTATATAGGTATAGGTATGTATGATGTGCTTGTGTTGATGGTGTTGGAAGAATTTTTTGAATTGTATCTGTCACCATTGAAATGAGGTGTTTTACAATGTAATGGATCAATTATTTAGCGGAAACGGAAGCAAATTTTCAGGAAATAATCTGAATTCGACAATCTGAAAAAAGATAACAGGACGAGTAAAGCACGGGTGGACGTGGTATAGTGGTAACATCATCGCTTGTCACGCTGTTGGTTCACGGTTCAAATCCTGATGTGAAGAATTATCAATTTATTTCACATGAAATAAATAAAAAAAGTATATCAATTGCGAAAGCTAAGTCAATTCTATTGCGAAGGCATAACACTGGCAGTAGAGTGGTCATTTGGCTAAAAATGCAACTAGATCGTGATGATGACATCAGGTGGACGGAAAAAAATACTGTGAATCATGAGCAATGACAAAAGCAAAACAAACAAGCTCCCCAGTTATCTGGACGCTACCCTTGGAGTTTTACAGACACTTAATACCATCTGAGTTTCAATTACTCGTCAAAATAACCTATATTCTAGTACCACAATTGCACATGCTTTGAAAGACTTCACTCAAAATTTCAGCCATTTTGATGCAAACAGTTTACAGAACTTCCTGGCTTTAAAAAAAAGAGAAGCGGATTAACAAAGGGTCTACTCTTACTTCAAGATGACGCACCGGTTCATAAGGCTCAAATTGCCATGGCAGCTATAAAGTCATGTGGCTTCCAGGAATCAGCTCATCCACCTAGAGTCCTGACCTGGCACCTAGTGATTATTAAATGTTCCCAAATTTGAAAAAATGCTTACGAGTACAGCTGTAGGTAGCGTCATTTTGAAGGCAAACCGGAGAATTATTTTTATGAAGGCTTAGAAAAATTAGTCTATAGATCTAAGAAATGTATTCATCTTCGAGGACATTATATTCAAAAATGAAATTATACTCGTAAAATTGAAATACATCCGCCTTTTATGCCATTCCGCGAACTTAAAAGATTGCCCGCATAATCTTGAATTAAAATTTCACTCGAATTGTCTCCTTGTACTCTCATTCCCGATTTCAATATACACAATTCGGATTGGCTTCAACATTCTCGCCAGACTACACCCGAAGGAAAGTATGTTGAACTTTTCGCTGAGGTAAACAATTTGACTCAGCTTGCAAATGAGCCTACACGTATACCGGATATTGAAAGTCATTCCGCCAACACTTTGGACTTGTTTCTTCCTTCGCATTCTTTATGGTTTAGCGCCAAATCTGAGGAAAACCGAAAGAAGTTCAAACAAGCCAGAAAAAACTGCTATGCACATGACCAAAAATTGAGGCAAAAAATCCTACAATGTCCCAAAGGTAGTAAACATTTTTGGTCGTTCGTCAAAAATATTAAAAATACTGCCTCGTCTGCCATCCTCATATACTCATTTACAATGATATTCCAGCTGTCAGCTCCTTAGACAAAGCCAATTTGCTTGCTGCTCACTTTGCAGCGAACTCCACGCTGCCAGATAATGCTTTGTCTCCGCCTGTACTTGAGAGCGTCGAATTTTCCGTGGGACAAGTCCACTTTCGCACTCGTTCAATTGCAGGAGTACTCTAAGGTCTTAACATACACAAATCCACTAGTCCAGATGGTATCCCTCCATTGTTTTGAAGAGGTGTTCTTCCATTCTTCAGGACTCTTTCCGTGTAGATGGAAAACGGCATTTGTCCAACACGTCCCTAAAAAAGGCAAATCTACCTCCCTGTCCAATTACTCCTTAATGACCGGCACTATGGTTTTCGTAGCAACAGGTCCACTGGTGATTTGATGGCATATCTCACCGAGAAGTGGAACCAATCTCTCCATCACTTCGGTGAAACCAAGATGGTTGCACTTGATATTTCAAAGGCATTTGACAGAGTTTGGCATCAGGCTCTTTTCTCGAAAATGCGTGCATATGGCATCGATGAGTCTCTTCTTCAATGGATTAGAAATTACCTTTCTGGGCGTTCAATACAAGTTGTTTTGGACGGCTTCAAGTCTACAATTCACCAAATAAATGCTGGTGTTCCCCAAGGCTCTGTTTTGTCTCCGACTCTCTTTCTTATTTTTATAAATGATCTCTTGTCTGCAACTTCTAATCCAATCCATTCTTTCGCTGATGACAGTACCCTCAGTTTTTCATATTCGTTCCCTAACTCACGTCTTTGCTCTTCGGCCGTAGAAGAGGAACGGCAACGTATGTTAAACACATAAAATTCCGACCTGGACCTGGGGTTCAACCAACAGAGCGGAATTTAATGCTTCCAAAACACAATGCTGTCTTCTGTCTCTCAAGCGAAACCAAAACCCTCAACCATTATACATGGTCATTCTCGGTATGTGTATTAATAACCATCTTCTATGGAATGATCACATATTCAAAGTCGCTAAAACCGTTGCAAAAGGTCTAGGATTCCTCAATCTGATTTGTCCTCAATTTATAAGGCATTCATCCGCCCAAAGATGGAATATAACGCCCATATCTGGTCTGGTGCGCCAAAGACCGTTCTCCACATTCTTGATAGGGTACAGAATTGCGAATTAAAACTTATAGGGAATAGAGACATTGTGAATTCCATACATTCACTTGAACATCGGAGAAATGTCTCGTTTCTTTCCCTACTTTATCGCATTTTTTTATAAAAAAAATGCTCCAGCGAAATAGCCAGTTGCATTCCTCCCTTTCAAAATTTCATCCGCAATACGCGTCATCCTTTCAGTTCACCCTTAAGTCAAACTTCGGTCGTACTGTCAAATATACGGTTTCTTTTATAAGCCGAACGACATGAATGTGGAATGATCTACCGGGTTCTATAATTCCCCATCACTACAACCTTCAAACATTTAAAGCCAAATTGCATTTAAACGCCCGTCCCCGAAACAATATAAGGGTATTCATATTCCCTTTGGAGCGCGCAAATTATAAACAAATATTTCACTGACTTCTTCCACTTTTGACCTAATAGGTGAGACAGCATTATTCTGTTTAGTTCTGGTCTAAAACTGATGACATAAGAAACAGCATAGCATAGGTATTATTCCAATTGTCGATTTATTTAACACTAAAAAGTCAACAATTGAATTAAGCACTAAATTATCTGCAATCGGTCAAACATTAAATCATAATTTTAAATAAAAATTGTAATTATAAAAAATATCTATTTGATAATTCTAATCAATTATTTAAAAAAAAATACATAACAAGTCTCCATAAAACGTTTTTAATTTAAAAGAAATCAGATAACTTAAGGTCCCACAATTGACAGCCAGCAATAGTCATATATTTTAACCGTGGCTATCTATGAATGCTCCAAATAGACAGCCACGTAACGTACTCGTAATTGATAAGCTATATGATACAAAACGAATACGCAAAGGCTTAGCTGCTGTCCTAATTGTCAGTTTATTCTGTAATTATTGAATTTGTTGGAAGTTATCAGAAACAATGATCGCCTTCGATTTCAATTTAATTAATGTTAAATTAAACGTGAGATTAAAGTTAAAAAAAAAAAAAAACAGTAGCACGAAATACGTAAACAATTGTCACAACAAGTAATGTTGCTATGTCATTCACGTCATGATGACATCTGTCGGATAGGTGAATCATTTAAACAAACAAATACTATCATTATTAGTGGCTATAAATTGAAAGTCATTTAAGAGCGTCATAGGATTGTTTTATCTAGCCCAATAAAAAATTTCGAAAAAAAGAAAATGCTTTAAAATGAAAATAAGCGAAAGCATTTTCCACATTATAAGGGCCCAAATACACAGTGTAAATTACTGAATGGGGTTTCCCCAGCTCTGCAGGTTAGTGAAACGAGGTAATAGCATCTCTAATATGCATGCTGACTGTCGTGAATTTGTCTGAAAACCATCTGAACGTCCTTCAATTTTTCAAGGCCCTTTGACACGAATGACGCAACGCTAGGGACCGAAGTAAATTTACAATGTAAGCTTTCGAAAAATTTTCGAACTACCAAAAATAAGTCTGCCAAGTTCAACTTATTCCAATTAAAATTTGAAACCGAAAAGGCAGGCCGCGGTGTAGTGGTAACATCATCGCTTTTCACGCTGTAGGTTCACGGTTCAAATCCTGATCAATCAATTCACTTCACTTCACTTCAATTACGAAGGTCATGTTAACTCTAATGCGAAGGCATAACACTGGCAGTGGGGTGGCCATATGGCTAAAAAAAACAACTTGATCGTGATGATGACATCAGGAGGACTGAAAAAAAATACTGTGAATCATAAGCAACGACAATACCAACAACAAAAAATGCTCCCCAGTTATCTAGACGCCACCCTTGGAGTTTACTTAACTTAATACGTCCTGAGTTTCAAACCCACTACACCAATCTTTATTTCTCTCTCTCTCTCTCGCTTTCTACAAAGGCCCGTGCCCTGAAATAATTTAAGGGTATTCATATCCCTTTTGGCGGGTGTAAATTATAAAAAAAAAACCTATCTAAGTCTATTTCCGCACACATGTTAATACTCTCGACAAATGACCAATTTTATTTAAAAACTTAAGTGCGAGTCGAGCCTCACGCTGATAGTTTTCCGTCCCGGTATTTTAAATCTATGTTTGTCCTCACATGACTGTGTATATATAACCTCACATGTATGTAGATCATTTCGTCTAAGAACTGTCAAAATCGGATCAAATTCAAAAATCTTTAAATCATCTCTGTTAGCCGTCTAGCTCGAGAACTTCTGAACGGATTTCGTTGGAATCTGACATCTAGGCTTAGACAGATACGCTAGTGGTTCCACTTGAAAATGACCGAAATCGAATAGACTGAGAGTAAGATATGAGGAGAAGTGGTCTAAGTGAGCCGTCGACAAATCGTTTGTCAACAAGGGTTTAAAAGGTTTTCGAACCATCTTTCACATACGTCTAATTCAAGAACCAGTTAACAGATTTTGATAAAATTTGGGTTTTAAGTTATGTTGGACATGTAGATACGCCTGGAAAACATCAAAACCAGAAACAGACGGGGTAAGATATGACTTTTCACACCACATATTCTAATTTTTTGAAGGAAGTGTTTGTGCCAGTAGATTTGCTACATATAATTTTGCCCTTACATCCGCATAAGTTACTAGTTTCGGAGAAAGAGGAAAGGGCATCGCCAATGGTTTATGAGTTTTTGTGTTCAAGAAACTTCATCCAAAAGAAATATTTTATATATTTGGACTCCTTGAACGTTCAGCTTTATGTCGCATAATAGAGTGTAAAAATATTTACTTTTTTGTGGGGTACATTAGGCCCCCAAAAGCCCGCCACAAGAATATCCTTATTGTTGATCCATCAAGTACTATTTGTATGCAAAATTTTAGCTCTCTAAGTCAAACGCCTCAAAAGTTACAGACGTGTACAGACACACGGACAGATGGACAGACAGACATCGTGTCAAATCTATTAGTGTTCCGATTATACGATTCTGTTACGGAGCACTAAAAATGTGTTCCATGTTGATTAGAAGCAATCTATATGTTTTAACACCTTGTGTCACACTCGTACATACTGGTAGTTGTAATAGTATAGATTTCTGCCTCAAAGGTAGTTTCAAAGCCTCCAAGTAGGATTGGATTGTACCACTAGACCATCTCCAAAGAACTCATCAATTCGAGACCCACCAGGGAACGCAATAGCAAGGTACACTTCCTACACTTCGACTAAAAAATGTAACAAGGTTGGTGTGTAATCTCCCCTGTTTTTGATAGACGGATAGGATAGAGCCACGCTTTCTGTATTGACCCTAATGAACCGAATAAGTCCGGTCCAGAAGATTTGTTGAGAGAGAATAAATAATAATAACACTAGGCAACAAATTGTTACCTAAAGGGCGCTAATAGGTGATAATTTCTTTATTACTGAAAATAAACAGATATTTGATACAAATTATATTTGTTCGTTAACTTTTGAAATAAATAAGAGATGTTAGTGGATCAAAGACATTTCTGGGTCCAAATACAAAATGGCTGATTCACAATGGCGCACAAATTCACAAAAATATAAACGAATTCAATTTTTCCATAAAATAATGAAGTCAAACAAAGAGAAATATATAAGCAAATGTTCTCGGGGTATCTGAAGCCGAATCGGAAGACAGAATTTGAAAACTGTTTTTTTTTAAAAAATCGTGGACTCTATAAAGCAAAAATTAACATCGATTAAGACATGTTTCGAGGTAGCTGAAGTCAAATCCGATAACTTGTTGGCTAACATTTTTATTTAATCAACTTCATTAGCCTGCGAAGAAGTCTTATCCGCCATTTCTGATTCGCCACTTCTGACTTCGAAATTCTAACTTCGGACTCAGATTCAGTGACCCAGATAAAGCCTTCATTCTTATTCCTTTATCATCATTCGATTTACTAACAGTTTACGAATAAATTGAAATTGTTTTCTTATTTAGTCCACTGAGTTTCGTTATAATCGGAGTCGACTGTAATAGATTGGTATTTGCATTTGCTAGGAAGATACGAAAAAGGTGAATGTCCTTACTAAATGTTAGTGTCCTTATTAAAAAACGAAAATTGTTGCAAACCAATTAAAGCATTTGTTAAGAAAAAGAAAGCGTGTCAATAATAAGGATAAACATTGAGGTTAGGGCTTACGTATATAATGCATAGGCCAACTATAGAACAAGATAATATCTGTTAATTTAGTTAATACAGTCAACTCCGGATATTACGTACTCGATTATAACGAACCATCGGTTGAAGCAAACTGATTTTGTCAGTCTCTTACCACAATAGTTTTCGAAACCATCGTCAATTTGTTCAATTTTTCAACGGAATTTCATCTTCCTAGCTCAAAGTTTAAGTCACAAAGACTAGTAACAAACATTTCTAGACTTGTAAAGCTTCCTATTAATCGACTTTGAATTATTTTTATTCCAAAGACCATTTCTTCTTCACTCAGTCATTCAAATGGGATTTATCGTTGCTCCAACAGAAAAAAATCGAACAAGGTCAAACTATCTCCAGCAACACTCCTAATGTAATCTTTCACATTATCCATGCATCTTAAAATTGAGCATGAACTACGAGAATAGATATTCAGCAATTTTCCAAATTGTTAAGTGATTTACGACACAACAAATGCAAAAGTCAAAAACCTCGTAGCCATCCACCTCCGTTACAAATTGGCCTCCATTACAGATTACTTTTCGACTTGTTCGACCCGGCCACCACCAACTGCTACCCTTATTCACTTACAAATGGATCTGCTAAATTGATTTGGGTGGTGGATGGTGGTCGATAGAAGGAAAAAAAAAAACATAGCATCCTTCTTTCAACGGAACAAATGGCAGCAATGTGCAGGAAAACCCTTTGAATGACATTATAAGTGGGTGGGTGGTGGATGGTGACACATTCCCTGACAACCCTTAAAAGTACATTTTTTTATTGCCAAAATATGGTAATCGATCCTTGGAAGAAGGTGTATTTTCTGGATTCACAAAGTGAATGAAATAACCATGCAAGGGTTGAGATTTCTTGAAATCCTTCTTCGAAACACATGAAGGGTAGGACACTCTCTTTTTTTTTCAGATTTGATAAATTGAATTACACTGTCATTCGGGGTTATTAGCAGAGATTAGATACTTGTGGCAATCTCTATTCAATCGATGGAAAAAAAAAGTGTTTTCCAATGATGTCCTCGTGATATTGTGGCGGTCGGTGGCGAAAATTAATTATCTCACTTCTGAACGCAGCAGCAGCAAAGGCCAAAAGGCATGGAACGTCTCCTCTCTAATCGCGCTCTACGCACTAGGGCGACGGTAATAAATTTTCGTAATTATGCGAGCGATTTAATTATTTTCAAGCGGGAAGGTAATTTGTGTCACTAATTGCGTGCAAATTGGATTTTCCTCGGGAGGTTATTATTTATATTACAGGTGGCTTATTGGCTTATAGGCCATATAAACACACGGAGGCGCATTCGGATCGAATATAATTACAGATTAATTCATATGCAGTGCCCCATTGTGTGTACGGTGCGGTGTGGTTGCTTTTAGGTGGAATGGTGTTGCAATAAACGCGAAGGTAGGTAAGTGGGTGGATTTATATGACTAAACCAGATAGAGAGCCAGAGTTGATAAACGACATTTATTAACCTACCGGAGCAGCGAGCTCATTTATTAATTGAACATTAATCGGGCTGATGTAATGCAATGAAATCGACGTTATTAAATATTATATAGGCTTGAAAATGTCTATGAGCCCCCGATAATAATTTCAATAATCGGCCAATCTATGATTGTTCCTACTTGAGATAGGACATACCGCGAAACTGTATGCATACAACGGTGCGTGTTATTGTAGTAATAAATTTATATCGGAGTGGAAACTGTCCTGAACATGTTGCTGTACTGTGACTTATAAAGGGGTTGGGAACGCCTACATGAAAATGCCCATCAACTACCTTTTTTAAAATTCATCAAAAACGGATTGTTCATAATGTAGTAGTAATAGTAGCAGTAGTAGTAGTAGTAGTAGGAGTAGTAGTAAACTTTATTAGTATTTTCAATCTTCTTCTTCTTCTTACGGCGAAGTTATGATCCGGACTCGAAGGATCACAACCCTCGCACTTTACTGCATCCCTACTGGTCCGCCTGCGGGGTTTGCCGATTTGACCCCAGGAAGTACCGGCAGGCTTCCCGGTTTCGGATCACTTCGTCACTGCGGCCAATCAAATGCTGGTGTTTTCGCATTTGTGTGATCCAGTTGCTTTTTGGTCTGCCTTTTTTGCGCAATTGTGTAGGAACGTTGATTGATATTGCCTTTTTGACAGGGTTCGAAGGATCTCTCCTTTGAACATTATAATACCAACTGAGCCGGTCGTGCTCTATCTTGCTTGTGATGGGTTCTTTTACGTGAAGGCTTCCTCGAATCTTTGAACTTCTTATTCTATCAAGCTTTGTTACTCCTGCTGTCATGCGAAGCATCTTCATCTCAGCTGCCATTAGTTTGCCCTCATACTTTTTGTACATTGTCCAGCATTGTGAACCGTATGTTAGCACCGGACGTACAACTGTGGTGTAGAGCCTTCCTTTCAGCTTAGGGGGCATTTTTCGATCACAGAAGATAGCGGAGTTTTCCCGCCACTTCATCCACCCTACGCTTACGCGATGATTGATGTCATCATCACAAGTAGCTTCGCTATTGATCATAGATCCCAGATATTTGAACTCTTCGCACTTGGGAAGCACTTTTCATTCAAGTAAATGTCTGGAATAGGCCAATGTGGATCAGAGAACAGGCAGCACAGATACTCTGTCTTTTTTGAACTAATATAGTACCCATTTCCCTTCACAACATCCACCCATACATCAAGTGCTCGTTGCAGGGCCATTTGACCTTCACTTATGATAGCTCCATCGTCAGCAAAGAATAACTGATGCACTTTGGGGTTCGTCACTTTTCCTTAAAGCAGATAATCAAGGACTGCAATAAATAGCAAAGGACTGAAAACTTTTCCCTGTTGTACACCGACTTTGTGGGACATCTTACTTTTGTCGTTGCCACCCAAAAGAGATCTCTTGGTTGTCTATCAAAGGCGTTTTTCAAAATCAACCAACACCATATGAAAGTCCTTTAAGGAATCACGATGTTTTTCCATTATGATCCTTGTACTTTGGATTGCATCTGTTTTCCCGAGACAATCCCGCACTGGTCATCAGATACCCGTATTATTTTCCGCAGTCGGCCATCTAATACCAGCTCAACGATCTTCATGGTTTGTGACATGAGTTTGACAGAAACGTAGTCATCGCAGTTTCGCGTATGGCCCTTCCCTTTGTGCAAAGGAAGAAGATAATTTTCCCATATTAGTATTTCCAATACTTTACAATAAACATTACATAGATAGATTTACAATTCATCAAATTACAACATACCCCTGCTAAAGATGCGTCCTATAAAATGTAGCGAGTTAAGTATTTTACTTCGTGGAGAGTAACTGTTATGGCTGTACCTCTTCTACACGTCTGACTCCACTTGTCAGATAGCTTGGCGTTTAACCATATTTCACTTTAAAGACTGTTATCAGCACGAGTTCCAATCTCTCTCCATTTATGTAAGTGCATCCAACATTTGTCTAATTGGTGTAAATCTATTGCACCTCAGGATACTTCAAAGCATTGTTTTGCCGTTCAACATGGCTTTGATTGCAGTACGCGTAAATTATTGTCGAGCAATACTCGAAATGAGGTTTGATTATAGTGTTAAAAACTTCAACAGCTGTTAAATCATCCATCCTTTTTCGAATCCTCTTAAAAAAGCCAATTTTTTTGCCAATTTTTCTGCAAATGTAATCAATATGTTCTTCGAATTTCAATTGTTTACGAGTACCTACAATCATTTCCAGATACTTAATAGTACTCACGTTCTCTATAACATTACCATTTATTTCGATTGTCGTTTCGCTATTCAAATTTATTTCCTTTAGTTTAATTTTCTGTCCATTTAACTTTAACTGTCCATTTAACTTTAACATTTTTAACCATGCTGCTAGTTTACGAATATCGTCCGTTAGCTTGCTATTGCATTCTTCAGAATCCTTTCCTACGGCGTAAACCAATGTATCATATTTCTTTATAATCTTTGATGTATATAATAAATAACAATGCGCCTAAAATTGAACCTTGTGGTACACCCAGCTTCACCTGTATCCGGAATTTTTAGTGATTTTCCAATATCCGGATCATGTAAGCCGGGATTTTAGTGCATAAGGATTTTGTAATCCGGGATTATGTGTCGTTCCCCATATAAATTAATCAAGAATACATTTCTGTTGGATCGTTCGTCGCTTCTGGACCGAACTTACTATGGGGACTCGCCATTCTCTTTTAAAAGTAACAATTTTAGACCCAGAAAACCTCAGATAAATATTTTTTTTTCGAAATCCTAGTAAATAATGGTTCTCAACCGTCATATCATATTTGACGTTTAGAATTTCTACTTACTCCTTCAGTGGTTGAAGGAATTCCCGTACAGGACTTGGTAGTCACTACCTAATTGAGAATCTTTTTCATGACAATTTTACTGTCGGAAATTTTTCAGATGTTCGCAAGGGGTGGAACAATGAGAAAACTTGTTGGTCCTTTTGGGATTCGAACCTGAGTCTCCCGCTCAGTGGTTTAAACATTTAACCACTGAGTCAAATCTTTACAAAATACATATATACCTCCAAAAAATTGGAGCATCATATTGTATCCGCCTTTTTAGATCATTCATGATTTAGGATATTTCCTTGTAACGTCTTGAACTTCGCCAAGGTGAAAATCGCTTGTCTCTACGGTTTGCAGTTTGGCTGAAACATAAATATCCAACACCTTGCCCATGTTACAGTTCCAGTTTTCCTATGAAGACGTCGACCTGTTCCACAAGGTGAAGACTGTTATTTCTGTGTTTGTCTAAAGCATTTTGAAAAATTAAATACTTTTTTCATCTCCGATATTTTGGATTTTTTCAAATAACTCCTGGTCACGTCATAAACCTTTTATTTCTTCAACTTGTCCTAGAGTAGGTCAAAGTCTAGCTCGCTCCTGACTGCCTTAACGACCTGAAGTTTGTGTCAAACATTAACAGATAATGAAGAAGGACTCCTTGTTTAGTTAAGTGAGTGCGGCCCACAATAGCTGTGTTTCTTTGTGCGAATTATGCTTAGTCCAGTAAAAGTTTGCATGGAAAACAAGAACAACAATTAAGTGGGTATAAAGTTGTAGTAACTTTCGATATTATCCACAGTTATCGCTAATTGAGTATACCACTTTTCGACTATCAAACGGGCAACAGACGACGAAAAAAAGGTTTTCATCTTCTTCTGCGGGCTACCCATCAGCCATCTAAAGCTACACCTTAATGCCTGGGAACTCCAAAAAAAACCTCTCTAAATGTAACTCCACTCAAGGTTGATCGCAGATACGTGCAGGTGGATAAATGGACGGCAACAACGTAAACTTTGTTTTGCAGCTACTCACGCGAAAGAATACTACATAGATGCGCGGCAGAATAATGTACAGAGTTGCCAAAGAAAGTTGGTCACAGCTTGAGTCAACAATCGGTGAAGAGTTTGAATGGTTTGCTGCTGGTTTTGGGGCATATGGCGGAAGTATTTTTAAAACGTACCTATATTCCAAATTTAAGTTACAAAGGCGTGAAGTATCACGTGTTGGCGAGGAAGTAGGTAGGTATTTAGAGGTGATAATTGACGTGAGAAGCGGTGAAATCCAAAGAAGTCTTACAAACTATCTAAGCGGCTTAACTACGTCGATGATTGCATAGCGTGGTGGTCTTGCACGAAATTTCCAAGAGTTCGGTGATAGAGGCAATCCTGATGGGTACAAAGTTAAACGCCGCCAAAACTAAAATTCTCAGCTATACTAACAACCAACACTGCTTTGAAGGTAGTCTCGGTTCATTCGTCCCTTCGGTGGTACCAAATTGGACGTGAGCAGTTGTCTAAAGATGGCCACAAACGTCGTGATTTTTCAGTTGGACACGTCCGTCCAACACTGTGCCGCAATACGAGTACTTTTACGGGTAATTCTGGTAAGAAATTACGGAAAGGCTGCGACCACCACTCTTCTTCGTTCTTCTTCATAGTTTCGCCCGTGCGAGAAATCCTGCTGAAAGATCATGACATTATGACCACCATAGCAACTTTTCGATCAAGCGAGGATCCTAACAGGCTAACGCACTAACCTAAAACGGAGGAAGAGTGAATTGTTCTTGAAAATCAAGCCGAAGGTCGAGGATTAATCTCGGTAGTAAGGAACGAGTCAGAAACCGTATACGATCGCATGTACTCGTAGGTCTACTTAATAACCTATTACCAGTACAGAACCAAGAAGAAAAGTGAAACAAATTTAAGGAGAAAAGTAAAAAACTAGTAAATCTTCGATTTCGATAAGGTTCAAACCTTCTTTGTCTTAATTCTCAAAACATTTCAGCTGTCAGATACTACCCCTAACAATCCTTGTCTGATTTATTCAGCACATACTCGTAGTACTAAAATTAAAATCAGGAGACACGAAATTGAACTGAAAACATTTTCGAATGTTACCAAGTTCGAACCTTAACTCAATGAGCTTCTTCAGAGACGGCTTTTAAGTACAATCGCCCTTAGTTTTAATGGGATAAATGTTAGAAACTTCTAAATTAATGTGAGCTTCTCATAATTTGTCTCGAACAACAAATCACATCCTTTCAATCACTCACTTCACTGGATGATGACAAATGACTTTGAATCCCAAAGACAAACAAACACTCATCCAGAAGAAACTTTTTTGTCAAAAATATTTATGCTAAGCAATCAAAAATATCAAGAGATGTCAAACAAATATCATTACCACCTAAAAACATACATAAAACACTGAACCACTCCGTTCCGCACCGCACTTATCTCTCCCGAGAGTGTCCTCGTGACAAATCATATCACATAAACATACACAAACTCACATCACAACAATTGACGACGATGAGTGAGAAATTTTCGCAAAATCCTGACAAATAGCAGCGCATTCGTTTCTTGATCCTGATGAAATCCTCTAAACCTAAACAACAATCTTTGTGAAATATTCCCCAAAAAAGGATGTTTTATTTGCGTTGGCATCATCTTTGTCTTCTTATTCGTTCTCCTGTCTCTACATCTCATCTTGTGGTTTATGACGACAAAGATGCTAAAATTCTTGTTTACCGTTTATTTTGTATGAGAGTGTGTGTCCTTTTTTTTACCAACAGAAAGATTTTTATTTGGCCACGTCCCATGTCACACACAAAAGATTGATTGTCTGCATCCTACTCCAAGGATTTTAGGAAGAATCCTCCATCATCTAACCGACTCTCTAGGGATGATGTCCATCAGAGTGCTCATTATAGTGACATTGATTGTAGGACACATACATGTGTACTGAGGAGGCTGGGGGGGGGGATAACGACAAGGAGAAGGATATTTATATTTATTTTCGTATTTGCAAAGCTTTCAGACAGAAAAATCATCAAAAAAAAAAAAGAAGAAAATGGAAAATGCTGCTGAATGGTTTGGAAATTGTTCGAAACCAGCAGAAAAAGGAAAATAATAATCCTGTGAACCGCAGGATAATACGATATAAGGCCCAAGTGAAATGAACAGGATGAAAATTGTTAAACAAAATACTGAAGCTGGGACTAAATGAACCGGAATGGGACAAATCGAAGGATCATCATCAGCATCATTGAAGGCCGGTTTCGGTTTCGCCGAATGGGCTCCTAAATAAATAAAAATAAAAATATATTTTTTTCCCTTCTGTTAATGTAGGGTGGTTAGTGGTTCACAGAACTGAGAGGACATTTTAAGGAGATTTTTCAAATTGGATTAGCAAAAGAAAACAAATACTGATTGGATATTTGCCCTCGGTTTGGCATTACAAATGTAATTTGTGTCTTTAATTTCTTGGAAGGCTATGTTAACGGTTATTAGGGGTAGATTGATACAATTTGCATGATCGCATAAGGTTACAGATAGAAGTGGTTATCTACTTGTACGTCTCCTTATTACAAATTTCATCAAACTCGTCTCTGTCACAGGGGGATGTAGCGCAGATAGCACATGAGAGGTGCGTGGATCGACGCACCTTCATTTTTTTAAAAACATTTTTGTAAACTTTATCTACAATATATGTAGGTGTCTCATCAACACACATACTATATTCCTTTCATCAACCATTTTGAAAGAATAATTGATATTCCACTCACATGTCAGCTATCAGTTGGTTGGAACTTGGAATGCACAAACGAAAATGTTCACACCATTCAATGTTCATCAACTGCTAGACTCCCTGGAGGCATTCGAATGCAAAACTTGTTTATTCGTTCATATCTCTATCCAAAGTTTGGAAGCTTTTAACAAGAGCACTGCACTGACAAAGATAAAGTAGCAAACTGAAATATCTCCAGAGCGGTGGTAGTACGTACGTAGTAGGTGGGATCCATTACGACTTTGCTTCGGGCCAAAATGCAGTTAGGGTAAATTTTCGTAGGATTATTCGGCACTATGCACAGTGTAGATGGTGTAGCGTAAGGACTAAGTTCCTTTTCTTATCTCAATTGAGGGGTGATGATTCAATTGAAGAGTTCCAGGTTTGAATAATAATGAGATTGATTGAAACTTACCTATAGACAATCTTACGATAGTTTTACAATAACGATGCATACAATATGGCATTTAGAGTAGATACAGCCCACAAAAACATGCTTAATTTTGAATTATCACTCCTAGAATATCCTGAAATAACTTTGAGATTTAATTTTCTTTTAGAAAGACCCTGGTAATTTGTTTGATTTCCCGTCACAAAAAATTTGGAAGGATATTCAGAACATCCAAAGATTTTAAATTCGGAAGGAGGTGCCTAATTTTACACTTGGTTCAAAAAATAAAATAAATAGTGGGTAACTTACTTAGGTGGCGCTACAGGTCGGGGTGAACCTGGGCCTCAAGCAACAAGCCTCTCCAGTTAGCCCGGTCCTTAGCTAACTGCCTCCAGTTGCGCACTCTGAGTCGGTTGAGGTCGCCTTCTACTTGTGCGCGCCACCTAAGGCGATGTCTTCCTCTACTGCGTTGACCCTCTGGGTTCGATTCAAAGACTCTGTGGGTTGGAGCATTAGTGTTCATTCGCCTCTACATGTCCTAGCCATCTTAGGCGACTGATGCGTAGTTTTTTGACTAGGTCAATGTCGCTGTACAGCTCATATATTTCGTCGTTGAATCTTCTCCTCCAAAGCCCATCAACGCAAACGGGACAGAATATCTTACGAGGAATTTTTCTCTCGAAACGATCGAGGATATCTTCATCCGTTTTCGACAGTCTCCAAGATTCAGCGACATAAAGCAGGACTGGGATGTCGTCCAGGATAGGGCCTTACTACTCAATTGCCCTCTCAGCCCTTACTACCTTGAAGTTATAGCTGCCGACTGTGATGTTCTGTCCAATTTGTTGATGTTGTGTGTCCCTTCTTGTTGACAGCATGTACTTGGTTTTGCCCTCATTTACCACTAAACTCATTTTGGCAGCTTCTGTTTCAATACTAACTAAAGCACCAGTGGTAGTTCGCTGAGTTCTTCCAGTTATGTCAATATCGTCGGCGTACGCTAGATTTTCTAGCACAGATTTTTGAAAGATTGTGCCTCCGATGTTGGCTTGTGAGTTTCGCACAATTCTTTCAAGTATGATGTTAAAGAAGTCAGATGACAGCTCATCACCTTGTCTAAATCCTTTTTTGACATCGAAGTGAGGTCGTTACCGACCTTGATGAAGTAGTGAGCATTATCCATCGTCATCCTGCACAGACAGACGAGTGTGGCAGGGACGCCAAAACTAGACATGGCATATAGCTCGTCTCTACATACGCGGTCTTAAAATCGATGAAAAGATGGTAAGTATCGATTTGGACTTCTTGGGTTTTCTTCAGGATCTGTGAAAATTTGAACGACTGTGGACTTTCCTGGCCAAAAACCAGATTAATAGGGGCCAATCAGATTGTTAACGAAGGTGTTCACGCAATATGCCAGATAATATCTTGTATGCGATGTTAAGGAGGCTGATACCTCTGTAATTGGCGCAGTTGAGGGGGTCTCCTTTCTTGTGGATCGGCCAAACGATGCTGAGATTCCATTCATCAGGCATACACTCGTCTGATCAAATTTTTTAAATGAGTTGGCGTATGATCTCTACCAAGTCATCTCCAGCTACTTTGAACAACTCGGCCGGTAATCCATCAAGTCCAGCAGCCTTTAATTTGAAATAATGCAGAAGAACCATGATTCTCCAAGGCCTAAACAAATTTAACAATTTTCAAAACAGTAACATGGGACAACAAATTTTTAAAATAACATTTTGCGAACCGTGAGACTTCTATAAAAATATGGAAACAACTTTTAAAATTTTGAATATCGAAATTCGGGCTGGGTTAGAAAATAATTTGTTGTGTGTAAAATCCATAGTTTCTTATACAGGGTGTATAGCTAAAGTCATTTCAAGCAAAAAAGTCTTAGGAGTTATACCGATTTTTCCGTATTTTGCTACCATCTCCTTTTCTTGGATCGATCTTCATCAAATGCTTAAAATCTTGGAGCATTATGAGTTCATTCATTCAAAAGTTTCTTTGTAAATTTGAAATTAACACACTTAACGTGACCATATACACTGTATTTTAATACTGTCCAACCTGTATTCCTCTAAATGCCCTGTATTCAAAAAACTTCCCCTAAAAAACCTAACTTTTTCTCTGACAAAAGATCGTCGAATATATTTTGACTTAATTCACTCTTTAAAGTATATACCTATGATCAGGGTCAATAGAAAAATTGTTTGAGCCATGTCCTTCCGTATGTACCAGGTTTTAAGGCCTTACATTTTGAGCTAGACGAATCAAACTTGATACAGACAGGGGTCGCTGCGCCTGCAAAATCCGACAAACAAAAAAAACACGAATCTAAAGGAGGTCAAAGAAAATTGCATTTTCAAGAACTCGACTGATTTTTAGTGAAAACAAAATATAGACAACTAGTCTATGGATTGTTTCCATAATTTTCATATATTTTTTTTTTACTAGAAGATCAGTTGAGTGCTTGAAAATTTAATTTTCTTTGACCTCCTTGATGCGGCGATATATTATTTGGGTCTTAGATTTAATAGTGCTTTAATAAAAAAAAAAAAAAAAACCCACTAAGCCTCTTACAATCGTGGTATAAAGGGCCATCTGCTGGGTTCTTTTTAAATTATATGTTATTTTGACACTGACAGCTCTTTCGCGCTCAAAACATTGACAAACACAAAGTATCATATCTCCGCAGTACGAAATTTACTGTGCGATTTACACTGTGCGAATTTTGAAAAGAAATTTCGGTCGAAATAATACACCAACCGTACTTGCTTGCCTGCAAGTCTGTGAAGAAAGTTCGTGAGATTGGCATGCTAATTCATAGCACAAGTTATCCACGTGTTCTTCTTGTGCGCTCAGCCCGAAAGTGTGTGCCTAAAGTGTGGTTTGTGGAATGGCGGCAAAGGCATAATAACCGATTTTTTTTTTTTGCCAGAAACTGAGGCAATGAGTTTAGACGATCTCTGGTTCCAACAAGATGGCGCTACGTGCCATACAGGCCACCCAACAACCGATCTTTTGCGCACTATGTTCAATAATCGTGTAATCAGCCGTTTTGGTGAGCTGCGATTTGACGCCGTTGGACTTTTTTTATGGGAGCCGTTAAAGATCGATTTTATGCTCACAATCAAAAAACAATTTAGGCATTTAAACAAGATTGCCCCTAACCATCGAAAATATACTGCAAAATTGGGTTGACAGAACGGGCTACCGCCAATCCAGCCGCGGTAGCCATTTACATTAAACTATTTTCCATAAATAATAATCGGAAAGTGTACTCTCTTCAATAAAATAAAAAACTTTGAAGAATATTAAATGGATGTTTTTGTTTTAGCAATTTTAAAAAGAAACCAACAGATGGCTCACCCTTTATATAGGGGCAACCTCTCTTTTATGACAGATTTTAGGACATTCATGTACAAATATCGGTAATTAAGGTCAACTGTTATGACGCGTGATGTTAGAAGAAAATAAACTGAAAAATTAAGAAAAATATATCAAAAAGACTTAAAAAAAACCTAAGAAAAACATTAAAAATGTTGAAAAAACAACAAATATTTACAAATCCGTCAATAAAAATAAATAGAGTATTATATAATCCGTCACTTAACACTTAACTTAAGAACTTAAAAATAAAACTTTATATTAAAATAACCTTTTATTTGATTTTTATCTTTTCTTTTTACAAAATGTTAAAGTTATACCAGCATTTGTTTGTTCTTTCTTCTTGCATTAGTGGCGTGTAGTGGTGTATCCAAGATTCATCAACTGTTACGAAACGCCATAAAAATTCACCCGAATCCGTTTTTGGACCACCAGCACCCATCTTGCCGATATTTTGTTCATGCCCAAATGGCCATGCAGGATTCGAATGACTATATCATTTGAAATTGCTACAATCTCAGCTATCTCACGAACCTTGACCCGGCGATCGTCCAACCGTCCTGAGAGCTCAGTGTCTATTATGCTCGTACGACCTCAACGAAATTCAGTGAACCACTTATGTACCATTTTATGCGACGGAACAGAGTCTCCATAATATTTTTTACGTCTGTCTCCAGTCTCTTTAATGGTTTTACCGCGCAAAAAGTAGTGATTTATTAAAACACGAAACTCACTTTTTTCCTTTTTGGCCAAATCTCACAAACCAAAGTTCTTTCGATCACTGTAAATAGCTAAGTGTTTGACAGATGTATTCGATTTTTTTTT
Source organism: Pocota personata (assembly GCA_963082735.1). Lineage (NCBI taxonomy): Eukaryota > Metazoa > Arthropoda > Insecta > Diptera > Syrphidae > Pocota > Pocota personata. The sequence goes on from OY720431.1 coordinate 38,689,495, forward strand.
TGTCGATGACGAGAAAGAATCAAAGATGTCAGAAAAAAATCCTCTATGTGATCCGAGCGCCATCTTGCATCAAAGTCACTGACATATCGAACAGCCCTCGTATTTGTTGACTTTGGTATTATCCTGTATGTTCACAATTCAGCTAGAAATAGAATGGTGAAATTTTATAACATTATACGAGTACATGCACAAGATGGCGTAAAAATACTCACGCGATTTCCTAAGGCAGTAACTTTGTAAATAAAAAGAATTAGTTCTGTTTGTTGATTATGTTTATTTAGACTTTTTCCATTAAGTCGTGAAGATAATATCGCTCAAGTGGCCGTCTCCAGAGTTGATGCACATTCGAGCTCGTTCCTCAGCATTTTCCATGACTTTTCTCACAACTTCTGCCGATAAGTTTTCCAATTTTTGTCGGATGTTCTCCTTTAGGACCGTAAAGGTGTGTGGTTTGTTTGAATAGACACCTGACTTCAAAATAACCTCAAAGAAAGAACTCTGAAACGGTCAAATCAGGCGATCTTGCGGGCCAGTGCAAAACGAGAGATTAAGCGGGAGTAGGACGGAGAAGGGCTATCTTCAAGTTGCAAGGTACATCTTTAAGTCTTTCACCAAAATTCGATGTAAAGACCGTCTATTGATGCTCGTCACCTGTCGTCCGGTTGATGATTGAGGGTCCTCTTGGACATCTGCAGCCACAGCAATGATGTTCTCGACCGAACAAATTTTCCGGGGCCGGCCAGGTAATCGCCGACGAAATTCACGTTGAGCCAAAACCACCGACTGATTATCTGTCAAAATTATTGAAACAATTATTCCGCATTCTTGAAGAGTATAGCAATGCATACTTTGTCTAGAGTATTCTGCTTCTGTTTACTTCACAAATGTCAAAGTCGCGATGACATAAGACGCCATTTGCAAAAATGAGAGCATCTTTCGATAGGATAATGACTTTTGCGCCACCTTGTATATACCTATTAAGTGATCCTTCATAAGAATGTAATTTGTTAATTGTATAGGTACATAGGTCAACATAATTTTATTTTATATGTCCAATACCTCAAAACTTCTCTTCGAAATCTAATTTCATTACTCGCCTCTGAGGACGTAACAAAATTTCACTTTAGTTTTACGTTTATTGTACAATTACGTGGTGACGTTAAATATGCGAATCTTCCTCTGTATACGCATAAGCTCACTACACCATCCGGAGGTCACGTAAAATCCCTCCAATAACCCTAAAAATAAAATCAAATTGAGCAATTTACGGTATCGCATAGCCCTGCCAAGTGCCGTGAAGCACTCACTAGCAGGACCTGGCAAAACACACCAACAACAAGAAACATTTGCAAATCATAAAACCCTGACGATAAAAATCAATCAGCCATAAAATATGACCCCAAATTACATTACATCCCATCGAGGAACATTATCGACGCTATATTGCTGCTGCTTCTATCTGCGGTGCTGCTAATGGCGGGGGTGGATGATGATACTACATCAAGAATAACCAACCCCCGTCCGTTGAGTAACCCCATAAAAGCAATTTTCAAAATTGAATAATAACACATAAATTGTTGTTCATTGTTGTTATCTTTTTTTTTGCTGTTTCCTTTTTTTATGGTGGAAATCTGTCCGCCATCATCATCATCATCAGTGGCAGCATCATTGGGAACAACAACAACAACAGTATACAGTGGAGGCGGTCCAACCACCCCCCCATTGGTAACGTAATTTTGGTAAAAGTTCGTAAGTGCCTTTGTTGTGTTTTGATGTTCTCCGATGAGCAACAAAATAAACATTCGTTCAATTTAGCAAACGATTTCCCATTTTTTCTCTTCCCTCATCTTGTTCTTTTTTTCATTTTTCGTTTCGTTGTCTCTGCTCTGCGCTGTATATTGTATCTGCCTGAATAATTTACAAAAAAATAGAAAAGAGCGCCTGGTACAGATGATGATGGAGGTTTGTTCAGTCCTCTCTAGTTTTCGTCCTTTTCGCCTCTCGTTGGACATGAAACCTTCGAAAATCGAATAAAAACGAAAAAAAAAAGAACTAACTTTTCCCTGTCGATACCTAGAGATCCAAACTCTGGAGGCGGTGCGCGGTGTGTACACTGTCCAAAGAAACGGAGTGGTGAGCTCGTTAAATTAACTTTTATCATGCCAAAAAGTTGTTATTTATAGCCTCTCTGCCTGGCTCCAATTTTGAAGGGGCAGACATCAATGACGGATAAATGGTGGGCTACACTAACTGGAGCCATTAACACGGTTGTTGGATGAGACAGCTAGATAAATGGATGGGGGAGATTCTCTCTGTGGAGACATTTGTTTATTCGAAGGTTTTGTGTTTAGAAAGTATTATTGGATTGATATATGGAAATTAACTTAAGCACCTAGTCGTATTTAAAGGTTACAAGATTTAAAACTTACACTATCGACGTTAACTCCTCCAATTACTATTACCTTGGTTTTTACCCCCGGCAGCAACCGTAGCTCCCTTCTCTCTTTTCTCTTCTTGAAGCCAAGCTTCAACTATTAAAACCTAGTACGGACGGTTGTAAAGATACCAGTAGCATATGCAGAACCTATGTAAAAAAAAAATTTGGCAGCGAGGGTTCAATGCTATCGGGCGATCCGAACTCTCTTTTTTACAGAGCGATGCTGAAGAAAGAGGATCAATTCTTCTTCCAACACTCAATCAAGCTAACGTCTACAAAAAGTTACTTTGTCATGAGACGCGATCTGCTTTGCGCATCTTGCCCCGTCTTGAGAATTATATTGGAGTTAGTCAGAGAGAAGCACCACTTTTACCTCATTCCAGATCCAGGGCTATTGTCCGCGACTGTCTACTAATGCTGAGGCTAAAAAGCGTGCGTCTCTAAAAAGGGTAGAATCTCGATGAAGATGCCCGACGAGCAACGGAAAATCTATAAAAAAATCAAGGCTCATTCAGGGGTATATAATTAATTGCCTTTACGAGCACTTTCTGATCAATCTCACCTCTCCGTTTACCTATAACGATAGGGCTTGGCATTATAGCTTCGTTAAAGTATTCATGTGTGAGAAATAAATATCATAAAGGGCCGTTTATAAAAGACGTCCACTTTTTGAAAATTTCCAACTCCTAACCCTGCTAGTCCGACATCAACCGAACTAGACACAAAAATTCGCTTCAGTTCAACTTCGCTGACCCTTCTCCTCCTCGTCATTGTGGACGCATTTTATTGACGATCAGCAGCCTGGGTATGATCTATTCAGATTATGCCAAGCCCCACAGGCCAAAAGAGAGGATTTCACTCAATCTCGCACTGAAGGATCATGGGTTACCCTGGTTTTCTGGACAAATATTGAAAAGTATTAGAAAAGCTTGCAAGCGCTAAGATAGTCGACGTCGCGGAAAATCAAAAAAAAAAAAAGACCGATCAGTACCTAGTGATCTCACTTCCTATTGAGTTACTTCCCATGCTCAGGGCAAACTTCCTCACAAATCCCGACAGACCTTCTTACCTTGAGCATCTCCAGTAGATGGTGAGATGTTATCTTGAGACCGCTGTGGAGACTTGTGCACCAGTTAGAAAGGATGCCAAGACTGGTAGATACAGATTAATCTCCATGAGAGAAAAGCTGCCTGCTGAAGCACAGGGTACTTTAGCGGTTGCCGGATATAATAGCCAGAATAATTCTTGTTCGAATCAAACACCAACTTGATTCAACTTTCAACGTAAAAACAGTAGGTTTTCACCAGAGAGTCTCATGCATTGAACATATAATTACCTGGCGGATTATAACAGATGTAATAATAGAGTAATACGCAGAGTATAGGTTATGTACTCGTAGATCTTCACTCTATCTGTTTTTTATCGACTTTGAGACAATATTCGACAGCGTGATCTAATCTCGTGCGCCATGGACAGGAGAAGTGGCATAACTAAAAATTAATTTGATGCAGCTTAAGAAACAATGAAGATAGAACCAGTTTTGACAAAAATGTAACCTTCTTTTAAAAATACATTATTTATTGTTACTCGCTCTTAACTTAACTTACGTAACTTCTTTTATAACCTGTAACCACACTGAAAGAAAATCTTGAAAAAACGTAAATCTCGATTTAAAATCGTAGTTTTCGACTTCATCGCATACATCCCACGCATACAGATAAAACAATGAGAATACCTGAATATATCATAAGTATAGTGATGGATTACTTTAAGAACAGGGTCCTATTATACGTAACCGATGACGGGGTGAAAGAAAATGTGATAACTGGAGGAGTTCCCCAAGGGTCGGTACTAGGTCCAATATTGTGGAATAAAGCGTGACCAGATAGCAATGATAGTTTTTGCAATTGTTATGTTTCAGCAGCTGTCAAAGCCACCAATGACATCCAGCTGTCAAAATATTCAGTAAGGTTTGCCATTTCAAATTATTAGAAAATATTATCGAAAATTCCAGCTCAGTTGTAAATACGTAACGTGAATTTCGTCGTGAGGTCGGTCGTCATCATGACTTCAGTGCGCAGACAATTCGTCGTACCGTGGAAAAGTTTGAGCGTGAGTACACTCTTTTGGAGTTTACTGAAACTTAATACCACCTAAGTTTCAAACCCACTACACCAATCTAGCTCTCTCTCTCTCTCTCTTAATTTATACAAACGCCCGTGCCCTGAAATAATTTAATGCTATTCATATCCCATTTGGAGCGCGGAAATTATAAATAAAAGCCACCAAGCAAACAGAGATCGGTGCGAAGTGAAGAAAACATAGCCGCCGTATCGGCCAGTACCGAAGAATACCCAGAAATGACAATTCGGCGCCGATCAGCTGAATTGGGCATCGCCAGAAAGTCAACCAGGCTTATTTTGCGGTTGAATTTCGGCCTACATCCGTATAAGAGTGTGCTGACGCAAGAATTGAAGTCGGCCGACCATAGACAATGCCGTGAGTTCGCTAATTGGGCGCTGGAAATGATGGCCGGAGATACCGATTTTGGCCATAAAATCAACTTCTCGGACAAGGCCCATTTTTGGCTCAGCGGCTATGTCAACAAGCAAAATTGACGTTATTGGAGCGACCACAATCCACAATTGTTCGACCAAGCATCAATGCATCCACAAAGATTGACTGTTTGGTGCGGTTTATGACAAGGCGGCACCATCGGACCTTATTTCTTTCGAAATACGGAAGGAGACATCGTTACCGTCAATGGTCCTCGGTATAGAGCGATGTTAACCGACTTTCTGTGACCAGAGCTCGACAACATCGATATATCCGAGCTGTGGTTCCAACAATGCGGCGCTACATGCCATACAAGCGACGCAACGCTCAAAGTGGTGAAGGAGAAATTACGCGACTGGGTCATCTCACGGCGAGCGTTCATCAATTGGCCGCCGCGATCATGCGACTTGAGACCCCTCGATTATTTTCCCTGGGGCTACGTCAAGTACATAGTCTACGCTAACAAACCAACCACTTTGGACGAGCTCGAGACCAACATTCGAGTCGCTATTGCCGGAATAACGCCGCACATATTGGACCGAGTATTCAAAAATTGGACCGACCGCTTGAAGCACTGCCAGCGAAGCCGAGGCGGCCATTTAAATGATATGCTTTTCCATACATAATGTAGCTTCAAAATCACACCGTTGTTGTTTTATTTAAATTTATTTTCCTACCGTTCTTATCTGTCACCCTATATAATATATTTGAAGCTACAAATACCCAGCGAAGCCAAAATTATAGGTTGCAATTTTTAAATGAAGTGGAACAAACATGCAATGAAACAATGCAAATGGTGAAACATTGGCTAGAATCAGTTGTTCTGGACCTAGCCGAACACAAAACGGAAGCAGTGTTGATTAGCAGCATAGTCACATTGGGAGTCGGTAGTCACGCCATTTTCTCCCAACTGGCCATCAAGTACCTCGAAATTATGATAGATGCAAGGCTGTCAACAATGCTCCGCTTTGCCCCAACTGTGACGAAGTGCAGATGCGGAACATATCTTTTTCCACTGTCCGATATTCTCAATAGAACTCGAACGACTCAGAACGAAAATAGGAGACGCCCACCCGGGATAACATAGCGGAGAATATGATATCATCTCTGAAGATCTGGGATGCGGTTAAAAGCATGTCAGCTATAATAATGAAGGAATTCCGCAGAATAGAACGCTAAAGACAACAAAGAAAGCAAGGCGAAGGCAACAAACTGAACCCCACCCCTTGATAAAATACCTAATGGTAATTCCGCGAGGATACTGGGAATCTGACAGAACCGGGGAGTGAATTTAGTGGGTAAGAATCCCATACAAACAAAAAAAAAAAACATCATGAAGCTTCCTTTTATAAAAGTAGCAACAACGTCGATCAGTCAATCGGCTTGTTAGGCAAACTGACCAAAGAATTTCAACACCCTGGAGCTTGGGGCCCCTGACATTTTGCCAGCCATACCACTAGCTATAAGGATTCTTAGTGTCATGTGTTACATAATTACCGAAAGTGGAGTGCGACAAGATTGTACACTGTCACAATTTGTTCTCTTGGATTAGAATAATGAACTTGCATCAAATAAATCATCGTTTGAAACCCGAAGCAAACAAATCTTGAGCATTCGACCTGTGACACACGAATGACTTTTTGTTGTGCAATTTTTCGTTATACGGTTGGCAGCAAATTGTAAGATCAACACACGAATGACTACTTATCGTCTGGTTTTTAGTCGTACTTGACTTTGACACTTAAAATTGTTTTTCTTGTAAATCAGTGTCAGCTTATTAAAAAAAGAAAAAGGAAAAAAAAAAAACAATCAACTCATATTTTCGAGGCATTAAGGAATATATTGTGTGATATTTGAAAACAAGACTATTTCAATGATCTTCAACTTTTATGTTCCGCTGTATTCAATCGGAAGACAAAAAGCCGTCGTCGTGTCCCATATAAACCCGAATGCTGATACACGCATGGCATGGAGTCGAATAACAAAAAGTCTTTCATGTGCGTGGGCCTTAATGCAGCCAATATGAAAGCAATGAAAGCCCCACAGCTGTGCAGGTTGAATATATCCCTGGTGTATTCCTCAAACAAAGTTGTTTGGTCTAAATTTTAGGTTATGAAATTGTCTTCAAAGTAAATGCCAATTTTTTTTTTTTAGAAAACTACTCGCTCAAAAATAAAAATGACAAACAAGTAAATGTTGTAAACAATAAAGTAGACAAAAGATCAATTGTTTCTAAAGCAAACACGCCAGCTGTAAATAACAAATCGTATTCCGAAATTGTTAAAAATACACGAAAAGAAGAAGAAATATCAGTAAAGATTTACTCCAACACATCTCTGAATTTCAGGCTTTTCTATGCAATGAAGACATTGATGTTTGCCTGATTTCTGAAACGCATCTCAAACAGGGAACAAAGATTAGAATCCCAGGGTGGGTATCTCTGTTACCACTCTCCCCATCCAGCTGACAGTGCTAGGGGAGGTAGTGCTGTAATTGTAAAAAGTAGTTTGGAACCTTATGAATTGCCAAAAATAGCAAAACAAACCATCAAGTAGCGATAATAAACATTTTGGCTAAAAGCAAGGAATTTAAAATAGCTGCCATATACTGCCCACCCAAGTATTCGCCGACAGAGGAAGATCTTAATGACCTCTTCCGAACTCTAGGCAACAGCTTTATCATTGGAGGTGATTTCAATGCAAAACACACCAACTGGGGGTCAAGATTAATAACGACAAAAAGCAGGAAGCTTTACAAAGCCGGGCGAAATTTTAACTGTGATTTCATTTCGACTGGATCGCCTACTTATTGGCCATCTGACCCAGCGAAAACACCAGATCTTATTGCCTGCTTCATAATGAAAGGAATCAATAGAAAAGAAGTAAAAGTTCAAAACAGTGATGATCTGTCGTCGGATCATACACCCGTAATCCTGACGGTCAACGGCATGTTAATACAAAAGATAATAAATGTAAGACTTACCAACAAAAGAACGAACTGGTGTAAATTCAGAGAATTACTCGAAGGATTTATTAACCTTAGATCCCCTCTGACCACAACAAACCATATTGACATCGAAGTGGAACAATTCATTGCCGATATACAACAGGCAGCAGAAGATAGTACACCGACCTACCAACAAAAAAAACAAGCATCGGTAAAATATCCCACAGAAATTAGGAAACTAATATTAGAACAGAGAAGAGCTCGCAGGAGGTGGCAAATGACAAGATATCCCGGTGATAAAGTTGTGTTTAATAGATTGAATAACAAACTCAAAAAAAAACGAATTACCTTTGTAACTTAACGGCTGACAAAGCCACAGACTACTCCCTCTGGAAGGCTGCCAATCATTTAAAGCGACCTCAAGCGCAGGATCCCCCGTTAAAAACATCTGAAGGGAAATGGATCGGCGACCCAAAATAAAAGGTTAAACTTTTTTCGGAACACTTAGCAAATGTGTTTAAACCTTTTCCAATTAGCGTGGCAAATGAACTAGAATTCTCTGATATAATAGATGAAGACGTAATCCCTTATGTTTCGCTAAGAGAGATTAGCACATGTATTTCTAAACTATCTAGTAGAAAATCACCATGTTACGACCTTTTAACTGCCCAAATCCTGAAAGAAATTCATTAACAAAAAAAAAAATACAGACTGAAGGAAATGGAAATAGTCCTACGAAAAACATTGTTTTCGTCGAAATTTTAATTTTTGAAATTCTCTGCGAGGTAAATGACGTATTATTCAAAATTTTCGAAAATTGTATGAAATTTTTGAAACTGACCGACTATTAAGTAAACTGTGTGTCTCAAAATTCTCTACAAGTTCTGTGTAAGGTTCGCTCGAAGAATGAATTGAAAGAATTTTTTGTCTTTTACGAAAGAATTATTACGGTCGAAATTTTTAACTTTTTCAAACTTTAATTCTTAAATTTTTAGATTCCCTGCAACTTCGAACACGATGGTGAACAGGGTATTGACGCCCTTTGCTCAACGAGGTGTGACAAGTCACAAGTATTCGAGTACAAAAAGTATACAAAAGTTCTCCTTCAATAGTTTCAACTAGCTGTTGTAAAAAAAAATAATAATCAGAAACGCATGTGATTTAATTTATTAAGAAAATGAAACCACAGGTAGAACTTCATCTTCCTCAAAACACTCAAAACAAACTTCCAGTGTCCTTTTGACTACATTTTCTAATTGACTTTTGAAACTGTAGTAATCTCATCATTTGTCCTCTCAACCGAACAGTCCATTCGACAAACTGTAGTAGAAGTGTAAACAAAACTTGAAACTTTACAAACCAACTAAAACCTAATAAATGACCCCTGCTATGAATATAGTCCTGGCACAGCAAGGACACTGGCCAAATGTCAGCATTTCGTTCCAGTTAAATGTCAACAACGAAAGGACATCCAATGATTCTCTCCGTTCATGTGCAACTAATTTTGCTTCATTTCTCCCCCAACATTCAAGATCCTTCCTCATTACAAGGAAAATCTGTTTCTCTTGATGGTGGTACAAAATTGTTTTAAGTAATTTTTGCAAATTGCTTCAATTTCAAACTCCATCCATCCTCTTTCGCTTTAATTAAATTAATTCATATGCGTTTCTCCATAATTCATTTTGTACTCGTATTCCCGTAGTCAGAGTCTCTCACACTTACAAGAGATTTATGTCGAAAAATTACACCGAAAATTGCTCAGTGACTGCGAAGAATCCTTTTTACGCCAAAAATAAACAAGAACCACCACCCCTCAGGCTAAAACAAGAACCATTGTATTAGTAGTAAGAGCATCCTTTAAGTAAAATAACAGCGGCAATTCATACATTTATGCATGAGCAGGATGTGTAATGTAATATTGGCTGCTCTCAAGGATTCACAGAAATACAAGGATCATAGACGATTTCAAAATGCCGGAGATGGTTGGAGGGTGTTTTTTTGTTTTTTTTTTTTTTGTTTGTGTATTTGTATTTTTCATATTCAAAATCCGGAGATGTTCGAGTAAACTGATTTTATTTGCCAGGACTATAGCATTACATGGATATCATCGTCGTTTTGCGTAAGGATTCGCATATTTAGCAGTAAGCACATAACCCTTGTGTCTATTGGTGGTTAAATCATCGACACTGTTTTCTCGAAAATGGGGCGTCGTCGTTATCGTTGTCGAGTGGGGGAGTTTTGTTCAAAATTTTGTCGTAACGAGTGGTTACTTTCATGGGGACGTTTGTTGCTTTTCGAAATGAAATTGTTCTCGGGTTGGTAGAGTTATGGATATGTTTTCCTTTTTTATGGTATCGCAGTTGATTTTACGTTTATTTTTTTAGGCCGACAATTGGTTAGAGGATTTTAAGGAAAATATAAAATGTAATGGGGTTGCTTATTATCGTTGTCGCCTATGGAGAAATTTGGCGACATACTTTCATTTAATACTCGTAAAGTCATACCCGAGTCTAAATAGAGGAAAAACGTTGACATTAACCTTAAGACAAATCACTGGTTTGGAGTACACTCAAAAAATATACAAATTGCCGGTAATACTGGTAAAGTTTGAAAACACAAAAGTGTCTCCCTGAGACACCGAATCCTTCCATTCTTGTTGATTCTGGATATCTTCCGGAAGCTCAAACTTAATGATATCCACGATCGCTTAGTCCTTAAAATAGATATTTAGCCCTCCTTATCGTCAATAAAATAGGTTGTAAAATTTATTCGTCTTTTCTATGCCTTCTAGTGACGTATACCCAATCCAACTCAAATATTAAATTTAAACAAAATCATTAGAACGGTTCTCGAGAAAATCGACAACTTTCAAAATCCGCCATTAGTAAAGTATAGGTACAGCTACAGGCCTAGGCTGCAGCAATGCGTTCATACGACAGACAGAATTGAGGAACCCTGTACTACTGTAATAATACCAAACATGGTACGACATATTGACTCTAGTACCCATACCAACTAGTAATATCGGTATCGAATAGTATCGACACTCAAAATGTCGAGTATTGAGTAATGTTATTGATTTTTTTTAAAAAGAAACAAGATGGCGGTAGATGCAATGCTGTTGCTAACTCTTATTTATAAAACATTTTCGAAATTGACATAATTTTTGAAACGTGACACATTCTCACGAATTTTTTAAAAAAAAAGTCTGTTGTCAGTTTTTTTTTTATTATTATTTTTCTCGATACCCGATAAAGTCAAAATAATGGAGTTATATATTTTTGAAATCAGTGCACCGCAACCTTTTACTTCATATCCATATTTTATTTATAGAAACACATTTTTTTTAATTTTACTCTAACCTCCAAAACTTCACTATAAGGATTCCGGTCTTACGCTTTGCTACCTTGTAAATACTGGAACCCTAAAAAAGCATCAAAAGGGGTTATTCGAGTTAAAAGCATTCATCCTCAGGTTGGCCTGCAGGGAAGAACAGTTCCTGTATCCTAATTGACAGGACTCAAGCTGGCTTATTTCTTCTGTTGTGCTCCTTCGAGGAGTTCTCTCCGAAGGGACCCAAGTAACTTCGACTACGGCATCTTGCTAAAATTGCCGATAGAATCCCGGAAAAACTACTTTCATGTCCTCCCAAGTCTCTATCGGATTTGATTTCAAAGGGTTCACAGGATTTGTCAAATACAAAGATAGTCCATCCCCTTCTCTAACTTCGGTTCGTTTTCAGATTTTTGAACGAACTCCTTGTAATGATTCCAGAGATCAAACTTGGCAGGAGAGACACCATCGCTTTCTAATCTCGAGGACGTATTCGACATCTGTTTGTAAAACGTTTGTTTAGGAATTCCACTCCAAACCATTCGCTAAACTTTCTGTTGCAGTATTATACATACATACCTGTATTTTAATTTTATCATCTGAGTCATCAGGCAATTAATTAAAGTATAACTTTAGAAAGTGTGACGTCCTTCTCACAAGATATCACTCTGGTAATAAATTCCAGTTCTCTGGAAAGGCGTAAGCATCAGTGGGATATTCGAATCGCTTAGAGTATCGGCGAAATAACAGTAGCTGAGTCGATGAATCTGTCCATCACATAAAAAGTGATTCAATTGGAGGTTGCAATTTAAATTTGAAATAAAATACATTGGTTTTTGATAAACTGCTGATATTTTGATGTCAATATAATGTTGTGACATTGACATTAAACATGAAAAATAATATCGGCAAAATGGGCGCCACAACTGGCCTTGCAGACTTCCGCCCTTTTGATTAAATTGGCCATTACTTTTCGACATAAATCCTGCTACAGTTAGTAAATAACGCGTCAAATCTCATCCTTTAGCTTTGTTTAAGGGTCATTAGCATACACCTTCTGCTTCAGATAACCCTAAAGAAAAAAAATTCAACGGCGTGATGTCGCATGAGCTTGGTGGTCAATTTTGGTCGATGAAAAACGAGAGATGACGCGGCCGGGAAACTTTGTGTGTATTATTTCTCGCGCTGTGTGGCAGTTCGGCCAAATGTTCCCATTCATTTCTTAACCGTGGCAAGAGATGGACGGTTATGTATACCGACATTATTTCGCAATGCGCGAATCGTGTTGGTTAAATTCGTAGATGGATTTTAACAACTAAATAAGTTATTCCCTCATATTTGGCTCCATAATTACAAATGTCCATGTTATTGGTCACAGATGTCAAATATCAGCTGTTTATTTTGACAGAACCTGAGTAATGCCAGATTTAAATTGTAACCTAGAAAAGAAACAAGAATTGCATCTTCTTATTTTTACGCCAAAGATAATCTTTCTTGGAGTTTTGTTTCGTTTGCACCAATATCAAATTTTTGTTACATATATTTTTTGTTTTAGTATTATCAAAAGCTGAAGTCAAACTATTATTTAGTACATGATACTAAGATAAAAGGGAGTACCTTCTCTACTCATAGTATGGAAGCAAAGTACTGAGTACTTAAATATTGATAGTATTGATAGTATCGTTCCATTTCCCTAATACCAGGTTTAATCAAAATCTCGAGATGAACAATTTTCACGAAATCAAACTTGCCTTACCTAATAGGTGATTAAAACTTGTAAATTAATGTTTGAGACAAACTACAAGTCGTTTAGGCAGTCAGGGACTAGACTTTGACGTACTCTAGAGCAAGTTCAAGAAATAAGACGTGACAGGATGTATTTGAAATAATCCAAGATGGCGGGGATGAAAAAGTATTTAATTTTTCATATAACAGTTTTCACCTTGTAGATTAAATATTTATAAAGGGTTTTTCAATAGGGATATAACAATTTTGTATTTTAATACAAACGCATCATTAAACTTTTTTTATGATCTGTCAATGTCAAAACGTCAGTCAAGGTTTATGTTTTTATCATGATGAAGTTCACGAACGAGCAACGTTTGGAAATTATTAAAAATTACTACCGAAATCGTCCCACCAGACAGGCTGTGCATGCTATAGTGAATAAATTCAAGTCAACATATTCACTATTGAATGTTCCTATGCCAGTGAGACAACGCACAAGTCGAAGTACCGAAAATATCGCAGCCGTAAGTGCTTCAGTTCAAAATGAGCCAAATCAGTTGATTACACGCCGTTCACAGGAATTGGGAATCTCTCAGTCCACATTGTGGCAAATTTTGTGTAAACATCTTGGCATACACCCTTACAAGATCAAATTAACTCAAGAACTGAAGCCTCTTGATCATTTGAAGTGCCGAAACTTCTTCGATTGGGCTCTGCAAAAGATTGAAGAAATTTCTGAATTGCATCGAAAAATCATCTGCAGCGATGAAACTCATTTTTGACTTAATGGCTTTGTCAATTAGCAAAATATGCGTTATTGGACGACACAGCAACAAACCCCCATTTCCATTGCATCCACAAAAAGTGACCGTGTGGTGTGGATTTCATGCCGGAGGTGTGATTGGACCATATTTTTTTGTCCATGAAAATGATCGCCAATGGAGTTCGCTATCGTGCCATGTTGGGAGACTATTTTTGACCAGAAATGGATGGACTTGACATCAGTGATATGTGGTTCCAACAAGATGGTGCCACATGCCACACAGCTGGTCAAAAATTGTTCTATTGAAGGGGAAGTTCGGTAATCGTGAAATCTCGAGAAATGGTCCGGTCGAATGGCCAGCTCGCTCATATGATTTAACGCCGATGGATTTATTTTTATGGGGTTACGTTAAGTTGTTGGTTTATGCCAACAAGCCAACAACGTTAGAGAAGCTCAGGAACAATATCAAACGCGAAATTGCCAACATTCCGGCCAATATGTGTGGAAGAGTGGTGGAAAATTGGCTCCAAATAATCGATCGCTGCAAACGTTCTCGCGGTGGTCATATGAACGAGATCGTATTCCATACTTAAATTTAGCATGTGTACTACACCTGGAATAAATTTTCAGCCCGATTTCTCAATAGGTCAGTGGTTAAGTGTTTAGACCACTGAGAGGGCGACTCAGGCGAAAGCTATTCTACGTTGCGTTCAACGACAGACATTTAAAGTGAAGTGGCACAACTTTTCAAATATGTATGAGTACCCACCTTTTTACATACCTGTTGGTATATATTCAAAATGGAGGCAAAGACAAAAGTTGTTCAACACGTCTATATTGAAACAACTCTAAAAAAAAAAAAAAAAAAACTGGAGATGCGGGGCATCGATCCCCGTACCTCTCACATGCTAAGCGAGCGCTCTACCATCTGAGCTACATCCCCGACGAAAAAGTGATTGTCATATGGTTGTCTTGACTATGTGCAAATATGGAAAAATTATCGATGTGAAAAAAATTAATAGGCATTCTTCTACTTCACTACCAAAATAGTTTCATGCAGTTGGGCAACATTCGTTTTTAGAGTGACGACTTATTTTTCACATTGATAGTTTCTGAATTTTTATGTCTTTGTCCAGTCGTAGTATTGATAAAGTACAATGTCAGATAAATACCAAACAGAAGAAAAAGACATGGCGTGATTGTTGTCATACATATGTGCAGGCAATAGTGATCTCGAAATATCGGGCATTTTGAAAGTCGCCCGATCATTCGTTCACAAGATTCGCGTCGAGTTGGAGATTTCTGGCAGCCATGTTTCGCTTGTTTCGAAACGTGAAAAGCATTCAACACGTTCAGACAGCAACTTGTTCAACAAGTGCAACATACTCGTATTATTCACCAGGACCCTGGAACGTCGCTGAGGTCAATTGCAGGGGACCTTCAAGTGTATGAGCGACTAATTCGATTCGTGGTGCGGTTCATGAAAACTTAAGATATAAGTCTTATGCCGTGAGAAGTCACCAGTTTATGTCGGAGGAAACGAAAAACCAACGTGTGTTCCGTGGAAGACGGCTCCTCAACAAGTTGATTTAACAGTAAGATCCAGGCCTTCTTTGATTTTTTTGGATGAAAAATATTTCGACCAGGACCCAAAAGATCTATAGAAGGAACCACAGATGGCTGTGATGCACATCAAGTTTCCTGCCAGTGTGATGGTTCTTGCACTAGGAAACAGTGAAGGTCAATGTTATGCCTCCCAACTTTGTGTCGGGCGTAGTTGAACATAAAACCAACAAACATTCCCACAATACCATCCAAGCTCTAAAGGATGCCACTGTCCAAGTAATGGCCAACATCAACAAGGACCATTTAATTCCGGCATTCCCAAGTTTTCGGTCACAAATTGAGGTTGTTATCGATGCTGAAGGTGGTTTTCTTGAATAAGTATGGGTTGGAGATGTACATATATGTATTTATGTGACAAATCGTACTCTAATAAACATTTTCTGCATAAGTTATGAGCATTTCGGTTTTTTTTCACATTCGTCATCAAATGGAGGTCACACTGTATAGCTTGAGAAACTCAAAAAAAGGGTCCCGCAATTCTGTGTATCCGTCTGTCAGTACCTCGGGTTGCAGCCTAAACGGCCAAATGAATTTTCGTTAAACGTCATATCTGATTTTCATTCCAGCCTTACAATTAACGGTACTTTACTTAATGACATTTTTCTGTGCTGGATTCGAGAACACAATGGCTTTCCGCGCAACTGCAAAGCGGATGATCTGGAAAAGACGGTGCGGGTAGAAACTTCACTGAAAATAAAGAGGAATTGTCCGCTCCCTTAGAATAGATTAAGTTCCGCCTTGATACTGAAGCCAGTCAAATGGCAACAGCAGGTGGAATAGTATCAGTACTTGCATCTGAAGAGAACAGAAAAACTTCTGTGCATAAATAGGAAACGCATTTGTATAATAATAGGAGCCTCTATCCAACGATTTCTGTAGAAGCTGTATAGATGAGGAGGAGAATGAGGAGGAAACTACTATTCACCTTTTGTGTACCTGCCCAGCCTTATCAATGTTGGGAAGGAAAACCCTAGGGGAATACTTCTACGAGAGATTTTATCTTGATATTTACAAAATAGAAAGTTTTTTCTTGGGATCTAGATGGTTCTGCACATAGATGCGGAGCAGAAAAGGGTTAACACCGCAGCGGTTACCCATTTTTATCTTCCTTTGGAAAGAAACAAATTATGCGGGGTAATCCGGTTCTTCTTGTGATATCAGAATGGGCCTACCCTTGGTCTAAGTGTGTCGCTGCCTGAGCGGGGCGAATTATGTATAATTTTAAATGAATGACATTTTCCCAAAAACGGCTCAAACGATTATTTCTGTTTGTGAATAAACGATTTAATTGTAATTAAATAATTAATCGTCAGCATGTAGTTACCTAATATTGGCTGCGTTTTTTTATTTAACTGAACTGGTTCGGATTATAGAAAATTAAAAAAAAAAAAAAACAATTTGAAAGTAATTTGGCAGCATCGCTTTTCCAACGTTTGACAGTTACAATTTAGAGGGACGAGAAAAAATGCATTTGAAATCTGTGCAAACAAGAAAAATCGAATTTCTAATTTATTTTTCACGTTCACTCTTCTTTCTTGACAGAAAATTAAAAAAAAAAAACATCGATCCCATCTTTACTTTTCCGTATAAAAATATGAATGTCATCTGCCAATTACCCAATGCTACCAAACTTTAACAATGCATGCTCCATCTATAGATATTAGTCAGGTTTAGAATTGATCCATTGAGATTACATTACTTGAACTAGCTCAGTAGCTGGTTCTTCTTTTGGTATTGTTTTGTATATTACAAAAATGAGCTGAACTGAAAGGGTTCAATAACAAAACGCAGCTATTGCTTATTTTTAGCCAGCAGTCTATTATTTGCGTAAATCAAAAGAAAATTGAAACTGATGTAGATAAATACATCACTCATTTGCGGTTAAATTTCACAATTCATATTGTTTTTTAAAGAAATCTATTCTCATTCACAGCGTGTCCCAGTTAAAAACTTCAGCTAAATAATCTAGGTACAATTTTAAGAGGAAAATACTTAATGATGTTGATTTTTTGATTCGGAGATAAGTCGTTAAAAAAATACATGGGGTTCGAAGTATCCTGAATCGGTTTTTTCTTAAAAAAAAAACTGCATAAGGTGACGAGAGGCGCTTATGACATCTTCAAGCAATAGAAAGAGGAACAACAAAAGCTTCTTCAACAGGAAAAGAAAGAACACGAGAAGCCCCCGGAAGGTATTTACACTATTCAAATCTTGAAAAAAAGCAGGATCTACTGCGATATTCGCCATCTTTTCGTCACAGAAAATTCGTCCGTCTGTGCAGGAGAACGATGGAGAATGCATACTGCTCTATCAAGGTCAGAGCCATATCGCAGATGCCTTTGCTGTCAGAAAAGGGCTACAACAACGAGACTCTCTGTCGTGTGACTTCTTTAACATCATTCATACTAGCATACACTGACAACATTGGTATTGTTGGAGAACGCAGCGAACTATCAGTGGTGCGTTCGTGAATATTGAGACAGAAGAGGCGAAAATAGGTTCTTCTGAATACACATACTTATAAGATCAATTCACAGCTCAGCGACCGGCGAACTACGATCAAACCATTTTTAGTACATTTAAAGGCACACAATTGACAACTTCTCAATTTCAAAAGAACAGAGTTTAATTTATCTATCGATTAGTAGGAAAGAAGTTAAATTTTAATTAGTTTCTGCGAAGAAATTAACAATTCGCTTATTTTTCCGCGAATAGGCGTATACTTCTTGCGAACTGTCAAATTTTATTCATATTCCACAGATGCGGAACGCAGTCCACATTCGTGCAACCAAAACATTCGCGAGAGTTAAACCTCACAATTCTTTTGTCTTGTTTTTGGTTGTAACGAATGACAAGTGAAATTCGCCGATTGTTTTGACTAGAAAAAAAAGTTGCTGTGAATGAAATGTCAAAATTTGCGAATATTCGCTCGTTCGTATTCGCAGGTCGCTAAGCTGTGAATGGCGTCATCTGCAGGGTCTACCTAGAATTTCTAGGAACATCAATTTAAAATCATTTTGATTTTCCAACAGTTGCTAGTCTACAAAATTTGTTTGATTCAATAAGCAATAAGCTAAGAAATCTTAGCCTGATAAGCCGGCAAATCACTTAATCAATCAATAGTGACTCCGTAGTATTTTCCGACATATGATACCAAAATCAGTAGTAACTTTCTATTGTCATATGACAAAAGCTGAAATTACCTCACACATTTTCGCGAATATACGAGTAATCTAAGTGACGCAATTAAACCTATCGAATTCAATTGTGATCTATCCAATTACAACCACAATTAATCGTTGTTTTTCAATTGAACTATCAATGACGTTCTTAAAGTTTGTTGACTCACAATTTAAAAAAAAAAAAACCATTGACGACCTTTTGTACTACACGTTGAATTTAAAAACGATACGTTTACCTACACCTAAACAACAATAGCCTTATCTAATCAGAACGTTAATTGAATTCCATTTGAATCGATCGATTAACAAGAAAATTCAATCCACTATCCCAACGTCAAACCGTCCCTCCCTCCTTTCAAAAACACTTAAACAAATGAATTGCAACAAAATCAATTTAACTGGCTATTAACATGGTAACACAGATAGCTACCCACTTGAATCCTAAAACCCTCGTTTTGACTGATGGATAATTTAACTAATTTATCTCTCTGGTCGTTTTCAAGCCCCATTAACTCTCAAGAGTTGTGTTCGACGAGGAGGACTCGTAATGGCAGTTGTTGTTTTGCTAGAAGGTGGTGGGGCCAGGCAAGGGGAACATTCAATGTTTTGCGATAACGACAAATCCACCATTGCAACAATTTTCGATGTTTGATGCGTGTAACTGCCATCGCGGAATTAGTTTTAATATGATATATGAAGGATCACTTGAAACCCCATTTATACTGGCAATTTGTTGGATCTAATCTGAATATTAGGTGGAGTTAGGTGGAGTAGTTCCTCGTACAGCGGTAATTACGTATTTGTTTACCTAAATTAAATAGCTTTTAGCGTTGTTTTTTGGCGAGCAACTCAACGGTGGGATGTCCTGGTGTTAGATTTTTTTTTTTGTCATATGTTGTCATTTAAACGTGTTAATGTGTTTGTAAATATGCGTTGATTAATTTTTGAACAGAAGGTGTTGAGTGGCTTTTGGGGGTACGCAGATGGCGGTTTAATTGGTATTAAGTGGATAATAGATAGAGAAGTGGGGTATTTTGTCTCCTTAGGTAATATTTGCTCACATGTCGTAATAAATTAACAGTGAAATCATGATTTAGGGTAGAGATATATTAGTATTAGGTTGTACTACAAATTTGTTGAATTGGGTGGACGACTTTTGTTGCACCAAGGATCAACATTTCGACTGCAGTAGAACTAGACATTTATGCTCATTGGATATCACTAAACACTTTTGGCAAGCAGTTACAGTGGTCAATATCTAGAATTTATTCTAGGAAAGCTCTGCTTAGACATTGCTACAACAAAATACCAACATTTCAACTAGGGGTCATAATCTAACACAGAAATGCATACGAGTACATTCTATATGGGCAGCACTAAAACTGATGGGGATTTCATAAAAGGTACTACTATTGCTCCCATTTGTTACTGTCTCAGTTTGTAAATAAATGCGTTTTGGAGGTATTGCTTGTATTTACAAAGGTTGTTCCATTATTATTGTGGACTGAATGTAGTTACTGCCTTTTGCTTACTATCAGTACAAATTCACCAAAAATCAAAGCGGCAGCTCTAGAGAAATCCTCTAGAGCTGCCGCCTACCAAGAACACGTAAAAGCCATCATACGCGCCCTCAAAGAATTAAGAGATCTTACTCAGGACTGAGATAGAAGCAGCAATTGCAGGCCCGGAAGGCTGCAGGCTTTGATGGAATCTATATGAAATTTCTTAAGGCGATTGGAAAAAACGTTAAGAGATGGCTCTGTATGCTTTACAGTAATATTCTCACATGCGGTATGTTACCCCAGGAATTCTAAGAATATTGCCATCCTAAGACCAGACCAACCAAATTACAGAACGGAGCTACAATGTACTAGAGCGGCTTTTTTATAACAGAATTGAGCACGCCATAGACCAAGTCATCCCGGTATAACAGGTTGGATTCGGCTCAGAACGAAACTACACTGATCAGTTGCTACTTATAACGACCAGCAGGGTTTGAGAAAAAACTGCAGAAAATATGCCAACTCGTTGACAATATGTTAAGAAATCGATCTTTTCAAGTTTTCATGAACGACTCCAAAAGCAAGTGCAAGCAATTAAACAACGGCTTCCCGCTCTTTAACTATCTAGCCCTAGCCACGCAACATGAAAACGTGAACTCTGTCGAATATGTCCTCACCTTCTCCAAATTCAAAAATTGGAGACTTTCCCATAATCTAAGTAAGACTGAATCAGTCGTTGTCCACCTAAACAGCGAGCTAACTCATTTGCCACTTAACTTAACTTCCCAAAGCATCTTCAAAACAGCGCGGCTAATTTGAAAACAAGAAATAACATGCTCCACAAATTGGCACCAATTAGCTGGGGAGCTTCTCCCACAACAATGCGCCGCTCATGCTCCTTTTTACCCATCAGCGGAATATGCAACCCCGGTTTGACTGAACAGTGCACACATGATAAAACTTCACTGCGAGCTCAATAGTACTACGCGAACAATATCTGGTACCTTTCGACCCACACCGATTCGATGGTTCCCTGTTCTTTGCAACGGGTTGGGGTCACAATCCCGAAAATCCGAAAATCCGAAATCCCGAAAACGAAAACGGGTTTCTGTTTAATTCCTCTCTACAACATCTCCCCACCACTACTTAAACGGTCAAAAATACTGCTGAAGGAATACAAGACAATCCTTGCCAATCCCAAGCTTCTTATTCACCAAGACCACCTACGACGTGAATTCAGAGCAGTGTAGTGTAGTAGCCTCAGTGCCGAAGAAAGTTCCAACGACATGACCTCTATTCTTAGGAATACTTCACCATCCATTAAGACCATCCAGAGGTGGTATTTAGAATTTATGGGATAACGGTTTGACCAGGACTACCAACCCCATACTGGTCGTTCAAATGAGGTGTCCACTACAGAAGCTTTATACTCTCTTTATACTCTCTTGGTAACAGAAGGGCTACAGTGTGAACATGACCAAGAAATTCAATATTGAAAAATCCAAAGAAACCATTACAATTGTAATAGGTGACAAGACCTGGCTCTATTATGACGAACTTCCAATAATATCCCGGAGCAAGGTGTGGATCTTTGAAGTTGAGGATGTTCCTACTCGACCCCAAAGATTTTTTTCCATTAGCAAAGGAATGATCGCCGTATTTTTCAAAAAGACGAGTTCGGTAAAGGCAGTCATGTTTGAATATTAGTCATCGCCAAGTGGTTTACGGAATACTGCTTTCTTCAGTTGATGGCTCTCACAAATCTGAGGCTACGAAGTCCACTTAGCTGTGCCACAAGCTTTATCACGATAATGTACCGAGGTACAAGATATGGATCACTGTAGAGTATTTAAAGAGCATATGTATAAATCTTTTAGATCGCTCTCCCTACAGCCAATATCTAGACCCTTGAGACTTTTGATTTTTTGATTTGTTTCGCTATATTAAAATGTGCCTGAAATGCCGTCACTTTTCCACCGAGAAGAAGTTAATTGAGGCGTTTCATGTGAGGAGTGTCATTTTATATCGAAGGATCGATGGGAATTTTTTCGTTTGAGGACTGGTTTGTACTGGTTTGTAAAGGAGTGTCATGTCACTAAAAATTGTAACTACTTTCAAAAAGTCGAATAAACGACAAAAATGATGGCACACCGTTTGTATTTACAGATACAGGGACTCTAACTCACCTCCCTTAGCTGCTGAGGCAACAGTCTTCGATTCGTTTGTCGGTGTCTTGCAGGTACCTACTGTGATGTTCTGAAATGGTGAAAAGGTCTGTAAATTGTTGAAGCTTTGTTGGATTTCAAATGGCATGATTTCCTAAAAGACATTGACCCGAGAGGATTCCTATAGCTGTTCTTAACTGTGGTCTACCTAGTTTAAGAATGTCCCCAGTTTTTCTACTGCACTTTAGTGATTTAGAAGGCAACACTGTCTTGCAACTCTTCATAGAGATTCGAACATGTGGTTATTTTAAAGGAGGATTTTATAAACACACATACCAAAAGGGAACTTTTTTGAGGCACTAAATTCCGCTCTATTATTTGAAAATTTTTCACGATTAGCAAAGGAGATTACTGAGTTAGAAGAGAAAGGTGGGCCTTAAAAAATGCCAGCATTTGTTCGATGAACTGCAGGATTGAAACCGTCCAAAATAACTTTGATTTAAGGCCCTTTAGAGGTTCTGAAGATTAGCGTGTTCCATATACGTTAGTAAAAAGCTACTTAAAACTAAAACAGGATGTAAAATGTTCGTTCCCGCTTTGCTTTGGTGTGAATAGACCACAATTTCCCGGTTCTACAAATTGACATCTACATCATTTTGGTTTGGGGAAATTTTAAAACTTTTGCTAGTGACTCATTATTTTTGTTTAGCTCAAAGAAATAAAGATTTCTAAGAGTAATTCTTCGCTTAACTTCTGCGATAGTTGCACTTTGACAGTCTATAGCTGAGATAGGCGAAGTTCTTCACTTCTTCAAAATTGTAGATGCCTATTGTAACGTTTTATCCAATTCGCCGATGATAAGTGGACTTTCCTGATGACAGCGTCTTCATTCACTGCTAAACCCGTCTTCTCCGCTTTCGTCGCAATACTCACCAATGCATAAAGCAGCGTACCGATGAGTTCATCGAATTGCATCGATTTTATCCGAGTATGTTGCAAGCATGTAGGTGAACAGATTTCTGAAACCTGTTGCGTTAACATGCGAGTTTTGCATAATCTTTTCAAGAATTTGTTTTAAAAGGCCCGATCTACGATAAGTCGTGGATAATTTCTGACACCAAAGATATCGGTGTTGTTTTAAAACTCATCCTTCGCAGAAGAACAAATTTGGCAAGGATGCTAAACTAGACACGGCTCTGCACATTTTGGAATTACTGGGCTTTTTCCAAGATCTACCGCTGTGTGAAAATTGTTAGCAAAGGTATTTTTTAATGGTCGAAGCCACACTGATAAGAACCAATCAGGTTGTGCACGAACGGCTTTAGCCCCATTTCACACCTATTCGACACCTGATACTGGTACGTGCCGATGGATATCCGGCTCAAAATGTATAAAATACATACATGAGAGAGTTCAGACATTCCCGGTGCCGAATATACGAAACAGACGCCCCGGATATACAGCGCCGATTACACCAGAGTGCATAGAATTAAAGGAATGCGTTCACATGATTTATCCGTTCTTTGGATACACGACGTCGGATATAAAACTAGCTCCTTGCCGGACGAACAGATTTGCCTAACCACTGAACAGATTTTGAATAAATTTGGTTTTTAAGACTGGTATAGTGTGTAGATGGTCTCATCTATTGATTACTAGAATTTGTTGGAATGACAGTAAGATATGGGTGGTTGAATAATAAAAGTTCTCAAAACCGTGAATTTTAAAATTGTTTATCCGGCGGCGTATCGTATATCCGATGTGAAATGGGGCTTAGGCGTTCACACAGTGTAGCAGATAGGATTTTGCACGCGACATTGAGGAGGCGATGCCTTTGAGATACTCCTTTCTAGAGGATCGGACAAATGATTGATTTACTGTGCCCAGTAAATGATGATTTACTGGGCACACTTTCATCCATTCGACCACATTTTACAGATAATCCGTACCAAGTCATCTTTCGCTACTTTGAATAACTCAGCAACTAGAGCATCAGCTTAAGCAACTTTATTGGATTTAGACTAAGATATCGCTATCCTCACTTTTTTTCAATCGGATTGACCGTTTTCAAGATTGAATTGTTTGTTCTGCCTGACAATAGGTTATTAGTTATCACTGTTGTTTAACACTGCATAGTTGTCATTTTCAGCACCGAAATTTCCGAACATAATTCCTTTAGTAACACTTCCCTATTGACTTGACTGCACGCTTCTTATACTTTTTCTTCTACTTTGGGAGAAGTTGGTGTTCCTCCTTTTCAGGGTTCCGCAAATAGAGTCGGAATCCTATTGCTCTCGCTAGCGCGTTCGTTCGTCCGTCTGTCACCACCTTTCAGCTCCTAAACCATTCAAGTTACATATATGCATGATTTTTTCACAAGTCATGTAAAATAATAGCGCAAAGATACCGCAGGTACCATTTTTTAGAAACTGTTATTTTGAAGGTGCCTCCAGTACAAGCATAAGTCGCAGGAAAAAAAAATGTTGCATGTGACATATCGCTGAAAAGGTCTTTTTGAGTAGAATCCAAAAATATTTCTTTCAAACTAAAATTTTTAAATTTGCGTCCACAGTGGAGGAATGTCTGCGAAAAAATGAGTCCCAAAGACTTGATGAAAAACTTATGGTAATAGAGCATTTCCGGATCTCTGGCGACAAATATGTCTGATTTTAATACTCTTATTTCTTATATAAGTAAGGGATAGTCTTTTTCTTATTGCTTTCCCACGCGTCCTGAAGTAACGTTAAAAAAAAATCTAACCAACAACAAAAAAAAATTCAGTAAAATCGGTTCAGTAATTTAGAAGTTGTTGAAGAAAATGGCCGGCAATACGCCCTGTCTGCTTTTTATATGTAATAATAGTTACAGTAGTCAAGCATCTTCGTTCTAATGGAACCCTGTACGTGCGAACGGAGTCGTGCTTGGCGGATTTGTTCTCTGCTCATAGATCTCACAAGCTATAGGCTCTTGCTCTACTGCATGTGCTTGCCTGTCCTCTTCGTCAAACCATGGGTTTCTTTTATGTCGCTTGGAGAAACCCAGGACATCAGAGACTGCCCTTCTGATGGCTTACTAGCAACATTACCACTAGTCTTTTGTACTCGATGTTGGCGAGTGGTGACACCGAACTTCTCGAGACTGTGGCACATACAATCTGCAAAGTTTCTGGCAGTAACTTGCAATTGCAGCCGTTTGAAGTTACTTTCTTCACATTAAGTACTTTCTTGTTGCTCAGTTGATCGGGATATCCACAAACACACCTTGGCGCCAACAAGTCGATGTTCGCTGCTCTTAAAGTGCAGACATTCAAAATCTACAGGATCATATGTTTCACCAAAATTAATCTAAGCGAGTGCAGCGAGTACTCGAAGTTTAGAAACTATGCCGCAAGCGAAGCAAGCCTTGTGCTCGATGTCGAGATGTGCCAAAATGACTTCCAAATCGAAGTCATGCAACCGCCAAGTAAGACAGAACGTTCCTAAAGTTTTTATGTAAAAATAAAATATTATGTTAACTTCCAAAATTACCCTATGACTATAAAATAGCACATTGGTTTCTTTTCATAAATATGTATGATAATGACTCCCATTAGCCAATTTTGGAACAATGAACGGCACCAATGAATCATCGCATCCAACTTTGGAGCACTTAATTATTAAATACAAGACTTATAAACACACTCAATAATCTTTTAGCACACGCGTTAATCATTTCGAAAACAACAACTCCCATCCCGTCGGTAAATTATCCCAATTAGTCCTTCTTCTATTGCCCACCAAAAATCCAACAGACAACACTGTGAAAGACAAAATCTAACAATTATAATAAAATCTACACAAAAAACATTAATCCAACATAAAACACCATAATCTGGGGTACTAAAATCTACATAAAGAGAAACAGAAACGTATACACTCGAATAATTCCCATGCAAAAGCCACCACTATACATACACAAAAGACATCCTCCTAGTGGTCGACGGGCACGGGCGTCGTCACCGTCCTCATCAGAAGCTCAGAACCATAAAACTCGATCCGCCAAGTGATTTTTATTACACTAATGCACAATATAATCCGCCATTCATCCACCTCCACCCATACCGCACCATGCCACTCGACATGGAAGAAAAATAATTCACATAAATTCCAACAAACTTACAACATTTATTAGCAATCTAAAAAGGACGATTTCCAGTGAGTGTATACGGTACACACACATTTGCCAGCCATCATCATCGTCCTGTGTCACCACCTCCGCCCGTGCGCCTTCCAAACGAAATGTGTCTGGCAAAGTGGGAAATTTCATTACTAATCAATTTAATCCTCATCTGGGGCTCCATTTAGCTTCATTTCATCCATTTTACCAGGAAGTTCAACAAAAAGGAACAAAACGACGACGGTAAAGGAAGAACAATAGCAAAGAAAAACTATAATACACGCCATTGTAACGAACAAGTTTCCACCATTAAAAACGGGCGAAGAAAAAAAAAAACTCTTCAAATGTCCTTTTTTACACCTTCCAGGATGTGCTCTCTCTCTAAAGAAGACCTGCGCCTTAGCATAAGGATACACCCTCGCTTTGATGTACACACACTCAGGCAAAAGGAAGTCCTATGGGTAGAAACGGAAAAAGGAGGAGCTAATAAAAATCTTTGTGGCTTAAGTCCCCGCATCAGGACCCACCACCACCACACACACTGGATCTTTACAAGGTGAGCGGGGGAATGATAATTGAAGCAATTATAATAGCAAATTGGGGGATCATCACTCTTGTCGAGCGATATAATGAGTTTCAAGGATGTGAGGTTCAAGGAATCCTCAGTGTTTTCTCTCTCTCCCTTTTATTGTAATGGTGTTCGAAGCATCTATAAACACACATCTCTTACTGTATGCAGTACTAATGGGGGGACTTTGGTGAATTTTGCTCCAAAAAAAAGGACACTCTCTCACACATGGATATCCATTTACAGCAAGCGTGTGTATGAAAGGATAACACACGAAAGTATCTACGATTTGTTTCGTAATTAGAATTCCAAGTGAGCACAAAATTGCCATTGCCTCTTCGTCATCTTCAGCGCCTCCCCTCAGGACTTCGTACTTGTGATGGTGGTGGTAGTAGTCATCGAGATGATACGCTTAATTACTGCAGTTTATTTTCTAAGTGAGACTAATTAACAGACAATCCTCGAGGGAGAGACATGACACAATCGAGCCAAAGTGGAGATGGAGTTTTTTCCTGAGTGAAATTGCTATTTTTTTTTTTTTTTAGAGAGCAAGGAGTGTGAGTTGAGTGTTAGGAAGAGATGGAAAAGTACGTGAATCCTTGTCATGGGTAATTTGCGGATACATGGAACAGAAGAAGATTTGACAATTGTTTTTCCTACTTTTGTTGAATTTTCAGTCGTTTCTGTGATTTTAGTTTAATTTTTATTTGAGTGAGCAGCAAAAACGTTACGGATTCATTAAAATGTGTGCACAAGGAAAAAATTTAAAATCACATTGGAATGCGGGGAGAGAGCGTCTTTTTTTTGCGAAACACATTTCACATCGGTTCATTTAAGGATGGAGAGGATAGTTTGACTTTGAAAAATGTATAAACTTTAAAGGGGCAAGTTAGTTATTAATTGAAGGCTTTAGTGACCAAATTTAATGCTAGACTAGATGAGTAGGTATCTTAACCCTAAAACTTATAAAGCAATCAGCGTAATAAGCCTCTAAAATTTCGAAAGATTCTATTCAGCCGGTTCTAAATTAATAAAGGGTGTCCCAAAATTCACGCAAGAAATAAAACACAGGTTTTTAATTAAAAATTGGAAATGTTTTATTGATTCATAAAGGCACATACGCACTCGAAATTTTCCATGACCGTTTTGCATAAATGTGACTGAATTTCGTTGATACAGCGCTCAATTGGCTCCATAGGCTTGTTGGCATAAACCTTAGACTTCAAAAAACCCAAAAGAAAAAAGTCCAATGGCGTTAAATCGCATGATCTGGGCGGCCAATTCCGATCACCAAAACACGACCAGTATATGACTCATGCAGTAATTGAATTGTTTCTCGAGCTGTATTGCCTGCGACACTGTCTTCTTGAAACCACATGTCGTCCACATCCATATCTTGCAATTTAGGCTCAAAAAACTGGATTATCATGTCGCGATAACGAGCACCATTAACTGTTATTACCTGACTAGACGTATTTTCAAATAAGAATGGTCCGATGATGCCTCCAGCTCAAAATCCGCACCAAACAGTGACAAGTTGTGGATACATTTGTTTCTCAACAATCACTTTTCCGTGGATTTTCTGAACCCCAAGTTCGACAATTTTGACGATTAACAAAGCTCATCGCTGAAGATGATTTATTTATAATACTATTTTATGATGAATTATTTTATTATTGCTCAACAATGAAAACGCGTTGTTCTTTTGTGTAGCACTCCATTTTTAATAACACTGAACTGTCAGCTATCACGATGTTTCTTTTTTTTTCGTTCCGCAAAATTCAAATCTTGCGTGAATTTTAGGACACCCTTTAGAAAACACAAAAAAAAGCCCACAAACTGACTGAAGTTTCAAGACGAGGGCAATTTGTCTTCTAGTGATTTACAACAAATAATTGACTCAAATTCGAACTCGCAAACTTCACTTTTTAAAGAAAAATTGTCAATCGTAAGTTGATCATGTGTCCCGTACCGTCATTTCAGCTTTTTTCCTAAATCTGCTTCTACGTTAAACCGGAGAATATGAGGAAACGTGCCAGGCTAAGCCCACCGTTTTTTGTTCTCACATGCCTAGTTCAAGAATCATTGAACAGATTTTTATTACATATGGTTTGTGTCTTTGCTATCACATATATGTAAGAAGTTTCATCAAATTTTCAAAAATCAACTGGAGTGTGAGTATGACCTTAAGGCAGGGGTTTCACACATTTGTAAATCACTTACGTTAAATTTGAAATTTGATTTGGTCAGCTTTTTTCCTAATCTGCTTCCGGAGAACATGAAAAAACTATTATATGATCGTTTTTGTAAAGGACGAGCCATGTGGTTTGTGCCCAGAAGTTTCATCAAAATTTCGAAATTTTCTGATGGGGCAGGGTTTCACAAATTTTTGAATCACCTTTGTTAAATTTGAAAATTTTAGACGGACATTTTAGTACGAGTAGTTCCATTTGATTTTATCAAAGTGGAAGATTTCTTATACTTCTCATGACTTAACATACTCTAATTTTTTTCAAATTGTTCGCATTACTTCATTGTGAGATAGAGATAAAAATTCAAATCCGTTTTTCAATTTTGCACTTAAAATTTTCCATATATTAATTTCAAACAAAATCGATTTAGCCATAGCCTAATTAAAGTACCGTTATAGGTATTTTCGGCGAAACGACATCTGATAGCATACTGGTATGTCCATCGTAACTTAAATATTAAATTCGATTAAAATCGAATTCGAGCCATTTTCGAGACAATCGGCCATTAGTAAAGTACCTTTAATTTTGAGGTTAAAATGAAAATTCCGATTTCGTTTCGAATTGTCACATCGCAAACCCCAGACATGAAGTTTGAAGAAAATCCGTTCAGCCGTTTAGGTTGCACACGGCCATAAATACAGACAAACTTACAGAGACGGGATTGAGAGACCCACTTTATTGAGTTTCTCTATCACAGTAATGTTAGGCTTGATCAAAACCTCGAGATCGAAAATTTTCAGGAAACTAGAACTTGCCCTTATAGGTGCAAGTAAAAATAAAGAGCACGACTGTTGTTCTTTCGTAAGTTCAGACTCGAAAAAATAAAACTTAGATGTCAATTTTGAACAAAATCATCTTAGCCATACCGCTATAGAGAAGTTTTCGAGAAAAATGCACTTTGTCGAAATTGGTTCGTGGTATAGTACCGTTAACTCTTAGGTTAAATTAAAATAAAGACTCCGAGCATAAGCCCACAGATCCCAAATATAGCTGCAGACAAAGACCGAGATGCAGACAAAGACCGAGATGCAGACAAAGAGACATACAGAAAGAATTTCGAGATTCATTTTTTGAGTTCCTCTAGCTAGATTGATTAAAATCTCGAGATCTTAAATTTCCATAACGACAACACGAGTAATCACCCTATAAAAAAGAAAAAAAAAAGAGTTTTCGTAAAAATCTTTAAATAGTTAATATGTTGAAATATGTTGACCATACGTTTCAAAATATGTCGAAGACAACTTAGATATCGATTTGGAATCATATCCGAGATATATAGCAAACCTTCGCATTTGAATTAAAAAGTTCAGAACGCCCCGCCCACTTTATTAGAGATGGGTTTGAAGATGAGGAAAAGAGTACCATACGATCTGTTCCATACGCATTATACAAAAATATTTTGCAAATTTTCTAAAACTTGGTATAATCATGACCGTCCATTTTCAAAGCATTGTTTAGATATTGTTTCTGAACAAAATCGACTGATTATTAGCCAAGAAAAAGTCAATAATCAAATAGTTGTCATTAAGTGAAATACAGTTATATAAATTAAAATGTAAGATTTAAACCAAATCGTTAGAGCCGTTTTCGAGAAAATCGATTTCTCTTTCAAAATCGGGCATTAGCAAAATACCTTTAGTTTCGAGGTTAGAATGAGAACTCCCATTGTGCTTCGAATTGTGATCCGACAGACTTTAAATATGAAGTTTGACATAAATAGGCTTAGGCTGCAGTTGATTGTGCTCTTCGCTATTACAGTAATACCAAAATTGATCAAAATCTCGACGTGGAACATTTTCATGAAACTTACATATTCTTACCCAGTGCACGCTGTGTCTTTCATCTACTTTTGACAGTTTTCCAAGAATTGGTATCCCACGACCTTGCATAAATCAAATATTGTTTAGATATTAGTTTCGAACAAAATCGATTTAGCAATAGTCAAGAAATATAAAATTTTCAAAAACCAGCAAAGCACGTATTTTTTTTTTTTTTTTAAGAAATTCTAGTACGCCATCTGTTAGCATATGTCTGCCGTAGCTAAAATATCAAATGTGATCCAAATCATTAGAGCCGTTTTCAAGAAAATCGATTTTTTTCAAAAACGGACATTTATAGAGTTAACTTTGTGATTAGAATGCATTTCACCTTGATTTGTGACCCTACAGACTCTAGATATGAAGTTTGAAATAAAACCGTCCAAACGTTTAGGTACAGTCGTGCGTACACCCAGGTAGACAGACAGGCAGAATTGAGAGATTCTCTTTTATTTTATTTTTATTATACACATACATATATGTAACCTAACCTAATGTCAAGTTTTCATCAAAATCTCGAGATCGAAAATTTTCAATTTAAAAATGTTCCTTTATACAAGTAAAAATTGTTAAAAATAAAAAAAAAAAAAAAATTGAGAATTTTCACAAATTTGGTATGCCATTTGGTATGGTATTGCTTAGATATTGATTTCGAACAAAATTAAAATTGTTATAGGCTCGCCTATCTTTAGGGGTTATAAAAAAGTAAGTCTGTCAATGTCATTTTATCATTCCCACAGTCACATTTCATCAGAAGCTGAGAGAGAATGTGACGATACTTGTCACTTGCTTTTTTGTCCAATACGCATGCAAATTTATATGAAAATCGAAAAGATGTGACTACATTTTGACTATTGTATTGCTGTTATAGGTAACTTAATCGTTTAATTATAATTTTAGCACAAACATTTAAAAAAAAATCATTCTAAAGGAATAAAATCCGAAGTGCTGGTGCCGACATTTACAAATGTGGCAGTTGAAATGAGCTAAGTTCACAATAGATACATGTACATACATACCTAACCTATACATGTTTTTTACGACTTTGGGTATGGTGGCGATGAAGTGACAACAAATAATATATGAGGTGACAATCTGTCACTTCGACTTTGGGAATAAGAGTGGTTATATCGAAAATACATATAATGTGGATGTTATTGTCGAAACATATACCTAAGGAACAGATGTATTGCAGAACAGAGTGGAACGTACTTATACATTCACACCAAATCGAAAGTTGCAGTGGATTGGTCACATACTGTGAAAGGGCGATAGCACACTTCTAAGGAAGAAGAGTGGGTCACCCGCAATAAACGGATGACCTGCAATCGAAGTGGAGTACCCGCAGTTAAGTAGGTGCTCAAGGAAGGTGATACTACAAGTGTATAAAAAGGACTTTACAAAGTCATAGATTCATTCAAAGCTACTAACAGCATTTATGTAAATTAATCACACGGACCGTCAGGATCATACATTTCGTACGTGAACCACAACGTCACTTAAAGCAAGTCACAAATACAAACAAAAAAAAACACGTTCTCAGCACTAGGAACTGCAAAAAAAAATCGATAAAACTCTTAAATTCATTATTTCGACAAGAAAACCGTAAGAACGTCCCAACTTTCCTAAAGTCTCACAGGGGACAGGAGACAGCAAAAGTTCGGCACATCGATCCTTTTGGTTTAAAGAGTTTTTAACAATAGGTGTCAGAAATGTTATCAGTTAAATGTTATTGAATTTCAATTTCAGAAATTTACCACAACTCTTACATCGACAGAGAGATGGTGCCACCATCACTACAAAGTGAAAAACCTTTCAAGGAAATACTGAAATTTTCTCCAACTACTAGACCAAAAACATTGTGGCAAGCCCCTTTGTCGCCTAGCGAGATACCACATTTTGCTATAGGCTCCGTGGTATAGTCGTAATTACAGGTATACCCTTAGAGGTTATACAAAAAATATGACCGTTAATGCCATTTTATCATTCTTATAGTCATCAGAAGATGAGAGCAAATGTGACGATTCTTATCATTTTCTTTATTTTCCAAGAAGAATGCAAATTTACATGAGAATTGAAAAGATGCAACTAAATTTTTGTAGTTTAGTTTTTGTAATTTAAGCACATGCATACACTCTGCGCCAAAAAAACAGCACCAATACATCTTTTCTAAAACGTGTTGTATTTCACTGAAATTTAAATATACATATGTATCTATATTTTTTTTATTTGGCATTGTCCTTGGTAACTCTAACTACCTATGCATTTGTGACCAAATTGCCTACTAATGCGACAAAAGTGCAAGAGCAGGTAGACGCTAGCAAAAAGGTTATAAAATAGGAATTTGTATGGTACTACACATCAATAAAAAAAAAATAAAAAATATTAGAGTAGTATTTTCCACTTTTTTTTTCATTAAAAGTAATTATTACGGGGAATACAGTATTTATTTTTCCTTAGTACTTTGTAGCATCGCCTTGCATAGTTATAAAGTTTTTGGATCCCCTTTGTTGTTATATCTTTAGTCCACACTTCCTTCTCGACTGTTTTGAGATCTTCAAGTTCTCTATTATATTAAGGTCCTGGCTTTTTCTGGCCAATTTAGGGATTCAAGGCCAGTATCTGTCTTGCATTAAGTTATCTGTTGAAAGATAACAATATTTAGAAGTGATTTCGACTTGAAATTTTAGGTCAAAAATTTGGTTTTACTTACAGAATCGTGATGATCGCGATGACAGGGAGTGGAATCATCATGAAATATGATTTTGGATGTAGCAGCATAACTCCTCTATTGTAGGAACAACACCATCAGCAATGATTTCTTTGTATTTCGCTGCATTTACGGAATCATCCAACAGTAAAATACGGCCAAGACCCCAATTTGTCATGCATCCCCAAGCCATAACATATGGTGAATGCTTAACGGTGGGAAGCAAACATTCGTCTATATATCGCTTATTAACTCTCCTTCGCACTGTCTGCTTTCCGTCAGGTTCAATCAAATTAAATGTGGATTCGTCAGAAAATATGACCCTTTTCAAATCGTTGGCGGTCCACTCCCGGTGCCGTTTGGCCCACATCAATTTTCTTTTTCATTACTGCTTTTTGCATGTCTTTGGGCTTGAAGACCAATTTCATTTAGCCGGCTGTGGACACTCCTCGTGCTGATATTAATAGTACATATCTCGTTCAAGTCTTTTCTGAATTCCCTGGCACTTGCGAACCGGTTTTCCAGAGACATGCGCTCCAAAATCCGATCTTGCCGTGTTATCGTTTTTTTTTTTGGTCTTCCGCTCCCAGCTGTCTCTTTCGTGGCATCCCAAAACGTCTGCGATTCGCTTATTTGAAAAATGTTTGCCATGAAATCATAAAATTATAAAATTTTCATAGTGCGGCGTTTTTTTGGCACGTGGTGTATATATGTCAACTAAATTCTCATTCTAAAGATAAAAAATCAACAAATATGACAGTTGAAATGAATAAATGTACAGTAAATGATGCAGTAAAGTGGGAAGGACGTGATCCTTCTACTCCGGATCATAACTTCGCCGTAAGAAGAAGAAGAAATGAGTAAATGTACATGAAGGAAATACTTTTTACAACTATGATGAGGTGACGTTAAAGTTACAAAAAATATGTGACGTGACAGTCTGTGGGAATAAGAGTGTGTATTATGGTCGAACCATATTCCTAAGGAACAACTATATCTGAGAACAGAACAGAAACAGACCCACCCTTCCTAAAGCATCACAGGTGCCCACAGACATGAAATTATTCTTCCATGCAGCAAACTCAATTTAATTTTCAAATGTCAATACTGCATCGACCCAGAGATGGTGCCACCATCAGTACAAAGTGAAGCATTCAAAGAAACACTGAACAAGTGAAAATCCAAAACAAATCATATCAACGCTACACGACAAAGAGGATACCACGAGGAAAGAGAACCGAAGAGAGAAAGGTCGAATTCACCCCACTGTGTGCCGCCACACCACACAAAAACACTAGCGAGGTAGAAAAAACCAAAAAAGAAAACTGCCTACTCTCCATTATCTGACATTTGTGTTGTTTGCCAAGCGCTAGCTACATCATCGCTTAAATAAAGTGAAGGCATTTCCAAAATATTTACAACACTCTTCGAGTAGAAAACATTGTTTCGTGCAAAGATAGGAGTCCAGCAGTTTACAACGTTTCACTTGCTTCAACCGTTTCTCAGGTGCAGCACTTTTATGGGTTGAAAGAGGACACCCGACGACGATGATAAAATTCCAAGCAAACACCAACGCTCCTCTACCCAAGGGTAGTAGAAAACAATTTATATTATGTCTCTATGGCATACTAATCGCCAGCACTCTAGTTGATGTGATTAGGTAAGCAATTGACTCTTTGTGTGGGCCCGCCCATAGCTCTAGCTCTAGCTGTATATATGGTTCGTTTTGTTTTTTTCTTATTGCTTTGGTTCTAGTGCACTTGAGTCAGAGGAATACGCAGAGGACGACGTCGACGAACAATTAGTGGATCAGCAAAACATCACGCAATCCCACGAGTGGGATATTTTGATATTCACCCAGCAATGGCCTGTGACCACTTGTTTCCACTGGAAAGAGGAGGACAAAAACCATCAGTGCAACTTGCCAACGAAGAAGGAGGTTTGGACTATTCACGGTATTTGGCCAACCAAACTCGATACTGTGGGTCCGAACTTTTGCAACAAATCTTCAAAATTCGATTTGGATAAATTGGAACCGATAGTGGATCAGTTGTATCTCTTTTGGCCTGATATCGAAACAGGTACCAACTATGATTACCTGTGGAAACACGAATGGCAGAAGCATGGAACCTGTGCTGCTGAACTTGAGGAACTTAACGACGAATTGAAATACTTTAAACAGGGACTCAATTGGCACTCGGGTTTCTTTATGTCCGATGTACTCGAGAAGGCTGGCATCTATCCGGATTCAAATAACACAGTGATTGGCCTGCATACGGCTATTGTCAAGGTGCTCGGTAAGAATCCCTCAATTCATTGCCTCTATGACAATAAAAAGGACATCAGCTACCTATCGGAGATTCGTATTTGTTTCGATAAGAATCTTCAACTCATTAACTGTGATGGCGTGCGATTTGGTCAGGTTTCAATTGACTATCCTGGCGGCAAGGTGAACACAAATTGCCACGTCTCTCAGCCCATACACTATCCGAGTAATGTGCCTCCATTGGAGAACCACCGACGTCGCAAGGAGCCATGGAAGTTTCCCTTTGTGAATATGTACAAGCTTGTACAATTCTTAATGTGGTGTACTCTATAGACGAACACATAAACAAATCACAACGAATGAGTGAGAAGCAATAGAGAGGATAAAAATCAAAAAAACAAAAACAAAAGTGAATCGAGAACTTCGCAAAGTAGTATATATACAGTTGTTTTATTTTACAATCATTTTTTTTTTTTTTTTTTTTCGTTCATCTGTTCTTTTTAGTTAAATTGTATTTTACACATATAAGCATATTAATTGATTTATTTTTTATTTTATTTTTTAGTGTTTTTTTGTCAAATTGTAGTTGTAAGTGGAAACAAAAGCAAAAACACACATATAACAGGATTAATCAATTTAAGTGAAGTAAAGAGGTATTTTTATGAAAGGAATTGCGTGTTTTCTTTTAATTTCTGATAAAGAAAAAAAAAATACCGAGACTCTTGAGTCATCAGTAAAATGGGAGTCCACTGTACTACGAATAGATATTAACTGAGTCAACACACTCAGTGTCTTGTATTCAAAATTGATGCCCTGTCGTTGTTTATTAACACATTGACTGCCAGGGTAATGTTCGAAATGTTTACCCAAGGGCCAACCAGTTGTTTCCATATATTTGTGTTTTCTTTGGATTAAAGTACATTTTAGATATCTAGATGTATTTTTATTAATTAAGAAGAAGTATATATGATAGTCATGGCCCCGTACGAGATTTAGACTTCTATCTACTTGTCCGGGGCTATGGCTATCATATTTGATGTGGCTATTATAATTGATAGCCACGGCCACAACGGAAACATCACTGGCTATCAAATATGATAGCCATGGCAGTCAATGTGTTAAAACGGAGGAGCATTCAATTGTACATCATATGAGTCTAATGGTCCCTCCCACGACAATATGAACCTCTCACCGATCATGGGGAAATGAACGATGTCCATGCTCAATGGTGAGCTGATTCATATCAGCATTTATGACGCTGAAATTTTATTTGGAGTATTTATTGTTGTATTGCTGCTTGATAACGTTTTATTTATAGGTTTATGTGATGTGATTAGTTTTACGATATTTACGATTAAATGGCTTGCGGTCTCGTTTCGTTTGACTCATTTGTTTTTTTTTTTTTTGTAAAGGAGATTTCCAAATCCCGGAGCACTCAGACCCAATTTTCTAAATCCATTGTATTACCAGGCATTCAGTTGCACATCATATGAGTCTAATGGTCCCTCCCACGACAATATGAACCTCTTACCGATCATGGGGAAATGAACGATGTCCATGCTCAATGGTGAGCTGATTCATATCAGCATTTATGATGCTGAAATTTTATTTGGAGTATTTATTGTTGTATTGCTGCTTGATAACGTTTTATTTGTAGGTGATGTGATTAGTTTTACGATATTTACGATTAAATGGCAATTTGTTTTTTTTGTAAAGGAGATTTCCAAATCCCGGAGCACTCAGACCTAATTTTCTATGCCCATTGTACTACCAGGCATTTAATTGCACATCATATGAGTCTAATGGTCTCTCCCACGACAATATGAACCTCTCACCGATCATGGGGAAATGAACGATGTCCATGCTCAATGGTGAGCTGATTCATATCAGCATTTATGACGCTGAAATTTTATTTGGAGTATTTATTGTTGTATTGCTGCTTGATAACGTTTTATTTATAGGTCTACGTGATGTGATTAGTTTTACGATATTTACGATTTAATGGCTTGCGGTCTCGTTTCGTGTGACTCATTTGTTTTTTTTTTTTTTTGTAAAGGAGATTTCCAAATCCCGGAGCACTCAGACCCAATTTTCTATGTCCAGTCAGAACTCCTTTGTTCCCCGTCCAGGCTTGAACCTTCACAGTTCGGGTCACAAGCGAGCACACTACCCACTACACCGTGGCAACCAACACTCATTTGTTTGCTTTGACAAAAAATGCAAAGCGACGTTGTGATTGTTTAAGACATCCCTTGTCTTAAACAGCCTTCTTTAATCCATAAAAAAAAACAAGAGACTGACATCATTCGGTGCGCGATAATCATCCGCGGAAAGCTCCGTACTAGAAGTACTACAATATTATTATTAATATTATAAGCTTATTGACAACGAAATTAAATTACATTGACAATATAATTGTATATTTAGCTTGAGCATCTAGGGCCTTCAGCTAGTTGAACATAAAATTGGTTTTATAGAAGGTTTTCTCAATTGAGTGCTGTCATCAGCCTATATACATTGTTTACATTTTCATATGCGATTTCGATTAAAAGATCGGATAAATTTTTTTGATCAATAGGTTTACAAGTTAAGTATATTTGTTTACATGAAATGAGAAGAATTATGGTAAGCGTTTGGTTTTCGTTGCATAGGTGGCAGTACGGGGCCTTTTCGTTAGTGATGAGATGTTTGTGGATCATTTTGGTATATTTTTATCTCTTTATGTGAAGGTAGTATGATTTTTCAACATTAGGGTTAAATTGTTTGTAAATGTCTTGATAGTTTGACCAGTTTGTTTTTCTCTTATATTTCCAAGTCTTCAGTAGATATTTTTGGTTATGTCTTTTTTGTTGTAGGCGAAGAATGGTGTAAGAGGTTCTATTAAAGCCGATTTAGTAACAGCGTCTGCGACTTCGTTTCCATTAATCCAGCTGTGCCCTAGGATGAGTTTGTCATGGATGCATTCAATGATTTCGCTACCATTGTCTATGTTTTTAATAGCTGTTACAGAGAGCAGGCTGTCTGTTTGGATGTGTTGATTGCAGTGAGAATGGCAAAAGCTTCTGCTGTAAATATGGAGGTGACAGTTAGAAGATGGCCTTTACAAATGATTGATAGGTCCTCTCCAATGACAGCGAATGATGTTCTGTTTGGCGTTTTTGAAGCATCAGTAAACATAAAGTTCCATCTTTGTTCTTTGTGGTTTTCTGCAACGTCCAAAAACATGGCTTTGAAGAATTCGTTACTTGTTAATGTGATAAAATGTTTGCTGAAGTCGGTGTGTATGGAGTCTTTTAGTAAATTCCAAAGCGGACAGGATATCGGCTTAAAGTTTTAAATGACAATTGAAATCTCAAAGTCTTTTGCGGATGTAAGAGCAGATACTAATGTCGATTACAGTCTTGGGGCTTTTTTCCTTTTTTGGAATTTTTTTAACGTCGTTGTGAATGGGTGACTTTCTGGAGGAGTTTAATTTTTGTATCGTACATGTGGTAAGATATTCGATACTTTCTGTAATATGTGACAATTCAGCGTCAGTTAGGAGGTTTCGAATTGGAGTTGTACGAGTTGATGATTATGAACAATTAAAAATTTGAAACGCTTCACGATTTCGCGTGTCATCCTTGCGCAGGGTCCATGCTAATCTTCTCTGTATCGTTCCAATTTTAGATATGTTCTGCCGAAGCAAGAACAGTACTACAATATGCGCAATGTGCAGTACAGAGATGGTGTATCAACGAAGGTTTTCCTATAGATCCTCAAAAAAAAGAATGATAATGCCTTTTAGTAGGTCAAGGAAATAAAACCTAATCATTCGTCGTATATAAATTGTTCAGGTACCTAGAGTCTTGGACCCAAAATAATGATTCAATTATGTGTGCAACTAGGTCATCAGACCAACACTGGACTATGTCGACGTAGTTTGGCGGACAAAGACTAACGAAGTCACTAAGGTTAGAAGCCTAGAACGTGACCAACGTCTGGCCGAAATTCGTATGAAGGATTATCTTCGTTCTGTCTCCATCACACTTCTGAACACATTTTGGGTCAAACCTTGATGCATGTCTACATACGAACTCATTTCCACAACATCGGCTCTAGGTATTATCACGATGGTCACCTATAATTGTTCAATTCCTTGTTGAGAGAGAGCGAGTTCAGAATGCCATTTCTCCAACGAATGGCTGGGAAAGTAAAAGCTCCGCTCTACAGAAGGAGGTTTTGACAACACTTCACTTCATCTCTCTAAGGGATGTGTGACATGCTAGATACTAAAATTATCCCAAATCAGCATTAGTTTCTCTACTACCACTGACCATTACAATTAGTACATCACGTGGTTTCTCCAAAAGAAGAGACTATTATAGTAGGCGAGCTCCTCGATAGGTTAACAAGTTGCGGAAGACATTGTTGTTTCAATAGCCAGGGACAAGTACGAGGAGATATTCTGTGATAATACAGACAGAATTGAAAATAACAAGGAAATAGTTTCTCTTTGTGGGCATAAACATCAATCGAGGTGATACCTCTTAGAAATAAGCATCTGCCTCTCTTAAGACCTATCCGGCAAGCAAAAATTTATATTGAACAGAAGTGGGAGGTCAAGTACCCAGTAATTATTCTGGGCACGGAACTTCTATAAAATGCACATGAAGAATAAGTAGAGAGGAAAGCCAGACCTAGTAAGTACAATCTGGATTAGCGGCGAACTGATGCGGAACAAGAGAACTAAGCTCAACAGACTGGCTTTGCATTTGCATGTCAGAGGTCGAAAAAAGAAGAGAATAAAGAAAGTAAAATGTATAGGTCTCCAGAACTTACTCTCCAAAGTTGCATACGAGTATCTACTGCAAATCCCTAGAGATCACATGACAGGCGTATACGGGCCAAGAACCCTAGGGCATATTTTCCAGCATAGTAGAGGGAGATATTCAAGTGACGTATGGTGTGCCTAATTTATACTCAACAGGAGGATCATCATCACTTTTTTCTTTTTTTATAGTTTGCATATGTGAAAGAGGTTATGAATGCCCTTATACTAATTTTAGGACACGGGCGTTTTGAGGAAAGGGGAAGAGACAGATTGGTGTAGTTGGTTTGAAACTCAGCTGGTATTAAGTTTCAGTGAACTCCAAGGGTGGCTGTCTAGATAACTGGGGAGTATTTTTGTTTTTGCTTTTGTCGTTGCTCATGATTCACAGTATTTTTTTCCGTCCTCCTGATGTTATCATCACGATCATTGCATTTTAGCCATATGACCGCCCTACTGCCAGTGTTATGCCTTCGCAGTAGAGTTGACATAAGCTTTCGCAATTGATCGACTTTTTATTTATTTCATGCGAAATAATCAAGATGATTATTGACATTAGGATTCGAACCGTGAACTTGTAGCGTGACAAGCGATGATGTTACCACTACGCCAAGGCTACCACTATTAAAGCTTTAACGTCCTACGGAAAATCATCAAAGATGGTATGGGAGTGCTTTGACAACCTGGATGAGATCAATAGATTTGTTCTATACTAGGTTCTACGCCACGTTAAACTGGATGGTAATGAGAAGAGAGAGGAGACAACACTTCCGTTCGTAGGATCAGAATCATTTTAAGGCTATACAAATGCACTTCTATTAAATATCAATCGACCAAGGTCTAAGATATGCATCAACCTAAATAGCAACAAGATTTGGAAGATACAATTAGCGAACATACAAACAAAGGCATAACACATTAAGTACTGTCTAACATTACATCTGTTTACACTATAAACTGCTAAACTTATCAACAACAGAAGGTATACAACAGATCGTTCACCCAATTAGAATGCGATGATTGAAACGTGTCGCAATTTCATATCTACATACATATGCATATTTCTTTATAAGCAAATCGAAAGAATTAATTTTTATTGTTTACAAATAGCATGTTGAATGATGACTGTAAGCAAGACTATTTTTTACTTTGTTGTTTCCTTATCACAACTTTGACTGAACTCAAATTGAGTTAAATGTAGATGACCTATTATATGGCTATACTTTATGCCATTCGGCTATCATCTAGTCTCTATATCTACATAACGTATTTCTGACTCAACCTGAATATTATGTTCCAAACATTTGTGCGTATGTATAACAAGTTGTTTTACTTTGTCTGGCCAGCTGTGAATTAACACGATAAGCCAATTAAGCAAATTAAGTTGGCACAAGAAGCACACAGTGTGTTGAGTAAAAAAAAAGTTTAGTTTAAACAAATGCCAGATATGTTTATGCGTAGTAAATTGTTGAGCTCTTCAAGCAAGACTTGATTCGATTAAATCCGTTGAAAGGTGATGAAAAGTAATGTGTCATTGTTCGACTCAATAGGAGTTGGGACTTTCGATTTCTTAGGCGCATAGCTCAGATAAGAAATATGTGAAAAACAGTGTCAAGTTCAACTTTTGCAATTTGTTTCAAACGAAAGAGATATGTACATCATTTCATCGAGTGCGTAGAATTTAAATTATGCAAATAGACTTACAGAGTAGGGAGACGATAGCATCAAAGATTTGTTCTACAAGCTCGTTGGCCGTTTCTTGCCCGATTTAACAGTTCAATACCAAAATCGTAAGGGAGAACATGTTTGGTAAGCCCACAAGCCCCACGGCTTCTGACCAGCTTCTCGTCAACTCGACGAGTCAGAAGAAAGAAAAGCGATATTAAGGAAATGATGAGATGCTATAAAAGGAATGGAGTCCAGCACTTCTATAGAAGTGCACTACCATAACTGGAACCTGCAGATATACTGTTGCAAATCTAGAGAGACTGTGTAAGTAACATTTTCATTCCAACAACCCGGACGAGCCGAAAGCAGATATTGCCAAAGGGAGAACACTTTATATTCCATCAAAGTCGAAACGGCCGTTGTTTCTAGCCCGGTATTCCGTAACTTTTTCGAGTCAACAGATTTGTAATCGAATTCAACGACGAATGAAGCAATTGTTGACACATCGTATTTCGAAAAACTACAACGAAAATCGAGTATGTATTTATTTTTCAAAAATCAGTGCATGATCATTATGCATAATCGGCAGAACAAACGAGCAATCCCTGACACTTTCGCAAACTTCGAATCGGAACGTGGCTAAAGTGGGTCCGTGGATTTATTCAATACTTTGATCCGAAAGTCAAAAACCATTCGAATATGTTTTTCGAAACTAATTTGTATTGGATCTCTGTATCATTTTTGAATCGAACAAAATTGTTGCCGACTTGGCTTATACAATTTGTCCTATTGTCGATGTCGGAAGCCATTTGGCGACTCATATTATACACATATTCCACGATAAATAATCGTGTTCGGATTATTTACGATGGCTTAGGCGTTCAGATGCATACAATACAGAAACATGACACACAAATCCCTTTTGAGCTTTGGGTTGTATTATCATATGTTAGGTTCTACAACCAATAATCTTGAGCTCACAGTGCTGGTTGCGATCGTAGTTTTTGAATGTTAATACTAGTGTCTAACAATCCGACTACAGCTATTTATTGTGAAATCTGCTAGGGATGCTTTTCGAAATTCGAGTGGCTTTTGAATTATCAAGTTCGAATTGTCAAAAGAAAAGTGAAGCCAAATCGGTTACTAAAAATTGTTCCATTTTTTATTTCCAAATTACTAAGCACAAGTTAAACGTTCCCGATTGTTTCGAATTTAAATTTCCAATACCAGCGCCTATATACGAGTAATACTGCTGTCAGACTGTATATTATCGCCGCTACTGGTTTTGATGATAATCAGTGACATGTTTCCCGGTATTATGTTTTTTATCATTTTTGTATAAGTTGGAATACGTTAACTTTTCATTCATTGCCACTCCTGGGGGTGCTTAATTATAATGAGTTTCCCAAGAGTATAGTGAACTCCCCGAGCTTCTAACACTTGATCGCTTGTTGATAGTAAGTTTCCCGAGCCTTCCACTCTAGTACTGTTGATATTTTGCAACACGTTGTTGCAAGGGCTCTTCCATTAGTGCATACTATAAATGCCGGGCCACACACTGCGACTGTGACGCGCTCCAACATGTTCGCCACATTTCGCTCAGCAAAAAGTAAGACTCTCGGCGGCAACTAGTTTGGTATGGGCCACTGTATGAGCGGTTGCGTCAGTTGT
Organism: Pocota personata; assembly: GCA_963082735.1. Lineage (NCBI taxonomy): Eukaryota > Metazoa > Arthropoda > Insecta > Diptera > Syrphidae > Pocota > Pocota personata. The sequence goes on from OY720431.1 coordinate 38,733,650, forward strand.
ACTTTAAGGTAGTAAAATGGATATATCGACACATAAACATGCAAGCAAGTAGCAAACTAGACACTTCTAAACTCTACCTCTTGTTTTGTGTGTGACGTGTATTTTTTCAGAGGTTGCTCACGTGGCTCGGCACTAAGTGTGTAAAGTTCCAGCTTCCAAGGTCATCCATGACGTTTTGGAGGGCGCAGAAACACACAAATAAATAAAAAAAATTGTATATTAATGTGGATTATATCTCAAACTTTAAATTAACAGGTCATCCCATATGTGATGCGGATTTTTATGTGCTGGTACTGGTAAATGTTTTATTACAGATTTATAGAACTCCTCTGGTTTAGAAGTCAAAACCGCATCCAATACACGAATTCTCGTTCTCCTATTTCTCAGATGAATTTGTAAGATCTTAAAGACAACGTCAGAAGAGTACGTCGGATGAACCATAATTTCTGGATTTTCTCTTGCAACATGTCACCTGATATTGTCCTTTAGGAAGAGTATCCCTCGGTGATTGATCAATGCTAGCCGTTTTTATTCAAGAGCTACCTTCAATCGGTTTAATTGTTGACTCCTTTGTTATAGTTTGAAGCAGTTCAAAATGGACAACTTCGGTGGAAACCTGTCTTAGGCACTTGCTGCAGTTTATCTGAATGACTCAGCCACTGCCTAGGATGCTAAATGTTCTAACAAAAAATCCATTTGTCATTACCAGTCACAATCCTGATGAGGAGCAAATCAAAATTTAAACGAGAAAGTAACGAAGAGCACGCATTATTATTCGATAGTTTTTTTCCCCAAATCGTGCGGTACCCATTATCCGAACGTAGACACTTTCTAAGTGCTTTTAAGAGTCTATGCACTAAGGAACTCTAAAGGATGTGAATGTGTTTTCACCCAGTGTTAAGTAAAGGCCCCGACCCATAGAATGCATTGACGTCGTTCTATTGTATACGTATTACCGGAAATAACAGTCCCATAAAATCCGTTGACACCGATGACATTTTGTTATTGCTGAAATCTCTTCAAGCTGTCCGATTGTCAACGGCGATGACCGTTTCTCTACATTCTCTCAATGCTTCCACCAATGAATGTGCTTACTCTTAATTTGTGAATGCGGGAACTGTCAACGGATAAACGGACTAAAAAAGTACAAAGTAAACCTACTTTATCCGCCGAAGGTCATATGTCCGGTGGTTATGGGCCACCTTCCATAAGAATGCGGGTATTATATCCAGCTGTCAGTTAAAAACGACGCAACGGATCGATGAATTCTATTGGTCGGGGCCTTGATACGTCACTATCCATGTCAATTGACCTTCATTATCTTTGAGCCCCTAATTAAATTACCTGAATTAGTTACCATCTTTTGCCCTGGCTTTCACTTAGGACTTGTCTGCCGTACACTCCGTGACAAACAAAACAAAAAAACGCCGCACAAGAAAAATTTGATGATTTTATGACTTCCATTCCAGTTGCATTATGGTGGATTTACATGGCCACGCAAATGAGTTATTCATTTAAAGCGAGATAATGCATAGTGAAAAATCCCCAGCCAATAAAGGACAGCATTACGAGTTCCAACAAATTTAGACGTCATTCTTTAGGCAAGAAACACAATTTTAGTGCGAAAGAATAGTGATCTCAGTCTAGATCTAAAGTTAGTATGAATGGTTTCCTTTTCTAGTTTTCCGCCCTTGCACTCCAACCGTATGTTCTAAAAGATGCTGAAAGTGCTTTAAAGTTAAGGAACGATATTCGGACGCATGCTTGATTCTGACCTTTGAACATTCACCATATGTAAGGGTTTGACAAATTGGGATCTTTAACGGATTCTTTTTTTGTTAGCGTCATTTCTACGTCTCCAATCCCATCTTCCAAGAGGATAAAAACCGAAAATCAATTCTAAACATTGCTTTCTTTCAACAGATAAACCAATATAATGCAGGCTTTGGACTTAAATCTCTAAAATGGTCATTAAACAGTCCAGACCTTAATAAATCGAGAGCTTGTGGTCAATTTTCGGCCACAAAACACACAACAATGCACCTAAAACGCTTGCAGAGCTCAAAACTGCTATAAAAGAAGTATGGAATGCAGAGGAAATTCGAAAACTTTACGACTCAATGCTACGAAGGGTTTAAGCGGTCATAAAAGAAAAATGCGGTCCTACAATATATTACAGAAAAATTATAACTGAATTTCCTACAAGAACCCATAATTAGTGTCATTCAATGTCATACAAGAAACATGAAGATTAAAAATGGATCTTATGGGAGTTGCAGACGTGCAATGGAAAGGAAATGGAGTGATAACAAAAGACGGCCACGAATTTTACTACAGAAGTTCGAATGAAACCCAACATAGATATGGCGTAGGATTACTCATTTCAGAAACAATTAAAAAATCAGTAATCTCAGAGAGAGTAGTGCTTATGCAACTTAAAGCAATACTGAATATCATTCAAGTGTATGCGCCAACAAGTGATTGTGAATAAGTGGTTATCGAGCCATTTTACAACCAACTGGAACAAGCAATCAAACTAACTAAAAAGAAATTGATTACGTTTATGCTGGGCGACTTTAATGCTGAAGTGGGGAAAGGCAGGATTGAAGATGTTGTAGGACACCAGCTGCTAGGAGACAAAAACTAGAGACGCTAAAGTCTAATAGAAATCTGCCAATTACAATAATGAATACCTAGTTCAAGATCCAACAAAGGAGATTATATACCTGGACATCTCTAAGGCACACCAGACTGAATAGTGAGGAATCAAATAGACCACATCATCGTCAACCCAGGTGCTAATTTACGAGTAGGGTCAGACCACAATCCAATTGTAGCGAAAATTAATATAAAAACAAATAAAATTCAAGAGTTTTAAACAGAAGAAACTAGAAATAAACCTGCTAACAAATCAAGAAATACAAAATAATCTTAAGAAAGAGATGAATGAAAACCTTAATCACTTAAACACAAACCGAATAGTCGAAGATATAATATCAATTCAATAGGATCGGAGATAAGAGGAATTATAATGGAGACAAGCAAAAAACATCGCAGCAGCGGGAACATTAATTTTTCTTCATGTTTGGAAACAAGAAATAGTCGCAGGGGGTTAAATCTGGGGAATATGCCGGATGAGGGAGGTGTTCGTCTAACTCATGCAATTTTGCCATTGCGACTGCGGACTTTTGCGCCGGTGCGTTGTCCTGGTGAAAAAGAACTTTTTTCTTCGCCAAATGCGGCCGTTTTTGTTTCAAATCGGCTTGGAATCGATCCAGCAGCTCTGCGTAATATGCGCCGGTGATCGTTTTACCCTTTTCAAGGTAATCGATGTGAATAAACCGCGCGCAATTTTTTTTTTTTTTTTTTGGGCTTCGATTCACCAGGAGAAGTCCATTGTTTTGACTGTTCCTTGGTTTCTGGTGTGTTGTTGTGATTCCAGGTTTCATCCACGGTTACAAAACGGCGCAAAAACTCAGCCGAATTTGTCTGGAACATCGCCAAACACACCTTTGAAGTTACCAAACGAATGCGATTGTTGTCGATTGTGAGCAAACGCGGCACCCATCTTGCGAAAAGCTTTTTCATGTCCAAATATTTATGTAAAATCGAAATCACTGAGCCATGTGATAAGCCTGTGGCCTCTTCAAGCACGCGCACTTTCACTCGCCGATCGTCCATTATCAAACCATGGATTTTGTCGACCATTTCTGGTGTGGTGACCTCAATTGGGCGATCAGAACGTTCGGCGTCACTTGTGCTTGAACGACCGCACCGAAATTGAGTAAACCAGTGGCAAATGGTTCCAACCGATGGTGAAGAGTCCCCATAATACTTGTCAAGCTTTTATTTGGTTTGCGTGATAGTTTTTTCTCGCAAAAAATAGTGTTTAATGAACACTCGAAATTCACTTTTTCCCATTTTAACGAAAATGCTAGTAGGCGTCTATATAAAATGGCTGCCATAACAAAACTATTTGACAGATCTGTCTGAAAATTTGGGTACGTTCTTTTGAAAGATGACTCTTGACAAAAAAAAAATAAATTTAAGGTGACGACACAATTTGCGTTAATTTTCAGGGACTTATTGACCCACCCTCGTACGAAGGAAAAATTAGAACAGTGGAAGGTAAGGTATACATCGAGCACATTTCTTGGGACGAAAAAGATTATCTAGGACCCTATAATGGACCCGAAGGACCAGAAATAATTAAAAAAAGAAATCGAAAAAGCTCTGAATGGAATACTGAAGGCACTTCTTAAACTACTCGATGAAGAAAACATACTAATATTAGTGAAGCTCTTCAACGCTATTTACAGACATGGGACAATAAGTTTGATGAGTCATATATTGAAGATCTTCCTGAAAATAATTCACAAAAGATTTTACAATAAGCCCGAAGAAGGTATAAGTGACTCTCAATTTGGATTCAGAAATAGCTTTGGAATACGGGAAGCACTATTTACGTTCAATATGCTAATACAGCGTAGACTAGAGAGGGACAAAACGGACTTTGTATGTCTCGTCGATTATGAAAAAGCATTCAATTCGCGCAACATAATAAAATGGTGAACATATTTTAAGAAATCAGAGTTATTGAGAATCTTTATTGGAATCAAAAAGCACAAATAGCTATAAAGAGTCAGACAAGGCTGCATTTTATCACCGCCCCTCCTTAATATGTACTCGGAAGAAATCTTCAAAAACTTAACAGTAGATCCAGTTGGAGTAATCAAAATTAATGGAGTCCTAAGCAACAACATCAAATACGCAGATGACGCGGTAATAATGGCAAGTAACATGAACGAATTAAACATCATTATAAATAAACTTAGCGTGGACAGTAACAACGTTGAAGTAGAAAGAAAGTAGTAGGGGTGTTATGAGTATTTCACCCCTACTATGGCTTATAGTCATGAATAAAATCCTTATAGCATTAGACAGAGAAAGAATTAAGGTAGTTGGGTATGCAGACGACATGGCAATATTAGTGTCAGGAATGTTCCCCTCTGTGATAAGCGAGATCATAGAAAATGGTCTAAGTAAGATAAGCACCTGGGCCGAAAATGTGGTCTGGGCATTAACTCGAGCAAAACTGAAATGATGCTCTTCACCAAAAGACCTGACTTCGCACTTCCTCGGCTAAATGATCAAACACGCTCTCTATCGTTCAGTGCTAGATATTAAGGAGTTATCCTAGATTCTAAGCTCAATTGGAAGGTAAATATAGAACAACGGGTAAAGAAGGTATGTATAGACTTCTACGCCTGTAACAAAACATTCGGCAAAAAATGGGGACTGCAACCAAAATTGACCCTATGGATGTACACAGCCATGGTACGACCGATTCTTACATATGGGTCAATAGTATGGTGGCCGGCTTTAGAAAAAGGCCTATAATATTACCAAACATAACAAGGTGCAAAGAACAGCATGCATAGACACTACAAGTGCTCTACGGTCTACCCCGTCCTCATAGCGCGATCAGAATTACAGAGTCTGAGTGCTGGACTGCGAAACCCTACCGGCATAGTAATATACTGGACTCTTTATCGAGAGAACTTATATCGCCCCCAACAGATTACATTATCCCCAAAAAGAATTTCATAAAACGTTTCGACGTACAATTCTCCACAAGATCAGAATGGCAAGATGGGCAGGTCTACATCTACACAGACGGTTCAAAGATGGACTGCGGTGTTGGTGCATCTGTGTCTTGCGAATCCTTAAACATCTCAAAATCCTAGAGACTTCCAGATAATGCCAGTGTTTTCCAGGCGGAATTACTCGCTATCCGCGAAATCTGTCGCCAGATCAAATCGCACACAATTATAACTCAAAGGCAAAAGATTGCCATACTCATTGATAGCCAAGCTACTATCAAAGCCATCACTCCGGTCACTATATCCTCTAAACTAGTGTTAGAATGCCGAAATGAGCTAGTCTCGCTAGATGAACAATTCAAAGTAACCCTGATCTGGGTTCCAGGTCATAGCAACGTTTGTGGAAACGAACTTGCTGATGACCTGCCCAGGCAAGGCTCTGCCCTCCATCGCGTAGTTTCTTTACACGAATTTTTGCAGTAGACGTCTTGCGTGTTTTTCATTAAAATTGATAAACTTGAATATCGTGCGGTGATAAAATTCTTCGTTTTGGATGGGTTAACCCGTAAGGAAATTCATCCAAAGTTGACAAAAGTTTACGGGGACTCTGCTCCTTCCATGTCAACTGTTAAAAAGTGGGCAGCTAAATTTAAACGTGATCGCACGTCGCTCGAAGATGACCCACGTGAAGGACGGCCAAAAACCGCAACCACACCCGAAACCATCGGAAAAGTGCATGATATCGTGTTGGACGATAGGCGAGTGAAGCTGAGTGAGATAGCTGAGGCTGTGTGTATATCGGAAGAGAGGGTGCGAAACATCTTGCACAAAAACTTTGGGATGCGAAAGCTGTGCGCAAGATGAGTGCCGCATTTGCTGAATGCCGATCAAAAGCAAATGCGCTAACGATTTTCGCGACAATCTTTGGACCGATTCAATAGGAATCCGACCGATTTTGTGCGGCGATTTGTCACCATAGATGAGACATGGGTCCACCACTACACGTCAGAAACGAAATAGCAGTCGAAGCAGTGGGTGGAAGCCGGTGGTTCAGCAAAGTCGATCGCATCTGCCGGAAAGGTCATGGCCAGTGTGCTTTGGGATGCGAAAGGGATCCTGTTAATTGATTACCTTGAGAATGGCAGAACAATTACAGCCGAATATTACTCCAACCTTCTTGACCAGCTGGATGCCAAAATTCGCAAGAGGCCGGGCTTGAAGAAGAAAAAAATCATCTTTCACCAAAACAATGCACCTGTACACAAGTGTGCGTTGGCGATGGGAAAACTGCGGGATTTGGGGCACGATTTGCTCGGCCATCCCCCCTATTCACCTGATTTGGCACCCTTATACTTCCATCTGTTCCCAAACTTGAAGAAATTTGTTTATGGGAAACTGAGAGGGCCGTAGATGAATATTTTCACAGCCTTCCGGACTCTCACTTCCGAGAAGGAATACTGATGTTGGAGAAACGCTGGACCAAGTGTGTTGAAGTCAAGGGAGATTATATAGAAAAATAAAATCATTTTTTAACCGAAAATCGCAGTCTTTCATTGTCAGGCCGAGAACTTTTCACCTTGCCCTCGTACCTACCCTAGAAAGAGTGAACTCCATTAAATAATTGGGAACAATATTAAATAGTATATAGTAGCAGTATCTCATCAAGCAGTTACTGCTATCAATTTTTGTGAAAAAGAAGTCTAAACTGGGGCAAAGATGTACTAAAAAGAGTCGTTAAAGGCAGGACCAATACCCTTTCTTAATGGAACAAGATGGGTTGTCTAACAAGACTCTCCTACTGCACATAGAGCCAAAACAACTCAGCAGTGGTTCTGAATCAATACTCCTGCTTTTATTGCACCCGAGGTTTGGCCCAGATTTGAATCATTTGACTTATTGTTTGTGGCCAGTGTTGGAGAGTATGACCTGCAAGAGACTTCACCAAAATTTGAAGAACCTCAAAAGTGCTTTAATGTGCACAGCAACTCTCGCACAATTTGGAAATCTTAATATAAAAATGGTATCGCAAAACCTGCAATATTTATGGGATGAACTGATACAACAAAGAATGGATGAAGAGCATATTCGATAAGTCGGCACTAGACCGATTACCCACACACATTTAGATCAGAGTCAATTTTGGAACATACTCCGTAAAGCACATACCGACAAAAGTCTTATCTTTGATGAATGGGGGGAGAGCTAAAGGCAGGACGCATAAGACCTAATTCAATGCCACGTTGCACATAGACCATAGACTATTCAATAAGTTAACGCGATTTAACAACAAAAAGCAACGATAAACACCAATAAATCAAGGAGACTTCCTCTCTGTCGTACAACTCAGAAACAACGTTTACTGTACGAAAAAGTTGAGTTTTATTTTTTTTTTTTTTGTATTAAATAGTAGTTATAATTAGTTAGTACACCAACATTTTTTGTTTTCTTGTTTTCCTCTGAGTTTGCTGTGTGTGCAAAAGAAAACTCTTATTACATTTAAGAAACCACAAAATCGTAAGTAAAATAATTCCGTCAATCTCGCCCTTTCTCCACTAATTTTGCGAAACAAAACAAAAAGAATTACAAACAACATCTATCAAACTCTAGTCATTCCATACGACTTCCCCGCGACATACCCCCTTAAACTGCCTTAGGTATAGAAAACATTTATCAAAAAAAAAAAAAAAAAGAGAGAAGAAAACATGTTTACGCCAATGCTTTGGTAACGATTAGCACAGCTGACGGTACCAGGCCCAACACTTCCAGTGGCTTCTCGAAGTCGTCGTCCGAGAAAACCTTCCTTGGGAACGTGGTCATCAGTCCGAAGGGTAGATCGGCGCCCTGCTTCATCTGAATGAATACACGAACGGCCGACAACTGCTCCTTAACGCTAAACGTTTCGGTGAGTGTCGATCCGTCCTGCAAACGAATTTGGATTCTGGTATTGGTATAGTCCTTGGGCGGCTGTTTGGGTGATGTAACAGCAACAGGTGCAGGAGTCGGTGTCGTTGAGCTGACCGCCGATTGTGGTGATGTTGGACCTTGATCCCTGAAAAAAATCTCATCAAATGGTTCCTCGCCAAAGAGCAAGCAAATTAACCATACCTAGCTCGGCGAGCGGCCTTATCTGCCTCAATTTGTGCCTTGACACGTTCCCTGGCCGCTTTCTCCTCTTCCTTTTCGCGCTTTCGTTGTTCGACAATCTTCTTCATTTCCATCTCCTCCATGCGTTTGCGTGCCTCGGTCATATCCTTACCCGACTTGATACGATTTTTCTCACGCTCCAAAGACTCTACACGCTCACGTTCCTCCCGCTCCAAACGCTTTTGTTTGAGTTTCTCTTCGATCAGAGCCAACTGCGCCTTTTTCTCCTCCTCAGTCAGGGGTTTCTTTTCCTCTGTCGATTCAGAGAAATTACTGTGCCCGGTCTTGGCAGCATGAAACTCAACTTCCGACTGATCTTTGAATAGTTTTCCACAATCGTCACATTTTAGGGACTTGGCAGTCTCTCCTGCCGGAGTACTAGACGAAGCTTCAGCCTCTGTACTAGCCGAGGGGCCAGTGGAAGCAGAAGCTGGCGCTGTCTGTACGGCGGATGACTCACAACCCGTGCCGGCCGGAATCTCTTCGTCGGCGTGGGCCAACAGCCATTCCATGGCAGGTTCAACGCCAATGAAATTTGTAACTTTCATGGCATATTCTCTGCAAAAAAGAAAAAAAGGATTATGCATCGCTTTTTCTTTTCTTTTTTTTTTTGTCTCGTGAAACTCAACGAGATGCAAAATGGTTTTCAGGTACTTACGCTCTTTCTTGCGGGAATCCCATGTCAACTAAAGTTTGAATTCCTGACATTGTACTTTATTTTTTGTATTTTTTTGTTTAATAAATCAGAAAGTAGATTTTGTGGGAAACAATTCAATGAACTGAGAGAAAAAAAAATGCCGATGGCGACAAAGATTTGACAGATGACATGAATTTTTATTTTATTTTCTTCTTCGTCGTTATGACAGCCGCATTTTCGGAGTGAAGCTTCGAAGTTAGAAAGAAAAAGCTTTCGATTTCATACAATGCTTAAGGGTGACAACACATCGCAACACCGATTTTGTTTTACGCTCCATTTGTTTATAATCAAACCTACGTATTTACATGAGGATGGCACTTTCAAGTTTTAATAAAAAAACGAATTCTAGTTAAAATACATATTTCAATAACTTTCCTCCTTTCCTTAAGGCCGGTATTCAACGAACAGTCTTAAACTATTAGACTCATTGCGAGAGTCTATTTACAATATAATTAAAACCGATTATAGGTATTGCGAGTTTCTATTGATATCGATATTTTTCTATTTGATAGAAATGTCAAAGGTCGAATAGAATTAAAGTCGATTATAGGTATTGCGAGTTTCTATTGGTATTCATATTTTTCTATTTGATAGAAATGTCAATTCTATCGGAAATTTTTGGTCGACTTTTATTTGAAATGAGAAGAAACAAAGGGAAAAATAAGTAAGCATATTTTGAAGTATATTGAGGTTAAAACGTTTTTAAAATAAGGAGAAATTTACAAATAAACGAGAGATGGAGTGCCTGATCGAAAAAAATCCGCTTGTGGCAAAAGGTATTTGCAAAAAGCCGGAGGCAGACGAGTAATGAAAGAATTATACTGTTGAACTTAATTGTATGGGGCCTCCCATTAAGACTCCGGACAAATGGACGAAGGCACACAATTAAAAATATATATTGTCATCCATGTCTAGAGGATTAGAGTGCACTCTTAAATTTCTTCCGTGTCGAAGTGTTGTTACTATTTCAGCTCGTAGTACATCCTCGAATTCATCCTCAAATACATTAAACCAAATAAAACTCATTATTTAGCGTAAAACTTATTTTTTTTTTTGTAAACACAAAAAAAAACAAATGAAGATTTGACATTTGAGTTTTTTTTTTCTATTTCAGAAAGTCGATTCTATTTCAGCAATTCTACTGCATTACCCGATACCAATTTTAAGCTTAATACATAGAATCGAAAAAAGTCAATTGAAGTCGATACCTTTCCCCAGTGATGGTTTCATTGGGTTTCAACAGTTCATAATAAATGACACCGACCTGGTCCCACCAAATATACAGCATAATCTTCGCAGCGTGAATATTCGGCCGAGCCGACGACGTAGAAGCATGACCAGGCAGTCCCATGACTTTCTTTTCTTTGGGTTGCTGTAATGAATCCATTTTTCATCACCCGTCACGAATGAAGAAACCTTCCTTTTTGCTGCTGGAACAGTTGTTCACAGGCGAAAAAACGACGCTCAACAACGTCCCTTGGCTTCAAATTATAAGGAACCCAAGTTCCTTGTTTTTAAATCATTCCAAACGCATGCAATTGCTTAGAAATGGCTTGACGGGTAACTCCTCATGCTGAAGCAAGCTGTTCTTGCGTTTGGCACAGATCCTCATCGAACAATGCCTCCAATTCAGCGTCTTCGCAGGATTTTGGCCTTCCTTCACGCGAATCGTCAACATCGAAATAGCCGTCTTTGAAGCGACGGAACCAATCGCGGCACGTTGTTTCACTTAGAGCAGCATCTCCGTAAACTTTTTGGAGCTCTCGATGCGCTTCAGCCGCCGTTTTCTTCGAATGAAAGAAGAAAATTAACACTTCCCGCAAAGGACGATTATTTGGTACAAAATCAGACATTTTCACATAACCACAGGTTACGGCAGGATATTTCACCGAGGCGAACGCAGGATGACAACATTTTTTTAGGTCCACTTCATGCACAGTTATTTTCTTACCGCTGATTTGTGCATTTGGTAGATATTGCGGTTAATGAGCAGTTAGGCTCCAGTGTCTCGCAATTATCTTTTAGACAGCTAATTTTACGTAAAAATTGATTAAGACCAAATAGAAAGAGAACAATATTTCATATAATACAGTCGTCATAAAAAAGGCACTTGGGCCCTATTGTTGATAATGTTCATAAGTTTGTATCATAACCAAGTTGATCTTATATTATAAGTGGAACTTAATTTATTGTCGATTGCTTTCAAATATTTAAGACCATTTTACAAAAGACTCACTTTAATGCAACGCACCTAACTTCAGATCCTTATCAGATGCCATATGTCAAACGCAAAATGTCAGAAATTAATGATCTGTCCGCAAATGTAAAGTATTGCTGGAAAGTATCCTGTACTTGAAACTGTAGAAACATACATACTGTAACATGCGAGCTACGGCTCGAGTAGATAAAACGATATTCTGTGAAATTTATTTCTTTATTTTCTAGTCTATAGAACAATTCAAGTTCACACTATACTATTCTTCGCAAATTCTTTTCTTACAAGGTCTCTTTCCTCTCAAATCACTTTATCTCCTTTCAATTACTTAATTCACAAATCCAAACTAATTACTTTTTCTTGTTCACTCTCAACTTTCAATTTATCACCAAATTACAACTTCACCCATTATCACTTTTCCAATCTCTTCGCCACGGTTCTAAACCAACTGTGTCTTTTTTTGATCGCCATCTGTCCTTATATAGCAGAAGTTTCTGATAGCCAGAAACTTCTAGCAAATTCTTCGACCACTGGAGCAAGAAAAATTCTGATATAATAATTCCAAGATGACAATCATTTCGTGCAGTTATAATTCTCTCTTGTTCTCTTTTATCCGCGATATTATCCGAGCTGTGGTGACTAATTTCAGACACGAACCTCAAAAGGAAGCAATGAAAAGACACTTCGGAATTTGTTGCCTGTTCGAGGGCGTAGTTATTATGCTACATTATGTTACACTGCCCTCCTCTTAGACTTGTTCGTCCCGAACAAGTGTGTCCTCACTTCGGCCATTGTATCGACTCAGTCGGTCCACATGAACCACTTTCATTTTGGCCCTTGGTCCTCGCTGGATGCGGTAGACAACATCGTTGATGCGGGCTATTATTCTGTAGGGACCCTCCCAGTTCTGCTGCAACTTAGGTGATTTCCCCTTTTGGCGATGGGGATTATACAGCCACACTAGATCTCCTTCCTGGAATCCTGACGTTGTTGCCTTGGCATCATACCTGGTCTTCATGCGGTCGCTCGTCATCTTAATCTGGCTTCTGGTCCTTTGGTGTATGTCCCTAAGCCTTTCCCTCAGGTCCGCCACGTACTCTTCTTCATTTCTGGGCTCATTGGTAGGAGATCCAAATTTCACCTCACTGGGTAAACGAGCTATTCCACCAAATAAGATTTCGAACGGCGTATGTCGAGTAGTGCTATGCACGGCACTTCTATAGGCCATCAAAAACAAGGGAATCTGCCGGTCCCAATCCCGTTGGTAGTCACCTACGACCTTCGAGAGATGTTCGTCCAAAGTCCTATTGAAACGCTCCACCATACCGTCCGACTGTGGATGAAGCGGGGTTGTCCTTGTCTTTTTGATTCCGAGTAGTTGACACATCTCTTGGAAGATTCTTGACTCGAAGTTCCTCCCTTGGTCAGAATGCAATTCCAAGGGCACACCGAATCTGCTAACCCAATTGTAGACGATCTGCTCCGCCACGGTTCTGGCTTCCTGGTTAGGGATCGGAAACGCTTCCGGCCACTTACTGAAGTAGTCCATCACTACGAGTATATACCGATTACCATTGTCGGTTTCCGGAAAGGGCCCTGCGATGTCAATGGCGATTCGTTCGAAAGGTGCTCCCACGTTGTATTGGTGCATCTTACCTCGAGTTTTGGTTCTCGGACCCTTACTAGCTGCACACATGTCGCATTCTCTGCACCAGTCTTCGATATCTTCCTTCGCTTTTAACCAATAAAAACGTTCTCGTACCTTTTCTAGCGTCTTATTCACTCCCAAGTGGCCTCCGGACGCCCCGCCATGCATTTCCTGTAACACCTCCTTGACCCTCGTCCGCGGTACTACAAGCTGCATTACAAACGACTTTCCGTCGGAGGATTCCCATTTTCTTCTCAGAACACCTTCTTGGACATGGAGGGAGTCCCACTGCGCAAAATATGCCTTTAAGGTCTGGCTTCTGTGAGAGATGTCCTGATGATCCGGTTTCTCCATGTTCTCCTTCCAGGCCAGAATCGGCTCGATATCCGGGTCTTCCTTCTGAGCGTTCCGGATCTCATCTACGCTCCAGCCGGCGATAGGTTCGGCTCTCATTCTTTGGATGGAAACCAGCTCCCGTTCTTCCTGACGCGCACAATGTTTACAATCCGTTCTGCATGGTCTCCGGGACAGTGCATCCGCATTAGAGTGGAGTTTCCCTTTACGATGCTGTATTTCGTAGTCGTAGATTTGCAGCCTTTCGATCCATCTTGCGACCTGACCCTCAGGACTCTTGAACTGTAATAGCCATTTTAAGGCTGCATGGTCTGTGCGAAGAACGAACTTCCTCCCGTAGAGGTATTTGTGAAAATGCTTCGTAGCCAAGATCAAAGCTAGAAGTTCCCGCCTTGTCACGCAGTAGTTCCTTTCTGGCTTAGAGAGCACCTTGCTGAAGTACGCAACCACCTTCTCTTGGCCGTCATGCACCTGGGAGAGTACGGCTCCTACCCCGACATTACTAGCATCTGCATCCACAACGAATGTTTCCCCGGGAGTGGGATAAGCCAGTATCGGGGCATCGCATAGCCGTTGTTTAAGTGCCTTGAAGCTCTTCTCGCACTCAGTTGACCATTTGAATTGTTTTCCCTTTTCCGTCAACTGGTGCAGGTTCTTTGCGATCCCGGCAAAATCCTTCACGAACCGTCTGTAGTAGGTGGCTAGGCCCAGGAAGCTCCTTAGTTGGTGTTTGTCTTTGGGGACTGGCCAGTTTTTCACCGCTTCGACCTTCTCCGGATCGGTTCTCACTCCTTTCGCTGAAATTACGTGTCCCAGGTACTTGACTTCCGCTCTAAACAGGGCGCACTTCTTGGGGTTGAGCTTCAGGTGGGCACTTCGAAGCCTTTGAAACACATCCCTTAGATTGTCTCGGTGTTGCGCAAACGTTTTTCCTACGACGATGACATCATCCAAGTATACCAAACAGGTTTTCCATGTTAACCCTTGCAGGACACATTCCATCAATCGCTCGAAAGTCGCCGGAGCATTGCACAGCCCGAATGGCATTACCGTGAATTGCCATAGCCCATTTCCTGCGGTGAAGGCGGTTTTCTCCCGGTCTTCTGGATGGATCAGTACCTGCCAGTAGCCACTCTTCAAGTCGAGAGTGGAAAACCATCGGGCTCCTGATAGTGTGTCTAGCGTGTCGTCAATCCGTGGCAGAGGATAGCTGTCTTTCTTGGTGACGTAATTGAGCTGCCGATAGTCCACGCAGAACCGCGTGCTGCCATCTTTCTTCTTTACCAGTACAACCGGTGATGCCCACGGACTTTTGGAACTTTCAATCAGACCTTCTTTCTCCATTGCCGACACCATCTCTGCAACTTCTGTCTGCTTTGCCAATGGAAGGCGCCTAGCAGGCTGACGAATTGGTCTAGTATCACCAGTGTCTATTCGATGTTGTACCAGGTGTGTTCGGCCGTATTCTCCGTCCTGTGAGGCAAATACATCAGCGTACTCATTGATAAGATTCTCTGCCATAGTTCGCTGCTCCTGATTCAGCTCACTGGACTGGAGAATCGTCTCTCTCGTTTCCGCTGTCCAAGGTGATGGGAGAGGTTTTGGAGCATCACGTTCAGATATTGTTGCGACGGCGGTAATCGGCGTGCATTTTCCAGTCACATCCCCTCGCCTTAGTTTGACAGTGTGTGGTCTTGCGTTCAAAACCCTCACTGGAACCATGGTGTTCTTTGGTTCGACTAACGTCTTTCCCACGATGTAGTCTTGAGAATTCTTCTCTGGGTCTGGTTCTACTATGTAGAATCGGTGGCTCCCAAGATCACCTTCCAGCTTCGTCCAAATGATTGTCTCTGAAGACGGCGGCAAAACTTCGTCTTTGCTGATGACTGTCCTGAGAGTTACAGCATTCTCATTTCCGTACACCATCGGAATCTCCACATTTCGATACCTCAGTACTTGCATCCCGATGTCCAAGATTACTTCATTTGCTTTCATGAAGTCTATTCCGATGATGCACTCGTCGCATATATCTGCCACCAGAAACGCATGGGAGAACGTCAGTCCCGCCAGGGTAATCGTAAGACGAACTTCTCCAAACACTTTCGCCATTTCCCCTGTTGCAGTCTTCAGGCAGTAGCTGTTGGTGTTGTGCAGCCAGGAGCTTTTGACGATATCTCTTCTTACAATGGAGGCAGTGGCACCTGTGTCGATGGTGGCTACGCACTTCTTCTTGTTGATTAGTGCCTCCACTGTCAGGCTCTTGTTATCCCGTTTGGTTTGCGAAACTTGAATGGTGGTCCTGGGGGCCTCGATTCCAGTAACCAACTTCTGCCCCGCGAAGTTGGTCCTTACGCATTTCCCGACTGCTGGTTTTGGGAAGTCTGACTGACAGGATGGATGTTATCACCTCCAGATGCTTCCTCTCTGCTTCTCCTACTTCCGCAATGTGGACAATTTCCTCGTCTAGGTGCACTTCTGCACTGCCGTTGTAGGTGTCCGGTTTGGTTGCAATTCCAGCAACGGATTTGACTTCCGCGAGCTCTGTCTTCATCCATGACGGCTGTTCTCTGGCATGAGCATTCCACGACGGACATTTCCCTGACACGGTGTATTCCCTGGTATGCTTGGTCCGCAGCCTTCATTGACAAAGCGAATGCCAATGCCTCGGGGAGTGTTCGCTTTTCAGCCATCCTTACAGCCATTTGCAGTTGTCTGTCCTCTATGGCCTGAATAAAAGCTTCCACCGCCATTTCGTTGATAAGCTCCTCACCGGCTTTAGGGTATGAAAGATGGGCTAGTCGCTCTATATCCGCTTGCAACTGTTGGAGCGTTTCCCCCCTTTTTTGGACTCGACTACGCAGCTGAACCCTGTACACCTGCTGCATGTGTTCATCCCCAAACCGCATTTCGATAGCCTGAACCAGAGAGTCGTAGTTCTGCTGTTTATCTTCCGGGATGGTCTGCAAGAGCTCCGCAGCTGGACCCCTCAGTGCAAGTGTGAGTGCAATGGACTTCTCTTCATCGTCCCAGCTATTGGTCATTGCGGCCGCTTCGAATTGCCTTTTATAAATTGGCCATGATGTTTGACCATCGAAGATAGGAGGCTGCATCTCCTTTCTTCTCAGACCGTCAGTGGAATATTCCCGTGCTTTCTGTCTCTTCACGTTGCTGAGCTCCTTAGCAAGATTTTCGACTTGCTTTCCTACTATCTCGAATTTCGTATCCACTTTTTCAAATTGAGTCTCTATCTTCCCGAACTGAGTTTCATGTTTCTCAAAATTTTCATCGAATCTAATTTCGACTTTTTCGAGTTGCGTCTCGACCTTCTCGATTTTCTCTTCGATCACTTCGAATTTGGATTCCAAGTTCTTGTTTTGCTCATCAAGTTTACTTTCCAGAGCATCTAGAGAATTCTTTTGTTCGTCCATTGCTTTCTTTTGTTCGTCCATTGCTTTCTTTTGTTCGTCCAGCTTAAGTTCTAGAGAATTCCTTTGGTCGCCCATTGCTTTCTTTTGTTCGTCCATCGCTTTCTTTTGTTCATCCAGCTTAAGTTCTAGAGAATTCTTTTGTTCGTCCATTGCTTTCTTTTGTTCGTCCATCGCTTTCTTTTGTTCGTCCAGCTTAAGTTCTATAGAATTCCTTTGATCTTCTATTGCTTTCTTTTGTTCGTCCATGACTAACTTAAGTTGCAGGAGCAGACTTGTTATACCCGGGTCGGCTGCTGTACTTGCTGGTTCCTCTTCCACGTCAAACTCTACGTCATGCGGATTTTCACCTTCCTGCGTTACTGCTTCTTCCAAACGAATCAGTAGGGCATCTTTTCCCCCAGTTGTGTCGAGGTTCCGCTTACTGAGTTCTGCCTTTAGTTGAG
Source organism: Pocota personata (assembly GCA_963082735.1). Lineage (NCBI taxonomy): Eukaryota > Metazoa > Arthropoda > Insecta > Diptera > Syrphidae > Pocota > Pocota personata. Next base: position 38,751,182 of record OY720431.1, read on the forward strand.
TTATAGTTAGTTTTCCCAATTTGCGACCCATTTTGCGCAACTAATTAACTCAACACAGAAATCGTTTTTTTTTTTTTTTTTTTTTTTTAATTGTGCAATTTCACACCGCGGAAATAGTTATTCACAGAATAAGTTTTATCCCGCTTCTGACACCAATGTAATATGCTGGCTACGGCTCGAGTAGATAAAACGATATTCTGTGAAATTTATTTCTTTATTTTCTAGTCTATAGAACAATTCAAGTTCACACTATACTATTCTTCGCAAATTCTTTTCTTACAAGGTCTCTTTCCTCTCAAATCACTTTATCTCCTTTCAATTACTTAATTCACAAATCCAAACTAATTACTTTTTCTTGTTCACTCTCAACTTTCAATTTATCACCAAATTACAACTTCACCCATTATCACTTTTCCAATCTCTTCGCCACGGTTCTAAACCAACTGTGTCTCTTTTTTTGATCGCCATCTGTCCTTATATAGCAGAAGTTTCTGATAGCCAGAAACTTCTAGCAAATTCTTCGACCACTGGAACAAGAAAAATTCTGATATAATAATTCCAAGATGACAATCATTTCGTGCAGTTATAATTCTCTCTTGTTCTCTTTTATCCGCGATATTATCCGAGCTGTGGTGACTAATTTCAGACACGAACCTCAGAAGGAAGCAATGAAAAGACACTTCGGAATTTGTTGCCTGTTCGAGGGCGTAGTTATTATGCTACATTATGTTACAATATTATGACTAGATTCAGGAAACGGGCCTTAAACTAGCATGGATTCGTTAAAATTTTTTTTAAAGACTTCGAGAACCAATATCATTGAGTTTTCGGAATTATTTCACACCGCATTGGTGTGAATAGATCACAACTTTCTCCTTTCGCACCTTGACACGCCTTATTCGAGAAGACCGAACTGACCAGCAAATAAAAAAAAAATAATAAAAAATGTACCTACACGTCAGGTGTTGGAGATGCGGGGCATCGATCCCCGTACCTCTCACATGCTAAGCGAGCGCTCTACCATCTGAGCTACATCCCCAGTTGAATATGTCTTGTCAAAATGTGAATTTATTTATTTCCATTACGACACCACCATCGACCTCATTAACAAAAACAGTACAATAGATGGCAGTACTATATTACACCACATGCACAAACCTAACATTTCCAAAACTGGTGACAGTTTGAATGAAAACACTTCTCCACACCTAGATGGGGATCCCTGTCAGTGGTAAACATCACTCAAAATAAAAAAAAATCCTCTCATATTATTTTTCCAAATTTTTCGATACTGAAGAAAAATTATGTAAAATTAAATAAATTTTAATTTTTACCATCACCGAAATTAATCTCATTGATCTGTGAACCTACCACACATGACCATCGACCACCACTTTAATTCACCACTGGCTGACTGCAAGAACTGTCAAAGTGGTTTTATTGAAAAGTCATCACACACCGAAAGAGTACTGCAAGCAAAAGAAAAATTCTTTTCACTTTCGCTTATCAGTGTACAAAATTGTTTAACAAATAAAACAAAAGAATATCGTGTATTTGCAAATTGAAAACGAATTCGAAAGAAAATAATTAAATTAACGAAACAAAAAAAAAAAAATAATGAATTGGTTCAAGGGAAGCATCGCTGAAGCCGTCACCATCTCGAAGCAGAAGAATGCAACTTTCGTTGTTTATGTCGAAGGTGAGTACAACGCAGAACACCGACCGGATACTCGGCTAACACGTCATTTATGAATCTGCCTAAAAAAATTGCCGACCAAAATACCACCAGCTGATTCATAATAGCACTTTAAAATGAGTGATGATGTGTTTTTTGTCTCTTCTTCTCTTTTTTCCTCCACAGGAAAGGACGAAAACTCTGTAAAGTTGTCTGGATTCTTGGATCAACCAACGATTAAGGAGAAACTCGAAAGGGACTCCTTTGTGGCAATCAAGATTGAGGGTGGCAGTGAGGCTTACATGCAGTTTGCCAGGATTTGTAAGTTGAGTAGGGAAAGCATGTTGCACTATTCCGTCTTTTAAAAAGGTACAAAGTCAATGCATTATGTTGTACTTAGTTAATCAATGACTGCGCATACGCTGATAGTATTGCTATGGTTACGGTATCACACAGTGAACTGCAATCATTTCTAGGAAAAGGACATAAATTGCAGAGGTTGTGTAATAGAACTTTGCAACTTTCTAGAATGTTAGCGGGGGAAGGAGTTTCACTAAATATGGTCACAAGCTCTGATATGGAATTTCGTGTTGTTTTTTTCAACACTTTCGGCTGTTAATTTTTATTGATAAGGTCTTGACGCAGTGAGCAAGTTCTAGGCGGTAAGCAAATTGAAATGAGCTGTCAATCCAAGGTCAAGGTGATGTGTTTGACGCAGTGAGTCACACACTTGGATGGAAAAGTATTCTTGTCACGTTAATTGATTATTAAAGAAGGTTTGCATCGTTTCTGTTCGGCCGATTGTGGTCTTGTTATATGTATGTGCTGCGAGTTCATTCTAAAATATGACTGGTTTTTGTATGTCGGTCGGGTTGCTTTGCGCCTGGAATCGTACCGAAGGTATGGGATGTGTACCATCATACATGACGTGACTATATGCTCTATATTGTACAGGAACACCCTGCAGTGTTAACGAGCAATACTGCCCAAAGTGTAAATACGCTGTTTTCAAAAAATTTACCCTGAATAACTAGAATTTCTCTCTAAAAATTGATCGTCAAATATGTAGAAAAGACTTTAAGCCATTCGATGGTCAAGCGCTTATTCATAATATCAATGCGTCGAAAATAGCACCTGATAATTACGCAATAAAAACTAACATAACAAAAACATTAAACACAATAAACATAGAAGAACACACACAAATAGCTGACACCAAATGCTGGAAGAACATTAAAGCGCTAGGCAGGGCTAACTCTGACGCCCCAAGAGAAGTAATGGCGCAGTTGAGAATGGCTACTAAACATGATTGTCTACCCCACCACCTATTCAGCATCGGGATAAAACCGAATGCCAACTGCCCACTCTGTAACGACACCAATGTGGACCAACAACACCTCCTCACCTGCCCATACCTCAACCAGCAACACAGACAAGAAAACAACTTAACAGCGCTATACTGGGTAGCCCGAAGAAAAATGGAGCAAAACCCAACCCAGCCATTGGAAACAAACAAACAATTACACAATAACAAGTGCAACGCTAACGATACTCGAGAAAGAAATAAAAAAAAACTAAAAACTAAGATCCTGGATACGGCTTAAAAGCAGGAGAAGTTCTAAACATTTTTCTTAGAAAAGCATTAATAAAGCTTTTCTATATTATCAAGTCAATGGAGAGTTGCGGAAGTCATAATGGTACTATAACCAGAAAAACCGCCAACTGACAAGAAATCATACAGATCCATTTCTCTTCTCCCAATTATACAGATTTTGATAGTATATTAGTCAAGCGCTTACAGCAGGTTATTGAGGAAGAAAAAATGTTATCCCTGATTACCAGTTTGGTACATAGAATCACTGACGTAATTGAGAAAGCTCTTGAAATGAAAATGATTTGCTCAAGCGTATTTCTTGATGTCTCGCAAGCCTTTGACAAGGTGCATGGCATGGTTCTGCCTGTACGCCCATATAACATACACACAATATAATATACAGACATGAAAACGAATACTCGCAATTCAAATAAATGTCACCTGGCAAGGAAGCATTCTTGGCTCGCTTCGGTATTTTCTATATACCCGTGGTGTACCGAAAGAAGAAGGTAAAGCAATATGTAAAACGATCGAAGAAACAACTGTAAAACTGCAAAGTGCTCTGTTCATGTAAACTTCACTTATAGGAACAGGAATAGTTTGCCTATCCTTAAAAATTCGGTCCGTATTCCATACGCAAAAATGCTCCTATACAAGCAAGTGCTCAAGATCTTAGAATTCCTACAGTCTAAGATGAAACCAAAAACTTTGCGCGAAAGCACAAAATTCGATCAAACGGGCATAATACCGTCCGACGTGTGAAATTTGTTGAATTTATTGCGCCGTCTACAAAGGTCCAAACCTTTCGACTTAACACGAGTATTAATGCTTCTAAATAGCGGAGCAAGCAAGAACTTCCATTAGAAAAACACCTATAAGTCTTACCTTAGTTGCAGGAATAGTAACTGGCGTTGATGACAATAAATCAGATTTAATTGTTCTTTTATTCAAAATTGATTCTTCAAGTTAATTTTCAATGACCTTGCATTTAATAAATACGTATGTCCTGTAAAATACTTGTATACTTTTTCGATCCACCCTGCATTTAACTAAAGTTTCACAGGAAACTCCTGTATTTTGCTAAAAGAAATATGGCCACGATGCATGATTACATCGCCACGTTATCGAATCGATTCAACTATCGATAAAAAGATGAAGAATAGTCTGCGCCTCCTACTCGTTCATGCAGTTTCTGCAGAAATCATTTGAGAATACGCCAAGCCTTGTTGCATTCTTGCCTATTAAACAGTGTCCAGCGATAACACCAATTACAGCCCTAATATGCAATCTATTGAGAGAAATCAAATTTTTAGAGTATTTTAGATCCAGCTTAGGATGAAGCTGTTTTATCGCTGGACACGTTGTACCACTTGTCCATCTAAAATGTGTCCTTTCAATAGCATCCAGCTTTAATTTACATAAGTTTGCATGTAACGATCGGAATAGGATGGGTATTGTTGTTCCATGTCTGGCAAGTTCCTCAGCCTTACAATTTCCTGGAATTTCCCTATGCCCCGGCACCCAATTTAGGTGAATTTTGAACTGCTCCGCCATCTCTATAAGACACGATCGGCAGTCTAGAGCTGTTAGAGAATTTATAGAAGATGATTCCAAGGATTTGATTCCTCCTTGGATGTCTGAAATGATGCGGATATCGATATCACGTTTTTCTTTAGCCACGACGAAACTTCCCGTATTGCCAGACGAAAAGAGAGGTTTAGATTAAGCCTATCAGTGGAGACACCACCACCTTCCACCTATATATGGCGTTCATATGAAAATCATTCAGTAGAATGTTGATGGCATTCATTTGGAGCATTCTTAAAGACGTCAACAAGACCGGCAGGCTTTCTGCTTTCACCCGCTGAGAGCTTGGGATTCCAAGAATTTGCTCGAAGATTTAAAAAAGGAAATGATCATCAAGAAAAGAAAATTAACGGACAATGAGAACTCGAGAAGGAAAAATAAAAATATATAAAATTGGAGAGACAGAAGGAATACCTTAAGGATACAATTGATGATAAAATAATCACATTTCTGTTAGGACTCCTTGAGCCGAGCATCTTCATTGAACAAAGCATTGAATACCGATTGCTAGTTCAGCGTCTTTCGACAAAGTTCGCCAGCATAAAGGATATATGAATACCTTTCAAAGTAATCAGACGAATTCAGGATCCAAAGTGGGGTCTTATTTTTGATTGGGTACGGATCTCCCATCAGAGATAATTTTAGGCAACAAATCTTGAACTGACGATTGATGACAATTCGCGCTAATAGGCAACAGGCAAGACGTTTTTAAATATTGATGATAAGATAGGGCCTGGCCTAGGTTCTCGCAGCCACTTGTGCTGTGCGCCGCACGAATGGTTTGGACCTACAGTTTTATGCCGTTTCCGAAGTGCAATTTGTTCGATTGAGAGAAACTTCTCATGACAGTTTTACCTTCGGATGTTTGCCAGACGTTCGCGAGAGGTGGGACTGTGAGAAAACTTTGTTTTTTTTTTTCTTGGATTCGATCTCGCTCAGTGATCGCGCACTTAACCACTAAACCACGGTGCCCACGCTCAGAACAATATCTAATTGAAACACAGAAACCAATAAGAACTTTGCAAACTTTACCGTTAAATAACTGTAATCAGAAGAGAATGCCAACAATTTTCATAAGAATGTAGCCAATGTGCTGAGTTTCTCTGAGCAACGACAACAAAACCACTGGTTTGATGGCAGGTGCCGCCAGCTAGATACAAGGACACGAGCTGGTCCCAAGTTCTACGAACCGGAATGAGGTTCGAAGCATTCACCAGATGATTAAAAGGAAACATCAAGGCACATGCAGATTCGAAACAAGGAACCTCGCTCATGGTAGAGCCTGATTCTAAAAAGAAAACTTCTGCGGATTATTAAATCACGTCAAGGGTCAGCAGTCAGAATGAACCATTCAACCTCTGCAAATACCACCCCACAAAAATGAAGTGAGGACATCAATATTCCAGCTAAAGTTCAAGAGCTGACAGAAGATGATTCAGTTGAGGATCATCTTTGAAGGCGATTGTAAAGACGAGCTATACAGAGTCGTGTCTGGTTGTGGCATCGTTTTTGAAATCGAAAGAAGGCCTATGGTATCAGAACTGTCCCAGGGTAACCCACGAGGGATATCCCGATAAAAGAAGACTTCAGCTTAAGTAATACGATCAAGAGCGTCAACTTCGTATGCGAAACTGTAGGCAGTTGACTAAAAATCAAGCTGACTGGAGAAGCTTTCTGATCATCAGGTCTACGCGGACTCTAGCGCACTGTGTAACCTCTAGTAGTGGCTCGCAGCCATTCAAATGTATCGCTTTCGCATTGGGTCCGACAAACTAGACTACGTAAGAGCCTTATGATTAAGAGTCTACCATATTTTAGTATTTCTGACCTCTAAGCTTGTTATGACAACTAAAGATTTTTCCAAGAACCCAAGTGGGTTTTATGTTTCCCATTCAGTATCAATTGATGTTTTGTCACACGATCCCCTTCTCATACTTTTCGAACATCGCCTTTCAATCGCTTATAATTTATCTTCCTTTTTTTATAGATCAAATTGTGCCCCTACCATCAGTCTTTTTCATCGGAAAGAATGGAACACCACTGGAGATTGCCACTGGCATTATTGCCTCAAGCGATGAATTGGACAAGAAGATCGAGAATGTATTGAAATTAACGGGCGCAAGTGGCAATAATGCTGCGGCTTCCGCCTCAGCAGCTTTCATTTCCGGTGAACAGAAAAGAGAGAAAGAAGCTCCAATTCCAACTTCTTCGACTGCGGCAAAGACAGAAGAAATTCCCACAAAGGATGCATCTCCTATTGTAGAACCACAGTCAGTTTCAGAACCAAAGTCAGTTGAAGATACTACTCCTTCGCAGGCAAGTCCATCCTCTACAGAACCGCCTACTTCTATCCTAGACACACAACCTGTTACATCTGTAGAACCAGAAACTGGTTCAGGATCTCCTGAAAATAAAGAGTTTTTGGCTGATGCAACATGTTTCCAAAAACCGAATTACGCCAGAAACTCTGAAGAGACACCTGATCCTCCATCTGAGAATGCTTCCACTTTTGCTGATTCGATTTCTATGGATACTGTCTCACCACCACCTCCTAATGTACCAACTCCACCTGCTACTCCTCCAGAAAAAACTTACACTTTACCAGGTACATCTCCAATGCCTAATACCCCAGCAGCTCCTACTACAACTACAACTCCGCCTACACCAGCTCCCACTCCTACTTCAGCCTCCGCTCCTTCACCACCACCATTGGAGGAAAACCCAGCGGCAGACGCCGCTAAGCTTGAACAAGCCAAACAACTCACCGAGGAACGACGAAAACTAAAACAAGCCGAGGAGGACCGACAGGAACGCGATCGTGAGCTCAATCGTCGCAAGGATGGTAAAAACACACAAAATGTCCAACAATGGCAGAAGGAACAAGATTTCAAAGACCTCAAGGAAAGCATCCGACGTGATCGCATGGAGGATCAAGCCGCCCGGCAACGAATCCTCTCACAGATTGCCAGCGATCGAGCAGAAAGGGCACAAAAATTCACCCCTCCCGCAGTGCCCGCAACGCCCACTACACAGCCCCCAACACCAACTACATCGAATACGCCAAACAATTTAGACGTGTCTCGCATTCAATTCCGTATCCCAAATGGTGAAACAAATACCCAGTCGTTCGAAAGCTCAGACACGTTCGCCACTGTGCGGGCCTACGTCAAGGTAGAGGTCATCAAGGGCACAGGAATCAGAGATTTTACTCTTGCCACAACATTCCCAAAGCATGAATTCACCTCAGAAGACGACACACAGACCCTGCTCGCCCTCGGACTGTGCCCAAACGCTGTGATTCTAGTCATTGCCAAAGCAAGCAGTGGACCCTCGGCTGTGGTAGCACGTTCCGGTGGATTTATCAACGTTTTCAATACGATTTTCTGGGCTTTACTATCGCCTGTCGTAGCTGTCTTTGGATATCTGCGAAATTTAATAATCGGGGGGGATAATGGAGAGGCAGACCCTCGTCCAACCAATACAGGAGCTCAAAAGCGCGCCAATGAGGAACGGGTCGAACCAAATGATTTGTAAGTTTTTGAAATTTGAAAATGTTTATACTCACCCAGTTATCTACCATTGTAGGGCGAAGAAGCGCAACCTGGACCGATTTGTTCTAACGAAAGATGGACCATCCACCTCAAAGGAGGCCATTGCAACGGCTAACTCATCAGGTGGCGCCTACCGTCGTGTTGGCAGTTCAAATATTCATCGCTTATCCGATCAGCGAAAGGACTCTGACGATGAGAACAACACTTGGAATGGTAATTCTACGCAACAACAGTGAGCTGGTGGATTGAATCTGCACCCAGTGGTAGCGGCAATACCGGTCGCAATTTTTATTTCTAACTTCTCTAGTGTCTTTGTGGCTTTCTAGGTATATTACAACACACATATATATATATATTTTGTTTCCTTTTTGTTATAGTTTCATTCCTATGTGAATTTAGCACTGCATAATCTAAATAACATATTTAAAATAAACAAAAACTAAAACAGTATAGTTGATGGGTGTTTAAATTCCAGTTACTGGCGGGGATTCCCCGATTCTTGTGAGCAGAGCCTCTCAAACTGATAATTTTATTTTACCCCGAAGCTTTTTTGAAGAGTAAATTCGGAAACGCATCAGGTGGTTGTGATGCAGCATCACGAATGATAGATGTGGAGTCAAGTCTGCATAAAGTTCGAAAATGCAGAATTGCGCATCACCTTTAACATTAAAAGTAAGTTTTTGCATATTTTATACATCTGATGCGCAAACGTCAACAAAAATGAAGTATAACCAAATTTCCTGATGCTGCTTCTAAAAAATCTAAAAGGAACAAAATGTGGTTACGTTGGTGCGAAAAATTTGACAGCCCATAAAAAAAATATATTTTATATGGCTTGCCGGAAAAGTGCACACAATGAACAGATTGAATTCGAAATGTCGGAAAACACAAACAATGTAAGTAATGGCAAAATGTCAAATGCCAGATATGATCAGAGGCAATGTGTGCACAACCAACGGATCGAACGGAACGTGTCGGACCGAAAGTATTCCGTTTGGCGCTTAAGAAATGGGTTTAATTTTTTGAATGGAAATAATTGGTCCTCTTTGAAATCCTTGTTATATATTTTGAATTTCAAGAAAATTTTGATCTGAGAGACAAACTGAAATTATGCGTTGAAAAGCAAATAAAACTTGTATTAATCTGATAACAGGCGTAGAATCAGCTTAAGTAATAGTCAAATACGATGATAAACAATTTTCGTTTTTTAAGGTGATCATAACAAATTTGTCCAAATCGTCGGAAAAATTTCAAATTCTCGTCATCTTGATTTTCTTTATTTTTTTTTTTTATTAGATTGGACAACAAAATTAAGTTTTTATTACAATGATCCCTAAACAAAATTTTTCACATGAAAACAAAAATTACCAAAGATAACTTTGCCGCAAAACACCTTAACCGACTCCACCCGAAGATCATTGGTGTTGTGCATTGGTAGCGCAATCAAGCAGCGATGCTGCACTATGCGTTTTACTCGTCGGCTTTTGCCAGACCTTGAGTCCATGCCGGCTTGGTTCATGTCGTTTTTATAGCTCGGCTCATTACTCTCTAACGGCTCAGCCAAGATGCGTAAATAGCTTAATTCCTTTTTCTCCTAAGCCCTAAATGCAACACTTGGGAATTCTAGTAGACAAATCGCTAGTTCTCATCACCTACTAGTTGTCATTGCTACAGAACAAGTAAACTTTGGAATTTTCTATGAGAAGACATATTTCTAGAAGCTTCAATCTTCAACTTTTGAAGAGTGTAATCAAGTCAGGTGAAATGTTTTTTTTTTATTTACCGAACCAAAATTACAGTTCAAGTCATCAAGATTTGTTCAGTAACAAAAAGGTTTTGTTGCAAAATGAAAAGATTGAGTCTTAATATTAAAATTAGATGCAAAATATGCATAATATTTCAGTAATGATATGCTTTTTCATATTCTCTGAATTAAGAAGAAACAAGAACGGGAAAATAACTGTGCGTGAGGAAAACTAACAACACTGGGTTGAACACGTACATAAATACATGACGAGCAGCTAAATAAAAGTTAAACGAAGGAACAAAGTTGAGCGAAGAGGGGTAGTAACCGATAATCATTACATGTAGCCCTAGTAAAAAATAGCAGTGACCTTGATCGTCAAAATAATATTAAATCCTTAATACGCGATATTTGTAAGTCTCAGCAACTATCAGTGTTGCATTGAGAGGCAAGATGAAGTCATGTAATCAGACGCCAGAAAACCGAACCTTAAGCCTTGGGGCGCGACGCAAAGTCGAACACATGACAAATTTCGGCTGACGTGGTGTGTTAGGCGCCGTAACTTGTGTGGCTTTCAATAAAAGTCATATAACGCCGACGTAAAAATATTTTTAATGAAATGACATAAAGTCACTTCCACGGTATTCGTCCTAACTGAGCATGCTCAACAATGGGATCGTTAGGCAACATGATGTTATATCGTATCAAAAATAAATATTGTAATATGCGAGCTACGGCTCGAGTAGATAAAACAATATTCTGTGAAATTTATTTCTTTATTTTCTAGTCTATAGAACAATTCAGGTTCACACTGTACTATCCTTCGCAATTCTTTTCTTACAATGTCTCTTTCCTCTCAAATCACTTTATCTCCTTTCTATTACTTAATTCACAAATCCAAAGTAATTACTCCTTCTTGTTAACTCTCAACTTTCAATTTATCACAAAATTACAACTTCGCCTATTATCACTTTTCTAATCTCTTCGCCACAGTTTAAAAAATCACTGTCTTTTTTTTGATCGCCATCTGTCCTTATATAGCAGAAGTTTCTGATAGCCAGAAACTTCTAGCAAATTCTTCGACCACTGGAACAAGAGAAATAATTCTTGCAGTTATAATTCCCTTTCATCCCTAATATTATTCGTCTCTTTCGTTGACATGAGCTGTGGAGACTTCGTCCCAGACACGAACCTCGAATGAAAGGACAGTTCGAACCAAAATTCTGCCAGAATGGAAAGTCACTTCGGAATTTGCTGCATAGACATAGAAGCGTAGTTATTATTATGCTACACTGCCCCCCTCTTAGACGTGTTCGTCCCGAACAAGTGCATCCTCATTTCGGCCATTGTATCGACTCAGTCGGTCCACATGAACCACTTTCATTTTGGCCCTTGGTCCTCGCTGGATGCGGTAGACAACATCGTTGATGCGGGTTACTATTCTGTAGGGACCTTCCCAGTTCCGCTGTAACTTAGGTGATTTCCCCTTTTGGCGATGGGGATTATACAGCCACACCAGATCTCCTTCCTGGAATCCTGACGTTGTTGCCTTGGCATCATACCTGGTCTTCATGCGGTCGCTCGTCATCTTAATCTGGCTTCTGGTCCTTTGGTGTATGTCCCTAAGCCTTTCCCTAAGGTCCGCCACGTACTCTTCTTCATTTCTGGGCTCATTGGTAGGAGATCCAAATTTCACCTCACTGGGTAAACGAGCTATTCCACCAAATAAGATTTCGAACGGCGTATGTCGAGTAGTGCTATGCACGGCACTTCTATAGGCCATCAAAAACAAGGGAATCTGCCGGTCCCAATCCCGTTGGTAGTCACCTACGACCTTCGAGAGATGTTCGTCCAAAGTCCTATTGAAACGCTCCACCATACCGTCCGACTGTGGATGAAGCGGGGTTGTCCTTGTCTTTTTGATTCCGAGTAGTTGACACATCTCTTGGAAGATTCTTGACTCGAAGTTCCGCCCTTGGTCAGAATGCAATTCCAAGGGCACACCGAATCTGCTAACCCAATTGTAGACGATCTGCTCCGCCACGGTTCTGGCTTCCTGGTTAGGGATCGGAAACGCTTCCGGCCACTTACTGAAGTAGTCCATCACTACGAGTATATACCGATTACCATTGTCGGTTTCCGGAAAGGGCCCTGCGATGTCAATGGCGATTCGTTCGAAAGGTGCTCCCACGTTGTATTGGTGCATCTTACCTCGAGTTTTGATTCTCGGACCCTTGCTAGCTGCACACACGTCGCATTTTCTGCACCAGTCTTCGATATCTTCCTTCGCTTTTAACCAATAAAAACGTTCTCGTACCTTTTCTAACGTCTTATTCACTCCCAAGTGGCCTCCGGTCGCCCCGCCATGCATTTCCTGTAACACCTCCTTGACCCTCGTCCGTGGTACGACAAGCTGCATTACAAACGACTTTCCGTCGGAGGATTCCCATTTTCTTCTCAGAACACCTTCTTGGACATGGAGGGAGTCCCACTGCGCAAAATATGCCTTTAAGGTCGGGCTTCTGTGAGAGATGTCCTGATGATCCGGTTTCTCCATGTTCTCCTTCCAGGCCAGAATCGGCTCGATATCCGGGTCTTCCTTCTGAGCGTTCCGGATCTCATCTACGCTCCAGCCGGCGATAGGTTCGGCTCTCATTCTTTGGATGGAAACCAGCTCCCGTTCTTCCTGACGCGCACAATGTTTACAATCCGTTCTGCATGGTCTCCGGGACAGTGCATCCGCATTAGAGTGGAGTTTTCCTTTACGATGCTGTATTTCGTAGTCGTAGATTTGCAGCCTTTCGATCCATCTTGCGACCTGACCCTCAGGACTCTTGAACTGTAATAGCCATTTTAAGGCTGCATGGTCTGTGCGAAGAACGAACTTCCTCCCGTAGAGGTATTTGTGAAAATGCTTCGTAGCCAAGATCAAAGCTAGAAGTTCCCGCCTTGTCACGCAGTAGTTCCTTTCTGGCTTAGAGAGCACCTTGCTGAAGTACGCAACCACCTTCTCTTGGCCGTCATGCACCTGGGAGAGTACGGCTCCTACCCCGACATTACTAGCATCTGCATCCACAACGAACGTTTCCCCGGGAGTGGGGTAAGCCAGTATCGGGGCATCGCATAGCCGTTGTTTAAGTGCCTTGAAGCTCTTCTCGCACTCAATTGACCATTTGAATTGTTTTCCCTTTTCCGTCAACTGGTGCAGGTTCTTTGCGATCCCGGCAAAATCCTTCACGAACCGTCTGTAGTAGGTGGCTAGGCCCAGGAAGCTCCTTAGTTGGTGTTTGTCTTTGGGGACTGGCCAGTTTTTCACCGCTTCGACCTTCTCCGGATCGGTTCTCACTCCTTTCGCTGAAATTATATGTCCCAGGTACTTGACTTCCGCTCTAAACAGGGCGCACTTCTTGGGGTTGAGCTTCAGGTGGGCACTTCGAAGCCTTTGAAACACATCCCTTAGATTGTCTCGGTGTTGCGCAAACGTTTTTCCTACGACGATGACATCATCCAAGTATACCAAACAGGTTTTCCATGTTAACCCTTGCAGGACACATTCCATCAATCGCTCGAAAGTCGCCGGAGCATTGCACAGCCCGAATGGCATTACCGTGAATTGCCATAGCCCATTTCCTGTGGTGAAGGCGGTTTTCTCCCGGTCTTCTGGATGGATCTGTACCTGCCAGTAGCCACTCTTCAAGTCGAGAGTGGAAAACCATCGGGCTCCTGATAGTGTGTCTAGCGTGTCGTCAATCCGTGGCAGAGGATAGCTGTCTTTCTTGGTGACGTAATTGAGCTGCCGATAGTCCACGCAGAACCGCGTGCTGCCATCTTTCTTCTTTACCAGTACAACCGGTGATGCCCACGGACTTTTGGAACTTTCAATCAGACCTTCTTTCTCCATTGCCGACACCATCTCTGCAACTTCTGTCTGCTTTGCCAATGGAAGGCGCCTAGCAGGCTGACGAATTGGTCTAGTATCACCAGTGTCTATTCGATGTTGTACCAGGTGTGTTCGGCCGTATTCTCCGTCCTGTGAGGCAAATACATCAGCGTACTCATTGATAAGATTCTCTGCCATAGTTCGCTGCTCCTGATTCAGCTCACTGGACTGGAGAATCGTCTCTCTCGCTTCCGCTGTCCAAGGTGATGGGAGAAGTTTTGGAGCATCACGTTCAGATATTGTTGCGACGGCGGTAATCGGCGTGCATTTTCCAGTCACCTCCCCTCGCCTTAGTTTGACAGTGTGTGGTCTTGCGTTCAAAACCCTCACTGGAACCATGGTGTTCTTTGGTTCGACTAACGTCTTTCCCACGATGTAGTCTTGAGAATTCTTCTCTGGGTCTGGTTCTACTATGTAGAATCGGTGGCTCCCAAGATCACCTTCCAGCTTCGTCCAAATGATTGTCTCTGAAGACGGCGGCAAAACTTCGTCTTTGCTGATGACTGTCCTGAGAGTTACGGCATTCTCATTTCCGTACACCACCGGAATCTCCACATTTCGATACCTCAGTACTTGCATCCCGATGTCCAAGATTACTTCATTTGCTTTCATGAAGTCTACTCCGATGATGCACTCGTCGCATATATCTGCCACCAGAAACGCATGGGAGAACGTCAGTCCTGCCAGAGTAATCGTAAGACGAACTTCTCCAAATACCTTCGCCATTTCCCCTGTTGCAGTCTTCAGGCAGTAGCTGTTGGTGTTGTGCAGCCAGGAGCTTTTGACGATATCTCTTCTTACAATGGAGGCAGTGGCACCTGTGTCGATGGTGGCTACGCACTTCTTCTCGTTGATTAGTGCCTCCACTGTCAGGCTCTTGTTACCCCGTTTGGTTTGCGAAACTTGAATGGTGGTCCTGGGGGCCTCGATTCCAGTAACCAACTTCTGCCCCGCGAAGTTGGTCCTTACGCATTTCCCGACTGCTGGTTTTGGGAAGTCTGACTGACAGGATGGATGTTATCACCGCCAGATGCTTCCTCTCTGCTTCTCCTACTTCCGCAATGTGAACAATTTCCTCGTCTAGGTGCACTTCTGCACTGCCGTTGTAGGTGTCCGGTTTGGTTGCAA
This sequence comes from Pocota personata, assembly GCA_963082735.1. Lineage (NCBI taxonomy): Eukaryota > Metazoa > Arthropoda > Insecta > Diptera > Syrphidae > Pocota > Pocota personata. The sequence continues at coordinate 38,766,401 of OY720431.1, forward strand.
TTCCAGCAACGGATTTGACTTCCGCGAGCTCTGTCTTCATCCATGATGGCTGTTCTCTGGCATGAGCATTCCACGACGGACATTTCCCTGACACGGTGTATTCCCTGGTATGCTTGGTCCGCAGCCTTCATTGACAAAGCGAATGCCAATGCCTCGGGGAGTGTTCGCTTTTCAGCCATCCTTACAGCCATTTGCAGTTGTCTGTCCTCTATGGCCTGAATAAAAGCTTCCACCGCCATTTCGTTGATAAGCTCCTCACCGGCTTTAGGGTATGAAAGATGGGCTAGTCGCTCTATATCCGCTTGCAACTGTTGGAGCGTTTCCCCCCTTTTTTGGACTCGACTACGCAGCTGAACCCTGTACACCTGCTGCATGTGTTCATCCCCAAACCGCATCTCGATAGCCTGAACCAGAGAGTCGTAGTTCTGCTGTTTATCTTCCGGGATGGTCTGCAAGAGCTCCGCAGCTGGACCCCTCAGTGCAAGCGTGAGTGCAATAGACTTCTCTTCATCGTCCCAGCTATTGGTCATTGCGGCCGCTTCGAATTGCCTCTTATAAATTGGCCATGATGTTTGACCATCGAAGATAGGAGGCTGCATCTCCTTTCTTCTCAGACCGTCAGTGGAATATTCCCGTGCTTTCTGTCTCTTCACGTTGCTGAGCTCCTTAGCAAGATTTTCGACTTGCTTTCCTACTATCTCGAATTGCGTATCCACTTTTTCAAACTGAGTCTCTATCTTCCCGAACTGAGTTTCATGTTTCTCAAAATTTTCATCGAATCTAATTTCGACTTTTTCGAGTTGCGTCTCGACCTTCTCGATTTTCTCTTCGATCACTTCGAATTTGGATTCCAAGTTCTTGTTTTGCTCATCAAGTTTACTTTCCAGAGCATCTAGAGAATTCTTTTGTTCGTCCATTGCTTTCTTTTGTTCGTCCAGCTTAAGTTCTAGAGAATTCCTTTGGTCGCCCATTGCTTTCTTTTGTTCGTCCATCGCTTTCTTTTGTTCATCCAGCTTAAGTTCTAGAGAATTCTTTTGTTCGTCCATTGCTTTCTTTTGTTCGTCCAGCTTAAGTTCTAGAGAATTCCTTTGGTCGCCCATTGCTTTCTTTTGTTCGTCCATCGCTTTCTTTTGTTCATCCAGCTTAAGTTCTAGAGAATTCTTTTGGTCATCGAGCTTATGACTTTGATCTTCTATTGCTTTCTTTTGTTCGTCCATGACTAACTTAAGTTGCAGGAGCAGACTTGTTATACCCGGGTCGGCTACTGTACTTGCTGGTTCCTCTTCCACGTCAAACTCTATGTCATGCGGATTTTCACCTTCCTGCGTTACTGCTTCTTCCAGACGAATCAGTAGGGCATCTTTTCCCCCAGTTGTGTCGAGGTTCCGCTTACTGAGTTCTGCCTTTAGTTGAGTTATAGTTAGTTTTCCCAATTTGCGACCCATTTTGCGCAACTAATTAACTCAACACAGAAATCGTTTTTTTTTTTTTTTTTTTTTTTGTGCAATTTCACACCACGGAAATAGTTATTCACAGAATAAGTTTTATCCCGCTTCTGACACCAATGTAATATGCGAGCTACGGCTCGAGTAGATAAAACAATATTCTGTGAAATTTATTTCTTTATTTTCTAGTCTATAGAACAATTCAGGTTCACACTGTACTATCCTTCGCAATTCTTTTCTTACAATGTCTCTTTCCTCTCAAATCACTTTATCTCCTTTCTATTACTTAATTCACAAATCCAAAGTAATTACTCCTTCTTGTTAACTCTCAACTTTCAATTTATCACAAAATTACAACTTCGCCTATTATCACTTTTCTAATCTCTTCGCCACAGTTTAAAAAATCACTGTCTTTTTTTTGATCGCCATCTGTCCTTATATAGCAGAAGTTTCTGATAGCCAGACACTTCTAGCAAATTCTTCGACCACTGGAACAAGAGAAATAATTCTTGCAGTTATAATTCCCTTTCATCCCTAATATTATTCGTCTCTTTCGTTGACATGAGCTGTGGAGACTTCGTCCCCGACACGAACCTCGAATGAAGGACAGTTTGAACCAAAATTCTGCCAGAATGGAAAGTCACTTCGGAATTTGCTGCATAGACATAGGCGCGTAGTTATTATTATGCTACAATATGTAAGTAGCGGCGTAGAAACTTTTGATAAATCGTGGAAAGCTTTTTGCTAATATGCGAAGAGCATTTGAGACTATAAACAGTTTTAAAGAAGACAAGTGAATATTTCCGTTGCTCTCACTTTGTCTGTATTTTAAAGAATGGTGGTTACAATCAAAAATGTAAATGGTGTTTACATTTATAAAGCTTCGAATATATTCTATTTACTTTCATGACATTTGAATTTATTTTCATGACAACGCTAGCCTCCTTTTTAGAGGAGTGTCGGTATCAAGAGCTTACTACTAAATTCATTTTAATTAAGTTTAATTTCTAGCCCTTTTACTAATAAAACAAAAATTAGAAATTAAAAAATTAATTGACTCATGTGCCACTATACAAATTGTATTGTATACAATATTCCATCAAAATAAATACAAAAAAATATTACTATTTTTTAATAATCTAGCAATTATTAACACTAACAATGGATAACCACGAGCTAAGTTAACAACTTGTTACATAGCTTTTCAAAAATATCGAATCGACTTCTTAAAGTCTCTTAATTAATCAATTTGGAATTCCTTAAACAAACAAACCTAGTACCGATTCGAATTCGAAGGGAATTCAAACACATTGTACTAGATTTCATCCAATTGTTTTAGTTTGCGATTCTATATTCTGCATTAGTTGTGTTTTTTTTGGTATCCTATACAAGCTAAAGAATAAAGGTTATAGTTTTTGTTGTGTTTAATACACACATTTTTCGCTAAGCTTATGTTAGATACGAAAAAACTGAAATATTGGCCTTTTTAGGTTCTGTTATCAAAATTATTATAAAAGAAGAAAATGTTTGTCAAGAAATTCATTGTCAAAATCTCAGGATAAAAATATTTTTGCAGTTCGTCAGGGCATGGTTTTTAATGAGTTTGGAAATCTCAATTTTCGTAATACAAATTAGACATGCGTCGCCCTAACGTCCACTTAGTCCTTTCCAAAAAGCTAATCCCATAAGCTGATCGGGGAAAACTTTGAATGTGGGCAACATGTAATTATAATTCCCTTACAATTCACAGAATTTGATTGGTTAGGTCATTCAATCCAAATTCAATAATATAGTGCATCGGAGCTTGAGTTTAGCCCTAACGGTATGTCAAACAAATTTTGACATATGTTCAATTTAAAATTTTTACGCAGCCAAATATCAGTTTCGTACTCTTAGCTGTTTGTTTTTCGGTGGAAAATCTTAATTTCAATATATAATGATAAGAAACTAATTAAATTGGACTAAAATGATTGGACATGCAGAGTGCATGAAAACGTAAATTTAATAGTAATCAGGTTGAACGAAATTGAGGGAACATTAAGTTTAGCGAGCGTGTCAAACCGTCTGGATCTGCGTCGCATCCGTCGTGAGCGTTGAGATTGCACTCAGCAGTCGGCATGACTATCACGAGATTCCAGTTGGAAAGAGAGAATTTATGTAGAGATTCTAGAAGTCTACTACATTCTTAGGGTATATAGTTTTTATCTGTGGTTTACATTCCCATCCCTATTCTCCACTGTCCAACACCCATCGATTGCTATCACTCTCTTTCTACCACACATCGGCAAACCCAAGAAAGAAAAAGTCGACTACACAGATTTCTGTCGAAAAAATCAAACAATGTTCCATTGAAAAACTCTCCCGTTTAGTGTTTTAGATTCGCACCGTGCGTGCAGTAGTGCAATAGCAGCTGTTAGGTAAAACGGGAAAAAGTTGCAAAGAAAACGAAATTATTAACTTGGAACGGCTAGAAGCATGGTAATAGACATTCCCACGGAATAGTTGTTCTTTTCGCCCCTTCCCACCTTTTGTACAACCTCCTGCAATTGGAAAATCATTTAATTAAACAGAATTTCCTGTCTACTGCACCACCAAACACTACTGTCCTGTCTCGTCGGAAGTTAGGAAAGAGTGGAGAATAAATGTTAATAAAGTAACAGCAACAATTGAAACTGTGTTCATTTTTCGCATTGGAAGCGTTTTTATTACAATCATCCCCGGAAATAGACGAAAGGGAACGAAGGAAACAATAATTTTCGGGAAAAACTAGAAATGTCAAGTGCTTGTGATAATTGGAGAAGAATGAGATAAAGAGCGTACAGGAGAGTTGTTTCTCTGGAGAACGCCTCTTTTTTTTTTGTTTGCTCTTACCAAAGAGAAATAAAGAAAAGCTGTTTTTTTTTTTGCCTGTGGTGGATGTCATTGTCCTTTTTTCTCCTTGCACCGCAAAAAATAACTGCGAAAGTGAAAAAAAGTGTTGTTTGTTGGTGTAGAATTCCGTTAAATGAGTACAATAACGGGGCGAAGAGTAGAACCATACCCTCGCATCATCAACAGAGAGTGTGTGATAGGAAGAGAGTAGAGTATGGGAAGCCTATTTGTGTGTAAATCAATACAAATCTAACCAAAACACATGTTTTTCTCGTGGGGTATTTCATCGCTCGCAATTACAACGCACAATTAACGGTGCAAGTGGAATTCAATTTTATGCAGCATCCCTCGCCCAAAAGAGAAACAGTCAGAGAGAGAGAGAGAGAGAGCGCAATAAAACAAAACAAAGGAGTCTCCACTTTACAAAACAGGAGCTCTCTTCGTTTTCCTATTTTTGTTACTGTTACATTACGTGTGCGAGTGTGTGTGTGTGTGTAATTTTTAATCGGGAGAGAATTTGAAGAAAATTTTTCTGTAACAGGATCATTCGCTCTCCGTACGTAGAACCGAAGAAGACGCGCTACCAAACGGGACACTGACCGTCAAATAACCGGTGGAAAAAAAAAAATACATAATTAATTTTTTTCTTTGGCATTTAATTTTGTGTGTTTCCCGCCGCCCCCCTGCCAGCCGCTTCGGTGAGTGATGAGCGAAAAGGGAATGTTTGATTAGTGTGTGCATCTTGCGGCCCCCCAAAAAATGGTTTTCATCTATTTCTTGTAAAATCATCGTTATTGTCTAGTGTGGAGTTTGTCCCATCATCATTATCATCATCCCCCGTGAAAAGTGAAATTTTTCTAGTGTGCATCAAAGAAATTTAGTGCAGTTTTAGTGAAATAGAGAAAGAGAGCGAGAAAAAAAAAGTTTTAACCCAAATTGTGTTTTAAATTTGTATGGAATATTGCTGATGGCGGCCGTTGGTGGCCCCGCTAAGCAATCCCGGGTTTCGATGAGCGTTTCAATGTCATTGGTTCAGGGTGGCGCCGCCGGTGGAGCACCACAGGGTGCCATATTGGCCGCTGCAGCACCATATTATCAGCCGCCAGCAGTTCCATTAGATGTCCAGCCAGATCGTCCAATTGGTTATGGTGCATTCGGAGTAGTATGGTGAGTTGAATACCTATTATGTCAATCATCCCCTGCAATGTCTTTTCAATTGGAAATGTAATTTCATTAACCCCTCGGGTGATGTGTGTAAATTCAAAAAGTGAAAACTACCCTTAAGGAGGCGATTTTCATTTAAAGAATAATGCAATTGTTATTGTGTTAGAGTTCTTCATAACTGTTAAAGTAGTTTGGACAGTAATTGAACCAAATGCGGGCTAAGTACTATGCAATCAGAAACAGGGGTACATTGTCGTTCAATGACTGAAAACTTAACAAGCTTGAGTAACTAGTTTAGAGGGCAAATGGAAACTGATTGTTGTCGATAAGACCACTGGATTAATTTAAAGCATCAGAGGAAGTGCTCTTGTCGTAAAATGTTTAATAACTTCGAAATCACCGCACATAAATTTATGATTTTGTCGTCCAGAATGAGCAAACTGATGAAAAGTGTTAGCTTTCATTTGTAAAGAATTCCTATTTGAACTTTTAAATCGACAATAGCTGTGTTTTTTTGGTATCTTATATCAGCTAAAAAAAAGCACCTGGCAGCACATGCATCTCAAAGACACTTCGTACCAATCAGCTGCTTATTAAAACCAGAAAAAAGGAAATTCTTAGGAAAAGTAATAATACAATGTAAAATTCAAAGCAAGCACAAATTATATAATTTTTATGAAAGTATTGAGTGTTTTTTCATGTTCATCCATTATTTTTTGTTCCGTTTTTCATTTGTAATGGCGTTCTTAAAAATGGCGTTCTTAAAAATGGCGTATGAAATCATTTGTGACAGCTCCTTACAAGTTATCGATATCATGTAGGAAAAAAAACAGCATGGGAACACTTTTTTCTATTGCAGTTGCGATATTATCCCCGATATCTTTAGCCGATATAAGTTATCGTTGTTGTTGTATTTAACATACACGTTTTTCGTTAATCTTATACAAGGTGGCGCAAAAGTAATAACCCAATTTGACTTAACTATAACTTTTTTTTTTTCGAAATTAAAAAACGATGATTTTTTTTTTATTTCATTTTTATTTGGACCTTGAATTTTGTTCCGTTAAGTACTAAAGATGTTATCGTTCAAGTGTTAGCCTCCAGCGTGTATGTAAATTTGAGCCCTTTTTATGGCATTTTCCATCACTTTTATCAATACTTCCGCCGGTATGTGTTGTATTTCTTGTCTAAGATTGTCTTTCAGGGCAGCGAGAGTCTGTGACCAATGATTTCAAATAACACCAAAGAAAGATGTCTGGAATAGCCAATGCAAACAGGAGATCGCCAAAACAGGAGATAAAACAGCCTGGAGTCCATTGTGTCGCCCGTTGAAATTACATGTGCTGCATCCCCAATTCATCCAATTCGGGTAACAAAAAGTCACGTAACATGGTTCTGTATCGCTCGCTAGTGACAATTATCACGTTGCCAGCAGCGTCTTCGAGAAAGTATGGCCCAATTACCGTTTCGGCATAGACGCCTCACCACACAGTAACCTTCAGTGGACGTAAACGTGATTCTTGAATAATACGCGGGTTTTCAGTTCCCCAAAAGCTTGTTGACATATCCGGAGAAATGGAAATGTGCTCCGTCACTCATGATTAATTCTGAAGGAAAATCGTCCTCTTTATGAATTAGGCTTACGATGTAATGGCTGTATTCCAGACGGGCTTGGTGGCACCATCTGAGTTTCATACAGAAACATCTTGAAGTCTTTCACCAAAAAACGCTGCAGAGACCACCTGATATCCAATTGGGTTGTTCCATCGTCTCGTTTATGTTTCTCAACATTCTTCCACATCATCGCGCACAGAATCAATATTATCGGCCGAACGGCCTGTTTTTGGTCTGCTAGCCCTTGCCCTTTATCATGTTGAGCCAGTCTCTTCGAGGCGTGCAACCAGTCGATGCAGAATGGTGGGAAAAATCTTCAACGAAATTCACATTGTGTTCTTATCACTGATGAACTATTCCGCAAAAAAATCGACACAATTATTCCACGTTTTTGAGGAGTATAGCGTTTTATTGTTCATCGTTGAACACAACTGTCAATATCACGATGACAGGAGACGCCATTTGCAAAAATCAAAAATTATAGACAATACATATAGGGTCATTACTTTTGCGTCACCTTGTAAAAGATACGACAGAAAACACATCTACCTATATTATGGTAGGATTTACTTAAGAATTTTTATTTGCAAAATGTTATTGCAGTGATGAAGTAGTTGCTTCGCAAGCTCAAAACTAAATTCTACAGTAATTGAATTGGTTGTTTGACTGGTATCCAATTTTAGAAAAAACTCTTTACCTTTAGCCAACTAGTTGTGAAATATTATCATTGTACGTGTACCGAGCCGTTGTGACGGGTAACAAGTGGTCTCAAAATATGATGTGTAGGTAATGTAGGTAATGGATTAGTAGGTAATGTTGGAAAAATACTCAATTTTGTAGAACATTAGATCCATACTCTCTTTAGTGTTCCATACCAGAATGGTATAAACGGAACACTAATTGATTCAACAATGACAGACACCGCGTCTGTCATACGCTTGTAACTTTGGAACCGGTGAACCTAGAGCTGAAATTTTGCTTAAAAATGTTACGTGGTGTACCAAAAATAATCAGGGAAAAAAAAAATTGTGGAGGCTTTTGAGGGCGCAATGTTCTCCAAGAAAAAAAATATAAATATATTCTTACACCCGATCATGCGACATATCAAATTAAAGCTCAACTTTCATGGAAACTAAAAATGTAAAACTTTTGGGATAGAGTTTATTTAACAAAAAATAAAAAGACTACAAAAACCATACAGTCACATAATGACCTTGGAATGGATCCCTACACCCTTCATAAGGACTGTAACAGGTTCTCAATAGGTCTTAGATTCGGGTTACACGACGTATAGTCCAATCCAGTAATACTGTCTTCAAACCATTTTTTTTGTGTAAGTCTCCGAGTGCATCGGATGGTTATCCTGTTGGAACTTCCTTACAGGTATTCGTCTGCCTATGGCAGCATTGCGTTCTGAAGGATACTACGAGTACAATACTACTCCATATGTCCCTCAATTTTGTTAATTGAACCAATGCCTCGCCATTATATAGCACCACATATCATAACACCACCGTGTTTGACGGTGAGGCGAATGTATCGTATGTATGTACCTCCTTAGATCTCGGGTGGCGAACACAAGCTTTTCCATCAGATGAAATTCCGTTAATCTTAGTTTTAATGATAAAGAGCACATTTGCCCACAGAGCGAAGTTCCATGTTTACATTTATGGGTTCTTCTTGGCTATGCGTCCAAAGAGTCCTGCTTTGCGCAACCTACGTTTAATTGTATCAACAGATGGTCCACTCTCTGTTCCGCCGAAAACTTCTGCACGAATTTATCTTGCTGTACGGGGTTACTTTGGTCCCCAATTAAAGTATCATTGATAACGTCCATGCTTTTGTGCCGTATAGCAGGACTGAGATGATGAGAGTCTTATATAAAGTCGCCTTAGTCGTCCGTGAGAGGGCCTTGCTACTCAGTGACCTTCTTAGCCCAAAGAAACAACGGTTGGCAAGACTGATTCTTCTGCGCTGGTGTTATTGTTTGAATTTACAATGGAGCCTAGGTAAACAAAGATCTTAATTACTTCAAAATCGCAACTGTCTATTGTGACATTCTGTCCATGTCGCCGGTGTTGACTCTCATTTTTTGATGACAGAATATATTTTGTTTTACCCTCGTTAACCGCTACACTGATTTTCGCCTCTTCTGTTTGAATACTCACGAAAGTACCACTGACAGTCCGCTGCGTTCTGCCAATTATGTCAATGTCGTCGGAGTACGCGAGTAGCTGTACAGACTTACTGAATATTTTGACAGCTGGATGTCATTGGTAACTTTGACACCTGCTGAAACATAACAATTGGAAAAACTATCATTGCTATCTGGTCACCCTTTATAATGTGAACTGCCAAACCCCATCAATGGTAACAGCTTCTACATACATACATACATATATGGGAGAATGAAATCAAGAAAGATAATGGTTAAGTTTGCTCCAACACTCAGCGAGTAGTGCCTTTCAATAATCCTTTCAATATCCTTGATCAAACTTAAGACTTGAATGCGTAAATCCTTGAATTTAAATCACACAAAGATTTCTAGTTCACTGTGATGACCTTTCTAACACCTGTCATTATCAGATGCCTTCCTTCCTAACGCATGATTAGTTGATGACCATCTGAAAATGTTTGTGTGGATTTTGATTGTTCGGGCTACGACCTTAACGCTACCAAATGTTGCTAACCCTCCCAAAGGAGAACCCACATTGATTTCAGTTTAAAGTTTCACGAGTTCAGCTGAACTTGAGTACTTAAATATTAATGCAGCCCCAACAACGAGAACCAACCTTCAGGGTTTACGACTTCATGAAACTTTAATACGGGCCGACGTTAAACGATGAATATTTCCTCAGTTTCTCCTGCAGGATACATCGTCCTTTCTCTGCCAAAGCCGAATTTGAAGAGTTTCCGGGGCAAAACTCTATTGTTTTTTGTTTCACACACAGAAAATTTTTTTAAAAATTTCCTCAGGACATAGGTACATATGTGGTACTGCTGCTCCCTGATACTCCACTGCGCTACATCGATGCCTACCTACCTCACTACCTGCTTGCAACTGGTTTTCCACTTAAAGCAATAATAAATAAGAAAAAAACGGTTTCCTTTGACTTGCAAAGCACCCGTATGGGAACGCATATCTCGGAACAGAACACAGAAATGAAAAACCAAACGAAGGGACTCCAAAAGAAGAACAGAAAATACACGAAAAAAATAGGAAAAAAAAAAGAAAAACGTTAATGTAAAACCAGATAAACAAAAGGAAAAAAAAACGAGTCCTCCGCTCTTGTGCGCCCATAGAAATCCGACAAACGAAATGGCAACAGCTGCAACTTCAGTTTGTGTTGTTATCCATCGGATACGCAACTCTAATACAATAAAGACAAGAAAGGACCAGGGGCATGGAATGAAGGAAGAAGGTCCCATGTCCCTGCTGTTTGAGATGCACTTTCTGTTGAAAACAAACTGGATCTGGATCCATGATGCGTCCAATGATGGTGTGCTGCTGTATTCCGTGGTGGTAGATGGAATAGAGTACGAGTCAGATCTCGGATTACATTGGATGGTATAGTGCGGTAGCGGTAGTATGATGCAGAATCAAAGACAACAGATTGAGGGGTTCTCCACTAGTTCAAATGGATTGAAGGCTTCCTAATAATGAAGATCAACCGAAAATGAATTTCGGGTGGCAATAGAGAGAATGCCAATATGGGATGCTGCTGATTCTGCATCCAAAATAGAACAGCTGCTGCTGTACTATATTCTCGTCGGAGACGACAGACTTTTTTAATTAAAAATTCCAGAAAGGACGATACCGAGACGGACAGGGGACACAATGCAAAGCATATTACAGTGCTGTCGGTTGTTATAGTGGGTGGGGGAGGAAAGTGGGAAATTAGGTGCAACGTCATTTGCTGCTGGAAGTGATGCAATTTGAATGCAATGAAAGAGATTGGGAATTTCGATATCTCGCAATTGAGTGTCGTTTGTGTTTGAATGGCAAAAATGTGGGGCAGAGTCTATTCGAAGAGCAAATGCGGGGGAGGAGCATCAGCAGTTGCAACTGAATGTGGGAAAGTGAAAAGTGAATCTTCGCTAATTTGGTGGAGATTTTATGGTACGGAAAATCTTGAGTGGGTACTTTGTTAAAGGGGAGAACGAAGATGGGTGATGGTTTAGTAAGAGCAGTTATTTATAGGAAAAAGTCAAGGTTTGCCTGGATGTATTATAGTAGAGTTAAAAAGGGATTGGCAAGGTATGTAGAATTGAACATGTATAGAAGAATTGAATTTGCACTCTCTAGCTTCAATACTTTAGGTTTGTAGGCTCAAGTTTCTAACACGGGGGAAGCAATGAAACCGTACAAATGTAAGCAAATGCCAAGTTCTGTAGGAGTTACCTCAGGCCTAGAGGGTTAACACCTACAAAACTATGTGCATATGTACCTTCTGATCAAAAAGTACCCGGAATTTCTCATTCAAACAAACCGCGTTTGAGATATTGTCAAAAATTTTTTTTTTTGGTTGGTACATCTGCTCAAATATTTGTTTAAGCGCCATTTGTCGGGAGTTTGTGCGTGATAGCTTTGTAAGGAAGTCAGTGTTTGTTGTGTTCTGCGAATTTGCTGAATTTGTTGGAGAAACAGCATCACATTGATGTCACTAAAGAAATGATTTCATTGGGCCAAAATGTTATCGATGGCATCATTACCGGTGACGCGCCATGGGAATATGAATATGACATTGAAACTAACCAACAATAATCGAAATGGCGCTTCTCAGACGAGCCAAAATCCAAAAAACCACGACAGAGTCGATCCAAAATCAAGGCTTTGTTGACCGTTTTCTTTGATTGCCGTGGTGTGTTCCACTCCGAATTTATTTCGCCAGGCCAGACAATAAATAAGGAGTATTACGTGAGCGTATTAAAGCGTTTGAGGGAAAATGTTTGAAACAACTCGTGATTTCTTGTACGCGACTATTTGATCAAATACAACGTTCATACTGTCCCGCAAGCTCCGTATTCGCCTGACATGGCTCCTTGTGACTTTTTCCTATTCTCACGACTCAAGTTACCACTTCCCGGAAAGCGTTTTGAGACTATTGAGGCAATAAAGGAGAATTCGCAGAAGAAGCTGAAGGCGATTCCAAAATCGGCCTATGAAAAGTCTTTTGAAGATTGGAGGAAGCGTTGGAATATGTGTATTGCTTGCAATGGAGATTACTTTGAAGGAAATAAAATGAATGTCGATGAATAATTGAACCGTTTTCGTTTTATTGAAGAATTCCAGGTACTTTTTGATCAGAAGGTATATGCATCCAGATGATGCTTTGTAACTTCTGACAGAACAGAATGTCTCCAAGAGGTAAGCAGCGATGTCGTAAATTAAGTCTGTAGAAACCAACACTGGTTTATGAAGGTGCATTCAACTTACAAAAGGCTAGCTAGAAGAATACTGATAATAATGTGTGGTCTCTTTTACGTCGTAAGTAATCTCATCACGTTGACCAGCAGTAGTGTCTGATATACCCACGCTATCAATTTATCATGAAAACCTTTATAATGTAAACTATTTTTCTTAAACAGAATGTTTCACAATTCAACTAGTTCCTCGGAAAGCTAAAGCTAGAGCAAGACTTTCTCATACAGATTTCGAAAAGATTCCTTGGTCTCGTACTAGAAGCATTTCTTGTATATCTGTGATGTCTTCATTTCGTAAGCTGACGCTTTGACTCCTCTAACATGTTTTGCGTCTGCCTATTGGCTATGATGTCGGCTTGAAAAATTGGAGTGTAGGGTAAATTCGGCTCAGCATCAAGGATTCAACTACTGATAGTTAGTAACTGAATTATTTCAATTACCGAATGTTTTGATCAGCGGCGGCTTACGACGCATGGGATAGGGGTTCATATTAGTAAAAAAATCTTGAAAATCTTAAAATCTTTCGGCATATTCATACTCAAAAACGATGTCCATTAAAAACCTAAAATTTCGATTATAATATTTTTTTTCACTCCACGTACCGTTTTCGAGATATTCAGAGTGAAAAGGATTCTCTTTAACTTCGGGTAAAATAGGAAAAAATTTTCAGAAATTTTGAAAAATTCGACATACAATTTGTAGACAAATTCAAAACCTAAAAATTCGATCGTAATAAGTTTTCTCCTGGGATGCACCGTTTTCGAGATATTCACACTCAAAAATTATTTCCATTAACTCCAGAATAAAGTCGGACATTTTGAAAGATTGCGCCCATAAAAGTTTCGCAAAATTTTGAAAAACTGCATCCATTTTGTAGAAAATTTGCAAACCTAAAATTTCTATGAAAATATTTTTCACGTACGACGAACCGTTTTTGAGATATTCGCACCCAAGTTTAAATTCTGACATTTTAGAACATGTACTAAAATTTAGAACATATTTCCGAAAAAAAAAATATCGGCAATTTTTCGATTGAGAGAAGATTCTCATGACAAGTTTACTCTCAGATTCTTGTGAATCATTCGCGACAGGTGGGACTGTGAACAACTTTTTGGTCCTTTCTGGAACTCGACCCTTTAGTCTCAGCCGCTCAGTGATAGCGCACTTAACCGCTGAGCCATGTCACCCGCTATCTTACTCTTAGATCCATTTCCAGAGAGCAGCAGTTCGAAATTCAGTTATAGTTCAATTTTGTTCGTTTTTTTTAGGGGGATAAGATTGAGGCTGTAGTAGACTATATGTATTGATTGGCGTTGTTTCTAGGTTTCTTCTCGCCGATAATCGTTTGTTCGATCAGGTATCCTGACATCTCAAAATGTTTAAAAATATTTGAAAATAGAAATTCCAAGTTCAACTTGCTTTCACACAAAATAATGAACTTGCACCAGATGGTGCACAGTCTGGAACCCGAAGCAAATAAGGTGGAACTGAGGATTAATACGGCCAAGACGAAAGTCCTCAGTCTTGCCAACTCTGCCGTTCATTTAAATATTGGAGGACAGCAGGTCGAAAAAGTTGACAACTTTAATTTTTTCAGAAGTATTGCCTCGACCGAATACGATGTTGGCACCAGAATCTAGAAGGCAAAGGGTGCCTACGGAATGCTTTCCAATATCTGGAAGAGTAAAGTTTACAGCATTAAAACCAAGCTGCGATTGTTCCGCTCCAACGTTGAGTCAGTACTACTATATGGGATCTGGAAGATCACCAACACTGTCCTTCGAAAGCTGCTATCTTTTGTTAATAGATGTCTACGCATCATCCTTAGGATTTTCTGGGTTAACTCCATCTCGACGAACAGCTTTGATGAAAATGGCTTACCTTACGGCGCGAAGTAAAATTCGTGCAATGGAATCCACTCACCTAATTTGGCAGAAGAGTGGGTCACCCCAGGTAAACGTGCCGCAGAATAGTAGAGGAAGATACAGAGCTTTAGGAATGAGTTGGAGAGAATTAGAACGCATTGCAGAAAGCCGAACACGATGGCGTGCAGACGTTGTTGACACCCTACGCCCCACTATAGTCAGGATCTAAACAAACAAAGAAAGTTCAAAGGGCCCTCTTGGTGACTTTTATCCGTGACACAACTGGGATCTTCCTTAAAGGGAAAATCTGTGATGTCAGCTTAGTCATTTATTTTGGCTACGGTCGATCACGCGGCTTCTGAACTACGGTCCTGGCAGGGTCTCCTTGGACTGTAAGGTCATAGTTGAAAAGCGAAGCTAAAGGTTAAATCCATGGGTGGTCTGTCTGTCACACGTTCGGCGGCTACACACAAAGGTGGTAGACATTGACCCTGTTCCTTCTCGCCCAGTAAGATGGCATCACTCTGTGAAGAAGTTACGACTACGTTTCGGAGCTTAGAAGATGAGCGTTGTCACAGGGTTATGTATAGTTTCGCCTATCCTGAGGTAAGATTATATAAAAAAAAATGTTCTTATCCGGCAATGGGCGCCATATCATCGAATATGTTGGACTAGTAATTCGACAGGAACAAAGTCTTTTTTTCCCCCGTCCAATGCATAGATTTATAAGAAGCCAGTACCCAACGAACTACTGTCACCCGCCTCTGATAACTTAAGTGTACCGAGCTCATAATAAGATCTCCGTCCTTGAAGTATGTTAAATGCTTTAACAACTTTACAGCCAAATTTGTTGACAAGGAAAAGGCACTTATTTCCCAACGAGCAACTGTGCAAGATGCTACGATGTCTAAGGGACATTTGAGCTTAATTTCAGACCCACAAACATTTTTTTGATCTTTGAATAAAATTGCACAAAATATGTCTGTGCCGTGAGTCAGAAAACCATCGGCCACCTTAGTGATTCACAAGCGGTTTTTCAGAATTATAACATCAGCTTTAGCGCCTCTGAATGTTGGAGTGATGTAACAATTCTGATTCACTCTATTGCCTTGCAATCACTACTTTAAAACGATTTGTTTCTATGGTTTTTCGTGCAATTATTTGTTGGCCACAAAATGGAATCTAGGAAATTCCATTTCTTCCCCCATCCAACTACGTAAGTTCACAATAGGTAGTGCAAATGTTTAAATGAATCACAATAGCTATGATGAATTTAACTTTTGTTAAAAGACTTTTATTCACGAAAACTTAAAAGTAACTTAAGCATCACTCAGCTAAAAACGACATTAGGAGTTACTTTGAGAATTTCGGTTACTAAGAGCCTTTGGCATAACTTATTTCCCTACACCATGTCAAACTGGATAATTAATGTTCGATAAAGTGTCCAGAGTTTGCTTTCTTGAATGTTGGTTGGCTGCAGTGTGGTTACAGTTCGCTTATCCCCGTCCAAAATATTCATCGTGACACTAATCTCAGCCCACCCTGTACGCATCACGGTTAACTAAAAAGTTTAACGTTCCAAAGTGTCTCATATTTCACCTCGGGTTACAGAATCCCGATTTCTGATCGACATTGATAAATATCCCTGTGATTATCCCTTTTTTTGCTGTTTCCGGCGAAAATTGATTACATACCCTGCAGGCGCTGTAATCTTGCAGTTCGTGCAAATCTTTTCACCACCACACCGACGACGAACCGGCATTTTTCTACCCTTCTCTACGAGGAGGAAATTTATTTAAAGGTCATCGATCTCTCTGTATCTCTCCCCTTCGTTTTGCGTTGCGCTGGCTAAAAATTTGATTTTCACATTTGTTTCGCTCACCAAACAACGAAAATATCCCAAAGAGGAAAGAGACAAGGACGACGATGACGATGACGATGGTGATGGTGATGACGAAGAAGAAGAGGAAGAGGAAAGTGAACTCAAAAACGTTTTCTATTTTTATTCCACGCCGAGCGGGCGCGAGTACGCGACTCGTGAATGAATTGAGAAAAGCTGGCTTCCTCCCTCCTCTGACTCTGACGTCAATAAATGCGTCTCTTGTGTCGCCATATCTTGGCGCATAGTTTTTTTTTTTTATTTTATCCTCTTCGTATGCCATATCGGCGCTGGAAAACAAATACACGGGGGGTGTTATTGCTGTTCAGTGATATTTGTCGGCCGTTTTTTGTTCTTTTTTTTTTTGTTCGAACAAACCCCGATGGCAAATACAGACCGACCCATCACATTCGATGGTGTTTCAATTTTCCACTTTCCAAACGTGCATGGACAATGACGAGTTGGAGTGTGTGTGTGTGTGTGCTTTGTGTGTTTTCTTTCGGTCTATAGTCAAACAATAAAGGAGTCGTACAAAGAGCCAAACTCCAGGACTAACCAGGCGGGCCGACCCTGATGCTGCTGTGCTGATGACGGCGATGATGATGATTCCATTGTCGCCAAAGTTTTTTTTTAAAAGTGTTTCTGATGGCAAGGGAACCAGCATTGTAAAGCTAGAATTTTTAGACTGAAAAAAAAAAAGATAAATTTACAGTGTGTGGCAAAAGTATGCAACGT
The DNA here is from genome assembly GCA_963082735.1 of Pocota personata. Lineage (NCBI taxonomy): Eukaryota > Metazoa > Arthropoda > Insecta > Diptera > Syrphidae > Pocota > Pocota personata. The sequence continues at coordinate 38,783,398 of OY720431.1, forward strand.
TTTCTATTGTGAGCGAGGTCTTGGAATTTTTGACGTAAAGGGTATTAGTAATGTTTGCAATGAAAACTAGGAGGACCTTCCTCGTGCTTATGCTCAAAATGATAAATCAAGGTGTGGCTGCTGCCTCTTTAGCTGTCCCCGATTTTTTTTATGATTTATGTATGTCGTGGATTCATTGGTCCACTCAGTTTATCATTCAGTTTTGTGGTAAATAGTTCTTAAAAAACTGTATTTTCTGATCAGCACTTGAATAGGTCCAACTTTAGAGACTTCCCCCTCCAAAGTTCCCGCTCTCGTTTTCGTTCTATAAGCCCGATGCATTTTTTTTTTTTTTTGGAAACTTCAATAAGATTGTAACCTACCAGACAGACGAGGGAGACTTGCCCTTTCCCGACCTATGTTAGATACTTTGGATTCTAGGGTAACTGAGACTAGATCTGAGAATAACCTCGACTAGCACCAGGAAGAGGCACAATATGCACGTCTTTTCTGGTCTACTTCTTCGGTATCCTCTTTCTTTTTCATCAGGTCGATGTCGCTGCACAGCAAAGACCATACAGTTCGTGATTGACTGTTGTCCATGTACATATGTATATACTACCAACGAAGATAGGGTATTTGCACCAAAATTTGATAAGTCCCCTGCTTCTGGATCATATAGGAGGATTGAGTTGATAAGTATTTCTTGCAGTGTCTATTCCATGCAAGCACAAAACAACTTCAGTTCGTTTACGAAATATTTTAAGAATGTTCTGTCCTCAACGGATTTCAGATTTTCAACATTGCCTGTGTGTGGGTAGGTAGCGAAACCTTCATCTTTCCGCAGCTGTTCCGCACTCTTTCCCTGCAGTTTCTTATATAGCCCAGCTCTAAAAGCTCATCTGTCAAAAAACTAAGATTGTTCTGGAAACCTCAATGGTTCTCTGTGAACTATCAATCTACAGCGATTAACACACTTACAAAGGCTAGTGCATCGACAGACCTCATTGGCTGTGAACCGTACTGTGATGTTAATAAGAGCCACTACAAAAGACACGTAAAAATTCTATCCAAATTATTAAATTCGTTAAAGTTTGGTTGAACTCAGCAGAGAAATGCTGCTCTGAAAAAGATACTTGGTCACAAAGAAAGTGGCCACCGTGTCCTGAAATAACAACTTCGTGACATGAATCTGTCAGGAGATTCATTTTGTAGACTCTGTCAGGAAAGTCATGAAATTTCCTTAAAATTCTCATGGAATGTTCGGTTTTTCATTGCCTCAAGGAGGCTTTCCTTGGAAAAAATAATTGTCGTTCTAGACTGGTACTTCAGCCGACTACTTTCCGATTCAAAGCAAACTCGCTACTCACTTGACCACGGCCACCCGCAAACAATTTTTTGAAAAAAACAAAGTTTTGGGATGAACTTATTTAGATAATATCGTGCAACATAGGCTTGGAGGGACAAAAATACTACTATACATCATCGTAAATAAATACTTTGGCGCTAATAGCCCATACAGGGCGTTGCTCATCTTCTCGCAGCCACTCGTGCTGTGTGCCGCATGAATGGTAGGGACCTGCAGTTTAAGCCGTTTCTGAATGGCATTATTTTTCGATTGAGAGAAGCAATTTTACTCTCGGATGTTTATCAGATGTTGGTGACAATGAGAAAACTTAACTTTTTTTTGTGTTTTCCTGAGATTCGAACATTGAACCACTCTCTCAGTGATATCGTACTTAACCACTTATCCACGGCGCCCACACACACCTAATTATTGCTATAAATCATACAAAAGATAATTTAACAACATCCCAGCAAACCAAACGATTCGATAAGCATTTTCGTCTCAGGCGAAACATTAGTATTGTGAAAAGGTTAATTGAGGTCAGGACAGGCATAAGGTCAGTCTATGGTAAAAGGGTACTTTTCTCTGTAGTCAGGTCTGGATAGTCTTGTAGTTTTAACCTCATGAGCTGGCGCAGAATCTTGCTTGAATTTCCACGGTTGTTTTTGGAATATGGTATGGTCTACTGGCACTCTTTGGCCGATGTTGACCCCGTTATTACATGACCGTGCATAACCCCAACAGTCGCATTGATTTGTGGACCCTATTTTTTTAAGGGTTACAGTCAGCAATTGTCCAGTGTGGCATTTGAAGGCCCGCAGTCCTAACTCTGTCTTGATAATACGACACATTGACTTTGGTTCGCCAGTGTTTTTTGCTTTCGGTTTCTTTTTCTTTGTATTCGTGTCTTGAAGGCTTTGACAATTTTCTGCGTTCGTATCGTTTAATGGACCGATAAACAAACATTTGGCTAATACCTAGCGCTGCAGAGTTTTGAAAATCCCTGCGGGGTCTGATCGATGGTCCATGTGACGCGGAGAACGCACAAAATACTAAGTAGCCCTAAGGAATCTAGGTCCAGGGTAAAGTAATTGACACAAAATTTCTTTATATAAATTGATATATTTCTTTTCTATGATTTTAGCTTTCCCTTGGCCCCAACAAGACAGGAAATGTTTCAACGACTCGAAAGACTGTCTGATTAGACAATTGCCTTAGTCCATTAGCATTTCGCACAACTTTTTAATTCTTTTCATATAATACACTTATATGCGTGTATCTAAAAGATAGAGCGACAGGAAAGTGACATGAGAGAAGTAGTGGTTTGTGACCTGGGTATTGTTTGCTACTCCGTGGATGGTGTCCTCACTAATTGGAAAGTTATGGATTTTTGCATTCAGTTCTTGTATTTGTTGCCGCAAGTTTTATAAACTCTAAGTGAAATTCGATCAAATCATGATTCCGGACCACACTTTAGAAACAACTTCGAACATGCTCTCTATTTTTTGGTTACAAGAACATAAGACTAGTTCAGTAAAAATTGTATCTATCTCCCCAAACTTGTCACCTGTACTGTAGAAAACGGTTAAACAAATTGTTCCACCCTTTTCTTTTCGTGGGGGATTGAAAATGAATACATGAGCGAAAATGCCGACTCCTAGGTGGATAGATTCATTACATCGTCAATGTCCATAGAATAAACGACATACGATGAGAACAAAGACGCGCAGGCCACGAGGACTAAATGAATATCCAATTGTTTGAACAATTTTAATTGAATGACAAAACATTATTGATTTCCAGCGTGCCTGAGCTTCAGAACACCGTTATTCGTCCCGACAGAGTTGTGTGGTTGATTTATCTTTTGGTATTTGATCGATTTTCTCTCTACCTCTGCCTCTTAATTTCCAGTTTTTAATTGACTTTTATTTGTATACCACTATTGCTTTATATATTCAATTCGAATTGAATCGATGGGACTTTTAAATTGAATTAGGCGACAACAAAGAAGCAGGTGTTGCCATCTGGCAGCACTTTATTTTAATGTTCATCTTCCGCCCCAAAAATAAAAATTGTCCAATTTTGCAAAGAGGCGCACATGATATAATCAGCAGATGTTTCGAGAAGAAAAATTAAACAAGGTGCAGGGCAACCTATCATCATCATCATGATCGACGCTTCGCTTCGTCCTATCCCAAGGAGCAAGAGGTGCACACGCATATTTATGTCTCATTACACAAACGTTCAAAACAGCTCCAGGAGGAGCTATTTAAAAGAAAAAAAAAGCCAATTTTTCTTTTCTTTGTTTTCTCGGTTTTACTTCGTTTTATCTGCTTGTTCTTTGTTAATTCCTCATCTGTTGGCACATGCTGGTTTGGCGATGGATTACAACTGCATCCGAACAAAGACAAACAGACAGACAACAAAAGTGAACGGCGGGATCCCCAATAAATAAATCCTTGGCACGGTCGAAATTGTGGTTGGCACTCCTGTTTGATTCCTTTCCTGTTCCTCGGCAGTGTATGTGTCCCCTGCCCTCTTCCCTATCATACATCAAAACCGACAGATAACAACGATTTGTACTCTTCCCTGGGTCCAATGGACTCTGTTTCAGAATTAAATATTTTTTTTTTTTACTTGTTTTCGCCGTCCTTCCATTGACGTCTTTGTGTCACTCCTGCTGCCTGCTGTTGACGAAATGGGGCACGGGAATGGATTCTGCAAGTGTAATTGGCATCATACGCGTGCTGTAGCTGTTGTGGAGCGAAATAATTTTACATTTTACCCCGAGAAGCACCAGTAATAGCACTCACTACAACGTCAGCAGGAGCAATGGCGCAGATACGAGTTATTACATGTGCAAGGTCAATTGCTGCTTGGCACACGTGCAATATTTTTGTGCAGCTGATGGTTGGCAAAGTGGACGAAAGTGGACATAAAATGTTTGCTTTAATGGAATGGGGGAATGGTTTCAAGTAATAACAAGCACTTTGGTGAGATATTTTGCAAAATTATATAGCGTAAGTGCTGAAGGAATGAGTGCAGTAAAGGACTCTCAAAGTTCGTTTGAAATGAACCGAAGTCGAGATTGGAGTTTGCCAAAATGTGGTAAATGAATGACGCTGTTTTGTGTAGACCGTTTGACCATTGCCGTTCCTTGCTGTTATGCTACTTTTTCAATATTGTCTTAGAAAGGATGTTCGATGTTAGTTTAACTCCTGACCGGATGGCCAGGTTAGTGACGTTGGCAGGAATTGCCAAGGAAGACGTTATCGTTTATAGATTAATTAGTTGACCCGCCCGGCTACGCCGAGTGAACATCCACTGTAGCACATTCAGTGGTAGCGATGTCCGCAGATTGAAAATGTTTGATGATGAAGTCAATTTTTTTTTGGCTGGTTGTTCAGTTTCAGGAAGATGTAACCTGACTGAATAAGAAAATTACGTTGAAATAGGATAAGTTTTTTTTTAAATGCATTTTGACCGTTTATTACTCTGATTTCAGAGAGCGAAATTTGATGTTTAGTCATCCATAAATATTCTGAGAACAAATATTTAATGAACAAAGTGAATGACATCAAAATTGTTGCAAGCGTTCTTGAGTTATACGGCGACAACGCAGAAAATTCAGCAACATATCACTTAATTTTATATTTTTAAAGACTACTATTGGACTTCCAACATTCGAAAAGTATCTGCAGCCTTCCGTGCTCGTCGATATCTCTGCTGCGTTGCTTTCAGTTCTCTAGGCTAAGCGGCTTTGCATACGGCATCAGTAGGTCTTTTAACGGAGGTCCGCATTGCTGCCTCAAACGTGGTTCCTGGGATTCGAAGATTCTCTCTAATCAAATTTTAGCTTTTTGAATTACATTTACATCTTGATAGGAATTTTGAAGAAGATGTATACTTTGTCTGATCTCCACGACGGTGGAGTAGATGAACCATAGAGATCTGCTTCTAGAATTAAAAGCTGCGATGGCCTGCCAGCGGCAGTTAGCTAGTAAGTTGTGATATGCCTTGCCTAAAAACTTTACAGCTGGAATGTTATTGTAAATGAGCGCTAGAATTGTATATTGCAGATATGTACGTTATAGTGGTGCAAGTAGACTTTGATTTTAATAGATCTATTGTGCCCCCCTGAATCTAGTCGATCAGAAACTCAACTTAGACTTGTTGAACAGGAGTATCTGGAGTGAATTTAGCGAAGGTACTCGTATAATCTGTTTCTGATGGTTGTGATGCAAGTAGTTCATTCTTTTCTGAAGGTAGAGCGGGAGTCCATCTCAAAACCTGGCTCTTTTGCACTACTTTTCTTTTCTTAGGTCTTTTCGAATTTTGTAACCCCAGTCTCCGACTCTTTCTTTGCTAATTCATTGGTTGCTTCATTGTCCTCCACGTGACCTGGTAGAAGGTGACTGTTACTCTAGCCCAATTTATTTATGTTATTAAATTACTCCCATGTCAGTTTGGGCTTCCATTCTAGTATTGGAAAATACATCCGCGATATTTTCTATCGAACTTGAATTGAGTGCATCTTTCAATCGCATGAACCTCTGCATGCTTGAAAGATACTGTAGGAAGTTCCCAGTACATAATTTTGAGCATCTAGTTCTGGTACTCCCTGCTATTTGTGTGCAATTCATTTACTACAGTCTTCTTCGCGATTCTTTCTAGTACTATTTATAGGGAGGAAAGTCCTTGACGAAGTGATCTGAAACCGGGAAGCCTGCCTGTACTTCTTGAGGTCGAACCGGCAAACCCCACAGGTGGACCAGTAGGGATGCAGTAAAGTGGGAGGGTTGTGATCCTTCTACTCCGTATCATAACCTCGCCTTAAGTAAAAGAAGAAGTCCTTGAAGTCCATCTAATGTCGCTATGGTTCTCACAGGCTCAGAGCGGTTTTGAGTAAGACAGCTTTCGGTGTTGCTTTCAGAGAACTTCAGTGTTGTACCTAGATACTCGACCTGCTGTTGTGGGTCGATTTTAATCATATTTAGCAAGATTGGTTATTCTAAGTGCTATAAATGGTAAAAGATACAACAGTGGTTTTGATCGGCTTTTTCTTGAATTCGATCCTTAAGCACTCTTAGTCCACTCAGTATAGAACAGTTTTTCGAAGTTCGAGTGCAGATGGCCGTTTATTTGTAGTCTATTGCTGCCTGTATTAGACTTGTCAACTGCCTTAACATTTCTTCTAATTGCAGCTCTACTACGCAGAATCTCATCTTTCAGTTTCGGAATTCTTGACCTACCCTTCGTACGTTAACCCAAAGAAGGAAGTCCAGTAGTTTCAAATCGCCAATTGAACTACAGTAATCGTATTTCCACCAACATTTTCGAAGAAATGTAGTCCAATCTCTAAATACTTATCCAGTCAGAAAAGCCCATCAAACAGTGACTCTTTGCTACTTAACTGCTATCTTCAAAGCTTTATCGAACTCTGACTCCTTTCCTGTAAAATGTTGCAAACTCCCTTTGAAATGGCAACATTCAGCGTGACAGCGATAAAAATAAATTTCTCAAGAATCTTCCAGATAAAAAAAAAAAACTTGTAGGTACAATTTTGCCGCCTTTCCACTTCTTCTTATTTAAAATTCCACTATCTGCTTGGTATACAAAATTTCGTGCGAATTTTTAAATTGTCCTTAATTCCCTAAAATCGCTCTACCTGATTTGAAAAACACATGTTTCCTTCTTTAATTTATTACCAACCTGCAAGCCACTGAATAAATCGAGCATCTTTTTTGATTTTTAATGACCGTTAGTTGTGCATTTCTTTTTATTTTCCTTTTTTTCCCTGCTTGGTTCCTCCTAATCCCTGGCCGGTTTCAATTTAATTATATAAATTTATTCTCTGTATCTGGGGATCAGTTGTTTTTTTTTTTTTGTTCCTCTTCCTCTCCTTTCAATCTTTCTTCTTTTTTTCCCTCCCATCTTGTTGCAAAAAAAAAAAAAAAAATCGATGTGGATGTCTCTTTGTTCCTTTAGGAGAAATTCTTTCGAAGGGAAGACAAAAATATTCACTTTGCATTCTTCATTTCTGACTGTTTGCTCAGGTATGCAGGAATAAAGGAGAAAAACTTTTCCCGCTTTACTCTCAATATTTCAATATGAACTGTAAAAAAAGAATTCATTCTTGCACTGTGTTAGTGGCCTCAAGGATATCAGAATTTAATTTCATGGATCCTATTACCTGCACAGAGGATCACACAAAAAATATTCACATAAAAATTATCCAAAAAAAGGATCTGAAATTCGAACGGAAAAAAAGATATCCTTAAAATCACAAAGGAATAAGTTTAATGCTTTGGCCAAAGTCTTCACACTAAATGGTTAGGAAAATCTCTCAATAGATCCTTCTCAGCTCAGCCCTAAAAAAAAGGACTCCCACAAGATAGACACAAGAAGCCGACGAATAAGAAATAAAAAAACCGCAAAGGAAACTAAATTTTGAGTGGCACAAGTAAATGCACAAAAGGCGGGTAGGACGAGGAGAAGGTAAAATTCCACTGCAGCAGGTACTGAGGAGGACTTATTCTTGGATTCTTGGCACTGCAGCAGTTAAGATGATTAAAATTTTCCATTTTTTTTTTTTCTTGTTCATACTTTTACCCAGTTTGCATACCACACAGGATTCAAATTGAAACTAAGACTAAAATGTGAAAGTGTCCTTTAGGGGGAAAAAAACGGAAGAAACAAAAAAATCACTTTGTCCAAGTTGGAAATATTTTCTTCTTCTACTCAACTTCCCGCCAGGTTAAGAGTTTTTTTTCTTTTTGTGGTATTCAAGTAGAGTTTAAGTCTGAGTAGGTAGATGAGAGTACTGTTTAGGTATTACAGGTTGACAGGAAGGATGATGGAATGTTTTCATATTTTTACTCAAAAGGAAGTCGTCAGTTCGCTTGGTTCATGTTTCGACAGAGAACTAAGAAATTTGCATTTCAAAGCAACTGTTGGGGGTTTTGGGGCAAACAACTTTTGTGGAATCGCATTTATCAGGAAGAGATTGAGGAAGATGATTTGTTTAAGATTTGTCTCTTTTGCAAGTACACTAGTTTTTTAGTGTACCATACTATTGAACGCAGTTAGGGCAGGTGTCGGGGGTTTGAATTCAGATTCGGAAATAATTCACATATAAGTCCGTGAACAACATATCAATTTTGCATTTTCCATTATACATTAGCATTTTCTCGAATATCTCGTTACATGCCAATTTTACGAACAAAGTTGTTAAGACCTTTATTGTTTAGGATACAATGTTCTACAAGAAAGGTCTTAACCATATTCTTCATAACATGGATCGTTTTCGAGATAAAGCCATGACAAGTCGATGATTTTTCCAGAAATGTACAAAATAAAAAGTTGTAGGTCAATCCATTTCAGGCAATCAAAACCGTATTGAACCCCAACAAACCAGCCTACCTGAAAAGTCACAGTTTAAGATATTTTAAATCGTCTCGGGTACAACCACGTAGAGATCCTGCCCGATAAGATATCCATATCGCTCCCTTGATGTGCAGGTGGGGGAATTGAAAGATCTCCTGTTCTTCATGCCTCTATCTGGGTGGTTCTAGCTTAGAGGTCTTTTCATAAATTCTCAGGCATTTACCTAAACGATGACTGATGTCACAAGGCACGGGCACCCATCTACCTACCTGCTTATCTATGACTATAATAATTACCACGTAGGTAAATGGTGCTTGTTTATCAAGGTGGGAAAATTGTATATATCCAAAATAGTGTGAACGTAGTTGTGATGCTACAGCCAGGTCTAGATGCTTGTGTGCCTTTGTGATATTTCTGGTAAAGAATGCTAGTGTCCAACGCACTTTTAGAAGTTCACAAAAGGAAGTTCAATAGTCATTGTATGCCAGTCTATGGTAAATGTTTTGAAAATACGCAAGGACCATGTACTCCCTTCTCGATCGTCAATCACCAGTAAAAATGTCATCATTGTACAATGGATCGCTAACTCGAAAGTATATCAGATTGACTTGATTTGAGTAATGTTGCTCAACAAAATTATTGCCGAGAATTACATACGAGTACGTTGTCTGTGTTAGGCAGATCAGAACTTACTTCTTGGCGATCACTCGGAAGCAATGTAGGCCAGATAATGCACTATCCATATCTGTTGTCGCTATTTTTGCCGACATCAACCTTAGCATTCTATTTTAATACTGGAATTATCGGACAAAAAAACTTAATTTAGCGCAAGTTTTTTCGTTCAAAACTGCACCGATTTGAATGATTCTTTTTAAAGAATGCTTGCCTGAATTAGGCTTCAAAATTTATTGATTTTAGTGTATTAATGACTGCACTGAATACACACTGACTTTTAAAACACTGCGTGCTCACTGAATTCACTCTCCGAGCAAGAAAAGAGTGCTGTCAGAGAAGTAAATTATTGGCTGTCATTCGGTTGTGATGTTGCATTTGAGACCAAATATTATACTTTGCGTTGTAATATTAATATAAATGTATAAATAAGACATCAAACATTTATAAAATATAGGAACTAAAAATATTAAATATATAAATAGCTTCACTTGTGAAAATCAAAGAATGACAGTTCTCTGGGTAACATTTGTATTCGATGTAAAATATTACGTTGATCAAAAAGTTTCAGGAATGACTACCGTGTGGCGCTTTTCAGTCATCTGATTTTTTTTTTAGGTTGACACATCTGTCATTAACATTCCCTCCAAATTGTAGCGTCGTAGCTTGATATTTGTAAAAGGTACGCTGTCGAGAGTACATCTGCCTCCGTGTGTGTTTTCGATTTTTTATGATTTTGAAAATGGGATCAACTTTGCAACAACGAGTTTGCATAAAATTTAGTCTTAAAAACGGATTTGGCCGGGAGTATCCGACCCAACATTCATCAAACGCATAATTACTGGAGACGAGACGTGTGTTTATGAGTACGAAACGCAATCCAGGCATCAGGCGAGTGAATGAGGTACACCCTTATGAGCCAAGACCTAAAAAGCCACGTCGTTTTCAGTCGAAAAAGAAGGCGATGCTCACCGTTTTCATGGATTACAGCGGTGTTATGCACCATGAATTCTTACCACAAGATCAGACAGTTAACAAGGTTTATAATTTGGGCGTTGTGAGACGTTTGCGTGAAGCAATTCGTCAAAAAGACCGGATTTGTGGGTAAACAACTCGTGGGTTTTGCACCACAATAACGCACCGTCGCACAATGCCATCCTTATTCGTGAGTTTTTGACCAAGGACAGTACGAATACCATCCAACAATGTCCAACTTTTTGATTAAGGTAGTATAAATAATTTCTGGGGCCGCTCTGGGTTTTTTTTACAGCTATGCAAATGCACTGACATTACAATGCTATTGATTCTTGTGTTAATCCGATTAACGGTTTCAGAAAACGCTAGTGTCACTTGTGTCAGAATGAACAGATTTGAAAGAATTCTTTGTAGGTTGTGGAACGTAAAGAGGATTGGATGAGGGGTTAGGAACATTGTTCCTTAAAATTTTGGCAAATGTATTGTAGCATAATAATAACTACGCTCCTATGTCTATGCAGCAAATTCCGAAGTGACTTTCCATTCTGGCAGAATTTTGGTTCGAACTGTCCTTTCATTCGAGGTTCGTGTCTGGGACGAAGTCTCCACAGCTCATGTCAACGAAAGAGACGAATAATATCAGGGATAAAAGGGAATTATAACTGCAAGAATTATTTCTCTTGTTCCAGTGGTCGAAGAATTTGCTAGAAGTGTCTGGCTATCAGAAACTTCTGCTATATAAGGACAGATGGCGATCAAAAAAAGACACAGTTGGTTTAGAACCGTGGCGAAGAGATTGGAAAAGTGATAATGGGCGAAGTTGTAATTTTGTGATAAATTGAAAGTTGAGAAGAAAGGAGATAAAGTGATTTGAGAGGAAAGAGACCTTGTAAGAAAAGAATTTGCGAAGAATAGTATAGTGTGAACTTGAATTGATCTATAGACTAGAAAATAAAGAAATAAATTTCACAGAATATCGTTTTATCTACTCGAGCCGTAGCTTGCATATTACAGTATTTATGTAAATATTTGGTACCCAACCTATGATATATCCGATTTATAAGCCACAAAGCACTTTTATCAAAAGAACCCTTAAAGAAGAGTTTCATAAAAAAAATGCATTAACAAAGTTTTCAGAGGGAAGGGAGGTGTGATCTTGTGGAACTTAATTAATATTGTAGGCTCAATGCCAAAGGTTATCCGAGCGAATGTCATTCGTTGTTTGTCGATCCCTTTAACCGCGACATGTTGCTGTTCAGAACAAGAAAATGACGTCTAGCCCACATGCCAAACATCTTGATGGAGACTTACTGTAAGTTTCTGGTGCATTAGGTTTCTACGGGCATAGTCAGACAATACCTTGCAAAGGGTGACCAGATAGCAATGATAGTTTTTCCAATTGTTATGTTTCAGCAGCTGCCAAAGTTACCAATGATATCCAGCTGTCAAAATATTCATTAAGTTTTGCCATTTCACCATGCATCGTTTGACGCTTCCCGAACGTGTGGAAATTATTAAAAAAAAATATTATTGAAATTCCGGCTCAGTTGTAAATACGGACCGTGAATTTCGTCGTGAGGTCGGTCGTCATCATGGCTTCAGTGCGCTGGCAATTCGTCGCACTGTGGAAAAGTTTGAGGGTGAGTACACTATTTTGGACCTTAAGCCACCAACAAGACAGAGATCGGTGCGAAGTGAAGAAAACATAGCCGCCGTAGCGGCCAGTATCGAAAAAGACCAAGAAATGTCGATTCGGCGCCGATCAGCTGAATTGGGCATCGCCAGAGAGTCAACCAGGCTTATTTTGCGGTTGGATTTGTGCGTAGATCCATATAAGATTTTAATAATGCAAAAATTGAATCCGGACGACCATAGACAACGCCGTGAGTTCGCTAATTGGGGGCTGGAAATGTTGGAGATCCGGATTTTGGCAAAAAAAATCATCTTCTCGGAAGAGGCCCATTTTCGGCTCAGCGGCTATGCCAACAAGTAAAATTGCCATTATTGTAGCGACCAATATCCACAAGACTGACTGTTTGGTGCAGTTTATGGCACGGCGGCATCATCGGACCTTATTTCTTTCGAAATGAGGAAGGAGATACCGTTACCGTCAATGGTCTTCGGTATAGAGCGATGTTAACCGACTTTTTGTAGCCAGAGCTCGACAACATCGATATATCCGAGCTGTTGTTCCAACGCTCGAAGTGGTGAAGGAGAAATTTGGCGACTGGGTCATCTCACGGCGAGCGTTCATCAATTGGCCGCCATGATCATGCGACTTGACACCTCTCGATTATTTTCTCTTGGGCTACGTCAAATTTTTAGTCTACGTCTGAAAAAAAAAGGAGGATTCCATCTTGCAGCTCAAGCTCGTCGATAGTCAAGGCTTTGCAAAGGATATAAGCCGGTGGTGAATTTCAGTTTTTATACTTCGTTACATCACATTCAAAAGTCGGCGTTTTTCTTTTTCTTTATTCTGCGCGTAGTTATGGCATTACTTTCACCTAAATGAATGACTCACACTTGTCAATCACATCATTAGCGAGAGGTGTTCCGTATTTGTACCTGTATCAGCACCGACAGTGACAGTAAGTGATTCCAATTCAACTTTCCCTGATTATGCTTTGCTTGATCTTTGAAATATGTTTAACTATTTTTAATTTGCTTTTGAACTTCCAGCGTCTATTAATAATTAAAATTTTTTCAGCAATAAAGCGGTTAGAATGTTCAAAGTGCTGCCAAATTAGGTGTTAAATTACACAGTTTTTTTTTTTCTTTTCTATAATATGAACCTAATTAAATAATTCCTATAACATATACGTACACATTTTGAAATCCCCAGATAGATAGAACCATCGTTGTTAATCCGTAGTAGAGAAAACATTTCGAGGGCACTGTCTAATAACAATAGACTTGATTACTCTTCTCTGTAGAGAGCGTTAAATTATTTATCATACTTGTGGTTAAATATTTACCCTTTGTTCCTGCATTTCAGGTATCCATTACAACAAATTAAAAATTTACAACTTCATAAATCTATTTTGAAAACTTCTAAGAATTATCAAAATTTTATTGCCAAACAGTTAAAAATGACAAACTCTCTTGTGTTGGAAGGAATGAAATTCCATTTAACAATTAAAGTTAAACCAAAAGAGAGAAGGAGTATGCTCAAAAATAAAAGAAGGAGCAAATCAGTGAGCTCTACTCTCAAATACCCTACGAGTATTTTAATCTTTTCATTTTCAATCCGTTGGCTTCATACCCTTCTCTGTGTACAACAAGCACACACTCCTGGCGAGTGGCTTACCCTGAGATTTGAGTATTTTTTTTCCTAGTGTTTTGCATTTTCCATTCGCAATTTATCCAATTTCCACCTTTTTTTTCGACCCCGAGGTCTCTAAACTGAGAGAGAATAGAATCTACAACAACTGAATACAAAATTTCCATTTGCACCGAAAATATAAATTTCAACTTTCAACCATCCGCCAAGCAAGCCACCCCCTGATGTTATGTTGTGTGTATTGTGTTTTAATTCCATGCAGATTGGGGGGTTGAAAAACAGTTTCTCTCGGCACATGGTAGTTCTGATTACGTTGAATAGATAGACGTTAGGTCGGTAGGTAGAAGATGTATACCGCGGGGAAAGTTTCAATTGTGTGTTGTAAAAAGGATGAAGAAGCCAGAGATGATGAAAGGGTTAGAGAAAGGGTAGCTTGTTGTTATGTATTTTATGCTCAAGGCGAAGGATTTTCTATCCCCCGAGCATCTATCTAACCGAAATTCATTTGGAGATTATGAAGAGAATGAAACAGTTTTGTCACATAAGTTGATTTTTTTTTTTTTTTTTTCTGTAGGGGTGGATTCAGATTGAATTGAGGGATATGAGTTATTGAATTTCGGCTTTAAAAAAATGGGGGAGAAGTTTATACAACATAAAAGAGTACATATACAACCGTATGTATCCTTCAAAGGAAAGTCCATTGAGATTTTCCATTTGACGAAGGTGTGCGGCATTGAGGGATTTTAAAGTTATTTCAAGGGTTTTTTTTACGTTTATTTGGATGGTTCTACGGGAACCCTAAAGGTTGTTATAGACGTCAAGGAGCTTATGCGTAGGGAGATAAATTAAAACGAGACGTGTATGTGGTAAAAAAGGATGAAAAGGTTGCATACACAAGGAATTGACGTAAATAACGACCTACTTAGGTAGTGCTTTGAATGATTTAGGGCAGATGGGTATGCTGGCCCCAATTAATGTGGAGCAATTGAGAACTGACAGGCTCTTTCGCCTCTTGTTATCGTCACATGTTCACTATGTTGTTATGAGTCTGTTACTCTAAAGGCTGTTGCCAAGGAAAGAAGTCATAAATCCGTCTCAATGGTGAATTAATTTTAATGACTTGGCTACCTAGCTTTAAACTGACCTCAATACGACTTCAATTGCCGCTTTTGTTATTGATGAGAGACAGTGACCTGTTTTACGTTTTTAGCTGTGTGAATTTTCTAGAACTCATTAAAACAGCAGCATATCTGCATAGTCTTCGACGTCAATTTTGTCTGAGAAACTAGAGAATAAAACTGTTGTTAGTCGAAAGTACAGTAAAACTTTTGGGGTACTCCATAATAGTGACATTCTTTCAATTGAGTCACCCCTTCCTACCTACCCTTTAAGTTTTTATACAACACACCCTCTATAATTGGGACACTTGAAATCGAGACACCTCATAAAAGGGACAGTAAATTCCTTCATTTTATATGATACGAGTACTTCCGCAGTCATTAATTATGACTTCTCTAATTGGGACAGTAAAGTTCCAGATGTAAAGCGTTGAGTTTAAATTTAGAATTTAAATCTGTTTGTACACATTTTTTATTTTATTTTTGAAGACCGAGAAAGGCTGTTTTATTAAATTTTATTGAATATACCTGCATATTTTTTTGTGACATTTTTACATCCTTTTGTGTACAAAAAAAAAAAAAGAAAAAAAGTCGATCAATTGCGAAAGCTTAGTCAACTCTATTGCGAAGACATAACACTGGCAGTAGGGTGGTCATATGGCTTAAATGCAACTTGATCGTGATGATATCAGGTGGAGGGAAAAAAATACTGTGAATCATGAGCAACAACAAAAAGCAAATCAAACAAGCTCCCCAGTTATCTGGACGCCACCCTCGGAGTTTACTGAAACTTAATACCACCTAAGTTTCAAACCCACTACACCAATCTTTCTTCCTCTCTCTCTCAATTTCCACAAACGCCCGTGCCCTGAAATAATTTAATGGTATTCATATACCATTTGGTGCGCGCGAATTATATAAAAAAAAAAAAAACTCTTTAAAAGGCACACTTTTGATCTGGGACTGGTTGCATTGGAGTCTCAATTATTATATTTCCAATGAATTTTATTGAAGGCTGTCGACTCACTGACTTTTTGAGAAGATCTAGAAGTGAATCGGATACAAATCTTGTTAGAAACTAGAGTTAGTCATCATATGACTAATTTTCTAGTTTGTTAAATCTACAACTAAATAATTTTGTTATGATTGAATTAGTTGTGACTAACTTTTGAAAATCAGTTGGTACTCAGCGAAGGACAACTATTTTCTTATGATTAAAAATAATAAAAAAGTATTATTTGCAATGAAGAATATCGATTATTAGTTTGCTCGTAGTAGTTGATGAATGGCAACTAACTTTCCACTTCGATTTCTACTCTGTAACAAGTGAGGCTCTGGTGTAATAGCATGTTACGTAACATCAAAAGGGACTTACTTACTTACTTATTACGTACTTCTTTTGCATAGTGTCTGCGACTTCAATCGTGCATCCTTTAAATCAATTGCTAGTTTGGTTTCACAACGTTTTTAGGGTCCCTTAAAAAAAAAAAAACGACAGAAGCCTTTTGCTCTCGCTAGTTTTTCTTTCGTTCGATTGCGGGTTAAAGAATAATTCAGGTTTGAAGAATTGACGTGTAAACAGGATCAGCACTTAGCCCCTTTCGGGGCATTGATTCACAAAATAACAAGTCCAAATGGCTTACCAAATAGAAGAGAGACTTAGATCCATTTCAAACATATCCGGCATCGTGTATAAGGCGGCGTATATCCGGCACCGGTAATGCGTGAACGCTCCCATTGAATTGAAAATATTACTAGCCGGACAGCCGCCGTCGTAAATCAGATGACCGATATGATTGAAAGGGGTTTATCCCCTCATATTATTTAGATACTTAAGTTTCTAAAGGAAGTTAGACTGGAGAAGGTGCTTTAATCTGAGAATTATATCTTAAAGCATCAGGAGGATGCACAATAGGTCTTCAGGTCGCTTATCTCTCCCCATATTCGTTCGTTTACCCATTAACTTTTTGAGACTGTTCGTGGTCTTTATAAACTTTTTTCAACAAATTGCTACGAGTAACAAGTTTGTTGAAGGGGATGGGAATAACCCGAATCCGACACTCTTTTTCTCCGCACCAAAGTTGTCTCCGTGGACCTACCTTAGGTTATTTAGGTTACGAAAGCAATCTCAATTTTCCTTTTCGTGGCCAGCAATTGAAATTTTGCTGTTGGTGGTGGTGTCAGAGTAGATTCCGTCACATAGAAAATGCGATCTTACATACGTTCAGACGGATTTCAAATCGTATTGTTTGTTCAGAATAATTTGCACAAGGGCTGGCAGCCAAAAACTCGATGCGCATTCCTCTCGGTTCGATTTAGCTTGGACGTTAAGTCGTTACATTTTTATACCAACGGTTCAAAAAATAACGACGGGTGGGTGGTGGCGTCTTTAAACCTCTCTTTTCGTCTCCCAAACCACTGTAGCATGTTCCAGGCGGAGATAATGGCAATAAGAGAAGCCTTGTCTTGGCTAAAGAGAAACGTGATATCAACAGCTGATATCCGCATCTTTTCAGACAGCCAAGCAGCAATCAAATCCTTGGAATCATTCAACAAATTCTTTAACAGCTCTAGACTGCCGATGGTCTCTTATAGAGATGGCGGAGAGCAGTTTAATGTTCACCTAATTTGGGTGCCGGTGCATAGGGATATTCCAGGAAATTGTAAGGCTGACGAACTTGCCAGACATAGAACAAAAATACCCACCCTTCCAGACAAAAGTTCACTGGGTATGCCCATCGCTACATGCAAACTTAAATTAAAGCTGGATGCTATTGTAGAGACAAATTCTAGATGGACAAGTGGTACAAGTACATGGCTGGAGGAGGCTGCGTGGACGAGGAGGAGGAGGAGACTATTCTTCACCTTCTTTGCACCTGTCCAGCTCTCTCCCAAAGAAGGAAACTCCACTTAGGAGCCTTCTGTTTCAACGACCTAAATGATCTGAATAAAATAGACGTTAGGGACCTTCTACGCTTCATCAGAAGCTCCAAATTGTTCAACGAGTAGGCTAGAGGCCAGTTCCCACACCCATGTGGTATCACAATGGACCTATTACTGGTCTAAGTGTGTTCACTTTTAGTCGACAGCCACCTCAACCTAACCTAACCTAACTTGGACGTTACCTGTTCGATTTCTCTGCGAAATATTATGTTTTGTCTGAATGCACGTCTAGGTCGCTTTCATGAGGTTTAATCTAACTCCAACACCAAGAGCGCTTTATTGGCTGAATACCTTTAAATATTGTTATTGTAACGCGAGTTACTAAATTAATGTAACGCGTGTTACCTTGAAAAATGTTAATTTTTTTTTATAAATCACTGAGTTATATTTTATTTTTAATAGGTGACA
The DNA here is from genome assembly GCA_963082735.1 of Pocota personata. Taxonomy (NCBI): domain Eukaryota; kingdom Metazoa; phylum Arthropoda; class Insecta; order Diptera; family Syrphidae; genus Pocota; species Pocota personata. Next base: position 38,801,507 of record OY720431.1, read on the forward strand.
ATATTCCTTGTTCCAAAAGTAACAAAACTGGTTAATTAAGCAGAACTTGCTAAAAGAAGCTTGTGAAGAAAATATCATGTCCCAAAGTTGTAACGCCATTGCATTGTAACGCCATTGTGATTACCAAAACGAATACTAATGTCATTTAGACCTCTGAATGTTAAGCATTTTTAAATTATTTCGTATTACCAATTTTAGTCTGTCCTAAAAGAGATTTTGTACAACCACGAATGGGAATTCCTAACCAAATCCTACCCGATTCACCGGGACCAATCCATCAAAGTTCAAAGACCATTCGTCGATGGTATAAAATCCGGATTTGATTAATGTCATGTAATGAGTTTAAAGTTTCGTGGTTGGTTTTCCCAGTTTTCCCAGTTTTCCCCCTTCATTTCAAATTCAGTTCTATACCTGAATTTTCCACTTAAATTAACCCCAAGCGGCGCCCGGCACAGAGCGACACTTTAGGGGTTTGTGCTGCATCGAAGAGTAGCATATGCACTCCAGTAAGGGTTACGTGAAAGTATTTGTATAAAAAAGTTCTTACTATAGCTAGTAGCAGCGCAATGAGATGGTTCGGTAGTTGGTGTGTGTTCATCGCCACAGCATTGAATTAAATTTGTTTTTTTTTTTTTTTATCCACCCTTCTTCGTGCATCCGATTCATCCAACCCTATGAAGCAGCCGACACAGACTTTATTCATTTTTCTTTTCTTTATTTGTTGATTTCTATTTTTTTCCATTTTCCATATTCCTCGTCATTTTGGTAATAATCGAGTGAATGTATGCCCAGCAGATATACATACTCGTAGTTATACCCGCTGCGCGCAACCTGAATTTTCTCTATTATTTGAAAATTTCCATGAAAATCCCTATCGCGTAAGCAAGGGTGTGTTGCCTATCTATGAGTTGGGTTCGTATGTGTCTGTATTCGAATTAAATGTGGAAAACCGTATACAAAAAAGGAAAACTGAATAAAATGTAATTTTACTCCGTCTGGATTTGATATTATTCCCAGCAAACGCTGCGAGAGAAACAGGGAGACAAATACATGCACCAACGACGCACAATAATGTAAAATGTAATCCTTAATGAAACACACGGGTTGTACCGTGCACGAAGAGATATGGTATAGTCCTGTGCGCCTGCATACCTTTCTGACTTTTCATCATTCGATTTTACCCCTGTGGACTGCGATGATATACATAGTACGTGCCGGGAATTAAAAATGAATCGGAAGTGAACTGGAAAAGAGCCACAGAAAACTGAACGAAAAATGGCAGCCAAGAATCAGGTACCATTAGTTTCAAAATCAAACGAGAAATAAGATACAAAAACAGAACGAGAATAAAAACGTTTTCTTTGGAGGAAAACTATTGTGGAAAATCCATCCCTCTAGTGGATATATTTAGTAGCTCAGTGGTAAAATTGTTTGTTTTCTTGGGAGTCTGTGCATTGTTTATATTTTGGGGGTAGGTAGGTTGATTTCCTTTTTGTCCTTGTCGGATGCCAATGAAATATGAAGAAAATTGATTTGAAATTGTAACGATTTTTCATTTTGTGTGATTTATTTTGCAGTAACGCTAACGACAGCGTAGGTACATACATGTGTATACGGTGACACAGTAAAATTTTAATAAGAACAAATGATATCTATGAATATAGCGATGGAATAGATCATCATTTGAGAAGATTGCTAGGAATTGAAAGACTGAGCTGGGAAATTCGAAGAATTTATTCTCGCTTTTTTATTAGATTTTTATCAGAACGTATTGATATCAAATAAGTAACCATTGGGGATTGTTAGCGGATAGTACATCAGGGAAACTGCCTTAGTATGTCAGGAAAAAATGTAGTACACTTAACTCGAGGTTGAACAGAATCCGATTTATCGTCGTTCAGTCAAGTAAGAAGAAAACTAGATGTCGCAGCCATTCTTGATTTGCTCGAGATTTGTGGGAAGGTGCAGAGTCCTGTTGGAATGTCCAGTGTCTTCGGCCGGAATGTTTTGTGTGCCCACAGCTTCCAAGACAGTTTCACGAAAAACAATCGCGTCTATTTTAACGCCACAGTCCAAAAATACGAGCGCAGACCGATCATCGGCAGTCACTGCGGCTGAAACCATCAAAAACGGGGGCGCTTGCTTCCTGGTGGCCTTTCTTTGGTCGAAATTATCGTATGACCTCTCTGGCATGTAAACTCGATCATTTTTCTTGTTGACAAGTTGCTCAATTGGAAATGGTGCTTTATCAGAGAAGACGATGTTTGGCAATTGGTCACTTGCGTGCAAGCGGATCAACTCCTTTGCTCTTTCCACTCTAATTTTGTGCACTTCTTGGAAATTTAAGGCCTGCAGTCCGAGCTAATTTTTCAAAATGTGTTCCATCCGTTTTCTGGATATGTTTAGGTCAGAAGCCATTCTTCTTCCGCTACGCCGAGGATTTCGTTCGATTTTGGCCTTTACACTCCGAATCACTGTTGACGATGTTACTATCTTTTTCGGACCACCTCCATAGCGTTTTGCAATGCTGCCGGTTTCGTTGTAACGCGATATGATTCGATACACAAATATTTTGTTCACTTCCACGTGTTTCAGCTCACGAACAATAGCTGTTTGTGATTTTCCACCCAAAAAAAGAGCAATAACAGTATTACGTTTGAATTCCATTGTCGATAGAACAAAAACTAAACACGCGATAAAAAAAAAACTTTACACACGCTTGTCAACAATGAAATGAATTAACAACTGTCAAATTTTCAGCGCGCTGTCATTCGTAGTTTGTCAGACACAGCGACGTGAAATTGGTAACAGTTCATGTCAACCACCCTGTTCATATCCACAGAACATGGTAACTTAAGGTATCCTCTAAAGAAGATAGCACACATATGTGCATTTTGTGTTAATGTCCGGCGACTGGTTGAAAACCAAGAATATTAGCCAGATAAATTTCAAGCAAATCTAGTGTTGGCACAAGGAAGGGAGATAAAAAGCGACCCCAACAGGGTGGTCCTGTTCAATATCTAGCTGATTAAGTAGATACAAGTTTTTCAAAGAGCCAGAAATTGTGATTCTTTACTTCTGACTAGTTAACTGTAAGACCCGTTTAGCAGTGCGTAAATATGAAACAAAATAAAGGTCAACACTTTATTACTATTGTGAGCACTTTTTATACTATCATGCTTTTCTTCCTCGTTTTTCTATTGTTTGAAAAAAAAAAAAAAAAACATTTTGTTTGTTCCTTTAGATTCGATTTAAATGCCAATGAGTCTAACTATTTCCTAGATTGTGAGGAAGCATTGTAAATGTTAACAGTAGCCTACGGGGACTCGACAATGTCGAAAACACAAGCGTACCAGCGGTACAAAGAGTTTAAAGCGGGCCGTACTGTGGTTGATGATTTACTTCGTTCCGGTCGTCCATCCACCAGTATGACTGACGAAAACATCGAAAAGTTAAGGAAATTGTCCTCGCAGATCGTCGTATGAGCATCAGGGAGATAGTAGCCGATCTTGGTGTCTCTTTCGGATCGGTGCAGAGCATTATGCACGATGTTTTGGGCATGAGACGAGTTGAAGCGCGGCTTTTGCTGAGAATGCTGAATTTGTTGCAGAAACACCGGCTCACACATCTCATCTTGTACGCGACTATTTGATCAAAAACAACGTTCATACCGTTCCGCAAGCTCCGTATTCACCTCACATGTGACCTTGTGACTTTTTTCTATTCCCACGACTCAAGTTACCACTTGGCTTGATCAAAATGATATATTCGCATCTAACACACCTTTTTGAATATTACCACGGATTTTTAATTTCATATCGCTTCCCCAATACTCGTAGCACAAATAAATCATTCTTGTTCATAGCAAATTGTCGTCTTTCATTCGAGCCACCATAACATGGATGGAAAATAAATAAGAAACAAATGTAGCCAAACGGAGCAAATGAAATCTCTTACCACTTCACACAAACCCATCGACTGGTGCACCGCTGTTGGCAGTGTATTCGCAAATTGAAAATGAATTAGTTAAGGAATTCAACTTGTTATGCTTATTCAATTAGCTTCAGAATAATGAACAGATGACTCTTTGTAGCTTCAGATGTTCCAAATATGATGTTTTTGTGAACATTTGAGTTTGCGTGCACCTCATGACTGCTCTATTTTTCCTAAACGGAAGATGATGTCTTGGTTAAAGTTCTGAGGGTACGAGCGGCGTGATTTTTTCATAACTGCTCAGCTTGCAAAGGAGAGCCTGCTATTTTTAAATCTAACAAACAAAGTAAATATGAGTTACACACATATGTATTACATAAATTTAAAATTAAATTTTCTTGTACTCTTAATCTATTTTTAAACTCAAATAATTTTATTTTGTTTTCTTTCCAGGTAAGTGTCACGATCTCATGCTTCCTTGATTCCCTCGACTCAGTAAGTTCCACGACACTATAATTTAAATTTCCCCATAGGTGCGAGTATCTAAATATTAAATTTTTCATTTAATAATTACACAGAAAGATTCGCTTCGCTGCCACAGCAGTAATAATTTAAAAAAAAAAAAAAAAAAAACACATTTGCGCGTCTCCCTTTGTATCGTTACTGTTGTTGTTACTCTTACTGCTCGATGCTGGGTGCTTGTGCTAGTGCTAGTGCTTCTTTCTTCCTTGCTTTGCTTGCTTGCTTGCTGGGGGTCAATCACTTAACTAATTGACTTCTCTTGTAGTTGTTGTGTTACATCTATAGATGGTTCCACGCCACCAACGCCACCGTCGCCATCAACAATGTTCTATAACTGGAACACCCAGCAACTTAAGCAATATATAGGTACGAGTACTCTCTGTGTTTCTGTGCTCTCCTCTTGGGGCTTCCTAAAGTTCAACTACCCCATAACTCTGTGACTTGTTGCGATTATGTCTAGAGATAGATGTATTAATTCTGTTTTGTTATTTAGCAAAAACAAAAAAAAAAAAGAAGAAACAGAAACGCTCCCTACTCACTTGTCACCGCGTCATGGGGTAATTAGACCGGGAACACCTACGGATTTGAGTATCTTTTCCCGGAATGGATACACGCATTTGTAGAATACGCCCTTAATTACCCCGACATAGAATTTATCACCCCCTGTTCGTAGTGGGGAATTGAAAAGCGGGTGTCATTAGCCTAGTTTTTTTTTTTTTCAAAGAGTTTCCTCCCAAGCCAAGTTGCCAGGTAACGACCACCTTCTTGGAATGCAAAGAGGTAACATTATTTTTTTTTGGATTAGAAGAAATATTTTTACTTTCGATTACATTTCGGTGTGCTAATGCTTACACAAGTCCAAAAAAAAACAAAGTAGTTTCTGGTCCGTTATATTGGCTTACATCAGCGGCGGTGGCGGTGCGTCCGTATGGAAAGTGAAGGCTAGTATTGTAGGTCTCGGTGTTGCTGCCTCCGTTTGCTGTAGTGTCTCTCCGACAGTTTCTATCATCAACGGTGGAGAAAAATAGACAAAGAAACGGCACGCAGACGATATGGTAGTCTGGAGTGCCTCTTGGTGGCAATCGTCATCGTAGAAGTCGAACAACCAGAAATTTGTCTCTTTGTGTATATAGATGCTGCGATATACAGATACAACTTGCAGATAGATTCAACAAATGTTTTGCCATATTTTTCTCTTTTCGCCTTTCCAGTCAGCGCGCGCTATGTGTGCCGATTTTGAAAAGTGAATCGGGGTCAAGTTATTTTGTATTCCCATTCGATTGACAGCAGTGGAGGTTGGCGCAGATACCAGACCAAAGGAATGTAGTGCGCCCGGTATGGATTAGCATCGTGGAGTTTCGGGGCTGCAAGTTTCTATTGAGTAAAAGTGTTTTTTAGGCGTAGGTTTCGGTCGTTTTAGCAGAGAGAGAGAGGGAGAAAGAATGAATAAATCAAAAGAAAGCAGATTTATGGTTTACGCTGAACGCGGGATTGTAGCTATGCGACTGGCGCTTGTGAGAGTGTAATAATTAATTTGTAGGCTTTTAGAGGTTTGGTGTGAAATACGAGTCGGGCAATTTATTGTTAACTAAATGGAAATTCGTTTCGCTTTTGAAAGATTTGGTCGAACTAAATTTTTCCGCTGACAGTGTTGTAAAATAAGATATTTTAATGTTGTTAAGGTTGTCTTAATTTTTTGAGATATTTATGACTCAGTGGTGGCGTTTGGTAGATTTTGTCGAAAGCGTTTAAAATGGGAACCCCATCGAATGTAACAATATCTTTGTTTCATGACAGGTCATAAGTCAGTGGTCATGGATTGCCAAATTTAAAATGATTCGGTAAAAGGAAGGGTATATGTACCGCCCTTGGTTTTATGTGAGATTTTCTGATTTTTCTATCCTTATTAAGTAATTTTCTGACTGAAGTGAGTTCGTAATGTCGTGAAATAGACTTTAGTAATTTTTGCCAGTTATTAGCTGAACAGTAGAATCAATGATGAGCTGTCCAGGGGAGTTTCATTGGCAAGACCGAACTTTAGCATACCTAATCTCTCTGCGTCGACTGGGAATACAAAATCTTTTCCCTTGGTGGCTTTTTTTCTATGGATTTCCTGTTACCGCTTAATACTGATGGTCAAAATTGGTCGTGGTTTTGTACCTTTTGCAAGAGCATCATCAAGAGTGTTTATGTAAGACCAAGACCAAGCCTGCAAATTTCGAGTAAGAACAAGGCGAAACCATTGGACACCTTTGAGCCATACGGAACCATCTTCGTATAAGTTGTATCACTGTTTTCGACGGTTTCCCTTACAATTTTCAAAAAATCGTTTTTTACAAGTTGATAATGAGTTTCCTAAAAATGGGCGGGGGGCGGGGCCATATGCTAATCATTGCGGTATATCATCATGCGGTATATCATTTTTAACGCGTTAATAAGTAGATTCCAGAACCGTTTATTTTATTTCAATTACACATTTAATGCAGATAGGTTCGCAGTAACAATGGCTCAATAACCTGAAGTCTTAGCAGTCGATTGCATATCGATGGTTTGTTTCCGTCACTAAATTATTACATTACATATGTATGTACCTATGCCTTATCTTTGCAAAAAGTAGTGATATCTCACCAAAAACATTACCGTAAAAAGAGGCCAAGTTCTCAAGAACAAAAATCCAGTAACAATTCAGCCACGAAAAGCAGTGTGCCCTCCCAAATAAAATTTAACACTTGGGAAAGTATATTTATGTGCATAAATAGCATGTGGGTCTGTTCGTAGGAGCAGCAAGTTCAGGTATTAGTTTTCTTGTGTTTCTTAGTTACGGCCTTATTGGAGATATTGGGCTCAATAGCTATTGAGTTCCTTAGGGCACTTGCCACTTAAAGTTGGTCTTTCTAACCACTTTTTTCATTTTAAAGCTTTAGGTGGAGCAGGTTTCTGTCAGTCATACTGGACATACACTGATGACAGCCAAGCATCATATACTGTTAGCAGTATAAAATCCTGCGGGGGATTTTAGACATAAAATAGACATAAGTTCCTAGCGCTAAATGTATGAACATATTTGGCTGAATGTGAGACTACTAATACGTTTGGGTTTGTTACCAAACTGAGACTTATTTTCTCTTATCCACTACTCTTGTCAACAAAAAGTAGTACAAGTGTAATCATTTTTAAAATCCGCCCACAGACACGCCCACGGGTGATGAAGTTTGAAAAACCTTCAAAAATTGTGCTTATAACGCGGCTAACTCAAAAGAACCACTCAATAGATTTTTATAAAATTTGATTCGTTGGTTTGGTCTGCTGCGTAGACGGTTCCATTTGAAAGATCATCAAAACTGTATGTAGTGGTGGTAAGATATGAGGGGTGAGGTTGCGAAAGTCTTTAAAAATTGTTCCCATCGCATGCCTTACTTGAGAACCATTCCACGGATTTTGATACAATTTGGTTTCTTGGTTTGGAATGGTGTGTAGATAGGAATAAAATATGAGGGACGGGGTTTTTAAAAATCTCTATTAAACGCTTATTTGAAGAAGTACTGACGGAAAGTCGGTTTCTGACTTTGCTTTGACGTGTAAATGATCAAGAAGAAGTTTTCTTATGTCTTTTCGTCGGTGTCTTGTCGACCTATGGAAATTTCTCTCTGACCAGGATTCTAAAGTATAGCAAACTTCATTCTCTAGCTTCGAACATTTGCTACTACCTAAAGAGTGTTTTGCGGTGATGATTGTTTCACTAGCATCCGCGTGTGTTTTTCGCTGTTTTGCATTGCAATTTATGTTCGTAGACAAATTTTAGGTCCGACGAGTAGATAAGGGCACCACATTATATAGACAAGCTAAACCAGAAGACGTCCGATATCTGAATACACTGCTAAGGACTGATCCATTTTCATTGGTCGTCCAGCCTGGTGATCATAGATACTTTACTATTGACACCATTAATACGAAACGGGGAAGGCGATATACGGGAATAAGGAGTCTGAGAGAAAGGTAGGTTTGTTTACTTCCTGGTTTTTAATAGATATTGGGATCGTCTTTGCTCCGACCCCAAGTATAGTTTGTAACTAACAACAAAAGTAAGAACCGCACATTAGCCTCAAAGAACTTTTAAAGACTTTACGTACCTCACGGATACTCCCATGCACCACAGAAGCATAAAACCACACTTAAGGTCTACACCTATTCCAATCTATTATTCTATTATCTACTATCTTTATTCTTCCTTACCTTTCGAATTGTAATTTAGTTCCCTTGCGAGTTTATTTCACTTCCACTTCTCAAGAAATTCAATATCTTGTGGAAAACCAACACACGTCTATCTCCAAAGTGTTTCACTTCCATAATAACCACAAAAGCAGCGCAAATTAGAGACACCTGCAACCACCAACATAAACGTCACCGCTCCCATCGCTGGTGCTGCTGCACCTTACAAACCAAAAAAAAAAAAAGAAGCAAAATGGAAAGCAGGGAGAGAAGAGACAAAAATGTACTAAAAATCCAAATAAAATTAGTTTGTTGCCATCTTTAAGTTTGTGTAGCTTTCCATCTCTCCACTACCACCGCCGACATTCGTTCTATCGTCCTCTCAGATGGGGATATCGGGGCCACTGACTCCGAAAGCAGCGCTCCCTCTGAGGCCGCTTTCGTGCGAATAAACATAAAACATCTGCGAATGGCTGGCAAGGAGGACGAGCAAAAGGGCACCCTTCTGCCTTGTTCCTTCTTTATCGTCACTCTTGTCGACTGAGCCAATAACAAAAGGTCTTAAAAATTGCAAAATGAAATGAAATTTTTGTGGTGGTGGTGGTCCCCGCCTGGTTCTTTGCCCTCAGCACCTATCGCGCATATAAGGGCAGAGCCAGAAAAAAAAAAAAAAAAAAAAAAACAGAAGCGCACCACACTAAGTAACTCATCTGAATCGCAAAAGGTGATGAACTCTTTGTATCTAACAGAGGAAGACAAACGGCGGGAATGTGAAGAGTTGTACAGAACCGCTTAGAGGGAGAATATTACATCAACAGGGCGACACATCGACTTTGGTTTGGAAATTTTCTTTTATTTTTCATGTTTTTTTGACTTGACTTGACTCCAGTTCCGTTCGTTGTCATTGTCGACCAAAAAAAAAAAAAAAAACAACTCCACTTCATATTCAGTTCAAGTGTCGTCTGCACTTTTGACACTGTTGACAGATACTACGTATTGGTGTGTGAAATATGTTGCTATGACTGTTTTTTGTTTATCAACGATGATGGGGAGACAGTTTTAAATAAATTTTATAATTCACATTCACACACAGACACACAGAGATAGACATTCAGGCGAATATAAATTCATATCTAGATAAACCATCAGCACAAATTGAGTCTCGGATCAACTTTAAACGGGTTTGGATTTATGTTTGAAGGCAACAGCGGCGCACAGAGAGTTGGGTGTAGACAACACATACTCGTACAGAACAGAGGGAAGTGCCGGCCACAGAAGATGGCCTAGGATTCGTATTTCAGTTCGTTTTTTATGGGAACTCCCCATGGGTGGAGTGGTGGCGGTGAGCCCTGTTTATAGTTCTGATCATTCATCGTAGTTGTTTGTGGAAAATAACTTCACAATTTGAAATGATGAACGATGGGTGGTTAAAAAGTAGGAGGACTAGAAGGAGTACACACTTGGCGTGCAAATTCTTGCAAAGAATTGAATAAACATCGAATAGGGCATATAAAGCAGCATTAAATGGTGGAATGGGGTGAAAGGTTGCCAGACCAATCAAGACATTTTTTTTTATGTTGAAAGATACTTTAAAGTAGACTTAATGAATAGAATTTGCACAGTCATAAGAGTCGTAGATGGGAAACTTCAATTAGCATTTTAAATTTATTTAAATTGACTTGTGATGCTCATAAGTCGCAAGTTAATTATGGAATGGAAGCTACTGAAAGAATGGGAGAGGAGTTTCATTTTCATTCGCCGATATTCTATTTACAGGCAAACTAATCTTCAGGCCTAGAAAGTTAAAGGGCCTTGGTAAAGCTCTTCGGTCAGCTCAATCCTTCGCATCTGTCCTCTTAGATGAAAGTATCAGCGAACATAGTTACACTTTTCTCTTGCGTTTTGAGGAGCGATCTTGGGAAACAAGACGGAAAAAAATATTCTTTTTCTTTGCCTTTCAAATGACTTTCTACGGCCGCCTTGATCTCGTTCTCATCTGCAAATCTCCAGTCTCGTAAATCCTTTTTCAAATTGGAAAAAGGAAAAAGTCGCTCGGGGCCAAGTTTGGGTGGTCTATAGTTGAAAAACCTGAAAAAGCCTGTCTCGAAACCCGCGCCGTGTGAACAGGCGCGTTATCCTGCAAAAATAACACTCTGTGCGTGAGTTTCCCACGTCGCTTCCATACGACACCGCTTCACGTGCCTTTTTTTTTTTTATGGACGCGCCAATGGATGAATCTTCTAAAGATGACGTAGCCTACTAGTATGCACGATTCGCAGACCCGATCACTAGATTCCAGGAATACGCCTACGTACTAATCCACACCCAGCTCACTTCTACCACTCTGCCCGCGGGACTGACATTAGGTATTACTTCTTCTTGTATTGCTGCTTCTGCTCTCCTTGCTTTCTCAATTATACGAAGCTCTTTTTGCACATTCGTTACCAGTGCGCAAATTTCCATCCAGTTCTCCTCTGATCGCAACATGTGGTCTATAAGGAGCGCTGGACTCGGCAAGTTATTTGTCCATTCTGCGAAGCGACTGCAATGGAACACTGAGTGTTTCTGGACAGAAAGGTGAGCTAGCCCAAATCTGTGTAAATACTTCCGATAGCCACCGTGACCCAGTAGGAACTGTGTAAGGTGGTAGTTGCAGTGGGGATCAACTTGTAGGACCATCTGCCTTTTGTACTGTTTTCCCACCTAGCTTGCCACATAGCTATTGACATTGCCTTCTCTTTTTCTTTTATTTTCTTGACAATTTCTGATTCTTGATTGCTCGAACTTCTCCTTTCGTAGATCCTTACCATTTCGTTTGCGAGGATGTCGATAGGGATCATTCCGCTTCTCTTGCCTGAGTCGATAAATTTGCATAATATTGACATTCATCGTTGTCCCCTTTGGCTGTCCCAAAAAACAGTCGCCATAAGCTTCGAAGTCGACTTTTCCACCACAATTTTTTTCGGCGGCCTCTCCCATTTTTCAATCCACTCCATAGACCCTTGTTTGGACTCCGGATCGTATTGGCGAACCCAAGTCTCATCTACTCGTATAGGTGCAGTTACAATTCGGTTGCAAATTTCGTCGAGATTTTCCGCGGCTAACTCCAAAAAATCTTTGCAGCACTCGAGTCGACGTTGCTTGTCGAACGGCGTGAGCATTTTCTGTACCCAGCGCGCACAAATGCTCGTGCAAAATTTCTCCAATCCATTCTTTGCTGATGTGCAACTCGTCCGCTATTTGCCACATTTTTATTCTTCGGTTGGCCAGAACTAATTTTTGAACTTTTCAGACGTTTTCTTCAGTGACCAGTGACAGCTCTCTCGCCTTTGTTGAAATAACCGAGTCCATTTTTTGACCATGGTATACGTAGGCCCAGAATCCTGAAGAGTCGATGACATGTCTTCGAAAATTTCTTTACCCGATTTTCCTTTTTTTACGAGGTACTTTATCATGGCGTGGTGCTCAAAATAGCGAGAATTTCCGATTTCGGCTGACATTGCGATGTTTATCCTACCACAAATAATAATGAGAGACTGCCGCAATTAGTGCTATTACTAATGAAACAGATGACTCGTTGTTGAGTGTGTCAGGCCGCGAACTTACTCGTATCAGCCGCCCGTATGTGCATACATTTATCCTTAACTTTTACGTTGCTCACGATTGACTGACTTACCAAAGGAAGGACATTTAATGTTCACTTGCTTTAGAAATTTCTGACACATGGTTGTCCCTTATTGGAATCCAGAACTGTATTATGTAAAACATTATCCAATACCAAAACCAATTTGTTGTCTTGAATATTTCTGACAGATGTCACTGTCAGCGGATTTTGGCTTGTTGTCATTTCATGTCACTGGTGATGGATGACTGAATATCTTTTTTCATTTTCAATATTTCAATTTCAACGCCGACTCATGTGCATTTCTCCCGCAGATAATTATTTTTGTGAGTTTTGATCCTGTCGCAGAAAATCTAGTTTAAGTGGGAATGGGAACATTTTTTGTTCTCGCCTTCGAAGGTTCCGATTTGCAGATCGGAATATCTTTAGCTTTGCTAAGTACATAGAGTTCTGAATGAACATTTTTGTCTGTACTCCCCTACCGCTTCCCAATAAATAACGGTCCATCAACCGCATCCTTGTGGTACTTCTCATAACACCCTCAAGTTAAATGACCCCGCGAAAAATATTTAACTTTTATAATTAATCCATGTACGCCTATACATTCCTTGCAATAAATCCGCACTTCCTCTTAGCCAATAATAACTGTAAAATGGTATAAAGATGCGAATATTGCCAAACGTATTACTCCATCTTCAGTTCTGGGAAACTAATGAATCGCGTAACCAGTATCGCACCTTGCAATCTTTTTGCTGCGCGCAATTGAATTACAAAATCCAAAACGAACACACCACGCACAGCTTCGCGTAGCTTCATATCTTGCGTAGGCGCTCAAGGAGTGTACATCGCATGCAATTAATTTACTTTTTGTGTGTGTTTTCACATGTGCCAAGAAGATGTTAAGATGCAACTGCGCCAACGGATTGCACAAACACACAGGCTCTACAGTGCTACTCCATGACAGAGAATATTTATTTTCTTTGCGAATTTCTTTTAATCTTAAGAAAACAAGCTAAATCTCTTGGTTTAAAAAGGTAAGAAAAAATTGTCCATAATTAACCAATCGCTAGCAGCTTACATAACCTCAGTATTTGCGTTCTTAAGATTCAGTAAATTACATCGCTCTCGTCATAGAAGCCATATGCAGCTGGAGCACCTTTTAATCCATTCAAGTCGGTCGATCCAACAATAAACAGAAAAAGAGGTCGCGCGTCTGGGTTTTTTCAAAATGTCGTGACCTAAAAACATGAAAAAAAAAAAAAAAAAAAAAAATCTCAAGACACCATCGACTTTAGTAGCACGACTGTTGACTCTTCTCAAATCAATCTATTCACGCTCTCTCAGCGCTAAGTGTTAATCAATATTTAAAAATCTCTTCAAATAGATACAAGACAACAAAAGGAAAACAATTACAGAAGAAGACCAAGCAGAAGAATGCCAAGTGGATAGATGAAAGACCATCTTATTACCCTGCTTCAAACAATGAAGACACGGCACAATCTTCATGGTCTTTCAAATCAATGAGATACATCTATCTTTATCTATAAATTCTTTCACGTCGTAAGCGCACACACCGCGAGATGTCAAACTGTCCGGACGTTTGTGCCTCTGTCAGTTTCATGTGTCATCTGTGTGTGACTTATCTGGAAAAAAAGTGGAGGAGACACCACTTACCAAATCGTCACACATTTACTTTTCGTTTCGTTTAGTGAGTAACAAAAGTAGGTCTCTTGTTACACCATCCTATATAGTTGTGGGTCTCTATGCTTCATGGTTGCATTGGTTTTTTTTTTCTGCTTAATTTTCATTTTCAATAAGCCACCAACTGCCATCGGCAATAGTATCTTGAAATAGTTTATTGTTTTGTTGCTGCTGTTATTGTGGGTTTTTTTTTTTACGGAAGTGGGTGCAGCTGCTGTTTAAACAAATGGAACAGTTGGACAAATTAGTAACACCCGACATGGTTTCTATCTTTTTGTTTATTATTGTTTTTTTCTCGTTCGAATTGAAAATATGAGTGGTTGTCTTGTTTGAAAGGTTTCGGTACAGTGGTCTATACAAAGCTATCGTTCGTTTCGAAATGAATTTAAGAGGTGATACCTATTGGTTGTTTTTTTTTTTTTTTTTTTTTAGTGGATAACACTCTAGTTTCGGGACATTTGAACTATCAAATTGACTTTTGACAGAGTTAATTTGTCGAAGGTAAACAAAATTCCGATGATGAAACTTGGGTAAACGAATTTTGCAAAGATCAAGAGTCAAGAGTTCTAGAGGTTGGGAGAAAACAGCTTGGGAATATTTTGTAATTTTGTTAAAATGTCGTAATTGTTGAATTGCATTTGCAGCAGTTGGACTCAGGAATTTAATGAAATGAAAATAAATGGTACTAGCAAACTTAACAAGTTTTTATGTTGGGTACCGCAGGGTTCCATAGTACCACCAGTAGCCTTAATATGTTTTGTTTGAATGTAAAGTGTAGGCCTACAGGTACGCCGTACGAGTATGGTTCAGAAAACACGTTTGAAAATGACAACATTCTTGTGATGATCATTTTATAATAGTCTTTGAACCACTGTACTTGTATTTTTCCAATATTTAGGCGTGTGTATTGTTATTTTTCGTCAGACAGCTTTCCGCTGGAGGGGTTGCACAATAGCCCAACCCAGTTAAAAAACAATGCTATTAAGTTACAGGGGCAATTGTCTTATTAATATATCATGCGCATGACTCATGACATGAAATTACGCTGGATATTGGCTCTTCGACTGTAACGTTTAATAACGACAGCTTCGCAAGAAGGTAGTAATTATGTACATCTTTCAAGCGAGCCATCTGCTACAAAATATTGTAGGTTAGCATTGCTATCCAACTAGGCGATTTCTGCTTAGTCCCCGAAGAAGTGTATGTAGGACAAGAGCATACATATCAGGGAATTTTCCAATCAGACGGCATGTCATCACAGCAATCAATGACCGGCGACTACTCAATTGACTTGAAGGGAACGCACTTTTTCTCACTATTGGTAAAACTTAACTTCAATTTCATTCTTTTCTTTCACACACTTACGTTCTTTAGGCAGACTTTAATTAAGTTCGCAAAGACTTTTGTTTTGACGTTTTGTTAGCAAATGCAAACACCTTTTATATTTTCTTAGCAAAGTTAATCACCGATCTACCTACATATTTGTAAGGAAAAATCCCTCCAGTAGATGGCCCACAATTGATCGTAACCGCTGATGACAGCATGTGTGTAGTAGCGCTCGTTTTGCGCCATGGCAACGTTTGCCTCGCGTGGTAGCATGGCTAGGGTTAGAAGTTATCGCTTCATATGTCATCAGTCGCGCATCAACTTCACGAAAAAGCCGTAACTTTCGCCTGACTGTTGGCCCTAGCCAGCCTGTGCTTCGAGGTGGTACTCGTAAATAGCTGTGATGATCTGTTGGTAGGCTTCTCAATTGTTCTGGAAACCATACAGGATACTCTGGTTAATTTTGGAACTTTAGCGATTGGTTTTGTTTTTGCCCACGTAAGTGGGTTTGGCAATTGAAGGTTGGTCCTTAGTAGTGGACATTTCTGTACCTTGTCCATATACAGTTGAACATTATCGCAGTCCTTGAATATCTGCTTGAATAAAAAGTGACGGACTCCAAAGAGCATCAGTTATTCTTTGCTGTCGATGGAGCTATCATAAGTGAAGATCAAACGTCCCTGCAAAGAGCACTTGATGTATGGGTGGATGTTTTGGAGGGAAATGGGTACCGTATTAGTTCAAAAAAGACAGAGTATCTGTGCTGCCCGTTCTCTGATCCACACCGGCCTATTCCAGGCATTTACTTGAATGGAAAAGTACTTCCCAAGTGCGAAAAGTTCAAATATCTGGGATCTATGATCAATAGTGAAGCAACTTGTGATGATGACATCAATCATCGCATAAGCGTAGGGTGGATGAAGTGGCGGAAAAACTCCGCAGTCTTCCGTGACTGAAAAATGTCCCCACTGCAGTTGTACGTCCGTACCCATCATAAGCAAGAGAGAGCACGACCGGCTCAGTTGGTATTGTCATGGTCTAAGGAGAGATCCTTCGAACCCCGTCAAAAAGGAAATATCAATCAACGTTCCTACACAATCCTTCAAAAAAGGCAGACCAAAAAACAACTGGATCACACAAATGCAAAAACACCAGCATTTGATTGGCCTCAGTACCGAAGTGATCCAAAACCGGGAAGGCTGCCGGTACTTCCTGAGGTCAAACCGGCAAATCCCACAAGCGGACCAGAAAGATAGGATTATTCTGACAAGTCTTTTTTTTTTATTTAATTTGCACGTGTGAAAGAGGATATAAATACCCTTATACTAATTTTTTAGTACACGAAGGTTTTTTGTGGAAAGGGACAGAGAAAGACAGATTGGTGTAGATTGTTCGAAAGTCAGGTGATATTAAGTTTCAGTGAACTCCATTGGTGACCAGATAACTGGGGAGTATTTTTGTTTTGCTGTTATTGTCGTTGCTTATGATTCACAGTATTTTTTTCCGTCCTTCTGATATCCATCACGATCAAGTTGCATTTTAGCCATATGACCACACTACTTAAAGCGTTATGCCTTCGCAGTAGAGTTGACATAAGCTTTCGCAATTGACTGACTTTTTTATTTACTTCATGCGAAATAAATAGATGATTCTTGATATCAGGATTCGAACCGTGAACCTACAGCGTGACAAGATGATGTTACCACTACACCATGGCCACCTGATGTTTCCAGGAAAGCCTCTTAAAAAGTAGTTCGTACATGTATAGAAGAGTATTTATGTACAAAATATATGGAATTCAATTCACACATTTCCGGCATCGGATATACGACACAGAAGTCGGTTATACGATTTTATTATTTTTTTTCCAATTCCTCCTTATAGCTTGTCCGTACGATATTATTGCTTTTCAGACGGAACCATTTACGCGTTAGCCCAAACAGATAGTTAAAAAAAAAAAGAAAAACAAATTTAGTCAAAATATTTTCGAGAGTTCTTAAGGCAAAACTGTTTGTCCGGCAACAAGTGTGTCGGACGTCAGAAACGTGTACTACTACAGAAATTGTTAATCACACTTCGTATTTCAACACCAACTATTGCCATGAATTGTTTGAACAGCTGTCGTTCAATTTTATAAATTCGAATTGTGTATCTTATGTCGGATGGCGGATAAAACTAAGGATTTTCCGACAGGCAAAAAATCGTATATCCATCGTCGGATGGCGGATAGAACTAAGGATTTTCCGACAGGCAACAAATCGTATATCCGACGTGAACGCTTTAATTGAATTCCGTACACTTCGCATCGGATATTCTAAGTCCACAGTTTTTTCTAATGAATTTTTCAATTATTGAATGATTCTGGCAATTTTGTCTAATCAAGGTTTTATGGTTGACGTGGTGGACTACCTCGAAATGAGGAATGAATTTAACCTTTATACGACGAACTGATTGTATCATGGCGCCACCTTCGTATCTTGTCTAGCCCTCTGATTTTACCGATTTAATTTATCCTTTTAAAATCATTCTACCTACTCTTATTCCTTCTTTCATTCATTAGGTTTCCCCACATGTCCTAACCCAACCCTCAGGCGTTAGACTTTGTAGATATATAATTAAATTCGTTCATCTGAATCACAGGTTAGAATGTTAAATGCCAAAGTATGATCTGTCCAATTCCTGTGAAACCATTAAAAGAACCCAACCGACATATGAACAGACGATAAAAAATACTTCTCAAGATGTTATAAAATATTCAGTTAACTTCCAACCCAAATAGCCAATGAACTTTGCACGGTTCCCTCTTGCTCCACTTGGCTTTTGCTCTAGTGATACCAGCGCGCCGCACTGACGATATTTACCGTCTACGAGTAATACTATCGTCCGTCCAACTTGATACAACGCCATCGAGATATAGGCTCGATGAACTTTAAAACTTCTCTCAAGGTTAACAACTAGATTATTGCTAGTGCACCTCCGCCGTCATTCTCATCCGTATCATCTTCTTTGTCGTCGTCGTGGTCGACTTGTTCCTGGTGGCTATATCGTCTACTCTCCATAAAAAGAAGAAGATCAACACAATTTCCATTCCCATTCGCATTCGCATTCGTATTCGTATTTATTTGTTATGCTCTTCCTCCTTCGCTCCTCCTTCAATGCACTCACTTCACTGGTATGTATGTGACTCCGATTGGTCATCACTTTACCTGGGAGCAGCACCACCAGCAGCAGCATCAGCATCACAAAGAAACTCTTCACCAAACCATGAATCAGGTTTTGTTTGGCTTTGAAGTCAAACTACGAACGGTCGGTCGGCGGTAGTTCCATGCTTTGTTGGCCGTATTGGTTCACTGGCTCTAAAGCCTACATGCGAAATGAGTCAAAATGATCTTAATCTCGAAAGTTCTTTGCACTCGATTATTTATTAAACTGTGTTTGTGTGAACTTTGGAGATGATGGGGGCGAAATTGAGTACAACAATGACGAACGGCCAAAAGGAAGAAGATTGCTCATCGTCGAGTCTTTGTTTTTCTTTCATCATTTTTTTTTCTCCGTCTTGGCCTTTTTCTATGCAAATTTCTTGGCCCACTAATTGGAGTGTGGTGGAACGTTTTTTTTTCTCATTCTTTTGATAAATAAGAAACTGAAATTAAAATTTCAATAAATAGAGCATAAGACAGGAAGAGAACGAGGACAAACCGAAAAAAAGGAATAAAAAGCAATTCTGGCACACAGAGCAAGAAGCTGTCATCGTGTATCCTTGACATTTGAAATATCATCTCAATCGATTGCATTGAAAAAATGAAACGGGGGCGGAGGTTCCTATTTTTTTTCTTTGCTCCTTCGTTTCGCTCTCTGGGAAATTGCGTCTTCTTCGATGGTTTATCCATGAAGGTATCCCAAGGAAGAGGAAGAAAGGGACATATTTTTCAAGAGACTTCCCACCACAGACTCTGTGTGTGTGTGTGTCATTCCAATAGAAACTAGAAATCCTCTTTATTTATGTTCGAATTTGATTCAAATTGACGTTTGCTCTTTCGATGGTGATCCTTTGTGCAGGACGAGTAGTTTAAGGAATGTGGTTCGGAGAAGCTGCTCTTTGTGAAACACTTTATTGAATGAATCATATATTGACTTCAGTTATCCATCGATTGCTGTTGATTCTAATCATATTCTTATGAGTTGCCAGTTTCTTATTCCAATCCAAGGATGACTTGAAAGCTTTAATGTCAAACTGGGAGGAGAAAGTGTTGTGAGGAAGAACTTTACTTTCCTGGTACCTGAGTTGTAGTTGAGTGGGTAGGTAGTTCCGTAAATAGGCGTCCTATGATAGCAGTTATAATCTCAAGTTGGTTTCATTATGACTTTCGTAGAATATGACAGAAAAGACACCGCGAAATTTGAACCACTCAGTTAAAGATATTAAACTCAGGGATTTTTTTTAAGCTCAAGATCATCAAAAAAGCGACTTTGTGTGCAGTTAGAAGAATCGGGTACATTGTAATTGGATACCGATTCCATGACGATTACATAACCGAAATTACAATTATAAAGTAATTGGTAATTCTAAAAGATTTCAATTACTGTAATTTGTCAGGAACGATTACAATTACAATTAATATTTCATCCATTTCCACCCACCTGTGCTAAAAAGTTCTGACGGAAAACGTCCCTTACTTAAATTTCAGGATCCCTGAATGATGCCAAAATAATAGTAGTAAACCAAGTAAATGATTACCAATTACACATTGCAATTACTAAGTAATTGCGATTGCAATGCAGTCATGAACTATTAATTACATGAAATCTTAATAACCATGTAACTACAATTACTTTCTAAATTTAATATAAATTCGAGTAATACTTTTGTAATCGATTACTGTCCAACTCTGTTAAAGGATGACTGTGCTCTGGGCTTAAAGTACACTGTAATCATTATCAAATTTAAAGAAATCGTCAGCTTGGCAAGAACCGTCAACCATCGTGGATTTGTCCAGTCGATTTTGTTAGGAATTCTTGTAGTGAAGGCCCAGTTAGGAAATAGTGTCGGCATCATATGTGGCATTTTTCTGCGACCATAGATGCATTCCTTATTTTTTTCCTGTTCTTACCGCGAAGTTATGATCCGGAGTAGAAGGATCACAACCCACCCACTTTACTGCATCCCTACTGGTCCGCCTGCGGGGTTTGCATCGATGTATTCCTTACAGCTTAACTAAATCCAGGAGGTTAAATATGCGGAGTGATCTTTTCCTAGTGAAGAGCAAACTTTATGACTTATGCCGTTGGCCCAACATATTAATTTTAATACATACTTTGTAACAGAAGAAAAATAACGATTGACCAACTAATTTTGCTGTTGCTACTGCGGACGAATGAGCCGGTGCATTATCGTGATGAAACAGCACTTCTTTGTTTTTCAATCCATTATGCATTAAATTTATCTAATAAATTGCCATAGTACTGTCCGGAGTCAATGGAGATTAGCCGTGGGAATCCCAGAAAACCGTTGCCATGACATTTCCGCCCGACGGAACCGTTTTTGCCTTTTTTGGAGCACGTTCGCCTGCAGAAGTCCACTGCTTTGATTGTTCCTTCATTTCTGGCGTATAGTGGTGTATCCAGGATTCATAAACTGTTACGAAACGCCGTAAAAAATTTACTTGAATAGCGCTTGAAGAGTTCCAAATTTTGTTTCGAAATCTTCCCCGAATCCGTTTTTGGTCCACCGTCAGCAAACGCGGCTCCCATCTGCCGATAGTTTTTTCATGCCCAAATGGTCATGCAGGATTCGAATGATGGTATCATTTGAAATTGCTACAATCTCAGCTATATCAAGAACCTTTACCCGTCGATCGTCCAACACAATATCGTGGATTTTGTTGATCATTTCTTCCGTTGTGGCGTCATTTGGACGTCCTGGGCGCTCAGCGTCTTTTTTGTGTTCGTACGACCGCAAGGAAATTCATTGAACCACTTGTGTACCATTCCATGCGAAGGAGCAGAGTCTCCATAGTCTGTCTTAAGTCTCTTTAATGGTCTTACCGCGCAAAAAGTAGTACTTTATTAAAACACGAAACTCACTTTTTTTCGTTTTGGCGAAATCTCATAAAACAAAGTTCTTTCGATCACTGTAAAAAGCTAAGTGTTTAAAAGATCTATTTAATTTTTTTTTGTCTATGCCCAGAAAGAAACAAAGATGTCAGAAAAAAAATCCTCTATGCGATCTGAGCGCCATCTTGCATCGAAGTCACTGACTTATCGAACAGCCCTCGTAGGAATATACCTTTTTTATGCGATCATAGATGTATTCCCTATAGCTTAACTAAATACAGGAGGTTAAATATGCGGACTGATATTTTCCTAGTGAAGGGCAAACTTTAAGACCTATGCAGCTTACTCAATATAATAATTTTAATATGTAGTTTGTAACAGAAAAAATAATGATTGACCCCCACCATCATCATGTGATCAGCATCAAGAGTTATATCGATCTAGTCATGTTCGTCCGTTCGTCCGCATGTCGCCACTTTTTAAACCTTTAATTTTGAATTAGGAGCATGTATATAAGCTGTGTAGAATCCAAAGTAGTACAATTGTAAACATTTTTGAAATCCGCTCACAGACACGCCCACTGTTAAAAAAGTGTGCGTGTTTTTCCCACTATTTTTGCTAGAATTTGAAAAATGTTGTCTAGGTAAAATATGTTGACGTTGATTTTCTCTACATTTCGTCCTTACATTATACATTGCCACGCCCACATTTTGGGGGCGATTTCTTAAAAAAAAAACTTATACTGTATAAACCATAAAAAATAAGCAAAATAAAAGACAATTTAAAAATCTTGTGTTTCCACCACAGTATAACATTGTACTTACACCTTAGGCAACCGTGGCACATTTCGGAGAGTAAAAAAACGCAGCTAACTTCAAGAAGAGAAAATGGCACTGTCACCATCTTGACTGGCAGAATCAAGGGGATTGGAGAGAGAGTTTCCAGCATTCAGTCCTTTTGACGTCTCTCGCTTTTTTTAATTCTAAAATTTGTAATCTTTTACCAACGTGTAAAAATCGAAATTTGAATGAAGTTTTATCTTTTACAATTGCTTTCTTAAGAGCTAATTACGGTGATGGTTAAGTCTTATTGTGAATATCTCGTTAGAATCTGTGAACTTCAGTTACAAATTTTGGCAGCCACGCCCACTTTCTTCTAAGAAAAAGTCTTCTGATAAAATCTCTTAAAAATCGCGGATATATCCTCTGAATAGAATAAAAATATATCATTGCATCTGTTTTAATAATTTTGCAACGTCTCGCTCACCTTCGAGTTAGAAGATGGGGGAAGGGTATCATACTATTTCAGAGTTTCTTTTTTTTTTTTTTAAACAAAAGTGTCTAGTTGAGTCTTTCGTTTTGGGACATATTTGTTTTATTCTGCGTATCCTGTCACTATTTCTCTGAGGTTCTGACAGTTCTTCCGCTATTTATGTCACCTGGGATCGGTAATCGATTTTGATTTTAACCCTGTGTAGACTGCTGAACATATCGGTAGTGCTAAGATTTTTGTTAGCTGTAGTAACTTTTTTACAGACTGTGCACACCTCTCAAGCAGTATTCACATGTATAAAGTTTTCAACTGAATCACGATACTCTGAGCATTTATAGTTTTCCCAGTTATGGTAATCAAATGGACAAATAACTACCGCCTACCCTCAGGGCTCTCGCTGCACAGAAGGCTCTTTATATTGTAGTTAACCCCCAAGGAATATTACCTACTACACATGTAGAAGAAACGATTTCTTAACCCCGAGCATTTATCCGCAAATGACAGCGCACTACCATCTTAATTCAATTTCGATTTCCTCATTCCAGAGAAGGGAGATAACGAAACTCAGACATCATTCGATGCTAAATCAAATCGAAGAAAAAAGATTAATCGAACATTATGTGGATGTGACGTACAATTAATCATCGTCACCCTATGACCGTTGATGAATCCCTTTTCCGTTTTCTTTCCCTGCTATCTTTTCTCTTTTCAATCAGAATGATTAGCATCTTGTTGTACCGCACACACGTTACGTGCATGTAATTCTTTACCTAAAGGCCCAATGGAATATGTCAGCTGTAAACCGATCTAACCAGTTGGCGGGTTCTTCTCCTTAGGCCTACTACTGGCTGCTCCTTCTAACATGCAATCACCGCTATAATGCATAATTACAAATTATTATGGCCCCTCGACCAGAACCGAATGGAAAACGTTCCATAGGGGCAGACATGTAGAAGAAGTTAGTTGCACATGCCAAAGTGGACATGGAAGGTTAAACTATTACCATTTGTAATGGTTCGAAGGAGGCGCAGCAGAGGGCTTGGACTGGCCCTATCTCTTCTCTCATTTTGAGATGGAGTTTCTTGTGAAAATTTTCTTTACGCTTGTTGGCTCTTGACAGACACATGCGAATGAGTTGGACACGGATTTGTGAAGGTTTTTTTTTATGGATGCAGATCAGAGTTCAGTAAATTGTTAGGAATTTTTTTACATGAAGGTATTTAGAGTGTAGTTAGAGTTTGAAGAGGAAATGAAGAGTGTGACGAACTTTTGATGTGGTTTTCATCTAAGCAAGAGGTGCAGAGAGTGTTGGATTGATGGTAGATGCTCAAATTTTATTTTATCAGTGAACCGATTGTTGAATATAACTGAAAAATAATGAAGAGAACGCTAGTTGAGTTCAGTTGTTATAGGATGTAGGAGATATTTTTGGACCTTAAAATACGCGATAGAGCGTAAGCGAGTTACAAGCTTCTACCAAAATATTTTAAGCTAAACTTAACTATGGCGGGGTATTTGCACAAAGTATGTATGCTCGGTATCATCGGATAAGGTTTTTCTTAACATCCTTGGATCACTCGTTCATTCGAGAGATCCTTTCTGGTTAGTAGCTTAAAGGTAATAAACAGGAATCAGTCGCAGGCGTCTTTCTAGATATCGAAGGTGCATTCAACCAGGGGGGGATAATATCTCCTTTTCTGTGGGTGCTCACAATGGTCAACGTTTTAAAAGCACTAGATGGAACCTGTGCAAAATGCGTAGCGTACGCAGATGACCTAGCCGTTTTGATAAGAGGAAAACACTTGAACATCATGGGATAGCTTATGCAAAACACCCTACAAATCATAACAAAATGGCCGGAGGAGAGTGGATTAGAAATAAATCCAAATAAAATGGAACTGGTTCTTTTTACAAAGAAAACCAAAACTAGTGACTTTCACATTCCTCAACTTGGAGGAGAATCACTGGAACTTTGTGACAGCGTCAGGTACCTGAGCTTAATATTGGACAGGAAACTGACCTGGACAAAGAACCTGGAAGAAAGAGTTACCAAAGCCAAAAGAGCGTATTGGATATGCAGGAGGGCCATCGGGAAGTCATGGGGCTTCTTTTTTTTTTTTTTTTTGTCGGGGCGGGTACACCCTACTGGAGCACTCAGACTCAAAAACAGGTCCATTGTACAACCAGACAGAGAACCCCATTTTAATGTGTTTTTTTCGTCTTTTGTAAAAAGACGAGTAGACACTTCAGTGATGAAGAGCTTAGGTCATCAGCACTCACCACATCAGCACCGAAAATCTGCCACCTGATCCGAGCAAAGGCAGGACAATCACGTAGGAAGTGTTCCGCAGTGTCATCGCCCTCTCCACAGGAGTTGCAGACGGGGGTAGCGCTCAAGCCTAGCACATGGAGGTGCTTAGCAAAGGCGAAGTGGCCCGTAAAAGCGCCAGTAAGTTGTCTGCAGTCTTTTCTGCTAAGGGATAGCAAGAAAGCCGCGGATTTCTTACAGACGACGGGGACCATTTGTTTAGTCTGCCT
Source organism: Pocota personata (assembly GCA_963082735.1). NCBI lineage: Eukaryota > Metazoa > Arthropoda > Insecta > Diptera > Syrphidae > Pocota > Pocota personata. Next base: position 38,826,684 of record OY720431.1, read on the forward strand.
GCATCCTGGAGAGTCATGCCACCTTCGATTGTGTTCACTGAAAACCCAGTCGTCAATGGAAGCCCTAACCGAGGACGCTGGCAAACCCAACGTGGGTTCAGGTCCTGAAAAATTCTCTTCTGAGCCTTGCCTAGCAAGCTCGTCAGAGATCTCATTTCCTGTTATCGCTTTGTGCCCTTGGACCCAAACAAGATTCAGTGAGTTCAGCCTTCCGACCGAATTCAAGGATGTTTTGCATTCTCGAACTATTTTGGAAGTGGTTAAAGGATTGAGCAAGGCCTTAAGCGCAGCCTGACTGTCACTACAGACGCAGATACTTCGCCCCTTCCACCTGTTCTTACCAATATAGTCCGCTGCCATTAGGATAGCATATATTTCTGCCTGGAAGACAGATGTGTATTTTCCCAATGAGAAGTGAAGCCTAAGTCATGGGGCTTGAAACTGAAACAGGTCCACTGGGTATACGAATGCTTAATAAAAACTAACATTTACTACGGAGTTGTTGTATGGTGGCCTGTGACAAACAAAAAGTATGCAAGAGACTTGCTAACAAAGGTGCAACGTATGGTCTGCTTGGGTATCACAGGCGGACAATCCTCAACACCAAACGCTGCCATGGAAGCGATCTTAAACATCCTCCCAGTGTACCACGAAGCGATGAAAATTGCCGGTTTTTGTGTCTCACGACTTAGAACGATCGGCCATTTCAACGAAGGTGCAAACACGGGACATCGGAAAATTACGAAAAATGCTAAGAGAAATGACACCACTCATCGATTGTCCCAGTGATGTTGTTGAAAAATCGTATACGTTCCTCAACAACTTCGAAACAATTTTCCCCAAAAGAGACGTACGAAAGAACGACAAGAAACTCCAATGGGTTATCGTTATATACAGATGGTTCTAACATATCAAGGGCTCGAATCTTTTGTGCTACTCACGGATTGAACTTGCTATTCACCTAGAACCATTTGTAACGGTGTTCCAAGCAGAAGTCTGCGATTATGAAAGCAACAGAAAACTTCGCAGTAGACACCAGCGAAGAGAGGCAAATCGACACCTGCTCGGACAGCAAAGCAACAATTAGAGCGATCACAAACCCCATGTCGAAATCACGGCTAGTAAGGGAGTGCAAAAATTAATTTGAAGTTAATAGCCAGGCGCAATAGAGTCGCTCTTACATGGGTATCGGGGCATGAAAGTGTACCGGGAAACGAAAAGGCAGATGAACTGGCAGGAAAAGGAGCGAGTAACATAGAACTGAATCCTGAGAAGACAATAGGGGTCACTCTAACAACTATTAAAACGATAATCAATGAGAAGATACGACAGGAGTTCAATAACTACTGGACTAGATCTGTTGTAAAAGAGTCGAGTAACAACACAGCAAAAAGAGCTTTAAACTCAAGCAGAACACAGTTGAAATTGATGGTGGGACTGTTAACAGGGCACGTCAACAAACCTTCGTTTAGACTCGGTCTAGCTGATACAACAATCTGCGCCAACTGTGAGGAGGAGGAGGAAGATATATTCTCTACACACTGCCCTGCAACAGAGAGGTTAAAACTGAAGATACTGGGATCCACAAGATCTAACACACCTCAGTAAGAAAGGAATGGGTCATATATCGTAATTCGCTAGACGAACAAGACGATTTCCCGATCACTATATGACATAGTCTCCTTTTGATACTCCCCATGATCCCAATACCTGGATCTCCTCTCTATACATAATGCCCACAGTTCGACAGATGAGGGGAACACAACGGGCCCAATGGAGGCATAAGTGAGAGCATAAGCTCACCCTCTAAAACCAACCAACCAACCAGCTTAAACGTAAAAAAATGGTCCACCATCGTCGCGAGTGGGAAATTTGAGAAAACACTGCGACATATATATATATTTTTTTTAAAGGAAATTTCCAAATCCCGGAGCACTCAGACTCAATTGTCTGTGTCCACCAGGCAGAAATCCTTTTGGAGAAACTTAAATTTTATTCGTTTCTCTTTTATGTACGGGTGGCTGTAGTTACTGTCCCCGTCCAGGCTTGAACCTGCACAGTTCGGGTCACAAGCGAACACTAGCCACTACACCGTGGCAACCTCTTAAGTTGATGGATCGCTTTAGTATTTTGTTATCATAAGGGAGTAGTGCTTAAGTAACTTGAGACACCATGAGTGCGCAAACATTTCAGGAAAAACCTGGGCCTTGGTCAAGAAAACCAGGTTGGGGCACAAGACTTGAAAAGTTCAAAGACTGGCTTGCATCTGCGTAACAGGAACTATGAGAAGCTGTCTTAAAAACGGCCGTAGAGGTGATCTTAAGATTTACCCTCCTACACTTAGTGCTAGAAAGGATCGCCAAAGAGACTATACTAAGAATAATCAAGGAGGTGGTCATAAAATTAAAACGCATTGTACACAAAGACCGAGAAACAGTCTTCAAAGATGTCATGGTCTATAGACATTGCTTTGAGAGGAGATTTAACGTAAAGCTGAGCAACAACAGAGACAGGCAAGTACACAAAATACACCATCAAATGGTATACGGAAGAATCCAAAACATTTACAGAGGGCCGGGTGTGTGCGGGTCCAGAACTAAGTTCATGCGATCGAAAGATGCGCTCAATTCAACTTTGATATCGCGGACAAAACATCGCGATATTTTCAGACAGTCAGCAACCATCAAAGCACTGATCTTCCATGAAATCCCCTCCAAACTGGTATAGGAGTGCTTTGCCAAGGAAAATGGGCTTACACAGAGTAATAGTAGAACTGTTGAACTCGCGGAATTATTCTGCGTAAAATATAGGAATAGGAAGTATGAGCTTTGAATTTTAACAGGTTTAAAACCAAGACTTCAGATTTTGCACGGGTGGCAGGGAAACTGCAGTCCATCTCTTCCAAGAATGTGGAGCACTGATTCACAAAAGAGGGAGCTACTTGGGATCCTATTAGCTATCACAAGTAGTTCATGAAGGCTGTAGGAGGTGTTCTTGCTCGAGTATCTCATCGAAAAGACCTCCTAAGACCTATCTATCTACCATAACGTTTTACGTTGTAGTTGTAGAGCCTGTATTGTACACATGAAGCGTGTGTTGATTTTGAATTGAATTTTGGACGAGTTGTTTGCTCTGTTCATGTGTGCAAGCGCATCTTCTTTTTTTTTTTTTATAATTGCACATGTGAAAGGGGAATATACCCTTATACTAATTTTAGGACACGGGTGTTTTGAGGAAAGGGGGAGAGACAGAGAGAAAGACAGATTGGTGTAGTTGGTTTGAAACTCAAGTGGTATTAAGTTTCAGTGAATTCCAAGGGTGGCTGTCCAGATAACTGCGGAGCTTGTTTGTTTTTGCTTTTGTCGTTGCTCATGATTCACAGTATTTTTTTCCGTCCTCCTTATGTCATCATCACGATCAAGTTGCATTTTAACCATATGACCGCCCTACTGCCAGTGTGTTATGCCTTCGCAGTAGAGTTGACATAAGCTTTCGCAATTGATCGACTTTTTATTAATTTCATGCGAAATAAATAGATGATTATTGACATCAGGATTCGAACCGTGAACTTGTAGCGTGACAAGCGATGATGTTACCACTACACCACGGCCACCCTCTTACCAAGGCCAGGATTAAAGGCGACTGGAAAACTTTATCAGCTTTTCTTGTGACTTATTTTTAATAACGACTTACTCCAGACCTTGTCAGGAGTTACGGGACTATCTGCATATGGATTCGATTATTGAAACTTTCCACCTATTTCTATGTCAGATGCTTATTACCAGATGGATTTTTTTTTTTTTAAACATTCATTCATTGTCATTATCCGCGTGATGTTAGAAAGCATTTCCGATAACGTTCAGATAGCAGATGACTCATGTCTTATCACATCATCATCACCATTATCTGTCGGAAAATATCTTTCAATTCACACATTCCTCTATTAGCACTTATTTTTAGATGCAGATATCTCATATCCACTAAAAATCTCTTCTGCTGTATAGCATTTGCTCCTTCGAAGCTGGAAAACTTATTTTCAACCCCGCCCTTGGTCGTCACACACAAATCCCTTAAATAAGATCCAATTTGAAATTGTCACGTACGAGACACAACACGACATCCAGAGTGAGCACACAGTGGGTACCACGCCGCTGAGACATCCTAGACACGATACGAGTATGTTGTGGACTCGCAGAGTCATTCCTCTGAAGCACCACGGTAATGCATCTCAAACGGGCCGACAACGAATCGACCAACTGACAGACAGTTTGTTGTATAGAGTAAATATAGTTACGATAGGATTTTCCATTTAACATTCTCCCTACGAGTATTTTCTTGTATTTTCCTCAATTACCTCTGTTGGCCGGGCCGACTGAAACCAATTTTCTGTGAACAACTCCCGAGCTATGTGTGTGTGTGTGTGTGTACGTTTTGAGGGTTAAGTTCATGAACCCATTTTCGAGAGCGGACTGTGTACACACGATTTTTGTTGTTCAATTATTAGCCCTGGCCCAGCTGTTTGCTGTTGGACGGAGATAAAAATTATCACGTATCTCCGTACTCCCGGTTCGGATGATGTGATACTATTCACATCCCATTTGGTGTCATTCTTATCATATCTTTACCGAGAGGGTTCCATTGGGCAGAAAGGGGAGTTTGTCGACTTAAATTACGGGTTTTTTTTTTTTTTCTTTCGTCTTTTTAGGAAAGAACCAATTTGCTGGTGCTGGGTGTGCATCTCTCCTAGAAGACGACGACGACGACGACGACAACGACAACGACGATGACGTGATCACTTTGAAGTGAATGTTTGTTTAGGTCGTATCCAGCACATTCGATGACTTCCTGTTTCTAGAGTTTTGTTGTGTATATTCTTTGATCCTTCAATTAGGGGAGCTGTGATGAACAAAAGTCAATTTTTGGTTTGCGTGTCGCTCCAACATTAAGATGTTGGAGTTTGTAGTTTTTCCTCTTTTTCGGGTGAAATTTGTCGACAGATACAAAAGACTGATTAGTATAGCAGCACCCATCAACTGTATAGATAGTTTGCCTGTCTGTGTTGTGTTTGTTATTGCTGTGCTTAATTGCCACCGATAAGGAGAAAACGACATTTGATAGGGGACCGAACAGAAAAAAAAAGTAACAAATTGAGTCTTTTAGGCCGCAGCCTAATTTCAAGGGTTATTTGCCTGCCTGCTGTCTGCATGCGACTGACTATATTGGGTGGTCTCCAATAAGACTTTGTTTGAAGAGAGTGAGAATTGATAAGAGAAAAAGAAATGGTAACGGTTAATTTTTTATTTTTTTTTTTGGATGGGTTTACCGATGATAAAAGCCCTATTCATCAAGTGGGGAGATACACCATTTAGTGTTGATTTAGTTGGTTACGTATGAATGGAGGTGGGCTTCGACGAAGAGAAAGATTTATTTATGTATCGCGTGGTATACTCGTAGGCGTTAAATTTATTTCCAGACAACTTCACAGGAAACCAAAGTGAATTGCGATTTATTTCTTACACAGGGTGCTGTATTACTCATTCTGTTATTTATGGCAGGTTTTCTGAAAATCAAAACCACTCTACTAAGAAACATGGTACTCTTGATTCTACGGTGGCTTGGGGTACTTTGAACGTACAGAGGTGCTTGTTAGCTCCTAGACAATTTTTCAATTAAAAGGACATGATTTGATTAGAGCAGCCTAATTTTTTGTTGTGACGCTTAAAGAATTGTCTATGCTCTCCCTGCTGCAATCTGGGAAGAGGTCAAGTCTAAGGCAGTGTCCCGTGATGACATTAACTGTTAAACTATGATTAGATTGTTTGAAACTAATATTTCGACAAAATGCAATATTACACTGTTTGACAGAATCACAGAAAATGTCACATTTTTGTTTCATAGTGAAACACTTCCTTATTTCAATGAAAGCAATTTAAACTTACCACACACACATCCAATAACCCAGAAAGGTATTGTAAGGGGTGGCCAGATAGCAATGATAGTTTTTCCAATTGTTTTGTTTCAGCAGCTGTCAAAGTTACCAATGGCATCCAGCTGTCAAAATATTCAGTAAGGTTTGCCATTTCACCATGCATCGTTTGACGCTTCCCGAACGTGTGCAAATTATTAAAAAAATATCGAAAATCCGGCTCAGTTGTAAATACGCAACGTGAGGGCGGTCATCATCATGACTTCAGTGCGCAGGCAATTCGTTTGAAAAAGTGAAAAAGTTTGAGGGTGAGTACACTCTTTTGGACCTTAAACCACCAACCAGACAGAGATCGGTGCGAAGTGAAGAAAACATAGCCGCCGTAGCGGATCAGCTGAATTGGGCATCGCCAGAGAGTCAACCAGGCTTATTTTGCGGTTGGATTTGTGCCTAGAACCATATAAGATTTTGCTAATGCAAAATTTGAAGCCGGAGGACCTTAGGCAACGCCGTGAGTTCGCTAATTGGGCGCTCGAAATGTTGGCCAGAGATCTGGATTTTGGCCAAAAAATCATCTCGGTCGAGGCTCATTTTTGGCTCAGCGGCTATGTCAACAAGCAAAATTGCCGTTATTGAAGCGACCACAATCCACAAATGTTCGACCAAGCATCAATGCATCCACATAGATTGACTGTTTGGTGCTGTTTATGGCACGGCGGCATCATCGGACCTTATTTCTTTCGAGACACCGTTACCGTCAATGGTCCTCGGTATAGAGCAATGTTAACCGACTTTCTGTAGCCAGAGCTCGACAACATCGATATATCCGAGCTGTTGTTCCAACAAGACGGCGCTACATGCCATACAAGCAACGCAACGCTCGAATTGGTGAAGGAGAAATTTGGCGACTGGGTCATCTCATCATGCAACTTGACATACCTCGATTATTTTCTATGGGGCTACGTCAAGTCCTTAGTCTACGCTAACAAGGCAATCACTTTGGACGAGCTCGAGGCCAACATTCGAGACGCTATTGCCGGAATAACGCCGCACATATTGGACCGAGTCATCAAAAATTGAACCGACCGCTTGAAGCAAATGTCGAATGTCAATTTGACAATTACACTGTTTGACACCATTTGACATCGAAACACGTCAAACGTTTGACATTTTGTGAAACAATCTAATCTTAGCCCCGAATTCTTCTTCAGCGGTCGACATGCTCATCCATGTCGTTAAAAACGATCGCCAATCTAGAGCGACCTTCGATGTAGTAGAGACCGAATTTATTGAAGGTTCGCCAATTCACTTTTTTGAACACAAGGCTTCCTTGATCGCTGTTATTTTCGCCAGCTATACGCTAGAGTATTAACATGTATTTAGCCTATCGGCAAACCGTTTCCTATCTCTCTGTCGATTGTTAGACTCATCCGTATAGAAGTTCATATACGGATTCACTGTGCGTGGTTACAGATTGTCAACATCTGGGCGTTATTGATTTTTATTTCATGCCAGGTGCTAAGAGTTGTATCTGATTCAGTCTACACAGTTTTTTTTATTTTTTATTTTTTAATGAAGTTAGTACATAAATAGTGAAAGTCGGTACGCGTCAAACCTTAAAATGAGAGGACTTCTGCCGTGGTCGTGGTTCAGGAAGGTTAGTCAATATTAATTGTATGATAGAATAGGATCTACAAATAGATTCAGATACTTCTGCCACAGTAGGTTTTTTTTTTTATGTAAGGAAATAAAGTCCATTGTACAACCAAGCAGAACTCCTTTTGGTGTAGTGGTTAGAGAAACTTGGATTTTATTTGTTTCTCTTTTATGCTCGGGTGGCTGTGGTTGCTGTTCCCTGTCCGGGCTTGAACCTGCACGGTTCGGGTCACAAGCGAACACACGACCCAAGCTTCATGTGGCTTGATGCTATTCGCCCTCGCGGCGGAAGAGAACAGGAGAGGGCTGGGTAACAGTCTAATTTTTACTTTCCTCCACCCATTAAATTGTGATTCTGCTGATCACATCGCTCTTATTGCTGACTGCCGGTCCTCGTTTCGATGGTTTCACTGAAGTATTTTAAACGTCATTGTGCACCTGATATTCTTCGGAGTCTCATCTACTAATCGTTATCGTTTCGATTGGACAAAGATTTCATGCAGTATAGTTCACCTAGATACTAGGCAGAGGTTCTGATTGTCCGAGTAGCCTATTTTGGTGAGACAGGCTTTGCGCGAGCTCGAAACACGACTTCATGCAAACCATTAACCCAAACACAATGTCTGTTTCATAATTGAAAAGAACTACATAAGTGGGTTTGACTGTTCGGATCTAAAGTATCTCTCTTTGCTTGGTTCATAAATTCAATGATGGACCCCTATTGATCAAGTACATGCAGATACGAATAGATGTTGAATGGGATGTACTTTTCCTAATTTTGATGATGAACATCAATTTAATTAAAATACATTTTTTTCAGCAACGATTTCATATTTGTTTATCAAATGCAAAAATCTTTTCGTGTTTTTAGCAAAGACATTTACCTTTCTGCTTTTTTGTACGGAAGATTAGCTGGAAATACCCTCTACTTAGTCGGTGTACATACAAATGCTTGCCTAGATGGAATACATCTATAGATAACTAGTTGTTTACCTAAAAGTCAAGTTTAACAATCCATTAAATTTGAAGTTGAACTTTTTTTTTTTTTTCTTAAATACGCAGTTGTATGAGATTTTGTTCCCTTAATACGCTTGTACGCCTGTTTACATTTTAACAGACCGAAGCAATCAGCAACGTATATCTAGATAATTGGTTCCGCCGGCTGCAACAAAAGTGGATTTCTTTCCGTTCGTCCTATCTATGTCCCTGTCAATCGGCACACAAACAAAACAAAACCAACCATCTTCCAATTATGTCAAATACCATCTCAAATCTGTAACCTTGGCATCATATTTTATTTTTTTATTTTTTTCTCTTTTAACCATTTTCTCATTTTCCAAATTGACTTTTAGTAATTTTTCTTGTTTTTTTTTTTTCTCTCTTTTTCGTTTCAGGTAAGCACAAAAATCGACAATACACATTGGATACAGAAAATGGAAAAAAAATGGATTTTTCTCTCTAAAATAAAATGCAATTTATCGCTCAAATGGACACCTGAAACCAGTGAATAGAGTCGAGTAGGGTAGAATATACCATTGCCGTAAATAAACGTTCCTCTAGCTTCCAGCTCTTGACGTGCGGATCGATCCAATCCAAACATGACGTGGATAGAACAAAAAAAAAAAATACTATTTTTATTCTTGCAACACAAGTTGACTATTTTTGGAGTAACGGAGGCCGGTCATGCTACAAATGTTTGGCTACTACTTGCTCTCGCACCATTTGTCAAAATAAATTTCCATCATGTGCGTCACCTTCGGCATCTCGGCATAATGTGTTTGGGGCTTAAGGCAATGCTATTTTACCTGTGTAACACACACACACACACAAAATGGAAATCCGCAATTCGCGCTGAGGAAAATTAATTAAAATTTAATATTCCCCATATGAGGGGAGAACTCTGGGCGCAGCAGGGGGAAAAAATGGTAAAAAAGTGCCAGTAAGCAGTACTCGTATTAAGTTGCACACAAAACACTCGTTCGTTATAATCAGCAACTTTTCACAGTAAGTGACAGCTGCGAGTAATGACACTTCTGGTACCTGGTTTTTGGTTTGGTCTCCGACTCCATGTGTGACTCTGTCAAGTTGTGATGCTTGATAGTGACGTTAATTGCGGTGTTCGTTGGATTCGAATTCAGAGAATCTCATTCGGAGACGTCTACAAGTAGTTGCTGTGGCAACTGCATCATGACGGGTAATGTGCACTTTGAACGCCCGCGCCACTGACATGTGTGATTGTGAGCAGCAGCAGTAGTAGCGACGTTTGCAATCAGATGCCAAGGTTATTGTTGTGTTTTGCATCATTCCAGTGGGGTATGTCATTGTCAAAGTGAAAATATTTTAATCGAAATGCATGGGGCGTTTGCCGTTTTGTTTTAATGATGTATAGTTTGTTGATGCAGCATAGGAAAGGAGGCAAGACACGGCACGGCAGAGGGCCATTCATGTAAATGTTTATGTTTGGTGCAATGCGAATAATTTACGCCATTGTTTGCCATAGCAGTTTTCAATGCAACAATGTCGCTGTACTTTCGCTGTCAGTACATATTTCAACAGATGTATAAATTAGCTGGGAGATAGACTTGTGAATTTGTACAGACGTTAATTAGATGGTCTTGCTGTAAGAAATGAGTGGGTTATAACAAAACAGACATGCAATTGAGGGTCTTAGACAAACTGTGAAGGACAGTCTTTAATAAGTTTGGTAATGTGAGGAATAGATACTTAAGTTTCCTCTTAACTGATTGTTTTTTTTAGAGCCAAGCTTTATGATAAGCTTGGTTTTCATGTCAGTATATATGTATATAAGCCTTCCAATGAATGTATGGATATGATACATTTTTAAACTTATTTGTATCATGTCACTGTCACGCCGCTGTCAGATAACTTGCCACGTCGCTTCGATGTGCGTTCAACCTTACAGTTCACATCGAAAGACAATGACAAGGAGTGACGCAGCAAAGTTGATCAAACTCGAACAACGTGTTGTGGTTAATTTCCTCACAAAACAAGGAAAAATAAAAAAAAAATGTACACAAGAGATGTTGCCGCGCTTACGAATAATCTACTCCTTCGTTATCGAGAGTTTAAGTTTAGTTTAGGTTCTAAAGTACTCGTGCATATTCAAGTTTCTGAAGAAGATAAGCTTTATAGATTGTGGCCAAGTCCGCAGGAGTAAATAACCGTTTAGACCTTTTGAGGAAATTCTAGCCATAATCTACTGGTCCTACGAAGGTCTGGGCAAACATACATGGCAATAGATTCCTCAATATCAACTCCATCCATTCTGAGTTTGACCACGTTTTGTTTTTTTTTTGCCGTCGTGACATTAGCGAATAGGCGAAGTCAAGAGTGCAGTGAAGTGAAGGGATGAATCGGATTGCAAGTGACAAAAACGAGGTCGTTGATATAAATCAGAAAAATGGACAAAGAGAGAGTACTGAGCCCTGGGGAACACCATACATGTAGGGACTTTTTCTCAAAATTTGAAAAAGGGGTATGGAGACGAGAAATCGTAAAATTAGTGATGTAAGGCAGAAATTCGGTAGAATGCACCATACCTTGTGATTGCTTCAAAGTTGTTTCAAAGATTCCATACTGGGCATTTATCTGTGGAGGGCGATCCTCTTGAAGGTCCCCCTAAACCCTCGACGGACACGATCCAAATGTGGCCCTGTTGAAGGCAAAAATTGACGAAGATTAAAGAATGATCCATGTAAATAATAGAGGAAGAACTGGGCTTGAATGCAGTGACAGCGTCACGAATATTGAATCATTGCCTGAAATACAAAAACAAAAAAAACTGTGCGATGGGTTCGACGAATTTAAAATGACCAGCAAAACACAATCACGTGTTCGTTTTGCCGGATATTTCTTGGACAAATTTAAAAACGGAGAGTCGAGCCCTTAGTAAAACTGTAACAGGCGATGAGTCTTGGTTCTATAAGTACGACCCGGAAACCAAATAGCAGTCTACGGTATGGAGCCCAGAAGGTGTCAGTCCTCCAGTTGCAGCAAGACAACAGAATTCAGAAGCTGAAGTGATCGCTGTTGTAGTCAGACGGTAACAGCTTAGTGATATGCAGAAACTTGCTTACCGCAAGTTGTTAAAAGTTTGTTGAGAAACCAGAGGAAATGGTAACTTTGACGCCGAGGTTGAATTTCAGTAAAGTAAGGTGGTTGCCGTATGCTCAATGCCTCGATACCATCGTACGATGTATTGTACAACTACGATAAATCCATCGGAGCCACCCTAAGCACTGCAAAAAAAAAAAAAAACAACCGCATCGAACCGCTGACCAACAGGCAGATCCCGGTGGAGCAATCTTGATTTAGGACAAGTCGCAGCTGTACGGACCTGATCCTTTGAAAGGAGGCTAAAAGCTTCTGCTGGTTCTATTGACGTCTGTCGTATACAATACAGTGTGGGCAGATGGATTAGTATTCATGGTACTAGCTGTGATCCATTGAATCTTCAACATGATCAACAACATGCTCTCAAACCGCATCTTTCAAGCCTTTTTAAACGACGCACACAGCAAGCAAAGACAAATTAGCAATTGATTTCCACAAGGCTCAGTGCTGGCACCAGTACTATTTAATCTCTATATATCCGACTTTCCTGACACTATTTCGAGAAAATTTGGTTATGCTGACGACATATGGACGTTTCCGAAAACTGGTTGTCTGAAGACCTTTCCATTCTTGGTCAATACTTTCATAAATGAAGGTTACGCCCCAGCATGTATAAAGCCAAATCTGCTTGCTTTCATCTCAGCAATCACCTAGCCAACAGCAAGCTAAAAACCACCTTCAAAGGGACTGTACTCAACCACAATACGTAACTCAAATACTTAGGCGTTACTTTGGATCGTATATTGTCCTTTAATAAACATCTGACCAACGTAGCTGCTAAACTAAAAACTATAAACAGTTTAATCCAGAAGCTATCTGGAACGTCATGTGAAGCATCAGCTAGCATTCTTCGCCAGGCTGTCTTAGAACTGGTCTACTCATTTGCAGAATATGCTGCACTGGTTTGACTCAGTAGCGAACACGTAAAGAAAATCGATCAACAACTTAACACCACAATGTCAGATCAACACCCGGTGAGCAACATAGCCCCGCCTATCCTGAGGCGAACAAAAAGCTCTAGCCCGAAAGATCAACTTGCCTAGGCTGAGGTCCAGAAAACCGCCTCTTAAAAAGGCCATCTATTTATTTCGCATGAAATAAATAAAAAAGTCGATCAATTGCGAAAGCTAAGTAGAAGGCATAACACTGGCAGTAGAGCGGTCATATGGCTGAAAATGCAACTTGATCGTGATGATGACATCGGGAAGTCGGAAAAAAATACTGTGAATCATGAGCAACGACAAAAGCAAAACAAACAAGCTCCTCAGTTATCTGGACGCTACCCTTGGAGTTTAGAGAAACCTAATACCATCTGAGTTTCAAACCACTACACTAAATTTTTCTTTCTCTCTCTCTCTCCTCTTCTTCACAACGCCCTTGTCCTATAATAGTATAAGAGTATTCATATCCTTTTTGGCGCGCGCAAATTATAAATTGTTGATTTCGACCTACCAAGAAAATCCTGGGTAAGGTTGAACCGTATTAGTACAAATCATGGTAGATGTGACAGCAACCTGTTCGAATGGGGCATACCTTCTGATCAAAAAGTACCGGAATTCTTCAATAAAACGAGAACGGTTCAGATATTCATTTTATTCCCTTCAAAGTAATCTCCATTGCAAGCAATACACATATTGGAACGCTTGCTCCAATCTTCAAAAGACTTTTCGTAGGTCGATTTTGGAATCGCCTTCAGCTTCTTCTGCGAATTCCCCTTTATCGCTTCAATCGTCTTAAAATGCTTTCCGCGAAGTGGTAACTTGAGTCGTGAGAATAGGAAAAAGTCACAAGGAGCCATGTCAGGTAAATACGGAGCTTGCGGAACGGTATGAACGTTGTTTTTGATCAAATAGTCGCGTACAAGATGAGTTGTGTGAGCCGGTGCGTTGTCGTGGTGAAGAAACCACGAGTTGTTTCAAACATTTTCCCTCAAACGCTTTAATACGCTCACGTAATACTCCTTATTTACTGTTTGGCCTGGAGGAAGAAATTCGGAGTGGACCGCACCACGGCAATCAAAGAAAATGGTGAACAAAGCCTTGATTTTGGATCGACTTTGTCGTGGTTTTTTGGGTTTTGGCTCGTCTGAGAAGCGTCACTCCCATGAGTGATCCATGTCTCGTCAACGGTAATGATGCCATCGATAACATTTTGGCCCAAAGAAATCATTTCTTTAGTGATATCAATGTGATGCTGTTTCTCCAACAAATTCAGCAAATTCGCAGAACACAACAAACACTGACTTGTTTTTACAGCTACCACGCATAAACTACCGACAAATGGCGCTCAAACAGATATTTGAGCGCCAGATGACAGATGTATAATACCAACCTAAAAAAAAAAAGCTTTTGACAATATCACAAGCGCGGTTTGTTTGAATGGGAAATTTCGGGTACTTTTTGATCAGAAGGTATGTCATGTACGTTCTTTAACTAAAGACGCAATAGAGTGGCCCAACAATCTAGATTTGAATCTGTAAACTATGCACAATCATTGTAAACAACTCATAGGCTAAATAAAAAAGACCTCTCGATTAAACTGACGCACATGGAGACAGAAGTTGGATTTATTATATAAAGTTGTCACAGGCTGTTCGATTGAGCCAGCTCCTCCAAGGAGTTAGACATCATTATGTACTTCTTTAATTAAAGTATCATTTCTAAATAAATATTAATACTCCCACCGATGCTGAATCAATCACCTTCATGTCACAGTCGGTTACTGCACTTTGTTTAATCGCAAAATTTCTTCCAAATTTAAGTAAATAAATCATTTGACATTTGATTTTCGGACATTAAAACACGATTGTCTAACTTGTTTGCTAATTTCCATCGAGAGAAAACAATGACCTCCCTGCGTAAAACCACACAAAGAATACTTAATATTTAACACACGCTACCGTATCAGTCTCACAAGTAGAAACAAAAACAAATAAAATACATTAAAAAGTCAAAAACCTGATAACGATGTGAGATACTAATAAAAGAAAGAAAACTACGTAATTCCAGTTGAAACTCTGGGCCTACCAGAGACTTCTAGTATTTCATGTCTTAAACTGTTACGCATTATAAATAAAAGAAAAAAAAAATCTACAAAATAAATCCTAAGGACAGATAAGTCCCATGAAACGGAAGAAAACAACTTCTGATGTGGAAGGTTCTTTGAACCCCATCAGGCTAGGCAGAGCATGCTTTTGGTGGATTTTTCCTCAGATTAGAAGATTTTTCTCCCGAAGTACGAGTATCTGAAAAAGCAATAACCCTCCGATGGTACTTGCTAAGTATCTAATCATATTACTGGCAATGATTTTGTGTATCTTTTTCGGCTTCCCTCGCCCTTCATCCTTCGCAATCATGTATATGGATTTAACAACACGTCAAGAACCCATGTAACTAAGGTACACAGAACGAACACACGTAATAAACCACCAGAAGACGACGTAAGCAGAGATAAACTCATATTTCCCCGGTGTTAATTGGATACTTTTCGTGCCTCTGCTCCAAGTGCATGCCGAGAGGAGGAACCACCAAGAGCACCATGCTAATTATTCAAAACGTGGGGGCATGAGATATGAGTTCCCCCATGCTATACGAATACCTCCACTCATTCGCATTTCTCGGTCGGTTTTTTTTTTTTTTGATTTTTTTTTTACGTTTTGTCTGTGTTCGCTTATTACAATTTTGACATTGCCGAGTTATGTCATTTGTTTGTTTAATTAGTTTATAGGGATTTGCCGATATTATAGTGTGTTGGGAAGAACTCTATGCCGACCGACGCCTGTGTGTAATTGGGGCGATTTAATTCCCCAAATGGGGTTATGAGTACAAGTTGAGGGGTAATTCTCTTCTCTTCTTTTCAGTTTTTACTATTTACTTTGGCATTATATTTTTCATTTATTTATGTCGACAGATAAATATTTGATATTTTCCATTTGTGTGTCTGTGTAATTGATTAAAATATTAATAGGTTCGTTTTTTTTTTTACATTTTTTTTGTTCTTGTTCGGTAAGCGATAACGAAATGTGAGTGTTGAATTTGGGATGATATTATAGTTTTTTTTTTGGTCGAGTTTCGAATAATTTGGGTCATAATAAAAGGTGCACAGAAATTGATAGATTGAGTAATTAAAGTGTAAATAGTGAGTTTCGAGTGTAATTGGGTATATAAAACTCAGCAAAAAAAAAAACAGTTTGGAATTAACTAAGAGGAGTGTCGATGAAATGATTAGATACTCGGATTCCAGCAGATAAGATTGCAAAGTAGACATAAGAAGCAAGTAAATAGATATATAGATATTTGGAAAAATGCTAAAATTTGCCGGGCAATCGTACTTTAAACAAATCTATAGTTGTTAATATTTTTCAAATACTGTGTTCGTATATTCATTACGGCTACAATTAGCCCAATTGTGATATCTTCCATATTAGAGCTCTTCCGTGTTTTTCTTGTGTTGTTCTTGCTTTATGAGCTGGCGCGAAGTTTTGTTGGAGAGCCTACTAGCTGTTTGAAAACAATTGTTGGTTTAAGTCTCTTCAAAACGCCTTCTACAACATCCGTTTGGTAGATTTTTGCCGATGTTTTTACTCCCTTCTCGCAAAAATGAAGATCGGTAACACCTTCGTAGCTGACTCCCCACCAAACCATCACAGATGCGGGATGATGGCCCCGTTTGACTCGCGGAATGAGTTCTGATGCTTTTTTGGATGACTGGGCATACGAGGGTGGGTCAATAAGTCCCTGAAAAATGAAATAAGGAACACTCTTATCGGTATAAAAAGATTTTATTCTTCAACATAGTCTCCCTTTACACTTCATCCAATGTTTCTCCAATTTGTTGATGCCCTCCAAATAATACGATTTCTCGAGCCCCCCAAAATAAACGTTTGTTTCAGCGATGACCTCTTCATTCGACCCAAATCTCTTACCTCCGAGCCATTTCTTCATGTTTGGAAACAAGAAATAGTCGCAGAGAGCTAAATCTGGGGAATATGCTGGATGAGGGAGGAGTTCGTAGCCTAACTCATGCAATTTTGCCATTGCGACTGCGGACTTGTGCGCCGGTGCGTTGGCCTGGTGAAAAAGAACTTTTTCTTCGCCAAATGCGGCCGTTTTTGCTTCAAATCGGCTTGGGATCGGCTCTGCGTAATATGCGTCGGTGATCGTTTTACCCTTTTCAAAGTAATCGATGTGAATAACACCGCGTGCATCCCAAAAAACTGTCGCCATGACCTTGTTTGCTGACAAAACCGCCTTGGCCTTCTTCGGCTTCGATTCACCAGGAGAAGTCCATTGTTTTGACTGTCCCTTGGTTTCTGGTGTATTGTGGTGAATCCAGGTTTCATCCACGGTTACGAAACGACGCAAAAACTCAGCCGAATTTTTCTGGAACATCGCCAAACACACCTTTGAAGTTGTCAAACGAATGCGTTTGTTGTCGATTGTGAGCAAACGCGGCACCCATCTTCCGGAAAGCTTTTTGTCCAAAATTTTTATTTTTTTCATGTCCAAATATTTATGTAAAATCGAAATCACTGAGCCATGTGATAAGCCTGTGGCCTCTTCAAGCTCGCGCACTTTCACCCGCCGATCGTCCATTATCACACCATGGATTTTGTCGACCATTTCTGGTGCGGTGACCTCAATTGGGCGACCAGAACGTTCGGCTTCACTTGTGCTTGAACGACCGCACCTAAATTGAGTAAACCAGTGGTGAATGGTTCCAATTGATGGTGAAGAGTCCCCATAATCAAGGTTTTGTTTGGTTTGCGTGATAGTTTTTTTCGCAAAAAATAGTGTTTAATGAGCATTCGAAATTCACTTTTTTCCATTTTAACGAAAATACTAGTAGGCGTCTATATAAAATGGCTGCCGCAACAAAACTATTTGACAGATCTGTCTGAAAATTTGGGTGCGTTCTTTTGATGGATGATTCTTGCGAAAAAAAAATTAAATTTAAGGTGACGACACAATTTGTGTTAATTTTCAGGGACTTATTGACCCACCCTCGTAGACTCTGTTATTTTGCTTATCAAACAATTCCTCAATAGAAAAGATTTTTTCATTCGTTAACAGTATTTTCCTGTGACCATTTTGCGCGACCCGGCGGCGTAGAGCTTTCGATCTTTCATTTCATTGGGTTGGGAGTAAGTTGCCAGTGTGTCTTTTATATGCGTTGAGTCCAAAATCTGATTTGATAATGCGAGACATCTTCATTTCTTGTGATAAGTTTTTCTGCTTTCGCAGCGGTTTCCGATTAATCCTGATATTAACAGCTTTGATCGCCTCTGGAGTTCTGACAGTGCGAGGGTGTCCGGGTGTCAGTTACCCCACCAGTGTCTTCAAATAATTCCGGTTGAATGTCTGGAAAATATCGCCTCTTTCCATATTACACTTGTGAAAGCCAATTACCACAACACGGTTTCAATATCTGCCCACTTACGACTTTTGTGTAAATATTTTTGCGCGTTATCTTAGTAGAAATGTCACTAATTGGATACTTGTCAATATAGAATGGGTGTCTTCAATACTAGTTTGATGAGTGCGTCTAAACGTGTACCAATATGTCCCAGACAACGGTAAGGAAGTGGATGTTGTGGCTACAGATTTCAGCAAAGCGTTCGACAAATCATAAACCTAAAATTGATTGCGCTTGGTTTTTCGCCAAGATTTATTTCGTGGATAGAGTCTTATCTAGAAGATCGCCAGTACTTTGTCCTTTTTAGATCTTCAGTATCCAATTCAGGGGTTCCACAGGGCAACCCCTTAGGACCTCTGATCTTTATATTAGCCTTTAATGATGTTTTTTTTGTCTTTATTGAAACTTGTCTTTTTAGAATCTCAAGGCAATTTAAGTCTCCCTTTGGTGACAATTTAATTTTCTACAGCTCAATGTGAATAAATGCGTAGATTCTTCCTTTTTGTCTTTCAGGTCTTGGGAAGGGAAGGACATAAACAGGCTTTCCTCCTATGAGAACCGACTTAAATTGATAAATCTTCAGTCCTTAAAGTCACGTCGTGACATTGCTGATATATTCCGTTATGTTTGCTGGCAATATTGTTTGTCTTCTACTAATTCATCAGATCTCCTTCAATGTCAATCCTCGCGATCTAAGATCAATTCCCTCATTCAACCCTGCCCACCATCGTACGGACTATGACCAATTTAATTTTTTGACCAGTATACTACGTAAAGCAAATAACGCTAACATTTTTGATTTTAACAGCAGTGAAACGCCCTACATAATCAGTTTAATCATCAGGACACATCTTTTAAGTTGTCTGGACTTACGATTTTTGTGACTTGCTATTTTTTCAAAAAATAATTTTAAAATGCCGAAAGCGAAAGAACTTTCATATGAAGTGCGATCTTTGATAATTGCTTATCATCAGAGTGGCAAAAATAATCTTAAAATTTGAACGAAAGGTGGCGATAACCAGCAGATGTAACAATCGCCTTACCGCACCGAAAATAGCAACTCAATTGAATCTGCAGAGTAACCCTCTGCAAAAAAAATCCATAATAAGAAAAGTATCTACGACTTTTCCTAAAAACTTGATACGCCATGTATTGACATAACCCAATTCGATTAAATTCCAAAATGACTGAGAAAAAATAATACTTTTCATCTAGTGGCACAAAATTCATAGCTTTGCATAAAATAGTATCTGCGACTTGTAATACATTCTCTTTACATTCAAATGAAACTAAAATATGTATTTGCTGGTCAATAATTACTGCTTCATGTGAGAAACTCGAACTAAAACCAACCTCAAAATTGTGTAACGTGTGTTACCGAATTGGCTGTTTTTAACTTAACCTGTGAAATGTTTGTTGTGTTTAGGATTACTACTCCTATTTATTTAATTTACTAGTGTGTTACATATATACCTTATAATATATTTGCTGGTCAATAATTGCTGCTTCATGTGAGAAATTCGAACTGAAACTAACCTCAAAATTGTGTAACGTGTGTAACCGAATGGACTGTTTTTAACTTAACCTGTGAAATGTTTGTTGTGTTTAGGATTACTACTCCTATTTACTTAATTTACTAGTGTGCTACATACATACCTATGTAGGTATTAGGTGTGTTTTTTTATAAAATGTCTTATTTAACTGCTAATATGATCAGTTCGAAATGTTACGTTACATGTTACATTTACATTTTATGACATTTTACCTATATAATTGTTATTAAGTGAAAAAGAGATTCTTTCTCGTTGGTATCTATGCAGCTACGACAGAATGTGTTATGGGGGGATGCCAAATTTGGCTGCATGGTCTCCTATTGGCCACTTGATCGCCGATCTGTGACTTTTTTCGACCATTTCTTGCTAACTCAACCGCAAGTTCGTTTCCTGTTATTCCACTATGACCAGCCACCCAACATAGTCCTACGCGATTCTAAACACACTTTAAGCACTGTGCGGCAGTTTAGCACTATTTCAGATTTGATTGTATTCGATTCTAGTGGCTTGACTATCAATGTAAATAGCGATGTCTTTATAAGATATCGATCTCATTTCCAGCGCTTCCGCAGCCTTGAGTATAGCCAGAAGCCCTGATTGAAATACGCTTCAATTAAAGGACTTTTTAATCACCGAATCCACAGATTATACTCCTGAGCCTGTTCCTCCAGTTGTTTCAGAGCCTTCAGTATCGTGTTAATGAATTTCTTTGCCACTCTTCCCTTTTTAGATAGACAGTTTCGTACCACGTATCGAAATCGAGTACGGATATCATCCGTTTGTTTCGGATTGTCTGTTAGAACATCCTTTTGTTAGCCTAATTGCACTATTTTCTGCGTTGTGTTTAATTTGCATATCCGGTTGCATAAAGTGGAGAAAGGTGTCCAGTTCAGCCGTGGGGGTTGTGCGCAGGGCCGATCTTTGTACCGCAGTTAGTTTCCCTAGGGTGGACCTTAAAGAGAAAGCGAAAAATTGAATCTAATGATCCCTGATCACATTAACCCAAAAATAAACTTTAACAACTTCGTTACTTGACTTGCGGTTGAATATTAGCGCTTCTACTTTTACGTACGAGTGTACCTACTTGCAATGAATGGATATTGACTGAGAAGGAGTTGTAGGTGATGTAAGGTTAACTTTTGGTCCCATTGCCAGATATCATTTGAATTTTAGAAATGCGCTACGGAATGACGGAACTCATAACAATTCATTTATCTTATTCGAAAGAGTCGCTACCAAAAGGCAACTAATTGAGCTGGCATCCTTTGAACTTTTACCTTGCCTTTCGTCTCCTTGGTCTACTGATCAAGCCGCAGTTAACATTTTTTTTTTTTTTTTCATCACAACCGACACACAAGCTACATGTAGCAAGAAATTTCGACATAAATTTTCCACTTGAATGATCAACGACTTCCGTTTCGACCGACATATTAGCCTCCAGGCTCAATGAAGCCTGTCTGGAGAAGAGATTCGTAACCGAACCGCAGTGCGTAAAAAACTTGTTCGATTTGAATGATTTTTTGCTTCTTCCTTTTCTGTTTTGTTCTCCATACTCGTATCATTGAGTAATTTTGTTTGGACCCTAAATGAAAGTTCACCAAAATCAGTGATGAAGAGAGAATCCCTTGAAATGCGTTTGTCATTATTACATTTTCCTGTGATTATTTCTGTGAGGGAGACCCAGGAAAGGGTTAACTGTTAATTAACCGACTGTAAAGGATGTCAAATAATCCGGAACCCATTGTCCCCCCGTTGAATAAAGTCAAACAACAACCCACACAAAGTTAATTGTTAGACACTTGATGTTGACGACAATAACGACAACGACAACGACGACGACGACATCCCATGTCAGATGAGTATCTGTTTGTTGGCAAACTGCCAATCAACGAACTGAGCCAGTCCCCTCTTTTGGTCAGTTGATAAATCAATTAATTATTAATTATTTATCGATTGTGTCGCTGCTGATTATTGTCCACATTAAAACAGTTTGTGTATTTTTTTTTAAACTCGTTTCTCGTAATGAATTTGTTATATGAGATGAGAGGGGGCTTTATTTTTTTCTTTTTTTTTTTTTTTTTATTACCAATATCCAATAAAATTTCTCACTTAAGCTGACTGGAATTTATTTTAATCGGGTACCTCATCATATAAGCAGGGTAATAACTGCCGCACCCATCCTCTGTTCAGTCGACAAATTAACGCGCACGGCCATACGCAGAAGGGCAGCAAACATCAGCAATGAGAAAGAGTTGCTTTTTTTTTTAAACACGCGCACTTTCATCCCTTAACCATCACCCACCACCCTTAATTAGTAGGAAAAATTATTACATAAGAGGCGGGCAAACAAAATATCAAAGTAATTCTCCCAAAAGGTTTGAAATGAAATTTTCATTTAAATTCGAGCGAGCAAAAGCGAAAATCCAACACACGTGTTACGAGTATGCTGTAGACGCGTTTGGGTTCATGTTATGTAGGGTTAAAGGTTTTGTGGCGCCTCACCACGGCTGAGAGAGTTAACAGTTGGAGGATTTTAATTTTTCATATTTTTTTTTTTCACTTCGAAAGTAATTATTTAAAATTGTTGGAATTTGCGCGAGGCTTTCTTTTTGGCGCGCCCCCCTGGTATAGTGACTCAACCACTTGGTTGTTTCTATAGGAATATCCACCAGCACTGACCAATGTGCGGTAATTTTGGGGAAGTCAATTGAAGTGAATAATTGCTGTAATCAGATTAGGGATTAATTTGAAATGAAAACTATACTATACACGGTGATAGGGAAGAGACTACTACACTTATAGTGTGCCTCTACTAATGATACGCATCGAAAGGGTAGCGTTGGTCATGTACAGATAATTATAATGAGAATTGTTAGTATAATGATAGGTAATGTGGAATTTTATGGGCCCACAACAGGTGGTTCACATCGATATTAAGCTGTCAGCAGAGCCTACTATTTAACTTGAATTATTTCTTGTAATTGCACCTCGAAGTCAGTTGGAAATTATATGAATCAATTGAAGGACAATCCTGGAAGGAGCTTACTAAAGGGTGACCAGATAGTAATGATAGTTTGTCCAATTGTTATGTTTCACCAGCTGTCAAAGTTACTAATGACATCCAGCTGTCAAAATATTCAGTCAGTATTGCCATTTCATAATGCATCGTTTGACGCTTCCCGAACGTGTGAAACTTATTAAAAAAAATTTATCGAAATTCTGGCTCAGTTGTAAATACGCAATGTGAGGTCGGTCGGTCGAAAAAGTGAACAAGTTTGAGCGTGAGTACACTCTTTTGGACCTTAAGCCACCAACCAGACAGAGATCGGTGCGAAGTGAAGAAAACATAGCCGCCGTAGGGGTCAGTAACGAAGAAGACCCAGAAATGTCGATTTAGCACCGATAAGATGAATTGGGCATCGCTAGAGAGCCAACCAGGCTTATTTTGCGGCTGGATTTGGGCCTACATCCGTATAAGATTGTGCTGATGCAAGAATTGAACCCGTACGACCATAGACAACACCGTGAGGTGAGTTCGCTAATTGGGCGCTGGAAATGTTGGCCGGAGATCAGGATTTTGGTCAAAAAATCATCTTCTCGGACGAGGCCCATTTTTGGCTCAGCGGCTATGTCAACAAGAAAAATTGCCGTTATTGGAGCGACCACAATCCACAAGTGTTCGACCAAGATTGACTGTTTGGTGCTGTTTATAGCACGGCGGCATCATCGGGCCTTATTTCTTTCGAAATAAGGAAGGAGACACCGTTGTCGTTAATGATCCTCGGTATAGAGCGATGTTAACCGACTTTCTGTGGCTAGAGCTCAACACCCCTCGATTATTTTCTCTTGGTTACGAAAAGTTCTTAGTCTACGCTAATAAGTCAACCGCTCAAGGCCAACATTCGAGACGCTATTGCCGAATCATCAAAAATTGGACCGACCGCTTGAAGCACTGTCAGCGAAGCCGGGACGGCCGTTTAAATGATGTGCTATTCCATACATAATGGGATGAATGTAGCTTCATAAAGCCAGAATCAATTTGACATCTCACACCGTTGTTGTTTAAATTTCTTTTCCTATCGTTCTTATCTGGTCACGCTATACATAAGTAAAATAGAATTTTTTTTTTGTCTGCAACTAGGTAAGTACGCGAGTTTGAATATGTCATGCTACTGCAACTACTCTGTCAGATCATATGGCACGTCGGTCGCTTTGTTGGTTTTTAGGCCTGATAAAAATGACAGTTTTACAAAATTAGATTTCTGAATACCTGTCTACGATTTTCAAGTAACTTCCCTACGGAGCAGTCGGATCATGAGCATTACATTTCATCCACCTGCGACGCATGTACTTCGATGCCTTACAGTCCCTAGGGAATGTTTAAATCCACAAATGACAACCCTCCTCGAAATCGTATGACGACTGATGCTGGTTAATTTTTATTTCTTTTTTTGGTAGAGCAGCTGTGTACGAGTTCATATTTAAATCTTAAGGACCCGCAAAAAAAACTCAATTGTTGTGCAGTGATATGGCATTTAAGTGCCACTCAAATTTCAACCACTGCCATGAAATAGTTTTCATTTTGAAATAAAATAAAGTGCACAAATGGGTCGCATGTACTTGCATCTAAATCCTGTATTAGCCGGAAAGTAGTCAATTTTCAAATACTGGTTAAAAAGTAAAGTACCATTATACTAATACTAATACCGGGTACGCCATCTGATAGCATCGTTAATTTTGAAGGTAGAATGAAAACTCCGATTTAGCTACGTATTGTGAACAAAAAAAACCGCACATATGAAGTTTAGAGTAAATCCGTCCAGGCTACAATCGACAAAAACACACAGACGGAGATTACAATTTATATATGGCACTACTGTGGTCTGTGACATTTGTAATTATGAACAACGCATTGTAATTGTTACCATCCATCTCCGAAATGTGAAAAATTATGTCGGCTTACATAACCGTTCATCTCATGCCGCAGTTAAGAAAAGAATGAAAAAATTTGATCGAACGTCACGCGAAAATATCGATGCAGTTGAGTGACAGTGTTGGTGACAACCCGTCAAAATCTATTCGCCATCGTTTCCATCAATTCAACGTTTCCTACAGCTCCACGCAGCACATTTAAACGTAAGATCTACACTTGAATGCCTAATAGATCCAATTGACTCAGAATTGAAGCCACTAGACGCGTCCACAAAAAGTCACTGTTTGGTGCGGATTTTGGGATCTCGAAAATTCTCGTGGTGCTGTAGTGGTGAGCATTATAATAATCTATTTTTGACACCAATTGGACGACATTTTGTTTCAACAAGACGGTGCCACCTGTCACACAGCGCGAGAAACAATGCAGTTATTTCACACAAAGTATCCCGGCTGCGTCATCTCAGTTCAGCGACCGATATTGGTCACCAAGATCGTGTGATATTACACCGTTGGATTGTTTTCTTTGGGTTTATGTGAAGCAGAAGATGTATGCCAAAGATCTCCAAATGATTCCAGAGTTAAATGACACTTCATTTATGAACTACCGCAGGATTTATGGCGAAAAGTAATGGAAAATTTAATTAATGATTTCGTCATCATTTTTCATGTTGAATATCAATGTCTCAACAATATATTGGCACAAAAATATCAGCAGTTTTATTTCAATTTTAATTTGTAACCTCCAATTAAATCACCCTTTAGTAATGTCAAGATTGATTTCGAGGGCAAAGGCTACCGTATTCTCCGAATAGCGAGGAAGCAATTGAATGGCATTGAAATCAAAAGCGTTAATTATTTTGTACCGAGATCTTGCAATTTATTTAATTCTCAGTTCATGAGACAATTACGAGTGGATTCATTTATCAAACCATAAATTCGAATGACTTTTGATGGCTTTGAACCCCTAGTTATTTTATGTATTCGGTCATTAATATCTTCCTCAGAAAGTACCTATAGTTTTTTTCCAGTTCAAAACGTTTTCAATTTGGATTGTTTCATCGACTATTAATAGTAACAGATACATAACGTTAACAAAGACCGTAATAAGCAAACTTTGTAACTCTAATCCTTGCGCCCATTGTATGGAGCTATTGAGGCTTTTGAAAGCGAATTTTCTTTATGAAACTTACAGCTTACAAAACAATACCAGGATCTGTTGTTGGCGTACGAGTATGTACCACACATCTTAAAAACTTCTACCCCATTGTATCTTGCAAATTGTTTATGGCCACCATTTAATCGACCAGCAGTAAAGTAGTTTTTGACCAGCAAAATAATATTATTTAATATTGAAACAAAATCAGCAGAAAAAGTTAATGATTAGAAAGATAAGACCTGAAGAAGTATTGTTTTCGGCAAAGAAAGATTTATTTGCAGAACAGAAGGTCTCCAAATTATCTCAGTGAAATTAAATTCCTAAATCGATTGATAGCATCTGCAATCTTCGAATTTAGAAATAAAGAATGGAACAAAAGACTTTCTTCTTTGGATAAAGGTTCCAAACCTTTCTGGAACTTGTCTAAAATTCTTAGAAAGAAGAACTCGCGAATTCCCCAACT
This sequence comes from Pocota personata, assembly GCA_963082735.1. Lineage (NCBI taxonomy): Eukaryota > Metazoa > Arthropoda > Insecta > Diptera > Syrphidae > Pocota > Pocota personata. Next base: position 38,852,918 of record OY720431.1, read on the forward strand.
CGAAGTTTCAGGTAGGCTTGCCATCACCAATGAAGAAAAATCTGAAATCCTAGCGGACGCCTTTCTTCAAAATTATCAGGTATCGGCAAATACTTCAATTTCCCAAGTAGATTCTTTAGTCCAGAATGCAATAGATGTCTTTATTGAAGAGGTTAAAGACATTGTCTTTGAACTAAAGAACCACAAATCACCTGCTCTAGATGAAATCAACAATTTGGTCTTAAAGCAACTACCATTAACTGGCTTCCGACTGCTAAGGTTCATAATCAATTCGTGTCTAAAATGACAATATTTGCAAAAAAAATGGAAAATGCCCAAGGTAGTACCCATTCTAAAATGTGGAAAACCCCCAAACATGCCAAGTAGCTATAGACCAATTAGTCTATTAAGCACTTGCAGCAAAATCTTGGAGAGAGTTATAAGGAATAAGCTTCTTTTATTTCTTCATGAAAAAAATGTCATCTCATCTCATCAGTTTGGGTTTAGAAATCACCACAATACGTCTCACCAAATTCTTAGAATTTGCAAGCATGTGAAAGCTAAATTAGCAGCGAAGCAATCGACTGGCCTAGTACTTCTCGATGTCCAAAAAGCTTTCGACATAGTGTGACACCAAGGTCTTCTTTATAAACTGATCAATTGCGAATGCCCTCCAAATTTGATTAAACTTATCCAAAGTTTTCTGACGGGCCGATACTTCACCAAATAATAGTTCCAGCAGGGGTTCCTCAGGGATCTGTATTGGCGCCAACTCTCTATAATGTCTATATATCTGACTTTCCCACTATCCTAAATTGTGAAATTGCGATCCCAAATTGTTATATCCCCTTATAAACTGTTCATTTTCAAAACTATTTTTTAAACCATAATGCTATATGGATGCCCAATTTGGGGAAATTGCGCAAATGTTCATCTGAAGAAGATCCAAATTCTACAAAAATAAACTATTAAAAATGATATTCCGTTTACCTTGGTTCTTTTCTACACTGGTTCTACACGAGAAAGCCGGAATCATACCAATCACAAGGAAACTCGTTCCACGTATTAAAAAAAGGCGTTCTTTGAAACTACCATGGCAAAATGAAAGACTAATAAATTTAAAGAATGCTAAAAATAAATCTTTTAAATTGTTCAAAAAATATAAGTCTGAATTGTATAGAAGTCGGTTTTGCCAATTGCGTCGCGAGTATGATTTTCTCAATAGGTTTCTCTATAAACAATATATAATGAACACTGAATCGCAGATTTCGAGGAATCCAAAGGGGTTTTGGACTTTTTTGAATGGTAAAAGGAAGGTACATGGTATTCATCAAAATATGGAATACGAAGGTGTTCTTTCTTGTAGCATTAATTCATCATGCGAGTTATTTGTGAAGTTTTTCGAATCAGTATATGTCGACTACTGTAATCTTAATATACCCCTCGAGGATAATGTTACTAGTTCCAACACCTCCATAGGATCCTTACGTCTTTCGATGGATGATGTTTTCCAGGGCATACAATCTATGAACTCCTATCAAAGTGCTGGCCCTGATCGTATTCCTTTTGATGTGCTAAAAAAATGCAGTTCATCTCTGTCTTTGCAATTGAATATTGTATTCAATTTGTCATTATCTTCAGGCACATTCTTAGATGAATGGAAATTGTCATTTATAACTCCCGTTTACAAAGCTGGACCCAGGCAAAAAATCGAAAATTATAGAGGAATAACTAAACTTTCAGCTATTCCTAAAGTTTTTGAGTCAATAGTTACTAAAAAAAATTTATTTCAGTATCAAAGAACAGATATCTCTGAAACAACATGGATTTATATTTGGTAGATCCACTTTAACAAACTTGACTCTATTCACTAAATATCTATTTGATTCTGTGGAATCAGGTTACCAAGTTGATGTCATTTTTACCGATTTTGTGAAGGCATTTGATTCAGTATGCCATATTAACAAAATTAAGTCTTTTGGGATTCATTCCAGTTTGTTTAAATGGATCTCTAGTTATTTATTGAATAGAAAACAGGTTGTTAAGATTGGTTCTTCCTCAATCTAGAGTTATTAAGGTCTTATCTGGTGTTCCACAAGGTAGCCACTTGGGACCTTTACTGTTTAACATATTCATCAATGATATCCCATTGTTGTTTCATCGTGCTAATGGTCTGTTGTATGCCGATGACCTTAAGATATTTATACGTGTCAATAACATTTATGATTGCCTAAGTATTCAAAATGAATTAATTGTAATAGTCGATTGGTGTCGAATAAACTGTCTTTCATTAAATATAAACAAATGTCATGCTTTTTCCGTTCATCGTACATTGATACCTATAATTTATGACTATACAATTTCTGGGACCGCCCTGATTCGTAAAACTGAAGTCAAAGATCTTGGTGTGATCTTTGACACAAAGCTTACATTCTCGTTTCACGTCGATTATGTAGTTGCTAAAGCAAACTCTATGCTTGGCTTTCTTAAACGTTCTTGTTCTGAATTTTCTAACCCGTATGCTCTTAAGTCCGTTTATATGTCTTTAATACGTCCTTTTCTTGAATATTGGTCTATAGTCTGGTGTCCAAATTACTGTAATTCTATAATGCGATTGGAAAGGGTCCAAAAGTCTTTTACAAGATTGTAAAACAGTTGAAATTGAATCTTGATGATATGCCCTCGTACTCTTACTAGATGTGCTTTGATCGGTTTGGATACCTTGGAAAAAAGGCAAAATGTTCATTGTATATTGTTTATTCATGATGTCTTTTCTTACCATGTAATATGTCCTGATGTACTTAGATACTTTGAATTCTATGCATCGGAAAGAATACTTCGTACCAGAAGTTTTTTTTATTAAATCCTAGGCATGTTTATAACTATGGTCTCAATGATGATAACGAAATGTATAATATTATTTAACTCAGTGTGTACCGAAATTGATTTATGTTATGATAGGTTCAATTTTAAATTACTATTATTGCATATATTTGCCTCTACTTGAATTTATTTATTAATTTATCTGATATCTGTTAGAGTTAAGCTCGGTAGATGGAATAAAGTAAACTAAACTAAATCTAAAAAAATTGAATTTCAAACGAAAAATTCTTACTTAACCACATTAATAATAAATGTGTTATGCACTATCCATTGTATTATTTATTCATATATTTATTCACATATATATCCTACCTACCTCTTATTTATTTATTTATTTATTTATTTATTTTATTTTTATTTATTTATGTATTTATTTATTTATTTACTTGTTTACTAATTTATTTATTTATCTATTTATTTACTTATGTACCTGCCTATTTTATTTACTTCCAAAAGCATTCTTACTTACTGTGATACTTAATATCTACATATATATATATATTTATTTCTAATTAATTATATACTGGGTTTTCAATGGTTCCTATTTTCTTTTTAAATGAAGGTTTTTTCTCATAGTTTTCCTTCCATAATTGAATTCATGTGCGTATTGCAGTTTTAAGCCCTTTGTATATTATTCAGTAGTAAGACATAGAAGAAATGTCATATCTCTGTGCAAGCTATGTAGAAAAAAATCCAACTTGTTATGCATTATATTATTAAAATAAATATATCTATAACGATTTATTTGATCAGCAGAATGTAGTTTTTTTATAAGCAAAAAAGGTAGAAGATCAGCAAATATGTTAATAGATAGAACATATTTTCTTTGATTAGCAGAAAATAAAATTTCAGCAGAAAAAGTAGCAAATTATCTGCAAAAATGTTAAGATTCATATGTAAAACGAATAAATAAAAATTATTGTAAAAAAAAACTTAAACGAATCTTCGCAGGATTTTTTTATTATTATTTTCTGAAATTCGCAATCGTTCAAGTGATTTCTTGAATAACTATTTCTTTCTTTACCCGTTCTTTCTGCATACGAGTACTCGTATGTATCTCAAAATGTTTGCAGATTACTTTCTACTGAAATTTAAGCTTCTGTTTGCTGATCAAATAATTTATTTTTGCTGAAAGGGCAATTTTGTTGGATGATCTAGTAACATATTTGCTGATCTTTTCGGGTTTTCCGTTTCTAAAATGTGTTATCAGACAATTTGAATAGTATGATACTTTCTGATTCATATTTAAACATTTACATATAACAAACATTTAGTTAATTTCTATTTTCTCTTTTTTTTTTATTTCAGGTAAGCATTTTACATTGTCAAAACTACAATGAAATATAGTAAGTAACATTGTGAAAAATGTGTAGCTTGCAGTACCACTGAAGAACAAGTTGAATGTGAATATAGAACCTGTGACACTTAAATTTGTCATAAAAAACTTAATACTAGTTACGTATTAAGTTAAAAAGTAACTAGTACTAATCAATAGCGTTACAATGGTTAGATCTTCGATTTATTAGTACCTGTTTGCTTGACTTCACTGATGTCACTGAAGGGATCTCGGAATTTCGACAATCGAAGCTGAAATTAGAAGCTTCGCGAGAAAGCATAAAAACCGACTAATCGGATATGTCAACAATACAATCCTACAAATTCTGGATGAAAGCAATTTATTGCGCCGACTACAAAGGACGAAACCTTTCGACTGGTGAGATAGGAATCAACCGCGCCTAGATTGCGGAACATGCAGGATCTTTCAGTGGAAAGTAACCTGCCCCTGGGGGGGGGGGGGGGGGGGAACTGTAAAAAGCTAAGTGTTTGACAGATTTATTTGATTTATTTTTTGTCTATGCCGAGAAGGAAATAAAAATGTCAAAAAAAAAGAGATCCTAGCGCCATCTACCCTTCGGGTAGGGGTTAGAATATACCCGAGGTAGGCATGCCTGTCGTAAGAGGCGACTAAAATCCACCCTCCGTATACCGAGTATGGCGTATACAAAAACATGCAATGAACAAAACGAAAGATATTAATACCCCAGGTGGCAGTCCAGGTACACTGGAAAATCCACCCTCTTCGGAGGTCGGCTCTACGGATTCTGGGGAGAGCCATTTATTGCGTTCATCTGACCCTTTTAAAAAAGGTACTAGGGTAGTTAGATCTCCAACATCAAGATCTACCATGAAAACGTGCGGAACTAGAAGTCCGGCGACATCGATAGTGTCGGCGCACGAACAACGGACTTCAGCGAAAATTCAAAGCCTAACGGACGAAAATATGGAACTCCGGACCAGGCTAAGTAAAATGGAACTTCTCTGCGAAGAACTAAGAAAGGAATTAAATGTACTTAAAGCAGAAAATAAAGCATTTAATGATACATCGAAACCTCGTAATGAGTCTGCTGCGAGTTCAATCGTCCCCGATAACACGGATTATAAAACGGATGATGAAGAACTAAGTCGGGAAACCAATTGGATTCTAAAAAAACGGCCTGTCAAAAAACGAAAAGCTGGCTCTTCGCCCGAAATGTTAACGAGGCAAGAAAACACGCAAAATAAACGAGAAGGTAAAGAACAGCCTGACAAAATAATCACGCGTGCCGAAGAAAATCCACGAAATAAGGTACGACCACCGCCACCAATATACGTGATCGGAATTGCAGACTATAATAAACTGCATTCTTTTCTCAAACCTTTGTTGCTATCCGATTTTGAAGTAACATCGCTCAACAACAACAAATGGAAAGTAAACGTAAAGGACTCAGATAGTTACCGCTCAGTATCTAATAAACTGAATACTGAAAAAATCCAGTGGTATTCTTATGAAAATAAATCTGAAAGACCGATACGAGTCGTAGCTAGAGGACTTCATGCCTCATGCCGAAAGGAAGACGTTGTTCACGATTTGAAGAACAAAAACTTTAAAATCGTCGATGCGGTAAACTTAGTTAAACGGGAAAAGCAAAAATTGGAAGGCGAGGAAACGATGGTTAAGCGCGAGCTTCCTCTTTTTATGCTAACCTTTGATAAGGCTGAGAGTTTAGAAAAGATTTACGAAATAAGAACAATTCTGAATGTCGTAGTCAAAATCGAACCCATGCGCAAGAATACAAGGTTGATACCTCAGTGCAAGCGATGCCAAGGATTCAACCATACGCAAACATATTGCCGAAAAGAACCGCGATGTGTCAAATGCGCCGGTAAACATCTTAGTCAAGAGTGTGGTGTAAACAAAAAAACCCCTGCAGCGTGTATTAACTGCAATGGTAAGCATCCGGCTAATTACAGAGGCTGTGAAGTAGCCAAAGAATTACAAAAAAGAAGAGATCGACTTATGAAGCCGGAAAACCCACCCTCAAAACCGGTAAATAAGGAAAAGTCGAAAACTGCTGCAAGAAAGGTGACTAGAGACAACCGAGCCGACCCTGGCGCGCTTACGTACGCTCAAGCTGCGACATCAAACACCGATCAAATTCCACACCGCGTTAAGGTAAAAGCGCCTAAAGAAAAGCCATCAGATTCTGACATGCAGACGCGTGCTCAAGCATCAACATCAATAAAAACGAACACTGATAATTCGGAAAACCCCGTATCTCACGTCTTTTCTATTATCCTTGCGAGGCTTGAGGAGCAAACAAAAACAAACACGCTAATTGTCGAAAGGTTGGAGAAGCTTGAATATAAGCTTAACAATAGGAGCATTTCAAAACGAACATGACGAAACTTCTTAAAATTGTTGCATGGAACGCCAACGGTCTCATACAAAGACTAGAAGAGCTAGAAATATTTCTACGGGAAAATGACATTGACATATGTTTGATCTGTGAAACTCACCTGACGAAACTATCGCGTGTAAACATTACTGGATACAGTACCTATCACGCTTATCACCCGTCGGAAAGAGCCAGAGGCGGATCGTCTTTAATCATAAAAGATTGCATCGAACACTCTGAAGAGATTATGATAGAGCTTGAAACAATGCAAGTGAGCACTGTACGCGTGAAAAATGGACATTACTCTTTCAATGTCTCGTCTATTTATTGTCCACTGCGTTGCAGGCTTGAAAAAAATGATTTTACAAATATTTTCAACTCTCTTGGACCGAATTTTATTATTGGCGGTGATTTTAATGCAAAACACACCTTCTGGGGTTCAAGATGTGTCTCACAAAAAGGCAGAGCACTTTACAACGCCTGCATGCAACACAGATGCGACTTTCACTCGACTGGTAAACCAACATATTGGCCGACTGATAACAACAAAATACCCGATCTGATCGATTTCTTTGTTGTAAAAGGAATACCAGACAAATGTATTAAAATTGATGAAAGTTTTGATCTCTCTTCCGATCATTCCGCTATCATTCTAACGATCAGCGAACGCCTAATTAAAAAAGATGTACCTGTTAGACTAACTAGCAGAAAAACTGATTGGGAAGGCTTTAAAAAACACGTTGAAGAACATATCGAACTGAGAGTATCACTTAGGACGTCTTCTGAATTCAAAATCGTAGCGCGCCGCGTGGAAAAATACTCCCTATCAAAGGAAATCGCCGATCAATGATGCCCAAAAATACCCACCGGAAATAAAAGAAATGGTAAGGGAGAAGAGAAAAGCGCGTAAAAAATGGCAACAAACTCGTGCTCCGCAACATAAATCGCATTTAAATCGCTTGTGTAACTTGCTAAAAAAGGCCATTATTGATTTTAAAAATCGGACAATACAAACCAGCATTGAAAGCTTAACAGCGGAAAAAGATTCCAATTATTCGCTCTGGAAAGCTATAAAAGGCATTAAAAAACCGAAAATACAAGCGGCCCCAATCAAGAAAAATGACAACGAATGGGCCAAGAATGATAAAGACAAAGCAGAAGTCTTTGCCGCCCATTTAGAAGAAACATTTAAACCATTTGATGGGCAAGCGCTTGCCGAAAATGATAATGCGTCGGATATAGCATTTCACAATTACACAGTAAGAAATGCAAGGCTGACCGAACTTCAACAAGAAATAAAGAAACTGAAACCAAATAAAGCTCCTGGATACGACCCAATCACAGGAGAGCTTCTTAAATCGTTACCTAGAAAAGCGTTAGTTAAGTTTCTTTACTTTATAAACGCAGCGATAAGATTAGAATATGTTCCGAGTCAATGGAAAGTCGCGGAAGTAATAATGATTCTGAAGCCAGGAAAACCACCGAATGATAAAAAATCGTATAGACCTATTTCGCTGCTGCCGATTATGTCTAAAGTTTTCGAAAGAATAGTACTTAAGCGATTACAGCCGGTTATAGAAGAAGGATCTCTTATTCCCAATCACCAGTTTGGGTTTAGAACCAAGCACTCAACAATAGACCAAGTGCATAGAATAACTGATTTAATTGAAAAAGCTTACGAAGAAAAAAAGATTTGCTCGAGCATATTCCTTGATGTTTCTCAAGCTTTTGACAAGGTCTGGCATGAAGGCTTGAAATATAAATTACGACAAGTTCTGCCGGAACACTTATATAATATTCTAGAAAAATACTTGACGAATCGACTTTTCCGAGTCAAACACGGAAACGAATATTCGGAATTTAAAGAAATAAGGGCTGGGGTGCCGCAGGGAAGTGTCCTTGGACCGCTTTTGTACCTATTATATACTCGCGATATACCGCAAGAAGAAGGCACCGTATTAGCTACATTTGCCGACGACACTGCCATCCTGGCAACGGGTAAAACGATCGAAGAATCGACTGAAAAATTGCAAGAAGCATTGAATAAAGTAAATGAATGGACAAAGATTTGGCGAATAAATCTGTTTATGTCAATTTTACTTATAAGAAAATAAATAATTTGCCCATCTTTTCAAACTCGGTTCAAATTCCGTTTGCAAACGAGGCTAAGTATCTTGGAATGACACTTGATGCTAAGCTGAAGTGGAAATCGCACGTGAAGAAAAAACGTAAAGAACTCGAAACCAAATACAGAGAAATGTACTGGTTACTTGGAAAACATTCCAAGCTTAATGTAGAGAACAAACTGTTTTTATACAAGCAAGTGCTAAAGCCGATATGGACATATGGAATACAACTTTGGGGTTGTACCAAAATAAGTAATGTCAATATTTTACAAAATTTTGAAAATAAAGTGCTAAGATCAATAGTTAATGCACCGTGGTTTATTAGAAATAGCGATATCCATAGAGATTTAGGAATTGCGACAGTCGAATATGAAATCAAAAACTTCGCGCGTAAGCATAAAGACAGATTACAAGGACACGTTAACAATGAAGTCCTTCGAATTCTAGATGAGAGGAATCTACTGCGTCGTCTACAAAGGACTAAACCTTTCGATTTAACGCGATAGCAAGAAACCGCGCCTAATTTGCGGAACAAGCAGGAACTTTCAATGGAAAGGGACCTGCCAAACGATCTCAATACGTGAAAGAAAAACTGCTGGATAAGTCAAAACTTAGTGAAGATTTTTTACCTACCCTCGGAAAATAAAAAAAAAAAAAAAAAAAAAAAAAAATGTTTAAGATGTTATTGGAAAAACTCCTTGTTGTCAGATAATTGGGGATTTTTTAATATTTTCTTGCCGCTACTATTTTAATGTTCGCAGCTATACACATAAATATATGCGGCTTACGAATAAGTAACGAACTATAGAACAGATAAACACAATTAAATGAAGTGGAAAATGAAAGGTTTTTTTTTTTTTTCATTTAAAACACCATAAGCCTTTAAAAGGAATAGAGTACTTCATGGATGGGCAAGTTAATTCCAAAAAAAAATTAAATTGTAGGGAACATATAGCTGCAAATAAGGATAATAGAGATTAAAATCTCTTGAATTTCCCGTGTAATCCTCTACAAAAAAAAATGTGAACCCAAAACCGAGAAAACCCTTAACCTTCCCTATAACGATCAAGTAGTACCTGCCCTTTCTCCGTTCACTCAATTTATTCCCGTCCAAAACTGCAATTTGTTCTTTCACCATTAATATAGCCAAACCCATACGCCAGGATTGCTGCTTCAATTACTTAACTCCCCTACATCGCTAAAAAAAAAAAACAAAAAAAAGTGAAAAACAATCTTAAAGACCACCAGCATTGTATAGCGGAAACAATAACCACATTTTCTCGCACACGCAAAACCCCAGCAAGGAACATTTCACCTCTATATAGCTTCCAACTACTAAGGCTGCCTGCCACCATCATCATCGCCGTCAACTTGTGACATTTATGTGGAGAAGCAGAGCAAATCCTTAGAGCACAACACAACGGGCTCTACGAAAAAAAAAAGGAGAGGACAAAACGGCAAGAATGGAATGGAAATCCTTTGTTACTTTCTTCTCGCTCTCTGTGCACAGCACACAACTTCACAAATTCCAAACAACGAGATTTTTTTTTCTTAACTAGGGACCTGCTGAAACTGAATCCTCTACCGCAGGACGATGACGATGAATTGACGGCAGAATGGCAGAAGGACCGTTGTGCGCTGCTGCAGAGCAGACTCCTTCAAGCTTCAAGCTTCAAGCAGGAGGAATGATGATGAGAAAACGAGGAAACCGAATAATTTCAGTTATAGAGAGAAATCCAAAGGAATATTCCTCCAGCAAGGGGTTGCGGCAATATCTGAAGTTTACATTCATATCTTCTTCCTTGCGGCTGTGACTTTTGGGTACACACACACACACTCACACATTAAGGATATTTCTGCGGGCTTTCACAGTTGATACACAGTGTGTGTGTGTGTACATTGAAGTGAGAGAATAATCGACCCAGGGTTTGTTGAGCTTTCTTTTCCACATCTTCGCGCAGAAGAAAAATATAATATCCGTTGCATATAAACAAACACATATAGGACTCTCAAATTGTGTGCTGGAGGTTTCTTTCCTTTCAGTCGCAGCCAAAAAAGGACATTTTTGCGTTAGTTATTGAATGAATTTGTTGGCAACAACAAATTGCCCAAGAAATGCTGAATGAAATTTTGTTATATTCGTCAAAGTGTTTCTTGTCAATTTGATTTGGATTGAATTGGATATATCGTGTGCGCTTTAGGAGAAGGAGGAGGAGGAGGAAGACTTTGGGGGGGAACCAAATGCCAAATGTCTTTTTTATGGGGTAATTAATTGGAAGGAAGTCTGTGCTGTGCTGTGCTGTTTTTATTACTGTGACTCTGTGTTCAAATAACGCGCGCTCTGATTTATGCCGGCAGATTTATGAGCCGAATGGGCGGCAGCTATAAAAGATTACAAACTCTGATGATCCGTTTATAAATATGCGAAGGCATACATACATAGGTAGTTGCATACAAATGAGTTTTTGTTTATTTATTGTTTGATAAAGAAGCCGCGACTGATTTGATGATAGTTCAGTGGCTTTGATTAGATAGTGTCGTAGTTGAATGTAAATTTAATCAGTCTGGTCAGTGGAAACTACTGAAGGTGATGTTTGGGCGAATAGCATTCACGTGGGGATGTAGCTCAGATGGTAGAGCGCTCGCTTAGCATGTGAGAGGTACGGGGATCGATGCCCCGCATCTCCAAGTTTTTTTTTTATTTTTTTTGTTGTCAGCATAGTGCAGACACAATTATATAGATACTCCGAAGTTTTGGAGACAATTTGTTTGGTCTATCTAGATGGTTTCCTTCAAGATAACTCATAAGGTGGTGGTTAGCTATTGGTCGTTTTTATCGCCCTTTTTTCGGAATTAGTGGTGTAGTGGTAACATCATCGCTTCTCAAGCTGTTGGGTTACGGTTCGAATCCCGATGTCAAGAATCATCTATTTATTTCGCATGAAATAAATAAAAAAGTCCATCACTTGCGAAAGCTAAGTCAACTCTACTGTGAAGGCATAACACTGGCAGTAGGGTGGTCATATGACTAAAATGCAACTTGATCGTGATGATGACATCAGGAGGGCGAAAAAAAAAATACTGTGAATCATAAGCAACGACAATAACAGCGAAAACAAAAAAAAATACTCCCCAGTTATTTGGACAGCCACCCTTGGTGTTCACTGAAACTTAACTACCACCTGAGTTTCAAACCAACTACACCAATCTGTCTTTCTCTCTGTCTCTTCCCTTTTCCACAAAAAAAAACCCCCATGTCCTAAAAATTAGTATAAGGGTATTCATATCCCCTTTAACACGTGTGCAAGTTTCCATCTATACGAACAAATCCCTGTGGAATACAATAAGTGGAAGAGCTTATGTAGAGTTTGGACCAGGACGGAAGAACACTTCTTTAAGACAAGGGAAGAAATACCACCTGGTCCAGAAGACCTATTACTATTGAGATATTTCAGGACTCGAGCTACTGAACGGGTTCGAAAAAATATTGAACGGAATGCAGAATAGATGGATAGAGAGTGGGAGAGCGGATTAGCTTTCTGTTTGGAGTCCATGATATGCGTATCATTGAAGACAAGAGCTGGGATGATGGATGAGGCAGAACCTTTTATTCTTTCCTTGATAGACCAAAACGATTCACTGCCTCTATGGCATTGCCTTTCTTTCTGGTCACGTATGAATTTAGCACGTCTTGGGATGACGTTGCAGTCATTTATAGCCCGTCTGTAGACATTTCGGCTTTCCTCAGAAGGTGTTCGGCGCCATAACACGATAGCCTCTTCCTTCTTCTTCTAACAGTTGCACAAATCGAATTAAACCATAGTTCTTGTTTCGGTTGAAGACTAATTGATTTACTTAAAATGAATGAACGCATTCCTAGTGTCGGAGGCGACGGCATTTACGTCTCTATTGAAAAAGCATAGAGAAGAGTTAAACGCCTTAAACAACGAATCTAGGCCGTTCCAATCGTCACTCTCGTGTTGCCAATTTGTTTTCTGTATAAATTTCTTGTTGACTGAATGCAGATGTTGATTTAACTGACACCAGACAATGATCCGATTTTTTAAGAAAAGTAAAAACTGCAATCGAAAGAAGTAAGAAATACATCTCGGGTGTGCTGGATTGTTATCGTCAGGAATGTGTATGGCTTTGTTTACAGACTGATTAAGGTTGTTTAACTCAGCAAAGATCTGCACGCAAAGGGCTTCAGGTATTGTTGATTCAGAGTACGTACTGAAGCTAACTAGAGCTATGAATACTGAAATATCCCCTAATAAATATTTCAGTTTTGGGATTGCGGGAAAAGTACGAATTATGGACTTAGAAATTTAGTCGAGGTGGTTAAAAGTATTTTTTTTTTCTGAGTTTGGGCTTCTATAGACGAGGCAGAAGTGGATTTTAGATGAATTTCACGCAGAAGTATTGAAAGAATTGGTCAAATGAGCTGCCAAACTGGGGCTACAGTTGAAAGTTTACTTCATTACACAGAGCGCCATGAGCTATGAATAATGGCACCCGCTACAGCAAATTCTGAGGTAAAGCCAAAATGGAGATTTTCAAACTAACGCCGGCAGCAATAATATTCGACTTTGAACTTCAAAAAGTGGTTTTCGAGTATTATAACTTCTAGAGATTCGTGTTTCGGTTCTGAAATCCAATCTGAATTCAAATTCAAATTACGAGTAGTACTAAAAGATTGAATTGAGAAGATTGCATCGAAATGGGGTTGTGTATTTATCACGTATCTTCTTCAGAAAGTGTGCTCTAGAATATTCTCGAGCAATGTTTATATCCACGTCAACTTTTTGCGGGCATTTTCTTAGAAATCAAATTAAAATTCTATGACCTCACTCTTAAAATACTTTAAAACAAAGTAATAATGCATCTAGAAATGTAGTTATTATGTAAAGGGTGTTTTTTTTTTGGAAGTTTTTTTTCGAATTGGCAATACTTTTTCTAGCGACAGCCAATTTGACAGCTGACAGCTGATTTGTGCTCAGTTTGGTTTACCATTTCATCATGAATAGACTTACGCCAGAACAATGCTTGCAAATTATGCAAATTTATTTGGAAAATCGCGGTTCAGTTCGCGAAACGCACCGTGCGCCTCTATTTTACGGTCGACATAATCGTTCATTCGAGCATTTTTGGCTGAATGACTACGTCAACAAGCAAAATTGAGACGCCGTTACATCCACAAAAAGTCACTGTTTTGTGTGCTTTATGAGCTGGTGGAATCATTGGTCCATATTTTTTCAAAAGTGATGACCAGAACGTTACAGTCAATGGAGAGCGCTATAGATCCATGACTACTGACTTTTTCGTTCCCCAATTGAAAATTGCCAATTGAAAATTGGAATTAATGTGGAATAGCTGTGGTTTCAACAAGACGGCGCAACATGCCACACAGGGCGTGCCACAATCAATTATGGCTCTCGTTGGTAAAAAATTGGACTTGCAGATTGCGTTTTATTCGAGCTGGCCACGGCGCCCATATGCCCAAAATCATATTCAAACACTAATGGCACAGAATTATCTTTCCAATAAAGCCAATACCATGGCCATTACCACGATTTTTATGTGTTTTATTTCATTTCAAAGTGGTGTACCTGTAAAAAAAAGAACGCCCTTTATGTACCCCATTTTGTATTTGAAATCATGTAAATCATGGACTTTAAATTGATATTCAACTCCATCCGGTTGCGGGTAAATTAATTTTAGGGTCAGCATTGACTCGCATGGAGCTTGAGTCCTAGTACCGTATTAAAAAGATAGAAGTCCAACATAGCGTGCGCCGTGACAAAGTGAATTTTATCAATAGATGCGACATATACAGAGGCGACTCTATCATTGTTCGTTTGAGCAAATCCGATCCATTTTTGACAGCTCCTAAAATAAAGCAAACAATTGCACAAGACCTAAATATAAATATTTCCGTGAGCACAGTTAAAAATCGCCTCAGTGAAAAAAAATTGGGCGGGCGGATTGCCAGGCAGAAACCATTGGTGTAAAAATTTAATTGATCACGTCGTTTGGAGTTTGCACGCGATCACGTTAATAAGGATCCCAACTGGTGGCAAAATACTATGTGGACCGATGAATCGAAATTTAATTGTTTCGGATCAGATGGGAAACAATATGTCAGGCGCAGAATCAACCAGGAATTCAATCGTAAATATACCATACATGGTGGGGGCAACGTCCTTGTGTGGTGTTGGCCCAATTTGTCGGATTGAGGATCAAATGAAATATAAGAACATTTTGAACAACATTATACTTCCCTGAGGAGGAAATGCAACTGAAATGGAAATATTAGCACGACAATGACCCGAAGTTTACAGGTAAATCTGTGAAGCAGTGGTTATTGGGTCAGAAAATGGACGTTTTCAGTTGGTCTGCCCAGTTACCTGATCTCAATTCGGTTGAGAACTTGTAGAGCGATGTACGACAAAACAGTCGACAGATCTACGGCCAAAAATTTGGATGAACTTTGGGTGGAAATTCAGCGAGTTACAACCAGTAGAACGATGTCAGGCCCTAGCAGCAAGTAGGTTTTCGTTTTAAGTCCTCCTGCGTTGACCACGTTGACACCTTACGAGTCGGATAGTGTAAGTAGAGAGTTCATATGATGTGCCTTATAGCACAGAACACTGCGATAATTGACATGGAGTAGTCTAGATGATTGGTTTCGAAGGCGCTGATTGCTAATCCGAATTTAAATTTTCAAATTAAAAATGGCGCCTACAATAATGAAAAATTCCATTCTATATTTTAAAATTTTAACTTCGGATTTAGATTCAACGACCACGAAAACATACTTTTTGACTAATCGATGTCATTTATCGCACTGTTTTTAACTTTTCAAGCGCCATTTTGAATCCGCCATTTTGAATTATTAGGTTTGGACCCCGGATTTAGCTTAAATAACCTCGAAAACAATATTTTTTTCTCTTTGATTCACTTCACAGGAGTGGAATTAGTTTATTATTTATGGCTTTTCTTCACCATTTTGGATTTTGAATTTGCTGTTTCGGATCTGGATTCATTGACCTAGAAAACACTTGCTCCCTAGATGTCCCTTGATTGGCTTAATTGCTCTAATAAACAATGGTGATCCTATATGTAGTGCTCTTTAAGAATTTTTGAGAAGAAAGGGTCCGAACCTTTTTTTCGTAGTTTTAGTGGACTATTAGGAAACCGAATCCAAAACCAGTAAGAAACCCATTTTATTCGTAGCTTGGTGGATGTTTCCCCGCTGGTGCTCGAACTTGGAACATTGTGGTGACAAGTATACTACCACTGCATTACCTGCACTGTGGTCATCTATGCGTTTAGAATGTCGCATATTTCTGCGTTTAAGTAGTATGAACGACTGCAGTCCTTCGGAGCTGGTACCATTCGATTATGGAAACTTGTTACAAAACGTCTCCAATACCAAAGTCATAACGATAATCTCACTATTTTAGCATTTTTGACACATAAACATTCATAAAAACCTTGTTACACTACATCTAGTTTGCCCTGACATTACAATCGTACCATACACCTTTCATTATTGCCATCGCCACTGCCATTTATTCGCTGTAATAGGATTCTGTCGTGAAAATCTGCTCTTGCAACAAATATATGCACGTATGTATGCATATTCTACATCAATTTCAGCTACATAGCTTGTTTATCGCAATAAGTAGATCACCCCCGGTAACAGCAACCCTCGACGAAACCCACGGATACGCATAGTATAAAGCACACCCATCCCAAATCTGGGTACATCGTGAGTTATTGTGTGTCTGCGCCTCCCTTCCGAAAATTACCATGGCGAATACATACCACCAACACCGCTACACGTTGACACCAATATTAGTAGAGTTTCCTTTCCTCGCCCCACGGCGCGTGATTAATTTGCGTATCTCTTGCTTGTGCCATATGTCCTCGGTTCTATCTAAAATTACATTTCATGCATCTAATGAAATGGTGAAGAAGGATTACGAAGCGACACACACATGAGGCCACGTTACACGTTTAACAAAAGTAAACGAAATTTTTGAGGGAGAAAGGGCAAGAAAATTCAGACATTTCGCTTATCACACACGCGGGTGATGGTGATTGCTTTTGAAAACGATTTTGTTTACAAATTTCCCTCGAATATTGGGCGAACTAACTTGTATGAAACTTTATCTGCAAATCAAGTCAACGTACCATAAGCCATTTTTGATTGATTTAACGGCGCCTGCCGTCAGAAGGGGGTCATATGTTCCGGGAAAAGCCCCTCAGACAGAGGGAATCTCAAATTGGAATCATTTCAAGCAGAGCAAAGTAAATATTATGCAGTCAGCTCACCTGTCGTTGGATTTTTTTTCGTTCGGTTCATCTGTCCACTGGTGCTCCCCACTTAATCTTTGTTTAAGCTTTATTTTCACCGTATTTTAAAGTCTACTGATTTTTTTTTTTTGTTGTGGATTTTTTCTTGGAAACCAAATTAATTCATCCTGTCACGGCGCGGGGAAGGAGAATTATCTGCCAAACAAGCAGATGGTTTTCGGTAGTCTATTGTCAAGAAGTTCACAAGAAGAATGAACAGAGAACACCTGCCCTGTTTGCTTTTCTGCTCAGTCATTCATTTTTAATTTCCTCGTTTAACTAGATTATTTGGCGAGAGAGAAGATAGTAGTAGGTACTGTCGAGACAGAATAAAGCACTCACTTCAGATTCAGTTTATACATAGGTAAGTTGTAGTACCTCAGTTAGAGGAGATGATTAATGACAGTGACGAGTTTAACGCTTATTGGACATGAATTGATGTCATTAGAAGCTTTATCAGCTACCAGTGACATACATTTTTTATAAACTACGAGTAAAATCATTTTCAAATGATGATAAAGGATCTTGCAGGGTATTGCATTTCGAATAAAAATGCATCACTCACCGCCAAATGTTTGTGTATAGGTATATAACCCTTCCCCAAGTGCGTAGAAGAGTCCTCAAACCAATTAAAAAATTATTCACAAATCCAAGGTCCACTATCGTTTCAATCCATGAGCAGAAATCGTTCCGACCAAGAAATTGTCGTCTCACAATAAAAGGGAAAAGGGAAAGAAACCAACAAAGCTTCCACTGCTGCGTCGTTGATAGCCCTAATTGAAAATTGATGATGGTAATTTATTGATAAAATCAATCTTATTTTGTTCATTGCTCCGTTTTCGAATAGCACACCAAGTTGATCGATAGCTTAAAATATTCGGCATTGAAACAGAATAAGTTTTCATAACCGATTCGAGCACATTCGTTTATAATTTTTCCAGGTGGCGTTTTAAGTTCCTGATAATTGTTCAACTTATACAAAACGGAAAGCGATGTAAAATTGTCTCCTTCTCAATAAAATAAACCTCATCGAAATCGGTTCAGCCTTTCTTAAGTTACATGGATACAATGCGCGAAACTAGGCAACAAAACACTTAAATTTATATTATTATGGATGTGATAAACCATACTAAACAAAATAAGAAATATTCCCCCAACATGTCACAACATAGCAAATGAAAGCTAAAGACTATAGCAATTCATATATACATAGGCACATACGAGGGGCGTTCGATAATTCCGTGCAATCTTGACAGGTTACGGTGCCAGCCCCAAATTGACGTTTGTTTCAAGTGGTAACATTCTTCAGACATACATACAAACTATTGGACAGATATGTCATTTAGTTTGTGTTTGACAGCCATTTTAAGCAGACAACTTCTCGTATTTTTGCAAACATAGAGAAAAGTTAATTTGGTGTAGTGGTAAAACATAATTATTTGATGAAGATAACAGCTACGGAAACCAGAGTA
This sequence comes from Pocota personata, assembly GCA_963082735.1. Classification (NCBI taxonomy): domain Eukaryota; kingdom Metazoa; phylum Arthropoda; class Insecta; order Diptera; family Syrphidae; genus Pocota; species Pocota personata. The sequence goes on from OY720431.1 coordinate 38,871,455, forward strand.
AATTTGGATAAACATTACGGAGACTCTGGGCGGTCGATTGAAATGTTTTATAAATGGTTCCGAAATTTCCGATGCGGTGATATGAGCACAAAGGACGTCGGGCGTCCTTCAGGTCACCACACTAGAAATGGTCGATAGAATTAATGGTATATTGATGGACGATCGGATAATTAATGTGCGTGAGATTGTTGAGGCTTGCATAATATCGGGTGCATAATATTTTGAAAAATTATTTGGATATGAGAAAGCTGTCGGTGCGGTGGGCGCTGCGATTGCTCTGTCTGAAGAAAGGAAGATATTCGCATTAAATGAAGAGGTTAACACCGCAACGAAGTCCTATTTTGCAGAGTTTGACAAATCTTATTACTCGGACCGCTTAAAAGAGTCGGAGCATCACTGGACTAAAGCTAGACGCGCACATGCGTTTTCAGTCACACGACTATTCAGTCGCAAAAAAGTAGAACACGTAACTTTCAATGCGAACGAGCGCACATCAAACCTAGCAATCGCAACGTTTAAAAGTCTGCGATTTGTCCCATTTTTCTGGCGACGCGATTGTCGCAAGCTAAAATGAATCATACGTACTGGCAAGTGTATCCACACACTTACGATTTAAATCGCTGCGATTAAAAAATCGTTGTCGCACGCACTTGCGGTTTTCTATCGCATCATAATTAAGTCACAAAAAATGAGAGCCACTCACTGTTTTATACATGAATGCACACATATGCGACTTAAAAATCGCAGCGATTAAAAAATGCAACAAGCTCCATTTTATAGACGATTTTTTTGTCGCAATTTAAAATGGGACATATGGAATACTATGAATCTTAGCACACTTGCGACTTTGAATAAAAGTCTTGTTAGTATTAAAATGGATTTCACGGGGAAGTGTTGTATTGTGGCTCTTTTGTTGCGCTTAAACAAGTCGCAAGTGTGCGAGAGTTTATGCTCATCCATATGATCCAGATTTTTGTTTGCGACAAAACAATCGTCAATAAACTACAGTTCGTTAACCGTTGCGTTTATTTGGTTGTATATGTGAGTATTGACATTAGAACCCGGGTATTTTTTTGCGGCTGAATAATCGTGCGACAGAACAGCATAAGTGCTGCGACAGAAAAACGCATGTGCGTGCCTAGCCTAAATGTATCAACTTAAAAGGAGAAAAAAATATGTTTTCTGTATTAATGTACGGAATTATCGAACGCCCTACGTAAAAATATTTCTTAAAATTTGTTGAACAAATGAGCTCAAACTCAACGACAAAAAAACAAAAAAAAAAAAAACATTTATTTTGTATTAGCTGGACCCCGTCTAAATATTGTACATAATGTACTACATCCTGTACATAATGTACTACCTGGTAAGTGATTTGTAAATTCTTACACGTCATGCACCTCCTTGTAAACTTGAATATATTTTTCAAGTACACTGCCAAATTCTCAAACCAACAAAAGTTCATAATAGCCAACTGTTCAAATAAAAGCGAAAATCCCTATACGAGTATGTAAAAATGATTGTCTCCCATTCCCGCCATATAAATTGTTTCAATTAATAGAAACACGGAAACACAAGAAGAAACAAAGAAATAAAAAAAACTCTACGTTGTGTAGACCACATAAAACTCTACAAACCTATCCACTGCTGTACTGCTGTTGGCAATGGTACTCGCTCAAACTTTCAATATTTGTTTTATGAAGAGTCGTTTGCTGCCCTCGTTCCAATTAATTATAACGTCATATACCTAGTTCTCTTTAATGGGAATTTGTAGTCTGTTAATATTTAGCCTTTCAAGTAGATTTTTTCCGCTATTTTAAAAAAATTAATTCTGACAGTCGAACAAATTATACATTCCAACTTTAGACACTTCTGGGAAATCAACTTTTTTCAACATTGCTACATATAGTTTAACTCTAAGTAATTGAGCTATCCATCGATGATTTCCTACCTGGTTCGTCTGTAGGTCACTTTTGCAGCCATACATATATATTTTTGAATCTTGTTTACTATAACATCGCTATAGACAGATATAACCTCGATGTAGTAAATAATAATTCCTCTAAGTACCGAGATTTTTTCTTATAAAAAAAAGAAGAAAGGTATGCCTTTGCTAAATAAATATGAATAAAATAAAGAGAGTCATTCCTAAAAAACGAAAGCATGTCAATCTAATTGAGGTTATTTTTTACCATTGATGAGAAAAAGTGCGATCCATTCAGTATCTACTCATAGTTACTTGCCCAGGCCAAATGGAACACTGCTATTATGAGGTACATAAACACAGCAGCCCGCTACTACACACTCTCTCAACAGCGGTTAAATTAGCTGTATAGCTGAGTATGATTTTGCCTCTAGATAGCGAATCGTCGGTAGGGTGAATTTATCTTTCAACATAGTAAATAGGTTAATATTCTTGCTAAACAAGGGTATGTGTCTTTGCTAACACTGTCAAACACATCTGGCTCAACGCGTTGCTTGGCGACTCAACACAGCACTATCCTACAGATAAACAATTTGCTTCGACCCCTATTTTTTAATTTTTGGATCGATTTTATCCATTCTTACTTCTCCTACATGAGAGATTGTGCCCAAACCTCATTAACTTCAATCGATATAACAGTGGCTCTCGTGAAAGAAAAGATCGAAAGACTTAAATGCAAATACTCCACTGGCCCGGACGGTATACCTGCCGTAGTTTTGAAAAAAATGTGTACACTCTTTAGCTCTACCCCTTACGGCACTGTTCCAACAGTCTCTTTCACAGAACGTTTTCCCTAGGCTTTGGAAAAGCTCTTTTATTATTCCCCTTCATAAAAAAGGCCCGAGAAATGAAATTTCTAATTATCGTCCTATAGTTAAACTCTCTTGCATACCTAAGCTATTCGAAAGTATTGTTTACGATGCAATGTTTTTCGATTGCAAGCCTATATTTTCCCCTCACCAACACGGTTTCTTAAAGGGAAGGTCAACAACCACAAACTTCGTATCCAGCACCCTGTGCGCATTAAAAGATGGTTTCAGCAAAGTCTTCGATAAAATTTCGCACGCAATTGTATTTACGAAACTCAAAGCTCTCGGTTTTCAGTCTAGGTGTATTGCGTGGATCAAATCCTTCCTTCATGAACGTCAATATGAAGTCCTTTTTAGATCCTTTGTATCTGATCCCTTTACGGCCCCCTCTGATGTTCCTCAAGGTATCCATCTTGGTCCCCTGATTTTCAGTTTGTCAATTAATGATATTGACGGCATTATTAAATATTCCCGTCTATCAGTTTATGCGGACGTCATGAACATTTTTGCACACATCTCCACTCCCACTGACTCTCGTGCACTTCAATCTGACTTGAACGTGTACGAGTAATAAAAACTTTCTTAAGTTGAATGTCAATAAATGCCAAGCTATTACTTATTCCCGGAGGCGTTTTTTTTTTTTTTGCGACAAGCCTGTTCCCACTGTCACCTTTCTGCGAGTGAGCTTAATTTCCGTAGTCATATTGACAATATTATTAGCAGAGCAAATTCTGCGCTAGATTATGTGTAACGTTGGTCCAAGAAATTTTCAAATCCTTACGTCACGAAATCCCTGTACTTCATATTTGTACGACCAGTTCTAGAATTTGCCAGCCAAGTTTGGTCTCCTTATCTCGATACACATTCGTGTCGAATGGAGTATGTCCAACGGAGGTTCATCTGTTTTGCTCTACGTGGACTCCCGTGGCCTGACAGATTCAACCTACCTCCTTACGAGCATCGTTTGAATTTGCTGAACATGCACTCGCTTGAAAAGCACCATTGAAGCACCATTGATTGTCCTATGGTGCTCCAAACGATCTCACTCAGCATCAATCCGTGTATTCTGAGGTCAGTACCTCTCTTCCGCCTCAAGTTTCACCGTACGAATTACGGGTGTAATGAGCCTATGTCTCCGAATGCTTCGCATGGCTAATGACTTCCATAACCCCTTTGATTACTTACCGCTTGTATTAAACTAAATAAAACTGTACGAGACACATTCTGGTAATAGTCGCATTTATAGAGAAGCAGTGGTTTTCCTAAGTCACAGCAGAACAGGAGATTTTCTTTATCCTTCTTTCGGAATACGGACTCTAAGGATAGAGTCAAAAATGAATTCTATAAATGAACAGAAGATACACATAAGAGGATCAAACCCCATGAAGGCCTCAACTTTTTAACAGTAGGTATCAGCGTGACTGTTCCATGACACAAACTCACTTAAACTTTCACAAAATAAACTCCTTTCAACTGGAATCCTGATTATCAAACTCGAATAAAAAAAAAAAAAAAAAACAAACTTGCTCCTTAAAGCTGAAGGAAACCCCCATAGACATCTTAATACCCAAATGTGGTTAAACTGCTACATCGCTTTATTTTTTTTTTGTACTCTCCTTGGAGCATCACCACCACTCAGTTCTCGCTTGTTTAATATGAAAAGGGAAATGAAATGCAAAAATTTATTCTTGGTTTCTCTCATTTACTCGTCCTCGTACCTCCCACCCCACCCGCCTATTTCGTTTCCTCAGGGATAATATCGCAATAGAAATGTCGTCGTCCTCATCGTCTGTTGCCTCTGCGCTGCAGCAACAACATCCACTGCAAGTACCAGTATTGCTGGGGATATACTTATTACGACAAAAGGATAAATCCAGTGCCAGTGGTTGTGTGATAGTCATGGTGGTGTGGTGGTGTGGTGGTTAATTCATTCAAAAGGCACACACACATAGAAACGAATCTGTTGGAGAGTGAGTTGTAGAGGCTACGGCCGAATGAGTGCACTTGTGCTTATTCTGTACGTAGAACTCTTTCCGGTGGCCCGCACCACCAGCTCACAGCTCACAGCTCACAAATCCCAATGTCAAGCTGGCAACGTGACAGGAGTAGATTCGACAATCAGGATTACCATTGGAGTCTGTTGCTGGAAAGGAAGGCAAACTACAATAATATAGTAATGCTCTTGCAGGGTTTCCCTCCTAACTTACTGCATTACTATGTACCTCAGTCTAGCTATAGATATTTGTGCGTTTCTGCTTTGAAATTCTTGGCGCACATCAAAGTGTAATCCTAGGAAACCGAATCGGACAGGTCTGTTTTTTTTTTTTTCCTTTTGTGCGTATCCATTGTAGGTATCTGTATGCGAGCAGTAACTAGCCACAGGCAGTCAGATGAAGGTTTAAGATTAATCCCCTTGCCTTTCACACCGAAAAGGATCGAATGTATTGTAAATTAATTCACGTGTAACCTGTGGACTTTATAGGGATGACCATGTGACGTAGTATACGTATACACACACAATTCCTAGCGCCAAGTATCGTCACAGTATATCTACTAGTGGGGTAAGGTCATTAAACTCTCTCTCTCTCAAGAGTGTATATGCGCAACCCCCTACCGATAGACCACGACCCATCGCAATTAGCCACTCGATAATCTTATCTAAACGAAACAGTTTTTTTCTTCTCTCTGTTTTATTGACTATAAAAATAATAAAAAAAAAAAAAAGGAGAGGGAGGGGGCAAAACGACACCGAGATAGGGGATCCTCCAGACAACTGTTCCACTCACTGGCATGTGGCCAGATTATGACAGAGTGCCAGTTCGGTGCTTAAATTAATGTGCCCCCGAGTATACTTTGTGTGGTGGTTGTTTATTTATAGTGGCAATAAAAAAAAGTCGATCTCTCTCCCCCCTCCCCACCCCTCTGGAGAAACACGAATCTCACAGTAAAAAACTAAAGATAATCAAAAAAAAATATTTTTAAAATCAGAGGCGGCAGCCTGGTAACGATTGATGATGGTTTCATGATTTTTGTGTTAATGTAGGCTTCTTTGCTTTCGTATTTAAAAAAAAAAAACTGATTTCTTCGAGGAATTTTTATTTAGAAGTTGGCTTTATGGGGTGTTGAGAAATGTTGTCGTTTCGAATAAAAAAAAAAAACTGGTAACTATACTTAGAAAACAAATTGAAAGATATTTAGAGAAACTCTTGTGCAAGCCGGAAACTGGAGCTATTTAATTCTAAATTGTTATGACATCATGTGCTGACGAGTCAATGGTTTCTTTCTTGATTATGGTTGGCACATCTTTAATAGGATTCCGTCTTTATCTCAACAAATTATGACGCCCAACAGGGCATTGGCACGGACACCCCATCGATATAATAATAGTCTTCAGTTCAAGTGCTGTATTAGGAAAAGAAAGGTTAGAGCAAAAGATATTCATCGAAGCAAATAATATATGGAAACCTCTAGCTGGAATAAGAGACAACCTTTGACAAAATTGTGACAACGCTAGAACTGATAAACTGTACAAAAATTCACTATCTATGCCGATATGATGCTCACCATATTCTTCCTTGGTGTTCTCAGCCTGAAGGTTGATGACTTCCTTTGCTATTAGATATAGCAAATGCTAAAAACCAGGAGCTGGGGTGCTGTCTAACAAGATGGTCGGTTTACAGAGGTACTCCTCAGGGCGCAGAGTATGTCTTATAGTAGTGAGTGAATTACTTAACATGAGGGTAACCGTGATGTAGTGGTAACATCATCGCTTGTCACGGTGCAGGTTTACGGTTCCAATCCTGATGTCAAGAATCATCTATTTATTTCACATGAAATAAATAAAAAAGTCGATCAATTGCGAAACTCATGTCAACTCTACTGTGAAGACATAACATTGGCAGTGGGGTGGCCGTGCAACTTGACCGTGATGATGACATCTGGAGGACTGAAAAAAATACTGTGAATCATAAGCAACGACAATCAAAAATGCTCCCCAGTTATCTGGACGCCACCCTTATAGTTTACTGAAACTTAATACCACCTGAGTTTCAAACCCACTACACCAATCTTTCTTTCTCTCTCGCTCAACTTCTACAAATGCCCTGAAATCTCTTCTTAAATAAGAGATTTTAGCTCTTAGCGGTAACGCCAAAAAGACTCAACTGGTTTTGTTCACAAGAAGGTACAAGATACTACTCGTATATATCATCCCTCCAAAGCCAAATCGAACGGAACTTCAATTCGTAGACTATGCCAGATATTTGGGGGGCATTCTCGATATGAAACTCAGTTGAAAACTGAATTTTCAGGACCGTGCCAGGAGGGCTTCTAAAGCAATCCGCTGGATCTATACGGTAATAGTGAGGCCCATCCTGATGTACGGAGTACTAGCACTGTATAAAAAAAATAACACTGATCTTCTAAGGAAAGTTCAGAGGTTATCTCGCGTCTGTATAACGGGCGCTTTGAAAACAACTCCCATCGCTGAGCTGGAGACAATGCTCCACTTGCTTCCTGTTAATATCTTTGATAGGCAAATGGTAGCTAAAGCTGTAATGAGGCTTTGCGAATCCTCACAGTTGGCTGACGCTAATTCGGGCCACTCCAGGATTCTGAACGGCAAACAAGGTATTATTAGCAAGACGGACTATATTGTCCCTCAGATCGATTTAAATGTCAAGTTCAAGAACAGAATTACTAGTAGAACCGTTTGGGAATCTGGCTTCTCCTAGAGATATACACAGCCGGATCTAAAACAGCGTATAATACGGTGACAGGAGTTTTCTCCAGTGCACCTGATGTAATCATCAGCAGAGGATCAGTAGTGTATTTCAGAAGAAAATTACGGCAGTCCGTGAAGCTGTGACTTGACTTTCAATTAACACGGTAGAGGATAGCTCTATTGTGCTATATATAGAAAGTCAGCCAGTTATAAAATCGTTGGAATTACCTACCCAAGTTGGTAAAGCAATGCTTCAGGTGTCTGAATGAGACCGCTGACAGTTGCGACGTATCCCTAGCCTGGGTTTCAGGACACAGGGACATTCCGGCAACTGCAGAGCGGATCAGCTGGCAAAGCTCTGGAAATAGGGAGGAACCGTCTACTCCTATAGAATCGATAAAGTTTCTCCTTGATACTGTTACCAGGAGAATGACAAACAGCAGGTGGAGCAATATCAGCATTTGTCTTTCGTCAAAGCAGATCTGGCCTAACCTGGATCCGAAGAGAACGAAAAGACTTCTGTCCATAAATAGGAAATGTCTAAGCTCTATAATAGGATCTCTTACCGAGCACTGCTTGATGCATATGCATGCTATTAGGCTGGATGCCCCCTCCAAGAATTTCTGTAGAAGCTGTAGAAGCGCTGAGGAGGAAGAAACAATATCTCACCTTTTCTGCATCTGTCCTGTCCTATCAATGTTGAGAACGAAATCCCTCTGGGAATACTTATATGAAGATCTCGGTGGCTTAGCCAGGGTCGATATTTACAAAACAAAGAGCTTTGTGTCCGGATCTAAGTGGTTCTGCACAAAAATGCGGAACAGGAAGGGTTAACATTGCTACTGTTACCGAAATTAACTTCCTTAGGGGAAAACATATCATGTAAGGTTCCTGGTGCTCTTCGTGGTATCACAATGGACCTACTTTTTGGTTTAAGTGTGTCTCTGCCTAGTGGGATCAGCCATCTAACCTAATCTAACCTTCTTACTGTCACCGGACTACGCAGTTCCCTATTATGATTACGATTTCATCAGGAAGGACTGGGAGTAATAGATACAACAGTAGATATTATGATATTTACTTGTCCTAAATGACGCTTTAGTCTGTGTTGGACAAAACCCTTAACTAATATTCCTTTCAAGTTAGCTCGATTATTAGCCCGCTGTTACCAGTTTTGTACGCCAAGTTGGTCGAGGTTCTTTTCTAACTGCGCACGCCACTTTAGGTGAAGTCTTCCTCTAATGGTCCGCCTGGAGTGAATTTGAAGAAAGAACAAGTAATGTTAGCAATATTAAAATAAGGGAAAACCAATTAGGAGTAAAGGGTCCTTTTAAAAGTCAATCTACTTGCAGCTAGCTCAGTAGAACTAGATACTTCACTGCAATCATGAAGACACCTTGAGATAGGTTCATTTTGACCATAAGTTGTTCTATGTCTATAAGTTATGAACAAATCCCTTTCACGAAGGTGCCTTACAGATATATACAAGTTAAGTTTCATTAACAACTCGGACGAGTTAGTCCGAGCACAAGCAATGTCTCTAATTATTACATCAGCGAATAAAGTTTTTGAAATTTCGTTGAAGATTTACAGTCGCTCGCAGTCGCTTGTTGAATTAATTTTTGTGAATATTTTCCAATCATCAGCATATCCTAAAAAATTAGATCTGTTGATGAATGAAGGAATATCATTTCTAAATAAAATGAAAAGTAAAGGTCCTAAATGACTTTCCTGAGGTACGCCATTGATCACGTTTATGGGTAAAGTTATTGATTTTCCCATTTTGTCTATCTGCTTTCTGTTAGCTAAGTAAAAAGATATATTGATTTTGAACAATATAGGTAAAGTCAACAGTCAAAACTTCATGTGTACATTGTGTACGCATTTGAACAAAATCGTCAGAGCCGTTTTCAAGAAAATTGTTTTTTTTTTTTTGTTAAAAATTGGCTATGAGTAAAATCTCCGTAATCTTCCAGTTAGAGTGAAAATTTCGATTTCTCCTCGAATTGTGGCCCTACAGATCCCATATACTCCTATGAAATTTGAAGAAAATCCGTCCAGCCTGCAGTCGGCCATACATACCTATACATCTGTACAGGAAGACGGACATAATTTAGAAACTCACTTTTTGAGTAATACTCGTAGTAATGTCAAGTTTGTTCAAAATTCCTAGATTGAACATTTTCAGGAAACCAATACTTGCTGTAGGTGCAAGTAAAAAGGGGTGGACCCTGGGCGTCTCCAAATTTCTTCTGAAAAATTCTTAAAAAAATGCAATAAATGAGATCAAAAATATCAAAATTTCGCAAAAGTTCGAGTTGTGCTTAAACAATAAAAAATTTAAATTTCTGTTGATGTAAATCAAGAGGCGTTAAGAGGGTAAAATTGTTTTCTAGATAGTTGAAATCGAATCCGAAGTCGCATCTTCTTCTTCCTGGCTTTAAGCCCCATTTAGTTGGGGTCTGCTCTCTTTATCCTGAGTCTACAAGATCTTCTGTCCAGAGTTGTCACAGTGGATAAATTCTGATCTAATCCATCGTCTAAATCCACTGTTGTCGCCATAATATGATCGCTGCTACTGCATCGCACATGCCAATACCATCGTAGCCTCGTTTTTTTTTTAGTTTCTCCCGTATGCGTGCCACTTCTAGACTTTCTCTGACGTAATCGTTGCGGACTTTATTTCTAAGGGTGAACATCGTTGCATTCTCATTTCTGTGGTTGAGGTCTTTTTAGTGACGCGCAACATTCTGACCCATACAAAGATAGTTTCAGTGGCATTCGTCTATCGAATCCGAAGTCGGACTTTAAAAATATTAAAAATGGCGGATTCAAAATGGCGCAGAAAAGACTTAAATAATAAACAGATTCATCATTTTGTGTGCACTTTTGTGTGGAAATATAGACAAAAGGAGATTCGAGGTTGCTGAATGAATGAATTCCATTCATCGGGGATCATCACCCGCTGCTTAAAATAGCTTAGCAACGAGGCTTTGTTAAACTTAGATCAAAATTTGATTGGGCTGCTGCGTTGTTGGTTATCACCGCCGTTTAACAGTCTGCAGAAGTGTTTTTGTTCCTAATTGTCTGCACCAACTGTCACTACTACTAGATTCAAAAATGATTACAGCCCGGTCCAACCCATCGCGCTTCTTGGTTGGCAGTGATGTCTGACTTATAGCGGTCTAGGGTCTCCGATTGTTGTTCGCCTGTACAGCGCATGTTAAGTGATTGAACATTTCACGTGCAGATGCGAAGGTCGTTGTCTTTATTTCGTTTCCCAGGGTCGTCAACAGCAAAATCATCCTTATCCGAGGCTTTTTGTTGCCACATCGCGGGATTTTTACTCTTTCGTATGGAATTGCGAGCTCCCATGAACGACGTAAAAAAAATGTATCATGTCGGTATTTTTAGACTCATAGCGCGCCCTCTTTGTTATGAACTTTTGAGACTCATATCGGAGATGCACTTATGCACTTAGAGTAGGTACAATTCCCTTTCCTCATTCATCTTCTATTCTTACACCTGACTGTGTGATGAAATATATAAAATTTGCCTTTGCAACGTGCGCATAAATTGCACAACTCAATACTCATCTCACCAGTCAGAGAATAAATGATAACAAAGGGTGTCGTAACAAGCTAAAGGCATTTGTGGAATGCTATACACATTCTTTCCCAGGAATATGCTATAATTTTTCTAACACATCACACATCTCGTAATAATCTGACAACAAAGTGAGTGCGCACAACGTTGATCTACTGTGTTACTACAGGGATACATTTGATATAGAATGCGAGCTATTTTTTCGAATCTACTGGGGAGTCAATTTTATTCGTCCTATGTCACACTCATCGGAGCAGGTATGTGCCAGTCCGAGTAGCAGTGCAAATAATTGAGAAGAAAAAAATAACTCAGCCTCCTGCTCGTCTCGATGATAGGTGGCTACCAGGCACTGGAGAGAAATGTTGTCCTGTAAGCGGCTGAGATAAAACAGAAAAGGTAGACGGGCAACAAATAATATTTTTTTTTTTTTTTGGCAAAAAAAGTCCTCAACAACAACACCATGCTCAACATAGACAGGTGGTAGTCGTCGAGCTCGGGATTCGTGGACACAGGGTAATAAAATTGTCGGCGCGACCACTATCAGTGCAAGATACAGCGCGGTGCCTTTTTTTTGCTTTTTTTTCTCTCGTATCTCCGCGGCTTTGTGTGAAAGTGAATCTTTAAGTTAAAACTAAAAAAAAAATGTCCTTTATTTCCCACCAACAGATGGTTGCCCCATAATCAGTGGCATGGTTGGGTTGGTAGCACAGGTTGCATGATGAAATATTTCCAGCGAAATATCTTTAAATTTATTAAATCCATAGTTGGGGAAGAACTCTAAGAACACATGCCCATACCCACACACACTCCAACCACCACCCACCCACCCGTAGGGATACAATGTAATGTAGGTCATCATCTGCAGCCTCCTACTGTGGTGCGGCAGAAAGGAAGATGAGTGTATCTGTCACATGGAGGGTTGGGATAAAAACACATGTCAACTAAGGTAGTTGGTTTTTTTTTTCGTTCTCCCTCCCTGCTCTGCTTTTTTTCCCGTTTCCTCAATTATTAGCCTCGAGTAAGAATATGCTCCAAATTTTCATTCTAAAAAAAGAAACTACAGAGAGAAGCGGAAAAAAAGCTCATTATACGTACAATAGACTTGGGGATGGGTGGGCTGGCATATTTGGCGAATATTCTCAGTTAGTCCTAAGGCATTGGTGAGGGTGGATATTTTAAAAAATCGATGGCTGACGCAAAAGATTTTATTCCTTCATGCAGTAGGTTGGTGGTTATCTACTGTTCCAAGTAAAAATTAATTTTTTGCTTGATTGTGCGCTCATAAATACAGTCAACTATAAATGAGTTCTTAAAGCAGTAGTACGAGTAGTCTTCAAAAAGTGTTCAAAATGGAGAGTTTTATTTGGAAATCTGTATGATTCTGTAGTTAGTAATCAAATAAATAGATACTTGTCACAGGATCGTATACAGAATCATTAAAGGACAAAGTACGTATATCTATAGGCTTTTTAAATTCAAAAGTTAACCATAAGGAAATCGATGTCAACGTCTTGTTAGAAATAAATATTCTTAAGCTTTGGTAGACACACACATAGCTAAATTTTGATGCCCTATTGATTAACCAAACGCACCAAATTGATGATCGACGACTCGCGAATACCGGGTGCATGGCACGGAGACCATTTATTTTTACACCTTCATCGGGTGTACTGATGTGGAAATCCTCAGTCGGATTCATGACATATAGTACCTTTCAGACCTACATATCCAATGCCAGATTTACGACGTTGGATATCCGATGAGAACGTCGACAGACGACGAATATGCGACACAGTTCCTGCGGTTTTCACGACCGATATATACTATGACGCGAGATCAAAAGGTTTTGTCCTTTGCAGACGACGAATTGAGTTGTTCTCGTCAAGTAGTTGAATGACGGTACGGTTACAATGGCCGTGAACACGATCTTTGTGTCTGGGAATTCCCAGATCCCGATGAATATATTCGTTATGTACGAGTACGTACCACGGTGGGATAACGATCGTTCTAAGAACTTTATTTTCTAAAGTTTGTAGGATGTTTCGCTTTTCTTGGTACAACCCCAAGCACGGTCGCCGAAGAAAAAGAATACCGTCCTATTTCCATACTCCCCTTTATTTCCAAGGTGTTCGAGAAGCTGATGAGCATGCAAATATATACATACCTGAACCAATTCGATCTCCTTTCACCGTTCCAATCAGGCTTTAGACAACAATATAGCTGCACCACCGCCCTGCTGACTCTGGTTGACGATTTTCGCTCAGCGATGGATAGGGATCATATTACCTCACTAGTTCTGCTCGACTTTTCGAAAGCATTCGATATAGTTCCGCATGAGATTCTCTTACTTAAACTTAAACATTACTTCAACTTTGATGAAATTGCGTTAAAACTGATAAGAAGTTATTTAGTAAATCGCACTCATGCTGTTTCATTCAATGGTAAGATGTCGGACTTTCTCGAATCGAAGGCTGGAGTACCACAGGGATCTATTATGGGACCGTTACTTTTCTCTATGTTTAATAACGGCTTACCCTCAATCATACATAGCTGTAAAGTACAGATGTACGCCGATGACGTTCAATTGCACCTCAGCTACCCCCTCGGACTGATAGAAGATGCGACTTTACGTATAAATGAGGATTTAAGATTAGTGGTTCGTTGGGCCCAAACAAACAGGCTTAAACAAACAGGCTTAAACTCAATTGTGACAAAAGCCAAGCTATCGTTATAAGCCGTACCAGCTTAGATGTATCCTGTTTTCCCCTTATAGAAGTAGATAGTGTCCACCTTGTATATGCTGAGCGGGTTTTTACCCTAACTTAGGGCTAAACTTTAATCGAAATCTAACCTGGGACGATCACGTGGCTACTACTGTGGGCAAGGTATACGGTGGTCTACGCACATTGTACCAATCTGGGTGAAGGCGACACTGGTGAAGACCTTGATTTTGCCAATGTTGCTATATGCACACCCAGTGTTTTGTGATTTGAGCAGCCTTAGTTCACGAAAATTAAGGGTTGCATTCAACAGCGCTGTGAGATTTGTGTACAATGTTCGCCGTCATGATCATATTTCTGGATATGTTAAAGATTTTCTTGGCATGGGATTCCAAGAATATTTGGATTTCAACTTTTTAGTCTTTCTTTTCAAACTCAAACAAAATAAAATTCCGGAAGAAGTCGGGTCTTTATTTTGCCAACCTTCAGGTATAACACTACCGAAAAACAATTTTTTGTATATGCTGTGCGACTATGGAACTCACTTCCAGCCGATTTACGGAGATACCAGGGAATCGGTGACTTCAGGAGAGGGCTCAAGCAGCATCTGAGTACATGAAAATCAATGGTTTACGTCGTCGTTTTTGTAAGGGAGTAAGCTAACATTAAGGCTAGGTTACTAGGGATTTTTTTTTTCTACATTAATTTAAATGAAATTTGTATGTTTATTTTAGTTTTTAGATTTGTTTTCAACTTTTTTTCACTTCCACTGTTTAACTCTGCACAATAATGGTTTTGTATCTAAGTGTATGATTGTTTTAAATAAATTGAAAGTTGTAGACCATACGTCCACATTGGCTTTAGCACTTGCTTATAGATAAGCAGTTTGTTATGTAGGCTCAACTTCGAATGTTTTCCGAGTAGCCAGTGCATTTGTCGGTATTTGTTTTCGAGCTCGTCGCGTTTCTTTTTTATGTGCGATTTCCATTTAAGTTTAACATCTAGAGTCATTCCTAGATATTTTGCTTCGTTCGCGTACAGTATTTGAGCCGAGTTTAAATATACAGGTAATCTATTCGCTTTTTTGTAGGTAAAGTTGACTTGAGTAGATTTGCTTTCGTTCAGCACAATACGCCAGGGATTCGTCCAAGCGTGGACTTTATTAATAGCATGTTGCAGCTTTTCAGTTGCTGCTTCAATTGTATCGCCCGTTGTCAATATCGCCGTATCGTCCGCAAACGTGGTTTCTTTCCTGCGGAATATCACGAGTGTAGAGTACATATAGAAGCGGGCCAAAGACACTTCCTTGTGGGACTCTTTGTCGCTCTTGACCCAAGTTCTATAGTTTTTTCCGAATTGGTGGCGCTTTAAATTCTGCGGTGCACGAGTGATTTGCCAATGATTTATCTGGGATACTTATTGCGGTTAATCTTATAGCTTCTAGAAGGAGTGCTTCTCCATGCCTCTCTTTGGATTGCTTCCACGAAACGATCATCTTTGTCCTCCAGTTCACAAGGTGTTTTAAGTGATATATTTAAGGCGATATTTGCTTCGCAATCATTTCTAAAGCCTTTCCAGTTTGTTCTATTGCTAGTAAGTCTTGGAGGTCCTTCTTTCTTGATCAACGACTCACGAAGTAATAAAATTACCGGAGAGTAATCAAAACTTTCTTCGACTGTAATAAACTTCTTGTAAATGGCTTTTGAAACGGAAAAATCGATAAGATCGGGAATTTTTTCTGAGTCAGTTGGCGAATAGGTGGGTTTTCCTGTTGATTAAAAACAACAGGCGAATTCATTTGCCACTTCTTTTTTGAGCGAGCATCGCGGCGGACAGTAAACAGATGCTGTATTGTAGCTCAAGTGTTTATTTTTGTTTGTTCGTCTCACGTTGCTCCTCGAACTTAGCGTAAATGCAGTTCAGAATTTCTTTCAACAGATCAGAGGGTGGTCCGTCGTTTCGTTTGGTTGCTTTGACTGCAGCCTGAGAATACGTCAGAATACTGGGATTCGTTCGCTTATCCGAGATTATTTTTCGTCCAGTCTTTTTAGTGGACGACTTCGATGTACGTTTAATCTGCTTAGAAGGCTGATTGACAGGTTCAAGAGTCTGCACTGCTGATTCGAGCGTCCTTTCAGTCGGCTCAGGAGTCTGTACAACTGGCTTACGAGCCCGCTCAGTCTACTTAGCAACACGCTCTACCGACTTAGGAGCCCGATCGACTGATTTCGTTCCCCGCACAGTCGGCTTTGAGATTTTCTTCTTCGTCGCATCTGTAGTTCCTTTGTGACCTCGCAACCGCGATAATTTGCTATTTCCTTTGTTGCTTTTTAATTTTTGCTCAAACTGCAATTTTCAGAAGAGTATTTTCCAGCGCACTTAACACAGCGCGGCAGTACGCGTGCGCATTATTAAACTCTTGGCAACGCTTGCATTGAGGGATTGTCTTCGGGTTGAAACGTAGCGGCTCGATTTTAACGACCATACTCATGATTGTACGAATATTGTATATTTTTTCCTGGCTTTCCGTTTTATCGAACGATAGCATAAAAAGCGGAAGTTTTTGTTTCACTATAGCTTCTTCTCCACGGTCGGGTCGTTGTCTTTAAAAGGTTCACAGCGTCAAGATCAGCGGCAGTTGCCCGACGTAAGATACCTCGTTACCTCTTCCATGGCAGAAATGTCGAAGCGCTCAATGTAATGATCCCTGGAAATTTAACATTAGGGCGTTTTATTAATAAAGCCGCGAACATCTTTCTATTTGTTACAGAACTTAAACAGCTATTTAAGAGCAGAATCAACAGCCATCGCCGTGCAATATACGAGTATTCGGCAGTGACAAACCACCTCAAATCTACATATGTGACTCACAACTTTGTCGTTATTGTAAATAGTGACAACGGTTCGTCATTGTCACTACTATATACTCCTCAATTCTTTGGCTTCTCAAAGTTGCAATTTTATACCGACTACTCATCGCCTGCCAAGCCACACTACGCGGTTATGATCCAAGTCTGTGCACTGACTATAAGTGAAGTTACTCTATTTCTAGGAGTATATTAAGTCGTCATACTATGTCATCAAATCACAGAATGACATAAAGCCCAAATAATATCAGATTGCCCGTAAAACTTATACAGAAAATGTGTCACAACATCCAAATGCAATGACATCAGCCACTAATATCGGCGCCTGTGTGTGTTGAAGATAAGGTGATAGAAGCAGTGCTGTGGTGTAGTAATTCGTCATATCGGCCAAATTATATGTCACAATACTTTCTAAACTCAATTTTTGGACATTTACCTTTCAGTGGCTCATCACTGATTTCTTGTTATCAGCGTTTTTTTGCATTCGATTTGTGGCCGAATCTAAAACATCAAATCAGAGATGTAGTAACACGATTTCTCCAAAACTCCGATCGCATCCACTAGTAGCACAGATTCAAACCAAATAATAACGAAAGTAGAGACACAATCCTTCATTCCGTAGTGGTAGAGTAAGCGGGGTGTGTTCGGAGGTTGCGGGGTGTGTTCGGAGGTTGTTCGATATTGACAAAGAGTTCAATCAAACTATGTCGCTTCATTGTGTAAATACCTCATTTTACTTCGTAATTTGCCTTATTTTCCCATTCACCTTAATCATACCAGTCCCACGTAAACGTTCCATCCCTCTTGTGTGTACATCTCTGCTTGTAGTACACACCTCCTCACGATAAGTGAAAGACAAAATTGAGCAAAAGAAAACTATGTCACCATCTGCCAAGAGTCGATTCACATGCGTTCCACATACGCCTCAGTCACCTTGCCCGCCTCCACCGTTCACGTTGGTATGTTTAAAATTATCTTCACATGGCATTTATATTTAGCAACGTGGGTACTATTCTTTATTGCGTTCGTTTCTCCCGTTCCCCTGTCCCAATGTCACATTTTTAATAATTTTCGTGTGATTCTGAAGGGTTTTCTTTTGTTATCAGGATTTTTTTTTTAAATATTTTTGCCCGAGGCTAAATTAAATCTTTCCTCTTCTTCTTATTTTTCGATTGTCATTGTTCATGTATCGGGTGAAAAATTGCGGGATAAAGATAAACAAGACAAAGGGGAGCAAAAATGAATTCCTGATTTGTTTGCCATATTTTGGTTCATTTCTTTGCACACATTCCCTTGACCTTTTTTCTACGCCTCATTCTTACATACGGGGGTGGTGGGTGGTTGGTTTAGGGTTTTGCTTTGGTGGTTAGATCCCACTCGCTGGATTATCCTGTCGATTTTTCTGCAATGTCAGAAAGTTCCCTAGAATGAAAGAAAAGAATCTCATGATGAAGTTATTTCCCATTGGGAATTGTGGTGAATCTTTTTTTTGTATCTTTTCCTACATCCACATGTGATTTTTTATTGATTTATTGGAATCTGCTAACGTCAGAGATATTATTTATTTATTTTTTTCTCTAATAAGATGTGGAACAGATATATTTCTTGCGTACGAGTACGTTGCCGCCTTCATTTGTCAAATAGAAGAGACAAAAATATATATTTTTATTGCGGAAATTTTAGTTTTAATTGATTCGCTGAGACGGTAATAATTTATTAAATTTTATTTTTTTCTTTCTTTGCAGGTAAGCATTATTAAATATTTGTTTTCTTTGATGTCACTATTGTGGATGTGGTTGGGGGAGAAACCGTGCTGACCGCTCCCGCGTGGGACTTTGTGTGTGTGTATCGTAAGTGGATTTATAAATATTTAGAAGCGATATTTATCACAAAGTAGTCGATTAGATAATTTCGACTTCCGAGAAATAATAATAAATTTAATATAATTTGTACGTGACAGTGGTGAATTACCTTGGGGTTTTGTCTACTGGCATCGTGTAATGAGGGGAATAATGGGTGTTATTAACATGGAATGGGGTTGTAAATTAAAATATTTATGATAGGCTCTAGATTGACATAATTTTAATCAGTTTGCGTACATCTAAACTAATTCTATTCGGTTATGAAGGGAATTCTAAATAAATCGCGAACTATCCGTATAGTGTGTTCGCTTGTGACCCGAACTGTTCAGGTTCGAGTTCGAACGGGGAACAGTTACCACAGCTGAGCATAAAGGAAAAACGAATAAAATCCTAGTTTCTCCAACCACTACACCAAAAGGAGTTCTGCCTGGTAGTACAATGGACCCAAAATCGGGTCTGAGTGCTCCGGTATTTGGAAATTCCCTTAAAAAAAAACAAAAAAAAACTTCCCTTTCAGAGCTACTCGGTGGGATGTGTGGAAGGCTTAGACTTACTCAGAATAAAATGACGTTGGAGCGTTTTTAATCAACGACAGTTACTGCGCCATTCATATTGTAACATCCCCTAAAATTATGCTACAATAATGTAGAATAATAACTACGCTCCTCCAGCCCATTCCAAAGTGTCTTTTCATTCGAGGTTCGTGTCTGCGGCTAAGTCTCCACAGTTCATTGCAAGAAATGATTGGCATCTTGGAATTATTACATAAGAATTTTTCTTGTTCCAGTGGTCGAAGAATTTGCTAGAAGTTTCTGGTTATCAGAAACTTCTGCTATATAAGGACAGATGGCGATCGAAAGGGGACAGTTGGTTTAGAACCGTGGCGAAGAGATTGGAAAAGTGATAATGGGCGAAGTTGTAATTTTGTGATAAATTGAAAGTTGAGAAGAAAGGAGATAAAGTGATTTGAGAGGAAAGAGACCTTGTAAGAAAAGAATTTGCGAAGAATAGTATAGTGTGAACTTGAATTGTTCTATAGACTAGAAAATAAAGAAATAAATTTCACAGAATATTGTTTTATCTACTCGAGCCGTAGCTTGCATATTACAATATGTTAAATATTCTTGATGACAAGTCTGATTTTACGGGTGCCTTTTTTTTAGAAGGTTTGCATATCTGAACAAGTTCTAATAATAGCACATACACAAACAACCAAGAGATCTCACATGATCATGGACATGTGTGAGGGAGCAAGGACAAGAGTAAGATGTCCCGCAGGAGTCACCGAAGAGTTCCCAATCAAAGTCGGTGTACACCAGGGAAGTGTTCTCAGTCCTTTGCTATTTATTGCAGTCCTTGTGAAAAGTGACGAACCCCAAAGTGCATCAGTTATTCTTTGCTGACGATGGATCTATCATAAGTGAAGATGAAATGTTCCTGCAACGAGCATTAGATGTATGAGTTAATGTTTTGGAGGGAAATGGGTACCGTATTAGTTCAAAAAAGACAGAGTATCTGTGTTGCCCGTTCTCTGATCCACTCCGGCCTATTCCAGACATTTACTTGAATGAAAAGTGTTTCCCAAGTGCGAAAAGTTCAAATATCTGGGATCTATGATCAATAGCGAAGCAACTTGTGATGATGACATCAATCATCGCGTAAGCGTGGGGTGGATGAATTGGCGGGAAAACTCCGCTATCAACACCGCAGTTGTGCGTTCGGCGCGAACATACGGTTCACAATGCTGGAAGAGTAACAAAGCTTGATGGAATAAGAAGTTCGAATATTCGAGGAAGCCTTCATGTAAAAGAACCCATCCAACCCAAGGAGAGATCCTTCAAAGGCAATATCAATGAACGTACCTACACAATCGCGCAAAAAAGGCAGACCAAAAAACAACTGGATCACGCAAATGCAAAAACATCAGCATTTGATTGGTCCCACTGACGAAGTGATCCGAAACCGAGAAGCCTGCGGTACTTCCTGAGGTCAAACCCGCAAAGAGGGTCGTGATCTTTCTACTCTACTTGTGATCATAACTTCGCTGTAAGCAAAATAAGTCAAATGAAGAATAGTACATGCACAAACCAATCAACGATGATATCGGAGGTATAAACCTTCAAACCGTCGATTGCAGACTACGCAGGGGGAACTGCGATCAGTAATTGTTTAATATTGAGGAGAATTCAGTAAAATTTAGTAACTACCTGATTAATTTTTGCAGATTTAAACTGTTGTACACAATGGCTAAACCGGGTTTCTCCAAAGATATTATTCACTTACTCAGCTTCGGTAGTTTATACGAGTATATCTCTTCTCAAACCCCTTCTTGAAATTTGAATTTTACATATTTATGTCACGAAAACTATCTAATTTTCCAAGTCAGGGGAATAGGTCAGTGCATAGTTTATTTCTTTACAAAGTAGCTACCAGACTCCTTTTTTCATTAGCCGAATATTTTCTCTAGTTTAGAAGAAGTTCGCATTGCAAACAAGAACAACAATTTACTGGGTATAAAGATTCAATAACTTTCGATATTATCCACAGTTATTGACACCTAAATGTAGGAAATATGCGTTTACAGCAAAAAGATTTCTTATAAATGTAAATGTAAAATCATTGAATGATTTGTTTAATAAATATAAAAGCTGGACAATGGCAGAAACACTCATTTTCTTTGAACCCCAATCCGCGGACTTAATCCAGTAGTGCCAAATTTCAAAATACAAAATAGGATATCGTACTTTTGGGAAACTTAACTAAACTTTATACGGAGTTATAAGGAAACACGACCGTTAATAAATAAACAAAGCAATTCGTTACTAGGTTAGGTTTGGTTGAATTGGCTGTAGACCAGTGATAGTTCCGTTGTGATACCACAAACCATTTGTAGCTTCTGATGGAGCGAAGGAGGCTTCTGACATCTATATTTGTAAGATCGTCTAAGTCATTGAAATAGAAAGCTCCTAAGTGAAGTTTTCTTTTATGGGAGATAGCTGGACATGTACAAAAGAAGGGGAGAATAATTTCCTCCTTTTCCTCGTCCAACTAGCTTCTACAGAAATCATTTAAGTAATCGTCGAGCCTTGAAGCGTGCTTGCCTATTAGACAGTGCCCAGTAATGACACCTATTGTGACGCTGATATGCAGTCTGTTGAGACAAATCAGTTTTGTCGCTAGACACGTTGCAACACCTTAGATTCGTTCTTTCGATTGCATCCAACTTTAACTTGAGTTTACATGTAGCGATCGGTACACCCAAGGTACCATTATCCGGAAGAATGGGTATGGTAGTTCCATATCTGGCGAGTTCATCAGCCTTACAGCTCCCAGTGATATCCCTATTCCCTGGCACCCATCAAAGGTGAATATTAAACTGCTTTGCCACCTCTATGGGAGACGATCGGCAATCTAGGGCTGTCATTGAGTTTAGGGAACACGATTCCAAGAACTTGATTGTTGCCTGACTATCCGAAAAGATGTGTATACTCGTATCTTTCGTTGATATGACGTTTTTCTTTAGCCAGAATAAGACTTGCTTAATCGCCATTATTTCCGCCTGGAACACTCTACACTGATTTGGAAGACAGAAGGAAAGGCTAAGATTAAGCCTATCAGAGAAAATGTTTGGGAGAATTCTGAAATTATTCAAAATGAAGGCGTAGCAAATGTGAGATTGCTTTAAGACAAATAGCTGCACTAACCGCCATTTGTCAGCCAAAAATGTCGAGAGGTGTCAGATGAAACAGTGCTGCAGACGGAGTCGAATTCATTGCTCCGCTTACACAGACAGGCTGATTTTTGGACTTTGCTTAGTTTGCTGAGATTTATAGTTTTATCCATCAGACAACTACCTCGTATGTGAGGATCGGTCCTATAACCGAAATGTAGATATTCCCGATAGCTTTTTTGTAAGAGAAAAGAGCTAATGTAACTTCCCTGACTCTTTCTTGTACTCGTATATTGGATTTCCAGCTTAATTTCCTATCCAAAAACTCGTTACTAAGACGACAGCTCAAAAATTTCAGCAAAAGCAAAATTCAAACTGCGCCTTAGAAAACGCTTCATACAAACAAAGCCTGGTGAAAGCTATGGCGGAACGGGCGAAACTTCTCAATTAAGGTTGTCTGTACGCTTTTTGTGGATCGATTATGGTTCTTTTTTTTTTTAAGTTTGTAAGCGCCTCTCCTAAGCGGCTCCGATCAAAACAGCATTTTGAAGTTTTTTTTTAGGGCCCGATAAAACTCAAAACTCCAGTCTAAATGGTCTCCTTAAAATTTTAAATGCCTGTACAAAACTCAAATGATTTGATCTTGTTGAACGAAGTACGTCGCTGAGCTAAATTTCGTCTCTACTACTCGTATGTCGGACATATCGAATTATATTTTGTATTTGTATTTTTTATTAGAACATAAGTATTATAAAACAGTGTCTTTTTAGTTAATACTTAGTGCAATAGGTTAATTCGTTAAATTTTCCATCACAAATATACAGTGGTGGTCATTGAAATAGAGCCATTCTGTTACATTCTACAAAAACCATAGTTAAAGAGATAGAACGACAAGAAAAAACTACTGCAGCAAAACTTAAATATAATGTACTTTATTTAATTAGAAAGGAAGAGTAATTGATAGACGAAAAAGTGACCTGAAAATAAAAAAAAATTAGAAATGTAGGATGGTCAACGAAATAGAGCCTGGTCAATGAAATAGAGCCAGTTTACCTTTTTGATATATCACGGGCAATAACTTCGCGTGAAAAGTTTTGTTGGAAGCTAATAATCAATATTTGGTTGCAAAACCTTTATTTTTGATGACTGCTTCACAACGTCTCGGCATTGAGTCAACTAAAGACTGACATTGCTGGATGGAAATATTTGACCATTCTTTTTGCACAACGTCCCACAATTCTGTCGCGTTGCTAATGTGATGCTTGCCAATTGCGGTCTTGAGTTCTTGCCATAAGTTCTCAATCGGATTTAGGTCGGGTGATTGAGCTGGCCAAGACATTACAGTCAGGTTATGATCCTTGAAGAACTTCTTTGCCTTTCTCGAAGTATGTTTTGGATCATTATCCTGCTGAAATGTCCATCTTAAAGGCATGTTCTCCTCGGCATAAGGCAACATCACAGTCTCAAGAATGTTGACATATTCATGCTGGTCCATATTTTCCTTTATCCAGTATATTGAACCAATCCCATACCAGCAGTCCCCAAAGCTTGATGTTTCCACCTCCATGTTTTACACATTTTTTTGCGTATTTCGGTGAAAATTCTTGATTCGGAGGACGTCTCACGTATTTTTTGCCATCAGACCAGATTAAATTTATCTTTGTTTCGTCACTCCATAAAACATTTCTCCACTTTTTATTTGCTTCTGGCCCTGTCCATTGGAGATGGTCATTTGCAAATTGTAAACGCGCCTTGACGTGTCGTTTACATAGGAGTGGAACCTTTCTCGCCACTCTACCATTGAGGTTAGACTCCTGCAGTCTTCGTCGAACAGTTCTTTCACTTATTGAAAGATCAAGCTCTGTTTTTATGTTGTGAGAAGACTTAAAGGGATCTGACTTCGCGGCACGAACAATTCTTCGATCGACTTGCAGTGTGGTTTTCCGCTTTGCACCTCGATTTTCCACATTCTCCTTTGCTTTAAAGACGTTTTCCACCATCTTTTTAGACCTCCCGATGACTTTAGCTATTTGCCGTTGAGATTTGCCTTCATTTCGCAATACCAAAATCTTTGCTCGCTCAGTAGAAATACAATGACTTTTTCGACTCATAGCTATTAAAATTTGTTTCGAAAATAAAGCAAACTTAAATTGCTGAAGTAGATTTCTTAATTACCTTTTGAATTGACTTGATACGAAACGTTGTTAGAACACTTTGTAGTTAGCAAAAATCTAAAATCACTTCTGGCTCTATTTTTCTGACCACACCAAATTGACACTTTAACATAAAAATTCATTTTTCCACACAGCTGACAAACGGTATAGCGGTAAATGTTTATGCTTGCATATTTTAACAATGTACAGAATCTGTCCGCTAGACGGCGACACCAAAAACTAAGAAGAAATTCGAAAAATGAAGGTTTTTCCTAGTTGCAGATAGATGGCTCTATTTCAATGACCACCACTGTATATATAGCTTAATAATAAACAGAAAAAAGAAAAGGAAAAAAAAAAAAAAAAAATATATATAAATAATAAAAATCTATTTATAATATGATTTAGCCTACGAAGTAACGTTTCAGATTATTTCCAAATTCACCGCTGTTGCTCATCCTTCTCAAATTGACTGGGAGTGAATTCCATAGACCAGCAGCATATACAGAAAATTGTCACTTAGAAACTTTATATCTAAATGTGGGAACAATTAGAACTCTGCTTCTTTGCGATGTCGCGGGCACCAGCTTATCGAAGAGATATTGAGGTGTTTTTGTTTGTCGTAATTTAAATAAAATCAGTAATATTTTAAGGTCTAAGTACTTTTGCAGGGGCATGGAAAAAACCGTATTTGTGTAGTCGGAGACATGGTCATATCTGCGCAAGCCATAGATAAATCGGACGATATTGTTAAACGCTGACGGCTGACGCTGTCGAGGCAACAGGAAACAAAGCTACCGTAGAGCAGGATCGGCAGGACGAGTGTTGTTTCACCTTTGTTGGCAGGCAGCTTCCAGCTAAGTGGAGAACACGTAAAGCTCTGTACGTTTTACCCAATGTGAAGGACACGTGATTATCCCACGTAAGGGTTTGGTTTAATATAATGCATAAGTTCTTCACCTTATCAACATATTTTAGATTGGTGCCACTTAACTCGACTGTTGGAAAACATGAGGTATCCATATCATTCCTACCCATAACAATAGCTTGACTTTTCCTAGTGTTCAGCCTCAGCTGATTTTGTTTTGACCAGAGAATGACGCTCGCTAGGTCCTCATTTATTCGGACAGTGCCGTCTTCCACAAAACCAGCTGGGTAGCTTAAATATAGCTGCACATTATCAGCGTACAAATGGGATCTACAGTGCTTTAAGACATTAGGGAGGTCGTTGATAAACATGGGAAATAACAGGAGGCCTAAGATTGATCCCTGGGGAACACCAGCATAAGTTGGGAGAAAACCAGATAACTGATTGTTCGCCCACACTGCCTGCACTTTTCCTTAAGATACCTTTGGATGAAATACAAACGCCTTGGAAAAATCCAAGAGCACCAACGTCGTATAGCATTCTTCATCAATGTTTTGTCTAATATCATCCACAATCTTTATCAGTGCTGTCGAGCAAGTATGTTGGGGTCTAAACCCAGATTGCATTGGCGAAATAAGGCCTGAGGTATTTAAGTACTCAGAAACCTGTTTTCCAATTAGCTTTTCGAATACTTTCGACAAGAAAGGTAAGGATAGGACTGGAGTTTTTTAATACAGGAATAACTTTGGAAGCTTTCCAGAGGTGAGGATAGCAAGAGGTTGTTAAAATTATGTTAAAAATGTGAGTAATGTGGGGTGAGATGAACGGAAAGATGATTTTAAAGAATTAGGGACGCAAGTTGTCTAGACCAGTAGCTTCAGATTTAATTTCAAATACCGTTCTGGATACTTGAAACAGATCCACTGTTGAGAAACTGAAACTGATGTTAGAAATGCTTCCCAAGGGGGCACCACTGACTGGAGGCATCATACCAACCTGGGTGTTATCCGATAAAGATGCAGTTAAAAACCGTCCATTTAGATCATTAACATCACATTCCACATCTGAATTACTCTTTTGTTCTGATAATCCGAGAGACTTAATATTTTTCCACAATTTGCT
Organism: Pocota personata; assembly: GCA_963082735.1. Classification (NCBI taxonomy): domain Eukaryota; kingdom Metazoa; phylum Arthropoda; class Insecta; order Diptera; family Syrphidae; genus Pocota; species Pocota personata. Next base: position 38,897,839 of record OY720431.1, read on the forward strand.
CGAGGACAAACTACCGAAGTTTCGATCTACGTATCGCTATGTTAACAGCGTTGCGCAGATTCTTAAAATCAGCATGGAAGCTCGGGACCCGAAAACGCTTCCATCTTTTATATGCGGCATTTCTTCTGACAGATAATTGTATCAATTCGGTTGATATACCATTCATTCTTCCAACTCCGGACTGTTATGGTTCTAGTTGGCACGTGAATGTCAAACAAGTGGTTAATTTTAGTCGTAAAAAAGTCAACTTGTTCATCTACTGATGAGACAAGGAAAACCCTATCCGAGTTTGTGTTTACAACATCGCGAGCTAACGCAACCATGTCCACTGCTTTGAAATCTCTAAACTGTATTATTTTAGTTTCTATTGAACGGTTTACAGCAAGGTCATATTGTTATATTTTTCAGTGTATAACCTTGGAACAATACATCAAGGGAATAACCTAGCTAGCTGAGGCGGGTCAAACAAGAAAAAAAGATTTTTTGACGTCTGTAAACTTTAGAAGATTGTTTCATTCCGTCAGAAATAAAAATTTCTATTAGGTTTGAAAGCTTCTATTATAACATATAATATATGCAGGTTCGACCTCGAGCTGGAAACAGCCACCGCAGCCACCAAACATAAAAGAGAAATGAATAAAATTTAAGTTTCTCCAACCACTGCACCAAAAAGGGGTTTCTGCCTGATTACCAACAATGAACCGAGCGAGTGTACTCTGGGATTTGGAAATTTCCCAACAGGTCCACTTGTCATTCATTGTGTTTTATGAAAATTCAGAACTAACTTCGCATGGTCCTGATGCCATTCGCAGTCCGTCGCGACAAGAAGGAGTAAGATTGAAGTTGGTTACCAGCTTAACTTTAGCCATGTGCAACATCCGCGTCACTTTTGTCCTCTGAAGAAACTTCTCTTGGAAACTAATCCTACTATCTTTCCTGGTGTTTTAGTCACCTGTTAGAGAATACTTCTGAAACGTCGTGGGATCCTGTGTTACTAGATTAGGATTTTGTGTTATTTCATCCGCCCCGCATCCCGGGAGGTACCAAGCATTGATTTAGAATATATCTTGTGTGCATTGTCGAAATAGACGCTCTAGACTTCAAAGCTCCAGCGTTATACCCTCGTCCATGCGCCAAGCGAGCGACTTTTCGTGGCTATACAAATATTTATTTTTGAACTCATTTTCAAAGTAAAAACAAAATTGAAAAACTGAATGTAGGTACCGCACATTTGTAGCAAAACGCACACTCTAACGTCAAACAAAAATTAAATTTAAAAAAAAAAAAAAAAAAAAATAGCACGCTCGTGGCAACAAATTCGCACGTTTATCGTCCCTTGTGTGCGTCCCTGAAGTTAGTTTTAAATTGAATTACTGAAAATTGCTCGCCCACTCTTTGCATAGTCGAGGTCTAAAATTGTTCGCCTAAAAGGCAGGTACCACATCATGTGTAGCTCTCTGGATTTGTTTAACTAATCGCCCCCACCCCGACAGGATGGATAATCTTCTGTGATGATTTAATCCTTTCATATTGACTTGCCTAGGGCTATTTTGACAGAAATGATCCCTTAACATTTTCAACTGAATTTTTGTCTTTTGTATGGTGTTTTAGTTTAGATAGAGAAACTAACGTTTAACGTTTTCCTTAATGCGTTTGCTAGCGTTTGCCAATTGTGAGGTCAGCTCTTTTATTCGAAGCTTATATGTGCTTCATTAGTCGTTAGTTTCCATTCCGCGGTCGCCAAAGTGACCTAACAATTCTCTATCCAGTTTTTTTAACAGTCCCTAAGTTCGTAAGAAGAGAAATCAGCTAGTGGGTCCCTTTTCCATATCTACGTGTTGACAATTCGGGTTTGCTGGCTACATTTTGTGTCCAACCAATACTTTATAGAGCAACTGTAACTCTAACCATATTTTCATGCGCAAAGCTAATTAATCACCTTTTTTTGGTTTGGCGAATTGCGTTCCACTCGCCATCAAAGAAATACTCTGAATTCACCATGAATCCAAGCGTAACGAAACTTAATGCCAACTGACCTTTGGTAACCAACAACCTAATCAATTACTCTCAACTAAAGTTAATTCCTACAATCTACAAATTGAAACACTCTTACACAGCGCTTAAGGCTATGCAGTCACAGTCAGTCTGTCATATTTTCATTTAAATTTTGAAAACAACTCTCAAGTGAAGGCTGCCATTCCAGGTCAAGTCACCAACTTCAAAAATTAACTAAATCCCCACACAAATTCCTCACAGCCATTTATGTAGCTGGGTTTGGCTTATTAATAGCCAAACGAAAAAGTTGAATTTCACCAAAACCAACTGACCGACCCCCTCTTGTTGACACTGACAAATGCAAAACAATATTTTGATCCTACACACACGCAGTACAACAACCCTTGACCATAAAAGAAATTCATTTAAATTCCACATTCAAGTGAACCTACACAACACAACGAAGCATCATTCTGGGCCGTTGTCCTTCCCTAATCTTCCAACTATCAAATGATATTAAAATCCATCTCCGGGTCATAAACTAGATAATGTTAATAACTTTATCCATCCACCATTCTTTGGATGTACGAAAAGGGCCAGTGCTAGTGCTAGACTTATTCCTGAATTCCATAGTCGTCAGACATTCTAACACACACCCATTTGTCCTTTGTCGTCCCACCCTCACTTATGGATACCGAAAAACCACTCATATCACATTACAGGGGTAACTTTAGAATATTCCCCTTTATCATCCACAATAAATAATTCATTATTCTCTTATTCTATTCCGCCTTCTCCTTCCGCCCGTCCGTCCGTCCGTCTGTTTCATCGTTTCTTCTGTCTGACTAGCTTTTTTTTTTTTCTGTAGACCATGGGTCTGTCTGTTCTCTCTCTGTGCGTTTCAGTTCATAATTTATTTCATTCATACTATATACAACAGGGAAATTCTCTCCACTACTCGTACACTGTACGATATGTTCTCTGTATTCTCTTCCATCTACTTCTTCTTCTCCTCCGCATCCTCCGTTGGTTTCTCTCTTCCTGGCTTTCGTGTAGTACGTGAGAAAATTTGCAAATGTGTACTTAATGCATAATGATTTTTTTTTTTTTTTTGTCGTTTATATAAATTTCAAAGAATAATGGGAGAAACGATAAAGACAATTTGTGTAAAAGATAAAAGGAAGAAATTAACAAAAGGGAAAGAAAATTTCTGGAAATATGGAAATTTACTTCGTAGATACTTTTCATCGTCATATTTGGACAATATGTTAAAGTTTTCAGTGGACGTTGACACTTTGTCCGGTGAGAATGAGTTCCTCATTCTTGGGTATTCCGATGGAGAGAATGTGTTCCCCATTTCCCTCTGTCGTAACGGTCATGATTTATGTTGGATATTTATAAGCAAAAGGACATTCGTAAGTGGTACAGTGGTTCACGGAATAAAATCTGTAGAATAGATAGTCTATTAACTTGAAAGCATTGGAGATGACTTATTAATATCCAAAGACAACGTGAATGAATTAGAAATGTGTTTACAGTGACATATGATCCCAACGTTGTGTCTCGTGGTCATGACAAATTTTCTATACTTTGGTCATCTTCTAAGTAGAAAAGTGTATCGAAGGGTTGTAAGATAAAATACTAATAATTCCTATAAATGTAGCAACACAAGTCTCTGGGCAGATTAGACCAAGGCTAGATCAAAAACGCTCTAATGGATTGGTTCTGCTCATTGTCCTATAGGATTGCACGCTAAAAGGCTATGCGTCTTTTCAAAAGACTTCTACAGAAACTGCAGGGCTGTCGTGTGTACCTGTCCGTCTGTGCTCCGTCTCTCAACGACCTCGACGAGCTGACGAATATTGACGTCACAAGCATCATCCACTCTCCATAAGAAGCTCCAGCTGATTCAATTAGCACTTTAGGTTGTCAGAATATAGACTGATTCCATGCTATCACAATGGGTCTCAATTTTTTTTTTTTACGTTGGGAGGTGGAAATCTTTCAAAGACGAAACTGAGCCCGTACTAAGTAACAGTGTAGGATTTCCACCCATTAAATCCACCTCCCCTCCTACACCGGGTCATCGCGGCACTGCCGTCAAGCATTTCATCGCGAAGGGGGCTTCAGCCTTACATACTCGGCTCATTCGTGTTGACAGCCGTCTGCGCGACGTTTCGCTGTCGCTCCTGTCTTCGTTGTTCTTTCATGACGGTAGCCACAGTTTCGCTTACTGCTTCCCAAGCTTCTTTCGTGCTCGTCATCTGCCTGGTGTTTTTGTCTGATGTTAAGTCCACACCCAGTTTATTCGCCAGCAAGATACGTTCTCCGTGATATCGTGCACAGTGGAACATGATGTGTTCTGCATCCTCGACTGCTTCCATGCATGTTGGGCAATAAGGGTTGTCTTCGTGACTAAATCTATGGAGGTAGGCTTTGAAACAACCATAACCAGTAAGCATTTGTGTCAGATAGAAGTTCAGCTCTCCATGCTTACATACGTATTGATCCAAGAGTCTATATTGGGCATCAAACTCTGCATCCATCTGCCTTTGTCAGAAAAGTTCAATCTCTCTTACCATTCTTCGAGGTTTGTTCTTGGCGGTACTCTGGTTTCACTTCGACTCATCGCTGTTGACACCACTGTCCTGTTGGCACGATATTTCCGTTCGGCTTCTTTAACGAGGAGGTCTATTGGCACCATTCCAGCAACTACGTATGCCGCGGCGTAGGAGGTTGTTCGAAAGGTGCTGCATACTCTGAATGCATTGGTTATGTAGACCGCCTCCGTCTTCCTTCTGTATGATTTCGTCTTCATGGCACTTGCCCATATTTGGGAGCCGTAAAGCATCATCGGCTCTGGTTTGGAAACTACAACGTGGTCGCCCACAGTTACTCTTATAATCTCCACAACTCGTCTGCTGCTGATGAGCACTACTTCGGTCTTTTCCTCTGCTAGTTTTAGGTTCACGCTTACAGTACGGAGCCTTGGGGGACACTGCCTGTAAAATGGGCCTCAATTAGTATAAATGTGTCTGTACACACACAGGTACAGATAGCCAACCTAACCAAGATATATTAACTTTTTGGAAAAATGTCATATTGCCAATGTTTTTGATAGCGGGATTAAAAATAAATTTCTATATGCGATCCAATCGTGTATCTTATTTTACCAATACGTCCAATACCCCCAATATGTCCATAACTTTCCTTATTAGTATTCATCTATGCGTTCATAAATATTTGCAACTTAAATTCGCTTTTTTTGTTTCAGGAATGTTAAAATCTTTTCCAAAAATAATTTATTTTGTCCCCTTCTAAGTACTCTCCATTGACTGAAACGCACTTATGCCAGCGCTTAATGCAATCTTCGAAACATTTTCTATAATCGGATTTTGGTATAACCATCAGAGCCGTATTCGGTTTTTCTATTATCTCCTCTTGGCTGCTAGAACGCGTTCCCCGGAGCGATTTCTTGAGTCGATTGAACAGGAAGAAATCGCAGGGAGCGCGAATCAGGCGAATTCGGTGGCTGCTGGATGGTACGAGTATTCGTACTGTTCGTGGTCAAAAACTCACGAAGAAGGATGGCATTGTGCGACAGTGCGTTATTGTGGTGCAAAACCCACGAGTTGTTTGCCCACAAATCTGGTCTTTTTTGGCGAATTGCTAAACCTTGTTTATTGTCTGATCTTGTGGCAAGAATTCATGATGCATAACAGCGTTGTAATCCATGAAAACCGTGAGCGCATCGCCTTCTTTTTGGACTGAAAACGATGTGGTTTTTTCAGTCTTGGATCATTCGGTGTACACCATTCACTCGTTTGATGAAAGTTGGGTCGAAATAAGCCTCCACTGCCACTTCCGTAGTTGGATGGTTGTGCCTATTGGTTCCTGACCCGTTCTCTCGTAAAGTTGTTCGTTAGAGATACGCTTCGACCAGAAAATCCTTAAGATGTTGCGCCGGCACCTATTAACGAACGTTTGCAGCTTTCTGGTGATAGCGGTGGTCACTCTACACGTGTTGCATCCATATAACAGCACGGATTCAACGTTGGAGCGGAACAGTCTTAGCTTGGTGTTCAAACTGGACAACATCCCGAACGCGGACTTTGCTTTGGCGATTCTGTTGGCTATATCCAGTTCGGTTCCACCATCGGTGGAGACAATACTCCCAAGATACTGGAAATCCTCTACTCTTTCTACGGGGTTGTCCAGCAAAGCATTTTTGTTTTTGCGGTATTAATTTTCAGCCCGACAACGCCAACCTCCCTCTCCACATCTGCTGTCATTTGGTGGAGGTCCACAATTCTATGAGAGAGTAAGCATACGTCGTCAGCGTAGTCAAGATGTTTAAGTTGGGATGTAAGTGTCCATCGAATTCCTCCGTTTCCCGTCGACAAGGCTGCACGAAGCACATCGCTAATCACCAATAGGAATAGTATTGGTAAAAGAATGCAGCCTTGTCTTACCCCACTTTGGATCTCAAATTCCTCAGACAACCTTCCTCTGTGCAGAACGTGACATTTGGACCCTACGTATGTAGCTTTGACAATAGCAATTAATTTATCTGGAATACCTCTCCTGTATAAGGCACGCCAAATAAACTCCCTGTTAACACTATCGAACGCCTTCTCAAAATCGATGATCAGCAGGTGAAGTGGCGATCGATATTCAACGCACTGTTCGATGATAATCCGCAGGGTGTTGATGTGGTCGACACAGGAGGATCCAGAGCGGAAACCTGCTTGTTCGGCATCGAGTGTGTCTTCGAGATGTTGTTTGATTCGCTCCAGGATGATTTTAGCTATTATCTTAGCTACAGCAGGCAGCACGCGGGTACCTCTCCAGTTTCCGCACTCCATTAAACTACCTTTCTTAGGAAGCTTGACGATCATTCCCTTTTTCCACTCGTCAGGAACGCTCTCGGCTTCCCAAGCTCTCTCTATAAGTAGAAGCAGAAGCTCTGCAGATGTTGTTGGCGCTGCTCGTAAGAGCTCTGCGAGAATACCGCCAAGTCCAACCGCCTTGTTGGTTTTAAGTGCATTTGATCTCATCCTTACTGGGAGACGCGGTGCATTTCTTACCTCGGACACCTCATTTTGATTTGGGAACATATTGCTAACGAATACACGGTTTAAAACCATAGCAAAATGCTCCTTCCATCTCTTAAGCTGGTCCTCATCCGAAATAAGCAAGGAACCGTCTAGGCTTTTCACTGGGTGTTGGCTGGAGTTGCGACCACCTGTCAGCTCTTTAGTGATTCTGTAGACGGTCCTACTATCGCACCTTCGTGCAGCATCTTCTGCTTCTGTAGCCAGCGCGTTGATGTAGTTGCGCCTGTCACGTCGCACGCTACGCTGAACTTCTCTCATCTTCATGCGATATAGGGACTCTAGCTCATTACTCCCTGCTGCTGGAGCGGCTGCAATGCGACCTTTCAGCTGTTTCCGTTCGTCAATTCGTCTCCAGGTATCCTCGGAAAGTCACGCCCTATGTCTTTTTTGTGATCGACCGACAATTCTTTCAGCACCAGATGTAAAAACATTTTTCACAGCACACCAATGGTCTTGGATGGTTGTGGGCAGTGAGCTGCTGATTGCTTCCACAGCTTGCGAAATGTGCTCCCTTAATTGTTGGCGCACTGAGGGATCACTAAGTCTATCGATGTTGAACCTGGGCATTCTTGTATTGTCGTGGGTAAACTATCACCCAAAGTACACCCAATATTTATCGGTTATTTTTCGACTCTCAATAGGTACTAAAATAGCTTAAAGATATCCGACATTTCACCAATGTTAATAGCTTCCAACTGAAAAGCAATCTTTCTTGTCGCTTTGGTCGATATTGGAAGAGCATTCAATTATGAATGAATGGTCAAGACCAGTATAAATTGAAATCTTTTATAATTCGATGTATTGATGCAATAGGCTACGCTGACGACGTTAGAACAACGGCAGAGGTGACTCGCTCTCAGGAGTACAAAAACGGTACGAAAAAGAGGGATTCTTTGTAAACCAAAACAAAAAATTACAATGTTTGTAGCAGTGTTGTCATCGAATTGAACGAATTATGTGTCATCTTGTTGGCAGAATTATGTCACATGACACAATTCTCCACAAAACTTGAAGATAAAAAAAAAAAAAAAACTCAACTCGTATACTTTTCTTCCTGCGTCTTATAAAAAATTTGTAACTGTGACATAATTTAGTCCAAATGACAAAAAAGGAAATGCGCTCGATTTTCGATACGAAATATATTTTGCATTTTATGAGTATCACAATCAAACCCAGTTGAGATTTCATCGATCAATTGTATCATCTTTGTTTTGCATTTTTGATAAAATTATGTCACTGTCAGTAGAATTTGATCTTGAAATTATGTCAACACCGCAATAATTATGTCACTAGTGCCATAAATTATGTCACGATGACAACACTGATTTGTAGGCCATCTAGTTCTATGCGGTGAAACCATTTTCTTTCTACAGTTATTCTGGACGATTATTTTACTTAGTACGAGTAAGTGCAACTAGTGGCTAGTATACCTTTTGACCATGCCATGTACTTACTTACTTATGTCCTACATCCCCTTATGGGTCTTAGGGCCTCGACTACGCCTACGCGCAATCGTGTACGGTTTCTGGCAATGTGTCTCAGCTCTCCCCAACTTTTCCCCAACTGCCGTGCTTCCTTCTCGACTGTTCTGCGCCATGTTCTCCTTGGAGCACCAGGTCTTCTGCCGTCCTGAGTTAAGGGGTTACATTGCATTGCATGGTTCGCTATGGAGCTGTCACCCTTTCGGAGCGTGTGATCAATCCACTGCCACTTTCGTCGTTGGATGGCTATGCCTATTGGTTCCTGACCCGTTTTCTCGTAAAAGTGTTCATTAGAGATACGATTGGGCCAGAAAATCCTTAAGATGTTGCGCAGGCACCTATTAACGAACGTTTGCAACTTTCTGGTGATAGCAGTGGTCACTCTCCACGCGCTGCATCAATGCCATGTACAACACCGGCATTGCCGATTTGGCTAACGCTTGTGTTGACTATTCAAACCTGCGTCGTGAGTTGCAAGGTCAAATACCGTTAGCACTAAGTTTTTTTTTTATATTTCTATTAATTTTTTTTATTATTAATAATCATATCAACAAATCAGCCATACAAGTCATTCTTTTTCAATGATTTAATGTCAATGTAAAGAATGAAACTTGTTGGAAAATTGTTCGTAGAAGAAAACATTTGATGCAAGGGTAGGGACCGATGGTTTCAATTACCAACGCTCTACCAACTGAGCTATCCAGGGATAGATATTTTCTTATTTGTTCAATTGTCCAACAATGTTTCATTCTTTAGATTGACGTTATTCTGGACAGTAAACTGACTTGGGAAACTCATAAAGAGACCGAATTGAACTGCAGAACAATTTGGGGCTTCAGACCCAACATGATTTTTTTTTTTTTTTTATAATTTGCGCGCGCCAAAGAGGATATGAATACTCTTATACTATTACAGGGCACGGGCGTTGTGAAGAAGGGAGAGAGAGAAAGAGAGAGAAAGAAAGAAAGAAAGAAAGAAAGATTTTAGTGTAGTGGTTTGAAACTTAGATGGTATTAAGTTTTCTGTAAACTCCAAGGGTAGCGTCTAGATAATTGGGGAGCTTGTTTGTTTTGCTTTTGTCGTTGCTCATGATTCACAGTATTTTTTTCTGTCCACCTGATGTCATCATCACGATCAAGTTGCATTTTTAGCCGTATGGTTCGTCATCAACACACATCAGACTAAGCTGCTACGGCTTAGTGGACTGGCTTTGTTCGATTAGCATGATTACAAAATGTAATCGGTTACATTTATTCAATTACGATTACTATTTTGTACGAGTAGTCTTTAAAAAACGAATTTATAATTATAATCAGAAGCGATTACAAATAGAATTACTTTTCAGTTTCACGAACATGTATGGGTTGGGGGAAATAGATAAAATTCACAGCGCAGTTATTAAGCAACTGCGATTACAATCCAATAATCATAAAATATTGATTACGAGTAGTTCTTTTTAAGCAATTAACTGCAATTACTTTGTAATTTTAATTAATTTAATTGTTTAAGTAATAAATTTTTTTTTTCAATTAAAACTGGAATAACCTTAGAGTTCTGAAAGGAATGGTCAGTGATCACTGACTCTTCATCTGATTCAATTCGTACCCAGCCTTGAGAGTGACAAAACCGCTTTTACGATTTTCATCGGATACGAGTAACTACTGACTGGTCTTCAATTCGGTGTATCCAATGCCGGGTATCCGATTCGCGGTCTATGTGACAGCAACGTTCGCATGTCTGTGGCAAAACCAAGTTAAGGTCTGATTAAGAAATTCCTAATATTACGAAATTTGATGAATGCTTTCATAGCTTATTTTTCCTTGGATGTGACATGCATGATCTTACGATTCTGTCAAAAACTATATGTGTTTGACAAAAGCGTGTGGTTTAAGAGAAAACAACCGCTTGACTTAGGGAGGCTTTTAACATTTCCTTAATGGGCAAAGTACTCGTACTTAATATGTTGTCCAGTCTCCTCCATTCCCAATTATCGCCTCACACCTTTGTCGACAACTTAGAGCCAATTTGTCTGCATAGTCTTGTGGTATTTGTCGCCAAATTCTTTTTAAAAGCGGTTTAAACTGTTTTACTGTCTTTACATCTTTTCATTTGATCCTTTGCTTCATACGTCCCCAGGCATTTTTATTTGGATTGGCATCTGCAGACTGAAATGGCCATCCATCCAACACGTCATTTTCCTCTTTGAAGCCCCTATGAGTATAGATACGACTACAACGTTTCGGATCGTTGCCCTCTTGTAGGAGCCAGTCCTGGTTCCCACATCCACGTCCCACGAACAACATTTTAGCGGATGCCAACAATACTTTTGTGTACAGTTGAATCATTCTTTGAGCATCGAGATTTCCGGTGAAGGTCACCAATTTTCCAAATCCTGCCGCACAGATACAGCCATAAACATGCATTTTTTCCGGATGTTTCACTGTTCGTTGGCGACAGTTTCACCATGTGCAGTCCACACACGTCTCAAGGGATTGTTTAAAAAAAATAAAGTTTCGTCAGTGAAAATAGCGTTTCCATATTCGATAAATCGTTTCATCCACTTCCTCAGAAAACTCTCTGATTTTCGGAGATCTCCGTGGATAGAGCGCTCATTATGGTCTTGTAACTTGCAAAAATGAGATGCGAGGAGGAATATGATAAAAAATTTCATACGAAGTTGAGTAACAAGAAGGCTTGGAGCAAAGAATCCATAATATACCTACGAGTATTGAGTAAATACACAATAAAGTGGTATACAGACTGCTAGAGAACTGAAGAATGAACAGGGCAGGTGAACTTGGGCCAAGAACAAAGTACTCAGAACCTATGACCAATAGTACCAGCATCTTTCAAGCTGAAATATACGCTATAGATAGGTGTGTTAAATTCAATCTCGATAGAAGATACAAACAAAATTCGACATACTCGTAGCAATATTGTCAGACAGTCTCCCATGCCATTAAATTAACAATTGTCTGGGAAAACTTAATGAATTAGGTAGCAGTAACAAGGTAACCCTCTATTGGATACCTGGCTGGCCACGCTGGAATAGAGGGCAGCAAAGAAGACAAGCAGCAGCAGAATCCTTTATTGGACCTGAACCATTCTGCGGAATAGGAAATCGCACCATCCATACGCGAAAAATTCTGGAAGATGGAAAACAGGGCGAGAACCTGCATCAATACTTAGGCAAGCTAAGAAACTTCTGGGACACTACAACCGGAAGAGATTCGAAGCGTGCATCTGCCTTAACGAGAATAATCTACGTATCCTAACAGGCCTCTTAACATCTTCTGGAGTCTTGGGCAAGTACCAATTATCAGATAAGGAAATGGCAACCATAGACCCACTTCTCATTCTCAGATTCTTAATAGGAACCGGATTGGAGAGGGTGCTCTAGGGTGAACTATCCCTGCCAAGGCAAAGAAAGAGTGTTTGACCCTCGATAACAATTCTAAAGGAATAATAAACTTCTCCTAGGTATTAGCAGGGGGCACAATAGATCATTAGATCGCAGTGCAAGATAACCCTACACAAATAATAATAGAGGAGGAATAATTTTAAGGCAAAGCAAAAATTCTTACCGTCTGCGACTAATGGGTTAATTTTTACGAGTCTCAGCCTTTTGCCAAAGACACTATGTGACTATGAAACTCGAGAAATTCTGCTAACTTACTTACTTACTTACTTAGGTCCTTTAACCCCTCGGGGGGCATAGAGCATCAACCACGCTTGCGCGCCATTTTGTTCGTACTTCTGCAACGCGTTTGAGCTGCCTCCAACTCATTCCTAGAGAGCTCGATTCCTCCTCAACTGTTCTGCGCCATGTTTGCCTAGGGCGTCCCGCTATTCTGCCTGCTTGGGTGACTGGTTTTCACTGTATGGCGTATTTCGCAATGGAGTTGTCTTCGCGCTGTAAGGTTGTGTCCAATCCACTGCCACTTTTTCCTTCGTATAGTAATGTTTATAGGTTCTTGGCCCGTTCTCATATAAAGCTGTTCATTGGAGATCCTCAAGATGATTCTTAAACATTTATTTACGAAGACTTGCAGCCTGCGTGTGTTAATGGTATCCACCTTCCAGGTACTGCACCCATACAGCAGTACCGATTCTACGTTAGAGCGGAACAGTCGCAGCTTGGTTCTTAAGCTGATAACATTACTTTTCCAGATTGTGGATAGCATACCGAACGCAGCTTCAGCCTTCCCGATTCTACTGCATACGTCTCGTTGGGTGCCACCGGCAATGTTAAGTTGAGCGTTAGTGTTGGAAGTGCTGAGGGCTTTTGTTTTGGCCGTGTTTATTTTGAGCCCCACTTTGTTCGCCTCAGTTTCTAGATTATGGCCCATTAGATGAAGGTCCATTATCCGATGTGAAAGTAGACAAACATCGTCAGCGTAGTTTAGGTGTTTAAGGTAAGATGTCATAGTCCAACGAATTCCATTGTTTCCTTCCGTCAATGCTGCACGGAGTACATGGTTGATAACCACCAAGAACAATAGTGGTGACAGTATGCATCCTTGACGTACTCCACTTTGGACACTAAATTCCTCTGACACCTTACCGTTGTGTAAGACGTGACACTTACTGCCTTCGTATGTAGCCTTGATAATAGTAATAAGTTTTTCCGGGATGCCTCTCCTGCGCAAGGCCAGCCAAATAGCATCTCGATTCAAGCTGTCGAAAGCCTTCTCGAAGTCGATAAACAACAGATGTAGCGGAGACCTGTACTCAACGCATTGTTCGTTTCCGCATTCCATCCATCAAGTTTCCCTTTTTCGGAAGCTTAATGATCATCCCCCTTTTCCACTCCTGTGGAAATTGTTCGCTATCCCAAGCTCTCTGTATTAGCGGATGCAGCAGATCTGCTGATGTATTTGGCGCCGCTTGAAACAATTCGGCAGGGATGCCATCAACACCCACCGCTTTGTTTTTCTTGAGGGACTTGATTGTTGCCATAATTTTTGCTTTGCTGGGAGGTGCCGTGCGTATTCGGGAATTTGTTGCTTCGGAATACTCATTCGAATTTGAGATCATATCGCCATCGTCTAAGTGATTTAGCACTGAAGCAAAATGTTCTCTCCAGATCCTCATTCGAAATCAGGAGGTTACCGTCCAGACTCTTCACCGGGTGTTGTTTGGAGTTTCGACCACCAATGAGCTCCTTGGTGATGCTGTAAACAGTCCTACTACCGCACCTGCTCGCTGCTTCTTCAGCCCTAAAAGCCAGTCTGTCGATATATTGACGTTTGTCACGTCTCACACTACGCTGCACTTCTTTCTTCTTCGTACAGTACTGGGTTTCTAACTCGGTTCTCTCTACTGCTGAGGCCGCTGCAATCCGAGCCTTTATTGTTGTACGCTCATCGATCCGTCTCCAGGTGTCTGCCGAAAGCCATGTGCGATGGTGTGCCTGCCTTTTACCGTCATAGGTGTGTGCCCCGCTCGCAAAAGCATTTTTCACAAAATTCCAGTGATCATCCATGCTCTCCTGCATTGAGCTGCTGATTGCTTCCGCTTCTAAGGCAAGGTGGTCCCTAAATTGTTGGCGCACTTGGGGGACTTTAAGCCTATCGGTATTGAACCTGGTGATGTTCAACAAGTTTGATCGGTTGTTGTTGACGGATGCAGTATGAAAGCGTATATGAGCTAGCATAAGATGGTGATCTCGTTCTTTTCCGATATCAGCTCCACGTCTGTTACGGACGTCCAGAGGACTATGTGATCGATCTGGTTGGATGTTCTCTGCCTATCAGTCGAGACCCAACTGATCTTATGGCAGGTGTTATGCTTAAACAGCGTACCTCCAATGACTTGATTGCAGAAGTCCACAAACCGCTGACTATTGTCGTTTCGGTCTCCAAGGCCGTGAACTCCCATTACGTGTTTAACCATGTTGTTGTCGCTACCTACCTTGGCATTGAGATCCCCCAGAAGAAGACGGCGCCTAACTGGCTATAGTCGGAGCATAGCACTGTATGATGAAAGAAATTCTGCTAAGAAAACTCGAAATGATCGGAGTCTAATGTTTTATATCCGCGGTACTCGTATGTTATTCTTTTTCTTCTAAACTAAATATCAGCATTCCCCAAGCCACAAAATAAACGACAGCTGATACATAAAGGTCACAAAATGTCTCGGATAAATATATAAATGTCACTTGAGTAGCAAAGAAATATTTCAGGAATTTCAAAACACTAACAAACAATCCTCCTTATGACCCAATAATATTCCATCTATTTATAGGTCCACCTTTTGTTGATATTTCCACATCGACCCAAAGCGGTTACAATCCAAAAATAAGTTACAAGCCCATGGAGAAAAAAAAGAAAAAAATTGTTTTGTGAATGTAATATACCGAAAATACCTTTTTGAAATTCTTACGCACCTCGTAATTAATGTAATCGACCACCTCCAATGATGCAATAACACAAACATAAACCTCTCTGGGGCTTATCCGATATTTCTAACACACTCCACCCCATCCTCCACACACGGTGGTATATAAATTACTCTGCACAAAAAAAAGAGATATATCTACCCAACATTACCAGCCAACATGATTTTTTGAATTCCTTACTCGAGTTCCGTTTCATTTCGTCCAGTCCATGGATACCAGAAGAACACGCAAGCTTTTTGTTTTTTTTTTTTTTTGTTGCGCTAATTGAAAACGCCCCCCGTCTCGACTCCTTGGAGAAAAAGTTGGAAAATTTATTAACAGACAGCTCCTCCAATGGAGTGGAAAACTAAAGTGTACGAGTATCTACAAAAAAAAAATCCACCTTTTTCTATGACAAAACCCCGATGAGTAAGCACATTTTCCTGTGCAGTTTTATACCGAAGAACATACTTACGGAAATGAATTGGAGGGTGGATTGGTAGAAGAACCGCTTACTTGTGGTTCCTATTTTTTTTTGGCCATACTTTTAGGGCTTATACATTTTTTTTTTTGAACAGTTTATATTAATATCTTATCGGGGGGTAGTAAATTAATCAATCATAGACTAATGGTGAGTTACGGCGAATATTTGTACAGACAAGCCAACATATTTACACGGGTGTGGTTAACAAATTGATAATCAGGACATTGTGTACATTACATGCATGTCAAAGTCAAGGCGCCATCATTATACAAATATTCTAAACAAACGTTACAAATTGTTTGCAATTTTTATCTGACCTTAAGCTTATACTCGTAAAATAAAAAAAAAAAAAGAATTTGAACTGGTTATTACGTTTTGAATGACAGTCAGAGTACTCGTACACCTTCGGCAGCTTGCATACATGGAGACGAACCTGTACCAGCTAATGAAATCTGCAGATGGATTACTAGAGGTCAAAGAAACAACTATCAGGAATCTTTGACAACACTTCACACATACAGGGTGCGCCATCTTTTATGTCGATATGTAAACATTGAATAACTTTGACATTTATCAACCGATTGACTTGAGTAGACATGTTTTTGAAACGTCAATTCAGTGCAATTTTAACCATGAATCGCTTCACACCGAAACAACTCGCCAAAATAGTGACGGTATACATTGAAAATAGTCGTTCAGATATGCCATTCATCAACGCCCGAGACGTTCCAATGAACTGGTTGAAGCGGTAAGAGAGAGTGTTGCCGAGAACCCACATGTGTCGTATCGTCACCGCGCTCAGCATTTTGACGTCAGTGGAACCACCTTACGGCGCATTTTGAAGGATGATTTGAATTTGTTTCCGTATAAAGTGCAATTGACTCAAAGAATATTGTCGACAGACCGTCCACGTAGCTTGGAATATGGCCAAACAGTCGCTCTAATTGTTGACACTTTAAATTCTCATACTCCGACCACTCAGTTAAAGAAAAAACTCCTAAAAGAAAAGTATGGCAATACGAGAAAGCCAACTGGAGCGGTCTTAATATCTTCTTTAGGAATTTTAACTGGTCGCTATGCTTCCTCGATAGCGACGTGGATGCCGCAGCTGATATGATCACTAACACTATCCTTTTAGGTATGAATGACTTAATTCCTAACAGAATAAAGAGCATTAAACCTAAGGCAAACTCGTGGTTTGACCAGAGCTTTAAAGAGGCTATCAGGTTAAAAGAACTAAGTTTTCGGTCTTATAAAGCCAACAAATCTGAGGAAAACCGAAAGAATGCCCATATTCGACGTGTAAAAATCTTACATGAGGCAAAAAATCCTACAATGTCCCAAAGGTAGTAAAAATTTTTCGTCATTCGTCAAAAATATTAAAAATTCTGCCTCGTCTGCCATCCCCACGCTCATTTACAATGACATTCCAGCTGTCAGCTCCTAAGACAAAGCTAATCTGCTTGCTGCTCACTTTGCAGCGAACTCCACGCTGCCAGATAATGCTTTGTCTCCACCTGTACTGGAGAGCTTCAAATTTTCCATGGGACAAGTCCACTTTCGCACTCGTACAGTTGCAGGAGTACTCAAAGGTCTTAACATACACAAATCCTCTGGTCCAGATGGTATGCCCCCCATAGTTGTGAAGAGGTGTTCTTCTACGCTGGCAAAACCTCTGCGTAAGCTTTTCTGTCTATCCTACTTTTCAGGGCTCTTTGCGAGTAGATGGAAAGCAGCATTTGTCCAGCCCGTCCCCAAAAAAGGCGAATCTTCCTCCCCGTCCAATTACCGGGCCATTGCACTTACGTCCCTTCTTTCCAAGGTCATGGAAACGCTGATAAATCGTCAGCTTATGAAATATCTCGATTCACGAAAACTCCTTAATGACCGGCAGTATGGTTTTCGTAGCAACAGGTCCACTGTTGATTTGATGGCATATCGCACCGAGAAGTGAAACCAATCTCTCCATCACTACGGCGAAACCAAGATGGTTGCGCTTGATATTTCAAAGGCATTTGACAGAGTATGGCATCAGGCTCTTTTGTCGAGGTTCCCCAAGGCTCTGTTCTGTCTCCGACTCTCTTTCTTATTTTTATAAATGATCTCTTGTCTGCAACTTCTAATCCAATCCATTCCTTCGCTGATGACAGTACCATCAGTTTTTCATATTCGTTCCCTAACTCACGTCCTTGCTCTTCGGCCGTAGAAGGGGAACGGCAGCGTATGTTAAACACATTAAATCCGATCTGGACAGCATAATTAAATGGAGTTCAACGAACCGAGTGGAAATTAATGCTTCCAAAACACAATGCTGTCTTCTGTCTCTCAAGCGAAACCAAAACCCTCAACCATTATCCATGGATGGTACTTGCATCATTGAAACCGAGAGACTTACCATTCTCGGTATGTGTATTAATAACCATCTTCGATGGAACGATCACATATTCGAGGTCGCCAAAAATGCTGCAAAATGTCTAGGATTCCTTAAACGGTGCAAGAAATATTTTACCCCGTCTGATCTGGCCACAATTTATAAGACATTCATCCGCCCTAAGCTGGAATATAACGCCCATATCTGGTCTGGTGCAGCCAAGACCGTTCTGCATATTCTTGATAGGGTACAGAATCGCGCGTTAAAACTTATAGGCGATAGAGACATTGTGAATTCTATTCATTCACTAGAACATTGGAGAAATGTCTCCTGTCTCTCCCTGTTTTATCGTTATTTTCATAAAAAATGCTCCAGCGAAATAGCCAGTTGCATTCTTCACCCGCAATACGCGACATGCTTCGAATGCACATCAGTTTACCCTAAAGCCAAACTTCGGTCGTACTGTCAAATATAGGGATATGTTTCTAAGCCGGACGTGGAATGATCTACCAGGCTCTGTATTTCCCCATCACTACAACCTTCAAACATTCAAAGCCAACGTGCTTAGGCTCCTCCTCTGTTCCTCTTCCCCCTTTTCCCTGACGCCGGTGCCCTGAAACAGTTTAAGGGCATTCATATCCCCTTCAGCGCGCTCAGATTATAAAAAAAAAAAAAACACTGAACCTGATTTTTGGAAGCAAATTTTGATGACCGACGAGGTGCGAAATGGGCACTCTCTGGCGCCGTTAACAAGCAAAATTGCCACATTTGAAGAACGGAGAATCCACACGAGATCCATGAAACACCATTGCATGACCAAAAAGTGACTGTTTGGGCCTGGCGTTTGCGCCAAAACCATCATTGGGCCATTTTTCTTCAGAGAAGGCGAAACAGTCGATGGGAATCGATATCGGTGAATGTTGGCTCACTACGTCTGCCCACAAATGTGTGAAAAAGGTTACTGATTTCAACAAGACGTTGCGCCATGCGACACTGCAAATCAAACAATGCAATTTCTGCAACGAAAATTCCCTAGACGTGTGCTATCAAAAAATGGGGACATTGACTGGCCACACAGATCTCCAGATTTGACCTCTCCGGACTTCTTTTTGTGGGGTTATTTGAAAAGCAAAGTGTACGCCAGCAAACCTCAGACCATTGACAAGCTCAAGGCAAACATTCGTGCCGAAATCATCGCTATACCGCCTGAGATGTTCGAAAAAGTGATGGAAAACGCAGCAAAAAGACCACATTTTGCTTTGGTTAACATTTTGCGGCCACTTGATTATTTTGTTTTCTTGGAGTTGAACCTTGAACCTCCTGTTAAGTGATCGCGTACTTGACCACTGAGCCACTGAGTATGCTTCTGACGTTAATATTCGCCGGGTCGCCGAGATAGTCGAAGAGAAGAGTCCCGATATGGAACAGTCTTCTTTTGGACAGGGCTGGACAGATACAAAGGAAATGGATGATCGTGTCTTCCTCCTCTCATCCCTGTAGCTCCTGCAGAAGTCATTTGGAAAGAAACATAGGCTTTTAGCGGGTGGACCTATAGGATACCGATGACGGTGCTGATCTGCGATCAACGTTTTTGATCTAGCTTAGGCCAGATCTGTCTTAGAAACTTGACATGTCGCTGGAGTCTCCCATTTATGATTGGCTTTCTGGATTGTATACAGCATGAGTAAGCGTTTACATGTACCGAAAAGTATATATAAATTTTGTCTATCCGGTAGAATACTGAGGGTTGAATTGCTCCTCCATCTCTGTGAGAGACGAGCGGCAATATTGAGCGGTTTTTAAAGTAAATGAGTACGATACCATGGACTGATTTGATTTCCGCTTGGTTGTCCGTGAAAATGCTAATACCCTGAACAGATATTGCATTATATATCAGCTAGGATAGGACTTACTTAATACGCTACAGTGATACGGATCACCTTCACCCACCCCATTACCAGTTTTGGAACCATTTGTGTAGAACTAAACTAAACCTCTATCCTTAACGTCAACATTTTCGCACTAATTACGGGCGAGAATTGATCCCGAAAGTTACTCAGTTTCGGTGGAGTGTAGTCGGTATTTTCGTATGTAACATTTTGTAGATTAAGAATTAAGGAATGACCAGTTAGGAAGTTGGACCACATTGAGAAGGCGTTTAGACGGAGGGGCAACAGATGAAACATAACATCTAATGCTGCAAAGAGAGTGGTTTTTAATACGCCGATGATACACAAACATGTGGATCTTTGTACTCTCCCTTAGAGATTGAGGTTTACGGTATTTACACAAGGGCTGTCTACCATACGATAACGACGTACATTAATATAGGCCTGACAACATACCCAAGAGGGGAGAGCTATACTAGTTTTCTATGCAAGGTAAGACCCAAATATTTTGCTTTGTCAGTGAAAGTGAGACAGGCACAATTATAAGTTGGGGGTCTATAAGAGAAACTTTATATATTCGAGTGAGAAGTTCACTTTTACTGGGATTTAATTCCAAGCCACAATTTGTGGCAAGAAAAGAGCGCGTTGAATAAGCTCTCTTGAGAGTATTTGGGAGCTTTCCCGAGAAAGCAATATCAACATCACCTGGGACATTATGCAGACCGAACTCAAAATCACCAGGAATGGTGCCTGTCAGTGGACAGGTCGTTTTCAGAGAAACTGCCTTGAGGCACTAGTCACTAATTAACGAAAATTGCAAGTTGTGTAAATGCTCACTGTACGTTATCTAAACTCATAAATATTTGTATACCCTATCTCACAGAAAAATAACAATGACAGAGCTACACCGTTTTGGCCTTGAATTTTGAGCTAAGAAGATACGATTTTGTATATTTTTCGAAACGCTCCTCAAAATCGTCTTTTGGAACTTTTCAATTTCGACATTCACTGCATTAATGATTGCCTCATTGGAACTTAAGACTCTTCCGTCCAATTTTGTTATATTTTTGGGAACAGCCAGAAATCACACGGCGCCAAATCCAGGAAATAAAGTGCTGAGCGAATTTCATTGATACCCGAGAGCGTCAAAGTTGTTGGTTTTTTTCATTACCTTTGTGTAAAAACTTGCAATATCTGGTCTTCCAACAAATTTGTAAAACCTTGAGGTAAGCAAGTTTCCAGAGGGATATCAGTTGTCATTCTTCGGTTTCATACTTTTTGTACATTGTCCAACATTGTCAACCGTATGTGAGTGCCGGACGTACAACTGCGGTGTAGAGACTTCCTTTCAGCTTAGGGGACATTTTTCGGTTACAGAAGATAGCGGAGTTTTCCCGCCACTTCATCCACCCTGCGCTTATGCGATGATTGATGTCATCATCACAAGTTGCTTTGCTATTGATCATAGATCCCAGATATTTGAACTTTTCGCACTTGGGAACCCCTTTTTCATTCAAGTAAATGTCTGGAATAGGCCGCTGTGGATCAGAGAACGGGCAGAACAGATACTCTGTCTTTTTTGAACTAATACGGTACCCATTTCCCTCCAAAACATCCACCCATACATCAAGTGTTCGTTGCAGGGACGTTTGATCTTCATCATCAGCTCCATCGTCAGCAAAGAATAACTGATGCACTTTGGGGTTCGTCACTTTTCCTTCAAGCAGATAATCAAGAACTACAATAAATAGCAAAGGGCTGAGGACGGTTCCCTGGTGTACACCGACTTTGATTCAGGATCGTTTTTATATAACCAAGATTCATCAAATGTTACGATATTATTAAAGCAGCTCAACTCCGTTTTTAAAAATGTATCAACAAAATATTGATAGTGTCTTTTTTTTGGCCGTCATTCAAAAGTCGTGGAACCTATCGAGCAAATTTGTTCGAGTATTTCATGATGTGATGATATAATATTCGTAATACAGTCATGGCACTCAAGCCCAGTTCTTTTCATATCAATCTTGGATCTTCGTAATTTGTTGCCTTCAACAGGACCACATTTGTATAATCGGTCGAAGATTTGGGGAGACATTCAAGAGGTTCGGCCTTCACAGGTAAATGCCCAGTATGGAATTTTTGAGACGCTTACTAGGGATGGTGTATTCACTTCATATGCATTTTGACATTCGTGGAAAATTTTCACTGGCTTGAGTTCACGTCGAAATCTGAAGAAAATGACAAACGAATTTCTTGCTGTGTTGACGGTGAAATTTCTACCGACCTCACATCACTAATTTTACTTTTGCTCGTTTCCATTCTCATCAATTTTCCTGAAAATTGAAACTAAATAGGGTTAGGCTGTCGACAACCAACTTTTTTTTTTTTTTTTTTTCAAAATCTAAGAAATTAGCACTAATTTAGTGTACTTTTGTTAGACCCTCTGTATATGAGTATTTTGCAGTCCCAAGCAGTATAAATTGGAAGCATTTTTAAGTCCTCTCACAGACACGCCCACAAAATAAGGAGAACAAAAATGACGCCCATTTTTTGGGGGCGTTTTCTTGTCCGCCATATTGGATTTTTTTAAAATAGTTTCAGACTTTTCCTATAATGTTCTTCACTTGCCTTACAAACAGGTGAAAAATGCTTGTCCTTCCGACTTGAAGTTCGACTTTGTCGAAACGTTTGGACCGTCATATGTAAGTGGCCGTCAGCAACTGCGTGCAATGCAAATACATCAGTAGTTTCTGTCCAGAGCATATTTTTCCGTTTTGTCACTTTTGTATTATAGTGGAACGAAGGACTGTGTACTGTTAATCGCTCCGTATGCAAAAAAAAACATTTCCAATCAATCTTCTCCCTTTTAAATAAACAAAAATAGGTAAGATGTCCAAAAAAGCCCCTAATTAACATTATCTCATGATAAACTATAGAAAAAAAAAATCCACAATAGACTTGTTGGTCTCACATCAGTTAGTTGAAAAAGTCACTCCCGAACACCACCCCCCCCCCCCACCGCACATAGCAACACGAAAAACATCATCAGTAGACAGCAGTCGACTTTTCTCGAGAAAATTACGTTCCCAAATTACCCATTTGATGAGCATAATAAAACCTCTAGAAATAGTCTCCTAAGGCATATAATCCATCAAATCAAAATTATATTCACGACCTTGCCAGTCATCCCCAACTGACTTGGCTCTCCCGACACCACCCCTCATTGCCAGCCGAAATTTGCTTGTCCCTTAAACCATACTGAATGCGGGTCGTTAAAAATCCTGTTGCCAAGCATTGTCTCAAGGTTATACATAAGGACTGGAAAGAGAAGAGTGTTCATCACCGCAAATGGATGATACGTGGATAATATTAAAATGAACACAGAATACTCGTACACCTACTACGAGTAAGATGATGGAATTAGAACAATGTGGTTAGAGGATTATTACAGCATTTCGAGGAATCATGAGTTCTGTGGCAGCTTGAGTGGCCTTCGAAAGATGTGGAAAATTGTTGAATAAAAAAAATATGAAGAAATGTTAAGGACGACGAAAAAGAAAATGTTTTTGTAAATATTGTTGAAAGGTTGAAGTTTTTCGATTGCTTGAGTAATATAATTTTCCTCTCTTTCGGAGGGAAGGAGAAAATTTGACATTTAAATGTTGTCATAACGTTAGCGTTCCACATCAATCTTTATTTTTTTTTTTTACTCATCGCAGTCCATTGATACACAAGTCAGCAACAGATTTCTTACTGTCAACATGTGACTGCACACATGACATTCACTGGGTCCACTGTCACCGATGATTACAAAATTTGTCACTCGCTTTTTGATTCATACTTACTTGTTTAAATTGAAGGTGTATGGGTGACCAGTTCCAGAGTGGTTCGATAGCTGTAGTTATAAAGGATTATTCATTTCGAGGTTGGGATTGCACATCCCTGCCATGTGGCATCTGTCGAATCCAGCTGTCATCCATAGTGACAGGTAGTTAGTTCTTACCATTGAAATTGTTACATCTTACTACAAAAATAACAGTTCTGTAGTATTTGTGTATTGCGATTTAAGAACAGATTATGGTCGTCGTAATATTTGATCAACCGAAAACATAGCCGCTGAAAATACCTCAGTCACTGAAAATCCGGAATGTAAATTCCACGTCGCGCTCTGCAATTGGGCATTCAAGCTCCTTTTGGCGAAGTTTTTGCTTGGATTTGCATCTTCGTCCCTATAAGGTTTCAGCTTACTTACACAACAACTAAAGCCTGCTGACCATAGAGTACACTCGTCAGCTACGTACACAAACAAAGTTGTGTATTTTGGGGTTCTGAGAATCCGAATGTGATAGAATTGCATCCACTACGGGTGACAGTTTGCGCACTGTGGACCGGAGGGTTGATCGGGCCGTATTTTTTTTTTTGAAAGGCGCCACTGTTACGGCGAGGGTTAGGGTTTTTACCAGTAACAAATGACGAGCCACGGAATAAAAAAATTCATCTACTTTTTTTATCTTTTTCTCACTGCACTATACAGCGTTCAGTGCAATAACAAATTGCAACAGGGAACTTATAACGCTAAGCCAGCATCCCGAGATGTTTGTAGATGTCTGTCATACTTTTCATGTAGTGCTTTTATTTATTCAGCGCATAGCTCTTTATTTAGATGGCACTACAGTACGGGGCGTACCTGGGCTTCAACGTCCTTTCTTATTGACAGCATATTTTCCTTTGTCTTTGTTCACATCCAAACCAATTTTTCCTGTTTCTGTTTTAATACTTGCAAACTCTTCACTAACAGTCCTCTGCTTTTTTTTCAATAATGTCAATATCGTTTGCGCAAACGAGCAGAAGGCCTGCAAGTGTCGTATAATTCTTTCAAGTAAAGTGCTAAAGAGTCACAGTAAAGATTGGTTCAGGACCTTGGCGGAGCAGCTTACATTCTCTATTGTCATCCAAAGGCGGTCGAGCTTGGCAGGGATGCCTAAACTATGCGTGACTGACTAGCTTTACTTTAAAGTTTATAGAAATATGCAGGGTATCGATATTCCAAGACATTCCATAGTTCGAATGTCTGGTCGATTGTAGGCTTTTCTGGACTAAAACAAAATATTGTATTCGATGCTTTGGAGATTTATTACAGATCGGATCAGGTATACATTAGGCATATTCCTATCTGATAAAATTTTAAAAATTACTTAGTGTCTGCTGTTTACCAAATAATCTCCTGCTGCATTAAAGTTCGTATCAGATCTTCAATATCGGAACCTATCATAGCAACCTCAGGGGTTCCTCAAGGCAGCCATCTTGGACCATGATTATCATCCTTACAATAATTGATGCCGAATAATAAATGGTCTACGCCGATGATATGAAAATCTTTAGACGTATACGAGTATCATATCCCGCTGATTCCCGCCAGATGATCCAAATAGTTTCTCCATCTGGTGCAATTAGAATTTCTTAGAGCGGGAGAGGTAATGGAATGACATTTATTGACATTAAATGTCACTCCATTACCTACAGCAGCAAACGCCTCACACTAACTCCTAAGGCGTACTTCATTCGTGACTAGCCCTGACGTAACCCTGTTGTGTACTTTCTGACTTATAATTGACCACAAGTTTTCTTTATATTAAGGTCAGGGCTATTTGCTCGCTAATTTAGGGATTCAAGGTCAATACCTGCCTTACATTGGTTTATCTGTTGAAAGAAAACAATATTTAGAAGTTGTTTTAAGTTTAAATTTGTTTTTACTTACGGAATGAGCGCGATTACAGGGAGCGGAATCATCCTAAAAATGGAATTTGCGATGTAGCAGCATAACTTACCTATTGTAGGAACATCACCATCAGCAATAATTTCTTTGTATTTCACTGCATTTATGGAACCGTCCAAAAGCAAAATGCGGCCAAGATCCCAATTTGTCATGCATCCTCAAACCATACAACATAGTGAATGCTTAACGGTGGGAAGCAAATATTTGTCTAAATATCGCTCTCCTTCTCTTTGTCTGCTTTCCGTCAGGTATATGACCATTTTCCAATCGTTAGCGGTCCACTCTCTGTGCCGTTTGGCCCACATCAATCTTTTTTTTCTTCATTACTGCAGAGAGAAGCTGCTTTTTTGCAGGTCTACGGGCTTGACCCACTTCATTTAACTGGCGTTGAACACTCTGCGTGCTGATGTTAATAGATCATCTCTCGTTCAAGTCTTTTCCCAATTCCTTGGCAGTTGCGAACCGATTTTTCAGAGACATGCCGTCCAAATTCCGATCTTGCCATGTTGTGGTTTTTTTTTTTTGTCTTCCGCTCCCAGATTGCCTCTCCATACTGCCCATCGAGCTTAATTTCTTCAAAAAGACGTCTCAAGGCCCCGACTCATACATATAATCCGTCGTTCCGTTGTTGAGTCGTTTCTAACTGACAGCTAGATATGGAAGCTAGATTCTTATGGAAGGTGGCCCATAACCAACGGATATGTGAACTTCGATGGATAAAGTAGGTTTACTTTCTGTTGATGTGGAAGCACATTCATTGGTGAATGCATTGAGAGTTGACAATCGAACAGCTTGAAGAGAAAACACTCTCAGCAATAACAAAATGTCATCGGTCAACACGAAGGTATGCAACGGATTTTATGGGAATGTTCTTTAACGCCAACGTCAACCTTCAACGGAACGACGTCGACGGATTCTATGGGTCGAGGCCTTCACAGTGATGTCGTGGCATCCCACAAAGTCGTCTAAGTCCAAACAGGGCTGTACTTTTTTGCGGTAATTTTATTTATTTTAGAGAAAAACGTTGAAAATCACCAGCGACTTGTTGTTGTTAAGTGTTTAGAGGTCATTGGGTACATCAACACGCGAGAGACAAATAATTGTTGCCCGACTAGTCCTTTTGCAAATTATTGATAATTGCTAGTTCAGTTGACCACCATCTCTGCCGCAGCTTGCTTGTTATCGCTTCAATATTTTGCAACTATCATCAGTGTATACAACTGCCAACAAATTTTTATCACCCATTCCGACTAGGGAGCCATGTTGGTCGTTATATGAGCACTCCCTTTCAGTTTTAAATTCAAAATTCAAGTATGTACTCGTAAACCCAACAATAACTAAAAAAAAATTTAATCCTTAAATTCCTTCAATTTATTTTTATCGATATAAAGTACAATCACTTCCCGTTTCACCTCCTCCAAACAATTCACTGCACGTGAGTACCATACTCCACTCCATAGTCCTGGACTGAAATAGCAAATCCACACAAGGATAAACCATACGACAATCCGCATGTTCCATATTCCGAAAATAATATTTCTCTGAAAAAAAAAAAGAATGACCCAAAATATAAACGGAGAAAAAAAAAACAATTCGCTTTCCTCCCCCAATTTCCCGCTCTCTTCACGATTCGCCTCCTTTATCCTTCTATGCAGAGACCGGGATACTATTATGTTTTGTTCTTGAATGCAAAAAAAAACTGAAAAACTGAAAAATAACAGAAGAATAAAACAGATGAACAGAACAAAAAATGCAAAAAAAAAAAAAAACATTGTAATAAAAAATCGCTAAAAAGTAACATAATACACGACGGCGAAAAAAAAAAGGATAACATGAAATAACGTCAAAAAGAATACACATACGCCACAGTGTACAGCGACGACGATATATGGTGCTTAACATAAATGCCTCTAAATTGTCGACATTTGTGTGTTATCCTTAGAACGCATTTTTTAAGCGTTTACCCAGTTTTTTTTTTTTTTTCGAAAAGAAAAAACAAAAAAGTGTGCTTTTTACAATGCAGGACACATAAATTTACACTGGAAGTTGGGGATATTTTTTCGGCCGCTTAATGGATTTTCAAGAACATGCCTGTGGTGTAAATTTCGTGTACGCATTAAGTTGCTTATTTAGGCTTCATTTGCAAATCATAAATTTAAGCGGTTGTTTATATTTTGCAGATTACTGCTTGTGACAGATTCTAGTCCTTGGGGGGATGTCATAAGATATTTTTTTTCTATTTGGGGGTTTGGGGGAGTGATGATCGACATTTTCAAATGTTAAGGTGAAAAGAACAATTTGTTGGTTGGAGTTCAAGAGTAGTGTTCAAGTATCGAACCACAACCCAGGTAGCTTACTTAGTCATTGAATCTTATTGCGATGCGAAATGCTCTTGAGAATAGACCCTAGCGGACCATACTAGAATTTTAGGCGGCAACTACGGCATACGAGAGTGGGTCAATAAGAAATGAAATAAGCAACACTCTTTTCGGTATAAAAACATATCATTTTTCAACACAATCTCCTTCTAGCTCTATACACTTCATCCAACGTTTCTCCAATTTTTTGATGCCCTCCAAATAATACGATTCCTCGAGCACCTCAAAATAAGCGTTTGTTTCAGCGATGACCTCTTCATTCGACCCAAATCTCTTACCTCCGAGCCATTTCTTCATGTTTGGAAACAAGAAATAGTCGCAGGGGGCTAAATCTGGGGAATATGCTGGATGAGGGAGGCGTTCGTAGCCTAACTCATGCAATTTTGCCACTGCGACTGCGGACTTGTGCGCCGGTGCGTTGGCCTGGTGAAAAAGAACTTTTTTCTTCGCCAAATGCGGCCGTTTTTGCTTCAAATCGGCTTGGAATCGAACCAGCAGCTCTGCGTAATATGCGGCGGTGATCGTTTTACCCTTTTCTAGGTAATCGATGTGAATAACACCGCGCGCATTCCAAAAAAACTGTCGCCATGACCTTGTTTGTTGACAAACCCGCCTTGGCCTTCTTCGGCTTCGATTCACCAGGAGAAGTCCACTGTTTTGACTGTTCCTTGTTTTCTGGTGTATTGTGGTGAATCCAGGTTTCATCCACGGTTACGAAACGACGCAAAAACTCAGCCGAATTTTTCTGGAACATCGCCAAACACACCTTTGAAGTTGTCAAACGAATGCGTTTGTTGTCGATTGTGAGCAAACGCGGCAAATCGAAATCACTGAGCCATGTGATAAGTCTGTGGCCTCTTCAAGCTCGCGCACTTTCACTCGCCGATTGTCCATTATCAAACCATGGATTTTGTAGACCATTTCTGGTGAGCGACCAGAACGTTCGGCGTCACTTGTGCTTGAACGACCGCACCGAAATTGAGTAAACCGTTGTCGTTAAAATCACGCGTTGGTATTCATCAATTTCAGTTCCACTGTCTCGAAAGTGTAAACCAAGATATTTGATTCATTTCGTTCATTTGTGAGCACAAGCAACAAAACTATCCGTTAAGAATCGTATTTGCCGACTATTTTTAAGCACAAAACCCTTTGCCTTTTCGCCCTGGCAGATAGAACACGTCCATATACTTCTCACACTACCAACAGCGATATTGCAGTTGGGTAATGACAAACTACAATACTTACAGGAGGAAAGACTTTGCTGTCTTCATCAAGGACACATGATCAAGAAATCCTGGTGGTTTTGGGGCTTAAGATGTTACTCAGGATTCAGCCTGTTCGCATAAAAAGCTGGTAGTTCACTTGTAGATTTTTTTTTCGAATATAACTGAACCGATTTTCGTGAAATTGAATTATTTGCAACTAGGATTTGGAAATATATACGTAGGGACTAACAGAAGTTCGCTTAGTTGATTGAATAATTAAACACAAAAATAATTTTAACTTTAGATAAGTAGCGGCGCAGTTCCTCTTTTTGTCGGTGTCCTAGTAATTTTTGGAAAACTTGTGGTAAGCAAGTTTCAGTATACCAATTAGCAGTGACTCGCCCTGGTGAAGTACATCGACATCATAATTTTTGTCGCCTACTTTTGTTGTTTGTCCTTTACTGGAGGATTTGCACCTTCTGGGCTCCATACCATGTACTGCTATTTGGTTTCCGGGTCGTACTTGTAAAACCAAAATTCATCACCTGTAACGATCTTATTGAAGCAACTTGACTCTCTATTTTCAAACTTATTCAGGAAATATTGAGCAAAACGAACACGAGCCTCTTTTTGCTCTCCATTCAAAATGTTTCCAACCCATCGACCTGACTTCTTCGAATATTTCAGGTCCTTTGTCATCCTGGCATCCGAAACCATTTTAAAATAGTGGTGCATTTATTCTGTATGCATTTTGGCATTCGTGCAGAATTTTGACTGGCGTGAGTTGACAACGAAATCCGAAGAGAATGGCAAAACGAATTTCTTCCTGTGTTGGCGGTGGAACTTCAACCGAGCTTACGTCACTAATTTTTCTCTTTCTCGTCTCCATTTTTACCTATTGTTGTGAAATTTGGAAATAAATATTGTTAGATTATAAGCTACAGAAATGCATCTTTCTTTTTTCCAAAACTACTAAATTGACACCAACTAAGCGAACTTTTGTTAGTTCCTACGTATGACGGATATACATTTTGTCCAATTGGAAGAAACAAACACATGTTACCAAACATGTGTTACGTGCTAAACCGATTGTCATGAGAAGAATATGAAACGATTTGTTTTGATCCCGCGATTGATTTTGAGTAGAAACATGCATTTTGGTGTGAGTGTTTTACTGGATCTTATTTCTTTCAGCATAAAGATGGATTTACGCTAACTGTCGACGGGTAGAGGGTACCATATGGCGATATTAAATATTTTTTACTTGCACCTATAAGGCAAGCACATATTCGTTATTGGTGCAATTAGGTGTGACCTACTTTATTTTTTGTTGGCCCAGCTTTCATGACGCAACGAGTCACAGACCATTGCTTACTAGTGTGCCTACGAGTAATTGAAAGAAAAGTTTCAAGAATACATTATTTTGCAAAAGGGTGATATCAATTGGCCAACGAGATTGTGGAATTTAACGCCTTTTGACTATTTTTCATAGTGGGCGTCGTGGCGTAGTAGTTAGTGTGTCGGATCACTACGCAAGAGGTTCCAAGTTCGAATCCCAGAAAACACCAAAAAGTTTTTTCACGATCCCACCTCTCGCGAACGTCTGACAAACATCCGAGAGTATTGTTGTCACGAGAAAGCTTTTCAAAACAAATTGCCGTTCGGCTACGGCACTAAACTGTAGGTTCATTCGTGTAAAAAAATATAATGCACACAACACGAGTGGTTGCGAGAAGCTATGCCCTGGCACTTAAAAGAGCTGTTGCGCCAAATATTTATTTATTTTTTTCTTTTTTTGACTATTTTTCATAGTGCTACAGTTAATCTGTAGTCTATGAAAGTAAAGGACAAAATTACTTACACTGTTGGTAAAATAGAGTCCCAGGTATGTAAAAATGTGATCAAAAATTTGATTTCTCGGATTGACGCCAACAAACCAAGCTGTGGACGACATATGACCGATATTGCTTTCCATATTTATACACTCAAAACTAATAAAACGATTTGAAAGAAAAACAGGAGTGATTCTAGAAAGAAAGATTTAGTCACCAGATGGCGCTATGATTGCACCATTGTTTACCGGACATCTAGAGCAAAAACTCCTTAACCGATTTTAATGAAACAAACACAGATATATTTCTTCTGATCTCTGGAGTGTAGCTAGGTGATTCAGAAATATATTTGCCCACTAGATGACACATCAAATGCAAAATCGAGATTGAGTACCCGCAGATTCGGTGTAGTAGTCTAATTAACCGGCTTGTTGGCCACTCATCCGTAAAAAATACCCAACTTAAGACTCAAAATGTATCTTACTTCATAGGTGGACCAGTCTGAAATGCACTCATGCTGATTCAAGGCAGGTTAAAATGTATACTTGAGGTATAGATCTCGTTGAGTTCCATTTCTTTCATTTCCCATTTCCACCCACTTCATACATGCTCCCGAAGGAATTTTTTAATCAGACTTATAAGTTTAAACAAGTAGGAAAAGAGGGAAGAGGTATATATGAATATGAAACCCAGTGGCATACATATGCCTAGAATTCATATGAGTATCAAAGTAAGAGCTTGTGCCAATTTGCGCTGCACAATCCCTCTCCACCTCGGGTATACTGCGCATTGCAGGACACTGCAATTTCGTCAATTAATTGGAAAGCGATGTTCATTTCTTTCCTCAACCAGTGCAGTAGCAATACGAGTAGCAGTAGCAGAACCGCAAAGCAAATTCAATCAAAGTCCTAGTACTATTCAGGAAAAATATGAGAACACACATCTCCTTCTCCTCTTTAGGGGGGGATTCCGATGTCAAATGTGTCCTTTGCACACACCAACACAAAAAAAAAAAAAAAAACCAATGAATGGTCTGCCCATGATACAGGAACTCCGTAGAGCTACAATAACAGGATGAATGTGATAACTGGAACAGGAGGAGAGTAGGCTATTTTTAATATTGAATGGAGGAAATGGAACGAGATCTCATTTCTATGCAGAAAAAAAAAAAAAAAAGTTGCCTTTGCTGTTGCTAACTGCTTCAAGGTTCATTTAACGTAGAAACATTGAGCACATGTGGATATCTCTAGTGTTGCGTTATATGTATTGTAAGACTTAGGAGAGCAGTGCTCACGCTCATCATCATCATCGACATCATTGGCAGATCCTTTGGTTTTGTTACTTTACGATTTGAATGTATCTTTTTGCTATGTGGAGTGGATTCTATTTCCAGTAAATTTATGCTTTACACGTGGATAAACTTTTGTGTGGAAGCTCTAATGTCGTTCTTTAGATTGGGTGTCTTTGTGTGAATGTCTGTCTTTGTTGTGTCAAGAAAATGGATTGGAATTATGTATTTTTCTGAAAATACCCATACTCATGGGCGAGTAGATACACATTTGTCATTGAATTGGATGGGGATTTTTGTTTTTCTTGTTACAAGGATTTCTCGCTCCTCGCTGTGATGAGAAATATTATAAGGATAATGAGGCTCAGATGAATGCAAAAGCTATTTAGGGAGGGATCAAATTCTATTTTAAGTAAAATTAGGTAGAAGATTGTTTAGGGATATTTAACTTAGTCCACTAGGTCAACAAGTTGTGTAGCACCTACGCACAAGCATTTTGGCTTTTTGATGATGGTTTGTACAGATTGTGCGAGTAGTCTTGAATGTCAAATTAATGTCATCATGGAGTTAAGTCATTTATAGGACTAATTTACTAATTTCATCTGATAAATGTACGATTTATATACACGAGTATCATAAAAATTCCGTTTTAGGTGCTTCACACAGATGCTGATTTCAGTGTCTCTCGCTGAATGAGAATTATTTGTCTTTTCTAAATCTGCAGGACAAATTAGTTATTTTTATTGTTCGGTTTCGTTAATGAATACCCTTAGCGACAAAATAAACTCTTTGATATTGGTTCATCTATTCCGAAGTTTTGAGCGTGAAGAGGCTTCATTTGGGTTTTACTTTACTACTACTACTTTTGTTCTGTACGCCCAGTGGAACAGAGGGCTTCAACGATCTTCTTGACTCTATTTGGAGCTTATCTGGGAATGTCATTCCATTTATAATGCAAAGATAGACGCTCCTCGTCAATTGTGCTGCGCCAGGTTTTGGCTGCAGCTCTGGGACGTCGACTGCCTTGCAGATTCCAAAGAAGATTCTGTCTTACTAGGGTATCTATTCGGCCGGCGGAGCGTAGCGTCATTTCCGTTTCTAAATTTCCATGACTCCTTTATTCTGTTCAGTGTGTTCCCAAAGTTTGACAGAGACAATTATTTATAAAACAACTTGTATACGATATTTGCCTAGACCTAGAGTATTACCAAGTTTCACGTCCATGAAGCTAAAATTTGGTTTATTTACGTCGAATGTACGTTCAATTGTTTTTGTGTTTTTCTTTAAAGCAGCCAAATTAGTGCTACACGTATTTAAGACCAAAAAGTGGTCACTTCTGACCTTCGTTTTACCTACAGTCTAACAGTGATGATCTCCACTTACAATTTATTATGACGTGATCAATTTGGTTCATCGATCTATGATCCGGGGACACCCACATTTTACCACCAATTACTAAGTCTTTATACAGGCACAGCTAGTGCGTTACTTCACCTACGTTTTTCATAAAAACTGAGTTATGAGCTCCAACCTTGGGCTTAAGGTCCCCAAGCAGGATTATTGTACTACCATTGCTTACTAGTGTGCCTATGCAACTGATTAGTTGGTCAGAGAATTTGTATTTAGGGCTTTCGCACACGCAGTGACGTACAACAGATATTTATCACCCAATCTGATTTTTCGTATCGCTGCCAATGTATCGCAATGGCGGTCCGCACATGACGCAACAAATCACCAACGGTTTTGAAACCAATTAGAGATTTGTCACATATGATACAACATGCATGTCTGAAGTCAGTTGCAGTTTGAGTTGCGCAAATGATCTTGACAGTTGACAGAAAATTTTGTTGATGTTAATTTAGTGGAAAACATCCCTGTCTATAAATAACTATGCACTGCTTAAGTATTCAAGAAAGAATTGCACAGCAAATTTGCAATTTATATTATTTTCAATATAAGGGAGAACTCAAAATCGTCCTTTTTGATTGAAATAGACGTATGCCCGGAGTAAATTTATAATGCGGACGAATCTGGATTGTTCCAGACAAAACCTTATTCTATTTTAGGGAAACGTCTGCACCTGGAAGGAATACATCTAAGCAGAGAATAACA
Organism: Pocota personata; assembly: GCA_963082735.1. Taxonomy (NCBI): domain Eukaryota; kingdom Metazoa; phylum Arthropoda; class Insecta; order Diptera; family Syrphidae; genus Pocota; species Pocota personata. Next base: position 38,932,146 of record OY720431.1, read on the forward strand.
TTCATGGCATGTACAAACGCAACCGGTGAACATAAACTGAAGCCATTTCTGATCGGAGAAGCGAAAAATCCAAGAGCTTTTAAAAATTTCACCAATATGCCAGTAATCTACAAGGATGACTTCAGTGCTCTTTGAAGAATGGCTAAAAACCAATTTCGCCTTAGAGGTAGATGTAGTGGTTTCTTCCTGCAATTATGAAGAGCACTGAAAAGCTTAAATTTGAAATATGCCATCTATTGCTTGGCAAACGCTTGGAAAGAATTAAAAGCGAATATCATAGCTAAATGTTGGAAAAAAGTAATTAGAACTCCTGATCACTGAGAGGAAGAAGACTGCATTCCTTTGCTTCTAATTCGGAATAAAATGTTGTCAGAAAGATCTGACATCACAACAATGCTTAACTAGATGTTTCCAGACTAAAACTTTGGCAGCGATGACATCTCTGAATGGATCTCCGAGAATCTGCAAAACATAGAAGCCCGAGAAGATGTAGAAGTTTCTGTTGAAAATGCGGAAATGGGTATTATTGATATACAGCCCAAAGTTAAGTTAGAAGACGCAATAAAATGCTTCGCGGAGTGGTTTCACTATTGAAAAAATGATGCAACTCTAGAAAATGCGCGATAAGGCTGTTGTCAAGTGATCTTCTGCAAAACAAAAATTAATTTTTTAATTTCTAAAATGAAAAAAAAAAAAAAATTAACATTCATGCAAGATTTGAATTTTGCGCCATTTGTGCGGTCAAGTGTTACCAATAAAAAAAAAAAAAGTGAGCGTGACAGCTGACAGTTCAGGGTTATTCAAAATGGAGTGCTACACGAAAGAACAACGCGTTTTCATTGTTGAGCAATATTTTAAAAATAATGAAGGTTTGGTAGCTTCAGTTCGCAATTTTCGTACAAACTATGGTCCCGATAGTGATTTAACTTCATCAACTGTGAAGAGATTAATTCAAAAATTCAGGGAGACTGGATCAATTAGTGATCTTAGACACACTGGCTGTCCTTCAATAAAACGGTCAGCATTGAAGCAGTTCATGAGCGTGTTGTTGAGAGTCCAGGAACATCAATTCGGCACCGTGGTCAAGAATTGGACATTTTGAAAAGTTCTCTACAGCGTATTCTTACGAAAGATTTGTATCTTCATGCATACAAAGTGCAATTGAATTCAAAAATTGAAGCCTACGCACATCGAAGAGAGTTCGTTGAATGGATTATGGAACAACAACAAGTGGATGCTGATTTTTCAAGCAAAATTATCTGTTTGGAGTTTAGAAAATCCTCGAGTGATTGTTGGGAAACAAATGCATCCACAATGTGTCACTATTTGGTGCAAATTTTGAACTGGAAGCATCATTGGACCATTCTTCTTTGAAAATGCGGCTGGCCAGGCAATAACAGATAGTGGTGCACGCTATCGCGACATGATAATCCAGTTTTTTGTTCTTGTATATGTAGTTTCAACGGTGCACATGCCATACAGCCCGAGAAACAATTCAATTACTGCACGAGTCATTTCCTGGTCGTGTAATTTCCCTTTTTGATGATCAGAATTGGCTACCGAGATCATGCTATTTAACGCCGTTAGACTTTCTTCTTTGGAGTTTTTTGAAGTCGTAAGGTTTATGCCAAAAAGCCCACGACCACCCACGTCTTGAAGAATCAAATTGAGCGCTATATCAAAAAAATTCAGCCACATTTATACTAAACGGTCAAAATATAGTGCGTATGTGTCAGCAAAGCCGTGGATGCCATTTACCCGATATGCTATTTTATACATAACCCTATACTGTATACTTTATGAATCAATAAAACATTTACTGTGTTGTTTATCAAAATTACTTCTTGCGTGAATATTGGGACACCTTTTAGTTGCAAGTACGTGCGACCCAGTCGTGCACTTTACTTTTCACTGGCTTTCAGTGGATGCATAGCAGTTATTATTTATTAACTAGATCACGTCTGAGAGACATTTTGCTATCTTGGATTATATTAGGAATATCCTTCTCCCATGGTGTGAACTTCATTTTCATCTCTGCCTTAGTAGATGAATACATTCTCCCGTTCAACACGAATTTTCCATTGCCATTTCATCTGGGCAGGTGCGCGTTGAGAGAATTAGCAAAACCCCTAGCACGGTAGTGTCATACTGGAAGTTTTTCACATCCGCTCTCTGTAATCTTTCACGCTTGGAAAGGAGATTCATGTTTCAGTTTCTTTTCTATGAGCCACAACATCTTTTCGTTGGGCAGTCGAGTTCTGAATCGAGCTGGAATAAATTAAAGCGCACAGTAGAAGTATCTAAGGCAGTCAGACTAATTATGAAATTTGGTTCACTTCGTCATTTTTGTACTTCGTTAAACGTCACGGGCTTCAGTTTTCAAGGATTCTGTTAACTTTACATCTATTGTTGTACCAAAGGAGCTTCCCAATAATTTCAAACAATTATGGTTTGGTGCCTTATTGAAGAATAAATCTCTAAACCCTCTCGCAATGCCATTTCTTCTTTCTTCAAGGACTAAAACCGTTTTGGCCAACAAAAGGCGTCTCAAAATCAAAAAAAACAAAACATCTCTCCTCCCATACGTGCTGTGTTGTTTTCGAAAGCAAGACGCAAATTAAAATTAATTAATCGTTTTCAACACACTACAACCACTCAACATCCACCTCTCACTCAATCTCTCACTTTCCGCCTCTCAATAGCCCTCAGCTTCGCATGCAGGATTCACATCCCGTTAAAATCACAATCGCAAGTCTTTTTTCAACGTCGTCCTCGGTCGGCCTCGTCGTTTTGCCGCAGTCATTGCTTTCTTAAAACTCACCCCCATCAAACAACTACCAACATCCTTGGTCGTTTCTTGCCGCCTCCTGTCAGAATTTTGGCCCGACTAATAAGAAATTATGTAGGCTTTTCTTCTGTTCTTTGGAATTTATTTTTGAATTCCATTGACGTCAGCGCGCATACCTTTAATCTCTCTCAGGGAATCTCCTCCGCCTGCCAAACCCACCCACAGGAGGTACACTGTTTCGGTACACAAACGTCAGATCCCAGAGATAAAAAACAAAACTCCCACTGAATGGCATTAAATAAAAGACGAGCGGCGGATTGTGTGTGTAGTACAGTAAAAGGATTCATTTAAAAACCACTTGAGTCTAATGAGTTCGGCAAAGGACGCACACGGTATTAACTGACACACGAGTTGTGAAAAAAAAAAAGGATTAACCGACCGACAACGATGGTCGAATTAGTGGCGGATCAAACAAGGACCAATAAAAAACAAAGAGAGAGTGAGGGAGAGAGAAAGAGAAACGTAGTATCCTCGCCAATAATCCAATATTTCCTCTTTTTTTTTCGAAAAATTGCGGCTGAAGCTGAAAGAAAAACTGTTTTCCATCCGCACACGCCGCCAAAGTGAGCATCGACACTTTACTCGTATTCTACTCTGCTGCTGCTACTGCTGGTGGGGGTGGTGTGAGAAAATCAATAAACAGATTGTATCTCGACTGGGAAATGCCCACCCGGATCGTAGTAGTAGTCTTCGTCGACGTCGTCGTCGTCACCCCGAAAAATCTGCTTGCCTGGCAGGCACGAAGTACGAAATTTCATTTTTGCACACCATCACCCACCCACCCTTTCAGACCATTGCTTACACATTCTGTCTTTCTCTCTCTTTGGGAGAAGTCAGGATTTTCAGTTCAGAAAAGGAGCGAATTCTAGTTTCGTCCAGCCACACCCTTGGAACAGACGACGACTACGATGAAGACGACAACAACAACACTAAGGACGCCAAGAACGTTAAGGACGACTGCGAAAATAAGCATTTTTCACAGAGAGCAGGCGATATTAACTGCTGTAACCTGGATAAAGGGGGTGCTAGCGAGCGTGTCTAGGTGAGTGAGTGAGTGAGTGTGTGGACGGGGGTGCTTAGGTACTGGGGATGTGTATATTCCTCTATTCGGTGCTCTAGGGAATTCCCTAACACTCCATGTTTAGTTAGAATCGTGTCTGTTTCCCAGTGTAGGTGTGTTTGCATTTTGGTGTGTATATCCCTTTTTTCTCTGTTCCAGGAAGACCAGGGGGTGGTTGGAGAGAATTAGCAAAGTTGTTGTTTCTTCTTTTTTTTTTTTTTTTTAGCTTTCTTTTCGCCTTGAGGCAAGTCGTCGTTTCCTTTTTGTTTTTCATCGTCGTCGTTGTCATCTTTTTTTTTTTGTGAGGAACCACCATTTACCACTATCGAATGCAGGATGACTATAGCCGATGGGGATTTTCCTGGTGGGTGGTAGGTATGTCGGTGAGTGTTGTTACTTTATGAGCGGTTTTACGTTAACACTCCAGGAAGCGTTTGAGCTATACATACTCGTATGCATGTAGTTTTTTTCCGGGTCCTTTTTTTCTACAGAGAGAGAAAGGACTGAAGAACTACACTGAAGGTTAAGTGTTTGCCTGGGATACCGGGCTTCAAGAAGAAGTTTTTAGTTTAGAGGCAACACTAATGGTGGAGGAATTATTTGAAAGGCAACTATAATTATGAGAAGATTAGTTTAAAAAAATCGAGATACATTATAGGAAAGGAAAAGAGGGGAGTGGGTTTGACTTGTACATTAAAATGTCCATACTAGGTATACGTTAATGAGTCATCAGATGCAAAACTCGATTATATGGTGATTTAATAAAAAAAAAAAGACATCAAATTAAATTTGAAATTCAATCTAATAGTGTTTACTTAGTGGAATAAGTTGTTGTACCGATGCCGTGGTGTCTTAGTCATGCATTGTTAAACAGGAAATAACTTTATTTAAACAAATTTAAGAGTCCAGTGGGTTTTGTTCAACGGATGGTAGAACTAATTAGGAGAAGATGGTCAGTTCGGTCTTCTTAAGAAAATGTTTTCGTTTAATTAACTCGTTCTGTATCTGAAGATTGAAATCGGATTGGGTGAGGTTTTGCCGTCCTTTTTTAAGTAAGAATGCAAAAGGGGACCTATCCCGAAGGCACTGCCTAAACCTTGGTGATTGATTATTATCAAGGAACTCGTGGAACAAAAAATGCGTGAATAAGTAGCTATGAGGTTGATGAATAATTTGCCACATTTCACCGAGGATGAGAATACAAGAAGGCTTCAGGTTTGACACAAGCGATGATCAATTCTGATTTTGGAGGTATCACACAAAGATTGACAAATAGTTTGTGTTAAATAGTTCTTTCCACCACTTTCAACTTTCCACTATAGCTCAGTGGAACCTTACTTTTGGTTTAAGTTAAAAATCTTTTTTCGGATGGCTGGCATTGCGTCCAGAAAATCCAATAAACTGTCAGAAGTCGGGTACAATTCAGATGGTGGGAAAGAATATTCCTGGTAGTTGGATTTTACAGTCCCCATTCTTGAATGAGGGGTGACGGTGGAGAAGGAAAACGAATAGAGTGTGAACACGTGAAGTTGTGTCGATGGTGTGTCTTCCGATACAATTTCTGTGAACGTTGGAGTGCCTTAGGGGTCTATATTTTCACCAATTCTGTTTCCACTCAATATCAACGACCTTCTAGAGTTAACTAATAACACGATCTTTAGTTTTGCCTATGAGAGTACGCTGATTTCATTTTAGTTTAACAGCATGCCCGTGAATGCAAATACATTGTCAGAAATGTGAGATCAACTCGTTGAATGAATCTTGCAGTAGGGAAAAGCAAACTTAGTCGACTTCAGTGCGAAAAAACCCAATTCTCCGCCTTTTCCAGAAAGAACTAGTCTATTGTACCATAGCTTCGAATGAACCACCAAATTATGCATCTCAAGGAAACCATGCATCTTCTTGGCTTCACAATCAACTCCAGTGTAACATTTCACGACCACATATCCAACATTGCAAAATCTGCATCCATGAAGTTGACCTACTTCTTCTGTGCAAAGCACAAGCTGGACCAGGACTTGAGTATTTTTCTCACGTTTGAAGTTCCGTCCCAAAACATTCTCTTCATTTGCTCGACAGCATACAGAGACGATCCTGCACTAACTTCCAATCTCGAACCGTTAACTCATCGAAAACTTCTATAGATACTATCATAGCAGATGTTCCGAAATGCTAGATCCCTAGAAATTCGACAAGTTAACTTTTCTGCAAGGCAAATCACCAGGGCCCATCACCTCTATGTGTCCACCTAGCAACGTTGGAATTTACTCCCAGAATACCTATTTCCAGAAGCCTTTAATCTCAAACAATTCGAGAGCAGCATTAACACGCATCTACAATCATCTTGGACCGCTGGCTCAGCGATATAGGTCAGCCGCTCCTGAAGAAGATTACCTTCGGGGCTTTTACTGTGGATGCAGGATCGAGCTGCTCAAATGGATCTAGACTCTGGGCTACCTAGCTCTACAATCTGCTTAATCTCATCTGTCATGCTCTTACTTAATTTCTCCGAAGGTCACAGCTAAAACTCTTTCGGAACTTGTTGGATGGGCGCACACATATTTAAAAGGGAATGAATGAGTGTCCTAAATGAAACTATAAAGGTGCAGCATTCCTTTACTGGAATGGCTTGCTAAAAAACAGCCTGTAGCGAAGGCTACAATTTTATTTTCAAAGGCACTACAAGACTCCGTGCACCGAAGCTATAGGGCTGTAGATAGCACTAAGTAATCTCGGGTGAGTTTATTCTTATAGCGCAAGAAAGTACGATCGGAACAAGGGTGGTTTTAAAGCCTATACCTATAGGTAAGTAAGGTGTATAAGGGGGAGAAATAATGTACACATATTTCTTCACATTGACCTATTTCAACCATTTTGTGCTTCCATAAGAATAATGCGGGTGAATTCAGTTGTCAACTGTTCTCCGAATCAAAACGGATTTTAAAGTCGTTTCTAATTAAACACAGGATAAAAGACGACCCAACTTTAGCTACCTTTATCCATACCCAATCGACTTAAACAATGTTTGTGATTTGAATCTCTTTGTCTTTTGTGTGTCTCCCTTAGCCAGTGATTCTTGAGACACTACGAGACAATGGTTATAATAATTTAAGTCCTCTTAATCACACATTAAATTGGCATTGAAGAAGTCTCTTCTGCTGTCCACCCGCCATATACCCTTTATCTAAGTTTGAAAAAACGTCCTTAAAACTATGCACAAGGATACGCATCTAGCTTTTCACCTCTCCCCATCACCCAATTTTGGACAAAAAAACATTAATGCCATTCGAGTGTGTATGGGCCAGTGCCAACAAAGGATGCCAGTTGATTTTGTATACTACGAGTATTTACATTGGTAGGGTGAAAATGCAAAACGTGTCTGGAAGGGTGCGACTGCTGCTGTTGTTTCTCTATAAAAACCCCCCGAGTATAGTTTAAGTATTCCACTGCCTCATCCTCCATTGCAGTGGCTCTGGAACACATACAAGTAAAACGCCAGACATCAGACAACCAACAAACAATGTGAATAATGTATGAGATTTATTTGGTCTCGTTTTTTGACGCCCCACCACCACCGTTCGTCCTTCCTCCTCCATTTTTATTCTCTTGGTCCTTTCTGGCTGGCTATAAAAAAAAAATCGAAAACAAAAAAACCTCAGAGAGAGTGGCTTAATTTTAAATGGAAATTGATGAAATTTTATGCGCGAGTGTTATAAAACGTAGCGAAAATCTCAATTAAACTTGTCGAGGGAAATACGAGTAAGAACTCTCCTGCAAAATCCGAAGGATAAGCGTGTCCTTGAAAAGCATGACCTTCTGGAATGAACTGATTTCTTCTCCACTGATTCCTATATTATTTTTATTTATGGTTGACAGTCTTTGTGTGTGTTGTTTTTTTTTTATTTGTTTCTCTCCTCGTTTAGCTTTCTTTTTAAGGACGAAATATCAATCTTGCTATGTTTTTTGCTACTTGCGCGCGTCTTGTGGCAAGGTCACCCATCAGGAGGTTGATTTATTGCATTAAGAAAATATTGAGAATATAAAAAAGGGATTTGCTTCTTATCTTACTGCCCTATCCTTACGCGCTGTGTGTGGAAGGATTTTTTATTTTTTTTTTTTTTTTTTTATAGCTTTTCGAACAAAATTATTGTTTTTTCCCTTCCAATTCAAGCAGAGAGGGGCAAACAAAAACAAAAAAAAAAAAAAAAAATTAAATTATCCAATCGAATTCTTGTCATTTTTTTTGTGAAGTGCTCTTCATCATCGATTGATTGTGTGTGCGTGTGGGAGAAAATACATTTGTCCTTTAACTTCAAGTGGGAGATCTCTGCCTATCTCCCTTTGAGTGGAAGAAACATTTTCTTCGAAGCAATTTCCGTTTGTGGGTGTTTCTGCTATGATTTTTATTTTTTTCCTACCGAGATATGAAATATGGAAAATTTGTATATGTATGTACTTTGCGTCCTGGAATGGCCCGGTTATGATTTGTCGATTCAGTAAAAATACAATTTAATGGATTTACTGGAGATATACTCGTACAAACGATTTCTCGCACTGTGCAAAAGAGCTTAATAAAAATCACGGATTTTTGTGTGCGCCTTTTCCCCCGACAGGTTTTACGGATAGTACGACAGATTATGGTTATTGTTGGGATAATTAAATTAATGGCGTGTCAGTTGAATTAAATTGTTATTTAAGCATAAATGCGTGATTTTATTGTGTGCGATTTTTATAGATTAAGAATGAAACTTTATTTGTGAAGTGATTATTTTATTTATATATTTGTTTTCTTTTTTTTTTTTCTTTCAGGTAAGCATTGTGGAGAATTATTAATCTTTTGGAAAAGGGGATCAGATCGGTAATGTATGATAGTAACTAGTGTACTTTCTTCTGTCATGTAAAATGTAATTTTTCACAAAGTTGTCGTGTGCAGAGATAATTTCTCAAAACAACAAGGAGTATAGGCTATCATTTAGTTGATCAGCCATAAACTGTTTTTTGATCGGCAGAAACTGAAGTGTTGATCAGCAGAAAATAATTGTTTAACCTACAGAAAATTAAAATCAAAATCAGAAGAAAGAGTAAGGGATTAGCAAGGAAAAATCAAAAATGAACCGAAAAAATATTTTGTCAGTAAAAAATTAATTATTTGATCAGCAGACATTTTTTTTTTTTGTTGACTAATAAAATATAAAATTGCAGTTGAAAAAATAATAAATAATAAGCAAAAATCATTTGGATTTATATGCAAAAAGAAAAAAAGGAAAGGAGGAAACATTTATTCAAGAGTCATTGTTGTTGTTTCTTTCTGCTGATCAAATAATTAGTTTTTGTTTAGCAAACATTTTGTTTTATTGTTCTTTGAAATCATTTACTTTTTTTCTGCTAATTTAATTTTTTTTAGTTTTACGCAGATAAACAAATTATTTTATGATGGCTAAATTTTCCGCGTTCTAATTTTTTAATTGTAAAAATTCATATTCCGATAGATTCAGAGGAGAAGTCGAAATTTTCATTTCAGCGTCAAAATTAAGTAAAGGTTAAGGCTTTACTTACTGTAGGGTACAATTTTACTGTAAAATATTATAGAGCAAGAGGGCCCAGAGGCAAAGTCAAAATTTTCATTGCAACGCCAAAATTAAGGTTCCATTGCTTAGGGCCAATTTTGAAAAATTGCAATTTTCTCAAGAGCGGATTCTACGATGAAGTAGTAAGACTACACACTAGGTGGCCACTGTGTAGTGGGTAATTTATTTGCTTGATACCCACATTGTTCAGTTTCGAACCCGAACGGGGAACAGCAAGCAACAACCACCGCGAATAAAGGAGAAACAAACTGAATCTAAATTTCTCCAATCATTACATCAAAAAGGAGTTTCTACCTGGTAGTACAATGGATCGTAAATCGGAAGAAGAAGAATATTACAAAAATCCAATTCGATTTGCTTCTTATCGATTTTGCCTAAATATTAAATCTGGACAATTTAAGAACGAACAGCACATATGGAGCAAGTACGCGCGACACTTTAGTTTTATTCGAAATCATGTTTTGCTGGTTGTTTAATTATTTAGCTGTTGACTAATAATATTAGTGTTTTTCCATCTCAAAATGTCCATAACTTAAAATATTCTTAAATTTAAATTTATCCCTTTGTTATAGAGAGAGCACATACAAACACAGACAATTGATATCGCGTTTAAAAATTATGTAATAAAACAAGCAGTCGGGTCTTTTTTTTATTTCGTAGCCCAAAAACATTCGTAAGCAAAACAAAACAAAAAATCGCTCGTCACTGTTGTGATCGAACACACAACCCATCCACTGGTGCACCGCTGTTGGCACTGGTACCCGCAGATTGAGAAAGACAAGCAAAATAAACGTCAAGACTGGGTCGTACGTACTTGCAAAAACAAGTCTGACTGTAACGTCTTCAGTCAGACTTGGAGTTTAGAAATGTTTGGAAAGGAAATGGCCGCATGGTAGCATTTATAGAATCTCAGGGGCTCTGGTTAGCAAATATTAATTTATTTATTTTTGAATTTGTCATACTAAATATTTATAAATGTTTGCTTAAAACTAGAACTAAACGTGAAAGCGTTTGGAATTGACATTTAGATACAAAACTGTAGACAGATGCAGTGTGGTTGGTATCACTTTGCTGGGTGCTAGATTACAGGGACGTTTGAATATATATATAACCACCTCGTGTCAACGACAACATTTGCTTTAAGGATTTCCGGCTCATCTTGTGCCTGTTTCCAATTTCTCTTACATGACACAATATGTGTGCCGTCGTTTCCCCATCCCTAGTTATCGGTACAAGTCTCATCTTCTTCAATGTTACAAGGATTCAACTTTTTTTTTTCTATAAATGTTTCAATTATATTAGTTAACATGCAGCAAACTTTGTCGGCGTAGACGAGGTGTTTGAAATGGGTTGTGAGACTCCTTTGGCGAGGTTATGATCCGGAGTAGAAGGGTCACAATCCTGCCACTTTACTGCATTCCTACTGGTCCGCCTGTGGGGTTTGCAGCGTATTTTTTGCTGTCAAATAGTAGTATTTTTCATAAAATCAGTACATGTTTCTTTCAATTTACTTGTGTTAAACTCTTATATTTCGGATACTTTAATTAATTCGTATTTATCTTCAATTGATTGGCAATAAATCCTCGACACTTCGAACTTAGATGCAGCCATCGATTCAAGTACGTGCCGGTTAAACGACCAAAACATTCTAAAAAGCCCGCCTGGTTTGATAGAAGTTTATCGAGATTAAAACGCGCTATGCTTAAGAATTATAGAAAGAGTAAATCCACGATAGCTTTGCGAAGCAAGTTTTGTGAAATTAAACATGACTCTAAAACATTTTGGTCGTTTATTAACACTAAACGTAAATCGTTTGGAATCCCGTCCAACATGGTTTATAATGGCATTTCTAGTGACAATTTAAAAGATGTATGTGATATGTTGGCTTTATTTTTTTCAATTGAATTTCGTCAATGAATCAATTGACTGCAGTAAGATACCATCTTGTAAAGAAATTGTTGATTTGAGCTTGATATCCATAATTGAGGATGAAGTTTTCATGGAATTGACGGCTCTCGACTCAAGTGCGAGCATTCCACCGGGTAATGTTCCACCCCTATTTCTGAAACTATGCAAGTCTAATATCGTAAAGGCGTTATGCATTAATTTCAACATGTCCTTGTGCCGCGGTGTATGTTTAGACCGCTGGAAGAGTTCATACGTTACACCTATTTATAAATCTAGGTCGAAAAGAGCTGTGAAAAATTATAGACCAATAGCTAAGCTAAGTTTCCTTTAATACCTAAAATATTCGAAGCTACATATAGTGTCAAGTAAATTGTATGCTGCCGTTCGCATTCATATCTCCGAACATCAAGATGGGTTTGTGAGCGGAAGGTCCTTCGTAATATGGAAATGCGTCTTCAAGTCGATTCGATTTATACTGATTTTTCTAAGGCATTCGATCGTGTTTAACACAATGTCTTGGTGAAAAAGTTGGAAATGATCGGGTTTCTTTCAAACATTTTAAGCTGAATCAGTAGTTATCTAACTAATCGTTAACAGTATGTTACGGTTGGTTATGTACTCTCAGATGAAACTTAAAAATTGTTTGGAGTTCCCCAGGGTAGCCATCTAGGTCCATTACTTTTTCTCTTATTCATCACTGATTTACCCTCATATATTTTTAATTCAAACTATCTCTAATATGATGACGATTTGAAAATATTCAAGTCCGTAAAGTCAATGTCGGACGTGCAAAATGATGTTAATAATGTTACGAAATGGTGTAATGATAATAGGTTGAGTTTCAATATTGGTAAGTGTACAATTGTAACATTTCCTAGAATCAGAATCAGTATGATTATATGATTCTAAACTCTTGCCTCAAAAGGGTTACTAATCAAAAGAATCTAGGAGTAATTTTCGATGCACAATTTACATTTTCTGTTCATATTGACCACATTATCTCTAGAGCTAACTCTATGATGGGTTTTACGAGTACGTCTCGAAACTCAAAAGATTTTTAGGATCCATATACGAGTACTGTGAAGTCAAGTACATATTTCATTAATTCACCCTATACTTAAGTACTGTCGTATAGAGTTATTACAACACTGAGACTCATATTGAAAGGATTCAAAAACAAGATTAGCCCCTCAGAAAGCTATAATGGAATAATGATAACATGCCCAATTATGAAGCCAAGTATGCCTTAATTAACCTTAAGCCTCTTAATAAAAGAAGGGTCTATTATTCAGCTCATTTTGCTCACGATGTTTTAACTGTCTACATTGATTGTCCAATGGTACTCTCATTGTTTAATGTGTTCTCGTATGTCCCGGCTCGCAGTTTGCTATCTAAAGAAAACAATTTCTTGTATGTTTCCAAACATAGAAGAAATTATGATGAAATTATTATGACCGCCAGAGAGTCAACCAGGCTCATTTTGCGGTTGGATTTGGGCCTACATCCGTATGAGATTGTGCTGACGCAAGAATTGAAGTCGGCCGACCATAGACAACACCGTGAGTTCGCTGATTGGGCGCCATTATTGGAGCGACCACAATCCACAAGTGTTCGAATGACTTTGAATGACAAAGATTGATTATTTGGTGCGGTTTATGGCACGGCAGCATCATCGGATCTTATTTCTTTCGAAATGAGGAAGGAGATACCGTCCTCGGTATAGAGGGATGTTAACCAAGTTCCTGTGGCCAGAGCTCGACAACATCGATATATCCGAGCTGTGGTTCCAACAAGACGGCACTACATGCCATACCACCATACCATATGTTAAAGGCGATTGGCGACTGGGTCATCTCACGGCGATCGTTCATAAATTGGCCGCCACGATCATGCGACTTGACACCCCTCAATTATTTTCTCTGGGGCTACGTCAAGTCCTTAGTCTACGCAAACAAGCCAATCACGAGCTCAAGGCCAACATTCGAGATTTTTTTTTTTTTTTCCCCGATGGTTGGCGAAAAAATCTTCCATAGACACAATGAGGATAGCAAACGCGTGCTCATAGTAGTGTCAGATTCTTACTGACTAAAAAAAACCCCCCTGCGATTTAATTTGTTATATATTGCAACTAAGAAGGACCTCATCAAGCTATTTTTCGATCATGAAAAAAACTCGTTTGGCAGGTTACTTTCCACTGAAAGATCCTGCATGTTCCTCAATCTAGGCGCGGTTAGGAATCAATCCAAGTCGAATCTCGCCAAGTCGAAAGGTTTTGTCCTTTGTAGTCGGCACAATAAATTGCTTTCATCAAGAATTTGTAGGATTGTATTGTTGACATGTCCGATAGTCGGTTTCTATGCTTTCTCAGCTTCGATTGTCGGAATTCCGAGATCCCTGTGGATATCATCGTTTCTAGCATACCACGGTGCGTGGACAATTTCTCTTAGCACTTTACTTGGAAAGTTTGTAAAATATTGGCGTTTGTTTTCTTGGTACAGCCCCAACGTTGTATACCGTAAGTCCACACCGGCTTTAGCACTTGCTTGTATAAAAGCAGTTTGTTCTCAGTACTGAGCTGGGAGTGTTTTCCGAGCAACCAGTTCATTTCTCTTTATTTGATTTCGAGTTCTTTACGTTTCTTTTTCACGTGAGAATTCCATTTCAGTTTTGCGTCGAGTGTCATTCCAAGGTATTTGGCCTCGTTTGCAAAAGGTATTCTGGCCAAGTTTAGGAAAATTGGCAAGACATTAGTTTTCTTATAAGTGAAATTCACGTGAACAGATTTAGATTCCGCCAGTCCCTCGTCTATTCATTTACTTAATTCAGTGCGTTTTGCAGTTCTGCAGTCGTTTCTTCGATTGTTTTACCTACGGCTAGGATAGCGGTGTCATCGGCAAACGTAGCCAGGATAGTGTCATCTTCTTTCGGTATATCTCGAGTATATAACAGATAGAGAAGTGGCCCAAGAACGCTTCCTTGCGGTACACCGGCCGAAATTTCTTTGAGCTCCGAGTATTCATTTTCATGTCTAACACGGAAGAGTCTATTCCCGAGATATGATTCTAGAATGTCGTATAGGCATACAGGGAGAACTTGTCGTAATTTACAATTCAAGCCATCATGCCACACCTTATCAAAGGCTTGCGAGACGTCAAGAAATACGCTTGAGCATATCTTTTTCTCTTCAATATCATTCGAGATGATATTGCCGGAATAACGCCGCACATATTGGACCGAATCATCAAAAATTGGACCGACCGCTTGAAGCACTGCCAGCGAAGCCGAGGCGGCCATTTAAATGATGTGGTATTTCATACATAGTGGCATGAATGTAGCTTCAAAATAAAGCAAGAATCTAACACCGTTGTTGTTTTATTTAAATTTCTTTTCCTATAGTTCTTATCTGGTCACCCTATATTTAATCTTCTAAGTAGTAAGCTATAATAATTACTCAAATTCTTTACCTCTTTGATGACTCTGTGTGGCCATCTACTTGCTCCTTCTTTGTCTTGTTCAGCTAATTTTCTTTTATTGCAGCTTACGCTGGACTTTATCATCCTACCTCAGACAAAGAACCTCAAAGCTCTAAAGAATCACACAACTAATAGAAAGATTTTCAAAGAAACAACAACGCATTTGTGAAACGTGATTCCATTTATAATAAAAAAACAAAAAAAAAAAAAAAAAAAATTCAAAACTTTATACAAATTCTAAATTCTAAGTACGAGTAACTTTCATTTCATAAAGTATCGAACTTTTTGTCTAAGGGAATTACTTTTTGATTACCACCTTCCCTTCAAAATTTAAATGAAATTGTTCACTGAACTACGCAACTTTATTTCTCTTTCTGTCTTTCTATTAAATTTCTAATAAATCGGAATTTTCCCACCCGTAACAGTCCCCAACAGTAAAAGGAAAACGAATAGAAAAAAAAAAAATGTCCTTGCAATCATTCAACCGAAATCTGCGAGTACACACTTTTGAGTTTCATTTTTCTTCTCCCCTCATATAAAAGTATATTTCATTCTTTGGCAAGTACCATTGGAAGGTTTCGTTTAATGAGAGAAAATATGCCAAGAAAATTGGATAATGATTTTGAAATTTCTCTCCCTTAAAAAAAAAAAAAAAAAAAAAAAAGGAAAATGTGTAAAGTATGAGTAAGAACATAAATATTCCTTTACAACAGCTTTTTATACAGCGATAATCATTTCATAAGAATTTTGTTTTCGAAAATGGAAATAAGCGAGCGAGTTGCCTTGGGTGATATATTTTGGCAGAGTAACGAGAGTAATGAGTAATGAAATATTGATTTACAGTAAATTCACCTAAAAGCGTTTCGGAATATATAACTTGAAACATGTAGTCAGATTAAATTGTAATAAAATTCAAGCATACGAGTATGTATCTACAGATTGAAGAATCCATTACGATAATTATATTTTATGCGGTCAACTAAAGGATGGACTTTCATTACTTTGTTTGCATGAAGTTGCAAACAAAATTAGAATCTGACGAGTAGGAAGGGTAATACTCGTAAAGTCTGAAAGTATCAGAGAGACGCAGTTTGATAAGTCAAATTAAATTCTTTACTGGAATCCATTATTAAGAAGGAACTCACTCTATCGCTACTTTGTTTCTTGTTGGTAATTATTGATGCACTTTGTCAGTAGAAAGTGGCAAAATCGAATAAAGTTTAACGACTTAGTTATATGCAGGCGGTACGGTACAGTGATTCTGGTTTCTCACTACGTGTAGATCGAATGTACTCGTATATTTATACTCTTGCCGGAGAACGTTCGAGGGGACGCAAGGAAAACACACTCTCTACAAAACAAAAGGACCCTCAAGGACATTGTTGTGCTGAGCTAGAGCTAATAACCCAAGAATTCAGGAAGTATAGGAATTGTACTTTCTCTTATAGTATTCCTTGTAATAGGAATCTTACTAATGAAGAATGCGATTTTTATATCGGGAATCTAAATACGGTGGTATTACAATCGTCAGTTCCGAAAATAAAATCAAAAAATGGCATCGAATGTTATCTAAATCGTGACATACAAACTCTACAAACCTACAAAAGATTTTTAATAACTCAAATAAATCGAATACGTCGTCAGTTCCAAGAAGAATCGTCCAACATGGAGCTGCAAACGTTGTAATCTCTCCTGAGAAATGTGAGGACACTGCTAAGCCAGCAGTTTCGGAATAGTGTCAACGATTACTGGCGGCAACGTGCCGAGAACATTTTGAAGTCTGACTCCAGAAATATGTTTCCTAAATTTAACCAAACCTTCAAGCCTTGTAGCACTGTCAAAATTCCGAAACTGAAAGTCCCACTGTCTTCTCAGTCGCTTCTTTCCCAGGCAGAGATTAATAGCCAACACTGCCCCATTATCGATAATCATTTTGTGATAGATAGTGGGATTGATAAGTTAAATCTGATCGGCTCTCATTTTGAGGCAATCCATGCTAGCGAACTCCCTAGCTGCAGAACTGGCGAAGTAAATGACGAATTGTTCAGATTTCACGATAACGAAACGGGAACCCTTTTGAGATTTTCTGAGAGATTAAAAGCTGACCAACTCACAGCTGAACAGACTGACAACTACTTTACAATCTTAGGCGAACTTACATACATATTCAGTCGACTGAATAATAAAAAGTCAAGTGGTTTAGATAACATTCCCAATATTGTCCTAAAGCATATACCGGACGAAATCATACGGCAATACTGCGTTTTATTTAATAATTTATTAAACAACTCCTACTTCCCGAGTTATTGGAAAACATCGAAGGTTTTTCCAATAATAAAAAAGAAGATCTTCTGATCCTTCCAACTATAGACCAATCAGTCTCCTGCCTAATATTGGGAAGGTCTTTGAAGTAGTTATTAGTAAGTCCATTTTTTTCGCGTTCGAAAGAAAGGAGATTGTACCGCGGAACCAATTTGTGTTCAAAAGAAATCATTCGGCGGTGCATGCTGTAACAAAACTGATTTCAGATGTTAATTGGAATCTAAATGCCAAAAGAAGTACAGCTGCCTGCCTAGTGGATATCGAAAAAGCCTTCGACACGGTTTGGATCGACGGGTTATTATACAAACTTTTACGATATGAATTTTCGAATCATCTTGTGAAGATGATTGCATACGATACACGACGACTAAAATTTTTAATGTTACTAATGGCCTCCCACAAGGTACAGTCACAGCACCGCTCTTATTTAATATCTACGTTTCTGAAATGCTTAGGGGCTTGGGTAATTCGCTAGCGTTTGCTGACGACGTTATTCTGTATGCAAGCGGTTCGAAAATACAAGACATCCAAAGCGAACTCCAAAACAACTTTGATATGCTTGAAGTATTCTGCTCAGAATGAAAGCTGAAGATAAACGAGGCTAAATGTGAAACCATTCTGTTCAGCACCCCTGTAAGACGCGGTAATTCAGACTTGAGACGTAATTGAAAAAATCTGCAAATAACCAGCTCCAGTGGTCTTCGAATTGAGTCGAAGATGGTTGTGAAGTATTTAGGTGTCCATTTAGACAAGTTTTTGTACTGCAATGAGCACGTCGCTCAAAAGTCTTTTTTACTCCAACTATCTAAAATCCGATGTGAAGATCATATGATACCAAGCTTTCGTCCGTCCAATTTTGACTTATGCGAGTCCAGTGTGGTGGAACATAAGCCCGTCGTATATGGGGAAGCTTCGGTTATTTGAGATGAAATGTCTTCGGGCATGCATGCGGATGTACAGAAGCGCACATTCTGACTTTCGGCATTACGTCTCTAATAAGAGGCTATTGGATTCTTCTGGTGTATCCAGAATCGACAATGTCATTCTGGATCTTGTGAGGAATCATTTCGCGCGGTCAGCAAACGTTACGGAGAACGAACTTGTGTCGGTCTTGTTTTACCCTAATCCTGGGTATTTCAGAAATACTATGCAGAGTGGATACATTCCACCGGAGGCATTTTTGCATCTTGATGCACACAGGTACTTATCAGACTCAACGAACGTGCCAATTATTTATCATCTTGCTACAAGGGCGACAGATAAACGCATCCTTTATGTACCTATTGAGTCTGGTGATGGAAATGCTGACCTAAGATACTGCGTTAGCATACCTGAAAGGGATGTAACTAACGCTGAAAGGTTTAATCGGGACAAATACTGGTGGCTCGACTGGGTTGAAGCCAACGTTTAGGCTAAGTAGGACTGGGCCCTGATATGGGATCTCTGGTTCGCCGATGCAGTGGCTAAGTAAATGTACTCATCATTTGCTGGGCATTCGTATCGACGGTCTGGAGATCGCATATCAGGGCCCAACCCTACAGTAGGTTAGGTTAGTGTAAGTTAGTTTTAGTTATTTTACTTCTTTGTTAATTTTTTTTATGATATATATATTTCTAAAAGGTTTTTCCACATTTTCCTTTAAAGTAGAAAAAAGTACAATATTGTAAATCCTGCATAAGGAAAAAAAAAAAATATTTATATAAGATAAACTTAAGTGCATATAAAAATCAAATTGAGAACCTTGAAGGTCAGTTACTTTAAATCATAAATATGGTTGTAGTTTTTAAGTTTATTTAAACCATGATGTATACAATAACGTTTGAGTGGATAAATAAACAGAAAATAAAAATAAAAAAATAACCCAAGAATAAAACTGAAGGTAGATGTTTGTTTGATGAGGATCGGTCCATCGCGGAATATATACGAGTAGCATCAAGATTTAAATAATCTAGGGAAGTTATAGTGTCAGTAAAATTCTTCCGTATCACCCATAGACTTCATAGCTTATGATCGAAGTAAGGTCATAAGCTTGTAAACGAAAAACTGGACATGCAGGGTGGCTGACATGAACTGTTACCAACTTCACGTCGCTGTTTCTGCCAAACTACGAATGACAGCGCGCTGAAAATTTGACAGCTGCTAATTCATTTCATTGTTGATGAGCGCATTGTTTTATCGCGTGTTTAGTTTTTGTTCTATCGACAATGGAATTCAAACATAATAGCGTTATTTCCCTTTTTTTTTTGGCTCGAAAATCACAACCAGCTATTGCTCGTGAGCTGAAACATTTGAAAGTGAACAATATGTTTGTGTATCGCACCACTATGGAGGTGGTCCGAAAAAGACAGCAACATCGTCAACAGTGATTCGGAGTGTGAAGGCCAGCGGAAGAAAAATGACTTCTGAGCTAAACATGTCCAGAGAACTAATGCAACACATTTTGAAAAATGAGCTCGGACTCAAGACCTTAAAGTTCCACAAAGTGCACGATCTCACACCTGATCTATATCATTGGGGGCATCAAGCAAAAGGATTTGCAGCAACGATTTCAAAAATATACATTTCTATGTATATAAAGCCTTGGGCATAAATGAAAAGCGTCCTACGTAAATGTACAAAATGCCGTTATATCTGCAAAATTCAATGTGTATAGGTAAAAAAAAACAATTACTATGCGGACAAACATTTATTTTTTTTTATAATTTAATATTTAGTTGGACCTCTATTGGCCTTTATCACTGCAAGAACACTACGAGGCATGCTAGCAACTAAATTAAAACATTTTTCCGAGCTGATTTGTTCCCATTCTCGTCGTATAGTGCTCTTCAGGCCTACTAAGGATGTCGGATTATTGTTCTTTATCCTCCTTTTTATAAATACCCACAGATGTTCAATAGTTTTCAGGGCTGGCAATTGAGCTGGCCACTCCAAGACCTGAATGTTTTGATTTGAAAACCATTCTATCGTTTTTCGGGATTTATGGCATGGATCATTATCTTGCTGAAAACCTATCCTTCTGTGAGACCTGTTCCCAAATGTTTTACTATAGGATGTCTTTAATGCGGCTCCAAAAACATCAATATAGCTGTCATTATTCTTACCTCGCACGTGAATAGCTCTCCTATGCCTCCTCCCGACATGCAGCCCCACAACATGCAACAATCATTATCAAATTTGACTGTGGGTATCACATAATCGGGAAGGTACTCTTCTGTCTTCCTCCTGCGAACGTAGACTGCGCCAGGAGTCCCGAAAATCTGTAAGAACACATTCTGATTAAGTGTTCAGTTTGGACCCACTTTTATTAAAAAAATGTCATTCTGCAATCCTTATGCAATTTGGCCCACTCAAGACGTCGTTTCTTGTTCTCCTCAGAAAGCCAGGGTTTTTTTTTTCTGGCCTAGAGCAACCTCTAAGGCCGGCTTATGTTAGCCTTCTTCTAACCGTTCTCGCAGATAGCGTAACATTTGGGTTGTAAGAACATTTGGCTTCCTGAAGTGAAGCAGATAGTTCAGAAGACTCCCGGGAAAGAATCCGATCTTCACGAGCCGAAGACTTTCTTCTTCTTCCTGGAAATGTACTCTCTATTCTCCCAATACACCCTCAAGGCACATTGAACGGCTGCACGCGAACGCTTTGAAATTATTTATGTTGGAACATGTCTTGAGAGGCCAAAAGGACAATTTGGACTCTTTCAACTTCACTTAATTCGTGCCTTTTTGGCCTAGCCATCCTTAGGTTAATTACTTTTATTATTTAAACACATGAATGCATAATAAGATATCCGCAAAAAAACTAATGTGCACACTTTCAATACTATTTTCGAAATGATACCAATTATATCAATTTTACCGCACACAAATGCAGAGTTAAAAATCGACTAACGGATGCTGTAAAGTCAAAAATATTCACCTACCTGCAGTAGTTTTTTATAAAACGTATTTTAAATGGGGTGGTTTTCATTAATAGCCAAGGCTGTATGTACATATACTAGTTGACCCGCTAATTTTGAATTTCATTAATTTTATTATTTCGTGGTTCCTGTACAAATGAACATATTTCTCATCTGAGTATTGTACTCGTAGATACACATGTTATACCTACACCATTTCGAACATCAATTTGTTCTTTCGATGTTTCTTAAAAATGAACGAATATATACATAAATATATCCCTTCCCCCAGTGCACAAAAAATTCTAATTGAAGCTAAACATTAATCGTTCCTCCTGTAAAACTTAAAATTTTACAGTTACAATATTTTCTTATTAGGCTGACGATATTCGGAGTACAAAAAAAACCAAAGCTAATCTTCCAAACATGTACTCAGCACAAACAACCACACAAAACCCATCCACTGCTGCACCACTGGTGGCACTCGTTAATTAAAAAGTGGTAATGATGATTTGAAGAAAAAAAAAATTGCTACACTATACTTGAGATTTATATTTGTCTGTACGAGACTGGTAATTGCTCAGTTTTTACAAAACGAAAAGGAATGTTTAACTATCCGCAAACCTACTTCGAGAAATTCTCTAATCAATTAAGCAAACAGCATCGAAATCGATTCAGCCGTTCTTGAGTTACAGCACTACATAAAACTGTGCAACAAACACTTAATTTTATATTATTAGCGAAATGGCTAACTGCAAACGTCATTGATCCAATTCGATGAACGAAAGGTGTGTTAGGTAATATCTAACGATTTATCTTGATCACGCGGGGACACCGGCTTTGCAATTTTGGGAAAGAAAACAATATGGCGCTCATTAGACGCCAATTTGTTCAATTGAAATTTTTAAATCTATCATGTGGGGTCTCAAACGAAAGGGTTTCCTACAAATATTCCCAAAATAAATACCACAAATTGAAAAACGACTGACTGTAGAAGGAAGTCTATTCGATCAATTTGATGAACCAAAGATGGTGTTAGCAACGATGGTGTTAGCAACTATTTATTTTGTTTCCGCGATTAACTATTGGATTGGATTAATTGGTTGGTTTAATCACCCGAATTTGGTTACTGGGTATACAAATATTTTTGAAAAATGAACTGGTTCAAGTCAACTGGCTGTAGATGGTCCACCTTAGTTTTGCATTCCAAATAAGAACCGAGTATTTTGCATTATCTGAGAAAATCCTGATGTAATGAATCAATTTAGTCTTATGGTGGTTTACTCCTACGGTCCGAAGTCATACCTTATTTTATAGTATCGGGTCTTTTTCGAGATGCATAGCTATAGCAGTATTGTCTGCATAGGCCAACCTCTCCCACTCATTGAAGTAGTAACTCTTTAACCACCTTGTGGTGTGTCCTTAATGACACATCTTGTAAGCAGTTGGTTGATAGTAATGCCTATTGCTCCAAAGTGCATTTGCAATCTGACGCTATCTTCCAGAGTAATATTAAATCGCACTTTAAAGTTATTGTACGCGAAGAAAACAATGTCTCCCGCCCCATAACAATTTTTCGTAGATACAACGTCGTAAATCAAATCAAAAATGTTTAACATTTTTTCGCGACAACATAGTGGCGTGAACTTTTAGTATCACTTTTTTCTGTCCTTTTGTTCGCATCTTATACACTCGTCCTTAAACTTATGTATATACTCGTACGTACATCCATACGTATTTATAGCTTAGGGAAACAAAAAAGTTTGTCTTTTGAAATATTCATCCCCTAATTGCTATCTGCCACTAACGCATGTAGACCTACCCAGTGAACACTACTTTCTCATTCTGAACTGTGAAGCGCACTAAAAGTTTCTCGCTGCATTAAATATGCATTACATATTACACGTCAAATGAATACTGAGTGCGCGACTTAGTAGTAATACCATCTCAATTGTTGGATACGTTGGGGTTCCATCCCCCCCCCCCCCCCCCCCCCCCCCCCCCCCCCACTCACTAACATTTATTTTAACTATAAACTGTAGTAACATTCAGAAAGAGAAAAAGGAAAAAAAATCCTCAAAAGAGTCGTATGCATAAGAAAAACGAAGACAAAAAAACCGAAAACGAATCCTGAACGCCTAAGGACGACGAAGACACTCATGACAAACTTTTTGGTGCAGAAATGTTCTGCTCCAGAAACGTGTTTCATTTTTCTTTGTTTCTTTTTGTTTTTGTGTGGAACAATATTAAATAAACAAAATAGACTTGAACATGAAAATTCGTATCACTCGTATTTTTTTTTTTTTTTGTTTAACAGTCTCATCCGAGTGATGAAAATAATGTTTATTTGGAAGAGAGGAAGGTGACAGTATGAGTGTTGTTTCTTAAACGAATTTCAAATGAGATTACGTACAGAGCTTCATGAGGAATTTGTTTTTATTTATTTATCTCGTTTGTAAACAATTTGACATTTGTTCAAACAAAAAGACAATAGAATAGGAGTTATGTAACACCGCACATACATGTTTAAAATAAATATGTAATAGACTCCCCAAAAAGGATTCGTAATTATCTATTCTGTTTGAACACAAATGAAAAACATACGGGAAAGATAAAATCTGTTTAGAACGGATAGTATGATACCCTATCCCCCATTTTTTAACTCACCCCTAATAAAGTGAGTGTGGCGTTTGGAAATTTTGAAAACAGATACAATGTTATCATTCTATGCAGAGGATATTTCCGAGATTTTTTAGGAACACTATCACGAAACTTTTGTTACAAGTTTCTTGTATTTAAAAGTGGGCGTGGCTCTCAAAATTTGTAACTAAAGTTCACGGAATCTGATAAGATATTCATATTGCTTTGAAAAATCAATAAATGTTTTTTTTTTAAGAAACGCCCTTAAAATGTAGGAGTGGCCCTCTCTATATATTTTATCCAGACAGTATTTTTCAGTTTCTATTCAATTTTTATACTTGTACTACTTCGATTTCCAAAAATCTTATATATACCAAATAGAAAGCTTATATTCCTAGATAAAAATGTGAGGCCCAAAAAGTGGTTGACATACGGACGAACTGTTCATATATATACTTCTGGGGGTCTATCGTTATTGTTTCAGACTATGTATCAATTCATACAAGAAGTAATTTTGATAGAAAACACATGTTTTTAATTAAAAATTGTAAATGTTTTATTGATTCGAAGTATACAGTATAGAATTATGTATGGAATAGCATATCGGGTAAATGGCCTCCAGGGCTTTGCTGGCACGTATGCACTCTTTTGTCGAAATTTTCCATGACTGTTTTGCATAAATGTGGCTGAATTTCGTTGATACAGACTTGTTGAAGGACGGCCAGAGTGTCTACGATTCAGTCTTTCTGAATTTTTGAGTTAATCTCTTCACAGTTGATGAAGTTAAATCACTATTGCGACCATATTTTGTACGAAAATTGCGAACTGTAGCTGCCAAACCTTCATTATTTTTAAAATATTGCTCAACAATGAAAACGCGTTGTTCTTTCGTGTAGCACTCCATTTTTAATAACCCTGAACTGTAGCTGTCACGCTGTCGTTTTTTTTTTTTTTTTCTTTTTTTTCGTTGGCAACACTTTACCGAACAAATGGAGCAAAATTCAAATCAGCGTGAATTTTGGTACACCTTTTATATCCTGGATAGGGTATAAAGAATCGACGACTTTTCATCCAAAAGATGTTACAGATAGAGCTGAAAGTGTTACGAGTATGTAGCGTTGTTATCATTGCATGGTGCAAAGGACCAACTGTTACCAACTCCATTCTATGTACACAACCCTGATATCCGCTGTCATTTATTGCTTAAAAAAGTCAATTCACCGTCGTTTCCGTTTGCTTGCGTAAAGCTTTGCCAAACATCGTCATTTTCACCATTTGGTAATACGTTTACAAACAAAACCACCCTTTTTGATTATTTTAGGAGAAGTCCAACAATAATCTGAAACAAAGAGTTGCAGTCAGAAGGCAAGTATCAGGCGCCGAGGTCCGCTCGTTTTCATCAAACAGGGTGGGAGAAAAAAAGACCACAAGCAGTGGGTATAGTATAGGGAAAAATCAGTTTCCTAGTAAAAATATTGGAAGGGAGTACTCGTATTTATAGTCCTTAGTCAAGTGAATGTGTCTGTGGGTGGATTTTAAAAACTCTTTACCTTGTACATAATACGAAGGGGCAGCATTGTCACTATGGGAAAGCTAAAGCGCAGTAGTTTTGAAAAAAGAGCGTAGTAGATTTCCATTTTATCTGGGTAGATAATGATAACTGAAGGAAACTCATTTAAACCCTTTTCATTGACACATCTATCACGTTTTCAAGCACTGGGTTGAGTTGTAGTTGAGTTAAAACTTCCACAATTTCAACCCACATCGTTTCTATGAACTACATAACTGAATCGAAATCAGTTGCCAGAAGCAATGTTTGTGAGATAGCATTATTATTTTTTTTTACCACGTACGTATAAATAACACGCAAAATATGTGTACAGTAAACAGTGTTTCCCGTCATTAGGAAATATACTGTAATATGCGAGCTACGGCTCGAGTTGATAGAACGATATTTTGTGAAATTATTTCTTTATTTTCTAGTCTATAGAACAATTCAAGTTCACACTATACTATTCTTCGCAAACTCCTTCCTTACAAGGTCTCTTTTTTTCTCAAATCACTTTATCTCCTTTCAATTACTTAATTCACAAATCCAAACTAATTACTTCTTCTTGTTAACTCTCAACTTTCAATTTATCACAAAATTACAACTTCGGCTGTTATCACTTTTCCAATCTCCTCGTGCGGTTCAAAACCAACTGCCTTGCCTCGATCGCCATCTGTCCTTATATAGCAGCATTTCTGATAGCCAGAAACTTCTAGCAAATTCTTCGACCACTGGAACAAGGAAATTCTGATGTAATAATTCCAAGATGACAATAATTTCTTGCGGTTATAATACCCTCTTAATTCCGTCACATTGTCTTAGATATTATCCGTCTCTTATCGTGGACACGAACTGTGGACACGAACTGCGGACATGAAATTATGCTCGAATGAAAAGACACTTCGGAATGGGTTGCATAGTT
This sequence comes from Pocota personata, assembly GCA_963082735.1. Classification (NCBI taxonomy): domain Eukaryota; kingdom Metazoa; phylum Arthropoda; class Insecta; order Diptera; family Syrphidae; genus Pocota; species Pocota personata. Next base: position 38,958,348 of record OY720431.1, read on the forward strand.
GTAGGAGCGTAGTTATTATTATGTTACAATACATATAAGAGTATCCGTATAATTACGATGTATTGATCTGACTAAATAAGTTGTTTTTCTCTTCCGTCGCGGTTTCTAAAGGGTCGAAACACTGTATGATGGAAACATTTCTTACACTGCTTTTGCATGCCGATGGTCGAGCAGCAGTCCCACTTTGAATTTTTGGACACTTCTAGCTGGCTTTCCAGAGTACAGCAAGGCGGTGTTTCTTGTCGGTCGGATGGTTGTATTGCACAGCACATTGAGTCAAACTTTTGTAAGCAGAGTCCTTTCTCCTATCTTTTTTGCACACAAATAAATTCATAACGTTTTCATAATTTGTGCAAAGAATTTTTCAACCACCTTGTCGAGAATTTCAAAACCTAAAATGTGGATAATTTTTTTTTTCGTAGCACAAATACAAATCGATTTCTATTAATTTAGAAGGTGAGGTTGAAACTTTTGACAAAAAATTCCATAAAATTGTCCAAATTTTTAAACATATGACCAGAGTAGAGAATTTTGGAACCTAAAATCTAGTCAGGATAAACTTTAACATTCCATAGAGGGCTACACTCTAGCCCGGGCAATTCAGATGTTTTTTGTTTCTATGAAGTTTTACGCAGAATCTGGACTTTTCGTCTACTCGTATGTTCCCCATCAAATCTATAAATTGGGAGAAGAACTTAATTGAAATTTAAAATTAAACACCCAAATTACCCATTTTCGATGTTTGGACTATACGATTTTTTTTCGTACCACGCACCGTTTTCTAGATATTTGCATTCAAAAAAGATTTCCATTAACTTCGGAGTAAAATAGAAACCTTTGAAAGTTTTTAAACATTTCACAACCACCTTGTAGAGAATTTTGAATCCTAATAGAATTTTTGAGATGTTGACACTTAAAAGCTAACAGTTGAACATTTTAGAAAATTTTTGAAAAATTTGAGTAAGAGTTCAACCGTAATGATTTTTTTAGGATCCACTGTATTCGAGATATATATTCTATTCACACATAATTACATTATAGAGAAACTTAAAACTTTACGAAAGACGAATCGTTTTCGAGACATTCACACATTTAGAAAATTCTGTGCAAATTTGTTTTTTTTTTTTTTTAAAATCGGCAATTTCAAAACTTCGAATTTCCACTATAATAATTTTGTTTCATACGACACACCGTTTTCGAAAATGAGAAACTATTTCTACTACTTTCGGTTAAAAGTCAAACGTTTTGGATATTCCGTACAGGGGCCCTACTCTGTATTTCGTTTCGAAAGTGAAATTTTCCGAAAACGAATAGTTTGTACTCTCTATTTCGAAAGCGGAATGAAATCTACTACTTTCGGATTTACAATTCCGAAAGTGGAATTTTGGTACTTGGCAACTCGTTTCCTAATGTCAAAAGCATTGAAATTTCTACAACAAATGCGATAACGGAATGATTTGAAAGTATCTTAAAATGTAAGTTTTTTAAGAAAATCTTAGTGATTTAGTGACAATTTAAGCAAACAAATTTTAATTTACAGGGAATCTTCAAACAAAAGTTTGCATACGAAACAAGAACAATTTATGATTTTGGTGGAGTTCATGTGTGCACATCCAGGATGCGAAGCAAACATCACATAATTTGTGGAAAAGGCTTGCGTCCGATTTGAATGTTTGTTGTGCCATGCCAATGTAGTAATCATGTAATATTTGGTGCTGATAGCCTCCTTGTGCTAAAAACTTTAGAGTAACAGCTACTTTTAAAATTACAAGAACTACAGTTGATCTCAAAGGAGCAACAAGTTCATCTCGTATGCAATTTAAAACATACAAAAAAACATCCTTCGACAGGCGAAAGTTCTGAACAAAACTAAAATAATAAATAATAGTTAAGTTATGAATCCTTGCTACCAATCGAGTTTTACCTTTTATCACTTATTTCCATAATATTTGATTTTTCCCGTATAAGTTTCAGCTCAATCCGTTCTTCACTAGTTTCATCGTCCATCCAAAGTGCAACAGAATCCATTTTCTTTTGCAATATTAAATTCTTTTTTTTTTAAAATCGCACTTTTTCCTTTTTCGACTTTAACCTACCTGTATTTGTATTTGTTTTGGTTCGTTTATTTGACAGATCTCGAAAGAAATAAATCGAGACTCGACAAAGAAAAATCCTTAACTGGAAAAAGCGTCTAGTACTATTTTTTTAAATTTCGAAAGTGTTACAGAGTACCAATTCAAAAGCGAAACGTAAAGAAATTTCGAATAGGATTGACTTTCGGAACGAAAAAGAGAGTAGGGCCCCAGTTTTCGAAATTTTTAAAAAATGTTGCACCCTTTTTTTAAAACCTAAAATGTTGAATTGTGCGTATTATTTTCGAGATATTTACACTCAAAAATGATGTCTATCGACTGTTCTTCGTAGCCTTTGTTAGCAGTTTGTCATCCTGAGAATGAACGGACGTATATTTCCCACTAAGATGAAGTAACAGCAGAAAATATTTAATATATCCCTGACCTGTTTAATAATTTTTACGCATAAATTCTTTCTATTCCACTTTAAAAATTAATTTCCTCCATAAAATGCGACCTGATTTATTTTCTACTTATTGACTGCCACTGGCAGTGCTAAAAATAAAATCCATTCCACTGGCATTGAAACCGCACGCACTCTTCCCAATGAGACACTTGATTAATCCCATTTAATCCCAAAACTGAGCATGCAAGTTAATATTTACTAATTAGTATGATAAGCAGACGACATGAGCGCTCAAAATTCATTCATATTACTAAGAGCTGTTCCAAACAGCTCCTGTGTCGTATGTAGTGACACTTAAACTCATCTCACTACTTGAAAAATTTATTGCAACACAATGCGATGCACAGGAGTATGCCGAGGATACGTATGCGAAACGAACTACTACAGCAGAAGGATGGATGAATTAATTAAATTGCTTTACCAACGTCAACTTCAGCAGCAGCAGTCGTAGCAAACTATAACAATAACAACTTGCGTGTATGGTGACAGCTGATAAAGTGCAATCTGATTGTTATAGGTACGAGTATATCTATATCCATATCTATCTTTAGCTGTCTACAGCTCCCCCTCCATGAACGGCGACATTATAATATTATTAACAGGCAATATGTGTTCAATATTTGTGATTAATATTAATGCAAGAAGTCTGGTATTGATTAGCCACGCCAATTGGACATATTCTTGACAGCTTTGTTATGAGTGTGTTGTGGGGGGAAAGACCGACTGTGACTAACAGATTAATTGACTAATGAAGTGAAATTGGAATTTAGTTGATGAGGCATCCATCCCACACTAATTTTACTCAGTAATTCAATAGAAGGGTTTATTCTATTTTATGTTAAATGGAGTGCCACAAGAATGCATCATAGGAACAGTTTTATTTAGTTTTACAAATAAATCTTTAAAACAATTGCATTCCTATAACACTGTAAAAAAAAAAAAAAAAGAAGTAAAAATCCTTTTAGCACATATTAGTCATCACGCCCTTAAGTACGTGCATCTCAGACTCCTTGTAAACCACACAAAGTATACTCACTCACTCAAATGGAATCCATTCTGAACTCTCAGTTTACGATTTCGAATTTTATGATGAGTTCCGTAAATCAAATGCACTTAGATGCACATTCTAGAAGGATATCTGATTTAGATTCTTTTCTCTAATAGAATGCGAAGTTTTACGTCATATCCACTCGTAAAACAAAAAGGTTCTATTCTAAGGACCTTTAAATCCTTGATTATATGCACGGCACGCTTTGACCTGTGTCCATACACATTTAGAATAACAATACTTCATAAATGTCAAGAGCTCAATCTGTAACCTAATTTTTACGTTTTATGATGGAACAACACGCGAGGGCACAACGAATGAATGAAAATGTTAAACTTTGAGAATCATATAACATGGTAGCAGTATGTGGGGGCGTAAGTGAACCTTTGACACTAAAATTGTGTTCCACCTTTGCAAGTAGAAATACCTTTTTTTGTTATAGTATGACGACAATCTTTACCTACGCAAATTTTTCTTTTGTAGGGCAATAAAAATTGGGGTCATAAAAATAAAGGTAAATGCTGAATGGATGAATGGCTAAACTAATTTTAAATAAAACATCGTTTTGCTGTGTATTTGTTTTCTTTTTTTTTTTTATAATTTTTATAGGTTTTTCTGTTTGGAGAACAAATTTGTTGTTTGAGTGGATTGTGGTGAGAAGGGTTTCGATTTTTCTTTGTCGTTTTTCGTTACAAATTGAAAAGTTATTTTAGGCAAAGTATTCTAAGATGAAAATGAAATCGGATGAATGAAATGCATTTGAATTACTGTGTTCCATTGGGGTTGACTTTTTAGAAACACTCAACAACACAATAGTCTGTGAGAAAAAGTACTTTGTCGTTGGCAGTAGGTACTTATGTACGTGAATCTTTGCCGCCACTAGATGGATTTTCAAATGTTCTGTGTCATGTATGTCAGATATGATGGAGACAGGAAAAGAAATGGTGGGGTGGTGACATTTTACCTCACGTTTCTGTATGGCTCAAGATCTGTTTGACTTGGTTATAATCGGATTAACGGTTTTGTAAGTAGAGGGCCCGGGGCATGACGGACGATGTTCAGATAACAATAACCTTCGACTTGTAATGATCATATGTGACGAGAATGGTATTGCTGGAAACATACTGGTGAAACCCAAAAATCCATGCTATTTTGAACTGTACCTACCTTCACTTCTATTAACATTACTTACTTACTTACTTAAAGGACTCCCGACCCGTGAAGAGTCTCTGCCTGAGACACTGTAGCCTTCCATCCTCTGCGATCTCGGGCACGTTGCTTCCAGTTTTCCAGACCAAACGCTCTGGCATCCGCGATGGCTTGGTCTTTGAAACGGAGGTTCGGTCTTCCTTGTCGTCTCGAACGTGGCGGCTGGGATTCGAAGATCCTCTTAGCTGGAGCATTATTGTCCATTCGCTCGATATGGCCGAGCCAATGTAGTCGACGTATTTTGGCCTTTTGGACTACTCTGTCTTTTTCTCTGTCTCTTCCTCTTTCCACAAAAACGCACGTGTTCTAAAAATTAGTATAAGGGTATTCATATCCCCTTTAACACGTGCAAATTATAAAAAAAAAAAAAAAAAAAACATCCACATCTTGGTACAGCTCATAGAATTCGCGGTTGTATCTTCTCCTCCATTCGCCCTCCTCGCACACAGGACCAAAAATCTGCCAAAGAATTTTTCTTTCGAAGGAGCCCAGTATCAGCTCTCCCTTCTTGCTTATCGTCCAGTACTCAGCGCCATAAAGCAGAACTGGCAGGATAAGGGTTCTGTAGAGCATACATTTTGTCCTCCGAGTTAGGAGTTTTGAACCCAATTGTTTTGCCAAACCGAAGTAGCAGCGGTTTCCTAAGGTAATTCTTCACCGCATCTCCACTAGGCTGTCATTTGTGGAGTTCATGTTTACTCCGAGGTAGATAAACTCCTTAACTACCTCGAAATTGTTGCTATCAATAGTGACGTTCTGTCCTAGGTGGTGGACAGATGCTTGTTTGTTTGTTGATAGCATGTACTTAGTCTTATCCTCATTTACTACAAGGCCAACAAATTTCGCCTGTTCTTCAATCGCCGTAAAAGCCTCTATCACGGCACGCTGGGAGCGACCGATGATGTCGATATCGTCTGCATACCCCAGTAGCTGGACGGATCTGTTGAAGATAATGCCTTCCGTGTTGACACCTGGCCTGCGCACTATCTGCTCTAACACGAGATGCCGAAATCCGGTGCATGTTTGGAATAGTTCGGAGGAACTACTTCTAAATTGCACGTTGCAGCGCGTGTTTTCCAGCGTCACGCTACAAAGCTGGATCAGTTTGCCGGGATCCCGAATTCGGCCATCGCCACATAAAGCTCCTGACGATGAATGCTATCATATGCGGCCTTGAAGTCAATGAATAGGTGGTGAGTCTCGACTTGAAATTCATTTGTCTTTTCCAGGATTTGCCTCAGTGTGAAAATTTGGTATATAGTCGATCTGCCGGGCCGGAAGCCACACTGGTACGTGCCGATTAGTGTGTTGCAGAATGGTTTGAGACGTTCACACAGTACGTTAAATAGGATCTTGTATGCGACATTAAGCAGGGATATGCCTCGATAATTCTTGCAAGACATAGGATCGCCTTTTTTGTAGATGGGGCATATGGAGCCGATAGTCCAGTCATCGGGCATGCTTTCTTCCACCCATACTTGGTTGATGATGAGAGTCGGTGGCTTTGTTGTTCTTAAGCTTTTTTATAGCTAAGCCAACTTCTTCTATACTGGGTGTTGAAACTGATTCTTCATTGACTGGACGTGGGTTCTCTTCTTGCCCTATCACTCTCTTTACATGGTGCCCATTTAGCAGCTGCTGCAAGTGTTGCTTAAACTCATCTACTATTCCCTGCGCTTCGGTGACTAGATTTCCTTCGCTGTTTCGAAGAGCCTGTGTTCCGGCCTTGAAGCCAGCAACCAGTTGCTTGGCTTTCTTGTAGAACTTTCTATTAACATTAGGTGTGCATTTTTGAACGATTTGCAGTGAAATTTAAAAAAAATAGAAATAAACGCAATAACAAAAGCACACACTACGAAAAATAAACTAGATATTCCCTTAATTTGAAGTAGTAAAGGGTCTCTTTAGTAAGTGTGCGTCATCAGGAATGCAAAAACAAAAGAGCACGCCACAGTAAAAAAATTGAATCCCCCTTGATTTGTAGAATTGAAACATATTCTTCAGCAATCAGTACTTCCTGCGTATCAAGTACGAGTATGTATCCGAACAATGTGTCCAAAGCAGAGCTTCCCTGTGGATATTATCGGCAGTAATTACCAGTGGGATTTTGTTCTTGCTTTTAGTGTAAACTCAAACATTCTTGAGTATACAGTTCGCAAAAAACACTCCTATTCTGTCAAAAAGAAATAGTTTACCAAACTGTTTATTATTTGTAACTGTGGTCCTTACGCTCCCTCAAACGACAGCTAAGGAGGTGTGGTACAAGGAAAACCATTCTCGTTGCCATAACGATGTGCGCGACCGAAGTCTCAGTTTTACCTGTACGATAACAAGTTAACGAGAATCGTTACATATACGAGTAATAAGGTCCCAGTGAAAATGTTCGATCTCGAAAATCAAAGTGGGTCTCTGAATTCTGTCAGTCTGTTTATTCGTACGTGTATGATTAAACGGCTGGACGGATTTTCTTTAAACTTGATATCTGGGATCTGTGTAGTTCGAGGCGAAATCAGAATTTCCATTCGATTGTCTCGAAAAGAGCTCTTACGATTTCGTTCGATTTTGATACCGGCAGCATTGCAAAACGCTATGGAGGTGATTCGAAAAAGACAGTAACATCGTCAACAGTGATTCGGAGTGTGAGGGCCAGACTTTAACGAAATCCTCGGCGTAGCGGAAGAAAAATGGCTTCTGAACTAAACATATCCAGAGAACAGAAAAATGAGCTCGGACTGAAGGCCTTAAAGTTCCAAAAAGTGCACGATCTCACACCTGACCAAAAAAAAAGGTTAGAGTGGAAAGAGCAAAGGAGTTGATCCGCTTGCACGCAAGTGACCAATTGCCAAACATCGTCTTCTCTGATAAAGCACCATTTCCAATTGAGCAACTTGTCAACAAGCAAAATGATCGAGCTTACCTGCCAGAGAGGTCATACGATAATTTCGACCAAAGAATGGCCACCAGGAAGCAAGCGCCACCGTTTTTGATGGTTTGAGCCGCAGTGACGACCGATGATCGGTCTGCGCTCGTATTTTTGGACTGTGGCGTTAAGATAGACGCGATTGTTTATAGTGAAACTGTCTTGGAAGCTATGTTGAAGCCATGGGCACACAAAACATTCCGGCCAAAGACACTGGACATTCCAACAGGACTCTGCACCTTCCCACAAAGCTCGAGCAAATCAAGAATAGATGCGACAAAACGTTACGCATCTCATTTCCTCGACACAATGGCTATTGAATTCTCCCGATGCGAATCCATTAGACTTTTCTGTCTGGGGCATTTTGAAGGGCAAGGTTGGCACTAAAAAATACCAAACAACGGACGCGCTCAAGTTAGTGCTTCGCCGGGACTGGAAGCGAATTCCACAGACACACTTGCGTGCAGTGTACGACAAATTTATTGACAGTCTCAAGGAAATTGTTCGGTGGCCATATCGAACATTTAATTAAATTCTAGCAATCCGAAACATGATCTCTAGGCTCAGTCCAAATCATGGAAATAGCAAGCGGCATATGACATATGTTATGCAACAAATATGTGGGGCCCAAGCTTTCTCTTGGTGAGCTACCGAAAAACCAAACTACTCGCGATAACACTTAAAAATAAGATCTGTAAAATGTCGCCTTTGTTTTTTGAAACTCAGTTCACCACAAATATAACAAAAATAGTTACGATCGTTAACAGACCTCGATGTATTCGCACAAGCACAATATTGATTAAAACCAAAACAATTGATAAAATCACTCTTTCTTCGCGTTCGTTCCTATTCATTAATCGTTATACTATAGATAAAATACTAAAAATTGATTTAACCTTATCACAAGAAAACTGAGGGTGATTAAAAGATAAAAGTAGGTACAGTTTCATAATGAGATGAGGTTGTCAAAACACGATTACCTAATAGAGTTCGTGTGGCAAGACTAGTGTTATCAAAAATTATTTTGTAAAATAGAAGTCATGCATGGTATTTGCTCGAAAATATCCTCGGCTAACAACAAGAGGGTACACAATCAATCTTTTAAGACGCGGTGCGTTTAACTCCCTACTAATCATTCTTTTTCCCTTGCATTTCACAACTATTTTGCTTGAATGTTACTCATAACATTGGAGGAACTATAGCTTACATTTCACAGTGCTTTACCAAACCATAATTTCTTTTGGAACATTTGTTTTCTTTATGCAGTTAGTCTATCGATTTGGTTGACCAAATAGGACCATTTTTTGCTTTTGAAACTACGGCCGGTGTGACATTAAAACGATTTGACATTATCGTGCCCTTAATGGCTGGTAAACTCATGAGACTCTTTCCTATTACTCACGTTTCAAAATTGCAACAATAAAAACAACTGTTGTTCTTAACAAAGAAAAAGATAAAATCTCACTATCATTCGAGAAATGATAAAAGAAATGTTCGAACAACTTTTCTTCCCAGGGAGATTGGATATTAGCTTAGATTTATTTTGTGATATCCATTTCAGTTCACTGAACTATCCTCTCGTCTTGAAAAGATAAAATCTTATGCCAAACAGAACATAAAACCGTGAGGATTGATACAAATATCCCAATAAAAAAAGTTACAGCCCACTTAAGTCTTTCCACTTTGACTATTAGGATTTTATTACAAGAATACGCATAATTTAAATGAAACTTTCATTCCTACGAGTATCTATCCCCTTCACAGTAGTGACTCAAGCAAAATAAATTGACCTCAATCTCCAGTCACCCTCGTTCCAGTAAACGTATTACGTATACGTATAAATCTCTCACTCGTTGACAGTTTTTTTTTTTTTAAATTTACTGATTGCATCACCTCCCACCCAATTCGCACCCCAAACAGAGAAACATACCACCATACATCTTCCATGAACACAACCCGATTGTGTATATCACAATCGATAAACTGAGTGAAGATGGAAACTTTTATTCTCCATCACATCAGCATCACAAACATTAAGTTAAGGTGACATCATAAAGGAAAAACGTGCCCCTCCATCCATCAACTACTACCCTTCTTCCAACACGTCTCTTATGGAAAAATGAAATAATTGAATTTCAAATCATGTTTTTCTCAACCATCCCTCTCATCACCCACTCAATTCCACTGTATTTGTTATTATGCGAACAGAGGGAGATGATTTAGAAAAAAAAAGAAGAACTCAAAGAACAACTCCGACGTAGATGCACACATAAGCGCATAACAAAATAATTCCATTATCACTATTAAGGACGAATGAAAATTAAAAAAAAAAAAAAAATCAATATGAAGATGAAAAGCAAAAAAAGAAAAGTCAAAGAAAAAATACACTTCACCCTCACCATCAACAACCACCAACTCAAAGTAAGGATTACGGAGGACCACAGATGACGTGTAAATTCAAAGTGAAAATCGTAAGGGAAAACGCCTGATGTCTGGTAAAGATGCTACGTTGTTTGTGTTAACTTCTTTTGTGGCTCGCGGCCAAAAGTGCAAACAAAATAGGAACAAATTTCTATGTTCATAGGAGGTGGTGGTTAATGTCGTCGCCAGTGAACCAACTGCACAGTGTTTGAGAAAATAACGAAGAAAGTAACTTTTCTCATTTTTCTTCGATCTGAAATCGTTTTGTTTTTTATGTATTTTATACGAAAAGGACTTAGTAAGAAGAATTATGGATGACGTGTCCTTTTTTGAATACATCACTGGGCAAAGTAATTTTCATCCAAAATAATATTCTTTAGCAGTGGATGGTTTTACTGATGAATATAATTTCTGATCAAAAAGTACTCGGAATTTCCCATTCAAACAAACCGCACTTGAGATATTGTCAAAGAGCTTTTTTTTTTTAGGTTGGTACATCTGTCATCTGGCGCTGAAAAATATCGCCATTTGTCGGGAGTTTGTGCGTGATAGCTTTGTAAGCAAGTCAGTGTTTGTTGTGTTCTGCGGATTTGCTGAAGTTGTTGCAGAAACAGCATCGCATTGATGTCGCTAAAGAAATGCTTTCTTTCGATGGCATCATTACCGATGATGAGACATGGGTCTTATGAATATGACATCGAAACTAACCAACAATTATCGAAATGGCGCTTCTCAGAAAACCACGACAGACTCGATCCAAAATCATGGCTTTGTTGACCGTTTTCTTTGATTGCCGTGGTGTAGTCCACTCCGAATTTCTTTTGCCAGGCCAGACAGTAAATAAGGAGTATTACGTGAGCGTATTAAAGCGTAGGGAAAATGTTTCAAACAACTCGTGGTTTCTGCACCACGCACCGGCTCACACATCTCTGATCAAATACAACGTTCATACCGTTGCAAGCTCCGTATTCACCTGCAATGGCTCCTTGTGACTTTTTCCTATTCTCACAACTCAAGTTATCTCCTCGCGGAAAGTGTTTTGAGACGATTGAGGCGATAAAGGAGAATTCGCAGAAGGCGATTCCAAAATCGGCCTACGAAAAGTCTTTGAAGATTGGAGGAAGCGTTGGAATATGTGTATTGCTTGCAATAGAAATTACTTTGAAGGGAATAATTGAATTGAATCGTTTTCGTTTTATTGAAGAATTCCGGGTACTTTTTGATCAGAAGGTACCTATGCTTTTGTAAATGAATGCCTTGGACACAGGAGAGTCTATACTTATTACAAGGACTAATTTGATTCGTAAACCAGTGACTTATGGTAATTTTATCTAAAATCCATCACTGGGTCATGCAACATTGAAAAACATTGAAATGCTGGTCATCTAGTATGAGCTTCGTAACAGAGTACATAGTTTCTGCGTCCCTAAGTTGTTTCAAAAACGCTTTTAAGCACCGAATTTGTAAGCCTCTGGTCTGGTATCTATCCGCCGCACTGCGCATGCGGCATATTTTTCACACGCCGCACAGTCGACTATAGAAGTGAAAAAACCAATGTCATAAAATGAATTTTTTTTTTGTTTTATTTATCAATAACGGATAACTGTTGCCCACAAAAATATATTTTGTCACTCTCTAACCCAACATATCCAGAGCCAATGCGGTGACCTTCTGCTGGGTACCAGGGCATACTCGTATGCCCTTTCGAAGGAAACGAAAGGGCTGACGAGCTTGCTAGGAAAGGGTGGGCGCTACGCTTATCGCGGGCCCTCCCTTTTGTAGTAACCCCAATCAGTTCCCTATGGAAGAAACTAGAAGTCGAGCAAACAGACAGTGGGTTCATCTGGAAACATGTACAACGGCCAGGGCGCTATGGCCGGCCTTCGGCAAGTAGAGATCAACTTCTCTGGTGAAACTTAGACGTTATAACGCACGAGTCATTTCTGGAATAATTACTAGTCATTCTACATTATTGTAGAAGTTGCAGGGACGAAGAAGAAATTGAATCAGTTCGTCACCTGCTGTGTGATTGTCCTGCCCTATCCGTTGCAAGAATGAGGACTCTCGGAAGTTACTTTTTCTCAGAATTGGAGGACTTATGTAATGTAGAGCTTACGGACCTCCTGAGATTTATATCAATTTCTGGGTGGTTCTAACGCGGACTTTTACAGCGTTTTCAGGGTTAAATGACTGGGCAAAATGGACCCGAACTGTTGGTTTAAGTGAGCAGTGACTTTATTTGTCTACCTAACCCGACCTAACCCAATATATTGAAGAGTAATCAAATCACCAAAGTCAATGATCAAAATTACCACAGTTGACTTTGGCTATTAAAGCATTTAAGGCGTTTTAAATAATTGTTAATAAAAGTGTTAATTCAAGTGCAATTTTGTTTACTTTTTTATGAGTCAACTATCAAATCCGTGTTTTTGCTAGTTTGTTAGATAAAAAATGTAGAATAAGTGCATAATTAATTAATTACCCATAGAAAAAAAAAGTTTTTGCAGTATTTCAGACAATCTAAATGGGTGCTTGATACTGCCCCCATTCACAAAAAGGGATCAAAGAACGAAGTAACAAACTATCGCCCCATTGCTAAACTTTCTCATCTACCCAAACTTCGAAAGTATTTTATACGAAGCCTTAATCTTTCAGTGCAAGTCTCTTATCTCTCCCACCCAACACGGCTTTCTGAAAAGTAGATCAACTACCACTAACTTAATCGAATTCGTGACCTTCGCCCTGTCTGCTTTAGAGAATGGCAAAGAAGTCGACGTTATTGCAACTGATTTTAGTAAGGCTTTTGATAAGATATCTCATAACTTAATCCTCTTCAAATTGTCTGCCCTCGGTTTCGAACCCATATTGTTAAAATGGATATCTTCTTACCTGGAAAACCGTTCTTACAGAATTCGCTTCAGATCCATCTTATCGACTCCCTTCTTGGCCACCTCTGGTGTTCCGCAAGGCAGCCATCTAGGTCCCCTTCTCTTCATTCTAACCATAAACGATATCGAGAGGGTTATTAAACCCTCTCTCTGCACGCTGATGATACCAAATTTTTCAAAGCCATCTCTTCACCACATGACTACTGCCTCCTTCAACAAGACCTTGATAGTTTTTCGAACTGGTGCCTACAAACTCGCTTAGAGCTCAATATCGCCAAATGTTAATCTATTACCTTATCACTTAGGCACCATGTGTCCTCCGCCCGCCTTTACCCTCTCCATGGTCAACCTATATCCATCGTTCAATCTCTCCGCGATCTTGGTATATTGTACGATAGGGAACTAAATTTCCGTTCACATATTGATGAGATAATTCAAACGATGGTCCAAAGAATTCTCCAACCCTTACGTGACCAGATCAGTCTACATTACCTTTGTTTGCCCCCTCCTTGAATACGCCAGTCAAGCGTGGTCACCCTTTCAGCAAGTTCATGTGACCAGAATCGAGAATGTTCAACGTCGATTTCTTCGATTTGCCCTTCGAGGTCTTCCTTGGAACGATCCATTTATCTTGCCTCCCTATCAAGACCGCCTCAACCTCATCAACCTGAGTACTCTAGAGAAACGCAGAGATGTTGCAGACATTCTTTTCATTCATCGACTTCCTTCAGGCTCTGTCGATTGCGCATCTCTTTATAATTAAATTTTTTTCAATACCAACCCACGAAATTTACGATGCCCTCGTCTTTTCTATCTACCGTCCCACCGCACTTCATATGGATCTAATGAACCAATTTCCCGTATGTTGCGAAAAGTGAACTCAAACCTCACTCAGTTTGATTTTAACCTCAGCACTCCCTGCCTCAAAACCGAACTCCTTCACCATTCTCCTTAGCTTTAAGTCTTAGTTTTAAGTTTTAGTTTTGAATTTTAGCTTTAAGTTTTAGTCTTAAGTTAGTTGTAGCTTGTAATAAGACAAATAAATTTGTCTCACCAAAATTAAAATTAAAAATTAAATTTACAACTAAATTATGTTTTATTGTATATTAGTTTTGCTTTGCACGGATTTGCATGATAGTTTTTTATTTTTTTTATTTTTAGGGACACCCTATAGCTTTCATCGTATTGAATTTCTTGAGGTTTGGTTGCTGGAATACGTATAGAGTTACCAGAACCAAGCACCAATTTAGTAAAGCAATTAAAGCGAACCATAAATTCAAAATGTGTAAATTTTAATTCAAAATTGAAGTCAGCAGGTATGCGTAAAGAGTGGTTTAGAAGATTGGCTGGAAGATTTTGAATATTTTAAAGTAGAAATTGAAAAAAATAGAAAAATCCAGAAAGTCGTAGTGGTCCTGGAAGACAAAAAAAACAAGCTTTGATAACTGTAGAGAACACGCTAAGCATTCCAAAGTGCACCATCTTCTAGAAGTAAAGTCTCCGTCTGAGTTACTTTATGCAGCACAACTGACAACCCGATTGAGTGGTAATCGTATAGCTTCAGAGGTTACTAAAAATGTAACGACACTCGTTTCAAAATCTCCTCAGAGAAGAGGAAGCACTTGCATTGTATACGTAGGGACTAACAAAAGTTCGCTTAGTCGATTGAATAATAAAACACAAAAATAATTTTAACTTTAGATATTTAATCTTAATTTTTTTTTTTAATTTCTCCACATAATTCCCATTTATTTCAATACATTTCTTCAGCCAATAGATCCATCTTTCAAAACAGCTCTCTTTATGGAGCTCTTTGATTTCGACATTGACTGCATTAATAATCTCCTCATTAGATGTGAATATTTTTCCCCTCAGTTCGGAAACAGCCAAAAGTCGTACGGTGCTAGATCCGGAGAATAAGGTGATGGACAAATTTCATTGATGCCCGAGAGCACAAGAAAGTTGTTGGGTTTTTCAGCAGTGTGCGCAGGCGCATTGTTTTGGTGCAAAAAGTAGCGACGCAGCTCCTCTTTTTGTCGATGTCCTAGTAAATTTTGGAAAACTTGTGGTAAGCAAGTTTCGGTATACAAATTAGCAGTGACTTTCTGACCAGTTTTAAGCGGGATGACAGTAACCATTTTCACCCTGTGAAGTACATCGACATCATAATTTTTGTTGTTTGTCCATTTACTGGAAGATTTGCACCTTTTGGGCTCCATACCATGGAGCACCGGGTCGTACTTGTAAAACCAAGATTCATCACCTGTAACGATCTTATTGAAGCAGCTTGACTTTCCATATTCAAACTTATCCAGGAAATATTGAGCAAAACGAACACGAGACTCTTTTTGCTCTCCATTCAAAATGTTTGCAACCCATCGAGCTGACTTTTTCGAATATTTCAGGTGATAATTTAAAATGCGTGACACAGCCATGGCATTCAAGCCCAGTTCATCCGCTATCATCTCCTGTGTCATCCTGGCATCTTCGTCAATTATAGCCTTCATCAGGGCCACATTTGTATTGTCGGTCGAGGTTTTGGGCCGACCTTCACGAGATTCGTCTTCCACAGAAAAATGGCCAGTCAGGAATCTTCGAAACCACTTTTAAATAGTAACAAGAGATGGTGCATTTATTCCATATGCATTTTGGCATTCGTGCAAAATTTTGACTGGCGTGAGTTGACGTCGAAATCCGAAGAGAATGGCAAAACGAATTTCTTCCTGAGTTGGCGGTGGAACTTTAACCGAGCTTACGTCACTAATTTTTCTCTTTCTCGTCTCCATTTTTACCTATTGTTGTGAAATTTGGAAATAAATATTGTTAGATTATAAGCTAAGAAATGCATCTTCCTTTTTTCCAAAACTACTAAATTGACACCAACTAAGCGAACTTTTGTTAGTCCCTACGTATTTGAGCGCCAGATGACAGATGTACCAACCTAAAAAAAAAAAAAAAGCTTTTGAAAATATCTCAAGCGCGGTTTGTTTGAATGGGAAATTCCGTGTACTTTTTGATCAGAATATATAATATATTTTCTATTCTGTTTTACAGTATCCTTACAAATTGCATTGTATACAAAAAACAGTATCATTAAAAATTTAATTTTTTCATTTTTGACCGAAAATAATACTTTGAAACGAGTTTTGAATTTTTCCCTTCTAAATGTATGGGGTCGGTTCATTGTGCGCCGTCTAAAAAATGCTTGCAACAACACCTTTGTTCATAATCAGTTTGTTCAGTTTATATCGATCAAAGTTATCACCATACGGTCTACAGAAAATTGGTCAAATAAATTTTTGAGTAATTTTCCACAGCATTTCCTTCGACCTATTTCACTAAATTCTTAATGAACACCAGATTTACTGATCCTACATGGACTCTAGCCATGTTATCTTGTGTAACAATTGAAATATTCCCACCTCCTGCAGCAGCAGCGGCACTAAACAATAAACAATTGAACACCTCGATTCCATGGCTCATTAATCATTTCCAGAAATTTGCTTTCCCCTAAACAAAAGCGCATCATACATGCAACTAATATGTCTGAGATATTTCCTATCTGCTGCTCCGCCTCCTCCTTTAAACATTAATCATTCGTGTTAAAAGCGAACTCCTCTCTCTCTTTCTCTCTGTCCGATAAGACTACAATACATCAAACCGAAGCGAAAATTAAATTAATTCCAACAAAAAGATTTCATCTCCCGCACTCAAGAAGAACAAGAAGAAGACAAAGAGGATGCAGAGACGACTCCGGTCCGGTTTTTCTGTTCGCCTCAAGATGCGTCCTGTGTCATCTTTATGACCATCTATCAATTCGTTCATCGTCACCGAAAACATTTTATCAAAATGTGTTTCTACTCGAACTCGTATCTATGTATCTTTGGACGATGAAAAAAAAATCAATGAACTTGCGCAATTGGCGTGCAGGGTGCGGTGAGAGGATCTTCCAACACAAAAACCCTTCGAAGCATCAGCATTTGGGTGGATTGTTGTAATGAAAAACCATTTATCACCACCACCAGCAGTCAGTCAGTTAAGTTAGTCCGTTCGTCAGTCAGTTAGACGAATGGAGCTCTGCTCCCGCGTAATAAAAACCTAGGCAAAGTCAAAGTGAAAAGACTTCGTACGTGTACGTATTGTGTTCTCGGGAAATTTCCTTCACCACGATGAAGAGAGCTGGCTATACTCGTACCAAACAAATGAGCGACTTTTATCGACGATGGAGATCTCCATCGTAATGAGGTTTCCTTCGTAGTCAGTAAGTTTGGAACTCTCATAAAAAATCTCAACTTAATAAAAATTGCTTGACATGACTTTGTTGAACAGAAGAAGAGAGGACGACTGTAAATGTACGGAATGTGCCCTTCTGCCGCCACTCATCTGGACGCGCGTATTTCTTTTGAAATTCCAATCACATTTGTGTTGGCTCGGTTGGTCGGTGTGACCAAATAGACAGCACCGTTGGCAATAAAACACAATACAAGTTTATAGTTTTTTACTATTATGAAGAGGAGACCCTCAAACTTGCACAGTCTTACGAGTAGGTGATCAATACCAATCAGAAAAAAAAAAAAAAATTATATTCGAGG